>CM066034.1:642594270-644088546 GCA_033557465.1 Ichthyophis bannanicus | reverse complement strand
CTATCACTCACCCTGCTGATATATGGTTTCGCTTTTTTGCCTAAACAGTTTGAATACATTCGTCCCTATCCCCAGGAGTCGTGT
Organism: Ichthyophis bannanicus; assembly: GCA_033557465.1. NCBI lineage: Eukaryota > Metazoa > Chordata > Amphibia > Gymnophiona > Ichthyophiidae > Ichthyophis > Ichthyophis bannanicus. Next base: position 644,088,462 of record CM066034.1, on the reverse strand, counting down.
AGCGCCCATCAGAAGGGGGGCTGTCAGGCACGCCTTGGGTATTATGGTTCTGTGTGCCCTAAACAGTTTGAATACATTCTGCCCTATCCCCAGGAGTCTGAGTTGGGGCCCATCCATCAAAGTGGGCTATCACTCACCCTGGTGATTGGTTCTGTGTGCCTAAACAGTTGAATACATTCTCCCTATCCCCCAGGAGTCGTGATATCCCATCCCAAAGTGGGCTATCACTTCCCCCTGCTGATATGGTATCTGTGTTGCCTAAACAGTTGAATACATGCGGCTCCCTATCCCCAGTAGTCCATGAGAGCCCATCAAAGTGGGCTATCACTAACCCTGCTGATATAGTTTCTGTGTGCCTAAACATCTCAATCCATTTCTTCTCCCTATCCCCAGGAGTCGTGATAGGCCCATCAAAGTGGGACTATCACTTCAACCCGTGGTGATATGGTTCTGTGTGCTTAAAACAGTTGAATACATTCTCCCTATCCCCAGGAGTCCTGAGACCTGTGTAAGGTGTACTGTCAGTCACCCTGGTTGCTATGGTGTATGCAGCTGAATTGAATGTGTGCTAGGTACACCGCCAACCCCCCGGAGGGCCAGAGCACCTGATTGCCAAAGTAGGAAAATGGGTATTGTGTCATTCCAGATGATTGTGGTTAGGTTATAGCAGGTAGGTTGCACATCTTCCCGTAGTCTGTGAGGTCAGCAGCCTCATCACAACACGTCTTGTGATGTATCCAGATGGTATGCTAGGTGCAGATGTGGAATGTGTGTAGAGCAACAAGCACCCCACACCCCCCATGAGCTATGATATCTGATTACAAGGAAGGCCTGTAACAGAGCCATGTCCCCCATAAATGGTATGCCTGAGTCAGGTCACACATCTCCCGACCCACTTGCTACGACTCCCAAACACTATATGCAGATGAACATTAATGTATGTGTGTTTGGAAGGATACAGTCACCTTTTGTTGGTTGCAACAGCACAGACATGGAACCCTGACATTGAGCACAGGTTGCAGATAGCCTATTCTCGGTGTGGCAATGGGCCCCCCTGCCCCTGTTGTTGGCAACCACACCTGCCATAAGCTTACAAGGCCCAAGTCATAGGGAACATAACAACATAAGAGAGCCCATACTGGGTCTGATTCCCATCGTCCTTCACGCCCCAGTATGCTGTTTTGTCAACAGTGGAAATCCAAACTAGAGTTATACGTACCTACAGTATCCCCCAAGAGGAGACACTTACACAATGCTTTTAGGTGGTCCATGCATTGCTAATCCTGGGCCTTGTTAAGAAACACAAATGTCCATTGGTAGTGGCACCCCCTGGCAAGGTGAATAGAGTGCCACCCACGCAAAACAATGTTCCATGTATGGAACAAACAAGCGACGCCATTGATTGTTTAGGCATATCAATTTTGCCAGTGTGGTTGGGTCCCAGGATGTGCGTAGATCATGACAACACAAATGTGTTCAACAGAACCAACATACGAAGGTTAGGGGGGCTACCATGTGGACAACCAATCATTGGGGAACACACTGTGGACATGGGTCCATGCAATGTCATGCAAGGGGGCCTCAGGGGAACTGGAATGATGTGCTCAGGTTGCCCAGGTACACTGCACATAGGTGTCACTGCACACATGTCCAGAGACACAGCTACGCATGCAGGGTGGCACTGGGAACCAGGTTAATCGGCTGGAACAAAGGCAGGAAGTAGTCCTTACAATGTGGGTATCCATCGGTACTGCGGAGCCTGCGTGGTAACGGTCCTCCCAGTGTCCAATAGTAAAGCTGATTGGAATCACCCCACAAAGCGCCTGTGTTCTGCCATCTTGGCCTTTCCCCAAATGTCCTCTCCTCCAGGGTCATTGTTTTCCACATAGTAGCCACCCGCATGTCATGTTCCTGTTCCCTGCCATTGTTGTGAAAACAGGCTATTGTAGTGCCATGACTCCTGTGGCAGGTGTCTGCCTGTTTTTTTTTGTTTTGTCTTTACTGGTACGATTGGTCCCTTCTAATTTCATTTTAACTACAAGGTCAGATTTCCCCCAAACAAAGAAACCGTTTTAACAAAAGAGCAACAATCCCCTTTGTAGGTCTCCCCCCCGGTTTTGGCATTCTTAGGCCCTAATTCCACTCCCTTCCATACATGGAAAAGCACTCCTCGGCTGCAGAACATATGCTGATAATGTGCTGGTACCTTCTCAGTCACTGACAACCATGATTGGTGTCGCAAATTCTAATGGCCAGATCAATGCATGTCTGAATGTTTGGCCTGTGGGATGTTATCCAAGAGTGGTTGCAGAACATAGCAGCCCAAGCTCGGTACCCTCTTTCCCGCCAACGTGCCCTCGGTGGCAGCCATGTCGTCAAAGGCTTCCTCCTCCTCCAGTGGATCTCTGGAACCAAACACAAATCTGTCCGTTCCTGAAAGGGTACATCCCCCCTCAAAATATCAGGACTGCCACTGGCATTGCCCTTGAGGAGCACACTTGGGGCAAACAGCCCCAGTGGGAGTCCCTGGCCTCCAAAGCCACTTTGGGCCTCCATGAAGTTCTGGAGGCCTCAACCTGGTCCAACCACCTGGTGCATGCTCTGGGGTCCTGCTTTGGCCAGTACTCAAACACAGACATCGTCAGTGTTGATTGACCAGAGGATCGTGGCCATCAAACACAGTCTGGCAGCTCTCCTTGCGGCATCAAAGACCTTGCCGTTCCACCCCAGACCCTGCAAATTGCAGCACCGGTATGTGCAGCAATTGCAGGACCGGCATTGGCAAATGCACCAATGGTGCTGATGAGTACCGGTATCCACAACACCGGTACCGTGTCACTCCGATACTGAGGCCAATTGGTAACGATACCTCACTTTACCTGAGCCTCCGTAGAGAAGATACATCCAATCTCCTGAGGGGGTCTGATGACTCTGACAGCTCAGAGGGTAACGATGTACCTCTCACAGGACAAGCCTGCCTCTCCCAAGAAAGAATGTCCCCTCCTCAGGATATGTCCTTCCTGGATCTCCACACACATGTAGTCAAGGCCCTCTCCATTTCATTAGTAACTCAATGTGAGCACAGGCCATGGGAGACAGAGATTCACCAATATCACCAAACTCCATAGGAGGCAGACATCCTGCCAATTACATCAGATCTTAAGGAATCCTCTTTTGAGAATGTGGAAGATTCCTCTTACCAACCTCTGCACATTCTCACATGTGCCTACTATGTATCGTGTGCCTCCGTTGCCTGGTTTGCACAAAGGACACCTCCCTGATCACTCCATCATGGTGGAGTGTGCTAGGAGGAGAATTAAACGTTACAAACAACATGCCACCAACCCTCCTGGTAGGGAGTGTAAGACATCAGATGCCTTTGGTCGCTGTGTCGTCCAAACATCCATGCTCTCAGACAGGACAGGTTCCTATATCATGTACATGGGAATGTTCCTGACGGAGGTCACACGAGATCTACAACTGGTAAGTCCACATCTCGCAGATCACAGAGGTCACTACTATGTAGCACCTGTCAAGCATGCCCAGAACATTCAAAAGTTGTGAACAGGGCAGCTTTTTGACTGTTTTTCATGCAAAGGCAGAGTCTCTGACATTGCTATTGGGGCAAGGAAACCTGGCTGGCTGCAAGCCTCTCACCTAGAACACTGGGTACAGGATAAACTGGCCAACACCCCCTGTAGTGGTGAAAACTAGTGTTTAAAAAACCGGCAGGACATGTATACCTTGACAAGGATTTCAAATATTGTAGATACTGCAAAGATGAGAGACTTAGAAAAGCACTTCCTCTCCAAAAAGAAAGTATACTATCAGTACTATACTCAGCAAGGACAACCTTCAGTACAAGCTGCTAGAAAGGGTCAACAAGCTACGAAGCAGAGAAAGCCGCGAGCAAACTCTGCCTCAGCAGACCCAGCAGCCTCAGCCCCCACAGGGCCTTTGAATCTGTGATGGAGTACCTGCCCTTCCTGGCCCTCCAGGAAAGCAACCGTCAACAATCCCAGGAATATTAGGTCACCTCATCCACAGATGGAGGTAAATAACATCAGAACCCTGGACTGTGTCCATCATAGAAGAGGGTACAGGCCACCATTCACATAGCCTGCTGCCTCCTACAATAAGTAAGGACATTCAGTTTGCAAACGTCCCCCCAACTGAATCCTGAGGTAAAACATCTTATACCTCAAGGAGCAATGGAAGAGGTACATCATCTCCAACAGGGTTCTGGGCTCTCCCCCCCCCCCAATTTCCTCATACCAACGGAAAAAGGAGGTCACAGACACATCTGACATTTCATAGAACTGAACAAGTTCCTGTTCCAAAAGACATTCAAAATGATTTCTCTAAGAAACGTACTTCCTGACTTACACAGGCAGAAATGCCTTTGTTCTCTAGATCCCCAGGATGCCGTACACCCCCATCTTCTCTGCCAACAAGCACAGCGAAAGTTCCTTTGGTCCCCCCCATCAAGGAAACCACTATCCAGAAATGTTTTCCCTTCAGCTGTGCCTCAGCACCCTGAGTATTCACAAAGTGCATGTCTGTGGTAGCCGGTTTGGTCCTGTACCAGGGGAATTTGTTTGTGGCCCTACTTGGACGACTGCCTCATCCAGGCACAGTCACATACACATGCCCAGGCCTCTCTCTCTTACACAATGCGTGGACTCCAATATCTAGGCCCTGTCATAGATCTCGTGGAATCCTTTCTGACTCCCACGTAAACGCTGGAGCTCATAGGAGCAAGGCTAGATACCAGACTGCCAAAGACCTACCTGACTCTGCCTCGCTGTCCGTGCATTGTGCAACGTGTTTGGACAGCACTACAAAAAACTCACCTCTCGCCTAGAGATGCATCAGCTGCTGGGTCACATGGCAGCTACGGTGCATGTGGTCCCCTACGCTTGTCTCCACATGAGACCAGCCCAATGGGCCCTCTCTTCCCAGTGGACGCAAGCAACAGGCTGTCTCTCAGATGTGATAGTAAACTCAAACCGCCATAACCCTGTCCCTGGACTGGTGGCGGTCAGCACAAAACCTGTTGGTGGGGTCACCTTTCCTGCAAACCCCTCCTAAGATCCCACTAACAACAGCTGCCTCCAAGTGAGGTGGGCTGCACATGTACTGTACACCTCCACACAAGACCCCTGGAATTGTCAGGAGAGTCATTTCCACATCAATCTGTTTGAGCTCTGAGCAATTTGCCTGGCTCTTCATGTCTTCCATTCCCTTCTACAGGCCAATGGAATACTACTTAACGCAGACAACCACGTAGCCATGTGTCTATGTGAACAAACAAGGAGGAACAGGCTCTCTGTCCCTTTGCCAACGAAGCTCTTCAACTGTGGTCATTTGCCAGACAGCAGCAGATCCATCTCCTGCCAGTCTATCTCCCTGGCAATCAGAACTCCTAGCCATACAAACTCAGTCCGTGTTCTGCTTCCACACAAATGGTCTCTACACATGGACCAACTCTGTAGAGTATTGCAACTCTGGGGAACTAAAGATTCATACGTCTTCGCAAGTCCATCATATGCCAAACCTACCCATTCTGTTCACGAATCCCAGCTCAAAGCTAACAAGCGAGGGATGCTGTCCTCCTCAAACTGGGGGCAGGAATGCCTATATGCCTTTCCTGCCATTCCCTTGTTTGCCAAGACCCTATTGCAACCCGTAAGGGACAGAGGCAACATGATCCTCATAGCCCCACGCTGGCAACAGCAGGTGTGATACCCTCTGCTTCTACATCTGTCCCCAGGTTCCACCCCTGTATGTAGGGTCAGCTCCAGACTTACTGTCGCAGGAGGAGGGGAATGTATGGCATACAAACCCCCCGTCTCTGCACCTCAGAGCCTGGCTACTGACGGCTGTAACTGCTGTGGCCCTCCCCTCACTCAGGAACTGCATGATGTCCGTTATGCTTCCAGGAAACCTTCCACAAGGCAGTCCTATGCCATCAGGTGGACGTGACATTTCATTTGGTGATAACAAAAGGCCTGCAACCCTCTTGTCATCTGTATATAAACATGTTTTGACAAACTCCATTACTTATCAAACAATGGTCCTCCAAACTGAGTCAGTCAGAGTCCATTTAAGTGCCATTGCTGCTCCTTCTGAACCCATCAATGGACAACCCATTTCATCCCATCCTCTCATATGCGGAATCATGAGAGGCCTGCATCTACCAAAACCTGCCCTTACACCACCTCCATAGGCATGGGATCCCAATCTGCTTCTAGGGCAGCATATGCTGCCGCCTTCTGAGCCCTTAGACACTACTTCCTTAAAGTCTCTGACCTGAAAAGTAAAATACCTTCTTGCAATCACATCAGCAAGTCGTATCAGTGAATTTCAAGCTCTAGTGGCTGATCCACCTTACACACCCATTTCACCAGGATAGGTTAATCCTAAGGACACATCCACACTTCATGCCTAAGTGTGTATTCCCTCCTATCATTTGAAACAAGAGGTGTAGTTACCTGTAGTCTTTCAAAAGCCGCATGCTTCAAATGCAGAGAAGACTCTTCATACCTTGGACTGTGAAAGAGCTGTGGCTTTTCATCTGCAGTGGACCCAGCAACACAGAAGGTCCCCTCAGCTATTCAGAGTCCTCTGATCCCTTGCATTTCGGTACAGCAGTTTCAAAATGATCTCGATCCAACTGGATTGCTCAATGTATTACCTTTTATCTATCATAGTTAACACCATTCACTGGTGGCCCATGTTCCCCGCTCACAATGTGAGAGTCATGGCAGCCTCATGGGCTCACCTCCATTCCATCTATATTAACGACATTTGTGGAGCAGCAACCTGGTCCTCAGTTCACGGGCCACTACTGCTTGGATAAAGGCTCCCGCAGGCATACTATGGTTGGTCAGGCTGCTCTCCAAAACCTCTTCCATACGTAATCCACTCCTAGCCGCCTCTCTTACAGGATGCCAGAGATCCATGGGAGGAAGTGGAAGCCCTCCACAGGCCCTCACCACTCTGGGGATCCTTCCCTGGCCTCTACATCTAGGGTTTCCTCACATGTGACGACCACGTCCTGCTTGTTCCTGGTGATAGCATAGTTAATCACCTGTAACAGCTGATCTCCGGGAATAGCAGGATGAGGTAATCACAACCCACCCATCTCCCTTAGCGGGTTGTGTGTGTCTCTCTCTCTCTCTTTCCCTATCTCTCTCTCTCTCTCTCGTGTCAGCTTTAAACTCAACTGGAGAGAGGCATTTTGGAAAGGCGGGAAGGCAGCATGAACGCACTGTGGTATGCTCCCAAAAGCTTTAATATAGGACGTTGGGGAGCGTTCCCACACAGGCTCAGTTGGTACCAATGCCACCCACATGTGAAGACTTATTCCTGGTGTTCCTGGAGATCACCTGTTACACGTGACTAACTATGCTGTACATGACACACACAGCAGTGGAGCAGGAACAGCAAGATGCTGGCCACACAGATGTTTGTTTATGTTGCCCACCAACCAGAGGTAAACAGTCACTGATGCCCCCACACATTGTTTTCACATCCACAGGTAGAGGATCTCCGGAAAAAGGGGCGCGAGTTGTGTCTCCACCACAGCGAATATCTTGCCCGCCTCCAGAGGGCGGCACAGGCAGAGGGTGATGGTGAGTATTGACAACCTTGCTGCCGAGTAACAAATGTCACATTGGCCCACCAGCCTGTGTGGTGCCTGCATATGTACATGTGTTATGTGACACACTTGATAATGTGCTGATGACTGTCATCGTCCCCAGAGGGTGATGACACCGAGGACCAGCCCAGCACATCTGCATATGCCCTGAGGCGCCCCCCTGCCCACCATGCCCCAGAGGTGGAGGTGGTGGTGGTGGAGGAGGAAACTGAGGTGGAGGCGGAGGACGAGGATGATGAGCCGGTGCAGAGTGCAGCAGAGGAGGGGGCTGATGGGGCATGGAAGGGGTGGGTGGCGGTGTGGCAGGGGAGGGAGAGGGTGTGTCTGATGTGGGTGTGGGGGGAGGGGTGGAGGAGGGCGTGGAGGGTGTGTGGGAGGTGGAAGGGGTGGAGGAGGGGGATGTGTGGGGGCGGGAGAGTGATGGGGAACACAGTGCAGCACAGGGCACTGTGGGCTCCCACCAGCCATTCCATGTTGCTCCACCATCCAGGGCCACACACAGGTCGCATGCACATGCCAGCATCCAGACCCCTGGGACCATGTGTGTGTGTGGTGGCAGGTGTGTGGCAGACCTGTATGTGACCCTGGATGCCTTGGAGCGGCGTGTGCACCTCCTTGTGCACTCGCACCAGTGGCTGGCGGGAGCCATTCAGCAGGTGGCTGCCGAGGTGGAGCGGCTGCCATGTCGGTGGCCATCCCCTGAAGAGCGTCACAGGAGTCATTGATGGCTCCTGTGGCCTCCACACATGTGCCCTGTGCTGTCTTATGTTCCATCACTGGGCATGCAGAATGCAGGGAGAGGCTGTGTCTGATGTGGGGGTGGGGGGAGGGGTGGAGGAGGGTGTATAGGGCGGGTGGGATGGCAGGGGGGAGGAGGGGGGTGTTTGGGGGGGGGAGGGTGATGGGTATTTTCCCCATCCCAAACCTTGTATTATATTCCCTATGTTTTTGAAAATATACACGCTGTTTGTTAATTGCGAAATGGTCACGTGTCTCCCTTAGCAACACACTGTGGATGCAAGCATGGGATATGTGTGTAGACAGGTATGTGTTGTAAAGGTAGACATGGATATCATGCGTGGACTGGCTCCACATGCAGTCGTGGGGGATGACCATGTGTGTAGGTGTGTGAGACCAGGGTGGACCCTGAGATGCAGAAATGTAGACAACGGCCCAGTATACTGAGGCATGTGCATGCTGTGTGCAATGTGTGGGAACCATTTCTGATGCAACATGCCTGTGTGCCAATAGTACAACTTGCAAACCAGTACATCTGTGCTGGCAGGGTAAGATGTACTGATGAGGCCAGGAGCTATTCAGGGATAAAGCTGTTGAGTGTGTCCTGGGACAATACATGTCACAGGGATGATTGGTGAGTAACCGTATACGTTTGTGGGAGGGCAGGCATGTAGGCAGTGTTGCAGGCAGGGACAAGGGTCACACATGTGCTTCCAATGTACGGGGTATGACAGGATTTTAACTGTGACGGCTCCCAACACTGGACATGTAGCTCAAGGACATTCCCCCTGTGCAACCCGGGAGGATATGTAAACCGCCACACTGCAGCCCAGGGGCTGAGATCTGACACAGTGCATGGCACACATGGTATGTGATGGTGTCTGTGCAGTGATACCTGCCAGTACAGACACCCCACCATCGAGGGGCATGTGTGTATGACACAACATGCATTTGCACACTACCTAAGGGGAGCACAGGGACACACATTGGAAAACACACATATGTACTGGTTAACAGCTGTTTATTGGTCCCGGAGTCACCTCCTGAGTAGCCGCCCATGCCTTCCCACGGCACACCACCCCCCGTGGAACTGCACCTTGTCCTGGTGCCTCAGGTGCCGGTGCTGGTGCTGGTACTGGTGCTGGTGCTTGCTTGCTGCAGCATTAGCTCCACAATGTCTTCCATTGCATCCGCAATGCGGGCAAGCGCCCCCGACCGCATCTCCTCCTCCCGGATCATCCTCAGCTCCCTGGTATTTTCTCCAATTGCCATGAACAGACGCTGGAGTGCCTGATGAGTGCATGTGGGTGGGACAGAGGGTGATATGTGAGCTTCCTCTCCATTACCAGCTGTCACACATATACATGTCACGCATATTCCAGAAGAGCAGTCTGCAGAACAGTCATGCCTGCCAAACCTACCAACGTTTACATCTGTGTCTCCCATGAGCCATCCCCATGTCTGGAAGGGGTCTGGATGTGGGATCGTGAGAAACACAGATCTCACACATGGCACATTGCCACAGTTTAATATGACTATTCTAGGTCTGCACACTGCTTGTCTGGGATTGGTCAGATGGTCTGAGGGGGCCTAAGACACACATACACATATCTGGGGTGCCCCAATTTCTATAATGCTGGCATACACTGCAGATTATGTTGTCAAATGATACTGTGTGACAATACCCATGACGAGGTCTCTGTCACATAGGGTGTCTGGGTGACCTGCGATCATTGCTCTTCTCTTTGGGCTTGTGTGGGGTATATGGGCAAGCACAGTGTGCATGTGTGTGAGCCCCTCACAAATGCTGACACCTGACAAGACATGCTACAGGAGGTAGAATCATAGAGCACAGAAGACAACCCCCAAAAATCAGAACTCTATGCTATGTGGGCAATATACAATAATTTTGTGGATGTTAGGACAACCCCGTCGGGATCGTGGTATATGCTGTTACCCACCTTCTGCAATGTGCCGTGCTGCAGCAGTGTGTGTGCACAGCTCTTCAACAATTGGGTCCAATTCTGGTGGAGGGTTCTCATCTGGTGCTGGTGCATGACTGGGGTGTTGTCTTCTGATGTTCTCCAAGCCCTCTGTGTCAGTGACGTCTGGGGTGTGGTCCTCTGGCTCAGGCTGCACGTGTGTGGTTGGGGTCCCGTCACCATTGCTGTTGCTGCCCCCAGACATTGTGGGCTGGGGCTCTGCCACATCCTCGGCCAATTGCACCTCCTCCTCCTCAGCTGGGGCCATGGTTGTGTAGTCACCTGGGTTGTGGAAACCATACACAGCACAGATTGGTTTGCATGGTTCAACTACATACAACTGTTTAACACATCCACCCCACAATCAATGTGTGTTTGGCCGTGGCCTGTACATGGGCTAAATATCTACCACTACAGCTCCTGCTACCACTATTAGGCATATTTAGCAGACACATCGATGTGTACATCAGGGGTCCTCAAACTACGAGACGAGGGCCACATGTGGGCCGCCAAGGAGATGTATGCAGCCCGATGGGTGTTTTTGCTGCCGCTGCCAGTCCTCAGGGGCAGCTCTACACAGGACCGCAGCATTCATTTAGCAGCAGCCCAGCTAAGTTAACACCTCACAAACCTGATGCTGCCACTGCCACCGTGCCAGTGGAATAATCCAGCATCCCACGTGCCTCCCCCTGCTCTGCAGTGTCCTCCATGCAGCCTCAGTGTTGGCTGTCAGAGCCACGCAAACAGAAAGAGCTTCTCCTCTTGTGGCTCTATTAATCCCGCCATGGGCCTGATGGTATTTTACATAGGGCCCGTGGCGGCATTGACATGGCCGTGAGAAAGGGATACTCTCCCCTCACACGGCTCTGACAAGCCCACACTGAAGCCGCATGGAGGACGCTGCAGAGCAGGGGGGGGGGGCCCACAGGATGCTTGAATGTCCTGCTGCCATGGTGGAAGCAGCAGCAGCAGGCTTGGTTGGGTTATTTCGTACCCTATCTTGCCTGATGGGGTGGAGGAGGTTTGGAGTGGTAAATGGCTATGGGGGGGAGAGGTAAGACTGGAAGTGTGCTGATGTGGAGGAGGGGTTTAGGACAGGTCATGGCCTATGGGTGGTGGCAAGATTGGCAGCGGGATGATGGGGGGCCTAGGATAGGAGTCAAAATGTGCTGTTGGGGGTGCTAAGATTGCAAATGGGCTGATGGTGGGGCCAGGAGAGGGCTATCAATAAGCTTTTGGGGGGCTGGAGTTTGCAAATGCACTTCTGGAGGAACTTGGATAGGACTCGACCTGGGTGTGGAGCTAGGACTGGTACTGGGCTGATGTTGGGCCAGGGATAGGATTGGAAATGGGCTGATGGGGGGCTAGGACTGCAAATGGGCTGATGCACGGACTAGAGGGGAGCGGATGCTGGGTGTGGCTGTAAATAGACGGGAGGTGAGGTTGTGCGAGGATCAGAATGGGATAGAGCTGGACAAATGAAATGGTGAGGGAAAAAAATATTTTGAGGGAGGTAAGAGATATCTACAATTGGACAGATAGTGGGGATTGAGGATGGGGGTCTAACACTTGAGTGGATGACCTAGGAATGCGTAAAGAGCACAAGGAGAAAGATTACCATGTTAAAGCAGATGTAGACAGAGAATGGAAATAATACTAGATGTGTGATGAAAGGACAAATGGAAAGCAGATGATGGGGAGTTAGCAGAAGACCCAAAGAAACCAGACTAACGTGGCTAGAGCAATTGCCACTGGAAAAAAAACCCCAAAATGTTTTGAAACATTCTCTGTTTTTTGTACTTCTGCAGTGTTCTTTGGGCTTTGTTCATATTTTTTTTAACACTATATTCCGGGCCTCCGATGGTCTGAAGGACAGTGAACTGGCCCCCTGTTTAGAATGTTTGAGGACCCCTGGTGTGCATTATCCCACAGAAGGACCATCCCTGTTCAGCAGTGCTTAGATTAGACACAGACATAACACGTACAGGTCTGAAAGGGGGCTTGTAGCAGACATGTAGCCACATGTGCAGGGCAGATATAAAAAGGGATGATGCAAATGAAACAGATAGCAAAACACAGAGGGCAGCAAAACACAGAGTAAAAGGGGTGGAATGGGGGACAGCACACTAATGAGCCAAAGGCAGAGGGTGGGAGATGATCCAGGGGAGAAGGTATGAGGAGGTGTTAATAAGAAGCCTGATGCACATCCAAAGGGCAGGTACTCAATGGGTTGGGAGCAGCAAGGTGTGATTTGTGTACCTACCTGCCTGGGGATATAGAGGTATATTGGCCCTAGCCGCTCTGCCAACTCCTGCTCCAAGGGTGTTAGGGAGGGTGTAAAGGGGCCTCCCCCTCCAGTGCCCACGGCATGCCGCCACTCTGCCATCATGTGTGCACGCACACCCCTCTTTATGTCATTAAACCTCTTCCTGAGGCTGTCTAGGTCTCTGCTTGGGCCCCCTGCTTTTTTTTTTTTTTTTTGTATACCGCCTTATCCTTCAATCAAAGCGGTCACAACACAATTGGGGGATACATTTAACATGCAGGGATATGAGACACATACACTAATACTTACAGGGAACATGGGCAATGGAGGGTTAAGTGGCTTGCCCAAGACCACAAGGAGCATCTGTGGGACTAGAAACCACAGTCCTTCCGGCCCAAGGTTGCTGTCCTCTAGTGGGATTTGAACCCCTGACCTTCCGGCCTGAAGTACCTTGCCCCAACCACTAGGCTACTCCTCCCTCAGCTTGTGCCACCGCCTCCTGCACCTCCTCCCACACCTGGGTGCGTGTTGCAACAGTGGTGGTGTTGCTTAGTCATCCGTATAGGACCTCATAATTTTCTAGAACAGAAGCCAGCAGGATGTGATTTTCCTGTGGCGAGAATTTCTGGGTCCTCTTCCTTTGCAGAGCTGGCACACACATTTTGTAGTGAGAGGACCCTGTGTGGGCTGGGCCGATGGCCCTGCAGCCTCCACCACACTCCCTGCCATATCTGTCTCTCCTCCCCAACAGGTGGCCCCACCTCCCTCTCCCTCTCCCTGTCCCTCTCCCTCTCCACTCCTGCCCTGTCCTGTGGCTCCATCTCCCTGTCCTCTCCCTCCCTGTCAGACATTCCTTCTCTTGCCCTTCTCAGATTCACCTCACACCTCCCTCCTCTCTCTGCTATCTGCTCTTTACCTCACCTCCTTTCTCACTCACCTGCTCCCTGACTCCCCTTCTCTCTGTATCCCCTGCTGTACCTCACACCTATCCTCCACAACCAAGCCTCTAACACTCTGACCCTCACCACAAAACCTTAGCTCTCCTAGACACCTGCTTCTCTCTATCTCTGTCTCTCTCACTGACACCTTCTCTCTCCCTCACCTACCAACAACCCCTCAACGTGCAGCACGTGTAGAGGTTTATTTATAGGGTTTTTTACGTTGCATGTGCGCAGTTGCGTGAGCACGTTGGCTGCGTAGGTGCGCATGTGCAGTTGGCCGTGCGCATTGTGCATGCGCTGGCCAGAGGCAGGAAATGGGTGCTTGCGCGTTGCGCAGTCAGCTACGCAGAGCGTGCACGCATGCTCACCGCCGTGCACACTGCACATGTACAGTTGGCTGTGCGCATTGCGCATGCGCCACGCAGATGCAGAACGTGGATGCATACGTTAGTTAGCGCATGAGCCGTGGTGCATGCGCAGTGCTGCGTGTGTGCGGCGCATGCGCAGTGCTGCGTGTGTGCGGCGCATGCGCAGTGCTGCATGTGTGCGGCGCATGCACAGTGCTGCATGTGTGCGGTGCATGCGCACAGCCAACTGTGCATGCGCAGTGGTCACGCTTGCGCAAATGCACACGTGCAACACGCGTTACATAAAAAACCTCTATAAATTGTCCTCAGCACATGTTGCACGTTGAGGGGTTTTTTGTAGGCGAGGGAGAAAGAAGGTGTGCATTGGCAGTGACGGAAGGAGCGAGTCTGAATCAGGTGCATTGTGGAGCATGACTGGGTTTGTGATTGTTGTTGGTTGTATTGTGTGGCTATAGGGAAGTGTTGTCTGTGTTTGACTGATTTTGAGGAGCAGGGTGGGTGGAGGTTATGGCAGCCTTTGTGTTTGCTGCAGCTGCAGCGCGAGGTGGGCAGGTGGTGCGGTTGCGTGACAGGGGAGATGGTGTCTATGGGGCTGAGGCACAGGGCATGGGTGTAGTCCCGCAGCAAATCAGACCTGCAGCTGTGGGGGCAGGGCAGGCAGGGGCTGTGCACGCACGGCGCAGGAGGTGTGCTGAGGTGCAGGCTCGCCAGCCACGCCTCTACAGGCCCAGGGCCAAGCTCCAGGGCATGCGAGAGGACCAGGTCATCTCCCTGTACAGACTGAGCACAGGGGCTATTAGGGAGCTCTATGAGGATCTAAGACCTGACCTCGAGCCCCTGACTGATTGGTCACATGCCATACCAGGTTTGGTCAAGCTCCTCGCTGCCCTACATTTCTTTGCCTCTGGCTGTTTCCAGTCATCTGTGGCCGCAGTGGGTGGCATGAGCCACCCCACCTTCTCACGCTGTCTCCACCAAGTACTGCGTGCCATGGTCAGCTGGGTGCGGAATTATATTGCCATTCCACATACTAGGCAACAGTGGTGGACCCTGAACCAGGCCTTTGAGGCGTTAGCCGGGATACCACACGTGATGGGAGCTATTGATTGCACACATGTTGCCCTGGTCCCGCCTTGAGACAGTGAGGTAGTGTTCCGCAACCGCAAACACTATCATTCCCTGAATGTTCAGGTTGTATGTGATGCAAATATGCATATTCTGAATGTGGTCCTCAGGTTTGCAGGGTCCACCCATGACGCCTCTATCCTGCATCACTCGGCACTATTCCAACAATTTGAGGCAGGACAGTATGAGGACTGCATATTGCTGGGTGGGTGTTTCCCATTTCTGACATGCACATGGTGCTCATGTGACTAGGCGTATGTGCAAATGTGTGTCTTGCAGTAGATCACTCATTGTGTGTGTGTCTCATCTGCCTGTGTGGGATATAGGGGGAGGGGGGTTGCCCTCCAAATGCGCCCTGCTATGTTGCTGTGTGTTGCTGGTTGATTGGATGCAAGCATTTGTGTGGTTGTTACATATTATGTTGTTGCCACTCCATACAGCTACCCCTTGTCTGGTGTTTCTTAGGTTCACCCACTCAATCTGTAATAGGGTAGACACCCAGGAAGCTCTAAAAAACATGAGGAGTGATCTAGCTAAGCTTGATGAATGGTCTTAAATTGGCCAGCTGGGATGTGATGGTAGGAAATGTGATGTCAGGCTGTTGACCTGAAACAATCCAAGGGAGCACTATTGTATAGGGGGTGAAGTACTCTTGTGCACTACAGAAGAGCGGGACCTAGGTGTGGTTGTTTCTGCTGATGTCAAAGTAGCTAACCAGGTTGAATAGGCGAGGGAAAAAGCTAGAAGGCTGGCTGGGTGCATACAGAGATGAATGGCTAGCATAAAACAGGAAGGGAGAATTCCTCTGTATATGTCTTTTGTGAGATCTCATTTGGAGTATAGTGTGCAATTCTGGAGACTGCACCTTCAAAAGGATGTGCACAGGATGGGGTCGGAGCAGAGGGTGTCTACTAAAATGATTAGTGGTCTTCATTACACAGCATATGAAGACAGACCAAAGGATCTTAGGATGTTCGCCTTGGGGAAAGGAGGGATAGAGGTGATATGATGGAGATGTAGAAATACCTCTGTGGCATGTATGTTGAGGGAGAGAGCCTCTGCAAATTGTACGCAAGTTCAGCTACGAGGGAACATGGGATGAGGATGGAGGGAGATAGATTCAGGGGTGATATGCCACCATATTTCTTTACTGAATAGGTGGTGGATCCATGGAATACTCTCACAGTGTAGGTGGTAGAGATGAGGACAGTAACTGCATTCCAAACAGCATAGGACAAACACAGAGGATCTATAAAGGATAAAAAGGGGACTGTTGTACCTGTTGATATGGACGGACAGACTAGATAGGCCATGTGGTCCTTTTGTGTCATCATATTTCAATGTTGCAATGCTGCATAGCTGTGATGTCATATGTTTCTTACAGAATGTGTAATGCATTTGTTTTGCACATATATACCTGTGTCCATTTGAGGGGACATGAGCTCATGCTTTAACTTACCTCATGTCTTTCTACAGGTGATGCAGGATATGGGTGTCGCCCCTGGTTGCTGACCCCTGTGCGTCAACCACGGACACGTGCAGAGCGGAGGTACAATGAGGCCCATGCCACCAGCTGCTCTGTCATAGAGCGCACCTTTGGCGTTTTGAAGAGTCGCTTCAGGTGTCTGGATAGGACATGCGGCGCCTTACAATATACTCTACAAACTGTGGCAGAGATCATCATAGCCTGTTGCATCCTGCACAACATTGCTTTCAGGCACAATATCCCTGCAGAGATTAATGAGGGTCTGGAGGATGATCCGACGTGCCCCCCTGTACGTGCCCGTGAGGGCACAGCAATCAGGCGGCAGGTGATTGCACAGCTCTTCTCATGTACGTACTGCATATGTTCCCACATTTTTTGCTATATGTGTGTAGTGCTAACACAGATTAACATTTGTAGACCAATATCAGTAGGATGCAACACTGCACTGACTTGTGACAGACACTGGCTGGCCATCCCAACGTCAAATATCAGCATGACTGGGAACCAAACCATGTGGGCAGGGCAGAACTGAGGGCTGAGGTGGATGATGTGGGTGGGTGCTTTTAGGCTTGTGGGAGGTTTTGGGGTGACATTCGTGGCTTGTGGATGATTGTGATAGCGGTTGCTGTGCAGCAAGGTGAGAGGCATTTGGTGTGGGTTTCACACTGGGAGAGAGGACCATGTTTGGGGTCACTTGTGCAGCTGTGTGTGGTTTTCATTTGGTATTTTGAGCTGATTGTGTGTGTGGTATGCTCTTGTTAGCTGGATGTGTTGGTCTGTAATTTTTGTATAGCACTACATGTGCTATGTAGCACTACATGCTCAGTACTATCTGTCATAATAGTAATTGAAACCCTTACGGGGAGTTAGTGGCACAACACAGTGTGGCTGACTGTATAAGTCATCGCGTAGCCCTAACATGGATGCAGAGAAGGATAGGGAAAGTGTGCATTGTCCAGCCAGGGTTTTTTGTTTTTATTTTTCCATTGCAGAATAGACATGCAGTGCAGTGTTGCATATGTACACACAAACAGAAGTGATTCAGGCAAGATCAACAAGGTGTAGGTTACAGTAGGCAAGTTGAGTGATCAATGTGGGGGTGGATTGGGTTTTAAGGTTGCTTTCAGGGAAATGAAATAATTTTTTTCAACAAATATTTTTAAGCAAATCTAGCTGATGACATGTCAACATTACCCCATGACTCAACTAAAAGCTGTATAAGTGCATAGAGGAGGAGAGTGCATGCCAAGACACCAACTACATTGCATACCCTAGAGAAGGATCGTAATGGCAACATACACAAAGAGCCTCTGATGGGAGGGGGGTTATTAGGTGCACATATAGGCTATCCATGCTTTGCCATTATCACTTTCACACAGTGGGCTGACATGCAGCCATCAGGATCACGTCAAAAGCAGACATCGGGGTGCGGTTTATCAGACATTACGCAGACATTGAGATATATGTTTAGCAACTCAGTAGCACACAGCTGTTAATGTTAGTCAAGGTATGAGATATACACACCAGGAAATGTGTTTGGACAGAGGATCCCGGAGGTGCCTCTGCATATTTCCATGTGTTACAGCCATTGACTGCGAGGTAGCAGACGACATTGGGACACCAGTACACACATTGAAGGGCCATTGGGAGCAACATGGGGGACCCAGGATAATACTGCAGCCTTGGAGTGAGTTGGGAACACGGTAGGGAAAAAACGCTCATGTTCACCAGTGTGTGCGACAACAGGGAGGTGAGGGAGGGGACAGACAGAGTACGGACCCCTGTAGTTTGGCAAAGACATGTCCTTGATGCCTCTCACATGGGAGAGATGTGTACAGTGTGATGGTGAACAGTGAGTCTGTAAAGGATGTTGGGGGGTGTGGAAGCTGGGGACAGGAATGTGCATTGTGTGTTGCACAGCTAGAACATGACATATGTATGTTTCCCTTGTGTTTCCCAATGCACAGGACATAGTTGTTGAAGCTCCTGGTGCTGTGGTGCATTGGCAGGGGACTGTACATCAGCCAACATGCTGTGGGCTGGGATAGGTGGAACTACAGCTATATTGTCTGTGCCAGCAGTCAGGGGGAACACACATTCTCGGTGATCTTTCCTATTGTACAGATGTTGTGGTTCACCTCTTTTCCCTGCACCTGCCTAAACCATATTTTGCTGTTGACACACATATCCCCATGTGTTCCTATTCCAGTATGTCTTTAGCAACACTGTCTCTGGGACATGTCCAACAGAGCTGCATGTGTGTGGAGGTTGTAGGTTTATGGGTGGTGGCCTACACGTGCACCCTTCCCCGACATTGTACCATGAGCCAACACCAGGGTATCATTGCATTTCACAGGGCCTTTATGTGTACAAATCTCCACTTGTGGACATACAAGCCATATGCTACTGCTGGCACGCTGCCCTTTGCATACTGTGTGTGTGTGTTCTTTGTGTTGGCTGTGTGATGATACAGTGTTCAGGCTTTTTACATTATCATGTGTTGTGAGGGGTCTGTACACCTGGGGGGTGGTGGTGACTGTGCTATCTCTACCTTACAGGTGTTTACCGTGTAACCATTGTGGACATGTTTTGTGTGTTGGGAACAGAACTGTGTCTTGTGTTCTGACATACCACTGTTGACCTGCTTTTTGTATCACAGATATCGGCGTGACATGGTGACATGGAGATTCTACATATTTCGCTGACATTGTGTCATAAGAACATAAGAACATAAGACATGCCATACTGGGTCAGACCAAGGTCCATCAAGCCCAGTATTCTGTTTCCAACAGTGGCCAATCTAGGTCATATGTACCGAGCAGATTCCCCAAGAGACACAAGTTCCACAATGCTTGTACTGGGTCAAGCATTGATATCTTCTTCGGTCACTTCTTAATAATGGTTTATGGACCTTTCCTCCAGGAACTTGTCCAAACCTTTTTTAAACCCAGCTACACTAACAGCCTTTACTACATCCACTGGTAACAAATTCCAGAGTTTGATTGCATGTTGAGTGAAAAAATATTTTTATTAGTCTTAAATAGTTTACCCTGTAGCTTCATTGCATGTCCCCTAGTCTTTCTATATTCTGATAAGGTAAACAATCGATCTACGTTTACCCGTTCCACTCCGTTCATTAATTTATAGACTTCTATCATATCTCCCCTCAGCCGTCTCTTTTCCAGGTTAAAGAGCCCTAACCTTTTTAGCCTTTCTTCATAGGAGTATCCTTCCATCCCCTTTACCATTTTGGTGGCTCTTCTCTGTACCTTTTCTAAAATCGCTATATCCTTTTTAAGATACGGCGACCAGAATTGCACACAATATTCAAGGTGCGGTCTCACCATGGAACGATATAGAGGCATTATAATATCTTTTGTTTTATTTTCCATTCCTTTCATTATCATGCCTAGCATTCTATTTGCTCTCTTGGCCGCCGCTGCACACTGGGCCGAGGGTTTTAACATGGTATCCACAATGACGCCTAAATCTTTTTCCTGGGTGGTGGTTGCTAATGTGGAACCTTGCATCGTGTAACCATAGTTTGGGTTGTTCTTCCCTAGGTGCATAACCTTGCACTTGTCCACATTAAATTTCATCTGCCATTTTGATGCCCAGTCTTCCAATTTATCAAGATCCTCTTGCAATTTTTCACAATCCTCTTGGGTTTTAACAACTTTAAATAGTTTTGTGTCATCCACAAATTTGATAACCTCACTCATTATTCCACTTTCCAGGTCATTTATGAATATGCCAAAAAGCAGCGGAGGACCCAGCACAGATCCCTGGGGTACACCACTATTCACCTTTCTCCATTGGGAAAATTGGCCATTTAGCCCTACCCTCTGCTTTCTATCTTTTAACCAGTTCCTGATCCACAATAGTACACTGCCTCCTATCCCATGACTCTTTAGTTTCGCCAAAAGTCTCTGATGAGGGACCTTGTCAAAGGCTTTCTGAAAGTCCAGATACACAGTATCAACCGACTCACCTTTGTCCACCTGTTTATTCACTCCTTCAAAAAAACATAACAGATTAGTAAGACAAGATCTTCCTTGTCTAAAGCCATGTTGGCTGTCTCCCATTAGGTTGCGACTATCTACATGCTGAGTAATTTTATTCTTTATGATGGTTTCTACCATTTTTCCCGGTACTGACGTTAGGCTCACCGGTCTGTAGTTTCCCGGATCACCCCTGGAACCCTTTTTAAAAATTGGTGTTACATTGGCGATCCTCCAATCCCTTTACTGTGACCTGTTATGGCCTTTGAGTGGCTCAGAGGATTCAAGACATACACCTGATGCAAGCACAAGGTAGTTTGCACCTTTGTTCTTTTGGTAATGAAATCAGCCTTTACATGTTAATGATTTACTGTTTGTGTCATATACATTTCATGTTGGCTCTGTGTTCACGAACGCTGATGCACATAGGATGGAGCTCTGAAACGCCTGTGTCACATGGGCATGGACAGAAACATATCCATGTGACACCCGTGTATATGCTTCCAATTTTAAATGTCCCCAACATGCAATGTTTATTGTGTTGTGATCATGTCATGTTTGCCTGTGTGATCCTTCATTATGTGCTTCTTAATGATTGACTCTATGCAATTTGTGCTGATGTGGCAAGGCGCATACCAATACAATATTTCTCCTCTTCTGACACAGGGCAGAGAACAAACCAGACACATCTATTACAGTGCATGTGGCATCGCCATAACCCACCTGTTGGGGGACAGAACACCATGGAACTTTCCCTGGAAAATGGTGCCATAGGATGTTTGACCTGTGCAAGTGCGACACATGCCTAGGATGGGCCGTATTATTTTTTTGATTGCTACTTTGCCCATGACAGACCTGTCCAACACACTGTTGCTGCCGTGCTCTGGTTGGGAGTCGTGCTCATCACAGGAGACACACAGGACCTTTCATGTACTGTGGCATATTGGGATGTGACACTTGACTATGCATGCCCAGGGTTGCAAGGATAGTCTTAACCTGACGTGTTGGATTGCAGATACGCTTTGGACTTTGCACACTGTGTACTGGTCTCCATGTGTGAATCAGGGACTGCCATTGTCACTGTATGTTGCACATTCCTCCACAGTTGTTTCTTTTGGCCATGTGTGTGACATGGAACACAGGATATGCTCATCTGTTTGTTTCAACACAAGCATACAGCCATACGTGTGGCATAGGGGTAGCGATGGAGAGGTCCTGTTGTCTATGTCCACCTAATCTCCACCTGGAGCTGATACAGGTTTTGCAACAACACCGCTTTAATGCACGCCAGCATTCTGGATTGATGTTTTCAATCAACAAGGGTCTTTGCATGCATGTGTGGCATCACTGAATCATGTTGAAATATCAATGGTGCATATGCATATGACTGACTATGTTGGGAAAACACAGCACGTGGCAATATGGCTTCTGTGTGGTTTACTGTAACATGTTTGCCCTTAATTTCCATCTCTATATACTGTTTCTTGTGTTTGTTTACTGTACAGACGTGCCGCTCTGCATTGATTTACAAACCTTGCATTGCATGTCTGCACAGTCCTATTTATCCCCTGAGGTGACGACACTCACATTGCCACGTTATATTTGGAGTGACGCAGTATGAGTGTCCGTTGTCTTCCTTCAATTGTGCATTCCATGTATGGTGATATATGTGTACAGACACTGTCTACACACCAACCGGTGCAGGGGGACCTCCTGCATGGTGTTATCTCTGCATGTTTCTGCAGGTAGTTTTCATTTGAATTCTGTCTGTGTTCATGTGCCTCTGCTACCTGTTAGCTTATCCTCATTGGGCATTTGATGATTGTTTAGGGTTACATTGTTGCAGCTTGGATTCCTATATCAGGCATTATGTGATAGCTGTAACATGATTTTCAATCTGTGGTTCTAAAGTTACAACATTTCAACAACATATGCTGTTTTCATTTGTGTGCCTCCTGTGTTGCCAGATAGATATATTTTAGGGAACAGATCAGGATTGATGTGTGTTGGTCCCTCATCATGCACCGCCTACTGTCTACATGCACTCATATGTGAGTAACACATTTGAGGCGTGCGGCAGCATATGAGGGGTGAGGGCCTAATGCATAGTGCTGCATATTTTGTCTCCTGCCCCTCATTTGTAGACGGTCCAGTGACCTTTCTGTCTTTCACCTTGGATCCACTCACCTTGATATTATGATGGTGGGATCTACACTATCTGTGAAGATGAACCCAAATAAACATATGTGTTTGATATACATTTGTCTCTGCTGCTGCTTGATCATGGTGACAAACTTGCAATACAATGTGTGCCTTTGAGTCAGTCCTGACTCCTTGTGACTCAGAGACTCCAGGGTTTTCTTGTCAGTGTCACAGGAAGTAGATTGTCAGGTCTTTCTTCCAAACTAATGGAGGGTTGCGTGACTTGCCCAAGGCCACATGGAGTGC
Source organism: Ichthyophis bannanicus (assembly GCA_033557465.1). Taxonomy (NCBI): domain Eukaryota; kingdom Metazoa; phylum Chordata; class Amphibia; order Gymnophiona; family Ichthyophiidae; genus Ichthyophis; species Ichthyophis bannanicus. The sequence goes on along the minus strand of CM066034.1, from coordinate 644,065,444 downwards.
TAGTGTAAATTGAGCCCTGGTTGCTTGGTGTCCAAGCCAGTTTTCTAAACACTAGGCTACTCCTCCACTCTTGATCACATTGACACTTGTATCTACTGATTTGCTGGTCATGTACATGGCCCACCTGTGCTCACATCCTTGTACGGTGGCAGCTGTGTATCTGCCAGCCATTTGCCACATCACTGGGTATTACAGGTTCCCATACACACCCTCCCTTTAGGGTATTATTTTTGCGCTGTGCTCAGTATGCTGTTTGGGGTAGTGGTTAGAGGCATGTGTTGTAACTCCCTAGTTTGCAGGTTTGATCCCCACATGTGGTTTATCTTTTTCTTTTCTGTTGTGCTAACTGGACCATTAGGTACCAGCAGGTTCATCACCTCTACACACACCCTTCCCTCTCTTCACTGTACACCAAGGTGTGCCCTCTGTGCTGCCTAGCCATCACATATTATCTGTTACATAGGTCTCTTTCTTTATGGTGTTTACATGGCAGTGCACTTGGGGGTTTTGTATTTCTGTGGTTCAGCTGGTGTGTGGTACACCTGTTTGCATGTTGAATTCTCTCCTGTCCTGTTCCAGATTTTTCACCAGCTCCACAGAGCATCCTCTGCTGCCCTTGGGGTTTAGTTTCTTTCCTCTTTTGCATGCTGTATCCACTGCATAACATTTCATTGTGTGTGTGCATGTGTCTCTGGTCCCAATTACAGACTGTGGTCTGATCTGTATACAGCAGATCTGCATGTGCATTTGGTCATGGTTACTGTTGGGGGTTTGCCTGTCGTGACAGCCAGCCGGCGTCTTGTGTGATGCCCTGCACTATTTTTGTATGCAGCCTTTGCTAATGAGCTCACATTGGCGGTGTGGCCTACCGGTTTGTGCATTGCCATTTGTGGTAGTGGTCATAGGTGTGATTCCTCTCTGTTCTCTTTCATTTGTATGCTTGTCCTGCAGAACTAGTTTTCATTCGTGTGACAGTCATATCTGTGCAGATCTGTGCTGTGAGCACATTGTACCTTCATCAGAGTTGAGAATCATCCCTCTGTCCATCTTCTGTCTGCCAGCTGTGTGCCATCCTACCCTGATGTGCATGCTGCTACCCCACGTCCTGCACTCCTACACATTCCTGCATTGCAGCTCTCCCTGGTTGCCTCTCCTGTGTGTGTGCTCTGCATAGCACTGCTACTCCACTGTCATCCTGATATTTCACCTATCCTGCCATTTCTGGCTCCTCTGCTGCACACATCTTCCCATCCTCTGTCACACACTGTCATTATAGCATGGTACATTACCATCACTCTGTGCATAGCTACAGCTGCCCCCGATATGTTTGTCCATTTTTCTAGCTGCCACATGGGCTGCAGCTGATTTGTGTGGTCCATCAGCTCTGATCTACATCCTTCTTTTACTTATGCATTGTCTTTCCTTTCTGCTCTGTGCAGTGTTTGGGTTACGTATGTGTTTGCCACATACCTCTCTTGCCCTTCAAATTGGGGAACCTTACTGCTCTTGGCCAACGTTTTTGGGTTCACCTATACATCCTTGGGGCATCTTACACCACACCTTCTATTCAGGCTGCTTATGGGGTGCCTACTATGGTATCTTGGAAGTTGGCAACCTTTCAACATGGCCTCTGGGGAACATTATAATTCACCTTTGCTGACGTGGTTGTTTAGGATGTGCCTTCTGGTTGCACCCTAAAGGGTGCATTAATTTATGGCACTGGGGTGGGGTTCTTTTTAGATGGCAGCACAGATTGTTGTACAGTTGCAAGCAGAAAAAGGAATTACCTCAGCCAACCTTATTCATTAGGTACACTGGGGAGTTGAACTCCTGGCCCTTGCACCATCAGTCAGTACCTTAACCATCGTGCTACACTGCTGTTCTTCCTTGCATGTTAGCGCACCTACTTAAGATTTCCATGCGTTAAAATGCACAGTGCTGGCCATCAAAAACAGTGCTATGACCTTGCGGCGCCTCATACCGCACCCTATAAAGCGCACTATAAGGGAACATTCTAGGGTGCCTGGGTGGACAGTGCACACTTTATAGTATGCCCTCTGGAGTCCTTATAGAGTGGCTGATGTGGCACCTTATGTTTACAGCGCTTTGAGAGTGTGTTTGCTAGCAGCACTAATTAAAACAATATTAAATTGCCTCATAATGCAATATTACACGTAGCAGGTAGTGCCTCAGGCAGCCTTATTCATTGGGCACAGTGGGGGATTGAACCCATGACCCCTGCACCATCAGCCAGTGTCTTAACCATTGTGCTACACTGCTGTTTCTTTTTTGCATGTCAGCGCACCTACTTAAGATTTTCATGCGTTTAAAATGCACAGTGCTGCCATCAAAAACAGTGCTATGACCTTGCGGCGCCTCATACGGCACCCTATAAAGTGCACTATAAGGAACATTCTAGGGTGCCTGGGTGGACAGTGCACTTTATAGTATGCCCTCTGATTAATTTTCCTAGGTTATCTACAGTATCTGCAAGAGATATGTTTAAGAAATATTTAATAGAGGCTTTGGGTGTCCCTCCTGAATCTCACTCCCCTATTGCAAAAGTTTACTATCTCCCCTCGGGGAAAAAAGTTGCTGCTGAGGGTGGGGAGTTGGTTATGGGTCTGTCTAAAGTAGATGTTTTGAATGTAACTGCATTACTGGAATCCTCACAGGAGGACCAGGTTATGTCCTCTACCTTATTGATTACGTTAGCTCTTTTTTCTGATAAAGAATGGCTTATGAAGTTATTTTTTAAAAAACGGAATGTTGCCTTTAAGGGATTACAGGTTCGTATGTTTCCGGACCTCTCCAGGGAGACTCAGCGACGGCGGCGGGACTTTCTCCTCCTTCGCCCTGGGGTTCAGCAATTAGGGGGGCTCTTTTTTCTAAAATTTCCGTGTAAATGTCTGATTAAATATCAGTCGGAATCCTATATTTTTTTGAGCCCTCACAATTGCTGGACTTCATTAATGCCGTCATTAGGGGGTAATGGGTGTTTACCCATCATCTGCTGTTTGAGTATGTGACTTTAGCTGCCTTTCACACCTCTATTTCCTTTTGGAATTTGGGTTCTAAATTTATTTTTCCTTTTTCCTCTTGGTATTCCCCAATTGAGGACTAGAGTGAGTTGTGTACTTGATATAATTTCTTGTTTGTTACTGCTGGGACTGTTAAGTCCGTAATATTGTTTGCTTGTACCCTTCTCAATTTCTGTTTCAAGATGTATTCTTGAATGTATGTATAAATTAATAAATATAAAATTTAAAAAAAAAATGTGCCCTCTGGGGTACCTTATGGGGTGCCTTATGCAGCACTTTATGTTACAGCACTTTGAGAGTGCGTTTGCTCGCAGCAGTAATTAAAATAAAATTAAAATGCCTCATAATGCAATATTACACATAACAGGTAGTGCCTCAGACAGCCTTATTCATTGGGCACAGTGGGGGATTGAACCCATGATTCCTGCATCATCTGTCAGTGTCTTCACCATTGTGCTGCAGCCCTACTCCTCTGTTTGCACATCAGCGCGCCTGCTTATGCTTCCTGCGCGCGTTTCTCATGTGCTAATGTGTGCGGCGCACACGAGCATGCAGCGCACAAGAGCACACGATAATCCCGGTTTGCTAGGTTAAGACTGACACGCCCACTCCTTATATGGCATCCTGCACACTAGCGCCGGGCGCACATTAGGACGGTTTAGTAAACATACCCCTAAGTATATAGACATGTGAAAATGTCGATTTCTAATGATGTGTGTACTGAAATCAATCTAGACTCGCTGTTAGAATAGCAATTGCTTTCAAAGATGTGAATTATAAAGTATTCATCTTAAAAGATGCTCTATAAGAGAAAATGTAGATAATGGTGTTGTCATATCGTAATCGCGTAAAACAAGGAAGCAACTGCAAAATTAAGAATGAACGGTAATCATTTAAATACAAAATTTTTGTTTTTTGTAAACTTACTATTGATTGTAAGAATATATAAATGAAGATAAATTAATAGGAGTTATAAACACTCATTATGCCCAGTATTAATATCAAATCTGTACTTAAAAGGGGGACATTATAAGAAGGGCTATGATAATCTTACATTGCAAAAAATGCCGAAATTAGAACTTGTGCAACGTACTTAGCAACTCATTCCCAGAATGAAAGAATAAAACCAAAACCTCCAAACTAGATGGTATCTATAGTGTATTATAAAATAAATATAGACAATTGTCTCCCTAATGCATAGGCGGTATCATTCACATGTCCTGACTGTTTATTAAACAATATCAAAAGGAACTTGAAAACCCCTATTAAAACCGTTACCTGATTTTTGATGTAAACTTGCCATTGCTCTAATAAAAACTACAGAGAAAAGGCTCTGTGTGCAATAACAATCAAAGGTTAGAAACTGTCAAGTCAAAGAGTGCTGTACCTTGTACAACGTTAGAAAACCAATTGATCGCCATGGAGTGCTTTTTATAGAAGCCTAGAAAAAGCGTGCCAAAAGTAAAAGGAAGTGGGCGTGGCTTATCTGTTGTCACTGCCTTTGTATCAAAGGATAAGGCATGGCTAAACTATTATCTCTGCGACCGTATCAAAAGAAGTAAGCATGGCGATCGTGATACAAGCAGGGGGAGGGGACACTAAAACGGTTAAAAAAACTTAAAAAACAATCTATTAGGGGAACCAAAAGGTATCTGTGTGAATTGTAATGTATTCAATCTTGATGTATGCTACTAAAAATTGTTATAGTAAATAACATGCTATCCCACAAGGTAAATGGATAATTAAGAGGCTTGAAAATATAGTAAAAATCATGACTTCTTATAAATGAAACTGAGACTCAAGTGAATATTAGCTTCGGGTAAACACTGCAGTATATTCTTTCTCTCTCTTATATTACTGTTCCGGGCCACTGAGAAAAGGTGCTCACGATGACCTAGGATTGGTGTTAACCCAATTGCTAGTATATTGTGATATCTTAGTTTATATTACATCCCTCTACTCAATAATTAACTGGATGTAAACCATAATTAATTTGATGTGTTACACTATAAAATTGTATGGTACAAATAAATAAAAGCAAGTAAAAATTACCTAGCAATCACAAAAACATAGACAAATCTACCTCTTGGTTTAAACCATGTGGCTCCAAGATATTAAACTCATATATATACCTTTGTTCTAACTTCAGTAGTGATTTATCACGTCACCTCCTCTCCAATGTGGTGTAACACGTTTTCAAGACTAAGGGGTATGTTTACTAAACCGTCTTAATGTGCGCTCTGTGACATTATAGCGCGATAAGGTACATTATCGCGCGATAATGGTGCTTTATCAGGCACAAAGGTAGCTTATTGCGCGATAACACGCAAACGAGCGCTGAAGGCGGGGAAAGGCTCCCAGAGGGCGGAGGAAGGCTCCCCAGGGGCGGAGAGAAGGGGTCAATGTGTGGAGAGTGGGAGGGGAGAGGCTCTCTGCACACTAACACTGTGAAATCCGAGGCTGAAAACTAATGGCAGTGAAACCCTGGAGTTAGAGCTGATTTAAAGAGAAGAGAAACCATTTTTGTCAGCAATGTACAGCAAAATCAGGGAAACCTACCAAAAGTGATGTGTGATATATGTGCGTGGAACAAAAGTGCAAATAAACATTGAAAATGACCCCAACAAAATATAAAAAAACCCATAACCAAGCTGGGCAATAGTGATATTAATGGGAAACGTTGAAAACCACTCCCAAGAAAGCTCCAAAAAAATGATATGAATTTTGGAAGGGTCTACGCTCCGTCCCCATACAAGGTGAATGATCCCACAGTGAAATAGCACTGATCAGGGTTTCCCTCTCCATTGGACAGGTTTCCTATGGCATGCACATGTTTCACAACAGCAGGGCAGGCATGTCGGAATGGGCAACTGGACAGAGGCTGGGAAAGGGGACACAGAGGGCTGCAGACGGCACATACTGTGCTGCAGCTGGGCCACAGTGCGGACTAGGGTGATGCCTAGGTGGCCCATAAGAATGCTGAAACAGTAGAGCAGCCAGACAGCAACTGATGAGGGCCCAGCATGGGCACGAGTGTGCTTCCCACAGTGTCACAAGGGATAGTACCCAGCAGTTACTGTGGGGTCTGGCACTGCAGTACCCCCAAGGACACAGAACATTGGCAGGAGATGCTGGGGGGAAGCGTGGACATCTATGCAGGCACCCCTATCCCAGAACCTTAACCATAGGCAGCCGCCTACCTGCACAATGGATGGCCTGAGACTGCGCTCCACCAGTACCACCAGCAGACGGGCATGTCAGCAGGGTGGCAGAGGGGTACTGGTGGTGGAGAGGGCAGTGGCAGCTGGCCAGAGCAGACCGTGGCCTAGCCCTGTGTAGGTAGGTGCCATGCACTGCAACAGACAGGCCCTTTCTGACGAACAGTCATGGTATCCCCAGGGAATGCACCATCTCTGTGGCAACACGGTGGTGCAGTGCACACAGCCAGTGTGTTCAGAAGCAGGTCACAGGTTCAAGTCCCAGCTGTGGTTCCTGCCAACCCAGCCCCCATATTTTACCCACTACTACAACATGCTAATACAGACAGAACCTGTAGTGCAGATGACGTAGACATGCCCAGAACACCTACATTTTACCCTACAGAGCACAGACACCATAAAAATGCGCATTACCTAGAGTAGAGTCTCCCAAATGCAGTCCTGGAGGGCCAAACACCATTCAAGTTCCATGCTGCCTCTAATAAATGTGGCTGTGCTGCATTGCTATGCACTGCCCCCATGGTATGCAGATGTATCTCATGCATATTCATTAGGGACAGCATGAAAACCTGAACAGTCTTTTGCCCTCCAGGACTGGAGTTGGGAACCTCTGCCCTACAGCAGTGGCCAACAGGGGCAGACACACCCGCACCCACAGGCTCCATTATCCCAAGCCTCCTGGAGTGGCAGGATGTTGGGCCCTGCGTGCATCTCCCCATACTAGCACTTTCATACCTTAGCAATGCCACCCTAAACATGGGAAAACTGTACACAGCTATCAAAAGGTTGCTATAATAACTGGCAGAGAGCAATTCCTACGTTAAACACAATTGGCTGATTGAGCTGCATCATAGCAACCTTTCTGATGTCTGTGGAGTGTGCCTCAGGTCTGGTGTCTGACAGAGTGACTCCAACAGTATTGCATACCATAGCCATGCCTGCACTGTGCCCAGGACTGGTGTGTTGGCCAGGGCTGTCAAACACCTCTATAGTTGCACAATGCTGGCATAGGTGTGTGGAGTGGGTGTCTGTCTATCCAGTGTGTGGTGGCTGCCAACACCCTCCACAGCCCACACTGCTAGCACTGTTGCCAGTATTGGCCTGCCAATGTGCATAATGAGGAGCATAGTACTGTGGGAATAGCCTGGATAGGGTGGCCTGGCCTGGCTGCATCTGCAGAGGGCATAGGGCAATGGCTCGGACATTGTAGTGCCCAGCCACCACCTGTACGGACAGCATGGCCACAGCATGTCCTGCTGGGAGGTCACTCACCCTGACTGAGCAGTGACCATGGCATGGCTAGGTTCCCCCATAGTGCTATGTAGTGTTTCTTTCATGTGATATTTATGGGTTCCTTTTGGGGCCCAATTACTGAATTATCTGCTTGGTGTGTATGCTGACATCCCAGTTCTAGGTATATGCATCTCCTCCAGGACTATGGACTATCTAGCGGACTGTCTGCAGCTAGTATGTGTCTTGCTGGAACACCTTGCAGGGTGCAGTGGCTGGAGGCTTGCTGCTGGAGAATGTCAGATAGTGGTGGGGGGCAACTGCGCATTTCCAGGCCTACTGTCTGTCTGCAATTGCTTTATGGATGTGTACAGCTCTGTATTTGCCTGCCTTGGAGGGTGGCTGTTCCCTGGCAGGATTGGGGTGGATTGTCTGTTTTACTGCTACCATTGCAGGGAGGTAGAATGTGGATCTATTGGTGGGTGATCCTGTTTCCCACCCTGAGCTGCCTATGGGTCCAAACACCACCCCTTCACCTACACATCATGTAACCATGGCACCAACACAGGATATGCACTAGTCTGGGTGCATCATAGCCCATAAGGGCTAGACATGACTGAGAAATAGAGAAGGACACGGATGTATCCTATGTGTGGCTGCAGGAACTACCTATCACACACACAGTAGCACTGATGGGGACCTGCAGCATGGCACATTTCAGCTATGAAAAATGCTGTGGACCTGGTTCTGGGCACCCCACCTCACCCTCAGGGTGAGCACAGTATCCGCACAATGTGACGGTCTGTGGCTACTCTGTGCCAGTACCATACACGGTCAGTTCCCCCTACCAGGCCAAGGTGCTGTGGGGGTGCATACCCCATCTTGTGCCCATCTGTCGACTGCTGATTTGCATGTGCAGTGCATCATGGGTATGGGTGGGTTAACCCTATCCTGGTAACCACAGCAGACAGTTTGTGTGGTGATGTGCAGTCCTTCTGCAGCCAGCCAGGTGTTTGTTGGCAGCTGTAGCCCACTGGTTAATTCACTGCCTGTGAAGCCAGAGGTCATGGGTTCAAATGCATGGTGGGGTTATTTGATAGGGCTGTCTGAGGCATTGTCTGTTTTTAATGTACATTAGTGCTGCCAGCAAAAACACCCTCAGAGTACTGTAACCTTAAGGCGCCCCATAAGGCACCTTATAGGGCGCTCTATAAGGCACCTTATAAGGCGCCCTATCAAGCGTCTTATAAGGTGCCTTATAAGGTGTCCTATAGGGGACATTATAGGGTGCCTTGGCGGACAGTGCACTTTATAATGTGCCCTATGGAGTGTGTTATGGGGTGCCTTATGCGGCACCTTAGGTTATGCCATCGTGAGGGTGTGTTTGCTGGCAGCACTAATTAAAATAAAAGTAAAATGCCTCAAAAACATAAAGGGTGATGTCTCAGCCAGCCTTATGCATTAGGCATACTGGGGAATCAAACTCATGACCCCTGTATCATCAGTCAGTGTATTAACCACTGTGCTACACCTCTGCTTCTATGCTTGTATGCTTGTATGTCTGCACGCCTACTTAAGATTATCGCGCGTTAACATGCTTAGCAGCGTTTCGCCCGATAATGTGCGCAGCATGCGTTATCGCGTGATAATCCCATTTTGCTACATTAAGACCGAAACACCCACTCCTTTTATGGCAACCTGCACACTATTGCCGGGCGCACATTAAGACTGCTTAGTAAACATACCCCTTAGAGCATTATGGGTGTAATGAAGCCCATCCTGTTCAGAGATGTCTCGACGGCTCAGACGTGCCCCTTCCAGGATTGGGTTGCACATGTATCCCAGCGCTAACTGCAATGTGCTCTCCACACCCACACTCTGCCCAAATCCTAACCATTCATAGCCCCTTCATGCATTTTAGTAGAGCTGGTGCAAGGGATATGAGGCACCCTAGATGAACCTCGTTCCTTGCCTCCCTGCTACCGCTCCTGCACTGGCCCCCATTGCCTCCACTGCTGGTCCTTTCTGGGACCTGCAGCAGCAACAGTGGTTTCCAACAACCCCACAGTGCTTACCTAAACCTCCAGTGCTGAAAGGGTGTTTGGCAACTGCCCCCTCCAATGCTCAATGATGACTTATTTTTGCATGGGGACAGAAAGGGCTGATTAGATGTTTCTTCCCCATGCACAGGAAGTCAGCATCAGGCATCAGAAGGGGCAGAATCACAAACAGCCCTGTAATGCCAGAGTTTTAGGTAAGTGCTGCAGTGCTGTTTGAAGCCATTGCCACCACTGCAGGCCCTTAAGAAGGGTAGCAATGGGCCACCATGGACCATTGGCACTCTAGGCAGGTGCCTAGTTTGCCTGATGGTTGCATCAACCCTGCATTTTAGTTGTCAATAGTTATCATGCCCATGCATTATCTGTCACCATAGGCCATTACCACCAACTAAAATGTATGTTAACTGCTTAGCAGACTTTACTCAATGGCATTTAACGTGTATTAACTGTCATGTTAAACACATAATATAGAATTTCATATGCCTTAAATTTAACATGGGTTCCATTTATGCGTGCTAAGTGCTATCATAGCAGATATTGTGGAATAGTTAACTACAATTCCATGGATGTTGTTGGCTGTGTTACATGTTAGCTGTTATGTTAATAAGCAGTAGTTACCATTGCCTGCTTAGCAGCAAGACTGCCTTCCTGCATGTGCTGGGAATGATATCAACAATTACAATGGAGGTTTTGCAAATACTGCAGAGCTATTGAGGGTTATTTTACAAGCATCCACACATGTAAATAGCAGCTTTTAAACATGTATATCATCTACATGTGCAAATAGTGATTTTAAAAAGATGCTATTTATGCGCGGTGAACCATACCAGGCAGAAATAGCAAGGAGGTGTGGTGAGAGTGTGGAGAGGGAGTGGTCAGGGTGAGCCTAAAATACCCCTAGCGCTGCAGGTCATCATCACCATTTTGAACCCAGGACTCTGACAGAGTAGGAACACCTAGGGATCACTACAGCTCCCACTAGACACCAGGGATTCCATTAAAACCCAGTGTGGGATCAGGGGGTGGGGGACTTGTCTCAGCGGAGGTCTATCAGAAGTCTTTGCTGTGGGAAGGAATCGGGGGGGGGGGGAGGGGGCATTGATGTAAGGAGAATCAGGGGTGCTGATGTCAAGGAGGAAATGTTGAGAGGGTGCTGATGCCAGGGAACTGGTGCTGGGAGGGGTGTTAATGTCCAGATAGGTTATGCATTCAGATTCCAATTCAAAGAACTTTATTGGCATGATGATTTTACATGTGTTGCCAAAGAAATACATTTAAGAGGTCAGGGTAAAACAAGAGGTAATTTACAGAGTAGCAATAATAAATGTAAAATACAATTTCAGTGTAGAGAGAGGATGATAGCAAGAACAATTTCCCAGATTCTGGTTTTGGTCTGTATCAGGGCCGGATTTACCTATACGCCAGTTACGCCGTGGCGTAGGGCCCACAGCTGGCAAGGGCCCACAAAAATTGAATACTGGCGTATAGGTAAATACTAGTATAGTTTAAAAAAAAAGATGACTGCTGCTGCCGCGGCAGCATGGACCATCCCGCGGGGCCCCCTCTGAATCCCTCCCTCCCTCCCTCCGCGACGGCTGAGCCCCTCCGTGCCGGCTTTGAGAGGCGCGAAGGAAGAGTGTCTCCCTCGCGCCTCTCAAAGCCGGCACGGAGGGGCTCAGCCGTCGCGGAGGGAGGGAGGGATTCAGAGGGGGCCCCGCGGGACGGTCCATGCTGCCGCGGCAGCAGCAGTCAGCTTTTTTTTTGCTTTTTGAGACTCGAGACTCGAGTGTGTAGCAGTTTTGGAAGCTCAATCTGGTTGTGATTCTGATCCCGTGGGGCTAGAGTTTCCCCGTGGGATCAGAACCCCGGCTACATCTGTGCATCTGCACAGAAGGTCGGGCCATCGATGTCAGAATCGCACCCAAACAGTTTTTAGAGCTTACCCGTGTCATTCTCTGAATGGTGGTGAGTGTTTAAACTGATATATTTATTTTGTAGTTATGATGTTTTTGTGGTTTATATTTTACCAATTATGCACTTCTACTATTCCTTGACACAGGCGCTCTTTGTCATGTCTGTTCTTAATAGATTAACTTTGATTCCTTTTTTTATATATGTCATTTTTTGTATTTTAATTATTTGCTATTTATTGGTTGTATATCATTGAATCCACACTTTTTTAATATAATTGTTTTATAATAAGTATTTAGATTATCATATGAGTTTGGCTTTTAACACATACATTTATATTTATTTATTTGTCCATATGTGATGATCATCTTTTACATATACTTTTTATATTTATTTATTGTTTTGCTATGGTTTTGTTATGTTTTAATGATAACCCATGTTGTATTATGGGCCCGATTCTGCAAGGCAATTAGCAATGGGGAGTGGGGTGTCTGTGTGTATGTGTGTATGTGTGTATGGGGCAGGGGTAGGGCATGCACATGTTTGTGAGTGTGTGTGTGTTTTCGGTGCAAGGGTAGTGTATGTGTATGTGTTCGGGATTGAGGTATTTTTGTACTGGTATGCAGGTAGTGCAGAGGTGGAGTGCCTGTGTGCATGTATATAACTAAAAGTTAGTATATGGTAACATTATGCAAATATTTATGCAAATGAGGCCCATTATGCAAATGAGGCCCCGCACCCCCCTTGGGCCGCCCCTGTTGGGGGCCCACAATTTTTGTTGGCGTAGGGCCTCACTCAAGGTAAATCCGGCCCTGGTCTGTATAGTTCATGGTCAGGTTGCATTTCTCTCTTGATGGCAATATACAACATATTCTGCTGCCGTAGCTGCTGCTGTTGTTCCTCTTTCCCCCAGGATTATACAGTTTCTCCTGCTCATTCTTTTCTGGGATGTCTTTGATTTTCTCTGTCAGCTTTGGGAAATCTATTTATAATATCTTTATATTTTGCAGTGTAGGGGGAAATAATTTTTTGTTTCTATTTCTCCAGTCTGGCTTTTTAGAGTTTCCAGTTTAGTTTCTATTTCTATCCTGTAGTCACTTATATTTTATTTGTCTGTGTTTTGCATGTGTGTCCAAAGTTCGGTGTTCTGCTAGTATGTAATTTCTGTGCAGGGATCCAGGGTTCGGTTCCCATTAGCACTCCTTGTGGCCTTGGGCAAATCACTTAACCCTCCATTGCCTCAGAAGAGGCCTGGCAATCTACTTCCAGTCACACTGCCAAGAAAACCCAGGAGCTTTTGGGTCACCAGGAGTCAGTATTGCCTCAAAGGCACACATTGCGCTGCTGTAGCAGGCCCAGTATGTTCTTTTTCTGGATCTCTGCCTACTAATAGGAGGATCATTCTTGTTCTAGCGTCCATCACCATGGGTATGTTTACAAAATGGTGCTAATGGCGCAGCTGCGACATTATCACGCGATACGTGATGTTATCGCATGATAATGGTGCATTACCATGCAAGAACGTCACATGTCGCGCAATAACATTTACGGCGGCGTTAAGGTGCACAGAGTTTGGAGTAAGGCTCCCAAGAGGGTGGAGTAAGGCTCCCCAGGGGTAGAGATAAGGGGTCAATGGGCAGAGAGTGGGTGGGGAGAGGCTCCATGCACTCTAACGCCATGAAATGAAGGTCTGAAAATTAGCGCCAGTGAAAACCTCGTGCTAGAGGCACATTTGCAGGAGAGAGAAACCATTTCAGTCAGCAAAGTACAGAAAAGTCAGGGAGAACAAGAAAAGTGATAGTAGTGATACATGTGTAGCAGCAGCAAAGTGGCCAAGTACAAAGGGCACGCGGCGAGGCTGCAAATGGGGTACAGGGGGCTGAAGGTGGGACATGCAGTGGGGCAGCTGGGGCACAGGGTGGACTAAGCAGATGCCTAGGTGGCACATAGGAACACAGAAACTGCAAATCAGCAAGCCAGCAAGCCAGCAACTGACCAAGGTCAAACATGCTCACGAGTGTGTGTCTCACAGTGTCCCAGGGGACATCACCCAGCAGGTACCCCAAAGGGCACATAAAAGTGACAGGCGGTGCTGGGGGGAAGCATGGATGTCTATGTAGGCACCCCTACCCCAGATCCCACACCATAGGCAGCCACCTACTGGCACACTGGATGGCCTGGGACTGAGCACCACCAGCACCACTGGCATAAAGGCATGTCAGCATGGTGGCGGAGGGGTGCTGGTGGTGGAGGAGACAGTGGCATCTGCCCACAACATACCAAGGCCAAGCCCTGTTCAGGTGGGTGCCGTGCACTGCAACAGACAAGGTCTGTCTGACAAACAGTCATGGTATCCCCAGGGAATGATGTGCCTCTGTGACAACAGTTCGGTGCAGTACACACAGCCAGTATATTCAGGGGCAGAAGGACACAGGTCCAAGTCCCAGCTGTGGTTCCCTGCAGACCAGGTCCCACATTTTACCCAGTACTAAACCATGGTAATAAAGACGGAATCTTTATTGCTGATAAAAGAAACACACCATAAATGCCTATACTGTACCTTACAGAGCACATACACCATAAACATGTGCAGTCCCTAGAGCATAGTTTGGGTGCACACAGATCCTCCAGGAACATGCACTATGTACTAGCTAGCAGACTGTCTGCAGTTAGCATGTGTATGGCAGGAACACCTTGCAGGGTGCAGTGGGTGGAGACTGACTGTGCCCTCTGCTGGTAAATGTCAGATAGGGGGGCAGGCAGCTGAGCTTTTCCAGGCCTACTGCCCTATGTGATGTGTACAGATCTGCATTGACTGCTCTGTAGGGTGCCCATTCCCTAGCAAGACTGGGGTTGATGGTCCCCTCTACTACCACCATTGTAGAATGTGAATCTGTTAGTGGGGGTTCCTGTCCCCACCCTGACCCTCAAAGGGCAGGGTGGGTGGTGCTATAAAATCTGCTTTGGGGTCCAAACACCACCCTTCACTTATAGCATGTGACCATAGCACCCACACAGGAAATGCACTATTCTGGCTGCATCATAGTCCACAAGGGCTAGATGTGACTGGGAAACAGGTGGACAAAGGGATATCCTAGGTGCATCTGCAAGGACTACCCATTACACATAGGCACTATGCAGCACAGCCTGCCTCAGCTAAGCTGGGTGCTGCGGACCTGATGCTGGGCACCCCACCTCGCCCTCAGGGTGAGCACATGAACCGCACAATGTCATGGTCTGTAGCTACTCTGTGCCAGTAACACACATGGTCAGTTCCCCCTACCAGGCGCATACCCCATCTTGTGAACAGACGTAGGCTGCTGATCTGCATGTGCAGTGCATCATGGGTACGGGTGGGTTTACCCTATCCTGGTAACCACAGCAGACAGTTTGTGTGTGTGACCTTCAGTCTTTCTGTAGCCATCCAGCAACATGTTAGATATTATAGAGATGTAGCCTACTGGTTACTTCAATGACTACAGAGACAGAGGTCATGGGCTTGATCTCACAGTGGTGTTATTTAATAAGGCTGTCTGAGGGATTTCCTTTTAATTTAAATCAGTGCTGCCAGCAAAAACACCCTCACAGTGCTGTAGCCTAAGGTGCCTCATAAGGCACCCTATAGGGTGCCCTATAAGGCACTCTATAAAGCGCCCTATAAGGCACATTATAAGGTGCCTTGGCAGACAGGGCACTTTATAATGTGCCCTATGGAGTGCCTGATAGGGCGCCTTATGCGGCACCTTAGGTTACGGTACTGTGAGGGTGTTTTTTCTGGCAGCACTGATTTAAATTTAAAAAAGGAAATGCCTCAGACAGCACTGATTTAAATTAAAAGGAAGTGCCTCAGACAACCTTCTTACATAACACCACTGCAGAATCAAACCCATGACCACTGCCTCCACTGTCATTGCAGTAACCAGTGGGCTACATCTTTATTTCTTTGAACACTGCGCTGGCATAAAATTAGGGTTTACACGCGTTAACGTGCCACAGTGCCCACTATCGCGCAATACAGATTCTTGCTACCTTGCCGCCAGAACGCCCAATCCTTATATGGCATTCTTCACATTATCAATGCAACTAGCGCCAGTAACATTAAGACGGTTTTGTAGACATACCCCCATATTTGGATTGTTTGTTTTTCATAAGCAGGCTTTAAAGTATTCAAAATATAGCTGTGAAACTGCTGCAAAAGGCCAAAAGGTTTGATCGAGTAACTTCTTTGCCAGCCATAGAACATTGGCTTATGGTAAGATTTAGAATCCCATTTAAAATTCTGTTGCTCAGATACATGTGTTTTATACAGATCTCCCTCCCTACCTTATGAACCATCTTTTTCTCCACCATCCACTATGCCTACAAGACACTTAACAGAAAATCTCCTTCTCTTTCTATCGGTCACAAGAACACATTATGAAGCAACCAGACAGTCAGCCTTCAATATTGCTCCACTCTTGTGGCTTTCTCTTCCACCATACAGTACTTGTGAACAGAATCTTCATAAATTCAGTTTAAGAAAGGCTTAAAAGCACTAGGGGAGATATTCAAAGTGATTGATATGTTTGCAGACCCCCAATATCCATGGGTGCTGCCGCTGCAAACCCGATGCTAGCCTATACCAAGGGTCAGTGCAAGGATATGAGGCTTCTCTGTTCCTGCCCCTGCCCCATGGTCACTGCTGCCGCCCATCTCCAGGATCTGTAGCATTGGCAATGCCTTTAAAACGGCACTGCAGCACTTATCTTAACCTCCAGCACTATGGTGGTGTTCATGTTTACGCTCCCCCCCCCCCCCTCCTATTCCTCTTCCTTTTGCATGGGAGTGGAGACAGCTGGTCCAGCTGCTTCTGCCCCCATGCAAACAGGATGTCCTGCATCAGAGGTGGTGGAAACACAAATAGCACCACTACACCATATATTTTGGTAGATGCTGTGGTGTGGTTTAAAGGCATTGTTAGTCCCAGAGAAGAGTGGCAGCTGCATCAATTGGCTGCTTTCAGACCACTAGTACTCTAGGTAACCATCTAGTTTGCCTTATGGTAGTAATGGCTAACTATGATAGGCTGCACATCCCATCACTGCAGGACTCCTGAGGAACCCCAGCCAGCCAGCCCCTGCTCAGGAGGCATGTACCCATCTAGGAGGGACCCTCTAGAGCAGTGGTCAAGGACACCCAGGTGCCAAGGAAAGGCTTGAACCCCTGTTCCCTCTGTGGCCAGAAGACATAGGGCCCAGCTACCTAACAGCACCTGAGATGAGAGGGAGGTGGAAAAGCAGGCGAGTGACTTGACCCAGATCCTCATGGAAGCAGCGCCCTTTAGGAAGAATCAAGGAGACCCCCAGCAGGAAGAGGAGCTAGACCTCAGAAAATGATCAATAGCTAATCCCTGCAGAGACACCCATGGATATTCATCTGGTGAATAACCTGCCAGACCTCGGGTGGTAATAGCAACCAGCAGTTATGTGGAAGGTGGCACGGGGGTCAGGTAATTCCACACCTGGATACACCCCGGCTGAATCCAAGACTTAAAGGGTGGGGGGGGGGGATTTACTGTGATGCTTGATGTATACTCATATGTTTGTCTAAACTGAAGGACATTAGGAATATATCATTTGAATATTCCTGACCTAATTTGAATATTATTCACATTTTGTATTGATACAAAGAACCCTGGGGAGGGGACAGTGTCCCAGAAGGGAGGAGCAGACCCTAGCGTGGGAAGGGATCCCACCTAATGTGGACTTTGGGGACTATTGGATCACTCACCCTAATGTACAGGGAAATCTGAGTGATAGACCTCTCTTATAGGGGCGGAAAAAAAAAAAAGCATAACGCAGTGGTTCCTGGAGTCTTGAAGGACTAGAAAAGGGGACTGCTACCTATGGAAAAAGATCTGCAATTGTGAGTATATACTTTTGTTTTTTTGAAAGAAATTATTTGGCTTAAAGCTGATTAATCTGTAAGCCCAGTGTATTTGTTAAATCAGTCAGGGCCTAGTAGCAGCAGTTTAAATTTAAAACACAGAAGATAGCTTTCTGGTTAGATTCCAAAACCAGCAGAGAGCTTGTAGTTTAAATTTAATACTCACTCAGGGCCGAGTAGCAGCAAAGTGCTTTTGGTTTAAATTTAAAACACAGAAGAAAGCTTTCTGGTTAAATTTAAAACCCAGCAGAGAGCTTCTAGTAGAAATTTCATACTAAGTCAGAGCCTAGTAGTAGCAAAGAGCTTTAATTTAAATCAAATCAGAATATCCATGGGTGCAGAGTTGTATAGCGGAGTTTTATAGAGTGTTAATTTTTACCCATGAAGAAGCCCTAATATGGCGAAACGAAAGCTTTTGTAGGGTTTTGTTATTTAGCTATCTAAGGCTCTGGATATTTGTGAATTGCCCCACCTGCTTGAAGTCTTTGAAGATGTCTTCGGATTGTCTGCCATGATGTGTTATGCTGTGGCAAGGTGGCTATGGATTTGTGAGCTGACGTTGAGCAACTACTGTGAGAAAGATAAGTAACGGAGGCTCAGTTTGGGCGTGTGTTATCTTGTCATTACTAATTGTATTTTCTGTTATTGTAGGAGACTTATTGTCTGTTCCTGTGCTGCCTTGTGCAGTTATCATTTGATGCTGACACTTTTGAATGTGTGAATGGAGTCTATGTGTAACATGGTTGAGTGATTATTGCTTTGTTCCAGGTTATGGTTGGTGTGTTATGAGGTTGTTTTGGAGATTTAAATTGAGAATGGTATTTGGAAGAGGCTTTGACCTATGATGTGAGTGTCAGCTATTCCCTATAGTGATATTCTCACTACATGTGGGTATTAGCCATCCTGAGGTCATTTTGTGCCTTCGTTGAATTTTGTTGAAAATTATTTTTTTGATATTGTTATTATATTTGAGTTGTGCATTGCTTGAGAGTAGCTGTTTTTTATTGTTGTTCTTAATTGCTCTCATATAGCTTTTTTTGTGGTATCTAAAAATGTATGCCAAAAAGGAATGTATTGAAACCAAACTAATGTGTAAATGTGTTCTTCCTCAAAAAAGGCCATATATATCATGGCCAATGAAGGTGCTACTGTAGCACTCATGGCAATACCAAAACATTGTAAATAAAAATTGTCATGATACAAAAAATAAGTTTTAGTTAAGACCATTTCAAGCAATTCCAACAAAAATGATCTAGGAAGTCTAGAAGGCAAAGTAAAAGGACACGTTGACAAACATTGTAGCACCTCCTGTTTATCAATATTAGTGTAGAGAGCCTGCACACCCAATGTAACCATATATGTACACTTGCTGAAATTGGTAACAGTTGACAAAAGCGTCAGGAAATGAGAAATGTCTTTCAAATAAGATGCAACTGTAGCTGCAGCTGGTTGAAAAAAACAGTCGCAGAACTTCAAAAGAGGCTCTAATATCGATCCCCTGCATGACACAACGAGGTGACTGGGCAGATTCAAAAGAGACTTATGGATTTTAGGAACTGTGTATAAAACAGGAATTTTAGGTGTAGAATTACACAAATAATCCCCCTCCTTTTTGGTAATCCACCCCTGATTCAATGCAAATGACACTTTTAGTTGGATAGATGTTTATAGAGAATTAGTAGGATCATATAAGATCATAATCTAACAATTTATAGTATTTGAAATCAGATAATTGGGCTAATACAGCCATATGATATTCTTGCCATAATTGGAGTACCACAGCTCCCCCTTTGTCCACGTTTCTAATAACCAGATCCGAAGAGCTGGCTAATTGATCAAGGGCAGCAATGCGTACTCTTCATAAGTTGTAGTAAGAACATTGTTGTTGCTGCTCAAAAAGTTGTAAATCCCTCAATATGAAATTTTGGTATGTTAAAATAGTAAGATCAATGTCCCCAAGGGGGAGCCAGCGAGATGGATTACATAATAAAAATATATCAGATGAAGCACCTGAAAATGTTTTAGCAGAAAAATAGACTAAAACTTGCAATTTATGGAAAAATCTGTATAATGCCAAGCGGATATCAAAAGGGTTATATGGTGTAGTAGGAACATAAGATAAACCCAAATTCAGTATGGTTTCTTGTTCCATAGTTACTGTAGTATCTGTCCAGAGAGGTTGACAATGGATGATTTTTCATGTAAGATCTGGTATTAGGACCCGACCATTGATCCATTGGTGACCCCTGTCATGTTGTTCGTTCTCGGTGGGGGCCACCCCGAATATCCTATGTCCTATCCTGACTTGCCTGTTGTATGTGTCAATTACTGACCTCTGAAAAATCCTCACTATCGTCAGTGTCATCAGTAGAGTGGTCAAAAGTGACCTGTTTGGTAGGGGCTTTCTCTTCAGCGTACATCATCTATATACACATTTTTCAGCATAATCTGTCTGATCCTTTTTGAATTTTTTAATTTTAAGAGCACGAAGATGTTCCTTAAAATTAGATAACTGTTTGTCCAAATCTTCAACTGTGATAGCATTTTAGGGCGATCCGGAGTGGACAAGATTTTTTTTCTTTTAAATCAGCCACCTGTTTGGAAAGAATATCTTCCTCCAAATCTGTCCTTTCCACTAGAAGTGTGATTATGTCAAAACTGCATTTGTTTAATATAGCATTCCATTTGGATAAAAATGTGTGGTCATCCAAAAACATTTTAGGGGCTCTAGGCAATTGTAACCCCCAAGGGATAATATTAAACTTCAAATATTGGGTCATAGTCGAGCCATGTAAATGTACCCTAATGAGACGCTTTGACAAGCCTTTTAACTGAAGTAATGTAGGAGGACAATGGCCTGATTCGCAGTGCTCATCATCAATAGAGAAAATCGTTGTCAAGGGGTATTAGGTTGCTCTTCTGTATAAGTGAAAATGTCAGAAGCCATTATACAATGTGGGTTAAACTATTATAACAAAAAAAAACCCTTGTTTGTTGATCAAATTTGCAACATCCAATGGAAGAGATCAACCAAATGATAACCAGCAATATCCCACCTCTATACATGTGAAAGAACTTGTTTTGTCAGAAACAGCACCAAGGGAGAAAGGGAACCTGTCCCCCAAGGTAGCAAGTCCTTTTTAATCATAAAGACGGTACTTAGCTCAGAATGAAGCACTGATGTCACTGAATCAAGCCAAACAAAGAAAACAGGAATCTTCACGATGTGTCACGTTTCGAGCCCATGCTAGGGCTCAGCTTCAGGTTTTTGCTTACACGCCAAGGCTGAAAACCCTGCCAGTTTTTTGTGGAATGGCATCTGATGTCATTATGACAAAGCTAATTAATACCCCTCCAACTAGTATAAAGGGAAGATTCCATCTCAGAAAGGAAAAATCCTCCACCAATCGGGAACTTATGGTGAGTCAAATTAAACTAGACCAGTCCAGTTCCAAGTTCAAACCCCAAGGAGCAGCAGTTTGCAATTTAAAAATGCAAAGCTGTTCTCTCTTTTGTAGATGATAAACACGATCACCTTTCCGTGGATCCTCCAGAATATGATCAATCACTCTCCATTTTAATTTCCTCAAAAGTATGACCCAGTAAGCTACAATGTTCTACCATGGGGGCCGATTGTGTTACTGTATGGAATCTTGAAGCATGCTCCATCAAGCATGTAGTACTACTGGCAAGGGCATATTATCAAATAAACCACAAATGTGAACGTACATGTAGTATATCAACGAGATTTCAAGTCTAACTGGAGATATGAATCATGCAATGATTCTTCCGCTAATATGAGATCAAAATATCGGCAGGTGCCACATGGATAGTGTCCCAGAAATGAATGAGGCTTAAGAGGGTGATCAACAACAAACATTGAATGTACCAGTTTGTCTCTCTCGAGTATGCCAACATTAAAGGTTTTACATAGCATTCATGCAAAGTTTGTTACCAGTTATCATTTGTTCACAACAGTTGAAGCAGCAGCAGACCGATATAAACCATTCCTACATGTGGGCCATTATAGGCAGAGACCTGTACCTCTCCTTTTGGCAGGTAGTGCAATGCTAAACACATACAGCTATGTGCCTGTATGCAATGGTGTAATCACAACACCAGTTCATGCCTATGGCCGGCATGAGGAGACAGTCGTTAACCATAGACATCAGTAACACATGCATGCTGTGTCAGGAGGGAGGCTATGCAGATACTGTGAGGCCTTGCATACACTAATGCATTTGGAACTGGTTCAAATAGCATTTATGAGTTGACATCTGCTTTCCTAGGCTACATAAACTTTGCTGGTCACACACTCTGTACTAACTGTTCACTCTCACCCAAGGAATACTTCCATCGGTTGTGTGCTAGTTACAACCGCTTTACTTCACCACAATACACTTTACAGCTGCGTAACACATTTTGTTGTGATATATGCTTTGAAAATAATTCCCATAATATAAATTTTCATCAAATGATACATGAAGAAATGAAGCACTTTACTTTTATCTTGTGTCTGAATAAACTTAAGAGGAGGGAAGGTTTTAAGAAATAAAAGATTGTGAGGCCAATGTACTTAGATGCCTTGCCCTCTGTATGAGTTAATTTGCTATTTGCCATTTTTAATACACATTATTTATCTACCGATCATTGCAACATTTGTTGGGGGTTCACTTCAGTACCTCATTACAACTATGTTATTTATTTAGACATTTAAAGGTACATTTTAGACAGGATATGGAGATCAGAATTGGGATGTCAAAGTCACCATGTCTATGATTGTGCCAGTACTTTCCATATAGCTTGCTAAATGTAGACCCTTTTGAAAATAAGAATAAGGAGGTGCCAGAATGCACAGGGATTATATCCTTGTGCAGCAGGAGAAGCCATTTCACAAATGTACACATGGGAAAAACTGATGGAGAAAACCCCAGCAACGCGCATGTGTAAGTGCCGGCACTTAGATGAACAGCTCCATCATTTTGCAAACATGCAGATACTCTTAACTATAGGGGGCTATATTTTGATCTCATTTCATTTGGAGGGGGAAATAAACATTGGGTGATTAATTCCTCCTCTGCAGGGATGGCTAAAAGAAGCACTTTTCTAATACCTATTTTTGTTCGGGAGCAGATGTAAATCCAGACGTGGACAATTTTGGGATTCCACTTGCATTCCCTTTTTGGAATGGGAAATACATGTGTAGATTTTTGTCCTGCCCAGGATACGTCCAGGGCTCCTGGCATACCCCATGCAACTTCAACATGGTATGGACAGCCACGTGTAAATTGGACCTTTTCTAAAATGGCCATTTACACATGGATGCAATTTACACTTGTATAAGTCCGATTAAACACATGCAAATCATGAATAAGGCTTCTAAAATAACAACCTTAAAATACCCGTTGTTTAACTAAAGGAAATCAGGGAAGTTTGCAGGAGAAAAATAAAAGTGTCATCTAGTTAGGAAAATGGAAAAAGAACGTTACAATAATTAAAATAGACAAGCAGAGAAAAACACAAGGAGAGACAGGATGTGCATCAGCCCTCAGCCCTGAGGTCTGTGCCAAACGCCAGCTGAAACAACCAGTTCTTAAAATTTAGGAAATGAGTTCACTTGTCATATATAAAGCGGATGAAGTTCCAAGGAGTGTGATGCAAGCTCAGCCATGGAAGAAAAGGAGATGAGAATAACAGCAGCAAAGCCTGGACGAGCAGAGGGACCACAGGAGGTAAGCATGTAAAAGAGATTGAGGGGTATGTTAGTATGAAGGGCATGGTGAACAAATATAAGTAACTTGTACTTAAGAAGTGCTGTAACTGGAAACTAGTGCTGAGATTGAAGAAGAGGGGAGAGGTGATCAAAGCAGTGATCCCCAAGAGGAGATTTACAGCTGTTGACTGATTAAGCTGCAGGTGTTTGAGGGACTATTGGGGGAGGTCATGGTAAAGGAAGTTACAATAATCCAGGTGAGCTAAATCAAGGGTGAGAATGAGAGGCCCGATATTCAAAGGCAGTTACATGGTTTATAGACCTGAAAACCGTGTAAATGCCTCTAAGCAGGATATTCAGCGACACTAACATGGTTAGTGTCGCTGAATATCCCCAGATACCACCACTATGTGCCCTAATGCTACAAGGTTAGCATTGGGGCATTACGGGGGCAGTACCCGGGGATAATCAGTCAGCGGGGATATTCAGCCACCGCATAGTTATCCCTCAGCGGTGAAAGTTAAGGGCAGCGAAAGCTGTCCTAACTTTTGCCGCTAAAACTAATGGGGCAGCAGCTTTAATATCAGCACTGCCTGAAGAGAGGCTGAATATTGCCTCTACCCGGTTAATTTCATGCTTCCATGACAAACCCGGATATTCAATGTTGCTGGCCAGATATAGTCTGAGCATTGAATATCTGGGTTAACTCTTCATCAGAGACATCTAGGTGCTGTTCTTGTTTTAGCCGACCCCGTTAAATATAGGACCCGAGATACTTAAGCTGAGTGACGGAGGGAAAAGACTTTACATTCCTGATCCTACAAAGAGTGGAGAAGAATGAACAAATGACAATATTCATCTGAGGCTTAAAGGTAAGGGATGAATTGGGCGCAATGCTCAGGATGTAGATGAATCTTGGAAGGAGAGACTGGAACTAGCAAAAATGGGACATTAAGGGATGTGAGAATCGGGACTGGAGAAAAGATTCATACTTTGGTATTAAAGATAGGTTTGCTGGTCTTCAGCCATTCACCAATGTAAATACAAGGCTGGAGGGAGGAAATGTCTGTAGAAAATGAGTTAATAGAGAAAAGGATATGTATATCATCTGCATTGATAAAGGGACAGCAGCCAAGTTATTGAATTAGGAGGAGAAAAGGGACTAGAAAAATGTTAAAAAGGGTAGGAACTAGTGAGCCTTGTGGGATGCTGCAAGGAGTAGGACGAGAACCTGAGAGGCAGCCATTATAACAAACCTGAAAAAAGCAGTGACTTAGATGGAAAGAGAACCAGTTTGAAATAATGCCAGGGGGAGGAACTCTAGTGAGCCTTGCCTAAAATGGCTGCACAGTGCTAAAATTCCTGTGAACCTTACTAATCCTTCCTTACTGGTGAAAACTGCAGTTCTACTCCCTCACATATGCTACTGGGGTAACGATCAAAGCAGCAAAATTGGACTTCTGCAGCTCAATGGGACAAAGCATAAAAAGACCCAAATCTGATCCTTCGATGCTGCAGAAGGCCATGGGGCTTAAAGATCTGGAGATCATTCCGAAGACAATATTAAATTAACTTTTACAGGTAAAAGAGATGGTGAAGGACAATCAGGAGGCTCTCACTCAGGTTTGAGAGGAAGTTGAAAGCTTAAGGGGTCAATTTGAAATTGTGCAAGAATGCTCAGTAGTGGTGGAGCAATGAGTTGAAGCACACATAGGGGTATGTTTACTAAACTGCGTTAGTGTGATTCGCGTTAGGAGCCGCATTAGTGGAAGGAAAGCCAAAAAAGGACATGGGCGGTACATCATTACCGATAACGCGCAGCAACGCGTGTTATAAGGCGCCGCGCAGCAAAGATCGCTAAAGGGCGTGCGCTACTGCGCGTCAAGCTTAAGAAAGCGCGCAGACACCCAAATACAGAAGCACAGCTGTAGCACAATGGTTACTACACAGACTGATGGTAGAGGGGTCATGGGTTTGATTCCCCAGTGTGCCTAATAAATAAGGCTGGCTGAGGCATCATGTGAAATCCTTTGAAGGCCTACTCTAATATTTTAATCCACATTCTGCAGCCGGGTTAATGTTTGCATATGTCAGGAAAATTGTACCCGTCTTATTCAATATGTTCCAATAGTGACGTTCCCTCTGCCATTGTCATGTATCATATACCATTTGATAGGAATATTGAGGCAGAAGTTTGGATCCCGAAAGTTCTGGGCTTGGCCTGGAAAGGGTTAAGTAGCGGGCTGTGAGGACGTTTAGTTGTACGTTAATAGTGCTGCCAGCAAACACACCCTCACAGTGGCGTAACCTAAGGTGCCACATAAGGCACCCTAGAAGGCACTCCATAGGGCACATTATAAAGTGCGCTGTCTGCCAAGGCACCCTATAATGTCCCCTATAGGACACCATATAAGGCACTTTATAGGGTGCCGTATAATGCGCCTTATGAGCCACCCTAAGGTGACAGTACCCTGAGGGTGGTCCTGCTAGCAGCACTAATATACAATAAAAATAGACAATGCCTAAGACAGCCCTATTGATGAACCCCACTGTGGGTTTTGAACCCATGACCTCTGGCACCACAGGCAGTGAAGTAACCAGTGGGCTAGAGCTGCTAACAAACACCTGGCTGGCTACAGGAGGACTGCACAGCACCACACCCACATTCTGCTGTGGTTACCAGGATAGGGTCAACCCATCCGTACCCAGGATGCACAGCACATGTAAATCAGCAGTCTACAGATGATCACAAGATGGGGTATGCACCTCGCAGCATCTCAGCCTGGTAGGGGGTGCCGACGGTGTGTGTTAGTGGCACAGAGTAGCTACAGACCGTCACAGTGTGCGGGTCCCGTGCTCACCCTGAGGGAGAGGTATGGTGCCCAGCACCATTCTCACAGCACCTGGCTTTGCTGAGATAGGCTATGCTGCAGGTCCCCATCAGTGCCAATGTGTGATAGATAGTTCTTGCAAACACCCCTAGGATATGCCTGTGTTCATCTGTATGTCACATCTAGCCCTTGTGGACTATGATGCACCCAGAAAAGTGCATACCCTGTGTGGGTGCCATGGTCACATGATGTAAGTGAACAGGGGGTGTTGGGACCCACAGGGGGATTACATACCACCACCCAACACACCCTCTGGGGCTCAGGGTGGGGGACAGGATCTCCCGCCAACAGATCCACTTTCTACCCACTTGCAATGGTGGCAGTAGAGGAGACCATCACCCCAGTCCCGCTAGGGATCAAACACCCTACAGGGCAGGCAATGCAGAGCTGTACACATCCATAAAGCAATAGCAGACAGAAGGCTTGGAAATGCACAGCTGCCCCCCCCCCCCATCTGACATTCTCCAGCAGCAAGCCTCCAGCCGCTGCACCCTGCAAGGTGTTCCAGCAATACACATACTAGCTGCAAACAGTCTGCTAGCTAGTCCATAATGCATGGTCCTGGAGGAGATGCGTGTACCCAAAACTGGGAGGTCAGCATACACACCAAGCAGATAAATCAGTGATCGGGCCTCAAAGAGAACCCGTAAATATCACATGAGAAAAATGCTATACAGCACTATGGGGGAACCTAGCCATGCCGTGTGGTCACTGCTCAGTCAGGGTGAGAGTGACCTCCCAGCAGGACATGCTGTGGCCACTCTGTCCGTGCAGGTGGTACCGGGCACTACAATGTCCGAGCCATTGCCCTATGCCCTGTGCAGATGCGGCCAGGCCACCCTATCCAGGTTATTCCCACAGTACCTTGCTCCTCATTATGCACATTGGCAGGCCAATACTGGCAACAGTGCTAGCAGTGTGGGCTGTGGAGGGTGTTGGCAGCCACCACACACTGGATAGACAGACACACACTCCCCACACTTATGCCAGCATTGTGCTACTATAGAGGTGTTGGGCAGCCCAGGCCACTACACCAGTCCTGGGCACAGTGCAGGCATGGCTATGGTACGCAATACTGTAGGAGTCACTCCCCAGGTTGGTAAACACTGTCAGACACAAGACCTGTAGCACACTCCACAGACATCAGAAAGGTTGCTATGATGCAGCTCACTCAGAAAAGTTTACTTAACCTAGGAATTGCTATCTGCCAGTAATCATAGCAACCTTTTGATAGATGTGTACCATATTCCCAGGTTTAGGGTGGCATTACTAAGGTATGCAAGTGCTAGTATTGGGAGATGCACGCAGAGCCCAAAGTCCTGCCGCTCCAGGAGGCTTTGGATAATGGGGCCGGTGGGTGCGGGTGTGTCTGCCCCTGTTGGCTGCTGCTTTACGGCAGAGGTTCCCAACTCCAGTCCTGGTGTGCCAAACACTGTTCGGGTTTTCATGCTGTCCCTCATGAATATGCATGAATACATCTGCATACCATGGGGGTTGCGCATAGAAATGCAGCACAGGCATCTTTATCAAAGGCAGCAAGGAACCGGAATGGTGTTTGGCCCTCCAGGACTGCATTTGGGAGGCTCTGCTCTAGGTAATGGGCATGTTTATGGTGTCTGTGCTCTGTAGGGTAAAATGTAGGTGTTTTGGGCATGTTTACATCATCTGCAAGAAAGGTTCTGTCTGTATTAGCACGTTATAGTAGTGGGTAAAATATGAGGACTGGGTTGGCGGAAACCACAGCTGGGACTTGAACCTGTGACCTTCTGCTTTTGAATACACCCGTTCTGTGCACTGCACCACCATGTTCTCATGGAGATGGTGCATTCCCTGGTGATACCATGACTGTTGGTCAGACAGGGCCTGTCTGTTGCAGTACACAGCACCCACCTACACAGGGCTAGGCCACGGTCTGCTCTGGGCAGCTGCCACTGCCCCCTCCACCACCAGTATCCCTCAGCCACCGTGCTGACATGCCCTTCTGCTGGTGGAGCTGGTGGTGCGCAGTCTCAGGCCATCCAGTGTGCAGGTAGGCAGCTGCCTATGGTGCGGGTTCTGGGGTAGGGGTGCCTGCATAGACGTCCACGCTCCCCCCAGCCCCGCCTGCCAATGTTCCATGCTCTTGGGGGTAGCTGTTGGGTACTATACCCTGTGACGCTTTGGAAAACACACTCATGCCCATGTTGGGCCTTCAGCAGTTGCTGTCTGGCTGCTCTGCTGTTTCAGTATTTGTATGGGCCACCTAGGCATCACCCTAGTCCGCACTGTGGCCCAGCTCCGCCACAGCATGTGCCGCCTGTATCGCCTTCTCCGGCATCTGTCCAGTTGCCATTCCGACATGCCCACCCTGATTTTGCGGGACATGTGCATGCCATGGGAACCCTGTCCGATGGTGGGGAAAACCCTGTGCAGCGCTACTGCACTGTGGGCTCATTCACCTTGTATGGGGACGGCGTATAGACCCTTCCACGATTTATATCTGTTCTATGGAGCTTACTCGGGGGGGGGGGAGGGGTTGATGTTTCTCATTGATACCACTATTGGCCAGCTTGGTTATTGTTTTTTTCCAGTTTGTTGGGGTCCTTTTCAGTGTTTCTGTGCCCTTTTGTGCTGTGCACATGTATCACACTTATCACGTTTTGTAGGTTTCCCTGCCTCTGCTGTACATTGCTGACACTGAAATGGTTTCCCTCCCCTGCAAATATGCATCTAACGGCAGGTTTTCATTCGCGTTGGGATTGAGCCCTCGATTTTAGCGCGTTAGTGTGAATGGAGCCTCTTCCCACCCACTCTCCGCCCATTGACCCCTTCTCTCCACCCTCTCTGTCCATCTTCTGCGGTGTTTTACCGCGCCGCGGAGCATTACGCTCGTTAGCGCGTGATAACGCGCGTTGTATAATTTTAACGCTCGTTAGCACGTGATAACGCACGTTAACACACGCTAATGAGCGTTAACATTATACAACACGCGTTATTCACGATTACCGCAGTTTAGTAAACATACCCCAAAGTGTAACTCCTACTATTGCAGCACGATATGAAGTCAATTTAAGGCCTAGATTTGGATCTTGAGGACCTGAAGAATTGCAGCTGTTTCAACCATTTAAGAATACTAGAGTGGCTGAAGGAGCCAAAGGAACTGATATGCTCCCTTTCATGGTATGTTTTTTGCTACAGCTTCTAGACATTACCTTTGAGTGGCCACTTGAACTCATGAGAGCACATAGAGCCCCATTGCACCATGTTGCTTCAGCAAAATATCCTCAGATAATTGTCATCAAAGTTCTGTGCTACCCACAGGTTTTGGATATCTTGTTTGCAATTTTGATATCTTGTTTGCAAGATCCTTTACAGCATGATGGAAGAAATTTTATATTTCCTGATCTGAACAAGACTACACTGCAGTGCTGGAAACAGCTGCTTGCTCTTCAGCTGAAGCTCAAACAACTCAGGGCCAGATATGGGATGCTGTACCCAGCTCAAATGTGTATAACTGTCAATAATGCTATTTGCTTTTTTGAAAATGCCTCAGATCTTCAGACATTCTTGGATGGGCTTAGTGGTTCAATCATGGGAGATTGTCAGAGGAAGCATCAGTGAATGGTAAAAGATGATCTCTTGGACAGGTGGATAGTTCTTATAATATGAAAGCCACAATTTACATTGACCAAGGAGAGCTGGGGTACTGTATTTTCACCAAAGGTGTTCAGTGTGATGACAATAACCTTAATCCAGCATACCAAGGATTATGATGAGACATCTCCTCCGCCTTCGACACAGTTGATCACCTAACCCTCCTGGAAAGACTAAGGAAAATTGGACTTCATGGTACCACGCTAAAATGGTTCCAATCCTACCTCACTGACAGGCAGATCCAAGTCAAGATAGGACACAACACCTCTCAACCCATAAAAGTCCGCCAAGGAGTACCTCAAGGGTCCGCCCTCTCGGCACTACTGTTCAACATTTATATCCAGCCAATATGCGACATCCTGAAAGAGAACAACATCCAATACACAATCTATGCAGACGATATCATGATATACACACCTATCTCAACCAACAACCCAGACTACAAGAAAATAACCGACTGCCTAACACAAATGACAAACTGGTGTACGAACAACAACCTCTCAATCAACTACAGCAAGACTGAGGCACTAATAATCACTCGCAACCCAGACTTCATCCAACCACCGGACATCAGAATAACAGACACAACTATTCCAATAAAATCCGAAGTAAAATACCTTGGAGTAACCCTGGACAACGAACTAAATTTCAAGTCACACGTTAACAAAACGGTCAAGACTGCATATCACAGAATGAGAATCATCAGACGGCTTAAACCCCTCCTCACCACAGAACACTTCCGCACTGTATGCCAAGCTCTCATCACACCATTAATGGACTTCTGCAACCCCATCTACCTTGGCCTATCAAAACAAACCCTCAAACCCCTTCAACTAGCCCAAAACACCGCAGCACGCATAATCTCAGGCTTAGCAAGACATGAACACATTACCCCAGTTCTCAAAGAACTACACTGGCTCCCGATCAGCTCACGCATCAAATACAAAACAATAATAAACATATTCAAAATCAAGCACCACATTTCAGCCAACAGCCTGCACACCCTCATTCATCCAGACACCAGCACCCGCCCAAGAAGAAAAGGAACCTCCAACAGAGTCAACACCCCGAGAGACTTCAGAAAAACACGAAAGGTCACAACAGCGAGAGCCCTCTCCCTGGCAGCCCCAACAATCTGGAACTTCCTCCCAGACGAACTGAGATCGACAACGGACCTCAAAGACTTCCGCAAACAGCTGAAGACAACGCTGTTCATAGAACATTATGGACACGTCACTTAATCCACAAGGACTAACCAACAAAGGCCCCCTCAACCCTGACGAGAGATTGCACAACGGCACAGGATTTAACTCAAGCCCTATCTGGACTGCACCTTGTAATATAGAACATGCTGTATCATAGCGCACTATGTACATAGCCCACCATAATCTATACACCTCCCACATACGCACATTTTAAACAATACAGCCACTGCATGAACTTCCCCCCACACGCACATTATTTCCTCCTGCACTACATGAACTTCCCCTCACACCCTTGATTGTATTGTTGTGATACCGCCTTGATTTTACGATAAGACGGTCTAGAAATACTGTTAAATAAATAAATAAAATAAGAAGAAATGAGCAATAAGGGAGGCATTTTGGAAGCCTTATTCATGCTTTGGACATTCAAAAACAGTCTTAGACATGTCCAAAGCACAGAGGCATCTCCAGAGCCATTTTAGAAGCTGGCTCTGGGGACATCCCAGTGTGAGAACATCTGAATCTGAATGGGAGCATGGAAGAGGCATGGCCAAAGCATTCCCAGGAACCTGAAAGCTTGGTTAGGACATTATCAGGAACCATGACGTCCCTACCTGATCACAGAAATTTTATGGATGACAGCTTCATGTCTAACCATAGACCAGCTCCAAGGCATAAATAGTGATGAACAAGCATCTGAAAAGTGTTTCTTTTAGCTGTAAAACATCCAGAGTATGTGGAAAAGTATACAGTCACTCATCCCCAGTACTCAGCTCAGTGTCAACAACAGCAGCAGCAGGATTTGAACCCTGGTTACCCTGTTCCTAGCCAACTATTCTAACCATTAGGTTTTTCTAGACATCCAGGTTCTCTAATAGCTGTCTGAGGATGTCTAGGTAGATGCCCTCGCAGATGTCTATATCGGGCAAGTCCAGGTTTGTGAAATCACGTCTTCACCAGGAAAAAGATTTAGGAGTCATCGTGAATAACATGTTAAAACCCTCTGCTCAGTGTGCAGCGGCAGCCAAGAAAGCAAATAGAATGCTAGGTATCATAAAGAAAGGGATGGAAAATAAAACAAAGGATATTATAATGCCTCTGTATCGTTCCATGGTACGACCGCACCTTGAATATTGTGTGCAGTTCTGGTCACCGTAGCTTAAAAAGGACATAGCATTATTAGAAAAAGTACAGAGAAGAGCCACTAAAATGGTGAAGGGGATGGAAGGCTACTCCTATGAAGAGAGGCTACAAAGGTTGGGGCTCTTCAACCTAGAAAAGAGACGGCTGAGGGGAGATATGATAGAGGACTATAAATTAATGAATGGAGTGGAGCAGGTAAATGTGGATCAATTGTTTACGCTATCAGAATATAGAAAGACTAGGGGACATCCAATGAAGCTACAGGGTAAACTATTTAAGACAAATAAGAGAAAATATTTTTTCACTCAATGTGTAATCAAACTCTGGAATTTGTTACTGGAGGACAGGGCCGGATTTACCTTGAGTGAGGCCCTACGCCAACAAAAATTGTGGGCCGCCAGCAGGTGGTTTATGGACCTTTCCTCCATGGTTTATGGTTAATAGTGGTTTATGGACCTTTCCTCCGGGAACTTGTCCAAACCTTTTTTAAACCCAGCTACACTAACAGCCCTTACTACATTCTCCGGCAGGGCCGGATTTACCTATACGCCATGTACGCCATGGCGTAGGGCCCACAGCTGGCAAGGGCCCACAAAAATGAACAAGTTAGGCTTTTTTTTTAAATAAAATTTAAAAAAAAACCTGCTGGCTGCCGCCGCGGGGCCCCCTCTGCTGCCGCGGCAGCATGGACTGACCCGCGGGGGCCCCCTCTGCAAGCTCGATCCCTCCCTCCCTCCGTGCAGGCTGTGAGAGATGCGAAGGCAGACTGTCTCCCTCGCGTCTCTGTTAAGCACTCCGGGGCTGATGGGAAATTTCCCAACAGCCCCTGCGTGCTTAACAGAGACGCGAGGGAGACAGTCTGCCTTCGCGCCTCTCACAGCCTGCACGGAGGGAGGGACCGACAGACCGACATTGCAGAGGGGGCCCCCGCGGGCCCCCTCTGCTGCCGCGGCAGCATGGAGTGACCCGCGGGGGCCCCCTCTGCAATGTCGGTCTGTCGGTCCCTCCCTCCGTGCAGGCTGTGAGAGGCGCGAAGGCAGACTGTCTCCCTCGCGTCTCTGTTAAGCCCGCAGGGGCTGATGGGCAATTTCCCATCAGCCCCTGAGGGCTTAACAGAGACGCGAGGGAGACAGTCTGCCTTCGCATCTCTCACAGCCTGCACGGAGGGAGGGAGGGATCGAGCTTGCAGAGGGGGCCCCCGCGGGTCAGTCCATGCTGCCGCGGCAGCAGAGGGGGCCCCGCGGCGGCAGCCAGCAGGTTTTTTTTAAATTTTATTTTAAAAAAAAGCCTAACTTGTTCATTTTTGTGGGCCCTTGCCAGCTGTGGGCCCTACGCCATGGCGTACATGGCATATAGGTAAATCCGGCCCTGCCGGAGAATGTAGTAAGGGCTGTTAGTGTAGCTGGGTTTAAAAAAGGTTTGGACAAGTTCCCGGAGGAAAGGTCCATAAACCACTATTAAAAAGGGACCCAGGATAATCAATGCTTGACCCAGTACAAGCATTGTGGAACCTGTGTCTTTTGGGGATATTGCTAGGTATGTATGACCTAGATTGGCCACTGTTGGAAACAGGATACTGGGCTTGATGGACCTCGGTCTGACCCAGTATGGCATATCTTATGTTCTTATGTTCTTATGTGCCTGCATTTTTTTCAGACATTCTGGCTTAGATGTCCCAGATCCAGCAGATTGCTAAAACCTGTCATTTCTTTCTCTATAGAAATAACACCATTTGCCCCTTCCTCTCTGAAAACACAACTAAAACTCTTGTCCACTCTTTAGTTACTTCCATCTTGACTGCTGCAATAGGCTGTGTTAATTTTGGAGATATCATAATTTTAAAAAGCACTAGTGAAAAAATGGTACAATTTCATGTGGCAAATCATCAATTAGGTTTACATTTTATGTAATCTACCTGTACACAAATTATGCAAAAATACACAAATTACTGTTGGAAATAGGACCTGTGTCACATATCAGATGGCTTACAATAGCTCTAAGGTTCATAAGAATATGGATTTCCAAGCATAATCTGAAAGGAAAGAATCTGAAAAACTTAAGAATGATTGTAGAGTTCTGTGTTGAGATTTGCATGTTGAACTGGTTCAATATAAAAATAAATAGCAATTGGACACAAGTTCCTAGGCATCTCCTTTTCCAGCTGTAACTGTTGAATGAACAGTGTGAAAAGGTAAGGAAGACAGTTATGCCTAGAGGGAGAAGGTTAGCTTGGTATGGTTATAGCGAGTCTATTCTGCAAGCTATGTTGTGCAGTGAAGAGGAACAGGAGAGAGGAGATCCAGTGGAGAAGATATTGAAGATCAGAGGTGAAAGGGATGAGAAGACCCGGCTTGGAGATAGCAGTGTGAGACCCAGGAAAATACCATCCATCAACACTGAGGCAACTACACTCACCCAATTGCTTGACTGGAGCTCTGGAGTCTCTGAGCCTCCTCTTACCTGTACCGTGACAACAGCAGAGATTGAGGCATTTCTGAGCAAGCCCATGGTGGTTCCAGACTGGCCATCATACATCCAGTCCATAGAAAGATGTGTAAAAATGATAACTGAGGCTGCTGGTCATGTGTACAATCAGGAGAGGAGGGAACATTATATTATATTAGGGGTCAGATGGTCAGCAGAGAGCTCATGAGCCGAAATAGAAGCAAACAAAATATGGCTTCTTTGCTGGATTTTGTTAAATAACATTAAATTAACTGCATAAATGACATTTTAAAGACAAATATGTGGCTACAGGTGTTGTTCAGACTATTTGTACGTTCAAATAAATATTACTTAATTTCCACATATTTCAACTGTGATTTGATGTAGGTAAGACTCACTTTAAGCAGTTTCTGAAGATAGTTTTCGATTCAGCATGCAAAACTGCATAATTTGATTTCTAGTAGTTTGTAAAGTTAGGAAAGATAAAAATTTACCTCTAAAATTGACACACCCTACTACTGCAACCTCCTCCTTTGCTGGTCTCCCTCAAAGTCATCTCTCTCCTCTTCAATGTATTCAGAACTCAGCTGCACAGCTAATCTTCCGCCAGCCCCGATTCACTCATATAACCCGTCTTCTGGAATTCACTGGCTCCCCTTCTGTTTCCATATCCATTTCAAACTACTTCTTCTAACCTATAAATGCATTCACTCTACTGCCTCTCATTACCTTTCCTCTCTCCTCTCCCCCTACACCCCTTATCGTGAACTTTGCTCCTCCTCTGGCTTCCTTCTCTCTATGCCCTTTTCTTCTAATGCCAAATCCAGACTTCGATCTTTTCACCTTGCTGCTTCTTATGCCTGGAGCAAGCTTCATCTGCCGCTTTTAGATCCTAATTTCTTGTTTCCGTTGTGTCTCCTTTCCCTATTGAACCGCTATTTCTCTTGTATTGTATTGTCTGTCTTAACTAGATTGTAAGCTCTTCAAGCAGGGACTGTCTTCTTATGTGTTTGTACAGTGCTGCGTATTCCTTGTAGCACTTTATAAACACATATTAATAGTAGTAGCAGTAGTAGATTGCATTTGGATGGATCTGTTAAAATTCTCCTCTCTATGTACAGGGTCAACTTTGTTGAGAACAGAGGACAAAGAGGAAGACCAAGCAGAAAGTTGATCATCCAAGGAGGCATCAGAGGGCTAAAGAGGATGGTTGAAGTTCATAAATGGTCTACTTAATTTTCATCATCTTTAGTTAAAATTAAGCAGAATGTTTATATACTGCTATTCACACGTGGATTTTTTTTTTTTATCATGCAGCCCACTGTTGAATACCCTGGCTTTATAGGATAATAGTCTCTAAGGTTGAGTTATGCTAGTTGTTATATTTCATAAACCTAAAGTACTTTTAAAAATTTAGGGGACATATTCAAAGCATTTTAGCTGGTTAGCATGCTTGGTAACTGGCTAAGACAGGGTGATTCTTATATACAGTAGCACTATCCGGATAATGTCGCAGATTATTGCCACTGACCACATAAAAAACACTTGGTCTGTGAGCAGATCGGGGGCAGTACTGGACACTATGCAATCAGCAGCAATATGCCACTAACCAGTTAGCTAAACCAGTCAAAGTTAGAATAGGTCAATGGCTGCCCTAACTTTAACCAGTTTTGTGGCTGAATATCGCCGCTGGTCAGCTATTGACAGAGCTATCGCCAGAAGCCAGATAAATTCTGGTGTCAAATATCTGATTTATTTAAAGCAATGGTAGCTAGGCACGTTAAACATGTCTAGCTACCACACCTGAATATCAGTCCCATAAAATTTAGTGAATCACAGTAAAGTAATTTTGGATATCATAGTGCTTCCTTTGTTAGCTGAGGCTGGTCCAGGTTATTCCTAAGCAGGGATTGTAATGCCATAAGTAATTCCAAAATACAGATGTGATATCAGGCATGCTATTTTTCTAGAGATTGCAGTACCATTAATAAGTTCAGCACAAGGTGATGAGTAACCATGTGGGAAATGGTTTCCAAGCAACAAAATAGTAAATTTCTCTTCTAGCACATGGCAAAGTATCTTTCCTTGCAGAATTTATTTTCTTATATCTTTAACCCAAGCCACGTTGATAGTGGTATATTGCTTAGATTAGCTTTTTTGACAGAAATGAGCTGCACACTTTATGACTATATTACAATATGGTCCCCGTTTAACTTCACCCACAAATCTCAACCAGTTTCTATTCATTTTTAAGTGTATTCTAGGATCATTAAAGACTCTTTGATTTTCCGTTTTAAACTGTTTCTCTAAAGGTTACAGATTCATTTGGCGAAAAAAGTAAAATGAGGATTTCACTATGCAACGATGATAACTCACATATATTTATGCGCACTCAATAAGTTTTCCAATTTGTTTGGAGAATGAGGTTCTACATCTTTGTTCTGTTTTTCCACAGTTTAAATTGAGCATAAATTAAAATTGTCTAATGACATACTATACAGAGTTTTAAAATTCAAAACAGAATCTGCTGAAATTCACAGCAGATTCAATGACTTTCAATACATTTCCACTGAGTTCATTGTGAAATGTAGGGAGTCCACAAGAAATCTGGAGTGGAATCCAGTGTCAGGACGGACTTATGTCCTTTCTCTGCCCCAGTGCTTCTCAGTCCTTTCCTGGAGATACATCTAGCGAGTTGGATTTTCAGTATTACTACAATGAATATGCATGAGATAAATTTGCATATAACAGGGGCCCATTATATGCAAATCTATCTCATGCATATTCATTGAGGTGATCCTGAATACCTGGCTTACAAGATATGTCTCCAAGAGTGTTGAGAAGCACTGCTATACCCTTCCCACTTCCTTAATATGTAGTTACAGTTTTGAATTACTGTATTTGCAAAGCAGAGAGGTGGAAAGGTGGATATGGAGGTAAATAGGATGAGAAAGAGATGGTGAGATGATGGGCATGGGAGTAATAGGGAGGGGAAGATATGGAGACGGGACAATTTATTTATTTAACTGTTTTTTATACCGCTTTATCATTTTAGTAAAAGCAGTTTACATTGTAATTAAACTTATTAATGTGCATTAAACAGGGACATTGATAACTTGGATTCTTCTGTGGCAATGGAGGGTTCAGACTTGCCCAAGGCCACAAGGAGATGCTGGATACAGGGGGATAGGAAGGGAAAGGGGAGATACAGAAAGATGGGGGAGAGAGAGAGTGGAAATGTTGGATGAAGAGAAAGAGAGAGAGAGAGAGAGAGAGGGAGATGCTGGATGAGAGGGTGAGGAGAATGAGAAAAAGATGGGGGAATAATGGAGCAGGGAAGAAGAGGTGGGGAATAGGAGAACTGGAGTGTGAGTTGAAAAGTGGTAGGGTGAACTCAGGACTGGATAGTAAGAAGAAATCATGAAATCTGCGTGGACAGAGAGATTGAAAAATAAATGGAAGAAAGCTGAAAAGACCAATATCCAGGATAGAAAGACGTGAAGAAAACAAAAGGAGAGAGAAGAGATGACTGATGGACTAGAGGCTATAGAAAAAGAGATGAAGAAGACAAAGGAAAGCAGAAATCTCAGATTGGGACCAACATGATCAGAGAATAAAATGGTCAGACAACAAGGGTGGAAAAAATTATTTTATTTTCAATTTAGTGATCAGACTGTTCTACATTTATATTTGACATAGTATGGGGAAATGCATCTCTTTCTAATTCTGTGGTGTTGCAATGTGTGCAGTGTCTGGCTCTTGGGGGTTTCAGTTAAATGTTTTTCTAAATATTTTTATTTTTAGGTTGTGGTCACTTATTCTGTACTCAGTGAGGGTCTGTGATGTGTCTGAGGGCAGGTGTTCTGTTAACATGAAGTTTACACATAGGGATCTGTACTGTAGCAATCTGACTTGTTCAGCTTTTCAAATAGGTGTATGGATGTTCTAGCACTAGCTACAATATTTTCAGTGCTGCTTTTTTCTGGATAGGTTCCTTATGTGAGTTTTGGAAGTTGGTATTGTAAGATTTACTCTGTAGATCCTCAGTGACTTTTGTAGGGTTTTGTATTAGTTCACAATATACCTGGTACAGGAGAACATTTTTATTACATAGAAACATAGAAACAGAGAAAAATGTTGACAGAAAAAGACCACATGGCCTATCTAGTCCGTCCTTCCATATCAACCACTACAACAGAGCCCTTTTTTCCTTTAGAGGTCCTCTGTGTTTGTCCTATGCTTTTTTGAATTCAGATACTGTCCTCATCTCTACCATCTCCACTGGCAGACTATTCCATGGATTCACCACTCTTTCCGTAAAGAAATATTTCCGCATATCACTTCTGAATCTATCCCCTTTCACCCTCATCACATGTCCCCTTGTAGCAGTACTTGCTTTTAATCGAAAGAGGCTCTCCCCCTGTGCATTTATGCCATGGAGGTATTTAAACATCTCAATCATATCACCTGTATCCCGCCTTTCCTCTAATGTGTACATATTAAGTTCCTTAAGTCTGTCCACATATGCTTTATAATGAAGACCACTAACCATTTTAGTAGCCACTCTCTGTACTGACTCCATCCTGTTTATATCCTTTTGATGGTGCGGTCTCCAAAATTGCACACAATACTCAAATGAGGTCGCACCAAAGACTTATACAGAGGCACTATCACCTCCTTTTTTCTGCTAGCCATTCCTCTCCATATGCACCCAAGCATCCTTCTAGCTTTTGCTGTCGCCTTTCTACCTGTTTAGCCATTTTAAGATCATCAGACACAACCACGCCTAGGTCCCGCTCTTCTTTAGTGGACAAAAGTACTTCACCCCCTATACTATATTGCTTCCTTGGATTGCTGCAGCCCAAATGCATGACCTTGCATTTTTTAACATTAAATCCCAGCTGCCAAATTCTAGACCATTCTTCAAGCTTAGCTAGATCCCTCCTCATGTTATCTACACCTTCCTGGGTGTCGACTCTATTGCAGATTTTGGTATCATCCGCAAAGAGGCAAACCTTACCCAACAGCCTTTCCACTATATCACTAACAAAGA
This sequence comes from Ichthyophis bannanicus, assembly GCA_033557465.1. NCBI lineage: Eukaryota > Metazoa > Chordata > Amphibia > Gymnophiona > Ichthyophiidae > Ichthyophis > Ichthyophis bannanicus. The sequence continues at coordinate 644,025,976 of CM066034.1, read as the reverse complement.
TGTTAAAAAGAATTGGACCAAGGACAGATCCCTGGGGCACACCACTGGTAACTTCCTTCTCCTCAGACTGAGCTCCATGTACCTGTACTCTTTGTTGCCTCCCACTCAACCAATTTCTAATCCAAACAGTAACTTTAGGGTCCATACCTAGGGTGCTCAGTTTGTTTATAAGTCGCCTGTGAGGAACGGTGTCAAAGGCTTTACTGAAATCTAAATACACCACATCTATGGGCTCTCCCTCGGTCCAACTCCCTGGTCACCCAGTCAAAGAAATCAATCAGATTTGTCTGACAAGACCTGCCTCTGGTGAATCCATGCTGCCTCAGATCCTGTAATCTGCTGGACACCAGAAACCTCACTATTTTCTCTTTCAGCAGCATTTCCAATAATTTACTCACCACCAGTGTTAAACTAACCGGTCTGTAGTTTTCAACCACATCCTTACTTCCGCTTTTGTTTAAAGGCACCACATGAACCTCTCTCCAGTCCTTTGGCACCACTCCCGACTCCAATGAGGCATTGTTGTTACTGAAATGACCAGAATCAATTTTTTTTATTTATTTTTTAGTATGTGGAGGTCAGTTCCGAATGTGGCCGGTATGGACATCCAAAATCTGGAGAGGCTGGATTTGCACCCGATTCTGAACCTACCTGGGCTCCCTGTGGGAGCAGAATCAGGTGCAACTGGCCTGGACAGGCAGGACGTGCCCCGATTCAGGCCTGTTGCATGTCCGGAATATCCCCCGCCTAACCCTCCCAATGCTTCTGCATGGCAGCCTGTGCCATGGTGTCCTACCACCACAGCATCGGGATGCCATGTAGAAGCCCTGAACTCTTGCAGAATTTTAAATGATTTTCCCACCACCCGAGCCCCCCAATGGGCCTGCTGAAACTGGGATTGTGCTGCAGGGAACACCCTGCTGCTCCTCACCTGCTGTGTGGGGGCCAATGTCGCCAATAACCCTGCCCAGGGGAACTTATTACACTTACAGGGTGGAATAAGTTCCCCAGCCATCTCTGCTCTGTCAGACGTACCGGGCCGTGACCAGAATCGGCCCTGTACATCCAGGGTGATGGTCCCACCTCTGTGCCGCCCAGTCTCCTCCTCCAGCCCTCTCCCTCCCGCCTCCGTCCAGTGCTCCCCACACAACTCCTCTGTACATGCAGGTAGCTTTGGGTTGGGAATCAACTCCTGGCATTTAGCGGGGGATATACGTCCAAACCAGCCATATATCCCTGCTAAACGCAGTGCAGAATGACCCCCATACTGAATATTATGGGTGAATGTTCTGGTTCTGCTCTGCACTCATTGTCTATGGAAGCAGAATATATGTTCAAAAAGAAAAAGTGAGAACCATAAAACAGTTTATAACAACAAAATAAAATGAATTATAGTTTTATAATTTGGTGTTACAAGCTGCACAGTGGTTCTTGCTTTTTTTTTTTTAGTCAGAGCATCTTGCATTTCCTTTGCTTTTTGCAGAATATATCTTTACATTAACACCATGCTGGTCCAGTGTGCAGTTTCAGAGGAGTTATGTTGGGGTTACCAAGCCCTTCTTGATGTTTACTAAGCTCTGCACTGGTAACACATATGTGGATTGTGTTACCAGAGCAGGGCTATAGGCTAACTTCAGTGGGGACAGAAACATCCTTCTGCAGTTACTGCACTTCAGGTAGCATTAGTTGCACCCTCGCTACTTGTGCCAAGCCATTGTGTTAGTTTCTGCTGACAATGCAGATGCCTGCATGTGAGAGTTCTTTCTCTCGTCTCACTCTGGAGGAAAGTATAATTTTGGGAAGAAAGTCCCAAAAACCTAGGAGTAATGGGAAAAGCATGGATCTTACTCCCTGGTCCAGCCATGTAATTATCACTTTTCTCTCTCTCAAACTTTACTTCCTGCTGCCAATACATTGACTTCATGACTGACAGTAGGAAGTGAAGCTAGAGAGAGAGTGAGAGAAAGCCAGAATAACAAAGGCTCAGTCAAGAAATGAAAACATATCCTATAATCCAGCAAGGAGAAAGCATGGATTTATTGAGGAGACCAGGACAACTGATTTAATGACCTCACTGGAGCTCTGGGAGCTGTTTCAGTGATACGGGATCAGGATGGCCCTAAATGATCATCTTTTGCAGTACTGGTTGACTGTTTAAGAATGTGACTTTTACACTTGGGAGTCTGTGGAAGGCTGTCTTATCAAAGCATTACACAGTAAAACATTTTAGGGACGAAAAGTAGTCAGATGCTTCAACATATTTTATGGACACTAATGTTTGCATTTCCTGGTCCAGATTAACAGTGAATTGCAATATGTGCTACTGAGTCAGTGCTAAACTCCTGATGACCCAGCAGCCCCTGGGTTTTTTGGGCAAGGTGTGACCGTAAGTAGATTGCCAGGCCTTTCTTCCAAGGTAATGGAGGCTAAAGTGATTTGCCCAAGGCCACACGGAGTGCCAGTAGTGTTGCCAACTGGTTGGTTTTCAGCCAGTCTGTCCTGTTTTTACTTGGTTCAGCTGTGGGCAGAGATCTAAGACCAGCCCATGAAAAGTCATTTTTTTTGCGGGACCAGGAGTGGCCAGAGAAGAAAAATGGCTTTTCATCTCTTCTCCCCCCCACCCCCCAGCACAGCCTCACCCTCTCCTCCACACCAGCCGCGGATCCTGCTTCTTACAGAGCCGTGGCTGCAATAGCGCTAATAGTTTAAAATCAAAATCAAAATGGTGTGGGGTCTTCCGGCCCTATGGGACCACTGCTGCTGCATCCCGTCCCCTCTAGCATAAATTCCTTTGAGGGCGGGATGCAGCAGCAGGGGTTCCATAGGGTCGGAAGGCTCTGCACCGGTTTCATTTTTGTTTTAAATTATTAGCTTAATTGCAGCTGCGGCTTTATAAGAAGCAGGAGCTGTGGATGGAGTGTGGGAGAGTGAGGCTGTGCTGGGGAGGGGGGGGGGGGTGGAAAAGGACTGCAGAAGATGACAAGCCAGTTTTCTGCTCTGGCCACTCCCGGTCTTCAGCCAGAGGAAAAAAACAACATTTCAAGGGCTGGTCTTAGATCTTTGCTTGGGATTGACACGGGGGAAGATGGGGGCTGGAAGGCAGCTGACAGAGGGGCAAAAGAGATGGCTGGAAGGGAGCTGACATTGGGAAAGGTGGGGCTGAATGAGAGCTGACATGGGGGGAAGGTGGGGACTGGAAGCAAGATAATAGATAATAGGGGAGAGCCAACAGTCGCCCAAGAGCGTATGGTTCGGAAAAATGTATCCTTGAAGGATACTACCAAAAGAATGAAGCTAGGGCATATCAGCAGAGAGGTTCCACTAAAGACAAAAATAGCACAAATGCCCTTGAGTACGGAGCAGACACAGCTTAAAGATTCCAAATTACCCCTGCCTACTGATAGCCATATTAATATGAATAAAATACAGTCTCTAAAATGCTTGTATGCAAATGCTAGAAGTCTAAAAAATAAGATGGGAGAGTTAGAATATATAGCACTAAATGAGAGATTAGCTATGATTAGTATCTCAGAGACATAATGGAAGGAGGACAACCAGTGGGACACTGTGATACCTGGGTACAAACTATATCATAATGATAGAGCTGATCAAATTGGTGGAAGGGTTGCACTCTATGTTTAAGAGGGCATTGAGTCACAACAGATTAAAGTTTTGCAGGAAACAAAATTTGCTGTACAATCTCTATAGATTGAAATTCCATGTAAAAAGGGGAAAGCGATGGCAGTGGGGGTGTACTATCAACCGCCTGGCCAAAATGAACAGATGGATGATGAAATGCTCAAAGAAATCAGGGAAGCTAACAAAAGTTACAGCACAGTAATAATGATGGGTGATTTCAATTACCCCAGTATTGACTGGGTCAGTGTCATGGCAGGACATGCTAGGGAGATAACGTTTCTAGATGAAATAAATGACTGCTTCTTGGAGCAGCTGGTTAATGAACCGACCAGAGGGGAAGCCATTTTGGACTTAGTCCTTAGTGGAACACCAGATCTACTGCAAGAGATAAATGTGTTGGGGCAACTTTGGCAATAGGGATCATAGCATGATCGCATTTGATTTAATTAAAGGAGGAGGGCGGTAATGAAATCCACAGTACCACCTTTTAACTTTCAAAAGGGAGACAATGCTAAAATGAAGAAAACAGTTAAGAAAAAACTAAAAGTAGCAGTTGCAAAGGTTAAAGACTTACATCAACTCGGTAATCCTACTCGAGTAGGATTATCCCATCCATATGTAAATGTTCTCGGGCTTCAGCTCCAATTTAATCTTTTGATAATTGGTTACCTTGTTTGTATATCGATGGGGTTTTCCTGCCCCCGTTGTTTGTTTTTCTTTCTGCTCCTCCTAACTGAGGTCTACAGATACTACTTGTGGTTTCTTTTTTGAGCTGTATTTGTTTCTTAAATTCTATTTGTAAGATGTATCTTTTCTGTACAAGCGTTGTTGCTTGATTTATTGTTAACCCTGGGAATACCGATGGGGTCAAAAGTGACCCCATTGCAAGTTTTACAACGCGTATCTCGGAAACTAGTTGTTCAAGAATGCAATCTTTTTATGACTTTTCACATGTAAATATTCTCTTTATATTGCGCCATGAGAGGAATAATTTTCATCCGCTAGGTGACGCTAGTGATGAATTGCAGCACAGAGTACCAGTGGGGTCATTTTTGACCCCAGTTGCTTACGTCCGGTTTGGATTGTGATACAATTTGCAGTATTGTGAATTTTTTGATCTGACAAAGGTATTTATCATTAATTATGTATCATTTATTTTTTGTACTCTTATTTTATGAAAATTACACATTTTCTGTAATTGATATCATATGTTCTCTCATTATTTCCAATGAAATCTAAAGGCTTTCAGCTCATTCATCATGATTATTGTACACCTATAGTAAAACTGCTTTGCGTTTTATTCAACTTTATCTTTGTTTATTGTTTATGATGTCAAAACGAAAGTATTCAGCTGCCCAAGTAAGAGAAATAATGCAACGAGATGCTAACAGTGACGGCTTTGAGTCGTCTGATGATGCAGCATATTCAGCAAGCGAAGAAGCATATCAGCCAAGTTTGGGCGATAAATCTGATGATGACAGTCATGATTCCAATGGTGACAGCAGTTGGTTGCCAAGTGAATGTGAGACTGATGTTGAGCCAGTAACATCGCCTGCAGCAAAGAGTCAAGTTACAGGTCGAGGCTGTGCTGGACGGAGAAGAAGGCAGGAGTCCTCGGTGTCAGTATCATCTGTGAGGAATCTTAGTTGTGGTCGTAGAGGAGCTAAGAAGTCATCAACAATAAGCACAAATGTTGCCATTTAAGCCTATGTATCTAAGGATGCCACATCATGGAACAGGAAACCTATAAAGCAAGATGCTGGAAGATACTCCAGAGCTAATGTCATGCCCGTACAACAAGACACTACAAGGTAAGCTGTACAAAATGTTGATGGCCCTCTCGCAGCATTCCACTTGTTCATGAGGAAGAACATATTGAATGAAATCATGATGTGGACGAGCAAACAAGGAAGACACATGTATGACGACACCTGGAAAGATTTGACAGACGGAGAATTTCAACGTTTTCTTGGACTTCTGATCCTCTCAGGCGTGTACAAGTCACAAAATGAATCCATAGTTCAGTTGTGGAACCTTGAAGATGGTCGTTCTGTTTTCAGCAAAAATATGGCCTGTAACCATTTTCAGCAAATTTCTTGTGCTCTCAGATTTGATGATGCAACCAACAGATGTGAACAACGAGGTGTGGATAAGCTTGCTCCAATCAGACACATTTTTGATACCTGGGAAGCAACTCTAAGTAACGCCTTTGTTCCTTGTGAAAATGTTACCGTGGATGAGCAACTGCTTACATTTCGTGGCCTTGTTCCGTTCAGACAAAATATTCCCAGCAAACCTGGGAAATATGGCATAAAGCTATGGATGCTGTGTGACAGTGCAATGTCATATGTTCTGCATCTTCAAGTATATACTGGAAGGGAACTCGGACAAAACAGGGAACAGAATCAGGGTGAAAGGGTTGTGCTGCAACTCACTGAAGGATTCGCGCGATCTGGCAGAAATGTTACTATTGGCAGTTTCTTCTGCAGTTTATCCCTGTCACGGAAATTTCTAGAAAAACAAATGACACTTTTGGGGACAATTCGAAAGAACAGAAAAGAATTACCTCCAGAATTTGTAACGGCAAAGGGCCGAGAGGTATTCACTTCACTATTTGCCTTTCGCGATGATGCCACTCTGGTTTCCTGTTGCCCGAAGAAAGGAAAAGTGGTTGTTCTTCTGAGCAATTTGCATGATCAAGAAGAAGTAGATAACACACGTCCAGACAAAAAAAACACGCATGATCTTGGACTATAATTCTAGTAAAGGTGGAGTAGATACGGCAGATCAAATGTTGCACACATATACAACAAAACGAATGACAAGACGCTGGCCAGTGACAATCTTCTACAACATGTTGGACATCAGTGCTTTGAACGCCTTCATTGTTGGATGTCACTAAATCCAGAATGGTAGTCCAAGTCAAAGCACAGACGTCGTCTATTCTTCTTGGAATTAGGAAAGCAGCTGCTTCAGAGTAATTGCAGCGAGACTTCTTCCAGCATTGAAGAAGCCACTGATGTTGTTTGCAATGTTGGGATCCCAAAGAAAAGGTCAAGGTGTCACTGCTGTTCTAGAGAAAAAGACAAGAAAAGCAACATAGTTTGCACCTCCTGAAAGCGCAATGTTTGCAAAGAACATTCAGAAATTGTTGGTGTATCATGCAAATGACTGTAGTACTTTACTGTGTTCATCAAGTGCATGCAAAAACTGCTTTCATGGCAACTCTTCTTCATGTAATTTTATGATAAAGCACTAAATTTTAAAACATTTAACCTTCATATAATAAATAATTAATTCGGAATAATATGTTGTCTGTTTAGTTTAAAATTTTCATGGTTAACAATTAAAATTTGTTGTGGGATAATTTATGACCCCAAAGGTATTCAGTGTATGCAAAAAATCTCCAGGGTTAAAATCATAAATATAAAATAAAAATAAAAAAAGACTTACATCAAGTTTGGGTGCTGTTTAAAAATACTGTCTTGGAAGCCCAGACCAGCTGTGTTCCACACTTAAGAAAAGTGGAAGAAAGTCCAAAAAACTGCCAGCATGGTTTAAAGGTGAGGTCAGAGAGGTTATTTTTGCCAAAAAAATCATCTTTCAGGAAATGGAAAAAAGAGCCAAATGATGAAAACTGGAAACAGCACAAGCACTGGCAAGTTAAATGCAAGGCATTGATAAGGCAGACAGAGAATTTGAGAAGAAGCTTGCTGTGGAAGCAAAAACATGTAATAAAGACTTTTTCAAGTACATTTGTAGCAAAAAACCTGTGAGAGTCAGTTGGACAATTAGATGATAGAGGGGTAAAAGGGGCACTTAGTGGGGACAAGGCCATAGTGGAAAGACTGAATGAATTCTTTGCTTCGGTGTTTACTGAGGAAGATATAGGAATATTACCCATGACTGAAGTGGTAGTTAAAGGTGATACTGCAGAAGAATTGAAAGAAATATCAATACACCGGGAAGATGTAGTACAACTATTTGATAAACTGAAGAGTAGCAAATCACCTGGACCGGATGGTATACATCCAAGGGTGATGAAAGAACTGAAATATGAGATTGCATACCTGCTATTAGCAATCTGTGAACTATCATTAAAATCATCTGTAATACCTGAAGATTGGAGGATGGCCGATGTAACGCCAATTTTTAAAAAGAGTTCCAGGGGTGATCCGGGAAACTACAGACACATGAGCCTGACGTCAGTACCAGGAAAAATGGTAGAAATCATCATAAAGAACAAACTTATTGAACATTTAGATAGTCATAGCTTAATGGGAGTAAGCCAACATGGCTTTAGACAAGGAAGATCTTGTCTCACTAATCTGTTATCATTATTTTGAAGGTGTGAATAAACAGGTAGACAAAGTTGAGTCTGTTGATATAGTGTATCTGGACTTTCAGAAAACCTTTGACAAGGTCCATCATCAGAGACTTTTGGCAAAACTAAGGGGTATATTTACTAAACCGTCTTAATGTTACCGGTGCTAGTTGCAGCGATAATGTGAAGAATGCCATATAAGGAGTGGGCGTTCCAGTCCTAAGGTAGTAAGGAATTTGTGTAGCGCGATAGTGGGCGCTGTGGCACGTTAATTTAACCCTAAGTACATGTCAGCGCAGTGTTAGAAGCTATAATGATGTAGCCCACTGGTTACTTCAATGACTGTGGAGGTAGAGGTCATGGGTTTGATCCTGCAGTGGTGTAATCTAAAAAGGCTGTCTGAGGCATTTTCTTTTAATTTAAATCAGTGCTGCCAGTAAAAACACCCTCACAGTGCCGTAACATAAGGAGCCTCATAAGGTGCCCTATAAGGTGCCCCATAGGTCACATTATAAAGTGCCCTGTCTGCCAATGCATCCTATAATGTGCCCTACAGGGCGCCTATGAGGCACCTTAGGCTACAGCACTGTGAGGGTGTTTCTGCTGGCAGCACTGATTGAAATGAAAAGGAAAAGCCTCAGACAGTATTCCTAAATAACACCACTGTGGAATCAAACCCATGACCTCTGCCTTGACAGTCATTGACATAACCAGTAGGCTACATCTCAATAGCTACTACCATACTGCTGGCTGGCTACAGAAAGACTACAGGTCACCACACAAACTGTCTGCTGTGGTTACCAGGAGAGGGTAAACCCACCTGTACCCTTGATGCACTGCACATGCAGATCAGCAGTCTACAACTGATCACATAATGGGGTATGCACCCCCACAGCACCTAGGCCTGGTAGGTGGAACTGACCGTGTGTGTTACTGGCACAGAGTAGCTACAGACCGTGACATTGTGCGGGTCCTGTGCTCACCCTGAGGTGAGGTGGGGCACCCAGCACCAGGTCTGCAGCACCTGGCTTGGCTGAGATAGGCTACGCTGCAGGTCCCCATCAGAGCCAGTGTGTGATTAGGTAGTTCTTACAGCCACACCCAGGATACACCTGTGTCCATCTGTATTTACAAGTCACATCTAGTCCTTGTGGACTATGATGCACCCAGAATAGTGTATATCCTATGTGGGTGCCATGGTCACATGTTATAGGTGAAGGGAGGGGGGTTGGACCCAAAAGCGGATTATGTAGCACCACACAACCCACCCTCTGTGGCTCAGGGTAGGAGGGACAGGATCTCCCACCTACAGATCCACATTGTACATTTCTGCAATGGTGGTAGTGGAGAGGACCATCAACCCCAATCCTGCTGGGGAACAGGCACCCTACAGGGCAGTCAATGCTGATCAGTACACAACACATAAGGCAATGGCAGACAGACAGACAGACAGCTGGAGAAGCTCTGTGCCCCCCACCACTATATGATATTCACCAGCAGAGGACACAGTCAGTCTCCACCCTGCAAGGTGCTCCAGCCATACACATGCTAACAGCAGACAGTCTGCTAACTAGTACATAGAGAAACTGTGTGCACCAAAAAACGGGAAGAGCAAAAACACACCATGCAGGTATGTCAGTGATTGGGCCTCAGAAAAGAAAACCCATAAATATCACTTGGAAAAAATGCTGCATAGCACTATGGGGGAACCTAGCCATGCCGTGGTCACTGCTCAGTCAGGGTGAGAGTGACCTCCCAGCATGACATGCTGTGGCCATCCTGTCCATGCAGGTGGTGGTCAGGCACTACAATGTCCCAGCCATTGCCCTATACCCTGTGCAGATGCATCCTGCCCAGGCCACCCTTTCCGGGGCAATACCCACAGTACCTTGCTCCTCATTATGCAAATTGACAGGCTAAAACTGGAAACAGTGCAATCAGTGTGGGCTCAGTAAGGCGTAGGCTGCCACAACACACTGGATAGACAGACACACACTCCCACACCTATGCCAGCATTGTGCAAATATGGAGGTTTGTGGCAGGCCTGGCCGCCACACCTGTCCTGGGCACAGTGTGGGCATTGATATGGTATGCAATACTGTTGGAGTCACTCCCCTGGGTGGTAAACACTGTCAGAAGCAATAACTGAAACACACTCCACAGATATCAGAAAGGTTGCTGTGATGAATCTCCATCAACAAATCGTGTTTAACTTAGGATTTGTTTGCTGACATTAATCATAGCAACCTTTTGATATATGTGATACATGTTCCCAAGTTTAGGATGGCATTGTTAAGGTATACAGGTGTCAGTATTGGGAGAAGGGCCCAACAGCCTGACTCTCCATGAGTCTTTGGATAGTGGAGCCTGTGGGTGTGGGTGTTTGTGCCCCTGTTGGCCGCTGCTCTTGGGCAGAGGTTCCCAATTCCGGTCCTGGTGGGCAAAACACAGTTCAGGTTTTCATGCTATCCCTAATGAATATGCATGAGATACATTTGCATACAATGGGGGCGATGCATACAAATGCAGCACAGGCATATTTATTAGGGACAGCCTGAAACCTGAATGGTGTTTGGCCCTCCAGGACTGCAGTTGGTAAACTCTGCTCTAAGGATTGCACATGTTTATGGTGTCTGTGCTCTATAGGTTAAAATATAGGCATTTCAGGCATGTTTAATTTATCTGCAATTAAGGTTCCATCTTTATTACCACGGTTTAGTAAAATATGGGGACAAGGTTGGCAGGAGCTTCAGCTGGCACTTGAACTTGGTACCTTCTGCCCCTCAACACACTGGCTGCGTGTACTGCACCAAACTGTTACCACAGGTGCCACTGTTGCAGTGCACGGCACCCACCTAAATGGTGCTTGGCCGTGGTCTGCTGTGGACAGATGCCACTGCCCCCTCCGCCACCAGCACCCCTCCACCACCATGCTGACATGCCCTTATGCCGGTGGTGCTGGTGGTGCGCAGTCCCAGGCCATCCAGTGTGCCGGTAGGCAGCTGCCTATGGTGTGGGTTCTCGGGTAGGGGTGCCTACATGGACATGTGCGCTTCCCCCCGGCACTGCCTGCCAATGTTATGTGCCCTGGGGGTACCTGCTGGGTAATATCCCCTGTGACACTGTGGGACACACAATCGTGCCCATGTTGGTCCCTCGTCAGTTGCTGTCTTGCTGCTTTACAGTTTCGGCATACCTATGTGCCACCTAGGCATCTGCTTAGTCCGCACTGTGCCCCATCTGGACCACAGCATGTGCCGCATGCAGCCCCCTGTATCCCATTTACAGCATCAGTACAGTTGGCCTTTCCTACGTGCCCACTCTGCTGTTGCTGCACATGTGCACGCCCTAACAAACCTGCCCAATATAAACAACAAAAACTCTGATCACCACTATTTCAATGTGGGATCATTCACTTTGAATGATCCCACATTGGGGGGACAGAGCATAGACCCTTCCAAACATGATATCTTCTTTTTTACGTTTTCTCAGTAGTGTTGCTTTATGTTTATCATTAATATAACTATTGTCCAGCTTGTTTATTGTGATTGCAGATGTGGTTCTGGCCATTTTATATGTTTATTTGCCTTTTTGGTTCCTGCACATGTATCACTACTATCACTTTTTCTGGGTTTCCCTGCCTTTGCTGTACATTGCTGACTGAAATGGCTTCTCTCTCCTGCAAATGTGCCTCTAAAGCGAGGGTTTCACTGGCGTTAGTGTTCAGACCCGGATTTCACAGTGTTTGTGCCTGGAGCCTCTCCCTGCCCACTCTCCACCCATTGGCCCCTATCTCCTCCTCTTGGAGGCCTTACTCCACCCTTCAGAGCCGGGTTTCACAGCGTTAGTGTGCCTTAACCCTGCTTCCCCGCTGCTACGTTAAGACGGTTTAGTAAACATACCCCTAAAAACTCATAGGAGAGAAGGCAGCATAATATTTTGGATCAGGAACTGGTTAAAAGATAGAAAGCAGAGGGTATGGCTAAATGGCCAATTTTCCCAATGGAAAAAGGTGAATAGTGGGGTACCCCAGGGATCTGTGCTGGGTCTGCTGCTTTTTCTCATGTTCAGAAATGACCTAGAAAAGGGAATAACGAGGCAATGGGAGGGGAGGACACAAAAGGGGGCTGATACTTAAAAAGTATGTGTCTGAGTTGTTGCTTATTCCTGACTCTGTTATCCCTCCTTTTGCTAAAGTTTACTTTTTACCTTCAAATTTTAACCAGGAACAGGCTAAGATAACCTCGGGAGAGAATTCCGCATCTGCAGTAATTGGTAGATATACTTTATTGGTTAGTTTTGTTTTTGAGTCTGACCTTTGAAAAATATTATCTTTGTACTTTAAGAAATTTAGGGGTATGTTTACTAAACAGTGATAACGTCGCAGCGGTGCAGTTAGCGTGCGATAAGTAACATTATCGCACAATACGTTCGCGCGATAAAGTAACGTTATCGCACGATAGTGTGAAGTTTCGCCCGATAATGTCTCTGGCGGCGTTAAGGCACACAGAGGGTGGAGTAAGTATGAAAGGGCACTATGCTGAAACTGCAAATGGGGTACAGAGGGCCACAGGTGGGATATGCAGTGGGGCATCTGGGGCACAGTGTGGGCTAGGCAGATGCCCAGGTGACAAATAGGAAGGCAGAAACGGGAAGTCTGCATGACAGCAACTGACCAAGGGCACACATGTCCATGAGTGTGTGTCCCACATTGCCCCAATGGACATTATGCAGCAGGTACCCCAAAGGCCACATAACATTGGCAGGTGGTGCTGGAGGGAAGCGTGGATGTCTATGTAGGCACCCCTACCCCAGATCCTACACCATAGGCAGCCACCTAATGGCACACTAGATGGGCTGGGACTGCGTACCACCAGCACCACCAGCAGAAGGGCATGTCAGCATGGTGGCAGAAAGGTGCTGGTGGTGGAGGGGGCAGTGGCATCTGCCCACAGCAGACCAAGACCAAGCCCTGTTTAGGTGGGTAGCATGCAGTCCAACAGACAATGTCTGTCTGACGAACAGTAATGGTATCCCCAGGGAATGATCTATCTTCGCGGCAACAGTTTGTACAGGGGCAGAAGGTCACAGGTTCAAGTCCCAGCTGTGGCTCCCTTAGATCATGTCCCTATATTTTACTCTACAGAGCACATACACAATAAAAATGTGCACTCCCCAGAGCAGATGTTCCCAACCCCAGTCCCGTAGGGCCAAACACCATTCAGGTTTTCTTGCTGTTCCTAATAAATATGCATGAGATGCATCTGTTTGCACTGCCCCCATTGTATGCAAATGTATCTCATGCATATTCATTAAGGACCGCCTGAAAACCTGAATGGTGTTTGGCCCCCCAGGACTGGAGTTGGGAACCTCTGCCCTAGAGCATCTGCCAACAGGGGAACAAACACCCACATCCACAGGCTCCACTATCCAAAGCCTCATGGAGAGTCAGGCTGTTGGGTCTGGCGCAGAGCAGCAGCTACCACTACTAGCACCTGCATACCCTATCAATGCTGCCATAAACATGGACACACACTCCATATATATCAAAAGGTTGCTATGAGTAGTTTCAGATAACAAAGCCTAAATTAAACACAATTTGTTAACAGAGGTTCATCATAGCAACCTTTCTGATATATGTGGATTGTGTTTCCTCTTTTTTTCCTGACAGTCTTACCACCCTGGAGAGTGACCCTAACAGTATTGAGTACCTTAGCAATGCCCGCACTGTGCCCAGGACTGGTGTGGCGGCCAGAGCTGCCAACCACCTCTGTCTACAGACAAGTGAGCCTCACGTCAGTACTGCGATAAATGGTAGAAACCATCATAAAGAATAAAATTACTCAGTATGTAGATAGTCATGGCCCAATGGGAGACAGCCAAAAGCAATTTGTCACATTGCTCCTCGATTCTCACCGCCACCAAAAAGTCAACATTTTGGTGGTGGTGAGAAGCAAGGAGGAATGTGACAAAGTCTGTCTACCCTTTTGATGTCTAGGACATCTGTACCTTGCGCACTCACAATCTTAAATGACAGATGTGTAAGGCAGGGGTCTCCCAATCCAGTACTGGAGGGCCACAAACCAGTCAGGTTGGGAGGATATCTCTAATGCATATGTATCTCATGCATATTCATTAGGGCTATCCCAAAAACCTGCCAGTATTGCGGCCCTCCAGGACAGGTTTGGGGACCCCTGCAGTATAGCATATCTTATGTTATGTTCTTATGTCTTTGCACAATGCTGATATAGGTGTGGGAGTGTGTGTATGTCTATCCAGTGTTTTGTGGCTGCCTACACCTTACAAAGCTCACAATGCTTGCACAGTTTCCAGTGTTAGTCTGCCAATGTGCATAATGAGGAGCAAGGTATTGTGGGTATGGGCCAGACAGGGCGGTCTGGGCAGGATGTATCTGCACAGGGCATAGGGCAATGGCTGGGTTAATGTAGTGGTCAACCACCACCTGCACGAACTGGGTGGCCACAGCATGTCATGCTGGGAGGTCACTCTCACTCTGACTGAGCAGTGACCATGGCATGTCTAGGTTCCCAAACAGTGTTATGCAGTGTTTCTTTTTGGGGCTATCTGTGTGTTCTCTTTTTTTGGGGGGCCTAATCACTGACATACCTGCTTGGTGTTTGTGCTTACATTCCACATCTTGGTGTGCATAGTTCCTCTGGGAACATGTACTGGCTAATAGACTGTCTGCAGTTAGCATGTGTATGGCTGGAACACCTTGCAGGGTGCAGCCTGACTGTGCCCTCTGCTGGTAAATGTCAGATTGTGGTGAGGGGAAGCTGAGCTTTGCCAGGTCTAATGCCTGTCTGCCAGTGCCCTATGTGTTAAGTACAGTTCTGTATCACCTGCCATGGATGGTGTCATTCACCAACTGGACTGGGGTTGCTGGTCTCACAGCTTTTCCTCATGTCCCGCTACTGCCTCCATTGCAAAGATGTAGAGTGTGGGTCTGTTGGGGGTAGATCCTGTCCACCACCTTGACCCAGAAAGTATGATACATGGTGCAACATAATCCACATGGCAACCACACTGGATATGCACTATTCCGGTTGCGTCATGGTCCACAAGGGCTAGACATTACTGGGGAATGCAGATGGACACAGGATTATCCTAGGTGTGTCTGCAAAGAATACCTGCCACACACTGACACTGATGGGGACCTGCAGCAAAGGCTATCTCAGCCAATCCGGGTACTGCAGACCTGGTTCTGGGTGACCCACCTCACCCTCAAGGGTGAGCACAGGACCCGCAGAATGTCATGGTCTGTAGCTACTCTGTACCAGTCGCACACACGGTCAGTTCCCCCTACCAGGCTGAGGTGCTGTGGAGATGCATACTCCATCCTGTGATCAGATGTAGACAACTGTTCTGCATGTGCAGTGCATCATTGTTACTGGTGGGTTTACCCTATCCCAGTGGCCACAGCAGACAGGTTGTGTGGTGACCTGCAGTCTTTCTGTAGCCAGCCAGTGCTGTGGTAAGAGGTGTAGCCCACTGGTTAATACAACTGCTGAGCCCGAGGTCATGAGTTTGATCCCACAGTGGGGTTATTTAATGATGCATTTCCTTTTAATTCCTGTAACACTCAGACACATCTCTACAATCTGTGCTGCCAGCTGTAAACACCCTCACCTCAGTGTCATAACCTATAGGGCACATTATAAAGTGCCTTGTCAGCCAAGGTGCTGTATAAGGTGCTCTATAGGGCACATTACAGAATAAGGTGCCTTGGCGGACAGGGTACTTTATATTGTGCCCTATGGGGCGCCTTATAAGGCACCTTAGGTTACGGCACTGAGGTGAGGGTGTTTTTGCTGGCAGCACAGATTGTTGAGATGTGTCTGTTGCACACATGAAAAGGAATTGCCTCGGACAATCTTATTAGATGAGCCCACTGAGGGATCAAACTCATGACTACTGCCTCAGCAGTCATTGCATTAACCAGTGCATCATCTGTGTAAATGGTATTGTATGTTATGCTTCTGTATAATTTTTCAGACTGGCTGGATATAAATGCAGAAAAGGAGGGCAGAGAGTGCTGAGCCTTGGGGGAGTCCTTGGTTTAATGGGAAAGACCTTGATCTGTTATTTTTTATCCTGACCCGTGCTGTTCTTTCTGAAACATAGGAGCGAAACCATGATATTGGGGTGTCATTTATTCCTATTTCCATCAGTCTGTCTATGAGTATGGAGTGTATTATTGAATTGAATGATGATGCTATGTTGATAAATATAAGTATGAAGCTTTGCTTGAAGTTTTCGATCCCTTTGTGAATTGTGTTAGTGATGTTAATAAGGTTTCCACTCTGTGGAACTCTCGGAATCCATGCTGCTGAGGGTCGAGTGGGAAGGTTGAGTCAACATAGTCTTGTAGCTGACATAGGACTGATTTTTCAATTAATTTGGAGAGGAACAGTATGCTGGTTATAGGTCGGTAGGAGGATGGAGAGCTGCGGTCAGCTGTGTTGTTCTTTAGAATTGGTCTTATTGATGATATCTCTAACAGTGCAGGTTCAGAAGCCAATCAAGGGCACAGGTTTCTAGGCGGGTCCTGAAAGGACACCAACGGTCAAAGAGGCCTGTATTTGGCCAAGAAGCTGATCCCCAGTGTCCCCCAAATAAACATATAATGACCTTTCCTTCAGGACCGTGACCAAACCCTTCCGAAGCCCAGCTAAATGAGGAGCTGTCACGACATACACTGCCACTGTGTGCCAGCATTTGCCAATGCATTGAATGATAAACAATATGCCCCAATGTGTCTGAAATGTGTTACACTGTGGTGGCAGTGCATGTCCCCTATTCCCCCCATATTGTGATGGCCTCAACAACCGTGAACCATTCCACGCCATTCATTACTGTATAGACCCCTATCATATCTCCCCCCAGCCATCTCATCAACAGGTTGAGGAGGCCTAACCTATGTAAGTTCCTCACATGGGGGAATCCTTCCATCCACAGCACCATCTGTGATGTCCATCATGATCACACAGTGACAATGATGGAACACAGACATACTGCTGGTGTACAACTGTGATGTGCCATATGGGTGTCACCCTTTGAAGAGATGCCAGCACCCCCTCCCCCCTGGTGCTACTGAACCCAGCTATGGAGGAAGAGGCCAATAGCATTTGCAGCTGTAACTCTCCAGGTAACTGGAAAATGCAGGTGCCCGGGGAAATACCACAGCAGTGGCTGCCATCCTCCCCCTGAGATGTATTGGTGGCAGGTGGTGATGGGGCCCCTGCATGGGCAGCTGGTGGGGGGGGGGCTGCATGGTCATCCATGTGTGCCCTGCCCCCCATCCAGCCTTTGTGCCCAAGGCACCCACAAAACCCGTATGTTTAACATGTTGGGACTGTGACCACCACCACTGACAGTGCATGGGCATGTCTGCATGGTGAGGTGTTGGTGGTGGCATAGGAAGTGGCACCTGCCTGCAGCAGACAGAAGCCTTGTCCTGGTTGTGCACACCATGCGCATTGCAGCATGTGCTAAAGGCCAGCCGAAGGGAAGCATGTCAGCAATAGGAGCTATTATCCCCATAAGGCAGCACTGTGATGCAAACCAAAGGGTTGCTGTGTATATGTGTAGAGGGTAACAGGTTCAGGTCCCTTCTGGGGTTTCTGTATTACATCTTCCTGTGGACAAGGTTTAGCTGACAGTGTAAGTACAGCTCCAGCATGCGCGACCTGAAAGGAAGCGGCACTGACAGATTCCATTATTCACAGCTGGTTGGAGGCTAATAGCCAAGGCACGGTAATAGCGCCTGCAAACAGAGCACACGTTATCAGTCCTTGAGCTGACATTGAGACAAGAATGCCAACCATCTCAACTTTTGCCCAGTGTACCAATGAGAGCATATGCATGTGTGGCTCCCCTTTGTCCTGTGGCTTTCTGCACTGCATTTTGGTTCACATTGTATGAGTTTTTCCAGCCTTTTTGGAAAATGTGAATAAGTTGAGGCAGCACAGATTGGCCTGGATGTGTCTGCCACAATGGTAGGGTCACTGGCTGAGATGCCCTCGTGCCTGTCTGCCATGTTCATTGCCTGGTTGGCCACTGTATGTCATTCTGAGATAGCACTCTAACTATGACCAAAAAGTGACCATGGCATGTCTGTGTATCCACACAGAATTATTATAATATCTGGCTCCATTGATGTGGATGCATTCTTTGTCTATGTCTGATGCCACTCACTGAACAAACGCAGAGTGTCATAGTAACATAGTAAGTGACGGCAGATAAAGACCAGCATGGTCCATCTAGTCTGCCCAGCAAGATGGCAAGAGTAGGTGCACCTGTTGCTCTGTGCAGGCCACCTCTCCCCATGTCTTTCTTTAGGGGTGAACCCACCACTCCATGTAGGACACCCCTATTTGTTGAGACGTTAGATGGTTCAGAAGTTAGATGGTACCGTTTATTTTGTTTTTATCCTGTTGCTGTAAAGGTATCCACTGTGTCTGTCCCATGCCATTTTGAATTCCGTCACTGTGTTTGCCCCCACCACTTCCATTGGGAGGGCATTCCAAGCATCCACCACCCTTTCAGTGAAGAAATATTTCCTGACATTGCCTTTCAATTTACCACCTTGCAGCTTCATGTTATGCCCTCTAGTTTTACAGCTTCGCAGTCTTTGGAAAAAGTTTGTTTGTTCATCATTTCTCTTTAAGTATTTAAAGGTCTGAATCATATCTCCCCTGTCCCTCCTCTCCTCCAGAGTGTACATATTTAGGTCTTCAAGTCTCTTCTCATAAGGCTTCTGATGCAGGCTCCAAATCATTTTGGTCACCTTTCTCTGAACAGTTTCCAGTCTTTTTACATCTTTTGCAAGATATGATCTCCAAAACTGAACATAGTATTCCAAGTGAGGCCTCACCAGTGACTTGTACAGTGGCATAAGTACCTCTTCCTTTCTGCTGGTATTCCCTCTTTGTATGCAGCTCAACATCCTCCTGGCTTTTGCCACCGCCTTGTCACACTGTTTTGCCACCTTGAGAGCATCAGAGATAATCACACCAAGGTCTTTCTCCTGAACCGTGCATAGCAACCTCTTGCCCCCTATCGTGTACATTTCCCTTGGATTTCTGCTACCCAAGTGCATGACACTGCACTTTTTCACATTAAATCATAGTTGCCAAGCATTAGACCAGTCTTCCAGCTTTTGTAGATCTTTCCTCATGTTAACCACTCCCTCGGGGGAGTCCACTCTGTTGCAAATTTTTGTGTCATCTGCAAAAAGACAGACCTTTCCATTCAATACTTCAGCAATATCACTCACAAATATATTGAACAGTGCCGGGCCCAGGACCAAACCCTGGGTCACCCTGCTAATCACCTTCCTCTCATCTGAGTGAGTTCCATGTACCATCACCTTCTGTTGTCTGTCAGTCAACCAATTTCTAATCCAGTTTACCATCGTGGGACCCATCCCCAAGCTACTGAGTTTATTGACAAGGCTCCTATAAGGAACAGTATCAAAGGCTTTGCTTAAATCCACATAGATGACATCCATTGCATGCCCCTGATCTAGTTTCTTGGTCACCCAGTCAAAGAACTCAATCAGATTTGTTTGGCAAGACCATCCTTCGGTAAAACCATGTTGCCTCGGATCTTGCAACCTGTTGGTTTTGAGAAAGTTCACTATTCGCTCTTTCAGGAGCACCTCCATTACTTTTCCCGCCACCAAGGTAAGGCTCACGGGCCTGTAGTTTGACACTTCTTCCCTGTCATCACTTTTGTGTAGAGGTACAACATCAGCCATTCTTCAGTCCTGAGGAACCTCTCCTGTTCCCAAGGATCTGTTGAAGACATCCTTTAACGGTCCTGCAAGAACCTCTCTGAGCTCTTTCAGTATCCTGGGATGTATCCCATCCGGTAGGAGACAGTGAGGCAAGAGATTGGATGAACACAGGTGCCTTTATTGGTGGTCCCCTACGCGTTACGGCCGAAGCCTTCCTCAGGGGGATACAAAGGCACTGCAGGTAAGGGGGCTCAATGTGGCCTATGGACACGGTACCTATTATAGTACTGAACTTGACCAATTATGATGAACAACGCTAAACGTAGAAAAACCGCACTTTCAGCACGAAGGTGTAGTCAAAGCTTTAGAAATACACCTCGGCCCCCTGCTTCAGGTCAGACCTCTGTGTGAAAGAAACCGTATACCCCCGAAACGTGACACGTCGTACAAGTGACCTACTGGTGTAAAATTGATTCACGGTTTCTCGTATCGTCATTACAGCCTGTTGTTTTTCTACAAAGCTAAGTATCAGCTATTCTTGATTAGAGCTGTTTTAAATGGACTTTCAATATTGATTAAAAAGGACGGGCCACGGTGGTACCAGGTATTTTTCCTGTTTACTGTGCTGGCCACTCTGACAAAAAAAAATATTTCCATATTGGTTTCTTTTGCTGAGTGTTTTTGTTATTTTATTGCTTGTGGAAACTCAGCTCAGAAGGTCTTTATTGTTAATTCCCCATCATGGGCATCTGTGAGCATGGCTTTAGTGGCTCTGCTGCAGCACATTGCAGCAGGTCGGTGATGTATATGCAGCAAATGTCTGGGTCAACTGCTATAGATGCATTTTCTGTTTTGCCAGCATTGTGACCTCCCAGCTTTATGTAAAGAGGATATTTCTCGTACATTCAGGTACTTAAAACTCATTGCATAGCCATCCCCTCCACTGTTCTACCATCATTACTTGCCCCACATGGGGCACAGGGATTCAACTTGTCCCTTTCTATCATGCCACTCTGTTGGGTATATTGCGCAGGCTGAGGCACCAGTCCCACCCACACAAATGGTGTTTCATGTACTCCATGGCACTGCTATGTTTGGTTCACACACACCAAATGCTTTTGGCCTGTACGATCCCATACAGCCACCCACCACACACAATGCAAACTCTCTGCTTGGAAATTCCATGGCACAGCCCTGCACCCACCATTTGGCTATCAGGGAGTTTCATGGTGTGGCAGCTTACTGGCAGTAAGTTGCCCCACCATGGCCCTCAGGGGTCATTTGCAGCAGTTAGCCAAATCATGCAAACCTCTCCTGTGACTGCTCCACATGAGCACTCATGAACAATCCTCCCTTTGCTGCCTACATCGGGAACATGCTGCAGGTATGAGAAGAGTAATCATTTCCAGCTCTTTCTTACAGAATCTACATATGCTAGTTTTACCAAAGGATTTTTCTTTTTTTTTATTGAGAGTTGTTGAAATACTTGTATACAATTCCACTTTTCAAAGAAAAAACCTTGAAAAAAAGAAAAACACAAAAACATACAAAGCAATAAAGGAAATACAAGGTTAAGCCCACATCATGAAAATTCACTGCATTATTAACAAAAGAAAAATTCACTTCACAAGAAATTGCGCAAAACATGCCAAATATAGAACAGCAATAAATCTTAATGAAAATCCATCCTGACTACCCATAATTATTTCTTCTTATCTAACAAGAATTTCTCTAAATGGGAAACATCTTGAAACACAAAGGTATTATACATTTGCAGGGGAACCATAGATAAAAAGTAGCCCCCAAAGCTAAGACATGAGATTTTAGATCCAAAAATTGCTTCCTATGAAGTTGCATGCTCCTAGAATAATCTGGAAAAACAGTTAACTTCTATCCACAAGACCGGATAGACCAGATTTTCAAAAGGCGTTTACACGGTTTACAGCCCAGTAAACCGAGTAAATGCCTTAAATTGGGATATTCAACTGCACGTACTCAGTTATTGCCATTGATTTTCCCCTTCTAACTCCCCTATGCACCCCGATGCTATCCAGTTAGCATCGGGGCATGTCAGGGGTGTTCCAGGGCAGGGCAGAGGTAGCAACAAGAGATAACTGGGTAGCAGCGATATTGCATGCTGTCCAGTTAGCAATCTGTGCCAAAAAGATAGGCGAGGAAAACCCTCACCTATCTTTAAGGTGCAGGAGCTAACCAGGCAGTATGCAATGTCGCTGCTTCGATGGCTTCTGGTGTGTTCAGTGATCCCAGGATATTGGCATTGAATATCTGGGTTAGAGGTCAGTGGGGAGGGCTATGCACCAACGAGGCACATAGCCCTTCGAAAACGAACCTAGCTCAATATAATGCCCAATGTCCTTACTCTTAAAATAAGCTTTAAGTTTACTTGCTTCAGAAGAAAACATAATCAATAATTTAGCATGCCTGGAAATAGTATCAGTAGAATCTTCCAAAAAGGCAGTAAGATCCTGGTTTAAGTATATCCAGACGCCCTTCTAGGGGGTTAACACCCCAGGACTTGTTGGGAACATAATAAGCCTGCACTATATTAGTATTGTCAGAAAATTTCAACACTTCAGTAAAGTATTCCTTTAACAGTATCTGCAAAGAAAGCACATGTGTACAAGGAAAATTAAGAAACCTCAAGTTCCTAGCTCAGAGAGAATTCTCAAGTGCTTCCAGCCTATAATGAATAGAAAAGGAGTCTTTAATTCAACACATTAGTTTGCTGGATAGTTAGCACCTGAGAATCAATCCATTGCACAACCTTATCAAGAACAGACACTTTGGCTATCTAAATCTTGCAATTTAACCACTGTTTCTTGAGACAAAGAATAAAAATAAAACAGTCAAATTTAATTTAGAATCAATACCCTAAATAGCACCCCACAAATCCTTCACAGTAACCTCCCACTCCAAAAGAACAGAAGGAGGCATAGAAAACTCCTGAGACTCCCAAGACACAACTGGCTTATGAATAATCATCACCTATGGACTCCCCTTAGATTCCTGAATGAGAGAATCACCTTCTACCAGGGTAGAGGATAAAGGTGGGAGTGGGTGGTCAGGACATGTTCTGTACTCAGAGCTCAAAGATGCTCCCTCTAGAGAGGCTTGAATCACTGGCATAGGTACAACATGTTTAACTAGGGGTCCAACAGTTTTAACAGATGACATATTGGAGGACTGCAACTTCATTCCACCTTTGTCCTTCCTCTTCCCCATAGAGAAGACAAACCTCACTTAGAAACAGATGAAGGTAACATTTGTTTTTAACAGAGACTCTGCCAGAGCCTGCCGGCACTCCGAAGGGGTTCCAAAGGTATGTGATCTGCCCCTTTGGACACACCTCTTCAGATCACGCCCCGTGGACATGACCTGTGGATGCGTGTATGGCAGCAGCAGCTCTTATGGGCCTCTAGGGGCCTACAGATGATATATCTGAGGGTGGCTGTTCTGCCTGCACCGCAGGCACGGTCACAGTCCTAGGGCCCCAACACCAGGCAGGATGGTACCTCTCACACAAGCTGACGGAAGGGCTCCAAAACACTCACTCCTCCACACAGGTGCTGGAATCTTCAGAGGTTTTTTTATACTTGTAACCATTTCTTCTATAATTCACTCTTCTGTGTTGCAACATTTAGTCCCTCGTCCTTAGATTTCACTTCACCTCTCCTTAACCATTCTTGTATCCAGTTTTGATCAATATATGAAGGGGCATTTTAGAAAGGACATCCAGGTAAAATTTAGGGCATTCAGGGATGTTTATGTGTCAGCTCAATTTTGGAATCATGGACATCTCTAAAATGGACAACTGCACCAGTAGCCACATAGACATCCCTGCTAAGACAACTGGAGTCGGGGGTGTCTTTCCTATGCTGAACACAAGCTATTTTGCATGCGGGGATGTGCATCAGCATGTTGAACAGAAATAAAGTGTACTAGCTTACATACAATTTTCGTTATCATCAATAAAAATATGGGGGAGGGGGGTATTAGAGTACCTTCTTCTTTATGACCTCCGGGTTTTTGCATGGCAGAATGAGGATTTTTCTGATGCCTATCCATGCCTTGAAGCAGGTATTAATTTGGATGGGGCCAGGGACAGGCATGGCATTTCTAAAATCGAGCGTGGATGTCCAAGGTCTTGGGAATGCACCAGACATGCCTACACCATGCTCCCATTCAGCCTTGAACATCTTTGCAGCAGGGAAGTCCTTATAACTGCTCTCTAAAATTGCTCTGGGGATGTCTCAGTGCTTTGGGCTGTATGCTTATTTTCAGATGCCCAAAGCATGAAGAGGACTTCTAAAATAACCCTCATGGAGTCAGATTCCATATAGGCCTCTTATCTCAGTGGACACTTTTAAACTGGGTATGATTCAGTCCTAATTCTGCATCCATGGGTATAGATGCACCCTCATTTATGGAATAAGCACATATATGTGTCCGGCATGGCATGTCCAACATGCTGTTCAGCTGGCTTATACATGTATTCAGAGTGAGAGCTGTGCACAGGTGCAGGCACAGGCCCTAGAGTGAAGTGGAGAAACCTGGCCCTGCTAATATTATGGGACTCAGGTAGATGTTGAAATGGTTTTGGACGTCCCCATTCTCACTGTATTCTGGACAGCAGCATGTTTCCGATCGTATCCGTCTCCGCGATATACCCGTGGACGCTTCTGATTGCCATGCCTTCTCGGTTAAAACGTGGATTTCCTAAGCTGCTGTTCCCACTGATGGTATTTTGCTGATGAAAACTAGACATATATACTAATGATAAATGAATGCTGATGCACACTGGACTATAGGCTAGTCTTCTTCATGCCCAGAAAAGTGCCAAGTAATCTCAGTGCACTCTAATATATTATAAGAGAAATTAAATAATAACATATTTGTCATGACATACCTTGCATCAAAAAGTACTTGGCAGTATAAAAATGCTTCAGTTATTCTTTCATTGATCCTCTCTAAAAACACTCTTTAAAATACTAAGGGGTATGTTTACTAAACCGTGGTAATGGTACCCGTGTTAGGTTCCGCAGTAATGGTACGGATGTCCATATAAGGGAGTGGGCAGTGCATCATTAAAGCAAGCCGTGTCAGGTAACGTGCGTTACAAGGCGCTAACGCGTGGTACAGTGCACGGTACAGTGCACCATGAACCCACCGCGCGTGAACACCACAGCTGATGGGACGCAGCAGCGTGTCCGAAGGGGGTTGCAATCTAAGGCGTGCTGACAGTAGAAGACGTGCTGAGGGATGTGCAGAAATGGTGCCACATGAGAAAAGGAGCCGTAGGTGTAAGGCTATAGACCACAGGCAGCTGATAACGCAGTCTGGAATGGGGACTTGAGCCACAAGTAACACAGGCACACACACCATGAAATGGTGTGCAGTGAAACAGCATGCAGAAGAGTAAAGAAATATAACGGAAATGGCATCAAGGGTCAGCTGAAGGGCTAGCTGTGTGGATGGTGTGTGTAGAAGGGCAAAATGGGCAGGGAATCCAAAAAGGAGTAAGAAGGATTTGAACCAATAGACTGAAGAGCCCAAACACAGCTCACTGACACCAATACCAAACCACTGAGCCATCTTCCCACCCAGACATCTCAAGGAAAGGGAGCATATGTAACAGCTAGTATATGATGGATAGGCAGCATGGAGGGGACACCGCAGTGTACAGTGAAGAGAGGGAAGGGTATGTGGATAAGGGACAAAGCTGGAGTCATTGTATGGTAAGGAGAGCAGAACAAATGAAAAGAAATGAAAAGAAACCTGTGGGACCCAAACCCACATCCTACTTTGGCGCCACGCACGGCTGCAACCACTATCCCAAAAAAACACACACAAAACGAGCACAATGCAAATATGTTCCACCAAGTGGACATCGTGTTTGCTAGATTATCACGCAGTAGTGCGTCGTACGCGCATTGCAGAGAATGCGCGTAGCAGAGCATCGGATGCACGTGACCATACAGAGCTTTCTACGTGCCTTATAAGATATGATTAGGCGCCTTAGCATATGTGGTCAGATTATGGCGCATAACAGCACACGTCCCAAACAGATGAAATGTGCGCTACAACACACATGCTGCAATGCGTGTGCACTGTAACACATGTAAGATGCAACACACACACTACAGTAGACCAACAGTCCATTGCCCCTCCCCTATGCCCCCATCAATAATAGGACTACAGCTGTACCACAGCCCCCAACCATGGTCTGATAGTCACCAGCAGCCTGTATCTGCTGCACCACACCAGGTGTCCTGGCCATGCACAAACTAACCACAGGCACGCCACTAGTCAGTCTATCCTGCATGTTCACAGTGGAACTGTGCACACCCAGACCTGGGTTGTATGGCACAGGCACGAACCCCAGTGATTGGCCCTCCAGAAAAGGGGGCACACATATATCACTTAAGACAAATGCCATGTAGCACTATGTGGGAACATTGCCATGCCATGGTCACTGTTCGGTCACTGTGAGAGTGTCCTAAACGCATGATGTGATGTGGCCACCTTGTCCATGCAGGTGGTGGTTGGGTACTACAATGTCCCAGCCATTGCCCTACGCCCTATGCAGATGCATCCTGCACAGTCCGCCCTGCCCTGCCCATATCCACAATACCTTGCTCCTCATTATGCACATTTGCAGGCCAATGCTGGTAATAGTGGGACAATGTGGGCCCAGAGAGGTGTAGGCAGCCACAGAACGATGAATAGACATACATACATACACACACCTACTACAGCATTGTGCAAAGATAGGGGTGGTTGGCAGCCCTGCCCGCCACACTGGTCATGACCACAGTGCCGATATTGCCACACTGTGCATGAGGTAGTAATAGTGCTTTGGTGATAACTGTAGCTCCGTGCTGGGGACAATGGCCTGACTCACCATGGAGCCTTGGATAGTGGAGCCTGTGTGAGTGGGTGTTTGCACCCCTATTGGCTGCTGCTTTGGGGTGCACATGTTGCTGTTGTATCTGCATTGTGGGGAAAAATATAGGGATGTGCTTTGCAGGAGCCACAGCTGGGACCTGAGCCTGTCACCCTCTGCTCTGGGAGATGCTGGCTGTATGTACTGCACCACACATGCACAGCAGTCCCTGGGGCTACCTTTATGTCTCCTTAGCCAGACCTTGTCTGTTTATTTTATTTATTTATTTATACAGTTTTGTATACCGCCTTATCCTTATCCTATCTTGTCTGTTGTACTGAATACCATGTACTGGTACAGTGTATTGTCTGGGTGCACTGCAGGCAGGTGCCACTGCCCTCTCCAGCACCAGCACATGCCCCCCCTGCCATGCCGCCTGGGCATATGCTGTCGGTGCTGGTAGTGCGCAGTCCCAGGCCATCCACTGTGCAGTTAGGCGGTCACCTAGGGAGCACGGTCTGGGGTGGGGAGGCATACATGGACATCCTCACATCCTCCCCATCACTGCCTACCAATATTATGCCCCTTTCACATGGGGGTGGTGGCTGGGGGGATGACAGGTCAGTGCCCTAGCAACTATTGGCTAGGGTGGACCAGGTAGCTGTAGGTGGATTGTGTTTGGCCTTGGTCAGCTGCTGTCTTGCTGCTGTCCAGTTGCTATGTTCCTATGTGCCACCTAGGCAACAGCCTAGTCCACCTTGTGCCCCACCTGCCCCCACTACATGTCCCGCCTGCAGCCCCCTATGCCCCATTTGCACCATCGCTATAGTGGCCGTTCATACTTGGGCACTATGCTGTTGCTGCATATGGAGCACTACTATCACATTTTCTTGTGCTTCCTGCCTGTGTTGTACATTGCTGATGCTTAGATGGTTTCACCCTCCTGCATATCTGCAGCTAACGACAGGTCTTCATTCCCGGTAATGTTCAGCCCTTCAGTACCCCGCGTTAGTGCCACGGGAGCTTCTCCCCACCCACTCCACGCCCATTGACCCCTTCTTTCCACCCTCTCTCCGCCCTCTGCGGGATTTACTACGGATGGAGATTTTTTGGTTTTTTTTTTTTATTTATGCAAGTTTTACAATTTTCATCCAAGCAAGATGCTTGTAGAGAAAAAGATACACCTTGTAACAAAAGAAATTAGTACCAAAACCAGAACAAAAAAAAACAAAATATTTTTTTCCCAAGAGTATCATTAGTCCACTATAATGGAGAGAGCAGCATTACAAAAAAACATAAGCGGGGCAGGCACTCCCAATTATGAATTATTGTTGTTGTTGTTAAGTGCCGTCGAGTCGGAGTCGACTCATGGCGACCCTCTGGATAGCTATCCTAAATTGTGTTCGGTCTTCAGTCAGGCGGCTCATTGTTGACAGACTGGTACCCATAGCCGCTGTTGTATCGATCCATCTCATTGCTGGCCTTCCTCTTTTGCTTTGACCTTCTACCTTGCCAAGCATGATGTCTTTCTCTAATGATCTCTCTCTTCGCATGATGTGTCCAAAGTATGAAAGTTGAAGTCTTGTCATCTGAGCTTCTAAAGAAAGCTTAGGTTTGATCTTCTCTAGTACCGAGTGGTTTGTTCTTCGGGCAGTCCATGGTATACACAGTATTCGCCGCCAGCACCATAATTCAAAGGCATCAATTTTCTTCCTGTCTGTCTTTTTCACTGTCCAGCTTTCACATCCATATGATGTTATTGAAAATACCATGGCTTGAACAAGTCGAATCTTTGTATGGAGAGAGACATCTCTGCTCTTGAGAATCTTATCTAGGTCTTTCATAGCCCTTCTGCCAAGAGCAATGCGTCGTCTGATTTCTTGACTGCTTGTTGCTTCTTTATTGATAGTTGATCCAAGTAGGTTAAAGTTGTTCACAATTTCAATTTCTTTTCCTTCAACGATGAACCTGTTGATTATGCCAGTTGTCATGATCTTTGTCTTCTTTACATTAAGGTGCAGGCCCATTTTGAGACTATGTTCTTTGACTGTGAGAAGCAAATGTTTCAGATCATCTTCACTTTCAGCCAGTAATGTGGTATCATCAGCATAGCGAAGGTTGTTGATGAGTCTTCCACCAATCTTCACACCTCTGTTATCTTCATACAATTCTGCTTCTCTGATGGTTTGTTCTGCATATAAATTAAACAGGTAGGGGGAAAGTATGCAGCCTTGTCTTACACCTTTGCTTATTTTAAACCATTCTGTTTCTCCTTGTTCCGTTCGAACTGTTGCTTCTTGATCAATGTACAGATTTTGCAAGAGAACGATCAGGTGTTCTGGTATACCCATGCTTCTTAATGTGGCCCAGAGTTGGGGGCGGAGCCAGCAAGACTCCAACATGGCCGCATAAGAGTTTTCTCCCGCGGACCCTGACAATTTAATCCTGTGCATCGCTTCTGTAACCTTTTTGTTATAAGTGTGGGATAGAGCCGGAGGTACCCAGTATGGCTGGAAGCAAGCAAACTTGTCTGGAGTTTGGAAATACTCCTGTGTCCGGCTCAAAGCGAGCTAAGCCTGATCTGCCTTCACCACAAAAACAGGCGCCTGTGCACGATACCCCGGGAGGCCTACAAGAATTATTACAGGAGGTACGGGCTATCCGAATGCGTGTAGACTCTAATGGGGACGCACTCGTGGAAATGTAAACAGATTTAAAAGACCTCTGTATGCAAATGCAGACCCTGACCCTCCGGTTAGAAAAAGCGGAAGCGGCGGTGGCTAGCTGCGAGGAGGGAATTGCACAGTGTCGGCGAACATCCCGTAAAGTGGCTCATCTGGAGAAATTTGTGGAAGACATGAATAATAGAGCCCGCCGCAATAATATCAGAATTGTGGGGCTCCCGGAGGGCGTGGAAGGGAATTACCCGATCCGGTATCTAGAGGGCTGGTTACCTCAATTTCTGAAGGAAGACTTCTCTCGACCCTTGGAGATTGAAAGGGCGCATCGGATCCCACTCTCTGCCAGCCCGCAAAGCACGAGGCCGCGCCCGATGGTTTTCTGTGTACTGCGGCATCAACACGCAATCCAAATTTTTGCTGCTGCCAAGGGAAAACAACTCCTCCTGCCTGATGGGCGGAAAATATTTTTTTTCCCTGACTACAGTAAACCTACAGTGGAGAAGAGGAAATTATTCCTTGCATTAAGGCCTAGGTTACAACATCTCCAGGCCCGGTATGGACTCTTTAACCCTGCAAGATTCAAAGTCACCTTGAATAATTCGACGAGGACCTTTGATGATCCAGAAATCCTCAAGAAGTTCATCGAAGAGCAGGAGTCCCTATTGATGCATCAGAACTAGTCGCCCACGAGTCTGGGTTATGCTTCCTTTCATCTCAGAGGTCCTGTGAGAGATCTGTATGGATGTGTGACTGTTATGGACTGCCTTTCTCTTATTGTTGATGCCAGTCCTAATATCACCTTTGTAATATGGGTTGTCGGGTGTGGTCTCTCCCCCTTTCTACCCAGTCATGGTCATGCTTTCTCAAACCCTGTATTGGGCTGTTTCTAATAATGTGTTTGACGTTTTACTTTTCTAAGATAAGATGCTAGTGTTATTTCTGTTATCTATTCGGACAGCTCAGCTGTGCTGGTCTGTTGGGTCCCGGTTGCGCCATGTTTAATTAGTCACGCTGTCTCACCCATATTCATGGTTATGGGAAGGGGGTATGAATGTCGGTTCTCTGGAGGAACATATAGAAGTTTGTTGTATGTATATAGACTGTAAGTGTTGGCAGGAAGTAGATGTCTCAGTTACCCTTTCTTACAGGCTCCAATGGCCTCCGGTTTAAAGGTATTGTCCTTAAATGTTAAGGGCATTAAATCCCCGGCTAAAAGAAAGAAAATCCTTTCTTATTGTGGCAGACAAAAGGCTGATTTCATCCTTTTACAGGAAACGCACCTTACCCCTACAGAGACGTGTAAGTTAGAAAATAAACATTTCAAAGTAATCGGCTTTTCTCCTGCCTCACATAAGAAAAACGGGGTAGTAACCTTGGTCAGGAAGACATTGGCGGTAGAAGTCAAAAGCTCAAGTAATGATGATTTAGGAAGGTGGGCCAATTCTCTAATTCAGGTGGGGGAAAACTTGCTGCTCATTTCCAATATATATGGGCCCAATTGTGATGACCCTCTTTTTTTTCGGTCTCTTTCGGGTAGGTTGCAGATGGAATAATCAGCCCCTATCATAATGGGCGGGGATTTCAATACGGTGGGCGATGCTCTTGTTGATCGTAATCCTGGGAGAATCGAGCGGCCTACTCGGTCTTCTATGGCGATTAAAGCCATGTGCGAGGCTAACGGCTTGGTTGATGTATGGAGAATTTTGCATCCGAAGGATCGGAGCTTTACTTTTTTCTCCCCTCTGCACAAATCTTCATCCCGTATTGATTATTTTTTAGTGTCTAAATCCTTGGTGGCCCAGAACTGTGAGGCGGATATTGAGGGCATATGTATCTCAGATCACGCCGCAGTTACTCTAAAGCTGGACCTTCCCGGAATTGAACGGCCTACCCTGCTTTGGTCCTTTAACAGGGCTTGGTTGGCTGAACCCTCCTTTCAGGCAGAGATCCGGGAGACTATACGCTCCTACTTTGATTCTAACAAAGTCGGAGAGACAGCAAACTGGGCTTGGTGGGAGGCCTTTAAGGCCACTTTACGGGCCATAATCACCAGTTATGCGATTCGGGAGAACAGAAAGAATAAAGCTCAGTTAGCAGCCCTAGAAACTCAGATCAAGGTCGGTGAAAAGCTATGGGCTGAACGACCCGACCCTAGCATATTATTAAGACTTC
Organism: Ichthyophis bannanicus; assembly: GCA_033557465.1. NCBI lineage: Eukaryota > Metazoa > Chordata > Amphibia > Gymnophiona > Ichthyophiidae > Ichthyophis > Ichthyophis bannanicus. Next base: position 643,994,495 of record CM066034.1, on the reverse strand, counting down.
AGAGATTACAGTATCAGTATAATGAAATAGTTTCCTCTGAGGTTGACCATTTACTTTTAAAACAATCTGCCAGATATCATATAGAGCGGAATAAGGCCAGTAAATCTCTGGCAACTGCTCTGAGGGGAAGTCAGGAAAAGAAAAGAATTGTCGCTCTCCTTGATGCTAATTTAGTACCACAAACTAATAGCGAACGAATCCTGGAGGAGTTTTCAAACTATTATACCCAGCTTTATTCCTCAGAAGTCAGTCCGGCTCAGGATGCTTTTGGGGAATTTGTGAGAGACCTTCAGCACCCAACTGCGATGGTGCAGCAAGTCAAGACCCTGGGTAGTCCAATATCCAGTAATGAACTTCGGTCTGCCATTGGTGCATTGGCCGGGGGCAAGGCCACTGGCCCGGATGGTATTCCAGTTGAATTTTACAAGGTCTTCTATGAGGATTTGCTCCCCCATATGTTAGCGTACTATGCCGAGTTGATCAAAGGTCAGAAAGACACTGGGCATTTTTCGGAAGCTACAATAGTGGTTTTGGAAAAGCCGGGTAAAAGTCCTGAATTTGTGACAAATTACAGGCCAATCTCCCTCCTAAATGCAGACTACAAGATATACGCCAGCATTTTGGTGCAAAGACTTACCATAGTCATAGAAGATCTTGTCCACCCGGATCAGTGTGGCTTTGTCCCCGGGAGATCTACTTCTGACAATGCACGGCTGCTATGTAACTTAATGGAGAGAGCCGCATGTTGTCCCTTGCCTTACATTGGCCTCTCGCTTGATGCAGAGAAGGCCTTTGACAGGGTAGAAGGGCCCTTTCTCTTCCGGGTCTTGCAGTGGTTTGGTCTTGGGGATGAGTTTGTTAACATTGTGGTCTTGGGCAAGCCACTTAACCCTCCATAGCCCATGTTCCCTGTAAAATAGTTATCTCCAAGTTATAATGCCCTGTTCAATGTAATTTCAGTTTGTTCAATGTAAACCGCACTGATGCAGAATAGCGCGGTATATAAGAGAATGTAAATAAATAAATAAAAACATGGTGAAAGTTCTATATGCCAATACTAGTGCTCGCATATTTGCTAATGGAATCCTTTCTCACCCCTTCTCACTCCATAGGGGAATGCGGCAAGGATGTCCTCTTTCTCCCCTTCTGTTTAATTTAGCTCTAGAGCCATTAGCTATTGCTATTAGACAAAACAAGGAGATCTCAGGCTTTAGGGTGGGAGATCTGCAGGTGAAACTGTCGGCCTATGCTGATGATCTTCTCCTATTCACTCAGCCGGGGGAGTTGCCGTCAATATTATCCTTGTTTGACTACTACTCCTCCGTCTCTGGATACAAAATTAACTGGGCCAAATCTGTAGCATTCCCGATGAATAATCTCTCTCATTCGGGTCTGGTGGCTGCTTTTTCCCTCAGATGGGAGTCAAACACTTTCACATATTTAGGTACTCATTACTGTGCTTCCCGGGAAGATACCATTGACTCTAATTTAGCGGGGCTCCTATTGTTGATCCGCAAGAAGACCCTTACCTGGTCTCCTCTTTCCCTCTCCTGGTGGGGTAGACTTGAGACTATAAAAATAGTCCTAACTCCAAAAATTAATTATATATTGGGTATGTTGCCTTTTGAACTCCCTAGGGGGGCTTATACTGATCTGGAAAGAGCATTACTGGATTTTCTTTGGAATGGGAAGCCTCCGAGAATAGCCGCCAAAAAGCTTAAGGCCTCTAAGGAGGAAGGGGGTGTACAATTTCCAGATTTTCAAAGTTATCATTTGGCTCTTCTTTTAAGGCAAGGGGCTTTATGGGCAGATGAGGAAGGCTTAGTGTCTCAACCGACATGGTTGGCTGTAGAGGAGAGATTAGCGGCTCCATTCCCCTTACGTTATCTGTTAGGCATGCAATTTCCAAGGCCTTCTGATGTGGGGGGAGTCATCTTGGCCACTCAAACAGCTTTTTGTCAGCTAGTAAAGCTAGTGGGCGATTTGGATTCCTTTTCGAAGCAAACCCCACTGTGGTGGAACCCATTGTTCAAGATTCGAGGTCGGGTGTTTGCCTGGCGCAAGTGGATGACATGTGGCATATGGTCGTTGGGACAGTTAATTGGGGACAACGACTGGAAAGACTTCCCCGTCTTACAAAAGGAATTTTCCCTCACTTCCTCCTGCCATTATCAATGGGTGCAACTTCGGCATTGTTTAGCTGCCCGGGGGGTGAGTGGGGCTTCTATTATTACTTCCCCTGCTGGAGTTCCTTATAGTTTGCTTCAGGGAGTGGTAGGCCGGAAGGGTGCTATGTCCTTTATTTATAAGTCTATTAGAGATTTTACCTCGCAGGCCTTAACAGGTTTAGTTAAAATTTGGGAGTCCGATCTGGCGGTTGAGCTTCAGCCTGATGTCTGGAAAGTGCTATGGGGTCCCGTTACGCGGACCTCGAGATCAGCTGCACTTACCCAATCTATGTATTTTTTTCTGCATAGGGCTTATATTACCCCTGTCAAGGCCTCTAAATGGGATAAACTGTCGTCTGGCAAATGCTGGTCTTGTCAAATGGCAGTGGGAACTTACAGACATATGTTTTTCGACTGTCCTTTATTACAGGGATTTTGGCAGAGTGTAGGGCTCCGGATCCAAAGAATCCTGGATATACCATTTGCTCTCTCTCTGACCACGATATTACTGAGATCCACTGAGCCCACACTCTGTTTATCCAGAGAAAAAACTTTTTTGTTTAATTTCATGATAGCTATAGCACTTAAGCTCATACTTTCTCATTGGAAACATTTCCAGTCTTTGCACTTAGATTGCTGGTGGAACTCAGTATGTTACTATGCTAAATTGGAGAAAGTTTATAACAAGCTTCATCATCCTGGCAACTCGGATTTAAATACGCGCAGATGGTCGCTTTTAGATCAATACTGTGCCCGGTCTTCTTTTGCCTGATGGGGAGGCGCTTGGATTATTCTGCCAATGCTTTTGTTCTTTCATTTCATGCAATATGTTGGTTTTGAAATGATCTAGTGATTGGCAGTTTTCCAAGAGAACTGAGGAGGGTGGGGTTGGGGGGAATGGGGGGCAAGAGGGATTGAGTTGATGTTGGGTGGTTTCACTGATCTGCAATTTTCTGTAATGATCAAGGTTGTTGGTTTGGTTTGTTTCTTTTGTTTTCAAAAAAGTTTAAATAAAGATTAAAAAAAAAAATGTGGCCCAGAGTTTCTCATGGTTTACACAGTCAAAAGCCTTGCTATAGTCGATAAAGCACAAATAGATATCCTTTTGGTATTCTTTAGTCTTTTCAAGGATCCATCTCACATCCGCAATGATGTCTCTCGTTCCTCGCCCTTTCCTGAACCCTGCTTGCACGTCAGGTAGTTCTTGTTCCAGGTATGGTTGTAGTCTCTTTTGAATAATCTTCAGTAGAATCTTGCTGGCATGTGGGATCAGAGCGATTGTGCAATAATTTCCACAGTCAGTTGGATCACCTTTCTTTAGTATTGGTATAAACACAGATCTTTTCCAGTCAGTTGGCCATGATGTTGTCTTCCATATTTCTTGGCAGAGCCTTGTAAGTACGGTAACAGCTGCATCAGATTGCTGCAATACTTCTATGGGAATGCTATCAATGCCTGGTGCTTTGTTCTTTGATAAGGCTTTCAATGCTGCTTCAACTTCTTCTTTCATCACCAATGGTTCCCGATCATAAGGTACAGGTTGAAACGGCTGTTGGTCCACTTGATCTTTATCATATAAAAACTCTGTATATTCCTTCCACCTTTTCTTGATCTTCTCAGCATCATTCAACATAGAACCTTGAGCATCTTGTAACATTCCAATTCGAGGCTGGAACTTTTTCTTTAACTCTCGTAGCTTTAGGAAAGCCGATCTTGTTCTTCCTCTAATAGTTTCTGCTTCTATTTCCTTGCAAGTGTCATTGTAGTACTTTTCCTTGTCCTGTCTTGCTGCACGTTGGAAATCTCTGTTGAGTTCTGCGATTGTCTTTCTTTCTCCTCTGGCTTTAGCTTCTCTGCGTTTCTGGGCAATTTTCAGAGTTTCTTCCGTCATCCATTTTGGCCGTTTTTGCTTTTTCACCTTTTGTAGAGACTTCTCGCTTTCTTCCAACACAACCTTCTTGATGTCATGCCATAACTCTTCCGGAGCTCTGTCATTTGTATCTAAAGCAGCAAATCGATTTTGCAGGCAGTCTTTAAATTCCAGTGGTATATTCTCAAGGTCATATTTTGCTGCATTCATGAGTGGTTTGCTCTTTTTCAACTTTAGCTTGAGTTTGCATACTAGTAGTTGATGATCTGTACCACAGTCAGCTCCAGGTTTTGTCTTTGTTGATGTTAAAGAGCTTTTCCATCGTTGACTTCCACAGATGTAGTCAATTTGATTTTTATACAATCCATTGGGTGAGGTCCATGTGTACAGTCACCGCTTGTGTTGCTGGAAGAAGGTGTTTGAGATGAATAGATCATTGGTCTTGCAGAATTCTATCAGTCTTTCTCCAGCTTCATTTCTGTTGCCAAGTCCATATTTTCCAACTACTTTGCCTTCTTCTTTGTTGCCAACTTTTGCGTTCCAGTCACCCATGACTATCAGGATATCCTGTTTGCATGTTCTGTCAATTTCAGCTTGTACTTGTTCATAGAACTCTTCAATTTCATTCTCTTCTGCAGCTGTTGTTGGGGCATATACTTGAATTATAGTTGTGTTGATAGGCAGGCCTCGTAGACGAATAGAGATTAAGCGTTCGCTGACTGCATTGTATTTCATTACAGTTCTTGCAAGTTTCTTCTTTATTATAAATGCAACACCATTTCTACTTTGTCTTTCATTTCCAGCATAGTAGACCATGTGATCATCTGATGCAAAGTGCCCGATGCCAGTCCATTTCAGCTCGCTGACACCCAACAGATCAAGTTGTACACGTTCCATTTCATTCTTGACCACCTCCAACTTTCCTTGGTTCATGCTTCGTACGTTCCATGTTCCAATGCGTAAGACATCTTTACAGCTTCTGACTCTCATTTCATGCGCAGCTACATCAGCAGTCAGACTTCCCGAGGGCTTTGATCCAACCACATCATAAATACTGGCTTTACTCAGAGTAAAGCCAGCATTTATGATGTGGTTGGATCAAAGCCCTCGGGAAGTCTGACTGCTGATGTAGCTGCGCATGAAATGAGAGTCAGAAGCTGTAAAGATGTCTTACGCATGAATTATTACAGGAAACTAAAAAAGAAAAAACAAGAGATGTCAGAGAACCAAGCATTACTATATTAATGGGATTTTACCCTCAAGAAGGAGAAGAAGTAACCATATGAGAACTGATAAAAGAAGAGAGATCCTCAGGTTGAAGAAATATATACTTATTAGATTGATATACAATTACACATTTACAAGGAACTCTAAGCAAGAAAGAAGCATCGATCTGAATCACCCCAGGACGAAGTAATAGGAAAGCTTTACGCCGTTTTTGAGTCTCTCTGGCCACATCTGGGAAGATCGAAATTCTCTTACCCATAAACAGATTGGCCCGTTTCTTAAAATAAAGCTTGAGAATCCAATCACGATCAGATGAAATGGCAAACGATACTAGCAAAGTAGAAACCGCAATCTCATCTTCTTTAGGTGTTTGAAGAAGAGCTGATACATCAAGAAAGTCCATATTCAACGTCCTAACTGGTATCTTCCCATCCTTTTTACCAACTGGCAGAACGCATGCTTTTACAACTGGAGGGATTAAGTCAGTTGGAACCGACAAAACGTCTTGAAGATATTTTTTAAACAATTCCAAAGGAGCCATCGCAGGAACTATAGGAAAATTAAGTAGACGAATATTTGACGCTCTAAGGGAATTCTCCAAAGATTCCAATTTCAGCCTCATAGCCATATTATCTTTAAATAAAGAATCAGTTAGATTGGAAACCTGCAGCAATTTCTGATCCCAAGTTTCCATTTTCCTTTTAACATCCAACATTTCCAAATTAATTCCAGAAGAAAGAACCTCAAGCCTTTCAACCCTCAAAGTAGAAAGAGCCAACTGTTGACTTACAACACCTGAAAGTTGGGAAATTGCTTCCCAAATGTTCTCCAGAGAGATCACATCCGGACGAACCAGAGTAATAAGCTTGGGTGTCTCAGACGACGTGGTTGAAAATAAAGGATCCTTCCTTTCATCAGCCCCACTCACTTCGAGAGTAACAGCAGCCTCCTGCAAAGATTGTAATTCCTCCATACCTGCAGTCTCGATAATACTTGGCTGCTCACCGGATTCAACCTCAAGCAAGCCCCGTTCTCGAGCCATGGCTCCCGCTGCTTGGGGAGAGCTTTGACTCGGTGTGCGAGGGGAGCCCCCAGAGGTATCTGAGCATGGGGAGGTGTACGCCCATTAGGGGAGAGAGGTACCTCAAGGGCAGACAATGTCGAAAAAGCCTCAGCCGATGGAGCAAAGCCTGCTCGAATCTCCCCAACTTGCTGCTCAGTTAGCCAAACAAAACGATCCATAGGTCCCTCAGAAACAGGTGCAGGCTCCGCGGGAGGAACCTTTTGCTTCCCCTTTCATTTAGGCATTTTCGGCCCGTTACAGCTCTGACGCCATCTTGAATAGAAGCCACTCCCCCAAGGACCCCCGGACGGAAATGTTAACGCACATTAGGTACCCTTAACGCGTGTTAATGTTATCTAACGCATGTTAACATAGCCGCTGCTACGTTAACGTGGTTTAGTAAACATACCCCTAAGTTTGGACGCTTACAAAGTTCACAAAACTAACTTTGCAATTCTCCAAAGGATGCATAATATTACTGAGCTACAAAAGTTTGCTCTTTTAATCACTATGGCCTTCTGGCTATGGCATGTATTTCTTACATATCTGGGTACTGGTATTTCTTACAGCAGGCTACACCTGTCCCATACAATGTCCACTCTCTGTCTTGGCTTATTTTGGACTGTATACTTCTGCTATCTGTGGGGCAACCCTGTCTGCCTTCTCACAGTCTGCTTTCCAGCAATGCTACCCTGGTCAGTCTCGTGTGGGCATGGGAGAGGAGATCCCTGTGCCATCATACCAAGTAGCCAAACTCCAGATATATCACCACTCTTGCGGCTTGCATAGATCCTAGATTGGGTAAGGATGTAGGCCTCATGGAACAATCTGGGGAATGGTGGCACAACATTAGTCATGTCTCCCAGTGCCTAGCACAACTGATATATGGCTGCCTTATCACAGTGGCACCTGGTGACACTGAGATCATCCGTAAGGTTCAGGTACTGGCCAGGCATTCATGTCCTCCCTGAATTGCAGATCAGCATACTAGATCCTACGATGCAACCCTCAAACCACATACACACACATTCCCACTTGCAGGAACGAATTGTAGAACCCAGTAGACATTTTTCAAAGTACTGGCCTTATTCCACATCTCCAGCAGGAATAACAGCCATGACTGTGGTAAAGTAAAAAAACATACATGGGACTTTCTGGAATACATTGTACACATCTCTGTGGCAAACCACACTCCCGTTCCACCCCTCTCAGCCATGGGCTGAGATCCCCATGCAAGTACCGTGGATGTCCCCATATGCCATGTACTGGAATATGCCCATAGACATTTTCATAAGATGCATGTCTCCCATGCACGTGCAAATGACCTATTTGGGTTCTGGAATTACTCCTATGGTGTTTGAAGTAATAGGTTGTTGTATTGCAAAATAACCACTTCCATGCCTCAATGTTTTCACTTAGATGTGGAAACTATGGAGTGAGGCTGAATTTTCTCAGCTTTGTAAAATCGCTGCTCCTGATAAATGTGTTGGCAAATCCATGTGCACTCCTTGATTGTTATTACATGTCCAGCAGAACCTTTTGAAGAATACCACCAAACTGAGCAAATCCCAGCCTGAACATCTCAATTCCAATTTCCATGACCCATCAAAAATAGGTATTTTTTGTCTGTAGGCATTTCTGGGTGCATAGTTTGGACAGAGCAGGTGCAGAGTTGGGTTGTATGTAGGAATCTTATTAAATATGTGTATACATGTGGGGGCACATTCCGACCTGGCCGACCAGAAGCGGGACGCCCAAAGTTAGAGCCGATTTTGATCCTGCGGGGGCTAGACGTGCCTGCGGGATCAGAATCGGGTCTATGGCTAAACGTGCAGGCCAAACCTTGATTCTGGTTGACCTGAATGCTCAGCAGATCCCTGGCTATCTCAGTCAGGCTCCTGAATGGAGCTACAGTGGCATGGCATCCCATTGTCATGGCACTGCGGTTCCATTCAGGAGTCATAAATGCTGGCCGCCGCAGATATTCTTCTTTCCCTGCAGCTGGACCCTCTATCAGGCCTCCCATGGCCAGGGTCTGGCTGCAGGGATCTTCTTGCACCCCCTACCTTTTTGGCCTGCCCGGCAGCATGATCCCCCAATGTCCAGGGGGACTTATTCCACTGCTGTGGTGGAATAAGTCTCTCGTCCACGTTCAAGGTCCCAGACATAAAGGGCCAACCTCAGAATTGGCCTTGTAAGTCTGGGGTCTTGGCCTGCCCATGCCTCCCTTGCTCCTCCTGAGTAACGCCCCCTCCTTCTCCCATCTAAGCCTCCCTGTACAAACGAACTATTGATATGGGGAGGCATTGACTGTGGCCAGCAGGGGAGAAAATAGCATGAATGGACATCCAATACGGACGTCCATCCCCGCTATTCACTGTACTGAATGACCCCCATAGAGACTTGTATACGCAAACGATTTTGAAAAAGAGCACGAGGATGGTGCTCGACCCATGCTTAAAACATCAAGACATGCCTAGAATGTCCCCATATTGCTAGCACTACCCCCATGTCGTGATCAACATGGATGCACAATGCCATCCATTGGGCTGGTGGTAAATGTACCCACTCTGTGCTACATTAGCGAAGAACATGTGCCAACACTCTCACTACCTTGATGTGGAAGCTGTTTAAGAACCACCCATTCTCCATCATTTATTTATTTATTTATTTATTTATTTTTATTTATTTTATTTATTAACATTTTTTATATACCGCACTATTTGCCATCAGCACGGTTTACATGGAACAGAAACATCCCACAACTTACATATGTCTGGTCATTACATTTAACAGGAAATGGAACTTGGAGAACAGGGTAAACTATATACATAGGCAGTGTAATGAGAAAGGATACTGTTTGATGTTTTACATTGTAGGGGACGCCTGTTGCGCCTGTTTTACATTGTAGGGGACGCCTGTAGTATCAACCCATGTTACTCATGTAGCACAGGCATTTTAGCACAGATACATTTTCAGCACGCAATACCTTTTACTGTGGCATACTTGGCACGTGCTGAACCCCGTGCTATGCGGTAGCATTTCCCATAGAATACACACAAATGCTCATATACCTTCTTTTGGGCAGGTATACATTTCTGCAAAAGAATATGAATAATATAGAGGCACAATGGTGCCTGTGTTGCCTATATAGAATACACATACTAATACATGTGCTCACTCAAATATGGTTCTTTAGCATCAAAACAACTCAAGTACTTAAACTTTATACTGTTACAATTCACAAATGACCCATTTAAGTCAAAAAAAACATTTGTATATGGTTATTCTGAGGCTTCAAAAGTGCAACAACTTAATACTCAAAATTTCTGTTGCTTTGATGCACGTTAATATCATTATCTGCCTGTATTTTCTATATTTCAAACTAAGTTCTCCCCATATATTGATTTGCACTTAACTGAAATCTCTGGAAGAGATTCTTGAACCCAATATTGATGTTTTGGTTATATTGCCTACTTCTAGGGAAACTCATTCCAGGCTGCAACGCAATACGTATAGTTCAAGCATAAATTCATCTGAGTTTACTGCTGTTCTTAGCTTCTCCAAGATAACAGCCCCTCTCCTCGATCTACATATGTCACAATCTGGTCCCACAGCTGGATGCAATGAATCTTAAAAATCCAAACTCCGAGGAATTTCAATAAAAAGCAGACCACTCCACTTTTAAATGTAAGCCATGTAGTGCAAGTGTATTTAAATGATCTACCATTGCTACTGTCATAATAATTTTAAATTTATGCCACTCTCTATACGTTCCAGTGAGATTCGATCCACTACTGCAAAATAAAAATCCTCAAAACAGTGTTGCTGCTCCAAGCAATGAGCCATCTCCAGAGCCTGAGTATTCTGGTTGACAAAGTGTGTCTTATGCTCTTTACACACAGTCTGACAATCCAGTTCATTATGCCCATGTGTACTAAAATTCAATAATAATAAAATTAAATAACAATGCAAAAGGTTGTGCAAAAGTATAAAATACAGTGATTTCAGTTAAGTGTAAATCAATATATGGGCAGAACAAAGGGGTATGTTTACTAAACAGTCTTAGGGGCATGTTTACTAAACTGCGGTAATGATACATAACGCGCGTTATGTAACGTTAACAATCGTTAACTTACGTTAACGTGTGTTATGATGCGTTAACGATCGTTAACATCTCATAACGCACGTTAACGTAAGTTAACGATCGTAAAGTTCCGCGGCGCGGTAAAACACCGCAGAAGGTGGAGAGAGGGCGGAGAGAAGGGGTCAATGGGCGGAGTGTGGGCAGGGAGAGGCTCCCTTCACACTAACGCGCTGATCTGAAGAGCTGAATCCTAACGCGATTGAAAACCTGCCGTTAAATGCACATTTCAGGGGAGAGAAACCATTTAGGTGTCAGCAATGTACAGCCTAGGCAGGGAAACCTAAAAAAGTGATATGTGTGATACATGTGCACAAAACAAAAGGGCACATAAACATTGAAAATGACCTTAACAAACTGGAAAAAAACCATAACCAAGCTGGCCAATAGTGGTATTAATAGGAAACATCAACCCCCCCCCCCCCCAGAAAGCTCCATAGAAAAGATATAAATCGCAGAAGGGTCTATGCTCCGTCCCCATACAAGGTGAATGAGCCCACAGTGAAATTGCGCTGTGCAGGGTTTTCCTCTCCATCGGACAGGTGTCCTATGGCGTGCACATGTGCGGCAACAGCAGGGCGGGCATGTCGGAATGGCAACTGGACAGATGCCGGAAAAGGGGATACAGAGGGCCACAGACGGCACATGCTGTGGTGCAGCTGGGCCACAGTGTGGACTAGGGTGATGCCTAGGTGGCCCATATGAATGCTGAAACAGCAGAGCAGCCAGACAACAAATGATGAAGGCCCAAGATGGGCACGACTGTGTTTCCCACAGTGTCACAGGGGATAGTACCCAGCAGGTATCCCCAAGGGCACAGAACAATGGCAGGCAGTGCTGGGAGGAAGCGTGGACACCTATGCAGACACCCCTACCCCAGAACCCGCACCATAGGCATCTGCCTACCTGCACACTGGATAGCCTGAGACTGCGCTCAACCAGCACCACCAACAGAAGGGAATGTCAGCATGGTGGCAGAGGGTTACTGGTGGTGGAGGGGGCAGTGGCAGCTGCCCAGAGCAGACCATGGCCTAGCCCTGTGTAGGTGGGTGCCATGCACTGCAATAGACAGGCCCTGTCTGTAGAACAGACATGGTATCACTAGGGAATGCACTGACTCTCTGATAGCATGGTGGGGCAGTGCACAAAACCAGTCTATTCTAGAAGCAGAAGGTCACAGGTTCAAGTCCCAGCTGTGGTTCCTGCCAACCCCGTCCCCATATTTTTCCCATTACTAAAATGTGCTAATACAGACAGAACCTTTATTGCAGATGACAAAAACATGCCCAAAACACCTACATCTTACCCTACAGAGCACAGACACCATAAACATGCGCATTACCTAGAGCAGGGTCTCCCAAATGCAGTCCTGGAGGGCCAAACACCATTCAGGTTCCATGCTGCCTCTAATAAAGATGCCTGTGCTGCATTTCTATGCACCGCCCCATGGTATGCAGATGTATCTCATGCATATTCATGAGGGACAGCATGAAAACCCGAACAGTGTTTGGCACACCAGGACTGGCATTGGGAACCTCTGCCATAAAGCAGCAGCCAACAGGGGCAGACTCACCTGTACCCACAGGCTCCATTATCCAATGCCTCCTGGAGAGGCAGGACATTGGGCCCTGCGTGCATCACCCAATACTAGCATTTGAATACCTTAGCAATGCCACCCTAAACCTGGGAATACGGTACACAGCTATCAAAAGGTTCCTATGATTACTGGCAGATAGCACTTCCTAAGTTAAGCACAATTTGCTGATTGAGCTGCATCATAGCAACCTTTCTGATGTCTGTGGAGTGTGCTTCAGGTCTGGTGTCTGAGAGTGTTTACCACCCTGGGGAGTGACCCCAACAGTATTGCTTACCATAGCCATGCCTGCACTCTGCCCAGGACTGGTGTGGTGGCCAGGGCTGCCAAACACCTCTATAGTTGCACAATGCTGGCATAGGTGTGGGGAGTGTGTGTCTGTCTATCCCAGGGGTGGGGAACCCTGGTCCTGGAGAGCCGCAGACCAGTCAGGTTTTCGGGATATCCCTAATGAATATGCATGAGATATATATGCATTAGAGATATCCTGCCAACCTGACTGGTTTGTGGCCCTCCAGGGCTGGATTTGGAGACCCCTGCCTTACACCTCTGTCATTTAAGATTGTGAGTGGACAAGGTGCAGATGTCCTAGACATTGAAAGGGTATATAGAATGTGTCACATTCCTCCTCGATTCTCACCACCACCAAAAAGTTGTCTAATAGACAATATTTTGGTGGTGGTGAGAAGTGAGGAGAAATGTGACACATTCTATCTAACCTTTTTGATGTCTTGGACATCTGCACCTTGCCCACTCACAATCTTAAATGACAGAGGTGTAAGGCAGGGGTCTCCAAATCCAGCCCTGGAGGGCCACAAACCAGTCAGGTTGGCAGGATATCTCTAATGCATATATATCTCATGCATATTCATTAGGGATAGTATTTCCCACATGGGATATTTATGGGTTCTCTTTTGGGGCCCAGTCACTGACTTATCTGCTTGGTGTGTATGCTGACATCCCAGTTCTGGGTACATGCATCTCCTCCAGGACCGTGCACTATGGATTAGCTAGCAGACTGCCTGCAGCTAGTATGTGTCTTGCTGGAACACCTTGCAGGGTGCAGCAGCTGGAGGCTTGCTGCTGGAGAATGTCAGATAGTTAGGTGTGGGGGCAGCTGTGCATTTCCAGGCCTTCTGTCTGCTATTGCTTTATGGATGTGTTCAACTCTGCATTGCCTGCCCTGTAGGGTGTCTGCTCCCCAGCAGGACTGGGGTGATGGTCCCCTCTACTATCACCATTGCAGAGGTAGAATATGGATCTGTTGGTGGGAGATCCTGTCCCCCACCCTCAGCCCCAGAGGGTGGTTTGAGTGGTGGTATGTAATCCGCCTGTGGGTCCAAACACCCCCCCCCCTCTCCCTCTCCCTCTCCCTCTCCCTCTCCCTCTCCCTCTCCCATAAATCATGTGACCATAGCACCCACACAGGGTATGCACTTTTCTGGGTGCAGCATAGTCCACAAGGGCTAGATGTGAAATACAGATGGACACAGGCATATCCTAGGGGTGTTTGCAAGGACTACCTATCACACATAGGCTATGCTGCAGGTCCCCATCAATACCAATCTCAGCAAGGCCAGGAGCTGTGGAAATGGTGCTAGGAACCCCACCTCACCCTCAGGGTGAGCACAGGACCCGTCCACTGTGATGGACGGTAGCCACTCTGTGGCAGTAACAGACACGGTCAGTACCCCCACCAGGCTGAGGTGCTGTGGGGTTGCACATGGTCAGGAAACCCCACCAGGCCGAGGTGCTGGGGGGGGGGTGCATACCGCAACATGTGACCATCTGTAGACTGCTGATTTGCATGTGCAGTGCATCATGGGTGTGGCTGGTCCAATCCAACCCTGGCAACCACAGCAGACAGTTTGTGTGGTGACCTGACGCACTTCAGCAGCCAACCAGGGATCTGTTAGTAGCACTAGCGATGTGGCCCACTAGTTACTTCACTGCCTGGGGAGCCAGGGGTCATGGGTTTGATCCCACAGTGGGGTTATTTGGTAGGGCTGTCTGAGGCATTTTCTTTTTTTAATTTAAATTGGTGCTGCCAGCAACAAACCCTCACAGTGCTGTCTCCTTACGGTGCCTCATGAGGTGCCCTATACAGTGCCCAATGCGGGACCCTATACTGCGCCCTGTGGGGTGCCCCATAGGGGACATTCTAGGGTGCCTTGGCGGACAGTGCACTTTATAATGTGCCCTCTGGGGTGCCTTATAGGGTGCCTTATGCGGCACCTTAGGTTACGGCCCTGTGAGGGTGTGTTTGCTGGCAGCACTAATTAAAATTAACACACAAAATGCTTCAAACAGCACTGATTTTGAGTAAAAGGTGATGTCTCAGCCAGTTTTACTCATTAGACCCACAGGGGGATTGAACTCACATCCCCTGCATCATTAGTTAGTGTATTAACCATTGTGCTACAGTTCTAGATGCCTTGCTAAACACCTTATCAGATGCCTTATGGGCGCGTGTTGCGTGGCGCTCTACACAATGTTTTTTAATGCTCGTTAGACTATGGCACCTGGTAACGCGTGTTATCAATAACGATGTACCGCCCATGTCCTTATTTGGGATTTCTGCCTGTAGCGCAGATCCTAACGCGAATCACACTAATGCAGTTTAGTAAACATCCCCCTTAATGTTACCGGCGCTAGTTGCAGCGATAATGTGAAGAATGCCATATAAGGAGTTGGCGTTCCAGTACTAAAGTAGCAAGAATCTGTATTGCATGATAGTGTGCACCGTGGCACGTTAACGCACGTTAACCCTAAGTACATGCCAGCACAGTGTAAGAAGCTATAAAGATGTAGCCCACTGGTTGCTGCAATGACAGTGGAGGCAGAGGTCATGGGATTGATCCTGCAGTGGTGTAAGCTGAAAAGTATTTCTGAGGCATTTACTTTTAATTTAAATCAGTGCTGCCAGCAAAAACACCCTTACAGTGCCGTAACCTAAGGTGTCTAATAAGGCGCCCCATAGGTCACATTATAAAGTGCTCTGTCCGGGGGGCGGAGCCCGATGTCCAGCGGGATGGTCGCATAACGCTGAGGCTCCCGAGAGGCCTACTCAGAATCCTGAATTAACACCGGACATACTTGTACTTCTGCTCTGATCTTGCCGGGGCACATTGGTGAGATGGCGGGGACCAAACCCACGCGCCTGGAATTTGGATCTCCAGCGGCTTCTCACGGCAAACGCTCCAAAACTGAACCCCCGTCCCCGCAGAAGGGGCTGGCTTTGCGCGAGGGCCCCGAAATGCAGCAGGAAATCCTCGCAGAGATTAGAGGGGTTAAGGACCTCGTGCAGTCAAACGGTGAAGCACTCCGAGCGCTGCGGGAAGATCTTGGTGTACTGCAGGGCAGGCTAGAGGGGCTCTCTTCGCGTCAGGACAAAATGGAGAGCATATTAGACTCCCATGCGGCCCGGTTGTCCAAACTCGACAAAGTTGAACGCCAGGTACGGGCCTTGCAGAAAGAAGTGGAAGATGGCAATAATAGAGCGCGCCGCAACAACCTACGACTCGTGGGCATACCGGAGGGAGCTGAATCGGGAGACATGAAAGAGTTTTTATGTAAAATCCTCCCTTCCCTGCTCCAAATCACCTTTACCAAAGAATTGGAGATCGACCGCGCCCATCGTGTACCCACAAACATAACGCTCAACAGGAAGACCCCGCGGCCTATCATCTTTCGACTTTTGAGATATCAACATGTGGAGCAAATTCTCAGTGCCTCTCGGGCAAAGGGCCATATGGAGTTTGAGAGCCACAAGATCTCCTTCTATCCTGACTTGGCTAAACCCACGGTCGACCGCCGAAAGCGCTTTCTGGAATTCCGGCCGAGGCTTCAACAACTACAAGCACGCTATGGCCTGATGTATCCGGCCAAGCTCCGAGTCACGCTTCACAATCAGACAAGAACATTTGAGGACCCTGATCTACTAGCGGAGTTTTTGGATTCTAAAGAAGCCGACTTGATGCGCTGACTTCCAGAATATTCCTGCAAGTATTCTCATATCCGCTGTACCTGCCATATTGGATTTGCCGCGGCTCAGCAAAGAGTCTGGCGAGGGCGGTTTGTTGCCTTATTTTGATGATATCTGTGACCCGACTCCATCTACCCACAGTAGCCTCGATGAGAATCAGAGACAGTGTTAATTATGGACTCTGGTGTTTCTTTTCTTTTTTTCATGTTTCTATCTTCCTCTCTAGGGCCTCCTCCCGCAGACATATGGTCGCCATATTCATTGGGGGTTTTGCTTCTTCTCTAAGTTACTTTGGTACATACTTTTCAATATGGGGTGTATTAACCAGCATATTCGGTGATTATGTCATTGTTGCACAGATTCTGATTATGTTGTATGTTTTCAAGCGCCCTTACCTAAAATGTCTATTACCGATTGATGGCACCATGTAAGATTTTCTCATTGAACGTAAAAGGAATCAATAATCCGATAAAACGGAAGAAAATCCTAAGCTATCTAAGTCATGAAGCTGCGGACCTGATTTTCCTCCAAGAAACGCATTTAAATTCGAAGGAAACTCTTAAACTCAATATTAAACCTTACATGGTGGCCGCCTATTCCCCAGCCGTTTCTAAGAAATGTGGGGTTGCCATACTGGTTAGGAAATCTCTGCATGCTACTATTATTGCGACTAGCTCAGATACAGCAGGTAGATGGTCCAGAGTTCACCTCAAGATAGGTAGCCTTGAAGTTACATGTATATGCCTTTATGCTCCTAATGTGGATGACCCTGCCTTTTTTGCTACCATTGCTCAGGTTGCACAGGCCTCTGCTAATACTTCATTGATAATAGGGGGGGATTTCAATTTAGTTCTTGATCCCCTGATTGACAAACAGCCGCCTAGGACAAGTGGTCCCCCCAAGAGTCACACCACGCTTACCTCTTTGATCAAAGATCTTGCTTTAGTTGATCTATGGAGGTTACTACACCCCAATGAGCTTGACTTTACCTTCTTCTCTTCCCCTCACAAATCCCAGTCTCGCATAGATTTCTTTCTAATATCAAAACTGTTAGTTCCTCAGGTGGACACTGCAAAGATTCACTCCCAACATATTTCAGATCATGCTGCTATTTCTTTTCAATTACACACTACTGCACCCCAAGGGAATTCGGGGGCCTGGTTCTTTGATAGAGCCCTGTTAACTCAGCCAGAGTTCCAGTTAGAAATTCGAGCAGCCATACAGGATTACTTCCATTTTAATTTACCCCAGGATACTGCGAATTGGGCTTGGTGGGAGGGTTTCAAAGCGGCCATTCGAGCAACGATCACTAGCTATCAAATCCGCCTGCGGAAACAACGCAAACAGCAGCTACTCATACTAGACCAACAAATCAAAGCAGGCGAACGAGTTCTAACTTCACGTACTGATCCATGTGTCTTAATTCGCCTACAGCGTCTCCGTTTTCAATATAATGCAATCCTCTCAACTGCAGCTTCTAAGAGTATTGAGCTTCAACGAGGGACATATTATCGTGAAAACAACCGAGCCGGTCGACTTTTAGCCAACGCCTTGAAAGGTCAAAAAGAAGCCAAACGTGTAGCGGCCCTTCGAGCCCCACAGGGAGGGGGCATATTGACCACAGACTCCGATATTGTAGAACTCTTTCGGGATTTCTATACCCGCCTATATCAATCTGAATGTGAGTTCTCATCAGAGACCTTCGAGCAATTGCTTTCTGGTATTCAGCGGCCGACCCTCTCTGAAGCTGATAGGGATGCGCTGGATGAACCCTTCTCTACCTCAGAGATCCAATCTGCCCTAAAACGAACAGCCTCGGGTCGAGCCGCAGGGCCTGATGGTCTCCCGTCCGAATTCTACAGAACGTTCAGTGCAGATTTAGTTCCCTACTTAAAACTCTATTTTACTGCCCTTGCGGTAGATACATCCTCTTTGGGATCCTTTTCTGCAGCTAATGTGGTAGTATTTGAGAAAGAAGGCAGAGACCCGCTGCTAACCGCCAACTACCGTCCAATCTCCCTACTTAATGCCGATTATAAGATCTTCGCAACGATCTTGGCCACCCGGCTATCTGACAGGATGGCCACCCTAATCCATCCGACCAATGCGGTTTTATACCCGGCCGATCCACCGCTGACAATGCTCGGACCTTGTGCCATGTGCTATCCAGTGCTGCCAATCTAGATCACCCATGGGTGGGTCTTTCCCTAGATGCTGAAAAAGCCTTTGATCGCCTAGAATGGCCCTTCTTATTTGCAGTTCTCCGATGGTATGGCTTTGGAGAGGGCTTCCTTCGATACCTCCAAGTCATGTATACTCAACCCGTTGCCAGTATTTGTGTAAATGCCATTAAGTCTCAGCCTTTTAATCTCCAAAGAGGCACGCGTCAAGGTTGCCCCCTATCACCAATGCTCTTTGATCTAGCTCTTGAACCCCTCGCCCTCCTTATTAGACAGTCCGCACGTATTCGAGGTGTCCCCTTCAGTCACAGAGAGATTAAACTCTCTGCATATGCAGATGACCTTATGCTTTTCGTATCCCTTGATTCGGTTCCAGCTGTCTTGGCTCAGATTGATGGATACTCGCAATTATCGGGCTATAAAATTAACTGGACCAAATCTGTAGCATTCCCACTGAACCGCTGGGTACATGAGGCTGACATGCAGGCCTTTCCTTTCCTTTGGCAATCCCGCATGGTGAAATATCTTGGGGTCCATTACTGTTCTCCTTTAGAAGACACTATCAGTTTTAATGCCAAAGAGGTAGTCTCCAAAGTCCGTGAGCTCACAAATCGTTGGTCTCCCTTATCCCTTACATGGTGGGGCCGCCTAGAAACTGTGAAAATGATGATAGTCCCCAAAGTGAACTACATTTTAGAAATGCTGCCATGCTTACTCCCGCTACACACTTACAAAGATATTGAGGGCCTTCTCGTCCGCTATCTCTGGCAGGGCAAACCACCAAGGATAGCCAAACAAAAACTACAGTCTGCGAAGGAACTAGGGGGTACCAGATTTCCTGATTTTCTCAGATATCATCAAGCCTTCCTACTTAAACAAGGTGCCCGATGGCTAGATGCCTCAACAGACAGCAGACCAGTTTGGCTTGATATAGAAGAGGAGCTTAGTAGCCCAATTCCGTTGACCCATCTCCCCGGTATGTCCCATCAAGTAGACACCCGCCATCCCCCAATGATTGTCGATACTCTTGCGGCCTTTAACACTCTCATTCTATTACTGGGCCCAAACGTATGTCCTCAGGACGGACTCCCGCTGTGGAATAACCCCAGAATTCAAGTCCTAAATAGAACGATAGCATGGAAACCCTGGTACTCTAGGGGGATCTGGACACCCCAACAGCTCTTCTCGGCAGCTCGTTGGAAAACCTTTTCTGATTTACAAAAGGAATTTGCGTTACCAGCGAAACATTACTTTCAATTGATGCAGCTTCAACACTGCCTCAAAAGTGCTCAAATCATGCCGCCCTCTGTCCCTACTGAGGACGGGCTATTAGAACTAGTTCACTCTATTAGTAGTACACATGGGGTAGCCTCTAACTTTTATAAAATATTATGTCAGGGTACAGATACTGCCACTTTTAGAGCCCAACAAGCCTGGGAGCGCGAACTGCAAACCACTTTAACCCCTGTGCAATGGAGCGTTTTCTGGAGCAAAGTAGTGCGGGTTTCCCGGTCTGCCTCAGTTACCCAAACTCTCTTCTTTTTTGCACATAGATGCTTTTATACTCCAGAAAAAATAGCCAAATGGAACACAACTGCTAGGGACCAGTGTTGGTCTTGCCATACTGCTGTGGGAACCCTCGCTCATGTTATTTATGAATGTCCTCAACTACAGGTTTACTGGGGGCGGGTCTGGGGTCGTATTCAATTTATCTTACACCTTCACGAGCCTCTCTCTTGGAAGATTGTGGGACTCCGCTCAGTGGCGGAGGTCCCCTCTCTTCCTAAGAAGGGTCGCTTTCTCCTTGATTTTATGCTGGGTATAGCCATATGTTTAATCACGAGGAATTGGAAGGATAGCTCTCGACTTACTGTCAATGAATGGTGGAACCTCGTCTGCTTATATAGTAAATATGAGCAGATATCTCGGGGAGCTATTCCCCATACCCAAACTCACTCTCGCTTGTCTAAATGGCAGATGCTCAATGATTATGTACAATCTGCTCATTGTTCCGACATGTCTGTTTAATGTGCACTCATCATGTTTCAGATCACCGTTAGGTTTTGTAACACAATAATGTCCGTACACGCCCGCTTCGGGACTGATTAGTTTTCTAGAGAAGAAGCAGGGGGGAGGGGGGTGGCAGGGGTTTACTTTGGTGTATGTATCACATTCTATGTATCTGTCTTTTAGCTGTATGTCTTCCTTTCCTTTGTTGTTATAAAACGAAAATAAAGAATTTAAAAAAAATAAAGTGCTCTGTCCGCCAAGGCACCCTATAATGTGCCCTATAGGGTGCTGTATAGGGCGCCTTACAGGGCGCCTATGAGGCACCTTAGGCTACAGCACTGTGAGGGTGTTTCTGCTGGCAGCACTGATTGAAATGAAAAGGAAAAGCCTCAGACAGCATTCTTAAATAACACCACTGTGAGATCAAACCCATTACCTCTGCCTCTACTGTCATTGAAGTAACCAGTGGGCTACATCTCTATAGCATCTAACACACTGCTGGCTGGCTACAGAAAGACTGCAGGTCACCACACAACCTGTCTGCTGTGGCTACCAGGATAGGGTAAAGCCACCCATATTCATCATGCACTGCACATGCAGATCAGCAGTCTACAGCTGATCACAAGATGGGGTATGCACCCCCACAGCACCTCGGCCTGGTAGGGGGAACTGACCGTGTGTGCTACTGGCACAGAGTAGCTACAGACCGTGACATTGTGTGGGTCCTGTGCTCACCCTGAGGGTGAGGTGGGGTGCCCAGCACCAGGTTCGCAGCACCTGGCTTGGCTGAGATAGGCTATGCTGCAGGTTCCCATCAGTGCCAGTGTGTGATAAGTCATCCTTGCAGACATACCTGTGTCCATCTGTATTTCCCAGTCATGTCTAGCCCTTGTGGACTATGATGCACACAGAATAGCACATATCTTTTTTGGGTGCCATGGTCGCATGTTATAAGTGAAGGGGGGGGGGGGGGTGTTTGGACCCAAAAGTGAATTATGTAGCACCAACCTCTGTGGCTCAGGGACAGGATCTCCCACCAACAGATCCACATTCTACATTTCTGCAATGGTGGTAGTAGAGAAGACCATCATACACATGTTAACTGCAGACATTCTTCTAGCTAGTACATAGTGCATGTTCCTGGAGGAACTGTGTGAACCCAAAAATGGGATGTTAGCATACACATCAACCAGGTATGCCAGCAATTAGGCCCCAGAAAAGAAAACCCATAAGCATCATTTGAGAGAAATGCTGCATAGCACTGTGGGGGAACCATGGTCACTGCTCAGTCAGAGTGAGAGTGACCTCCCAGCATGACATTCTGTGGCCACCCTGTCCGTGCAGGTTGTGGTCGGGCACTACAATGTCCCAGCCATTGCCCTATGCCCTGTGCAGATGCATCCTGCCCAGGCCACCCTGTCTGGGCCATACCCACAGTACCTTGCTCCTCATTATGCATATTGGCAGGCTAACACTGGAAACAGTGCAAGCAGTGTGGGCTCATAAGAACATAAGAACATAAGATATGCCATACTGGGTCAGACCAAGGTCTATCAAGCCCAGTATCCTGTTTCCAACAGTGGGCAATCTAGGTCACAAGTACCTAGCAGTTTCCCCAAAAGACACAGGTTCCACAATGCTTGTACTGGGTCAAGCATTGATATCCTGGTTCCCTTCTTAATAATGGTTTATGGACCTTTCCTCCAGGAACTTGTCCAAACTTTTTTTAAACCCAGCTACACTAACAGCCTTTACTACATCCTCCAGTAACAAATTCCAGAGTTTGATTACACGTTGAGTGAAAAAATATTTTCTTTTATTAGTCTTAAATAGTTTACCCTGTAGCTTCATTGCATGTTCCCTAGTCTTTCTATATTCTGATAAGGTAAACAATCGATCTACGTTTACCCGTTCCACTCCGTTCATTAATTTATAGACTTCTATCATATCTCCCCTCAGCCGTCTCTTTTCCGGGTAGCCTTTCTTCATAGGAGGATCCTTCCATCCCCTTTACCATTTTGGTGGCTCTTCTCTGAACCTTTTCTAAAATCGCTATATCCTTTTTAAGATACGGCGACCAGAATTGCACACAAAATTCAAGGTGCGGTCTCACCATGGAACGATATAGAGGCATTATAATATCTTTTGTTTTATTTTACATTCCTTTCCTTATCATACCTAGCATTCTATTTGCTCTCTTGGCCGCTGCTGCACACTGGGCCGAGGGTTTTAACATGGTATCCACAATGATGCCTAAATCTTTTTCCAGTGTGGTGGTTCCTAATGTGGAACCTTGCATCGTGTAACCATAGTTTGGGTTGTTCTTCCCTAGGTGCATAACCTTGCACTTGTCCACATTAAATTTAATCTGCCATTTTGATGCCCAGTCTTCTAATTTATCAAGATCCTCTTGCAATTTTCCACAATCCTCTTGGGTTTTAACAACTTTAAATAGTTATGTGTCATCTGCAAATTTGATCACCTCACTCGTTATTCCACTTTCCAGGTCATTTATCAATATGTCAAAAAGCAGTGGACACAGCACAGATCCCTGGGGTATACCACTATTCACCTTTCTCCATTGGGAAAATTGGTCATTTAGCCCTACCCTCTGCTTTCTATCTTTTAACCAGTTCCTGATCCACAATAGTACACTGCCTCCTATCCCATGACTCTTTAGTTTTGCCAAAAGTCTCTGATGAGGGACCTTGTCAAAGGCTTTCTGAAAGTCCAGATACACAATATCAACCGACTCACCTTTGTCCACCTGTTTATTCACTCCTTCAAAAAAACATAACAGATTAGTAAGACAAGATCTTCCTTGTCTAAAGCCATGTTGGCTGTCTCCCATTAGGTTATGACTATCTACATGCTGAGTAATTTTATTCTTTATGATGGTTTCTACCATTTTTCCTGGTACTGACGTCAGGCTCACCGGTCTGTAGTTTCCCGGATCACCCCTGGAACCCTTTTTAAAAATTGGTGTTACATTGGCGATCCTCCAATCTTCATGTATTAGAGATGATTTTAATGATAGTTCACAGATTACTGATAGCAGGTCTGCAATCTCATATTTCAGTTCTTTCAACACCCTTGGATGTATACCGTCCGGCCCAGGTTATTTGCTACTCTTCAGTTTATCTAATAGTTGTAAGACATCTTCCCGATGTATCGATATTTCCTTCAATTCTTCCGCACCTTTAAATACCACTTCAGTCATGGGTAACATCCCTACATCTTCCTCAGTAAAGACCGAAGCAAAGAATTCATTCATTTTCTCCGCTATCGCCTTGTCGCCTCTCAGTGCTCCTTTAACCCCTTTATCATCTAATGGACCAACTGACTCTCTCACAGGTTTTTTGCTACGAATGTACTTGTAAAGGTTTTTATTTCGTGTTTTTGCTTCTGCAGCAAAATTCCTCTCAAATTCTCCCTTTGCCTGCCTTATCAATGCCTTGCATTTGACTTGCCAGTGCTTGTGCTGTTTCCAGATTTCGTCTTTTGGCTCTTTTTTCCATTTCCTGAAAGATGCTTTTTTGGCAACAACAGCCTCTCTGACCTCACCTTTAAACCATGCTGGCAGTTTTTTGGACTTCCTTCCACTTTTCTTAAAGCATGGAATACAGCTGGTCTGGGCTTCCAAGATAGTATTTTTCAACAACACCCAAGCTTGATGTACATCTTTAACCTTTGCAACTGTTCCTTTTAGTTTTTTCTTAACTGTTTTCCTCATTTTATCATAGTCTCCCTTTTGAAAGTTAAAAGGTAGTACTGTGGATTTCCTTACTATCCCTCCTCCACTAATTTAATCAAAGGCGATCATGCTATGTTCACTATTGCCAAGTGGCCCCAACACCCTTATCTCTTGCACTAGATTTGGTGTTCCACTAAGGACTAGGTCTAATATGGCTTCCCCTCTGGTTGGTTCATGAACCAGCTGCTCCAAGAAGCAGTCATTTATTTCATCTAGGAACTTTATCTCCCTAGCATGTCCTGATGTGACACTAACCCAGTTGATACCGGGGTAATTGAAATCACCCATTATTATTACTGCGCTGTAACATTTGTTAGCTTCCTTGATTTCTTTGAGCATTTCATCATCCATTTGTTCATTCTGGCCAGGCGCTCGATAGTACACCCCCACTGTCATCGCCTTCCCCTTTTACATGGAATTTCAATCCATATAGATTCTACAGCAAATTTTGTTTCCTGCAAAACTAATCCTTTCTGACTCAATGCCCTCTCTAACATAGAGAGCAACCCCTCCACCAATTTGATCAGCTCTATCATTACGATATAGTTTGTACCCAGGTATCACAGTGTCCCAATGGTTGTTCTCCTTCCACCATGTCTCTGATATTCCAATCATATCTAACCTTTCATTTAGTGCTATATATTTTAACTCTCCCATCTTATTTTTTAGACTTCTAGTATTTGCATACAAGCATTTTAGAGATTGTATTTTATTCATATTAATTTGGCTATTGTTAGACATGGGTAATTTGGGATCTTTAAGCTGTGTCTGCTCCATATTTGAGGGCATTTGGGTTACTTTACTCTTTTGTGGAACCTCTCTGCTTTTGGTAGTATCCTTCAAGGATACATTCTTCCGAACCATCCGCTCTTGGGCAACTGTCGGCTTTCCCCTAATATCTAGTTTAGTGAGGTGTAGGCAGCCACAACACACTGGATAGACATACACACACTCCCACACCTATGCCAGCATTCTGCAAATATAGAGGTTTTTGGCAGCCCTGGCCAACATACCAGTCCTGGGCACAGTGCATACTGTTGGGCTCACTCCCCAGGGTGGTAAGGTAGCAAGAATCTGTATCACGCGATATTGTCAGAAACCACTGTAAAGTAGCAAGAATCTGTATCGCGCGCTAGTGTCAGAAACCAAAACTGAAACACACTCCACAGATATCAGAAAGGTTGCTATGACGGAGTTCTGTCAAAAAATTGTGTTTAACTTAGGATTTGTTATCTGCCATTAATCATAGCAACCTTTTGATATATGTGGAACGTGTTTCCAAGTTTAGGGCGGCATTGCTAAGGTATGCAGGTGCCAGTATTGGGAGATGCTGCTCCACGCAGGGCCCAACAGCCTGACTCTCCATGAGGCATTGGATTGTGGAGCCTTTAGGTGTGGGTGTTTGTGCCCCTATTGGCCTCTGCTCTAGGGCTGAGTTACCCAACTCCGGTCCTGGTGGGCCAAACACTGTTCAGGTTTTCATGCTGTCCCTAATGAATATGCATGATATACATTTGCATACAATGGGGGTGGTGCATACAAATGCAGCACAGGCATATTTATTAGGGACAGCATGAAACCTGAATGTTGTTTGGCCCTCCAAGACTGCAGATGGGAAACTCTGCTCTAGGGATTGCACATGTTTATGGGTTCTGTGCCCTGTAGGGTAAAATATAGGCATTTTTGGCGTGTTCATTTAATCTGCAATAATGGTTCCATCTTTATTCCCACGGTTTAGTACTGTGTAAAATATAGGACATGGTTTGCAGAGCCACAGCTGGGACTTGAACCTATGACCTTCTACCCCTGAGCACACTGGCTGTGTGTACTACACCAAACTGTTACCACAGAGGCAGATCATTCCCTGGGGGTACCATGACTGTTCGTCAAACAGACCTTGTGTGTTGCAGTGCACGGCACCCACCTAAATGGGGCTTGGCCATGGTCTGCTGTGGGCAGATGCCACTGCCCCCTCCACCACCAGCACCCCTACGCCACCATGCTGACATGCCCTTGTGCTGGTGTTTCTGGTGGTGCGCAGTCCCAGGCCTTCCAGTGTGCTGGTAGGCGGCTGCCTTTGGTGCGTGATATGGGGTAGGGGTGCTGACATGGACATCAGCACATCCCCCCCGGCACCTCCTGCCAATGTTCTGTGCCCTTTGGGGTACTTGCTGGGTACTGTCCCCTGGGACACTGTGGGACACACACTCATGACCATATTGGACCCTGGTCAGTTGCTATCTTGCTGCTTTTCCACTTCTTCATTCCTATGTGCCAGGTAGGCATCTGCCTAGTCCACACTGTGCCCCAGCTGGCCCACTGCATGTGATGCATGCAGCCACCTGTATCCCAGTTACACCATTACCATAGTGCTCTTTCCCACTTGCCCACTCTGCTGTTGCTGAACATGTGTAAGCCACAAAGACAAGCTACCCCATACATACCACAGAAAACCCTCATCAGCACTATTTCTATGTTGGCACATTCACTTTGTGGGGGGACTGTGAATTGACCCGTCCAAGAGTGAGTTTGTCCTTTTTCCTCTTTACAGGTTGTGTTCATTACCGCTTGTCATTATTTGTTCTATTGGCCAGCTCGGTGTTTTGGATTTCAATTTTGGTTCTGGTCATTATTTATGTTTTGTGCCTTTTTGGTTGCTGCACATGTATCACTACTATCACTTTTCAAGGTCTACTACTACTACTACTACTACTATTTAGTACTTCTAAAGCGCCATGCACGCAGCGCTGCACAGCTGACCTACAAGAGGTAGTCAACATACAAGAGACAGTCCCTTCCTGTCAGAGTCATGGTCATCGGAGCTTACAATCTAGTTAGAATAGTACATTAGTTAAAAACAGTGCAGAGCATTAGTCAGTTCTATGCAAGGTACGGTGAGGTTACAGTTTGGTCTGTAGTTGGTCATAAACGTTGACGGGGGTTAGGTTGAGATGAGGAAGGAGTCAGGATCTGAATGCAACGGTGAAGAGGTGGGTCTTCAGCCTGGACTTGAAGAGGGCCAGGGAGTGTGCCTGGCGCACAGACGCAGGTAGGCTGTTCCAGGCGTGAGGTGCAGCAAGGTGAAAGGAGCGCAGTCGGGAGTTCGCAGTGCGGGTGAAAGGCATTGATAAAAGTAATTTGTTAGCGGAGTGCAAATTTCGAGAGGGGACGTAGGGAAAGATAAGCGTTAAGAGGTATTGAGGGGCCATAGAGTGAATGCATTTATCGGTCAGCAGGAGAAGCTTGAATTGGATGTGGAACTGGACAGGGAGCCAGTGAAGTGACTTGAGAAGAGGAGTAATATGGGCATGGCGAGGCTGGCAGAAGATTAGACGAGCAGCGTGATTTTGTATAGATTGAAGGGGAAGGAGGTGGCTCACTGGAAGACCAGCAAGGAGTAGGTTGCATTAATTGAGGCGGGAGGAGATTAAGGAGTGGATAAGCATTTTGGTAGTGTGTTGCTGATGTTATAGAGAAAGAAGCGGCAGGTCTTAGCTACAAGCTGGATATGAGTGGAGAAGGAGAGAGAGGTGTCAAAGATAACCCCTAGATTGCGGGCTGAGGGTACAGGAAGGATAGTAGATCCATCCACATGGATTGAGAGAGGGGGAAGTGGGGGGGAGGAGGTAGGTGGAAAGACAAGGAGTTCAGTCTTGGCCATGTTCAATTTCAATCGTCGATGAGACATCCAGGCAGCGATGTCTGAAAGACAGGCAGAGATCTTGGACTGCGTTGCCGGAGAAATATTAGGTGTGGAGAGGGAGATTTGTGAGTCATTGGCATAGAGATGGTACTGAAAGCCATGGGAGGAGATAAGCGCACCCAGGCCTTGGGTATAGAGAGAGAAGAGGAGGGGGCCTAAGACAGATCCCTGGGGTACACCTACATGGAGTGGGTTAGGGGAGGAGGAGGAGCCATCAGAGCATACACTGAATGAGCGATGGGAGAGGTAGGAGGAGGACCAGGATAGTACGGAGTCCTTGAAGCCAAGAGAGGAGAGGGTGATGAGGAGAAGGTCGTGGTCAATGGTGTCAAAGGCAGCAGAAAGGTCAAGAAGGATGAGGATAGAATAGAGGCCCTTGGATTTAGCCAGGAACAGGTCGTTGGTGACTTTTGTGAGTGCCGTTTCAGTGAGTGTGTAGGGGACGGAAGCCGGATTGAAGTGGGTCGAGGAGGGCCTGGGAGGTGAGGAAATCGAGGCAGCGACGGTGGACAGCTCATTCTATAGTTTGGATATGAAGGGAAGGAGGGAGATGGGTCGATAGTTAGCAGGGCATGTGGGATCAAGTGAGGGTTTCTTGAGGAGGGGTGTGATAACAGCATGTTTGAAGTCAACGGGGACAGTTGCAGTGGAGAGTGAGAGGATGAGGATATGAGTGATGGAGGGGGCAATGGTGAGGGGGATGGAAAGTAGGAGATGGGTGGGGATAGGGTCTGATGAACAGGTGGTGGGTTTGGAGGAGGACAGAAGGAGTGCAGTTTCTTCCTCTGAGATCGGAGGGAAGGAGGAGAGAGTGGCAAAGGGAGTATGGATGGGGGAGGAGAATTGGGGAGGAGGGGAGGTAGATGGGGCAGGGAATTTGAGGGTAAATCTGTGGATTTTGTTGTGGAAGTAGTCGGCTAGGGTTTGGGCAGAAAGGGAGGGCGTAATCGGGGGCAGGGTGACCTTGAGGAGAGAATTGAGGATATTAAAGAGACAGCGAGGTTCAGAGGCAAGGGGGTTGGTTAGATGGATGAAGTAATTTTGTTTGGCAAGTGCAAAGGCTGACTTGAAGGAGCCAAGCATGAATTTGAAGTGTAGAAGGTCTTCTGGGGAGCGGGATTTGGACCAAGCTCGTTTGGCAGAACGGGCGCAGATGCGTAGGTAATGGATTGTGGGTGAAAGCCAGGGTTGGGGAGTAGATCGTTTGACAGGACGTGGGATGGGAGGGGCAAGAGTGTCAAGGGCTGAGGATAATGTAGCATTATATAAAGATAATGCATTGTTGACAGAGTTGGAGGATAAAATGGCAGAAAGAGATAGAGAGATGGTGGAGGAGAGAGTCTGGGGATCAATATTATGAAGGTTTCTAAATAGGTCAGAGGAGACAGGACGAGGTTGGGACGGCAGAAGTTGAAGAGTAAATGTTAAGAGGTGATGGTCAGATGAGGGAAGGATTGATTTATGGAAGTTTGAAGGAGAGGAGTTGGAGAATAGTATTAGGTCAAGGCAGTGGCCGTGTAGATGTGTTGGGGCCGTGAAGCAAAGTTGAAGGTCGAACGAGGAGGTGAGAGCGAGGAACTTTGAGGCATGGGAGTCGGAGGGGTCATCGATGTGAATGTTGAAATTGCCAAGAATAAGAGTGGGGGAGGAGGGATCCAAAAAGGCAGAAAGCCAGGAGTCAAAGTCGGTGAGAAAGGTTGATTTGGATTTGTCCAGTGGGCGATAAATAACAGCTATTCAGAGGGGAAGTGGTGAGAGGAGGCGAATGGAGTGGACTTCAAAGGAGTCTCCATGGGGTGGCAGAAGGGATTGGAATTGGCAGGAGGGAGAGAGTAGGAGGCCAACACCACCACCGCGACCAGTAAGTCGGGGTGTATGGGAGAACTGGTAGCCCCCATAGCAGAGAGAGGTAATGGAAGCGGTGTCATCTGGGGGGAGCCAGGTCTCAGTCAAGGCAAGAAGGTGTAGAGCATTGGAGATGAAAAGGTCATGAATAAAAGGGGTTTTTTTGATGACTGAGCATGCATTCCATAGGACACATGAAAATGGGAGAGCAGGGGGGGGGGGAAGGGATATGGATAAGGTTGGATAAGTTACATGTAGATTTCTTATCAGATTAGCGTGGGGGTCTATTTCTAGGGTAATGCCAAGATTTAGAGGATGAGGGTCTAGGTGAGTGTGCTCTCCAAGAGGGACATGAAGGAGGGGAAATGAGGGGTAAATTGATGATATCGGGTAGATTATGTGGGGGATTATTTTTGGCGGTAGGGTTGGAGTTGATATCTATGGATAATTGATTGTGGGATGAATGGGGGAGGGCGAAAGGAGGGAGGAACGGGATGTGGATGAGATTAGATGCGGTATGTGAGGAACTTTTTCTAGTGTGAGAAAGAAATTGGGGGGGGGGGGCAGGGTTGGGATTGATGTTACCAGATGAGAGAAGGAGAAGGAGTATTAGAGAGCGAAGTATAGTGGAGATAGTACGGCGGAAGCGAGGGTGGGGTTGCCTTAAAGAGAGGGGGGCTGGTTGAATGCGGGGGATGGTGTGAAGACGCTCTAGGGCAGGTGCTAGGCTAGGGGGCAGAGTGGAGGGGGAAGTGAGGAAGATAGGGGAAAGGTAGGGGGAAGGCTAGGGGGCAGGATGGAGGGAGAAGTGAGGAAGGTAGAGAGGGGGGCTGGTTGAATGTGGGAAATAGTGTGAGGAAGCTCTAGGGCAGGTGCTAGGCTAGGGGGCAGAGTGGAGGGGGAAGTGAGGAAGGTAGGGGAAAGGTAGGGGGAAGAGGAGGGAGGGTGTTGGTAGGTGTAGGTAGGTGTTGGTAGGAGGGGAGGCAGTTGGGGAGGATAATGAAGAGGAGGGCAATGAGATGTGGGGCCATGGTAGTGGGCAGCAAGGTCTGAGCAAGTAATGGGCAGTAAGGTCTGAGCAAGCAATGGGTAGCAAGTTCTAGGCAAACAACGGGTAGCACTTGATAGGCAGACAAGCAGGCAGTGGGTAGCAGATTCAATGCAAGCAATGGGCAGCAAGCAGAGGATAAGCAGTGGATAACAGTTCTAGACAACAATGGGTGATGGTACTATGCAACAATGTGTGGCAACAGTAGGTAATCAATGGGTAACAGTACTATGCAGTACAATGGATAAGTAGTGGATAACAGTTCAGTGCAATAGTGGGTAACAATACTATGCAAACATAGAAACATAGAAACATGATGACAGAAAAAGACCACAAGGCCCATCTAGTCTGTCCTTCCATAACAACAACTACAACAGTCCACTTTCTACCCGTAGAGATCCTCTGTGTTGGTCCCATGCTTTTTTGAATTCAATTACTGTCCACATCTCTACCACCTCCACTGGAAGACTATTCCACGGATCCACTACTCTTTCCGTAAAGAAATATTTCCGCATATCACTCCTGAACAGTGGGTAGCAGCAGTATGTAAAACAATGGGTGGAAACAGTATGCAAAACAAAACAATGGGTGGCAGCAGTATGCAAAACAATGGGTGGCAATAGTTCAGTGCAACAGTATGCAAAACAATGGGTGGCAACCAATGTTCCCTCTAATTTTCTGTAGGCTGTGTGCGCATAAAATATCAGCTGTGTGCAGCTTTTGAAGGAAGGTTAAATTTTTGTGCGCCACATAATGACGCTCGGAGTTATATACTTTAAAATTTGACTACACGTCAGAATACAGTATGTATACCACACTGATTTTAATCAAATTAAATTAAAATAGACGATTACTAAATGAAGCGGGAAGTTTCTAGTAATTACAATCATAACTTTTAGATTTTAAGACGTCTGTGTTGTTTTCTATCAGAATCAGAGCTGTAATTTTTGTGCGCTCTGTTGTAAAGTATGTGCGCTCGCTCGGCGAGGTGTGTGCGCGCGCACACGCGCACAGCTTAGAGGGAGCAGTGGTGGCAACAGTATGCAAAACAATGATGCAAAACAATGGGTAGCTGTACTATGCAAGCAATGAATAAGCAATGGATAATGGTTCTATGCAGCGATGGGTATGCAGTTCTATGCCCAGCAGTGGGTAGCAGTATGATGTAGACAATGGGTAGCAGTTCTGTGCAGGCAATGGGTAGCAATGGATAGCAGTTCTGTGC
This sequence comes from Ichthyophis bannanicus, assembly GCA_033557465.1. Classification (NCBI taxonomy): domain Eukaryota; kingdom Metazoa; phylum Chordata; class Amphibia; order Gymnophiona; family Ichthyophiidae; genus Ichthyophis; species Ichthyophis bannanicus. Next base: position 643,962,679 of record CM066034.1, on the reverse strand, counting down.
AGGCAAGGGGTAGCAGTTCTGTGCAGGCAATGGGTAGCAATGGATAGCAGTTCTGTGCAGGCAATGGGTAGCAGTTCTGTGCAGGCAATGGGTAGCAGGTTCTATGCATGCGGTGGGAAGCAAGACCAGAATGGCTTTGGGGAGCACATCAGGGAGGAATGTTCCTCTGCTTGACTCCCTGGCGCTGATCCTAGTAAGGTTGTGGTCATGCTGGTATTGGGTCCAGGTTGGCTGTCGGTTAGAGCAGGAGGGGTCTCAGCCCTCTGCACTTTTATTGCCACCAGGCAGGACTCAGGGGGTGGTGAAGTGAGCGATCGGGGCTGGTACCTGACAGGGAGCCCTGCGCCACGGTCCCACGCCTAAAGGCCATGCCAAAGGGCCCTCTGGCGAGGCCCTCAGGCATGGGCACACTAGGCGCAGGCATGCCAGGTGGTGAGAGAATGAATAGGGAGGTGCAGTGTCCAATTGGCCTCGTCGGATGGGAGCGGGGAGGAGCTTATCTCCCCGCTCTCACTCGATGCCGGCGATCGGGTGCCGGGTTCAGGAGAGGCAGTTTCCTGAGGCTGTAGCCTTTAAATAGACTGAAGAAGAGAGCGTGGGGGGAGCTTCAAGCCTGATTGGCCTCGTCGGAGGGGAGCAGGGAGGAGCTTACCTGTACATTTTTGCTTTGCTGTACATTGCTGACTGAAATGGTTTCTCTGTCCTGCAAATGTGCCTAGCGCGAGGTTTTCACTGGCGCTAATTTTCAGACCTTCATTTCACAGCGTTAGTGTACATGGAGCCTTACTCCGCCCTCTGGACAGCCTTACTCCACCCTCTGCGCACCTTAATGCCGCCACAGACATTATCGCGCAATACATGATGTTCTCACACAGTAATGCGCCATTATCGCATGATAACATCACGTATTGTGCGATAACATTGCAGCTACGATGTTAGCGCCGTTTAGTAAACATACCCCTAAGTCCGAAGTATGGAAAATACAGCCCAGACCAGCTGTATTCCACGCTTTAAGAAAAGTGGAAGGAAGTCCAAAAAACTGCCAGCATGGTTTAAAGGTGAGGTCAGAGAGGCTGTTGTTGCCAAAAAAGCATCTTTCAGGAAATGGAAAAAAGAGCCAAACGACGAAACCTGGAAACAGCACAAGCACTGGCAAGTCAAATGCAAGGCATTGATAAGGCAGGCAAAGAGAGAATTTGAGAAGAAGCTTGCTGCGGAAGCAAAAACGCAAAATAAAGACCTTTTCAAGTACATTCGTAGCAAAAAACCTGTGAGAGAGTCAGTTGGTCCATTAGATGATAAAGGGGTTAAAGGAGCACTAAGAGGCGACAAGGCAATAGCGGAGAGACTGAATGAATTCTTTGCTTCGGTCTTTACTGAGGAAGATGTAGGGATGTTACCCATGACTGAAGTGGTATTTAAAGGTGCGGAAGAATTGAAGGAAATATCGATACATCGGGAAGATGTCTTACAACTATTAGATAAACTGAAGAGTAGCAAATCACCTGGGCTGGACGGTATACATCCAAGGGTGTTGAAAGAACTGAAATATGAGATTGCAGACCTGCTATCAGTAATCTGTGAACTATCATTAAAATCATCTCTAATACCTGAAGATTGGAGGATCACCAATGTAACACCAATTTTTAAAAAGGGTTCCAGGGGTGATCTGGGAAACTACAGACCGGTGAGCCTGACGTCAATACCAGGAAAAATGGTAGAAACCATCATAAAGAATAAAATTACTCAGCATGTAGATAGTCACAACCTAATGGGAGACAGCCAACATGGCTTTAGACAAGGAAGATCTTGTCTTACTAATCTGTTATGTTTTTTTGAAGGAGTGAATAAACAGGTGGACAAAGGTGAGTCGGCTGATATTGTGTATCTGGACTTTCAGAAAGCCTTTGACAAGGTCCCTCATCAGAGACTTTTGGCAAAACTAAAGAGCAGTGTACTATTGTGGATCAGGAACTGGTTAAAAGATAGAAAGCAGAGGGTAGGGCTAAATGGCCAAATTTCCCAATGGAGAAAGGTGAATAGTGGTGTACCCCAGGGATCTGTGCTGGGTCCGCTGCTTTTTGACATATTCATAAATGACCAGGAAAGTGGAATAACGAGTGAGGTGATCAAATTTGCAGATGACACAAAACTATTTAAAGTTGTTAAAACCCAAGAGGATTGTGAAAAATTGCAAGAGGATCTTGATAAATTGGAAGACTGGGCATCAAAATGGCAGATGAAATTTAATGTGGACAAGTGCAAGGTTATGCACCTAGGGAAGAACAACCCAAACTATGGTTACACGATGCAAGGTTCCACATTAGGAACCACCACCCAGGAAAAAGATTTAGGCGTCATTGTGGATACCATGTTAAAACCCTCGGCCCAGTGTGCAGCGGCGGCCAAGAGAGCAAATAGAATGCTAGGTATGATAAGGAAAGGAATGGAAAAAAACCCAAAAGATATTATAATGCCTCTATATCGTTCCATGGTGAGACCGCACCTTGAATATTGTGTGCAGTTCTGGTCGCCGTATCTTAAAAAGGATATAGCGATTTTAGAAAAGGTTCAGAGAAGAGTCACCAAAATGGTAAAGGGGATGGAAGGATACTCCTATGAAGAAAGGCTAAGAAGGTTAGGGCTCTTTAACCTGGAAAAGAGACGGCTGAGGGGGAGATATGATAGAAGTCTATAAATTAATGAACGGAGTGGAACGGGTAAACGTAGATCGATTGTTTACGTTATCAGAATATAGAAAGACTAGGGGACATGCAATGAAGCTACAGGGTAAACTATTTAAGACTAATAAAAGAAAATATTTTTTCACGCAACGTGTAATCAAACTCTGGAATTTGTTACCGGAGGATGTAGTAAAGGCTGTTAGTGTAGCTGGGTTTAAAAAAGGTTTGGACAAGTTCCTGGAGGAAAGGTCCATAAACCATTATTAAGAAGTGACCGAAGATATCAATGCTTGACCCAGTACAAGCATTGTGGAACTTGTGTCTCTTGGGGAAACTGCTAGGTACATATGACCTAGATTGGCCACTGTTGGAAACAGAATACTGGGCTTGATGGACCTTGGTCTGACCCAGTATGGCATATCTTATGTTCTTAATATTAAGTGCATTTAAACAATATAAATTGGTTGAGTGGGAGGCGTCAAAGGGTACAGGTAAATGGAGCTCACTCTGAGGAGAAGGAGGTTAACAGTGGTGTGCCCCAGGGAGCTGTCCTTGGTCCAATTGTTTTTAACATCTTTGTTAGTGATATAGTGGAAGGGTTTTCAGGTAAGGTTTGCCTCTTTGCAGATGATACCAAGATCTGCAATAGAGTAGACACCCAGGAAGGTATAGATAACATGAGGAGGGATTTAGCTAAGCTTGAAGAATTGTCTAGAATATGGCAGCTGAGATTTCATGTTAAAAATGCAAGGTCATGCATTTGGGCTGCAGCAATCCAAGGGAGCAATATAGTATAGTGGGTGAAGTACTTTTGTCCACTAAAGAAGAGTGCGACCTAGGCGTGATTGTGTCTGATGATCTTAAAGTAGCTAAATAGGTATAAAAGGTGACAGCAAAAGCTAGAAGGATGCTTGAGTGCATAGGGAGAGGAATGGCCAGCAGAAGAAAGAGGTGATAGTGCCTTTGTATAAGTCTTTGGTGCAACCTCGTTTGGAGTATTGTGTGCAATTCTGGAGACCACACCTTCAAAAGGATGTAAACAGGCTGGAGTTCATACAGAGGGTGGCTACTAGAATGATTAGTAGTCTTCATTATAAAGCATATGAGTACAGACTTAAGAATGTTAATATGTACACCTTAGAGGGAAGGCAGGATATAGGTGATATGATTGAGGCATTTAAATACCTCCATGGCATAAATGCACAGGAGGAGAGCCTCTTTCAATTGAAAGCAAGCTCTTCTACAAGGGGACATGGGATGAGGGTGAAAGGGGATAGATTCAGGAGTAATATGGGGAAATATTTCTTTATGGAAAGAATGGTGAATCCGTGGTATAGTTTTCCAGTGGAGGTGGTAGAGATGAGGACAATATCTGAATTCAAAGAAGCATGGGACAAACCCAGAGGATCTCTAAAGGAAAAAAGGGGAATATTGTAGTGGTTTTATATGGAAGGACAGACTAGATAGGCCATTTGGTCTTTTTCTGTAATCATGTTTCTATGTTTCTAAAACTTTTTAGTATTGAGTCACACTTATGATGCCTCAAAAAGAAAGAGAAAATGGTGGGGGAGGGGTTTGAATTTCAAATAACTCATTTGTGAACTGGAGGTTTCATTGCTTGAGTTGTTTCTTTTATAAAATAGGCACCTCTTTTTTTACTTTTCACAGGCACTTTATAAATTTCAGGGCATGTTTACTAAAGTGCGCTAACAGTTAGTGTGGTGTTTAATGAGCACTAAGCGTGCTGTGGTAATGCATCTATGGTAAAAATCCCAGGTAACTGGCACATTTTGGAGAGGGGACTGGGCAAGTTAGGGGCAGAGTGTGAGCATTGACTGCACATTGTGGTCAGTATGGGTGTCATTAGTGCATACCCACTGTCAATGTTGCTGTAAATGCACCTGCATTAATTGTGACTGTTAGCTTAGTGTGGCAAGGTGTTCCAGTGAATGCTAACTGCATAGGAACATGATGGTATGACCCACCCTTCATGCTAGATTTTGGGCCCTAATGCATGCTACAATAATGCATTTTAGTCAACATGTGCCATAGTGCCAACATGTCTGCTTGCCTCCATTGCACAGAACTTTTGAAAGAATCTATGGCTTTGAAACATTCATTTTCACTGCCTGGAGTTTTATTTCAGGATTATGCTATGAAGTGTGGATTTACTTCCTTTTTCATTATTTATGACTTCGAAGAATATGAGAATGTCTGCATATCACCATCACTAGGCAGACATATTTAGGTTCTTAATTTTCATTTGTTGTTCTCGGGCAATGTTTCTGTACAGATGCACATTTTGCAGCTGAAGTGTTAAAATATACTAAGCCAGTGGTGAATCTAGTGGGGGGCCTCCAAGCAAAGGTTTGCTGAGGACCGCCCTATTGTTGTTCCCCCTCCGTGGCTCCCCTCCACTCCTGAGGTATCATGACACTCCCCTGTCGGGGGGCGGCTGCAGCAGCGGTGGCCCCGCACGGCAAACTTACTCTCATTTGTTTGGCATGCTGCCTCTATTTCTGGCCGGGAGGTGTTATCGCAAGACTTGGCCTGGGAGCTAACAGCCAGGCCTGAAACAAAAGCAGTGCGGCAAACAAATAAAAGTAAGCTTGCCGCAAGGGCCCCCTCCCTACATTGTGGGGGCTGTTTGGGTGGAATCTATGCTGCTGTACTAAGCTGTTTGCAAACATTGGCATGCACTAAATGCCGATTTAGGTACAAAGGATTTTATCTAGAGACGGAGAATGGGAGAAATAGATGACTACTTAAGGTTTCATGCAGTCCTATTTTATATAACTCTTTAGTTTCATTCTAAAACTTTGTAGAAACAATTTCTTACAGGAAATAGACTTTTTTTTTTATTAGGATCTGCTGGATTCTTCCAAGTGACCCAGAACTGATTTTAATGGGAAAATTCACATTCATTTATTTAGCTAGTCAAATATACCACTTTTCTATGGGTCGAAGCAGGGTACATTCAGGTACAGTATTATATTGCCCTTGTCTCCAAAGGGCTTACAACCTATGTTTAAGTATCTGAGGCAATAGAGAGTTAAGTGGCTTGTCCAAAGCCACAACATGCACCTGTGGGACTAGAAACCCCAGTCCCTCTGGCCCAAGGTTAGTGTTCTCCAGCAGGATTTGAACCCCCAAACCTTGGCAACTTGCCCCAACCACTAAGCCACTCCTCCCTTATACCATATCTCCCACTCTTGGAAGTATGAAGTGGAGCTACCCAAGTCTATCTGCCTAACAATTATTAATGCAGCTGTCCTCCAGAAATATCTCTGAATCTTTTTGTTTAAATCAGCTATACTACTAAACTTGAGAGTTCTCCAGCAACAAATTTCATAGCTTAATTTGTAACTGCCCTATTAGAGTTTGAGAGACTAAGGGGTATGTTTACTAAACCGTCTTAGGGGTATGTTTACTAAAATGCGGTAATGTCACCCGCGTTAGGTTTCGCGGTAAAGGTACAGATGTCCATAAAAAGGCGTGGGCGGTGCATCGTTACAGCAAACCATAGCAGCTAACGCATGTTACAAGGTGCCTTAGACTAATGCACATTACAAGGCGCATATAAGGCAACTTACAAGGCACATTACAAGGCGCCTTGTAATGTGCCTTGTAAGGTGCCTTGTAAGGTGCATCTGTAAGGCGCCTTGTAAGGCGCCCTGTAAGGTGTCTTGTAAGGTGCCTCATAAGGCTCCCTATAGGGCTCCTTAGACTAAGCGCCGTAGTAGGCACCCCTGGATAAGGTACGGTAGAAGGCACCCTGGGTTAGGTTAAGGTGGCCTGGTTACAGTGCCCTAGGTTAGTGTGCCCTAAGGGCTGCAAGGTGCCACAGGATGACATGCATGACCTGTGAGGAACAGAGACAAATGTAGCCCTAACACTAGATAGAGCACTCAGGAAAGGTAATGAACAGGTGAGTGAAGGAGGCAGAGCTGGGAGCCGCTGGACCCTCCATATCTGCGGGCATCCCATCTGGCTGCCAGTACTGATGACAAACATGGTGGGGGCAACTGTACCACAGCACAGGGTGTTGGCAATGTAAAGTACTGGAAAGACAGTTGGTGGCAGACGATGGGAATACATGTCCCCCAGTGGAGGCGGAGGTGGCAGGATAGTTAAAATGATGGGTGGACAGAGGAGTGGTGGTGCCATGCAGATCAGGCACAGGCGAGGCAAGCACGATGAGGCACAGTGCAGGAAAGGGTAGCAGTGCAGGAGATGGGGTGGCAGCCTGCACAGGAAGACAGGACTCTACACAGCTGACAGACGCAGATAGTAGGCAATTGTGGTGAGGGTATTATGGGCTGGTAGCACAGATCTGCAAAAAATGACTGTTACAGGCATGCATACTATTTGAGTATGACAGGCATGAAAGGAGGTAACAATGAGGAATTGAACCCATGAACACTGCCAAGAATAGCATTATATTAACTAGTAGGCTATACCTCTGTGGTGTATGTCATAGCAATGGCTGGGTACAGAAGGACTGCAGGTCACCGCACAAACTGTCTGCTCTGAGTGCCAGGATAGGGTAACCCCACCAGTACCCATGATGCAATGCACATGCTGAATAGCTGTCTATAGCTGATCACCAAATTGGGTCTGCACCTCTCCGGTACCTCAGCTTGGAAAGACAAATTGTCAGTGTGTGATACTGGCACAGGGTAGCTACAGACCATGCCATTGTGCAGGTTCTGTGTTCACCCTGAGGGATAGGATGGGTGCCCGCAGTACATGTGGTGCTAGAGATTGGTCCTGCTATACATCCCCATCACTACCAGTGTGTGACAGGTGTTCCTTGCACTACAGCTGATGGTAATTTGGTGTCTATATGTATCCTGCAGTCATATGTGGCCCTCTGGGAGCAGACACCACCCAGATTAGTGATCCTGTGTTAGGGTCTGGCTGACATGGGCACTTGTTATCAGGGCTGAGGGGTTTCTAAACCTGCATGAGGTTTGTGTAGTAGTGCCTTTATAAGGTCAAAGTAATATGCACTACATACCCCAAAGGGCCCACATCACCCTTTTTGTAGGTAAGGCACAGGTGCCCCAGCCCTGCTGAAGTAATCACCATCCTACTGGTATAAGTCAGTCCTCCAGGGTTGGTGGGCGAGAGCCATACTTCTGACTGGGGAAGTGGCAGACCAGCAGCAATGTTGGAGATAGGTCTGGTAAACCCCAACTGTCCTACACTACTGTCTGCCAGTCACCAGCAGACAGCACTTTATAGGTGTTCCAACCATGCACAGTCTAATTGCAGACAGTCTGCTAGCCAGTCCATAGTGCATGATCACAGAGGAACTATGTGCACCAAGCAGGCATCTCAGTGATTGGGGCCCCAGCACTGGGAACATAAAAGTATCACTGGAGGTAGATAGTGTAGAGTGCTATGTGGGAACCTAGACATGTCATGGTCACTGCTCAGTTAAAGTGAGTGCCCTCCCATCATGACATGCTGTGGCCACCCTGTCCATGCAGGCAGTGGTTTGGCACTACAGTGTCCCAGCCATTGCCACACACCCTGTGAAGATGCATCCTGGTCAATCTGCCCTGTCCAGGCCATACCCACAACACCTTGCTCCTCATTATGCACATATTCAAGCTAACGCTCGTAACAGTGGGACATTTTGGGCCCAGAGAGGGGTGGGCAGCCACAGAACAATGGATAGACATACACACGAACACACTCCTATTGCAGCATTGTGTAAAGATAGGGGTGGTTGTCAACCATGCCCGCCACACTGTTGCTGATCACAGTGCTGACATTGCTAAACTGTGCAGGAGGTAGTAGTAGTGCTCTGGTGATAACTGAAGCTCTATGATGGGGCCAACAGCCTGAATCTCCATGCATCTTTGGATTATGGAGCCTGTGTTAGTGTTTTTATCCCTTTTCGCCGCTGCTTTGGGCTTTGCACATGTTGCTGTTGTATCTGCATTGTAGGGTAAAATATAGGGACCTGCTCTGCAGGATCCACAGCTAGGACTTGAACGTGTGACCCTCTGCTTCTGGACACAGTGGCTGGGTGTACTGCACCACACTGTTGCCACAGATGCATGGTAGTCCCTGGGGCTACCTGTACCTTTCCTTAGCCAGACCTTTTATGTTGCACTGCACACCATGTACTGGTACAGGGCATGGCCTAGGTCCACTGCAGGCAGGTGCCACTGCCCCCTATAGCATGGGCACACACACCCCTTCCATGCTGACATGACCATATGCTGTCGGTGCTGGTAGTGCGCAGTCCCAGGCCATCCACTCTGTGGGTAGGTGGTCGCCTAGGGAGCGGGGTCTGGGGCAGGGGGCATACATGAACATCCTCACATCCCCCCATCACCGCCTACCAATAGTATGTCCCTTCCGCTTGGGGGAGGGTTGGCTGGGGGGATGTTAGGTCAGTGCTCTAGCAACTGTTTGCTCGGGTGGACCAGGTAGATGTAGGTGGATTGTGTTTGGCCTTTGTCAGCTGCTGTCTTGCTGATTTCCGGTTTCTATGTTCCTATGTGCCACCTATGTACCCGCCTAGTCCACCCTGTACCCCAGCTGCCCCCGCTACATGTCATGCCTGCAGCCCCCTATGCCCCATTTGCACCATCACCATAGTGGCCTTTCATATTTGGGCACTCTGCTGTTGCTACAAATGGAGCACTACTATCACTTTTCTTGGGCTCCCTGCCTATGCTGTACATTGCTGACACTGAAATGGTTTCTCTCTCCTGTAAATGTACATCTAACGACAGGTTTTCATTTGCGGTACTCTTCAGCCCTTCAGTTCCCTGCGTTAGTGTAAAAGGAGCCTCTCCCTGCCCACTCACCCCTTCTCTCCGCCCTCTCTCCACCCGGGGCCGGGAACGCTAACGCTCATTAGTTAACGTTAACGTGAGTTGATGTTACATAGCACACATTAACATAGCCTCTGTTATGTTACCGCAGTTTAGTAAACATACCCCATAGTCTGTTCTGTCAAATAGCCTGACAAGCATGGACCATGCCCCTGTGCCTCTGCATCCCTGTCCTTGGTTTTTGTAGGTCATGTGAACTCCATAATGTTGCTGTTATTTGATTCATTGTGTGCCAGAAATCCTGAAAATCCTATGGGTCACGTTGCCCTGCAGCAGATTCCCCAGATATTTGCATTAGGTTCTCTAATAAGCAGACAGTGGGACATACATGCATACACTACCTAACAGATTAAGAAGGCCATGATGATAGGAGATGACAGTGACTAATATGTACTTGTAGCATGCAAACGCCAAATGCTCTGCAACCAAATAGGGTCTGGCCACATTGGGGATGTTAGCCTAGCAGCTGTACTGTGATACATCATGGTATCACAGTCTCACTCATTTGAATTGATGCCACTGTTGTCCAGTCATATCTGTGAAATGAACTGTCTATCATACTGTGCATATGAAACAAAGAAAGGATGTGTGATCATGTTTGCAGCTCACCATCACAGTAGTGGGATGTGGCAGTGTATACTCTATATATGTGAATTAGCAAAGTCCTTAGCCTACAGGTATGCACTATCACTGCCATGTTGAATTCAGGTGTCCTGAACAAATAGCCTGCAGGAGCATGCCAAATTGGAATGTGCTGCATGAGCCACTATACAGTCATGCAGGTTGCAGGGCATGATTGTGATGGCCATGCTTGTAGACACAATGTGCTGTCCAAACAAACTGTGAAGGCAAGACTCTAAGTCAGGGGTCTCCAACTCCAGTCCTGGAGGGCCGCAAACCAGTCTGGTTTTCAGGGTATCCCTAATGAATATGCATGAGATATATATGCATTAGAAATAGCCTGTCAAACTGACTGGTTTGTGGCCCTCCAGTGCTGGATTTGGGGACCCCCACCTTAAACCTCTGTTATTTAAGATTGTGAGTGGGCAAGGTACAGATGTCCTCGACATCAAAAGAGTAGATAGAATGTGTCACATACCTCCTCGCTTCTCACCACCACCAAAATATTGTCTATTAGACAACTTTTTGGTGGTGGTGAGAAACGAGGAGGGATGTGACACATTCTATCTACCCTTTTGATGTCGAGGACATCTGTACCTTGCCCACTCACAATCATACATGACAGAGGTGTACGGCAGGGGTCCCCAAATCCAGCACTGGAGGGCCACAAACCAGTCAGTATGGCAGGCTATTTCTAATGCATATATATCTCATGCATATTCATTAGGGATACCCTGAAAACCTGACTGGTTTGCGGCCCTCCAGGACTGGAGTTGGAGACCCCTGCTCTAAGTATATGTGTGTCCTGATGTCGGTAAGGAATCCTGCAGATACAGAAGCCTCTGCCTTCCACTGATACCCAGAATGTGACAGAATAGTCTGTGGTCTCCTCAAACCCAATGGAGATCTAATAGTTTGTTCTTTGGGCACCATGACTGCTACTGGGAATCCAACATGGGTCCCTTGTGTGAAGCAGCTTGTGGCAGAAACAAGAGGTAAATCAGCGTATGTAATCTATGAATTACATCCATACAATGATCAGAACTGCATCACTGTAGAGAGTCTGGACCTATTTCCAGCAAGGAATGGCAGTCAATGAGATTATCATGTCTGACCACAATTACACCTGTTATGTTGCTCCATCAATTGTGAAGAAACATGAGCATCACAGTTGTTTTTTTGAAATGCACAGGTCATAGAAGAACCATGAAACACCGTGCATTGCTGGACTGAAGGCATCTAACTGATTGCTCATACATCCTGACAGGAGCAATGTGCAGTTATGTACACACATTATAGGAGAAGGGTGTTTTGTGGGTCCAAAAGTAGATTATGTAGCACCACCCAACCCCCCCCCCCTCTCCTCTCTGGGACAGGATCTCCCACCAACAGAGCCATACTCTACATCAGAGGCAATAGAGGGGACCACCACCACCCCAGTCCTGCTGGGGAATAGGCACCCTCCAGGGCAGTAAGTGCAGATCTGTTCATATCTCATAGGGCACTAGTCGACAGGCAGTAGGCCTGGAAAAGGTCAGCTGTTCCCCACCACAATCTGCCATTCACCAGCAGAGGCCACAGTTAGTCTCCACCCACTGCACCCTGCAAGGTATTCCTGCCATGCACATGCTAACGGCAGACAGTCTGCTAGCTAGTACATAGTACATGTTCCTGGAGGAACTGTGTGCCCCCAAAGGTGGGAAGTAAGCACACACACCAAGCAAGTACATCAGTGATATGGCCCCAAAAAAGAAGACTCATAGATATCACTTGAGAGAAACACTGTATAGCACTATGGGGGAAACTAGCCATGCCATGGTCACTGCTCAGTCAGGGTGAGAGTAACCACCCTGTCCGTGCAGGTGGTGGTCGGGCACTACAATGTCCCAGTCATTGCCCTATGCCCTGTTCAGATGCATCCTGCCCAGACCGCTGTGTCCGGGCCATACCCACAATACCTTGCTCCTCATTATGCACATTGGCAGGCCAATACTGGAAACAGTGCAAGCCTTGGGGGCTCAGTAAAGTGAAGGCAGCCACAAAACACTGGATAGACATACACACACTCCCACACCTATTTCAGCATTGTGCAAAGATAGTGGTGGTTGGCAGGCCTGGCCGCCACACCAGTCCTGGGCACAGTGCAGGCATTGCTAAGGTATGCAGGTGCTATTATTGGTAGCTGCTGTTCCACGGTTTCCACGCAGGGCCCAACAGCCTGACTCTTCATGAGGCTTTGGATAGTGGAGCCTGTGGGTGTGAGTGTTTGTGCCCCTGTTGGCTGATACTCTAGGGCAGTGGTTCCCAACTCCGGTCCTGGAGGGCCAAACACCATTCAGGTTTTCAGGCTGTCCCTAATGAATATGCATGAGATATATTTTCATTCAATGGGGGCACTGCATAGCAATGCATCTCATGCATATTTATTAGGGACAATACTTTATGCGGTCCTTTCAGAGTTGGATAACAACTAGCATAAAAACGGAAATGGAATTTCAGCTCCATACCAACATTTAAATCAACGTGATCAATACCCCTCCTGTGGACAAACTCAGTAATATTGATCGTTTTTTCTCTTTTATGCTCAGAATGTTTCAGACCAAACAGCGCTCAATCCACGATATCTCAAATATCAACTTATAGCGCTTAAATAGCACTGCTTGACATTTCGCCATGAATTTCAGGAGTTACGTTGTTTTTGTATTGAGCAAGTTTCACGAGCAAAGCACGGGAGGTCACAAGAACAGACTCTTTTATTAAGGGAACAGTGCTGGATTTTTACCCTGGAAACTTTATCACCTGGAGGTTTAAATTCCAGTATTGATTGGGGGCTTTGTCTATGACATTATAGTTGAAGAGCATGAACATATTGGATGATGTCACAGGTGACATAAAAGTGAACTGAGTGGGTTACTCCGCATGCGTGGTGTTTTTCTGGAATACCTCCTGGTTCAGTAAATGTCATGGAAAGCAACGTGGGCAGCATCTTTGTAGCAGTTTTTATTGGTATGTGAAACTGTGTGATATTGAATGAAGGACTTTAAACAATAATCAGCGTGGATAACTACCATATGGATGTTTTTATATGTTTTTGTATTTTTTATTTTTGTTTTTAGAACCCCCTGAAGAAACTCTGGTTTGAGTGAAACGCACCGATTGGCGCCTGACGTTTAAAGCTAAGCACTAGTTTATTTATCTAAATAATGTTTATAAACCCATATTGTGGACAACTTCGCATAAAAGCATTTTTGCAAACTATTGTTGCCAGAATTGTCATTGATGCTATTTAAGCGCTATAAGTTGATATTTGAGATATCGTGGATTGAGCGCTGTTTGGTCTGAAACATTCTGAGCATAAAAGAGAAAAAACGATCAATATTACTGAGTTTGTCCACAGGAGGGGTATTGATCACGTTGATTTAAATGTTGGTATAGAGCTGAAATTCCATTTCCGTTTTTATGCTAGTATTTATTAGGGACAGCATGAACCCCTGAATGGTGTTTGGGCCTCCAGGACTGCAGATGGAAACCTCTGCTCTAGGGACTGCAAATGTTCATGGTGTATATGTGCTGTACGGTAAAATATAGGGACATGTTCTGTGGGAGCTACAGCTGGGACTTGAACCTGTGACCTTCTGCCCATGAACACACTGGCTGCGTGTACTGCAACAAACTGTTGCCACGGGAGTAGGTCATTCCCTTGGGATATCATTACTGTTCATCAGACAGCCCTGGTCTGTTGCACTGCATGCCACCCACCTGAACAGGGCTTGGCCTTGTTGTGCTGTGGGCAGGTGCCACTGCCGCCTCCACCTCCAGTACCCCTCCGCCACCATGCTGACATGCCCTTATGTCGGTGGTGCTGGTGGTGCGCAGTCCCAGGCCAACCAGTGTGCCTGTAGGCAGCTGCCTATGGTATAGTATCTGCGGTAGGGGTGCCTACATAGACATCCGCGCTTCCCCCCGGCACCGTCTGTCCATGTTATGTGCCCTTTGGAGTACCTGCTGGGTACTGTCCCCTGGAACACTGTGGGTCACACACTCGTGGGCATGTTTGACCGTGGTCAATTGCTGTCTTGCTGATTTTCAGTTTCTGCTTTCCTATCTGCCTAGTCCACCCTGTGCCCCAGCAGCCCCATTGCATGTCCCGCCTTCAGCCCCCTGTACCCCATTTGCAGCCGCACCGTTGTGCCCTTTTGTATTTGGGCACTATGCTGTTGCTGCACATGTATCACTACTATCACTTTTCTTGGTTTCCCTGCCTTTGCTGTACATTGATGACTGAACTGGTTTCTCTCTCCTGCAAATGTGCTTCTAACGCAAGGTTTTAACTGGTGTTAATTTTCAGACCTTCATTTCACAGCGTTAGTGTGCCTGGAGCCTCTCCCCGCCCACTCTCTGCCTATTGACCCCTTCTCTCCGCCCTCTGGAGAGACTTACTCCACCCTCTGTGCGCCTTAACGCCGCTGGAGACGTTATCACGCGGTATTGCACGATAACGTTACTTATCACGCGATAACGTCGCCACTGCGACATTAGCGCTGTTTAGTACACATACCCATAAATATCTCTCATTACTAATGTGTTCACTCATGATTTTGTAAATGTCTACCTTAATTCTACTTCATCTTTCTGTTCATTTTTATAATTGTTCACTTAACAAGTACTACGGCAGTATTAAAGAACACAAGAAATAACTGATTTGAACTAAATGTATTACTTCAGATGAGATGGTCACAATATCCAAATTTTGTTGTTCTTCAAACCTATTCACTTCAAACTTTGTAAAGTGCACATTGAAAACTGCAAGGTGTACCAAGGATAATTTTCTTCATCCGTTCACATGACGAAGGTACTTTAAGGAGCTCAACTGCTAAACAGATCTGGAAATCTTTTCTTTTTATCTCTTGTACTTTAAACCTAAACAATTTGTGAAATGATTACCTTCTGAAGACAGGTCAAGTCCCATATATTTATAAAAGGGAGACTCTATTTATATCCTTCAGCCCTGAATACTATCTCCATATGAGATCCATCACCAGTCTTTTGTAAAGAGAAACTGGAATAAAAGCTTTTGGTTGCTGGCCCCAATTTCTCAGTTCTCTTTTTTGTATTACAGTTCTATTCTGTCTGAACAAGGTGAAGCTGATTGAATTAGTAATTCTCTCATGTAGTCTCCTTTTAAATTGCAAGATAGGATTAAACAAGATATGCAGCTATGCTCTCTTCTAAGATATTTAAAGTCCAGGCCTACACTGACAGCTGCCCTAGATAGTCACCTGTATTAGATTGCTTCAGCAAACTGACTGAGCGACCGTGACCTTGTCTTCTCTTCTTCCACTTGTTTGGAATTAAAAGTGGTGTGAGTCACATGTACTATATGCAAGAAAAAAAGCATTTTAGAAAACTAGGTTTAAGAATAAGTCCGTTTTAGTGTGTTCAGATTGATAAGAATGGGAAATTGATCCAAAAGAGCTAATTTTACATTGGGTTCAGCAGTTCCAAAACCATATGAATGAAGTCGTCTGAAAAATCTGAATCCATTTTGACTCTTTAGATCTGGCCCCATTGAAGGCTAAGAGATAATCACAACTATCTACAGGTTCGCTAGGAGCCAGCATCGACTTGACAGCACACAGCAACAACAAAAGGCTATGGGATAACCAAGAAATGCTTTTTGGCCTCAATACTTTGTGCTGTGCAACTAGTGCTTTCTGGCTTTCTCTTCTTACCATGCTCCTGTCCTGATTATAATGGAATGCCCCCCCCCCAAAAAAAAATAAATCATAAGAGAAGCAAAAACACTTTATATGCTTCTTAGTGGTTGCCTTGGAATTTTGGAGCTTCCATTGGAAGGCCTGCCCCTGCAGCCCTTCTTCTCACCTTGTCCAGCATCTTGCTGAGTTGATACCACTCATGTTGTTGTCTCACTCAGTGCCTGAGGTGTCGATGCCGCTATTGTTGCTCTTTTATTATCTCAGGGTGCCTTGAGCCACTAATGCCATGGTTACTATTGCCTTTTCTACTCTCATGTTTCTTCGAGCGTTAAGGGGGTTGATGTGGGAATGATTGGATGTGCATACATACATTCTTCAACTCATTTCACGGAGTGGCCAAAAATTCTATATGCTAAGGGTACAGGATTGTCTTGTTTTACATATTGGAGATTTGCCAAACTAAAGATTCATCTTCCTTTTATTCCATCCTAAAACTTCAGCCACCATTGCTGCCTCTAGGCTCCTCGAATTATTAGAAGACATAACTAACAAGAAAACTAGAGAGAGGCTCAAAAGGCTCAATTCAAATGACCACTTGCTTATATGGAGTGTTAGGGAGTTATCAGATATTTGTAGTGAGCATGGCATTTGGTATCTAAAGATTTGCAACATTTGCCCGACATTTTTTCAAAGTGTTTTAGAGAATGCATCATGGTACCCTTGCCATTACTGAACAATGAACTAGGCAAAATATCATAGCAGTGAAAATTAAGGACAGCAAAACTTACACTGTCTAGTTCTTCAATGTTCTTCAATTACACAACTGACTCCACCATCACTGTAGTAAGATTGTACTACAGACATCTTTCTCATGGACAACAAAAAAGCAAGCCAACAGAGGTTTTTTGGTAAGGAGGCACAGGAAAACTCACTAACCATCCAAACCCTCTTTAGAAGATGAAAAAAAAACAAAAAACCTTTTCTCAGACATAGCAGATCAGCTTTTAAAAACGTGCAGTTGGCTGATTATATTCACATAGATATCAAATATCGGTCCCAAAGCATGCAATTAGAAACAGAGTTGGCTAGAGCAGGCACATAGACACCTGCAATTGGGCCAAAGAATGCACACACAGGTTACTCCTGTCTTACTGTATAAATTAGGATGCGAGAAAACTAAGTGCTATCAGATAGGGCTGAAGATATGCATAATAGCTACTAAGAGAAGAGTGTTTCTCAGGAAGGACAATATTGCACCAGTGGAGTTTGGCCTCCCATTTTAAAGTCCTGTATTAGTCACAGCATAACAGCATAAGACAAAAAAGAAGTGTGGCAGGGATCATCTTCCACCATAACAATGACATCTTCATAACCTATCTCCCTCTTGAAGTTCTGGAGTGACAGGACTTTGTCTAGAGGGTCTGCCCTGTCCTGGCAAGTGGAAGCTGTGGCATGTGGCCATTAGGGGGTGCCATGCTAACAGTTTTAAAGCACATCTGCAACCCCTCACTTGAGACATCCTGATACCCTGAACAATCTGTATGCCTAGTTGTTGGCAGTGATCTGTGGTTGTGTGCTATCTGGACCGCGTAAGGATAGATTCACTCTGGTGTGGCTCTGTGTGTCTGTATGAACTGGAGGATTGGGCCTTGCCAGGCTAGATGCATGCTTAAAAGCATGACTTTGCCACTCTGTGCCCATGGCTCATGGCATTTGCACACATCTCCTTGAGCATGTGTGTGTCTGTCTGTCTATGTATGTATGGAGCTTCTGGGGGCTGCTCTTTGGCAGGCAGCAAATGTGTTAATGGCAGTACTCTCATATCTGGAGCTAGGGACTTCAGTTCCTTGGACAAACTACTCTATCTATCCCTAAGAATATTTTGGTACACTCAGTAGTCATTAGGACTCCATCCACCCAACTCCCATCCTGTTCTGGGGAATTATAGCACATGTAACTTTGCCATGTTTGCTTTGTTTGTATGTGTGTGTCCACTATCTCTGCTGGGGTCAGAATGTTGTTCTAAATGTCTGCGTGTATGTGTCTGCCCACATCTATTGCATTGCTTTGAATGCAGCTGATCTTTGATTTGCTTTGATTGCTTCTGCTCTTAGGAGAATGTCCTAGATGACTATCTAGTTTTACCTAATGTTTGGACCTGCCCTGACTACCATATTTCCTTGCCTCCGCACTGGGTGTCGGTCAGCAACTAGATGTACCTCTCTGAGATGTACTGTGTCTATGGCAGTGCAAAGGTTGTCTCACCTGGCTAAGGCCATATTGATCCTGTCCCAGACCCTCCTTATTGCTGTATGGGTAGCCTGCGCCTTCAGGGGGTAGAACAACTCTTCATTGGCCAGAACTAATTTTCAGAGCATAAGGGTTTCTGCTCTGGTGAAGGTGGGCTGCTGCATGGCTGCCATTGTTCTCATATAGTATTGTACATGGGGGCACGTGGGGACTGTAAACACAGGCACATGCTTCATGTAAGGTTGGGGCACATGCAGGTCCTGCACCACATAGACTGGCATCTCACATGTGTAACAGACTAAAATTGGCTTCCACACAGGTACAAACCCTGTAACTTTCTGAAGTATCTCCTATGTCTATCCGGTGGGGCCAGCGAGGATGCCAACCCATTCTGACTTTGGAACACATATGCGCTTCATCACGGATGCTGGTGCCGGCTGGAACGTTAGGTATATATTTTCCTTCGCATGCACATGAAGTTCTCCGCCATGCATTTTTTTCGCATCTCTTTTCAGGGGCGGAGCTGTGCCAATTTTAGAACAACTGAAATTGATGTAGGATCACACATGTTTTCTCTTCCTCGCCCCAACCACCCCCTAGCCATCCTTTCAAAAATGTGTCTTCACAGGTGTAATTTTATGTTCCACCCATGTTCTGCACAAAATTTGCTTCTGTGCATACCAGGAGTGAAAGTACATACCATCGCATTTACCCATATGTTTACAGCCAAAACCGCAGCCATATAGGCTTATAAGTGGCTGCTTACACATGAAAATGACTAAACAACCCCATGATGTGCATGCTATACCAGAAAAGTACTGGGATCATGACTACAGATAATTATGGAGAATGAAGCAGTTATGATCACCTGGAACATTCCCATTCCAACCTATAAACAGTTTAATGCAAGAAAACTTGGAAAAGCAGTAAAGGAGAAAACCGCTCTAATGCCAGTCAGCCTGTGCGGTATATTAAGAACCTGAATAAAGATAAAGAAGTGTCAGTGCCAAATGATTATTCTGCAAATCAAGTAGAGAGAGAAAAGATTCTCAAGTCAGAGATCAAGAAAACGTGACAGAAAGATGCAGTAATGTTTCCCTTTATATTGGATGACACAGAATTGATTAAAAGCAATTTCCAAGCACAGCTTGATAGGTTGTCCATACATATTACATCCTATGAACTCCAGAAGGAAGCTCTCTTTGGCACACTGTGAGTACTACAGCAAGTGCTAGCAGTAAATGTGAAAGACTGAAATCATACTTCAGATTCCCTGGCTTAGAAGTGATGTTGATTACTGTCCTGGTATGTGCAAAACTAACCCATTTGGAGACATTCCCCCCTAGACATAAAAGCCTCTGTTTACTAAGGTGTAATAAGGTTTTTCAGTTAGCTTGTAGTAATTTGCAAAGTTAAAGCATAGCAACTGTAGAATCTCGGTGTTAGCAAGGCATGTTTTGTATGGCTAATGGCTGCCTTAGAGTTCAACGGAGAAAAAGTATCTATTGTGTGGTGACTGCATAGCAGATAAGGTGAATAAAGCTAGTTATACCCATGCCATTAAGTGATCTGCATTATTTATCCCATTAGCAGTTAGTGGGGCATGTTTACAAAGTTCTATAGGGTGGGAATGTGGTTAGCACATATTTTTACCATCACAGGACAGACTGGCAGTGGTAAATGCAGGGAGTGCAACTGCGGTAGAGACTACACTAGGTTCAGCAGTCACATGTTAGTAGTAACAGTAAGTCAGATACACATGCGCTCTGTGAAAGCTCATGCTACTTGCCTTTCACACTTGCATACTACACCAATGTGCCTTCCTACACAGGTGTATGTCACTGGGGCCACAGCACTGTGCTGTGTGGAAGGTTGAGATCACCTTGCAGATGCCTGCAGGATGCAAAAGGACACATCCAGGTAGCTGCAGCAAGCCATGGAACTAGACGGGCATTACAACAGCTAGACTGTATATGGGGCCACTGGGGATAGCTGCAGTACAAGGGTGTGCCAATGCAAATGAAATCCATGCCATACAATGTCTGAGAGGTGAGCAAGAGCAATGCAGTGGGTGGATGAAGCCCATCATATTCCAGCAGAGGGAACAGACAACAATACACGGCCCCCAACCTCACCAACAGAGCAAATGGGCAGTGAAAGATAGAGAAGGCTGACTGAGGAATATATGTTCAGAACAGAAATATGGGCTAAGTACAATGGGGTGGGGTATGCAATTCAATGAAACAAATTCCTGCATACAAGGGGGGCTTATAAGTCTCTGACTTTGGGGTTCCCTCACCAGTTTCTGCCCTGGGCAACCGCATGTCTATCACTGAACCTAGGGTTAGGGTGGAGTTGAGGTAGAGTAGGCAGGAACAGCCATGCACAGTTAGCATGGCAAGGGCAGGGTCCCCTGCACATACAGATGCAGCATTTGTGCCCTAACTCCCACAGACATAGCCACAGCACTGTATCTACAAGGGGGGCTGAGAAGTCTCTGGCCTTGTAACGAAACAGAAAGCTTGTGGCATAGTTCAATTCTGGAGGTCCAAATGATCTCTCTACAGTTTTGTTTTATTTGGTACAATAAATCTAGTGGCATAGTTCAGTTCTGGAGTTCTGAATGATCTCTCTGCAGTTTCCCACCTCACTACAAAGATTCCATCCATGGCCCCGAAATCGCATGGAAACTGCTACCGCTGTTTAGGAAACATACCCCTATATCTGTTAGCGGAGTCAGAGCCATTACCGTATCTAGTCTTTTGCGAGCAGTGCAGCCGCACAGGGCGCAAAGGCTTAGGGGGCGCATTTTGGCTGCCTGCTGTTGCCCTGCCGCCACCACTTTTTCTTCTCTCAGTGGTGGCAGAGCAACAGCAGGCAGCTGAAATGCGCTCCTAAGCCTTTTCACAGCACTTTAAGCAGGTCTGGTCCCTCCCTCCTCTGACACGACATCAGAGCAGGGAGGGACAAATCTGCTTAAAGTGCTGGCGACTTGCACATCGGACACACGCCCTCCCCTTCACCTCTATCCAGCCACTTTCTGCTCTTTCCCTGCTGCCAACACTGTCATGGAAAAAACAGAGGGCGGCAGCAGCAGGGCAAGAGCAGACAGCGGCTGGATGGAAGTATTGGGGGGGGAGGAGGGGGCACGCGCCTGATGAGCAAGTCGCACAGTGCGCGATTCTAGCTCGGTATGGCCCTGGTCAGAGCTAATGGTTAGTGAAAGCATGTATATTAGTACAGGGTACCATACACTATTAGACTAAAACTGAGAAAGAGTTAATTCTGTTCAGAACCTTGCTTAGAAATAAAACTTCATATATTAGCTTACTAGGTGAAGGTTTACATGTCCTGAAATAAAGAAAGGGCACGTTGTACCCCAGCCCCTCTGTCTCAGGGATACCAGATAGCAGTCTCAGGGTTTTTAGCTAAAATACTCTCAGGGTTAGTAATTAGTAGATATCAAGAGGTATTAGCAGTAAACAATTATGTCAATTAGGTCATTCTATATCTTGGAATCCTGTATTCCTCCTTATAATGGCCATGTAAAGTAAACAATTATGTCTTGGACTCCATTTATGGCTCCACATTGACCCACACCGAATAAGTTGACCTACAATATGATAAACATACATGACGTATAATGATAAAGTGAAATTATGCTGTATCATCTACAAAAGCCTTATAAATAAAGTGAACCATGGCTGAGAAGTTAGAGTAAACAGGGAGAACGTGCTTCTCTCAGTTTCTCTCCACAAAGCTTTGGTGTATTTTTCTATAGAACTGTGTGTGTATTTTATTGACTATTTGATAACCTTCCCATTGTTTGTGAATGTAGTTCTTTGTAGCTTCAAGAGCCCAGTGAGGTTACTGGTGAGGAGAGAGTTAGAGTAAGCTCTTCAGTTAGCACATGCTAAATCCCATGCTGTTTAGCCCAATTAGTAAGCCAAAAGGAAAGTCATTGAAAGTCCACCATTGGATTCTCCCAAAACTTTCAAACCACTTGTGATTAAATCATTTTTTTTGTCGGGACCAGCCGGCATGAGTGGGGAGAGGAAAAAAGTCCCCCCTCAGCGTTGGGAAGGCCCTTTTTATTCAACAAGTATTAATCTCTATACCATTAATAATAGTGTAACAAACACTTATCTGAAGAAGCGGGCGATGTTCGTCTCACTGTAGGCAAACTTTGGGTTTCCAAAATACACGACATGCATGTTTCAGGCTTATAAAAAGCCCTGTGTCAAGTGTTCCCCTCTGTGCATGACGTCAAACCCAACAGTCTCTTATTTGTAGCAGAAATAGCAGCTGATTGGTTGAACAAACCATATGATAAAGAAAGGGGTTGGACAATGAAGTTTAAAATGGAAACCACGTCCATTCACATATATCCAAAACGGAGAGACAGCTCATATAACACTCCACCAGTCACAATTAGAGATTAATTACTGTTGAATAAAAAGGGCCCTCCTGATGCTGAGGGGGGAATTTTTTCCTCTCCCCACTCATGCCGGCTGGTCCCGACAAAAAAAATGATTTAATCACAAGTGGTTTGAAAGTTTTGGGAGAATCCAACGATGGACTTTCAATGACTTTCCTTTTTGGCTTATTTCTGTGGTCATTCAAGTGGTGGAGGTTCATTTAAAACTGATAGCCCAATTAGTAAACATGCCCCTAACTCTTAAACACCACTTATAATTTTTCAAAGTTTGATCTTATCCCATGTTAATTGTCTCTTCTAGTTGAAAAGCCCTAACCTCTTAATCGTTTTTTCCTAAAAGTGAGCTGTTCCATACTCTATCATTTTTGTTACTCCTCTCTGCATATTTTCTAGTTCCGCTATATCTTTTTTGAGATGTGGCAACCAAAACTGCATACAATACTCAAGGTATGGTCTCACCATGGATCAACACAGAATCATTACTAGGTTTGCTTTCTATGACTTTTAAAATAATTCCTCGCATTGTGGAGATCATTTAATGCCATTACTGCATGCTAACCATTACAATATGACCCCCTCTATTTGCTTTATTGTCACTACTGTATGCATATCAATACAGTTGATGACAACAGTTGTTGCTGTTAAGTGCCGCCGAGTCGGAGTCGACTCATGGCGACCCTCTGGATAGCTATCCTAAATTGTGTTCGGTCTTGAGTCAGGCGGCTCATTGTTGACAGACTGGTACCCATAGCTGCTGTTATTGTCTCGATCCATCTCATTGCTTGCTTTCCTCTTTTGCGTTGACCTTCTATCTTGCCAAGCATGATGTCTTTCTCTAATGATCTCTCTCTTCGCATGATGTGTCCAAAGTATGAAAGGTGAAGTCTTGTCATCTGAGCTTCTAAAGAAAGCTTAGGTTTGATCTCCTCTAGTACCGACTGGTTTGTTCTTCGGGCAGTCCATGGTATACACAGTATTCGCCGCCAGCACCATAATTCAAAGGCATCAATTTTCTTCCTATCTTTTTCACTGTCCAGCTTTCACATCCATATGATGTTATTGAAAATACCATGGCTTGAACAAGTCGAATCTTTGTATGGAGAGAGACATCTCTGCTCTTGAGAATCTTATCTAGGTCTTTCATAGCCATTCTGCCAAGAGCAATGAGTCATCTGATTTCTTGACTGCTTGTTGCTTCTTTATTGATAGTTGAACCAAGCAGGTTAAAGTTGTTCACGATTTCAGTTTCTTCTCCTTCAACGATGAACCTGTTGATTATGCCAGTTGTCATGATCTTTGTCTTCTTTACATTAAGGTACAGGCCCATTTTGAGACTATGTTCTTTGATAGTGAGAAGCAAATGTTTCAGATCATCTTCACTTTCAGCCAGTAATATGGTATTATCAGCATAGCGAAGGTTGTTGATGAGTCTTCCACATGACAACAGATAAAGATTGAAATGGTCAAAAAGTCTGTACTGGAAGGTGATAAGGTTTATAACTGCTGCTCCATGCAGGATAGGGGTGTGCAGGGAAACACATTTTGTTTTGTTTCATTGTGGATTTTCAGTTTTCTTTTCATCTCCCTGTCGTTTTTTTTTAATAGGGTGCACTATTGCCACTTTCGTTTCAAAATGAAAGCACATCCCTAATGCAAGGTGCCCTAATGTGTTTATTTAGAGTGGTAACTTCCTCTCCATGGAAGTTACTCCCATGGCTTCATTTAAGGTTACAGCTGACTTTCTTTTTAGCTTACCCTTATGCAGTCACTTAAGTTTGTATCTGCCAGTCCATGCACAATACTCCTCTATTTTTTTGGAAACACAATAAAGTCATGCCGCTGCTGTGCTGAGCTAAAGCATTACTCCATACAGTGCTGTGATTTCATGTTCTTGCCATCACTTCAGTCAGGAGAGCATTCCAAACATCCACCTCTCTGTAAAAAAATATTTACTGACATTTCACCAGAGTCAGCTTCCTTATAGCTAAATATCATGTCTCCTAGTTCTACATCTTCCTTCCCTTCTTACTGTCATAGTAACATAGGAATTGATGGCAGATAAAGACCAGTATGGTCCATCTAGTCTGCCCAGTAAGATAGCAGGAGTAGGTGCACCTGCCACTCTGTGCAGGCCACCCCTCCCCATGTCTTTGTTTAGGGGTGAACCCACTGCTCCATGTAGGACATCCCTATTTGTTGAGAAATTAGATGGTTCAGTTTATTTTGATTTTATCCTGTTGCTGTAAAGGGATCCACTGTGTCTGTCCCATGCCATTTTGAATTCCGTCACTGTTTGCCCCCACCACTTCCATCGGGAGGACATTCCAAGCATCCACCACCCTTTCAGTGAAAAAGTATTTCCTGACATTGCCTTTCAATTTACCACCTTGCAGCTTCATGTTATGCCCTCTAGTTTTACAGCTTCCCCGTCTTTATAGGTTTGTTCATTCATTATTTCTCTTTAAGTATTTAAAGGCCTGAATCATATCTCACCTATCCCTCCTCTCCTCCAAAGTGTTCATATTGAGGACTTCAAGTCTCTTCTCATAAGGCTTTTGACGCAGGCTCCAAATCATTTGGTCGCCTTCCACTGAACAGTTTCCAGTCTTTTTACCTCCTTTGCAAGATATGGTCTCCAAAACTGAACACAGTATTCCAAGTGAGGCCTCACCAGTGACTTATACAGTGGCATTAGTACCTCTTCCTTTCTGCTGGTAATTCCTCTTTGTATGCAGCCCAACATCCTCCTGGCTTTTGCCACCGCCTTGTTGCACTGTTTTGCCACCTTGAGATCTTCAGAAATAATCACACCAAGGTCTTTCTCCTGATCCGTGGACATCAACCTCTCGCCCCCTATCGCATACATTTCCCTTGGATTTCTGCTACCCAATGCATGACACTGCACTTCTTTGCATTAAATCTTAATACCAAGCATTAGACCATTTTTCAAGCTTTTGCAGATCTTTCCTCATCTTAACTATACCTTCAGGGGAGTCCACTCTTTTGAAAATTTTCATGTCATCTGCAAAAAGACAGACTTTTCCATTCAGTCTTTCAGCAATATCACTCACAAATACATTTAACAGTGCCGGGCCCAGGACTGAACCCTGGGGCACCGCGCTAATCACTTTTCTTTCATCCGAGTGAGCTCCATTTACCATCACCTTCTGTCGTCTGTCAGTCAACCAATTTCTGATCCAGTTTACCACCTTGGGACCCATCCCCAAACTACTGAGTTTATTGATAAGCCCCCTATGAGGAATAGTATCAAAGGCTTTGCTGAAATCTAGGTAGATGACATCCATCGCATGCCCCTGATCTAGTTCTCTGGTCACCCAATCAAAGAATCAGACTTGCTTGGCAAAATCATCCTTCGGTAAAACCATGTTGCCTCGGAACTTGCAACCTGTTGGTTTTGAGAAAGTCCACTATTCGCTCTTTCAGGAGCACCTCCATTAATTTTCCCACCACCAAGGTAAGGCTCACGGGCCTGTAGTTTGTCACTTCTTCCCTGTCACCACTTTTGTGTATAGGTACCACATCAGCCATTCTCCAGTCGTGAGGAACTTCTCCTGTTTCCAAGGATCTGTTGAAAACATCCTTTAACGGCCCTGCAGAAAACCTCTCTGAACTCTTTCAGCATCCTGGGATGTATCCCATCTGGTCCCATGGTCTTGTCTACTTTCAGTTTTGCAAGTTGTTCTAACACATCATCTTCTGTGAATGGTGTGGTATCTACTTCATTCCCATTTTTATATTTGGGAGTCACAGGTGGTCCTTCTCCAGGATTTTCTTTAGTTAAAACAGAGTAGAAGGGTTTTTTTAGAAATTTTGCTTTTTCAATGTCACTTTCCACTAGTCCGTTCCCAGCACTTCTGAGTCCTGAAATTCCACCTCTGATCTTCTTCCTTTCCCGAATATACCTGAAGAAAGTTTTGTCGCCACACTTAACATCTTTAGCCATCTTTTACTCTGCCTTTGATTTTTCTTTCCTTCCTTCTCTTTTTATCTCTTTTAGTTTGATCCTGTATTCATTTCTGTGTTCCTCTGTTTGCAAACTTTTGAATTTTGTAAAAGCTGTGTTTTTTGCCTTTATTTGAGCAGCCACTTCTTTCGAAAACCAAATAGGTTTCCTTCTCCTCTTGTTTTTATTTACTTTTCTTACATATTTATCTGTTGCCCCTTTTATTGCCACCTTTAGTTTAGCCCATTGCAATTCCATTTCCCTTATCCCCTCTCACCCTGCCAACTCCTCCTTCAGGTACTTGGCCGTTTTACTGAAGTCAGTGTTTTTGAAGTTTAGGACTTTGAGCTTGCTATGACTGAACTGCACCTTGGCTTTTATCTCAAACCACACAGTGTGATGATCGCTGCTGCTCACAGGGGCACCCACCCAGACATTCGACATGCTATCATCGTTGGTGAGCACTAAATCCAGCATTGAGCTTTCCCTGGTTGGTTCCATCACCATTTGTCTAAGTAACGCATCTTGGAAAGCATCCACAATTTTTTTGCTTCTTTCCAGATTTGCAGGAGTAAACAATCCACATCAGGTAGATTAAAGTCACTCAATATGATCACTTCCCCCTTTGTGGCCATCTTGGCAATATCTATAATCAATTCATTATCTATCTCTTCGATTTGAGTCGGAGGTCTGTAGACTACAGCAGTATGGATGTCAACTACTGTATTAGTCAGTCAATTTTTAATCCTGTCTACTATCTGAGATCCTACTTCTAGGTTACTCAGTTTGTTCATAAAAATCTTATGTGGAATAATATCAAAATCTTTGCTGAAATCCAAATTAACCTTATACAGCATATTCTTCAACCTAATTCTTTAGTTGCCCAGTTAAAAATCAAATTCATTTAACATAATCTGCTTCTGGTAAAATGATGTTCTTGGGATCTTGCAACACACTGGATTAAAGATAGTTTACTATTCTTACCTTTGGCAGCATTTGCATTGATTTTTCTACCACTTGTAGTTTCTAATCTCTTTTCTGTTGCCTCTTTTGCAAAAGGGGGCCAGCTTCCCTTCTCCTATTGAAACGTCCCATTCTCCAATGATCTATTGAATACATCTTCTAATAACCTGTCAGAACCTGACTAACTCTCATCTTAAGACATATCTCAACCGGACCTATGTTTTTTGGTCAGTTTTCAGCTTTGCAAATTTCACATAAATCCTATGAATAATGTGATGTGCTCCACTCCCATATGTATTCTTATCAACCTTTGCAGTCCTTATCCAAGCTCTTCTTCTATGAACATCAAACTGAAGTATTTATTTAGCAATTTTGATTTTAATTTGTCACCTGCCATACCTTTCAGTCTCATACCTCTAGCCTTCCTCCTTTCCCCAATATATCATAAAAAATCTTAGCATCTCATTTTACCTCTTTAGCAATCTTTTCTTCTGCTCACATGTTTGCTGTCATAATTTATTTCCTTATTTCTTTCAGCTTTACTGGATGTTCTCCCCTGTACGAGTATTCATCTTTTTGAGAATCATTATGCTTTTGAATCTTGCTTGTTTTCCTTTATTTTCTTAGCTACCTCCTTGGAGAACCATATCAGCTTCCTTTCCCTCTTTCTTTTATTTTCTTCCTTTACGTAACGATTAGTTGCCATCATTTTAGTTTAATACATTCTTCTCTCTCTTTACCTATCTCCTCGCAGCCCACTAGAATTTCCATAAAACACTTCCTTAATTGACAAAAGTCAGCCTTTATGAACTTTGAACTTGATGTGTCTGGACTCCAGCTTAACTGTTATATGAAATCACATCACTTGATAATTACTGGTGCTCAGATAGGCACCTTTCTGAACATTATAAACACTGTCTCCATTTGTGAATACTAGATCTAGTGTCACCTTTTCCCTTAAGGTTTCCATTATCATTAGTCAGAGCATAGACCCTTGACCCTGTTTATTTACTACTTACCATTTCTGCTGGTGGGATAGTCCATTCTATATCCAGAAGGTTAAAGTCTTCTAGCAATACCACTTTTCCCTTCATTCCACGTTTTGGATTTCTTTTCTTTGTCTGAATTGGAGGTCTATAGACCACAGCAAAACAGAAGCAGCAGCAATAGATGCTAAGTTAAATTCTAAATATGCAAAAGTTATTAAAAAAAATAAATATATTTTAATAATTCTAACAGAGGAACATAAATCATGTTTATTTGAAAATAAACAAAGACCATAAATACATACATGTAAAAACCTGACATGGCCATGTTTATATCCAGGGTATAATAAACAATGCACTCCAGCTCCGCCAATCAGGGTTCTGTTCAGGTCATTCCACCGACACCATTCTTCTTTCTGTGCTCAGCGAGGTCCACCAGTCTTTTGACCATGGCAATGCCACTTTTCCTGTCTCTCTCATTCTATCTGCAGCTTTTGACTTCATCAATCACGATCTTCTCCTCTCTTGTCAACAAGCTATTGGTCTTCAGGGTCTAGTTCTCAAGTGGCTTGGGTCCTTTCTTTCACAACACTCCTCCAGGGTTATCATGGATAATTCTACCTCCTCCTGCTACCCCCTTCTCTGTGGTGTCCCTCAAGGCTCTGTACTAGCTCTCCTTCTCTTTAACATTTTTCTTGGCCTTCTGGCTCTCCTCATCCAAGAATCTGGCATCTCATTCTACCTATATGCTGACGATATTCTTTTACTTCACCATACTAATCCTTACTCTCTGGATTTTTCCCCTTTGAACTCCATCCTCTCCTGCGTGGCCGCCTGGCTATCCACAAATTGTCTTGCTCTCAGTCCCTCCAATACAACCGCCAGCAGGCTTACAGGTTCCTCCATGCCACCCTTCACTGCACCTACCCTTGCAGGGCTCCCAATTCAACTCACACCCTCTTTTTGTTATCTCAGGGTCATCCTCAACTCTGCACTTTCATTTCATGAACATCTTCGCCACATTACACAACACTCCATTTATTCCCTCCACCACATCAGGGCTGTTTGATCTCTCTTATCCGTCCCTGCTCTTATTACCCTCTTGTTACCCTTGTATTATCCCGCCTTGATTATTGTAATTCAGTACAAAGCGGTCTCCCTCAATATTCTCTGAAACGACGCCAACTTATACAGAATACTGCAGCTGGACTCATCTTTCATACTTCCCATTATGACCATATAACCCCTCTTACTCATCCATCTTCACTGGCTTCCCATTCCATTCTGCATACAATATAAGATTCTCACTCAGGTTCACAAGGCTCTACATACTGGTTCTCCACAGTATCTCTCACCACTCATCATCCCTCATGCACTTCAACTTTCTCTTCGATCTATACATATGAACCATCTTTTCATACCCCCTCTCTCACAGTCTTATCTCAAATCAACATGCTACTCTGCTTTTTATTTTCTTGGGCCCACATTCTGAAATAATCTTCCTCCCTCCCTCAGGCTAGAACCCTCACTCCAAAAGTTAAAAGCTCAACTCAAGATATATCTATTTTGTACTGCTTATGACCTACCCCCCAACCCTCCTGAATGTTGATCTTCCCTGTACTCTTCGGTTACCCTTGTTTGCTCTGTGAGCTTTCCTGTCTAACCAATGGCGTTCCTTTCTGAGTTTAATTTTATAGATGTATTTTATTGTTAACCACTCCACTGACCCCAATTAGGACAGTATATAAAGTTTTAATAAATGAAAAGAAATGAAAAATACTGCATAACAGGCTCAATACTGAACCTTTACTTGAAATGATATTTAGATACCGTGGAACCCTCAGAAGGCTGAATAAGCCTCACTATGATGAAGTTCTAGGGTGGAATGACAAAACAGAGCACACAAAAACATGGTACTAGTCAGCAAAAATCATAAGTTTGTTAAAAAGTAAATATGTTGTTTGTTGTTCTAAATAAATGGTGTACTTTAAATTAAAAAACACAGCATGAGTAATCTACAGTATTTCTCCAATAAGCAAAGGCAATAGCTTTATTTACGGGCTATTGTGACCTTTCCCAGAACCTGGCTTAATATTTTTTTTTCAAATTCAGACAAGCTCAGTAGTTTATCATACTGTGCATGATGCAGCATTACAGGAAAATCATACAAGCCTCTACACTAATATACCACATGAGCTACTGAGGCCTTTAAAGTGAGATTTTAAGATAACAAAAGTCCTTTCAATGAATAATAGAGCAAACTTTTAATTTTGTTACAGTGTTCCATTACAGGAGTTTGAGGATAAGACATGGAGCTTATTAACCAGTTATTGTGGGGACCGCTATGGTCACCTGTGGTACAGAACAGTGACTAAATAAATATTGTGGATGGAAGTCAGGATATCACACAAATTTGCATTGAAGACACATAAGTGGAAATCATTAGGTTAATGGGTATATTATGCATATTAATCAGTTGAAGAAAGCTGTGAGCATTGTGAGTTAATGAATTAAAAACATGTATATCCCTAGAAATCATCAATCGGTAATTTGGCGCCTGCAAAGATGTGCTATATACCTGACTGTAAAAGAATGAAAAAACACATGGCATGGTTAAGAATATTTAGCTATCACATATGTAATGAGACCTTTGGCACTGCACACCACCTGTATATTGAGACAGTTAAAGGATTTCTATTCCTGTAGATCCTTTCAGTAGCAGCTGGTAGCAGGTATTGAAAAGTGAACACAGACTGAAGGGAAATTAGCACTGTCATAAAAGTCGCTCATGTTTTGCTGTAGTTAATGTTTTTCTTGAGAAAAAGAAACATATCGATTCGTTTTTCCTGTGAAGAGGGTCAATAAACTGCTTAATACACAGTGAAGTAGCTGCCTGGATAATCACTATTATGCTACTGATAGTGGTCAGGAAGCTGCCTATGGCTAGGAAGTTTAAAGCAATGGTGATGGATAAATCCAGGGCAGTAATTCTTAACCCAGTCCTCGGGACTAACCTAGTCAGTCAGGTTTTCAGGATAACCACAATGAATATATGCATCTCTTCAGGGGAGAGAATAAAGTTCCCTCCTCAAGTCTTGCTGAGTACCTTCACGTGGTGACCCCGTTGTATTTATTTATTTAACATTTTTTATATACCGCTTTTCAGGGTTATCAAAGCGGTTTTCAGAGAACTGAATAATGTTTACATAGAACAATAAAACTGTAACTATTCACATTTAACAATTGATAATTCTTCACAACATTTACAACAATTTGTAACTATTTACAATAAGCTGAGGTTGTATAACATCTATACTAAATCTCAGCAAGGTGACACTATAATTGAAGTATGGTAGGAATGAAAAAGAAAAATACATACTGGCCACACATCACCAAGGATAAAAAGGTGCCCACCTGTAGCTTACACACTAGGGCTAATGGTGGTGGTTGTGATAGTGCAAGCACTGCAGATGAAGATAACGTCCCTACAACAGATAAAGGTCATTGTGAGTGTGTTCATGGCCCCACTGTGGCATGAGAAAAACCACAGAAATTAATGAAAAGGTTAAGAGGATTAACTATGGTTAAGTGGACTTCTGCAGATAAGGAGGAGATAATGTACTGCTACTTTTATGCTACAAACACTATATTTAAAACAAAAGGGTATGCAAAGAGAATCTGCCAAAAACTGGAAGAGGAAAATTACCACAAGAAAAAATGCAAGGTAGACCACCACATACTGCTAAAGAAGATTCCACAGAATGATAACTTTGATAGAATTTTATTGTGATTCTTAAATGAGGATAACATTTGTCCTAAAGGGATGGTAAAAACAAGGGACTGTACAAAACCAATGATCCTACATTGTTAAAACCGGCAGTGGAATTATTAGGAACAGACGACTTACAACTTTTGCCAGAATCATGCATTGTGGTGCATCAGAGGCAACATTTGGAAATAGATCCTGCACCATCAGATGAACAAAGCAAGAATATAGAACAAGAACCTGAACAAGTGAAATCAACTAATACACAAGAAACTACATAGCAAACAGCAGAGCATCCTCCACTTTAGAGTATGAGTAACTTCCAGAGTTATCAAAAAACACGAATATTATAGAGATCAACTATTATTTATTGATTTATTTATTTATTTATTTAGCATTTCTTCTATACCGCACTATTCACATCAGTGTGGTGTACATCAAACAAAAACATATACATTGCAGGCTATCTGCAATGCATTCACATTTGAACAGGGATTGAAACTTGGAATAACAGGGGTAAATGTCTACAGTTGTTTACATTGTTGAGTATCTACAGTTATTTACAATGGAGAGTATATTTTCCTATAGAGCCTACACTGAAAAATATCTTGTGAATAGGTAGTGCTTTGGAGCCTTCCTGAATTGTGTTAGGTTGGTGATATCTCTCATGTCTGAAGGGAGGGCATTCCATGCTTTGGGGGCATAGATGCTGAAGGCTCTGTTAGATGTTGTCTTTGTGCATCTCGTTGTTTCTTTCGGGACTATGAGGGTGTTTATTGCTGCGGATCTTCTGATTCTATTGGGGGGTGAGGTGTGTATTAGCTCTGTGATGGCTGTGGGGGTCTGGTTGTTCAGGGCTTTGAAGGTCATAATTATGATCTTATATTGGGTTCTGGCTTGAATCGGTAACCAGTGGAGCTTTTTCAGGATTGGTGTGATGTGGTCCGTCCTTGACATTCCTTCTAGCACTCTGGCTGCTGTGTTCATAGCCAGATGGAGAGGGTTTAGGGTTGTTTGTGGAAGCCCATGAAGGATTGCATTTGCAAAATCAAGGCGTGGCATCACCAGGGCTTGGTAGATTGTTCTGAAATCAGTGGCATCGAGTAGTGGTCGTAAATGATAAATTGTCCTTATTTTATGGTATATCAATTGTGCTGTGTTTTTTATGTGTGTTTTCATGTCCAGCCGTTGGTCAAGGGTGATGCCTAGGTATCGAAAAGTGGGTTTAGCTGTCAGTTCTGTGTCCTTTACCTTTTAGTGTGAGTGGGGTTGTGAAATCCTGGTTCCTTGTGATGAACAGTACGTCAGTCTTGCTGTGATTGATTCGTAAGTTCTGTGTGCGGAGCCACTCCGCAACTGCTTCAAAACAGCTTACCAGAGGGGTAAAATCAGGTTGGTCCGTTGCAAAAGGCATATAGAGGAGAATATTGTCTGCACATGCTAGGCAGGCTACATTAAAGGATCGAACCAGGTCGCAGATGAGTTGCATGTAAATGTTAAACATTAATGCGGATAGCGAAGAGCCTTGAGGTACACCCTGTTCTTGTAGGAATGGGTCTGATGTTGTGGTGCCAATCCTCACTTGTTGCCATCTGTTGGACAGGTAGGATTTGCACCATCTCAGTGCTGAGCTATGGATTCCTTTTTCCTCAAGACGTTCAATAAGTATTTGATGACTAACAGAGTCGAACGCAGCTGCAATATCAATGAATATAAGGACAAAACCTTGCTGGATGTTATCTATTCCTGTAATTATGGTGTTGAAGAGGGTGGTAAGGAGAGTCTCCACTCCATGTGCTTCCCTGAAGCCATGTTGCAATGGGTCCAGGGGGGCTTCAGTATCGATGTGTTGCTGGATTTGGCATTGAGCTACCTTTTCAATTATTTTGGCTAACAGTGGAATGCTGGATATCGGTCTGTAGGATTCGACCTTTAGGGGGTCCAGTTTGTTATTCTTCAGTAGTGGCCTAATGGAGATATGTTTTAGGCTTTGTGGGAAGGATCCCGTTGCGAACGATTGTTCTAGGATTTTATTTAGGAAGTGGCTTAGTTCACAGCGAAGTTCTCTTATCCAGGACACTGGACAGGGATCATTTGGCGCGGTGGTAGCGTTGATGGTGGCGATGGTAGTTTCAATCTCTTTGGGTGATATGGTGTTGAATTTGGTCAGTGGGGAAGGGTGTGGCGGCTTGGGTGGGGGGAAGAGTCTAGTGGGGTTGGGGCTTTTGACTGTCTGAATCATTTTTGATTGTAAGTAGTCAGCATAATCCTGTGGTTGTATTATGTGTGTTTGTTCCGGGGTTGGTTCTCGTGCTAAAGTTTTTACTATGTTAAATAAGTCATGGTGCTTGTTTATTGATCGTTTCAGGAGGTCTTATGGAACTGCTTTCTCCTCTCTGCTATTTCTTGGCGATGCTTTTTTAAGTATGAAGAGTATACTGTATAAGCTTCGGTGGATCGGGATCGGCGCCAACGTCTCTCGAGCTTGCGCAGGTGGAGGAGTGATGCATGTAGTTCATTTGAGTACCATGTTACATGTTCTCGGCTCTTGGTCCTTCTATTCATATCTGGGAGTTGTGCGCTAGACCTATGGGTGTTGTCCCAGGTATTAATCAGGTCATCTAGACCAGGATCTGAGATGTTTAGGAGTGGAAGGACTTTCTTTAGTATTTCTTCTTTGTCAAAGGAGCGAAATCTACTCGCTGGTGGTTTGGGAGGGATGGTGTTGGTGTTCTGATTGTTAAGGAGGGTGGGTAGTTGGAATCTGATCAAGCTGTGATCAGACCAGGGTACCGGCGTTATAGATATTGCGAGATCGTGGCCTGCATCCGTGATCGCCTGTGGGGTGAAGATCAAGTCCAGTGTGTTTCCCTTCACATGAGTGGGTACTCTGACTGTCTGGCTGTATCCAAAGTTATCAAGTGCTTCAAGAAAGGCTGTGATTTGGGTGTCCTGTAGAGTGGGGAAGTTGAAATCGCCTAATAGCCAGCTTGATGATCGTGGTTTATCTGTGTTGCAGGTGAGGTCGATTATTGTTGATAGATCCTCTGGTGAGGTTGTCGGTGCTCTGTAGACTAAGTTGATTGAGCAAGTGTTGTTTGATATGGAGATCGTGTTGAGGTGGGTTGTGCTGGTGGTGTTGCTCAGTTGAAATTGTAGTTCACTTTTCACGAGGATGAGTGCTCCACCTCCTCTTTGGTTGGCTCTATGGCAAGTATGGAGCGAAAACGTGGGGGGTAGCATCTGGTTGAGAATGACGTTGTCACAGTCTGATAACCAAGTCTCTGTGATCATCAGGATGTCGAGGTCGTAGTGGGTTATCAGGTCGGTGATCACTGGCCATTTTGTACGAATTGATCTGGCGTTGATGAGGGCGCATTTCAATGGTCCTTGATGCTGGTGTTCCTTGATCTGGGGCTTTTTAGTAAGTTGGAGGGCAATGTGGCATAGGTGAGGATGCTGTGTACGGTTGGCATTTGTTGAGGATGTGTGCGCCTTGTCTGTCCATCTCTTCCAATTACTCTGCAGTATTGGTATAGGGTTAGGACCTGGGTTGAAGGCATTTGAACAGCTGGGCAGTACAGTGATTAGATAGATACTGGCTAATGCTATGAATGTGTGCATCTTTCTAGTACTCCTCATGTGTCTAGAGTGGGGGGTGCTATCTCTTGTGAGAAGGCAGTGCTCTACCTGAGCGTGTTATAGCCGTGTCTGTTGTCTCAAGTAATCTGGTGCACTGGCTAGAGTTGTATTCTGTCCGATTGGTAAAGACTATATGTTCCTCACTTGTGTAGTTAGTGCAGGCCCTCTGTTTGTTGCAGACGAGTGCAGGTAGGCAGATATGTTATGTGGCACCGGTTCAGGTGAATATGTAGGCAAGCTCTCTGGATTGATTATCAGCTATATACAATTAGGTAGTTATTCTACTAGTAAGGCAATGCAAGCATCTATCTGGTAATAATATAGTAGTTAAGTAGACAATTCACTGGACTTATCGCCACATACATTTGAGGTAGCTATTCTAATTGGTAAGGTAGTGCATGAATCTATCTGGTATTAATGCAAGCCACTGGATAGATGTTCTATCTGGTGAGGCTAGATAGGCAAAATAATGGCAAGGATACAGGCAGCTCGGTAAGACTACAAAACTGATAGCTAGATGGCATAGCACTCAATGTTTCTAAGGCTTTACTTAATTTGCACCTTGAGCATATGTGGATTATTCCCTCTGCATATTCAGATCACAATGTACTTGCGTTTTCATTCCTTATTGAATTTGGGCTCAGTTTTGATCATTCATTGCTCCTTGCTCTTGGAATAGGCCTCCGAGATGGCCTCTGCCTAAGGGCCACGCCAAAGGGCCCTCTGGCGAGGCCCTCAGGCGCGGGCCCGCCGGGTGTGGGTGTGCCTGCTGGCTCAGTTTAAATAGTGGCTGCAGTGCCCCGATTGGGCTACTGGCGGTGGCGGTGGGAATCGCTGGTCAGAGGTGGCCCTGGCTGCTCGATCCTGGATGGGGAGAGCTGCTGCAGGGCTGCTGATGGCCGCATGTGGGTCCCGATGGCTTGATGTCTTGCTGGCTCAGTTTAAATAGCAGCTGCAGTGCCCCGATTGGGCTGCTGGTGGTGGCGGCGGGAATCGCTGGTCAGTGGTGGCCCTGGCTGCTCGATCCCGGACAGGGAGAGCTGCCGCAGGGCTGCTGATGGCCGTGTGTGGTGGGTCCAGATGGCTCAATGTCTTGCTGGCTCAGTTTAAATAGCGGCTGCTGTGCCCCAATTGGGCTGCTGGCAGTGGCGGTGGGAATCGCTGGTCAGAGGTGGCCCTACCTGCTCGATCCCGGACGGGGAGAGCTGCCGCAGGGCTGCTGATGGCCACGTGTGGGTCCCGATGACTCAATGTCTTGCTGGCTCAGTTTAAATAGCGGCTGCTGTGCCCCGATTGGGCTGCTGGTGGTAGCAGCAGGAATCACTGGTCAGAGATGGCCCTGGCTGCTCGATCCCGGACGGGGAGAGCTGCCGCAGGGCTGCTGATGGCCGTGTGTAGGTCCCGATCACCAAATAGAAAAAGCAACTGATACTGTGGCAGAATAATCTCCAGATGCAATTAGAAGTGACTAGTATATTTATCAGGTTAATAAAACTGACATTCCTTTGCTAAACATTTTTGTAACTCCAAGGCGATGAAGTTGTAGGATGATGTTTATCCACAAGGTAAAGTGACAATGAGGCCAGTTCTGTAGGTGCATATCTGGGCCGTCCCGACGTCTAGAAATCCGGATGACCCAGAGATGCACTCAATTCTGTTCCCATGGGGACTAGATGGCCCTGCGGGAGAAAATTCATGGCATTGGGCCTGGACATCCAGGCTGTGCCCCAATTCTGGCACCCTGGACATCCAGGCACTTCCCTGGCTAGCTCAGCCTGGCTCGTGCATGGAGCCGTGGTGCTGTGGTGTCCCGTTACCATGGCACTGTGGCTCCATGCAGGAGCTCCAATCACCCGCACAGCACAAAATGCCCTGTTCCCCAATGCTCGACTCCCAATAGGGCCTTCCGAGGCCAGGATTGGGCAGAGGGGCCACCTACCCAATAGTGGGGGCCCAACAGTCCCATCCTCCAATGCCAGGGGGACTTATTCGACCTCTAAGGTGGAATAAGATCCCTGTCTATCCTGGTAAACTCAGGCATACAGGGCCATTACTGAAATTGGCCCTGTTGTCTAGGTTGTGTGCCTTGTTCCCAGCCTGCCCATTCTCCTCCCCATCACTGCCCCTGCCTGCTCCTGTCCAGAGCTCCCCGCACATCTTCTATGTATGTGCGGGGAGCATTGGGCAGGTAATGGGGGCTCGGGTGAATTGCAGGGATGTATATCCAAAACGGATGTACATCCCCACTGTTCATCATTCGGAATGACCTCTATTGCTTCAATTTGTGTCTATGTATAGGGACCATAAAGAGGGAGAACCAAAATTCCCAGCATAGTCCTGTATGGTGGGGAAGCAAATAAACAAAATGCAGTAAAGATCAGCCACTTCCCTGAACACAAGCTAAAACCCTACTATGTTCTATTCAAAATAATAAAGATCATTGTTATCCTCCAAGCCTCATTAAATTATAAGAACATAAGATATGCCATACTGGGTCAGACCAAGGTCCATCAAGCCCATTATCCTGTTTCCAACAGTGGCCAATCCAGGTCATAAGTACCTAGCAGTCTCCCCAAAAGACAGAGGTTCCACAATGCTTGTATTGGGTCAAGCAGTGATATCTTGGGTCCCTTTTAATAATGGTTTATGGACCTTTCCTCCAGGAATTTGTCTAAACCTTTTTTAAACCCAGCTACACTAACAGCCTTTACTACGTCCTCCGGTAACAAATTCCAGAGTTTGATTACACGTTGAGTGAAAAAATTGCAAGGTAAGGATCATACTACAGTATGAACCTCCAAGGATTAAACTCAGGAATAAGTGGAAGAAATATGAATGCTTTGAATACCCTCCTAGGAAAGATGGTATAATACAGAGAATCCCTAGAGGTAAGAGGATGGAAATGAACACTGAGGCGGCCTGA
Organism: Ichthyophis bannanicus; assembly: GCA_033557465.1. Classification (NCBI taxonomy): domain Eukaryota; kingdom Metazoa; phylum Chordata; class Amphibia; order Gymnophiona; family Ichthyophiidae; genus Ichthyophis; species Ichthyophis bannanicus. The sequence goes on along the minus strand of CM066034.1, from coordinate 643,923,868 downwards.
TAGTGTGGTGCTTGCAACTCTAAGGGTTATTTTATTTATTTATTCATTTATTTAACATGCTTTTATATACTGCCCCTTCCAGTGATCAGAGGCGGTTTACATGGAACATCACAGCAAACTTCTACATTGAACTTAGCAACTATATACAATTGATTTGTTGGAACTATCTTACAAATAACTATGCACAATGTGGTAGTAACTATGTACAAGGTGGGAGAATCGGATACTTTATTTTTTTTTTTGGGGGGGGGGGTTCACATGCTCAAGAGCAAGAATGTTGGGTGTCTCCGACAGTTTGGGCTTGGGATGTATTATAGGAGTTGCCATAATATTTGGTGAATAGATGTGTCTTTAGGTCTTTTTGGAATTGAAGAAGGTTTTTTGTTGCTCTTAAGTTGTTAGGAAGAGTGTTCCATAATATTGGGGCTAAGCAAGAGAACACTCTGGAGCTGGTGGATTGGTTTGTGTTGTGGATGTGGGTGGGTATGGTATAGGTGTTTTGGAAGCAGTGTCTTCGTGCTCTAGAAGTGGTTGGGGGTGTGAGGAGTGAGGACAGCGGAGTAGTGGCTATTTTGTTATGATGTTTGAATATGATCATCAAGTATTTGTATATTATTCTTGGTGATTACTAAAGGGCGTTAGTGGCTACCATTGTGCTAATGCAAGATTAACACTCCAAGGTAGCAGCTAACCCATGACAACATCAGATATTGCAGGCAATTTTCTGCGATATCTGATTTTTATGTGGTGCAGATCTTTACAGGTGAGATTGGGGAAGATCAGGGTGGGAAATGGTGTTGGCCATGATTGACAGCCAGCACTCGAAAAAGATTTCATGTGGCAGCAGCCAAAATTAGATCCTATTGTGACAGCAGATAACGCCACCTCAAGAGGTGGCGTTATGTGCCTGGAGGCCCAATAATGCCCCAGAGGCAATAGAGCCTCCAGTAACCATGATGGGGTCTTCTCCCCACCAACAATAGTACCAGTGCCACAGTGCTGTGATTTGTGGCACTGACAATATCAAAAATGAAATTGCTGGCTCCCCCTGCAGCACTGATACCCCTTGGATAGCTCCCATTCTCCATTGAGAGCTGCCCTCCCTCCCTCTCCCCTTTCCACCTCCCTAAAATTAAAAATGGTCCTGGCTAGCCAGTCAGAAAAAGGGGGAGACATGCGGCCCCCCTGCCCCAAGCACATACCTTACTTCATCCTGGTAGTCTAGTGGTAGAGCAGGGCACGAACAATCCTATTTCTTCCTGCTCCATCTTGTGGCCATAACAAAATGGCTGCCATTATGATGTTCTGCCATCTAGTCTCACTAGAGGGCAGTACCACGAGATTGCAGCCATCTTTGTTAGGGCCTATAAAAAGCTCCAGGGACCTGCAATGCCCCCTGCAGATACCGCTGAAATTTTCAGCTTACCACATGGTTTTGGCTGCTAACGTAGCATTTTAGCAGCCAAAACTAACGTTGTTTAGCAAATATACCGCTACATGCCAATGGTAATATTTTATTTGATTAGATGATAAACACTAGAGAAAAGGAACTGGGTTTTACTCGGAGCAGTTTCTCCAAATGGGTTAGTTAGGTGCACACCATGACAGTCATGAACCTCACTTCTAAGTCAGGGCATGTGGAGTATGATCTCAGTCTCTCAAATTTACTGCTAATGCTCGGCATAGTACTTGCATTGTACCAAAGAGAGCCTCCTGCTGGAGTTCGTAAGATGGAACATGCATGGGTAGTTTGTCAAAATGTGCTTTGAAATTCTTCTTTATCAAGCTTGTGGCACCCAAAACGATGGGAAACATTTCTGTATCTTTCTGCCAGTTTCTTGGTCTCTGACTGCATTTCTTGTTATTTCAGGATCTTCTGCCTCTCCACATGATTCACAGAGTAGTCGCTTGGAACTTGCAGATTTTCTTGTGGCAATTTTCCTCTTTCTTCCAGTTTTTGGGGGATTCTCTTTGTATACCCTCTTGATTTAAATATAGGGTTTGTAGCATAAAAGTAGCAGTACATTATCTCCTCCTTATCTGCAGACGTCCACTTAACATTAGTTAATCCTCTTAACTTTTTCATTGATTTCTGTGATTTATCTCCTGCCACAGTGGCTCCTTGGACATGCTCATCATGGCCTTTATCTGTGGAAGGGATGTTATCTACAACTGCAGTTTTTGATCTGTCACAACCACTATCATTTGCCATTATGTGTAAGCTATGGGTGGGCATCTTTTTTTTCTGTGCGACATTTGACCTGTATGTATTTTTCTTTTTCACTGCTACCGTACTTCAATCATAGTATCGCCTTGCTGGGATTCAGTATAGATTTTATACAATGGGGTCACCATGTGAAGGTGCCCAGCAAGACCTATAGAAACATAGAAATATGATGGCAGAAAAAGACCATATGGCCTATCTAGTCTGCCCTTCCATATCAACTACAATAGTCCCCTTTTTACCTTTAAAGATCATCTGTGTTTATCCCATGCTTTTTTGAATTCAGATACTAACATGGCGTCCACCGCCTCCACTGGGAGACTATTCCATGCATGTACAACTCTTTCTGTAAAGAAATATTTCCGCATATTACTCCCGAGTCTATCCCCATTCACTCTCAGCCTATGTCCCCTCATAGCAGAGCTTGCTTTCAATTGAAAGAGACTCTCCTGTGCATTTATGCCACAGTGGTATTTAAATGCATCTATCATATCTCCCCTATCCTGCCTTTCCTTTAAAGTGTATATATTAAGATCTTTGTCTGTCCTCATATGCTTCATAACGAAGACCACTAACCATTTTAGTAGCCACCCTCTGCACCGACTCCAAACTGCTTATATACTTTTGAAGGTGCAGTCTCCAGAAATGCACATAATACTCCAAATGAGGTCACACCAGAGACTTATACAGAGGCATTATGACCTCCTTTATTCTGCTGGCCATTCCCCTCCCTATACACCCAAGCATCCTTCTGGCTTTCACAGTCGCATTTTCTACCTGATTAGCTACTTCAAGATCGTCAGACACAATTACTCTTAGGTCCCGCTCTTCTTTTGTGGACAGAAGTACCTCATCTCCTACCCTGTACAGCTCCTTTGGATTTTTGCAGCCTAAATTCATTACCCTGCATTTTTTAGCATTGAATTTCAGCTGCCAAATTCTAAACCATTCTTCAAGCTTAGCTAGATCCCTCCTCATGTTATTTACTTGGTGAGGAACTATAATCTCACCCCTAAGAAAAGCACAGCAGTTCATCAACCGCAGCTAGTGAAGTTTATGCTGCATTTCCCCTTTACCCCCATATGGGTTCCATATGGGAATGTGTATGTACATTTTCCCAAAGTGGACAAATCATTGCTAGACAGAGCAGATGAACCATTTTGGTCTTCATCTGTGTCATTTATTTTGTTATTATATTAACACACCAGGCATGCTCCTCTGTGCAATGATTGTGGTAGTTCAGAACAATTAATTCTTCTCGCTGTTATTTGAAAGTCCAGGTCAAATTTTAGGCGTTATCTATTTACTTTCATCCTTAGAAAACCTATTGAAAACTGGCCTCAGTATTCAAATTCATCAGGATGTTTAGAACAGAAATAGGGCTGGCTAAGCCTCTCCCTACATATGTGTATGTACGTGAATGGTAATCCTGTCCCCAAATGACGGTTATTTTTTATTTGCATTTTTATACACTTTGTCAAAAAATGGAAGCAAAATACTTAATTATGGTTATTTTAAAAGAACACAGTCTCTGTCATATACAAAGTGGTTAACCGAGGCAGGCGGACCCAGCGCTCCAGGCCCCTGCCTTACACCCCCCCCATCCGCTCCACAACAACCCCCGCCCCCCCCGTCTCCCCCCCCCCCTACAAAAACAACACACCAAAATTTTATGGAACAAAACTGGTCGCAGCTTTTATTAGCCATAACAATTAACAAACCAACAATACATTTTCAAAACCCCTCAATTAGCGGCACCCAGCTGCACCAGCCATACCTCAGCAAAGTGCCTGCCACCGCTAATGCCATAACTCGCCACCCAGCAAGTTACCACACCCCTCTCCCCGACTTCGCCATGCTAAGCAAAAGTCGGCCGAGGGTTTGACCGGGTCAGGGGCACCCCGCCCCCGCCCAATTGTAGCCTGCTGCTCCGGACCCCGGAAACCTCCGGGATCCCGCCCCCCCACCCCCAGCTGCAACACCCCAAAAACCCCCCACTGCCTAACGTTAGGGAGGGAGGGAGGGACGCCGGCCCCGAAGCAGCCTCCGCTCAACTGACCACACGGAGGCTGCCCGGATCCAACCCCCCCCCCCGTGCCCCCAACCTCCAAGGCGCTAATTGGCTCCCATGGGGCCGCAACCCACGGGAGTCAATCAATTCAAAAGACGCGCGCTCGCACCCATCAGGGCCGAGCGCGCGCACCCTGCCCAGGCCACGCGCAGGGTCCCCGCGCCGGGCCGCACGCCCGGTTAGCATCGGCTGCCGGGACCCTGCCCGCGGCCTTGGGATAACCGAGGCAGGCGGACCCGGCGCTCCAGGCCCCTGCCTTACACCCCCCCCCATCCGCTCCACAACAACCCCCGCCCCCCCCCCCCGTCTCCCTCCCCTACAAAAACAACACACCAAAATTTTATGGAACAAAACTGGTCGCAGCTTTTATTAGCCATAACAATTAACAAACCAACAATACATTTTCAAAACCCCTCAATTAGCGGCACCCGGCTGCACCAGCCATACCTCAGCAAAGTGCCTGCCACTGCTAATGCCATAACTCGCCGCCCGGCAAGTTACCATGCCCCTCTCCCCGACTTCGCCATGCTAAGCAAAAGTTGGCCGAGGGTTTGACCGGGTCAGGGGCACCCCACCCCCGCCCAATTGTAGCCTGCTGCTCCGGACCCCGGAAACCTCCGGGATCCCGCCCCCACACCCCCAGCTGCAACACCCCAAAAAAAAACCCCACTGCCTAACGTTAGGGAGGGAGGGAGGGACGCCGGCCCCGAAGCAGCCTCCGCTCAATTGACCATGCAGAGGCTGCCCGGATCCAACCCCCCCCCCGCGCCCCCAACCTCCAAGGCGCTAATTGGCTCCCATGGGGCCGCGACCCACGGGAGCCAATCAATTCAAAAGACGCGCGCTCGCGCCCATCAGGGCTGAGCACGCGCACCCTGCCCAGGCCGCGCGCAGGGTCCCCGCGCCGGGCCGCGCGCCCGGTTAGCATCGGCCGCCGGGACCCTGCCTGCGGCCTTGGGATAACTGAGGCAGGCGGACCCGGCGCTCCAGGCCCCTGCCTTACACCCCCCCCATCCACTCCACAACAACCCCCGCCCCCCCGTCTCCCCCCCCCCCTACAAAAACAACACACCAAAATTTTATGGAACAAAACTGGTCGCAGCTTTTATTAGCCATAACAATTAACAAACCAACAATACATTTTCAAAACCCCTCAATTAGCGGCAACCGGCTGCACCAGCCATACCTCAGCAAAGTGCCTGCCACCGCTAATGCCATAACTCGCCACCCGGCAAGTTACCATGCCCCTCTCCCCGACTTCGCCATGCTAAGCAAAAGTCGGCCGAGGGTTTGACCGGGTCAGGGGCACCCCGCCCCCGCCCAATTGTAGCCTGCTGCTCCGGACCCCGGAAACCTCCGGGATCCCGCCACCGGCACATAACACCGTTCATGTGCCGCCCCCCCCGGCTCCAAGCTGCGACCAGCGAGAATCATGGCCAGACATATATTCCAAGGCCTCCTGCCAATCATTAAGAAGTAGGTCCAGTCCAACTGGCGACAAATGAACCCCATCAGCCCGATAGAGTCCCGAACACCCCACATCCACCCAGTCGTGCAGTATCTGATACCCGCCCCTCTCACAGACCCAATGACCAATCTGACGATTGACCTTGGTCAACCCCCGTGACCAACGACGCTGCTCCCGGCAGGCCGGCCTTGGAATAATGTCTGACCACATAACAATAACACCAGGAAACATCCGCAACACCAGTCCCAGATCATCTTGAACAGCCCGGATCAGCTGTAGGCAGGACCAAGACGCCAGGTCATTTCCACCCAGATGCACCAACAGGGCGGCCGGCCACCGCGACGTCATCCCGTGGCGTCGCAGCAAAGGCAGCAGTTGCGGCCACCGCATGCCTCGCACACCCAGCCATTGGACAGCCACCGACGACGGATTCAATCCCAAATTGGCGCCGATAGGGCGGTCCGCCGCTCGCAGACTCGCCCAATGGATGAAGGAGTGGCCAGCAACCCAACATCCACCAGGTCCGACACCCCCATCTGAAAGAGAAATAAACAGTTAAAATCCCCACCCCACAACACCCCGGCACCTACAGCCGCACATACCCCTTGAAAACCGAAGACCGCCACCTCCCAATGCCCTGAATGACCTGAGCCGGTAACCCCGCAACCGCCGCACTAGTGGCAGCCCCAATCCGAAAGGAGTGGGGGACAAATCGGAGCGGATCTTCCCCCACCGGGGACAACACCCGCCTCAACACCGCAGAAACCTGGAAACGGGTTACAACCCGAGAATCAGCGTGTATGAAAAACCCGACTGCACCCGCCGGACGCACTGCAACATACTGGAGCAGCACCCGAACCGGGCAAGTCCATGGTTCTGCGCCCACACCCAGGCACACCCACAAACCTTTACCCAGCGGATCTGTTTTGGACTTAGCCAAAAGAATCCGCACCCCCCCTTCAACCATCCGTACATGGCATGCCAAAAGCCCCCCAGCACCCCCCCCCCCCGGCCAGAGCCCGCAACCAGTTCTCCGATACGAAACGCTCCAAAAAAGACAAGGCAAAAAACCGCCCGGAACAAAACAGCCTCATACTCAGACGAAGCCACCTGCCGCAAGGCCCCACAAACCCGCACCAGGAGCCCATGTGTGATCGGCAACCGCGAATCTCACGGAGTCGGCTGTGCCCGCTCCCAACCTTGCAGAAGCCAACGCGTTAGGACCCCCCAGCCGGGAAACCCCAGCCCACCGCGCTCACAAAAAAGTTAAACCCCGCCAAATGCGCGCGCACCGCCGATCGAGAAAAACCGGCGCCCTTGGCCGCCACAATATATTGGCCCAGCAAACCCCCCGGGACCCCCCTGCATGCCACCCGCAAGAGCACAAAAAAGCGACCACCCGGTCGCACCCCCTCCGGTACGCAGACCAGGTCCCTGCAGACACCGAATTCCTCAGCAGGTCTAGCATCTCTCGAGGCCAATGCTCCACAATTTCTCTGGGACCACAGCTCCGTCCTTGTCTGCTTCGGGGGCCAACGCCCGGAACCGCTCCCACTGAAAACGAGAAAGAGCATCAGCAATCTCGTTAGTGGACCCTGGGATGTGCCGAGCCCGCACCGCCACATTCAACTGCAAACACGCTAGGACAACTTCCCGCATCAAACTAGCCACCCACACACACCTCGGAGTGTATCGATTAATCACACTGACTACCGCCGCATTATCACACCACCAAAGCACCCTCCTGTTTCGAAGGCGCTCCGGCCAGAGCTCCAAAACTACCCGAATCGGAAAGAGCTCCAAGAATGTGATGTTCCTGGTCAGGCCTGCCGCACACCAAGACGCCGGCCACCGATCAGCGCACCAGGCCCCTCCGAAATACACTCCCAAGCCCGCCCCCCCTGCCGCATCAGTGTACAGCTGCAAATCGTCACTGGACACTTCGGGCTCCAGAAGCACCGAAGTCCCATTGAAGTCCCCCAAAAAATGATCCCACACCCTCAAATCAGCACGCATCGCTGCCGTCACCCGAATCCGATGATGGGGTTTCCGCACCCCAGACGTCGCGCAGGCCAACCTCCTGGAAAACACTCTCCCCATCGGAATCGTCCGACAGGCAACATTTAAGGACCCCAACAGGGACTGCAACTCCCGCAAGGAAACCTTACGAGCCGACAACACAGTGGCCACCGAAATCCGCAAACGAGCAACTTTGTCTTGAGGCAAACGCGCCACCATGTCCTCTGAATCCAACTCCACACCCAAAAAGGTCAACCGCGTAGTCGGACCCTCGGTCTTCCCGTCCACCAAGGGAACCCCGAACTCCTGTGCCAGCCGCACAAAGCCAGATAACAGCCCTTGACATTCCCTGGAGTCCGCTGTTCCTACAAACAAGAAATCGTCCAGGTAATGCACCACAGACGACAAGCCAGATGCGCGAACCAACACCCACTCCAAGAAAGTACTAAACATCTCAAAGTAAGCGCAAGAGATAGAACAGCCCATCGGCATACACTTGTCAAAGTAATACCCATCCTGAAAACAAAACCCCAACAATGGGAAGGAAGCCGGGTGGACGGGCAACAAACGAAAAGCCGATTCAATGTCCACCTTCGCGAGTAACGCCGACCGACCGGCCCCGCGCACCAAAGAAGCTGCCTTGTCGAAGGAAGCATAACGAACCGTACACAATTGACACGGGATAGAATCGTTCACAGAAGCCCCGATGGGACAGGACAAATTGTGAATCAAGCGGAATTTGCCCGGCTCCTTCTTGGGGACAACACCCAAAGGCGAAATCACCATGTTAGAAAATGGAGGCTCCGTGAAGGGACCCGCCACCCTCCCCAACTGCAATTCGTGCAACAATTTGTCCTGCACCACCTCTGCCCAACGACGCACCGAGGGGGAGTTCCGAGCAGATGGCGCTGACACCACCCCCCTCACCGGGATAACGAAACCGTTACGAAACCCAAAGCCCAAAATCGCCGCCTCACGCCGCCTGGAATAGAGACTTAGCCAACCTACCAACGCCTCCACCCTCACCGGGGTGGGAGCGCGCCCGCGCCATTCACTGCCCTTTTGGAACAGGACCGGCCAAGCCAGAGGTGCCCTTCTTGATGCACTTGACCGTGGAATGGGGACCCCCGCACAAGGAACAGGCGTGCTGGAACTTGCAATCGGGAAAGGGATAGGTGGAACGGTTGAAACGCCAGCACACGTCACCGCTCCCGGCCGGGACTGCCTTTGCGGGCACCCCGGCCGCCCCTCCTCGAAAGGGCCGCACCGTCCCCCCCACTGCCCCGACGCCACTCTTGGCCCCGCCCCCCCACACTCGCCCCGGACCTCGCCGACATCTGGGTCAACCACAGGTTAATATCCTGTGTGCCCCACGAAAGCGCGCGGCTTTCCTCCATCCGGTCCCTGAACTTTTCATCATAATTCAGCCAAGACCAACCCTCGTGCGTCTGAAACACCTTGAGGATGGAATCGGCATACGCCAGCAGCATCCCATACTGCGACAGATCGCGCTGGCCCCAAACACTGGCCAACCGCAAAAAGGAGCGCGTCCAGTTAACCACATTACACGCCACCTTCCTAACCCGGCCGGCCTTCTCATCGTCCTTCCTCTTTTTTCGACTTTCACCCGAGCGCTTCCTGCCCTCCAGAAAATGGAAGATATCTATGTAGCGCCGCTTACGAGGCACCCCCACCCATAATTCCGGCAAAGACACCACCGAAGAGGCCCCCACAATCCATATGCCGCCGATCCCCCCCCTTTCCGACCCCCCAGACGAACCACTCGAGGATGAAGAGGACGAGGACGAGTCAGAGCTGCGCCGCCGCCGACACGACCGCCGGTGCCTTTTCCGCGAAGCCCCCCCTGTCGCAGTGGTCAACTCACCCCCTTCACCCAATAACTCACCCGGCGAAGCCAGCCGCTCACCAGCCACTGCAAGGTCCTCGCCATCTGCGCAGGCCAAATCCCTGCGCTCCAGCCGGAGAACTCACCCAGCTCTCTCCGCGAGCCGCGCCCACGGGCCATGAGGTCTGCGCCATAAACTGCCCCTGCGGCGACAAAAAGGGAAAAACAGGGGGGGAAACCGACACCGGCCAGGCCGGAGGCCAAGAACCTCCCCACCCCGCCCTAGATGTACCCTGCCCCCCAGACATCCACTGCTCCCATGGGGAAGCCCCCCCCCCGGAGAGCCAAAACCCCCGGGGCCTGGGAACCACCCCACGGGTCCACCACAGCTCGCCACCCACGGGGCCCCATTGGGCCGTAACCCTCCCCCTTGGCCCGGTGCCCCGAAGTCACCCCCCGCCCCCCCAACAGCCCCCGCCCCAGCCCCCCCTCCCACATCCCCCGCCCGCACAACTCCAGCCCCCGGCAACCCCTCTCCTACCCCCTGCGACCCACAGGGAGGGAGGGAACCCCTCCCGCCTGTTCGGCCCCGCACCACACCTCCCCGGCCCTTTTCACCCCCCTTTCCCGCTGCAGCCGCCCCAACCCCCCCTCACCCACAGGCCCGGGCAACCCCCCACCTCTCCCAGTGCCCCCCCACGCCCTGGACCCCCGCCCCTTAGCCGCAGCTTTTTTAGGGGCCAAACCCCCAGCCTTAACCCTGCCAGGCATCCCCCGTCCAGCCACCAACCTTCGTGGAATTATTTATTTATGATTTGTCTTCTTTTTTTTTTTTTAAGACAACCGCACCGGCAGCACCCGGGAAGCCCAGAGCCGGTAGGCCCCCACCACGCCGCAACCCGACGTAACCGTGACCTCGCTACGTGGCCCCCACACTCACCCAGCAACAGCCGCACGAAGAGAAACCCAGCCGCGGCAACAGGAGACCACTCTCGCCGGAACCAGGTACGACGCCGCCGGCCCCGAAGCAGCCTCCGCTCAACTGACCACGCGGAGGCTGCCCGGATCCAACCCCCCCACTGCGCCCCCAACCTCCAAGGCGCTAATTGGCTCCCGTGGGGCCGCGACCCACGGGAGCCAATCAATTCAAAAGACGCGCGCTCGCGCCCATCAGGGCCGAGCGCGCGCACCCTGCCCAGGCCGCGCGCAGGGTCCCCGTGCCGGGCCGCACGCCCGGTTAGCATCGGCCGCCGGGACCCTGCCCGCGGCCTTGGGAATTTCAAAATTGAGACAATTAGTCATGTTCATCAAGCATAACATTTATTTTTAGTCCTATGCTTTATACTTAAAGTTCTAAGGACAACATCACAGCAATTTATCTTACTTTCTGGGAACAGCTCTGAAGAGTATCACAAGTTTGTTTTATGTTTATGTAATTTCTTGATATTCTCATCAGACGTTGAATCCAGGTGAGTGAATGGTACGAATTCTCACCATCTCACAAATGAGTAAGCTGATGTTCCCAGAGAACAATTAAAGATGCAGTATTTAAAAAAAATTATATCCCCCTACCTTCTAGCCACACATCCCTTAGTGGTCAAAGTATACTAAGGTCATAAGTCCCTCCCCTGAATTCCCAACTATCTGTATAATATAGGTGGCCTCTCTTTGCTCAACTCCTTCCATTAAGAAAATTGCAGCTACTCCCTAGACTCCTTACCCATCTGTTCATCCAGCTGTCACTTACTGAAAATCAGTGGTGGTCCAGTGGGAGCAAGCTTGCTTCCAGGGTGCTCTTGCTCCAGTGGTACTATTTTTCAAAAATGGTGCCACCTGACCCCTAGCTATAGATAGTGTGTACCATTAGGAGGAGTCCATCATCATTTTCTGGCACCGCAAGGTATTTAATGCTTTATTTATCTCAGGGCTCTGTTCATCCATCCCTGGCAAGCCTAATTTGAAGAGAGCTTTGGGTTCATCAGGAGTGGGATGAACAAAGACTCAGGTAAATAAAATATATGAGTGCACATTTTAGAAAGGCCATCCAGGAAGGGGAGTGCAGAACCAAACGTGCAGAGCACAATGGCTATTTCAGAAATGGTGTCATGTACTTGTACAGAGCTTCTGAAATCATGACTTCCCCATCTGCAGGTATGCACATGTTGCTGCCTGTAGGGGTTTGCAAATGTGTGCAAAAGGAAATCGCCATGCTACGCATCTGCAAAAAAATCATAGAGGACAGTGGATGCAGAGAGGTTCAAGCGGACATGACATACAGATATATGTGTGATGCCAGTAAAGTACATGTGTACAAGGGACCTGTATGTGGGCATATGTGTCCCCCCTCATGTAATCTCTGCATGTAAAAATGCTATCCAGTCGAAATTGGAGAGAATCCGTTGAAGGAGTACTGAAGCAATTACATTGATTCCCAATTCGAGAGTGCTGTTTCTTTAAAATGGTTATGATGACCTTTAAAATCTTGAGGGAGGGGCCCAGCTATTTGCTGGTACTATTAGAGTGGTACCAATATGGCTGCGTCTTAAGTTCCAGCCAGAGGAGTTTGTTGGTGGTTCCCGATAGTCAAGAGGTGCGTCAACAGAAATGGCAGGGACGTGAATTTTTGCCTGACAGTGTCACCACCTTGGAGAGTGACCCTAACAGTATTGAATACCTTAGCAATGTCTGCACTGTGCTCAGGACTGGTGTGGCAGGCAGGGACTGCCAACCACCTCTATCTTTGCACAATGTTGAAATAGGTGTGGGAGTGTTTGTATGTCTATCCAGTGTTTTCTGGCTGCCTACACCTTACTGAGCCCACAATGCTTACACTGTTTCCAGTGTTAGCCTGCCAATGTGTATAATGAGGAGCAAGATATTGTGGGTATGTTCCGGACAGGGTGGACTGGGCAGGATGCATCTGTGCAGGGTATGGGGCAATGGCTAGGACATTGTAGTGCCCAACCACCACCTGTATGGACAGGTTGGCCACAGCATGTCATGCTGGGAGGGCACTCTCACCCTGACTGAGCAGTGACCATGGCATGGCTAGGTTCCCACAGAGTGCTATACAGTGTTTTTTTCAGGTGATATCTGTGTGTTCCCTGTCCTGGGGCCTAATCACTGAGATACCTGCTTGGTGTCTCTGCTTACATCCTACCTATGGGTGCACATAGTTTCTCTTGGGACATGCACAATGGAGTGGCTGCAGTCAGCATGTGTATAGCTAGAATGCCTTGCGGGGTGCAGACTGACTGTGCTCTCTGCAGGTGAATGTTGGATTGTGGTGGGGGGCAACTGAGCTTTTCCAGGCCTACTGTCTGTTTGCCAGTGCCCTATGTGATAAGTACAGATCTGTATTGACTGACCTGGAGGGTGCCCTTTCCCCAGCAGAACTGGGGTTGATGGTCTCACAGCCCTTCATCATGTCCCCCTCTACTGCCTCCATTGCAAAGATGTAGTGTGTTGTTCTGTTGGTGGTAGATCCTGTCCCTTACCCTGACCCAGAGAGGGTGGGTTGGTAGGCGGTGCTATATAATCCACATGTGGGTCCAGATACCCCTGCTGCTCTTATAACAAGTGACCATGGCAACCACACAGTATATGCACTATTCTGGGTGTATCACAGTCTAGAAGGGCTAGACTTGACTGGGGAATACAGATGGACACAGGAATATCCTTGGTGTGTCTGCAAGGACTACCTGTCACACACTGACACTGATGGGGACCTGCAGCACATCCTATCTCAGCCAGGCCAGGTACTGGGGACCTGGTGCTGGGTGCCCCACCTCACCCTCCGGGTGAGCACAGGAACCGCACAATGTCACGATCTGTAGCTACTCTGTGCCAGTAACACACACAGTCAGTTCCCCCTACCAGGCTGAGGTGCTGTAGAGGCACATACCCCATCCTGTGATCAGATGTAAACTGCTGTTCTGCATGTGCTTTGTATCATGGGTACTGGTGGGTTTACCCTATCCTAGTAACCACAGTAGACATTTCATGCAGTGACCTGCAGTCTTTCTGTAGCCAGCCAGTGCTGAGTTAAATGCTATAGAGGTGTAGCCCACTAGTTAATTCAACAACTGCTAAGCTAGAGGTCAATAAGGCTGTCTGAGGCAATCTCTTTTCCTGCCTTTAACAGTCAGACACATCTCTACAATTTGTGTTGCCAGCAGGAACACCCTCACCTCAATGCCATAACCTATGGGGCACATTATAAAGTGCCTTGTCAGCCAAGGCACTGTATAATATACCCTACAGGGTGCCCTATAATGCGCCCTTTAGGGCACATTATAAAGTGCCTTGGTGGACAAGGCACTTTATGATGTGCCCTATGGGGCGCCTTAGGTTACGTCACTGAGGTGAGGGTATTTTTGCTGGCAGCACACATTGTAGAGATGTGTCTGACTGTTACAGGCAGGAAAAGGGACTGCTTCAGACAGCCTTATTAGATGGGACCTCTGAGGGATCAAACCCAAGACCTCTGGATCACCAGTCATTGCATTAACCAGTGGGCTACACTTCTATAGCTTTTATCACAGCTCTGGCATGAAATTAAGGTTACCGCACGATAACGAGCCAAGGCACCCTCTATCATGCATTAATCGACCATTGCTACTTCAATGCCAGTACGCCCACTTCTTTATATGGCATTGCTCATGTTAATGCTGCACCTAGCGCCGGTAACAAACATACCCCTATGGGGTATGTTTACTAAACCGTCTTAATTTTACTGGTACTATTTGCAGCGTTAATGTGAAGAATGCCATATCAGGTAGTTGGCGTTCTGTAGGGAAGGTAGCAAGGAATCTGTGTTGAGCGATAGTAGGCGCCTTGGCTCGTTAATGTGCGTTAACCCTAAGTTCATGCCAGCGCTGTGGTAGCAGCTATAAAGATGTAGCCCACTGGATACTGCAATGACTGTGGAGGCAGAGGTCATGGATTTGATCCTGCAGTGGTGTTATCTAAGAAGGTTGTCTGAGGCATCTCTTTTTAATTTAAATCTGTGCTGCCATCAAAAACACCCTCACAGTGCCATAACCTAAGGTGCCTCATAAGGCGCCCTATAAGGCGCTCCATAGGGCACATCATAAAGTGCCTTGTCCACCAAGGCACCTTATAATGTGCCCTACAGAGCACATAATAAGGCGCCCTATAGGGCACCTTATGAGGCACCTTAGGTTACGGCACTGTGAGGGTGTTCTTGCTGGCAGCACAGATGTAAATTAAAAGGAAAAGCCTCAGACAGCCTTATTAAAGAACACCAATGCAGGATCAAACCCACAACCTTTGCCTTCATAGTCATTGCAGCAACCAGTGGGCTGCATCTCCATAGCTTCCAACACAGTGCTGGCTGGCTACAGAAAGACTGCAGGTCACTGCACAAACTGTCTGCTGTGGTTACCAGGATAGGGTAAACCCACCCGTACCCATGATGCACTGCACATGCAGATCAGCAGTCTACATCTGACCACAGCACCTCTACAGCACCTCAGCCTGGTAGGGGGAACTGACCGTGTGTGTTACTGGCACAGAGAAGCTACATTGTGCGGTTCCTGTGCTCACCCTGAGGGTGAGGTGGGGCGCCCAACACCAGGTCCGCAGCACTTGGCTTGGCTGGGGTAGGCTGTGCTGCAGATCCCCATCAGTGCCAGTGTGTGACAGGTAGTTCCTATAGACACACCTAGGATACACCTGAGTCCTTCTATATTTCCCAGTCACGTTTAGCCCTTGTGGACTATGATGCACCCAGAATAGTGTATATCCTGTGTGGTTGCCATGGTCATATGTTATAGGAGAAGGGTGGTGTGTGGACCCAAAAGCAGATTATGGAGCACCACCCAACCTGCCCTCACTGGGTCAGGGTGGGGGACAGAATCTCCCACCAACATATGCAAACTCCACATCAGAGGCAGTAGAGATGACCACCACCCCAGGCCTGCTTAGGATTAGGCGCACTCCAGGGCAGTCAATGCAGATCTGTATGTATCAAATAGGGCACTGGCAGGCAGCCTGGAAAAGCTCAGCTGTCTACCGCCCATCCCCCACCGCCATCCCCATCCCCCATTCACCAGCAGAGGGTACATTCAGTCTTCACCCGCTGCACCCTGCAAGGTGCTCCAGCCATACACATGCTAATTGCAGACAGTCTGCTAGCTAGTACATAGTGCATGTTCCTGGAGGGAATGTATGCAGCCAAAAGAGGGATGTAAGCGCACATACCAAGCAAGTATGTAAGTGATTGTTCACCAGAAAAGGGAACTCATAGATATCACTTGAGAGAAACACTGTACAGCACTATGTGGGAACCTAGACATGCCATGGTCACTGCTCAGTCAGGGTGAGACTGACCTCCTAGCATGATATGCTGTGACCACCCTGTCCGTGCAGGTGGTGGTCGGGCACTACAATATCCTAGCCATTGCACTATGCCCTGTGCAGATGCATCCTGCCCAGACCGCCCTGTCTGGGCCATTCCCACAGTACCTTGCTCCTCATTATGAACATTGGCAGGCTAATGCTGGAAACAGTGTAAGGATTGTGGGCTCAGTAAGGTGTAGGCAGCCACAAAACACTGGATAGACATACACACACTTCTTCACCTATTTCAGCATTGTGCAAAGATAGAGGTGGTTGGCAGCCCTGGCACCAGTCCTGGGCACAGTGCAGGCATTGCTAAGGTACTCAATACTGTTCTGGTCACTCTCCATGGTGTTAAACACTGTCAGACAACAAACAGAAAGGAAATACATTCCACATATATCAGAAAGCTTGCTATGATGAATCTCTGTTGACTATTTGTGTTTAATGTAGGATTTGTTATCTGACATTCATCATAGCAACCTTTTGATATATATGGAACGTGTTTCCATGTTTATGATGGCATTGCTATGGTATGCAGGTGCTAATATTGGTAGATGCTGCTCCGGGCAGGGTCCAACAGCTTGACTCTCCTTGAGGCTTTGGATAGTGGAGCCTGTGGGTGTGGGTGTTTGTGCCCCTGTTGGCCTATGCTCTAGGACAGAGGTTTCCAACTCCGGTCCTAGTGGGCCCTACACGATTCAGGTTTTCATGCTGTCCCTAATGAATATGCATGAGATACATTTGCATACAATGGGGGCAGTGCATACAAATGCATCTCAAGCATATTTCTTAGGGACAGCATGAAACCTGACTGGTGTTTGGCCCTCCAGGACTGCAGTTGGGAACCTCTGCTCTAGGGAGTGCACATGTTTATGGTGTATGTGCTCTGTAGGTTAAAATATAGGCATTTAGTACTGGGTAAAATAAAGGTACATTGTCTGCAGGAGCTGCAGCTGGGACCTAAACCAGTGACCTTCTGCCCCTGAACACACTGGCTGTGTGTACTGCACCAAACTGTTGCCACAGAGGCTGGACATTCCCTGGGGATACCATTACTGTTTCTCAGAGAGACCTTGTCTTTTGCAGTGCACGTCACCCACCTAAACAGGGCTTGGCCTTGGTCTGCTGTGGGAAGATGCCACTGCCCCCTCCACCACCAGCACCCCTCCGCCACCATGCTGACATGCCCTTATGCTGGTGGTGCGCAGTCCCAGGCCATCAAGTGTGCCGGTAGATGGCTGCCTATGGTGCGTGATATGGGGTAGAGGTGCCTGCATAGACATCCATGCTTCCCCCCGGCACCACCTGCCAATGTTATGTGCCCTTTGGGGTACTTGCTCAGTAATGTCCATTGTGGCACTGTGGGACACACACTCGTGGACATGTTTGCCCTTGGTCAGTTTCTGTCTTGCTGGTTTTGTTTCTACATTCCTATGTGTCACCTAGGCATCTGTCTATTCCACCCTGTGCCCCAGCTGCCCTACTGCATGTCCCAGATGAACAAATGAAATACCCAGGTTAAAATAATCAAATACAAAAGCCCTGGTGCTTATGAACCCGTTTTTCAAAACCTTTTAAATAACCAATTTTTTTGTCGGAAAAGCCAACCAAGCTAAGAGGAACAGACCTCAAGCCGTCGTGGCCCATCCATTTTATTTAATTAAGAAAAAATACTTTTAAACCACTTTGGAAGCAGCCTCTAAGCTGGTTACTTAGCTGAATCCTTTGCAGAACGAAGGTTGTCTAGATAACATCGCAGTCAGTGACGTTCATAGTCTCAAGATCAATAAATTTAAACGGGATAAATCTGACTACGACAATGATTGTGTTTATAATTGGCCATCACGTATTAGTCAGAAATGTGGAAAGAAAGTGTCCTTTCAGTTGAGTTCTGATGATTCTTCAGATACTGATTCAAGTGAGTCCATGACTGGTCCAGCAGGTGGTAACAGAGGACGAAAACCACAGGGAGTTCCTGAACCACAACGGGGTAATTGGTCTCGGGGCCGTAGGCCTCGAGGGTCCACTTACCAGGATTTTCTGGAGGGTCCGGATACTCGTTCGAAAACCAGGAATCGTCAGTTGTGAATCTTTATGGACAAACCCTCACTGCTGCACAGTCTCAAGTTTTGGAATTGGGTCTTTCGTTCATTCCTACTTCATATTATGATCATTTTGACATGCGGGTAGCGTTACATAAATTTTTTAAGAAATTAAAGGTGATTCATCATTTTTCTACTCGCACTGATAATATGGATGTTTCCTTAATAAAAAAGCCTTCCCGATGGCAGCCGTTGGGGCCTCCTGATGCAACGATTTCCACATATCAAGATCTGGTTCTGGCTGAACTGTCTCAATTGGAGAAAACTGGTTTTCCTTCTTATAATAACTTGACGACGGACCAACTAATTGCTCTGAAACAATTGTCTGAATCTAATTTGATCATTCGTAAGGCAGACAAAGGGGGAGCAACTGTGGTATGGTCTTCAGAGCAATATGAACGTAAAATGCACATACATTTGGATAATCGAAAGCATTATGCTACCATTTCAGACCCTACAGTTGGGTTGTCCACACGTGTTCGTGAGTTGGTGAATCGGGCTTTTCTCAACAATTGGCTAACACAAAGTGAATCAGATTTTTTAAATTAATAATCACCCTAAGATACCTACCTTTTATTTGATCCCTAAAATTCACAAATCGTTAACTGACCCTCCTGGCCGACCAATCGTGTCGTGTAGGGACTCAATTTTAGAGTCCCTTTCCCAATTTTGTGATCTTTTTCTGCAGCCAGCAGCGGCCACTGTTCCCTCTTACATACGGGACATAGGTGATTTTTTGAGACAATTGGCAAAGTGTACGGCTACGTCTTCCTATACGTATTTGGTGACTTTAGATGTCCAATCTTTATATACCAACATAGATCAAGAGGAAGCATTAATTTGAATACAGCAATTCCCTCTGCAGTTGCCTGATCGTATTCCAAAAGGTTTTTTGTTAGATCTGCTTGAGATGGTACTCAACAATAATTATTTTGTTTATCAACAACAATAGTATCTCCAAACCTTTGGCATTGCCATGGGGGCAACAGTGGCACCTTCAATAGCCACTATATACATGGCTTGGTTTGAGGACAGCTATGTGTATTCTCATCCATATTATGGTAAGATTCCATTTTGGCAAAGGTTTTTAGACGACATTTTTTTTCTGTGGTCTGGGACTAGGACTGAATTGGATTTCTTCATTCATTCTTTGAACTCTTTCAAGCAGAATATACAATTTACGGCACAGATTGAAACACGGTTGATTCAATTTTTGGATATCACCGTTTCGTTGTCTCCGGCAGGTTTCACCACCTCTTTATTTCGTAAACCAGTTCAGAGGAACACCTTGTTGAGATATGATAGTTTCCATCCACCGGCATTAAAAAGGGGATTACCTTTTGGTCAATTCTTGCGTTTACATCGCAACTGCACCACTTTGATGGATTTCAAGACACATGCAAGGGAATTAAGCCAACGTTTATTTTTGCAGGGCTATCCCCGAAATGAGATATACAGATCCTATAAGAGAGCTCATCATCTTCATCGAGAATGGCTCTTACAAGATGAGCCTCCCCAACAACCTCAAAACAAAATTACGGGTGTTTTTCCGTATATGCGGGGGTCGGCAGCTGTCATGAAAATACTACATAAGTTTTGGCCAATATTGAGTCTACATGCCTGTTTTTGGGATCAACTTCGGATAGCATATTCACGTAGATCAAATCTGAGGGATTGTTTGGTGCATACTGCTGCAATGATTGACTGTCCTCTTACATTTCATGAATCAGCTGGTCACTTTGCTTGTGGGTCTTGTCAATATTGTTTCAACACTATATCTGGCCCTATTTGGATGGATGACCACACTCAGGTTACACATTCCTCTCATTGGCATACTGATTGTATATCTTCTTTTGTGGTATACTTAATTATATGCCCCTGTATTCTCTACTATGTTGGCCGTACGTCACGTTCTTTTAAAGTTAGATTGGCAGAGCATGCCTCTCGACTGAGGACTGCCACTCTATCAGCTCCAATGGTTGAACACTGCCTACAATCATCACATAATTTCGAGGATCTCAGATGGCGTGTGTTGGACTTTGTACCGGAACATCTGAGAGGCGGTGATCGTCTCCAACAGCTTCAGAATCTAGAACAATGGTGGATTTTTCGTTTAAACTCTGTACAACCATATGGTATGAATATGCAAATAGACTGGCACACGATCTATTAATTTGCTTTTGTTAATGTTAGCAATGTCATCATATTTGCGTTTTTTGGGGGGGTGGAACTTGGCATAATGATCCCTCCCCATAACCACTCTGATTGGCCTTTCTACCTGGGACTGTTTGATGCAATTGCGCAAACGTCATTGAAGCATAGTATAAATTAAACACGGTTTTTCAGCTTTACAATCTGAATGGCTGGGAAGTTATAGCGCGGCAGCTTTGACCTGAAGCAGGGGATTTTCTTATATACCCTGAAACGTGTCACGTCGTCCTCCCACTGACTGCGATGTTATCTAGACAGCCTTCGTTCTGCAAAGGATTCAGCTAAGTAACCAGCTTAGAGGCTGCTTCCAAAATGGTTTAAAAGTATTTTTTCTTAATTAAATAAAATGGATGGGCCACGACGACTTGAGGTCTGTTCCTCTTAGCTTGGTTGGCTTTTCCGACAAAAAATTGGTTATTTAAAAGGTTTTGAAAAACGGGTTCATAAGCACTACTGCATGTCTGGCCTGCAGCCCCCTGTACCCCATTTGCAGCCTCATCATAGTGTCCTTTCGTACTTGGGCACTATGCTGTTGCTGCACATGTATCACTACTATCACTTTTCTTGGTCTCCCTGCCTTTGCTGTACATTGTTGACTGAAATGGTTTCTCTCTCCTGCAAATGTGCCTCTAACGTGAGGTTTTCACTGGCGTTAATTTTCAGACCCTGATTTCGCAGCGTTAGTGTGCCTGGAGCCTCTCCCCATCCACTCTCCGCCCATTGACCCCTTCTCTCCGCCCTCTGGAACAACTTACTCCACCCTCTGTGCGCCTTATTGCCACCGGAGACGTTATCATACAATAAGTGGCATTATCGCACGGTAATGTTACATTATCGCACGATAACGTTACTTATCATTTATTTATTTATTTATTTAAGCTATCATGCGATAACGTCGCCGCTGTGACGTTAGCACTGTTTAGTAAACATATCCCTATGTCTGAGTTGGCAAGCATGTGCTTAAAGAGAGAGAGACTGTCTTTCATGGAACTAGATAGAGTTCTGGGAGAATCTGGAAGGATTAGGCTTGTTGGGAACTAGGATACTTGACACTGCAGTAAATAATTCAGTCTTGGATTAGGTTGATTCCAGTGCGTCAAATGCCTTAGGTGGCATGGGAACCTTCTTGGGTTGTGTTCATTTTCTTTATTAGTAGTAAAACCTTCAAAAAGGTAATGCCATGATCAGGAGACAGACTTTCACTATCACTTGCCCTATGTTTTTAGCTGGATCACTTAATACCATCTGATTTAATAAAAGATTAATGATATCATATTTGATGGTTTTCTTGCTCATTAATGCTTAAGTATGGGGTTCACTAGCCAAGTTTAAAGCCTTGTCATAACAAAACAATAAGATGTATAAATAAATTAGAATCATAGCAAATTATGGGCTATGTTTATTAAAATGAGCCATTGCATTAGAGTTCATTAATGCCATTAACACACACTGTTAGTAAAGAGGTCACACTGCATAAAACGGATCCTGCAGTAAACAGCTGGCATCAATGCATCTTTTTATTAAATCTAGCAATAGTAAAATTATGGTCTAATTTACAGTGGAACAGAGCCTTATGTAAGCTATATATGGAATTTTCCATACAGCTTGTTGTTTCAGAGTAAAGCTATATATTAGTCATTCATATTTAGGGCATGTCTCCCAAACCACATTAGGGTACGGCAACTATTGCGGTGGGTTAGCTGCTAAAACCACACAGTAAGGAAAAACCCCATGATTTCTGCAGGAGATGTTCTTGGGTTAGCCCCTGCTGATACCATGGTGGTATCTTTGGGGAAAAAAATAGTGGTGCCTGCTAAAGCAGGTACTGCGGTCCCTGCAGTAAATCCAAGGGGAGGGATGGTAGCAATCAGATGAACAGAGCTGTCAGTAGCTCTGTGCATGCTTGTCTCTTTCCAGTCAGCCATAGCTTTGCCAAACAAGAATACTATGTCCATCAGACTAACTCTCTTGCCTCTGATCCTCGCCGTCTCTTTACTACTCTCAGCTCTCTCCTTAAAGTGCCTCCGCCTCTGATCCCTCCCTCCCTTTCTGCCCAAACCCTGGCTATTTCCATGACAAAATCCACAAGATCACCCTCCAATTTCCCACGTACTCAGCTATTTCCCCATCTCCCCCTCTCCACTCCCAACTCTCCCCCCCCCCTTCCCTTGCTACCCTCTCTTCCTTTCCTGTCATCTCTGAAGAGGAAACTGCACACCTTCTTTCTTCCTCCAAACTCACCACTTGCTCCTCTGATCCTATCTCCACCCATCTCCTAAGCCCCATCTCCTCCACCGTTGTCCCTTCCATCTCTCATATTCTCAACCTTTCGCTCTCCACTGCAACTGTCCCTGCTGACTTCAAGCATGCTGTAGTCACCCCTCTCCTCAAGAAACCCTCAGTTGATCCTACCTGTCCTTCTAATTATCGACCCATCTCTCTCTTTCCCTTCATTTCTAAACTACTTGAACATGTGGTTCACTGCCACTGCCTTGACTTCCTCTGCTCTCATGCCCTCCTGGATCCCTTACAGTCTGGCTTTTGTCCTTTGCACTCTACTGAAACGGCTCTTGTCAAAGTCTCCAGTGACTTGTTCCTGGCTAAAACCAAGGGCCTGTACTCTGTCCTCATCCTTCTTGACCTCTCTGCTGCTTTCGATACCATTGACCACAACCTTCTCCTCGATACCCTGTCCTCGCTTGGCTTTAAGGGCTCTGTACTATCCTGGTTCTCCTCCTATCTCTCCCATCACTCCTTCAGTGTGTATGCGGGTGGCTCCTCCTCCTCCGCTACTCTGCTCCCAGTTGGTGTACCCCAAGGATCTGTCTTGGGCCCGCTCCTTTTCTCTCTCAATACCCAGTCCCTTGATGTGCTTATCTCTTCCCAGGGCTTTCAGTAACATCTGCAGATCTACCTCTCTACACCTGAACTCACTCCAACAATCCAGACCCGGATCTTTGCCTGCCTTTCTGACATTGCTGCCTGGATACCTCACCGCCGCTTGAAATTGAACATGGCCAAGACTGAACTTCTTATCTTTCCCCCTAAAACCTCCCCTCCTCTTCCTCCTTTCTCAGTCTCTGTGGATAGCTCTATACTCCTCCCTGTTTCCTCGGCCCGAAATCTGGGGGTTGTCTTTGACTCCTCTCTCTCTTTCTCCACACATATCCATCTCGTAGCTAAGACCTGCCGTTTCTTTCTCTATAACATTAGCAAAATCCACCCTTTCCTTTCTGAACACACTACTAAAACGCTTATCCACTCCTTAATCACCTCCCGTCTGGACTACTGTAACCTACTCCTTGCTGGTCTCCCTTTGAATCATCTCTCTCCCCTTCAATCTGTTCAACACTCCACTGTGCGACTAATCTTCCACCAGCCTCGTCATGCCCATATTACTGCTCTCCTCAAGTCACTTCACTGGCTCCCTATCCGTTTCCACATCCAGTTCAAACTTCTCCTGCTGACCTATAAATGCATTCACTCTGCGGCTCCTCAGTACCTTTCTTCTCTTATCTCTCCTTACAACCCCCCTCGGGAACTCCGCTCTTCTCGCCAACTGCTTCTGTCTGCGCCCTTCTCTTCTACTGCCAGCTCCAGACTTCGCTTCTTTCACCTTGCTGCACCTTATGCCTGGAACAAACTACCTCTGTCTGTATGCCAGGCACCTTCTCTAACCCTCTTCAAATCCAGGTTGAAAGCTCACCTCTTCGCTTCTGCTTTTGGACCTTGACTCATCTGATCTCCTGTTCCTTCCCCTTGTTTTACCCCTGCTTACACCTTCTGTGTTTTGTGTTTTGTCTTGACTAGATTGCAAGCTCTGATGAGCAGGGATTTTCTCTCTTACATGTCTGTGCAGCGCTGCGTACGACCAGTAGCACTATATAAATACTCAGTAGTAGTAGTAGTAGCTCTGTGCCCTGATCAATATCTTTCCCACTTCAACAGTCACAATTAGGACTTCCCCCTCTGCAATATTATCAGTGCCATGATGTTACGATCCGTGGCACTGACAGTCAGGCCAATACAGACAGCCAGTGCTAGACTTGCGCTGGAACGATTTTTTAATGTTCCTGAAAACGCACGCATTTTAACGTGTGATGCAGGAAGGTTAGGGTATGCAAATGCCATCCACAGTAACCGTGTGCATGCAAATGAGCTACCGCAGCATTAAACTGGGAGAGCAAGCCAAACACCTGCGCACAAGAAGCCTGCGCTAGTTTGATATACTCACCAGGCACTGTGTGACTAATTTGCATATCAGCTCTGACAGTATTTTGATGGTATCAGGGACAATTGTGGCAACGGGAAAAGCCCCGATGCCATCAAAATACTGTTGGGGCTGGTGCCTGACAAAAGAGAATCCCTGGGGGCCCAGTGGCCCCGATCCATCCACCCGACAGTATTCTGATGACATTGGTGACGATCGAGGTATCACAAAAAGCTCCCGATGCCATTAAAATACTGCCGGGGGTCGGTGTCCCGACAAAAAGTAATTACCTAGTGGCCTAGCAGCCCCTGTATCCCCCCACCCCCCACTAAGAAAGTAACCTGGTAGTCTAGCAGCCCCTGAAAACCCCCATCCCAAAATCCAAAGTAAAAGTGAAATCACGCCCAAGTAAAATAAAATCACCCCAAGTAAAAAAATAAATAAATAAAAATTACCTGGTGGTCTAGCAGTCCCTAAATCCAAGTTTCCCAGTACCAAATAGGTGGGAGCACTGTCCTACACGCGCCCTCTCTGCTCTGCCATCTTGTAAAATGGAGCATCTGGCCC
This sequence comes from Ichthyophis bannanicus, assembly GCA_033557465.1. Lineage (NCBI taxonomy): Eukaryota > Metazoa > Chordata > Amphibia > Gymnophiona > Ichthyophiidae > Ichthyophis > Ichthyophis bannanicus. The sequence goes on along the minus strand of CM066034.1, from coordinate 643,898,784 downwards.
TACACGGTGCATCCTTGGATGCACCAAGTAGGGTTAGACTGTCATATAATGTTATATGGTAGTCTAACCCTGCCTGGTGCATCCAAAGTGTGCCATTTTACAAGATGGCAGACCAGAGTGGGATTGTGTAGGCAGTGCGCCTGTCTATTTGTTACAAGGGGACTTGGATTTAGGGGCCACTAAACCACCAGGTAATTTTTACTTTATTTTTGCTTGAGGGTGATTTCACTTTTACTTTGGGTGCGGGGTTCAAGGGCCGCTAGACCATCAGGTGACAACTTTCTGTAGGGGCACAGCCCCGACAGTTTTGATGGCATCAGGGGCTTTTCCTGATACCTGATCATCTAAGGAGAAGATGATCATTGGGAAAAGCACCCACTGCCATCAAAATGCTGGTGGGGGCACACGTCAGAGGTTTACTTCTACTCAGACCCTGAAGTAAAAACTTTGGCGCTATGGCTGGTTGTGAAATCCTCTACACCTGTCTCTTGTCACCAGTAGTCGGCCCGTAGCTTAAGCATACGGGATAGACGGCCTGGGGACCCTTTATTGAAAGACTGGGAGTTGTAGTATTTTTCCCTTTTCAATAAGATGCAGTTGTGGTGCGAGTGGTTCAGGCAATGACAGGCTTTTAATTCCCCTCCCGGGGCGGATTCAAACACAAAATAACTCAGGACATAAACCATACACTCTGGCACAAAATAAGAAAGGAAATAATAACAGCTTCTCAACTTAAATCCAAAGTTCCACGGTATTTACAGCATACAGTCACTTTGTATAAGCAAGGAAAATCCTGTGCTCTTCAACTGCCAGTTTAAATAGCTTTCACAAATCACCTGGCTCAGCACAGAGAAATTATATCATCTGTAACCATTAAAGTACAGTCCATTTGGTTATCTGATATTTCTTCTTCCTGAGGATCAATCAGCATTGACTCATGCTGATTCTCTAGTAAGTACAACTTCTGCTTGGTATACAACGTTTCCAAACTTCCACCCTCTATCTGTTCCTGAGGCTTCTCTATCAAGCCCTCCATGAGATAGGGTTCAGTATTACCATATATCTTAGAATAGCAGAGAGGAGAGTCACACCCTTTAGGGTTTCTATAAGAGAACTTCTTATAACCACTTTTATCTTTATAGTAATTAGACAGCCTACCTTCTGGCTTAGAGACAGGGGAAAGACCGTGCACAGCCTGGTCAGGAAGGGGTTTAAACCTCAGAGGTTTTCCTCTGTACTTTGGCTTCTCAACCTCTTCCTCTGACATGCAAATGTCCTCCACCAAATACCTTTCACTCCCTGGAGCTTGCAAGTGCTTCCCAGATAGCTTTACCGGTAACGTTTCCCTCTGTGTGTCTTCCCAATAGGACAATTGCCTGGAGTTCTTGCCACAGGGTTTTGGGCCCTGCTCCTCCAGTTATTCCTGCTGGTTACTTCCTGTATTTCTCTAGCACTCTCAGAATCACAATCCTCTGAGTCACTCACGTACTTTCTCTCGTGCTTCCTTCCACACTGAAACATACATTGCTTCTGAGTCTCAGACCTCAGCTCACTCACCTTTCCCAGCTGGGTCTGTCCCAGCTTTCTCTCTCTCTCTCTCTCTCTCTCTCATTCTCCAGTTCCTCTGCTCCTCCTGCTCTTTGCTTCCCGTGCTTCTCTTGCTTCCTTTGCTGCCCTTCACACTGAAATTCTAATGAGCGTTTCTTATATGTCTGGTTTGGAGCTAATCTAGCCCTCCCCCCTCTCAGGTGAAAACTATTGGGCTCAGGAGATGGGGATTGTTTGCTAGCTGGGCGGGGCTGCTGCACTCGTGGCTGGATTTGTTTATGTTGCTCCTGGCAACTGGGAGTCCTGTGCTTTGCCTTCCTGTCAGCAACAGACCTACTTCTCTCAAGTTCCTCTGTTTGCATGGCAAAGGGCGTCTCTTCCCCATTACACTCTGCATTGAGCATAACCATAATTTGCATACCAGCCCAACTGATTAAAATATATTTAAATACATGTGGCATTGATTGGGCGCTAGTTTTTCCGTCTGCATTTACATCTATTCCTGCATTTAAAGGATCGCAAAATATGCTTAAACATGGCATTATGAGCTCATAAAGCTCGCACTAGCTTTCTGCATTGGCCTGAATATAAGTAAAAAAAAGTGCTGGCCCCCCTGCAGCACCGACCACTCCCTGGATAGCTCCCAAGTCCCAATGGGAGCTTCTCATGGGGTACTGGTGCACTTACCAGCCAATCAAACATCCTGGCTAGCCAGTCAGGACAAGCCCCCCTCCCTAGTCAGTAGCCCCTCCCCATCTCCTCCCTCCCTCTCCCTCCTCTATTCTCAAAGTGAATCCCAGCAAGACATCTAGCAAAGGGAGGGTGCCCATGGTGCCTATGCCCTCCTCCACTCCCCTGAACCCCCCCCCCCTAAGTCCTACCTTATCAAAATCCTGGTGGTCTAGTGGGACTACAGGGTAGGAGCAATCCTTCCCTAAAGGTGGTGTTATCTGACACCATGATCAGGCCAGATTTTGGCAACCACCACGCAAAAACGTTTTGCATGGTGGCTGCCAACCATTGCTATTCCCACTCCCTGCCCTGATCCCATCCCTAAAGCCTTGCACCATGCAAAAGCCAGAAATCATAGAAAAGTGCCTGCAATATCTGATTTTCTCATGCATCAGTTGCTACCACAGGGCAATAAAGCTGTCTTAGCCCCTGGTAGCTGAATAAAACTGGATAATGCACATTTTGATTCTCACCCACTAGTTTAATCCATATCTATTTGAATTTAAATTACTCAGAATTCGAAATAAAAGAAGATAGTGGGTAATTATATAAGAAGCATCTATTTTTATCCTTTTATAAATATGCAGTACAAAACGCTTCTGAAATAACCCCTATAATGACCTATTTGTGATTTTCAGATAGAAATTTCATCATTTGCACATGTACAGCCACATGTAAATGGTGATTTTCGAAAAGGCAGAATTTATATATGGAGGTCCTTAATACATGGAAATTACAAGGTAACATGGTGGAGGCTATGATTTGGGTGTGGCCTGGTCAGCCAATGAACCATTTATTACTCGTTTTATAAAGGTCATCTATGTATATGACCTACAATTTCCATGACAGGGTATAGAGTTGCTCCCTGGCAGTATAGGTTTTTAGAAGAGCTCCTTTCAGCCAGCCCTTTATTTATTTATTTATTTAATAAATTGTGCTATACAATTCTCTAGGTGGATTACACATTAAACATGCATAAAATACCACATAAAAACCATACAATAATAAAAAAAAATGCTGATTAAAATTCTATCTAACCATAAACAAATGAGAACGTGACACAATAAAATGCACATTTTAGAAAGGCTGGTTAGATGAAATCTGGGACTTCCATGTCAAAACGTGTACAATTCTGAGGGAGTGGCAGAAGTGAAAGTGGGCACATGTAAATGCTTTGTAAAATAGCCAGGTCTCCACTCCAAAAAAGATAAACTTGTCCACTACAATATAAAGAAAACATGGATGTGCAGAATAAGAGCCAAGGCACATGCAGAAAACTGGCCTATCTTAGAAATGTGGATGTGCGAAGCCTGGATGCGCATGGCAGTGGCCACATAGACATGCCAGCGCCATTATTTCAGAATGCACAGCTTTACGTAGGTCAGGCAAAAGTGGGTGCAAATGTCTGTACATGTTGAGAAGCCACATTCGACCTCACCAAGCTGTGACCATGTCACAGCTAGGCATCCATATTGTGCACTATAAGGCCAAATGGCAGTGCTATAAATGCAGTGTTGTCACATTCTGTAGGCCAGGCTGCTGGATGTCCATGCTGTTTGTACCAAGCCAACATCATTATGGTGGTTATATGTCACTACAGTGAGTGATGACCAGTAGACCAAGTATAGATGTCATGTGAATGGCTGATACTGTGCACTGTTGCATAACATATAGCTGCAGACTGTGAATGATATTGTAGACAAGAGATCTTATAAAAGACAAGGCCTGTGGGTCAATGTCAAAACTGCTACTTCCTGGCCACTCAACACTAACTGTATGCAGGTTCTTGGAAAATAACTGCAGCTACTCTAGGCCATGAGACAGTACAGTCTTTGTCAAGCAGTTGCACAGTACAATGGCCCTCCTGGATATGCCATACTGCAATTAAATACCATAGCAATTAGCCAGCATCACACACATGGCATGCAACACTTGCAGCAGCCTAATAGTGAAATAGATCCTCTCCAGAACCTAAAGAGAACATCTGTTTTAGTGTGTGCTCTATGGACCAGTTGATGTATGGACCTCCTCTCATTTAGAGAACACTTGCCTATTGGCTACTTGTCATGTGCACAAAGCACACAGTGTCCCTGCATATGACAGAACTGATGTGATGGTTCACACCATTTTCAATATAGTCAATCTGGGGTGGAATAGCAATGGCAAAATGTGAATCTAGCTGATTTGAATGTGAGGTGCATCATGGGAACATGAAGGGGCAAAACAATACAAGCATACATGAACTCTACAACAGCCACAGTGGTGACTGTGATGCTGGAGCAGTAGCCACTATTTGTATGTCATGTAGGATGGTGGACAGAACAGGATAGTCCCCAAAGGTCCTCATGCATGAGGTACGAGGTCGTGGTATGTGCAAAAGTATAGATCTTCCAGTGTACAGCAACTCACAATGGGAATGCATTACCTGCACAGGTCCTGCCTCAAGAAATGGTGCCACAATTCAGCCCAGCACACCAGTGTGTATGACAGTTCTGTGGCTTCGGAGTTTCACTGATGAATTAGGCAGTGTGATCTCAGATGTGGCTTGGCCGTGAGCGAAGAGATGTATACTGCCAATCAGTGATAATAATGCCAAAACAGTACTGAGTGTCCAGTGTAGTCCGTACAGCATGTGGCTGCTTGAGGCAATCCCTAGGTGTGGTATCTGACTGCTGCTGTATGTGGCAGCTAGGTTGTGTCCTGTATTGGGTTGTACCTATTTCATGCAGGGACCTGATGTCAATTTGGGTCCAGATAGTGCAACAATGTAAGGTACTCTACTGTAGCCTAATGGTCACAGCAGGACGATAGTAATGCAAGATATTTACTGGAACACCTTGAAGGTATCATTGACTATAGGGCTGCCACCAACCTAATCTTTGTTTTGGGTCTGTCCACATGGATATTGCATGTGGGGTCCAACATATATGTTATTGTAGTTGTATTAATACTCATGAATATGTTATGTGTCATGGATATCTGCACACTGCCCATTTATTTCCCATCTCAAGGTCTGTTCCTGGAGGTCAGTGACCCCACGATCTGCAAGCACGATGAGTTATGGCACAGTCATGTGAGCAAAATGTGAATGTAAAGCATACCCTGTGGTCTGCCAACTATGAAGTGATTCTAGGAATGGGCTAGAGACATATTATGGGCTTTCACTCACACTGTAATGGCACCTTATGGTGACTGTCCTCTCCCTATTGCTGTTCACATCTCACAGGTAAAACATGAATGCCACCAGCATGGGATGGCTTGCAATGGTTTTGTATATTGAGATGTTGTAACATGTCCCATCACCACACCAGGCAAAGTTAATTTGCAAGACTGGTGTGACACAGATCCAGCAGTTTGTGAATCTGACAGATGCATACCCCAGCTTTAATCCTCAATCATCCTCATAATGACCACACAGACATATGTATATCTAGAGTGATGCACCCACACTCCCATGTGGCAGATCTGTGGCTCCTGATAGATGGCCATTCTTTGAGTGACTGAAAGGTGAATGTCTCATCATTGGCCAGCAACAAAACAATGAAATGCTCAGGTGGGTTAGGCTTATCCTACCTTCCAACCTCAACAAATAAAGGATCAAGACTCCACATCATGTTTTGTTTGTCCTGAACTGTCAGCTACACAGAGGAACTGCTCCTACACTTGTTCCCTATTAGAACATGCTAATAGAGTGCGCTACTGCAACATACGTAAACAAGATGCTTTGCCCAGTAGGCATTATGGAGCAACATATGAAACCATTCATTGGACGACAACAGTCACATGTCTGATTTGTGCCACCCTCCCCCACCCCCACCTCTCAGCATCTATATATATGCATCATTGCTGTTACTCTCCCTTTGCTACAGCATGGCTCACCAGGTTATTGCGTCAATTCTAAGCATCATCCTTCTTGCTGAGGAAAATGTTGTTCCAAGGCCAGCAGGCCCACCATTGCTGTGGCCTGCCAATGTGCAGGTACAGCAGCCTGAAAATGAGAGGGGCCAGCATTATCAGAGAAGAGAGATGCACCCCAGAAAGCCATGTATTTTCAGGCCCAGATCTACTCTCCTCGATCTTTCTGAGGACCAGGTCATCTCCCTGTATAGGCTGAGCTCAGTGGCAATAAAAGAGCTCTATGAGGATCTAAGACCTGACCTCGAGCCTCTGACTGCCTGGGTTAGTTAAGCTCCTGAGTGCTGTAGATTCTTTTGCCTCTGGCTGCTTCCAAATATCTGTGGCAGCAGTGGGAGGAATGGGGCACTCCACCTTTTCATAATGCTTCTACCAGGTACTGCAAGCCATGGTCAGCAGGTAAGGAATTACTTTGTATTTCCCAATTCAAGGCAACAATGGGTGACCTTCAACCAGCAGTTTGAGGGAATAGCAGGGATACCACACATGATGGCAGCAATTGATTGCACACATGTGGCACTTGTCCCTCCGAGAGATGGGGAAGCAGTGTACTGCAACCGCAAGCACTTCCATTCCCTGAATATGCAAGTAGTGTGCAATGTCAATATGCACATACTGAATGTGGTGCCCAGGTTTGCAGGGTCCACTCATGACTCCTAGATTCTCCACCACTCTGCACTATCCCAGCAGTTTGAAGACGGCCAATATTAAGACTGCATATTGTTGGGTGAGTACATTCTGATATTTTCCATTATGGCTTGTGTCAGGGACATAATGACAGGCTGAAAAAAAAACAGTCCAGAAACGTAGGCAGTGAAGGGCAAATAAACTTTTATTAATCCTTAATCAAAGGAGGTAGCCAGAAACCCGACACATGCCGTGTTTCGAATACTACTTCTTCAGGGGTGTTGTGGCTCACTAAAAACATAAAACATCACATCAATATAGTGAAATGCCATACACAAAAATATAATAAATAACTAAAACAATGAAATATAAATAATTCAAAACTAATCATAAAAAATTAAAAACATACCAACACATATAAAATCACCAACATTAAATAAGTGTTCAATCATACATAAATGCTTATATAAATAACATCTAATAACATATAATAAAGAGTACATGCAAATAAAGAACATAGAGATAAAAATTAAAAACAAGTAAAAGATATAAAAAGCATACTAATTAAAAACATGCCATTATGAACAAACTATTGTGTATCCATAAATCATTTCTTAAAGGGAGAAACAGGAGAGGGATGAAAACCTGAGAGAAGAGAACGCAGGAGTGAACCGGAGGGAACAAGTTTATCTTAAGGGGAGCCTACAAATGAACACCGATGAGGACTAACAACAATTTGACTTCTAACTTAGGGGAATCATTGTGCAATTGAGAATTATACATAAAACATTTTTTATTTGTGCAACTTATGAATCAACAAAGGCCTAATGAATAATGTAAGATGAAATACCTTATGGGCGTATGTCTAACCACTCGCTATCACCATGATGTTACATCCCTCTCCTGTTTCTCCCTTTAAGAAATGATTTATGGACTGTTTTTTTTCCTGCATTTCGTGGAAGTGTGCTGTTTTTGCTTGGTAGACCCATAATGACAGGCTGTCCACACCATAAAGTCATAAGACAGTAGATTATATATTGTGAAACACAGTCAAATGTCATTTTTCAGGGCAAGGCAGACCAGGGATAGGCCGCAGACATTTATGATGTGCATTTTCATGTACAATGTTTCAAAGCCTCACACCCTTCACCCATCTGTGATTGAAGGCAGGTTGCATGTGTTTCAAGCTCATCGTGTCTGCTAAATGGCTAGGTTATGCATTGCCAATATCCTCAATTATGTGAGTCTTATATGTATAAAACCTTTCCGTCATCTGAACTTCACACATTGCTATGAGGTAAGTCACTGTTTCCAGCTCTTTCTTACAGAATCAGCATGTCTGTTTTGCCAGTTTTTTCAATACTTGCTGTAAACCATCTAATCTATAATCCATGGAGGAGTTTTCTTGGTCACACATCCAGTTTTTCAAGATCTTTAAGAGGCCAGTCCACAATCCCAAAGCTGTATGAGAGTACAGGAATTGCCAGCTGATTGATGGTTTGTATCTCATTCCGTGATGTTAAAGCACTTTTCAATAACAATTTTATTCTCCTATAATATTCTTTACTAATCTTCTCTCTCAATAGTTTCTGCTCGAGTGCCATTCCTTCCTCTGTTCCGAGATACTTATATATGCCTTCCTGTTCAAGGTCCTTGATGTTACAGCCCTCAGCAAGGGCGATGTTTTAGTTTTGCTCAATTTCCCTCTGAAAAAGGTTGCCTTAGCACACTTTTCAAGGCCAAAAGTCATTGTGATGTCATCAGAGAAGCTTTTCATCACACAAAGTTGTACTGCTAATTAATGGTCGCTGGAACTGTAGATCTTCAGATCATCTATAAATAGTAGATGGGAAGTTACTTCAGGGTTGTTACCTTCTTTAGGATTCAGGCTAAATCCATATCCCAAAGAGTTGATGGGAGCACTCATTGGATTATGCACCACACAAAACAGAAGTGGCGACAGGGAATCTCCCTGAAATATTCCTTGCTGCATCTTAATGTTAGGAATGATGTACTGACCATCTTCATATCTCAAAAAGAGTATGGGTTGCCACATTGTCATAGTGCACTCAATGTACTCTATTAAACCATGATTTATTTTATACATTTCAAGGCAATCTATATCCAAGAGTGTGGGATTCTGTCAAAAGCTTTCTTATAATCAATCCACACTATACTGAGAATGTTACCTTTCTTAGCACTGACCATGATGGCCTTATTCAACATTAACTGGTCTTTGGCTCCATATGCTCCTCTCTTATTGCCCTTTTGCTCTATTGCCATGATGGTATTCAGCTTGATGTAATTGAATATTTTGTCTGCATCTATCACAGTGAACAGCTTATAGATTGTAGGTAAACAGGTTATTGGTCTATAATTTTTTGGAATGTTACTTGGGTCTCCCTTCAGAAGGAGAAATGTTCTTCCTGTAGTCAGCCATTGCTGTGTTAAGTCTGGCTGCTTGAACAATTTATTTTTGCAGTTCACCAGGTCTTGGTAGAATCATGTTAACTGTTTGAGCCAAAAGTTAGTTACTCTATCTGGGCCATGGCTTTTCCAGTTTGGGGCTCATTTTAACCTGCTTTCCAGCTCTTTCTTTGTTACTACAGGCCACTCCATAGGGTTTGATGTTTGTTTTTTCTAAATACTTCTGTATGCTGAGTAACCATTCAGATTCTTGATTGGCGGATTCTCTTTGATTTAAATATAGGTTTTGTAGCATAAAAATAGCAGTACATCATCTTCTCTTTATCTGCAGAACTCCACTTAACCATTGTTAATCCTCTTAATTTTTTCATTAATTTCTGTGGTTTATCTCTTGCCACAGTGGGTCCATGAACAGGCTCACCAGGGCCTTTATCTGTTGCAGGGATGTTATCTACATCTGCAGCACTTGCACTATCGCAACCGCCATCGATAGCCCTAGTGCATTAGCTACCTTTCTATCATAGGCAATGTATGGCTAGTATGCATTTTTCTTCTTCGTTCCTACCATACTTCAACTGTAGTATCGACTTGCTGAAATTTTCTATAGATGTTATACAATTGGGTCACCACGTGAAGACTTGAGGAGGAAACTTTATTCTCTTCCCCTAAGAGGTGCACATCAACAACTGTTGTACACCCCTTTGACCTCACAGTGTGTGGCCTACTTTGAGGTTTTCATACCATATAAATGAGAAGGATGATGTGAAGATGCTTTCAAGGGATTGAACTGCTCATGTAATTGGTGGTGTTCTATGAGAGAATCAGGGTAACTTGAAGAAGAGTGCAGATATGTTTACTATTATATCTCTGCTACTATGTTGTATCTAGTACATGTAACATGCAAGGATAGTTGTTGATGCACCCATATAAACCACCCTTTCTGAAAAATACCTATGTGCACTGACTTTAAGGTCACATACAATGACAGATCATGGCAGACTATCTTCCAGACATTATCTGCCCAACAGCTGGATTCTGTATATAATGATGCTATGCCCACACATTTTCACAGAATAAGAACATATGCCATACTGGGTCAGACCAAGGTCCATTAACCCAATATCCTGTTTCCAACAGTAGTCAATCTAGGTCACAAGTACCTAGCAGTTTTGCCCCCAAAAAAGGATCCACAATGCTTGTATTGGGGCAAGCAGTGGATTTCCTCTTTAATAATGGTTTATGGACCTTTCCTCCAGGAACTTGTCCAAACCTTTTTTAAACCTGACTACACTAACAGCTTTTACTACACCTTCCGGTAACAAATTCTAGAGTTTGATTACATGTTGAGTGAAAAAATATTTTCTCTTCTTAGTCTTAAATAGGTTACACTGTAGTTTCATTGCATGTCCCCTTGTCTTTCTATATTTTGATAATACAATTGATCTACGTTTACCCATTCCATTCCATTCATTAATTTATAGACCTCTATCATATCTCCCCTAAGCCACCTCTTTTTCAGGTTGAAGAGCCCTAACCTTTTTAGCCTCTCTTCATAGATATATCCTTCCACCCCCTTTACCTTTTCTAATAATGCTATATCCTTTTTAAGATACAGTGACCAGAATTGCACACAATATTCAAGGTGCGGTCGCACGATGGAACGATACAGAGGCATTATAATATCCTTTGTTTTATTTTCCATTCCTTTCCTTATGATTCCTAGCATTCTATTTGCTTTCTTGGCCACTGCTGCACACTGGACGGAGGGTTTCATCATGTTATCCATGATGATGCCTAAATCATTTTCCTGGGTGGTGGTTTCTAATGTGGAACCTTGCATCGTGTAACCATAGTTTGGGTTGTTCTTTCCTAGGTGCATAACTTTGCACTTGTCCACATTAAATTTTATCTTCCATTTGGATGCCCAATCTTCCAATTTATCAAGGTCCTGTTGAAATTTTTCACATTCTTCATGGGTTTTAACAAGACGTCTAGGATTAGTTTCTCTCTTCCCACCACATCCAGGGAGGTTCTTGAAAGTTCCATGAGCAGTGACAGCTACAGGATCACATCGACTCGCATGCACCACTGGACCCACACCAACATGTTCACATTCATGATTTCCTAAGCATTTGGCTGATTCTCTCAGACATCCCATACAAGCATTTGAGTTGGCTCATCCCATACTGATGGCATTGGCCATGTTGCCAGACTACAGGGGTTCAGGGATGTAGTCCAGGTTCTCTCCACCCCAGGCAGACCACAGCACACCACAGCAGGCCAAGCTCCTACATTTGATGGAGGTGTGCCAAATTTGCAGCTGCTGTCATGCCATCTGCAGGGGCTGCAATGCTATATCATATCACAGCTATATTAGGGACAGAGGTTGTGTTAACTTCTGTCATGCAATAGACCAATTTAGTGACAATCATGGTCTCATAGCTTGGATCACATTATGCCAGTATAACCCTAAGGATAGTTCACATGTCAATATGGCAGATACTCCTACTCACCCAGATATGTTCTTGGCAGGATTTGGGTGTTGAGCATTTTCTGACTGCCACATTGGGGGGATAGACTCCGAGGTAATATGCAGAAATATTTTTTTACAAAAAGAGTGATATGTGTGGAATTGTCACAAATGGGAGTGGTAGAGACAAGGACATCATCTGGATTCCAACAAGCATAGGACAAGCTCAGAGAATCTATGATGGAAAAAAGGCAACTATTTTAGGTGAAATGAATGAGCAAACTATATAGACAATGTGGTGTTTTTCTGCCATCATGTTTGTATGTTTCTATTGTTTCCTATGCACCCCATGCACTACTGACAAACATACATAGTGCAGCTGGCTTACAAGGTAGGCTCTATTACAGCATACTGCATCTGTGACATGTCCATCAACATATATCCTTCATTGGCACATAGGTACTGCATCACCTTGACATGAAACTCATCTTTTTCTTGTGCCACTGTAATTCATGGACCAAAGGTAGGGGATCCAAGTGAGAAGGATGACATCATAATGATCATTTATGATTCTTTCTTGATATTTACAAGGCATATTGTTTATGTGTGCTGCTTACACTCACATACATATACATATTTCATTATGACAGGGAAAATAATAGTTCCCCCAATCTTGAGGGATTTTATTTAGAGCTTATGTACATTGCCATATAACATACATATACCTCTGTCATGTTGCTACATACATCATTGCTCATATCAATCCACATATGACCATCTGCTTCAGTCATGTCTACCTATCAGCTGCTATACCATGCATAACCCAGATAGCTTCTTACCATAACAACACACCATTCACATCTATCATGTGCATACTGCACACAGCAGCAAACCTGCAGTCATGCCTTTCATGGATACATCAGAGCTTTGGGGCTTCCTTGTAGGCATGTGGTAGGCGAAGGCCTATGATCCATGCTAATTGAACTAAACAGACAGACCTAACTAGCTTGACCTGTAAATGAAGCCTGTGGAGAGGCCCAAAGGAGTTGCACATCCCCCAATAAAGCTGTTATTGTAGAATTAGAATTCAGTAGAGCAATTGAATTAGCTTAGATAAGCAGAACTGAGTCTTGGAAAAATACAGAAAAACATGTTTAAATGCCCACAGAACTGCTGACAGATAAGTTACAGAGCCCTGCTTCCCTACACGTACTAAGCTAGCTAAATGGCCTTGGAAGTAAGAAAGTAACAAGTTGGTGAACTGGCCATTGTAATTGGGACTAGAGGGAGGGTGAGCAGGTGCTAAGCCCACACGAAGAGCATGATTGGATAACCATATCAGTACCGGGACCAATAGAAGGGGTACGGGAGGTACGGGAGGTTACCGGGACTAATGAAATGTTTTCCTATGTCTAGAATGGTAGAAAAATCTATAAAAGTTGTTGTATTGCCAGAGAACATCGCTCAGCCATTTTGAACTTGGTTCTGCTTGAGACTTGTGCACAAATAAATGATTTGGACCTTCTGAACTGACTCCTGGTATTATTGGGTTGTGTATTCTCTGCTGCTACATATTCTTGGTGCGTTGGACCGGGAAGGTGTGGTATTAGAGGGTATATAGGGCAATATACCACGACTTTCCGCCTCTACAGGCTTGGTCCTGCCGGGATCGCGCCCTTCCAACGGGACTTTGCTCTCTGACGCCACCGGTCCCTTGTATCGGAGGGAGCTGGTCGGACCTCGGCGGGTGCCGAGCCCGGCTGGAGCCAACGCCTCGAACCCGAGTGAGGGGAGTCCAAGGTCCAACTCATGCGCTTGCTTGGGAACTTTGAGGACCGGATCCGGTGAGTAGAATTTTGGTTTTGAAAGTCTAGACAGATGAGACAGAGCAGTACTGCCACTTGAATTTTGGAACTTGGAAATTGGTAAGAGAGCTCTCAAAGACGGGCCGATTAACCCCGCATGGGTATTCGCAGGGCGAAACCCCCGTCTTCTTGTATTTGGAACTTGTAAAAGACTAGTCAGAATAGACAGAATTGAATTGCATCCTGGGATACGATTCTAGCATGATTGTGTGAATGAAGTGTGAATGAGAGGTTTGGCAGCACAGACCAAGCGAGAGTGGACTCTGGACTAGCGCAGTTCCTAGCCGGGCGACTGCGTCTAAGTCACGAAACGGAGGAAGCGTTTGGTGTATTGTCCGTCCTAACTGTGTATCTGATTTTTGTTATCTGTTGAAACTGCGAGTTCCCCTTCTGGTATAAATGTGAGATTATTCTGTTGGGTAATTTGTGACAGTTTACCGAATAAGAAATAGTATTAAGAAAAGGAAACAGACGCAAACATTTGGGCTAGGCATTGTAAAATCAAGAAGCTGTCTCACTCATTTTAGTTTCAGCACAACTAGCTAGGGGAGAGACAGGGCGTGTTTAGAGACAGTAAAATGTGCAGTGTCTTTTTAACCCTGTGAGGGCTTGTTTTCAGCATTCTGAAGCTGAGCTGATCTGTGATTGTTTTAGGAGAGTTGTGCCTGTTTTGTTCAATATGCTCTAATAAGTGATGTTCCTTCTGTTATGGTCATGTATTGTGTATCATTTGATAGGAATATTTAGTCAGAATTTTGAATCCCGATAGTTTTGGGCTTAGCCTAGGAAAGGGTTAAGTTCTTATTAACCCCTTTCCAGCTTCTTAGCTGTTCTAATATCTCAAGCCCTGCTTTGTGGTTACGGACCAAGTGTGGAGGATTTTGTAAAGCTAGTATTACATGTTACGGCATATAACTTTAAAATAAATACTTTATTCCGATCAGATAGGCAGATCTCATGGTCCAGACAGAAATGATAGAGAAATTAAGAAAACTGCTTTTGTTTTCCCTTTTGTCCTACAAAGTAGAGGTTAAGAGCCATCGCGACTTGAAGGTGATTTAAATCTTGAGTGAATAAGGAAGTTTATCATGCTTGAATTCTAGTTCCTGATATACTACGGCAAGCACCTCATTGAAGACATGCTTATTGTTAATAAAAATAAAATAAGGGAAAAAGTGTATATGTTCGGTTCTTTCTATTGGAATTGTTGTTATCACACGCTCATGTTGTCTGCCTACCCTTTGTTCACAGTAATAATATGTTTTTTTTTTTCCTAATAAGTGCACCCAGAGGAACATTATTGTATAGTTCTGATTCATAGTCCATAGGAAAATGCAGCCTGAATAGCCGCCCCTCTGTCTGTTGTTAACTACGTCACCATGGGGAGAGGAAGGGGGGTCAGAGGGATTTAGCAAAGGCTCTGCTGGAGACTACAGATTTTAAAAAATAAATAAATAAATCTCCCACCCTATTAGAAATGCTCTGTGAAAGGGGGGTGGCCATTGTTAGTTACTTTATGGCTCCGTAGTTTCCCGTGTTTATCAGATTGTGCAGAGAATATTTCCTGATCAGTTCTACATAGGATTCCTGGTTAAATGTTTAAAAAAACAAAACAAAAAAAAAACCCTTTCCCGGATAGAGCGTTGCTAGGAGAAACAGTGTGGGCCTAGGGAGAGGGGGGGGGGACTCCTCCCTGCAGATTCCCAAGTAGTTTGCCAGCCAGTCAGCTGACCAGACTTGTTTAGGTGTTTTTTTTTTTCCTTGCCACTGATTTACTGAACTGAAAGCTTTAGGATTTAATTGAATTAATAAACAGTATTATTCAGAATCCAAATAGTGCAGGCAGCCCTCACTATATCCAGCAGCCCAGGAGAATTTGCATTTTTGTCAGTCAGTCCCAGAGAGATATAAAACAGAAATGAAATTGGATGGATTTGCGGGCATAATAGTTACTGGAAGAATTGAACAGAAAGTATGTGAATTGTTGAATGTGATAGAGAGAGTGGATGTGAAGATGGAGAAGAGAGCGGATCTTCTTGCTGATGCTTTAGTTGAATGATGTGGAGGAGGTTATCCTGATCGAAGGAGCAGAGGAAGTAAAAAAACTGGGTGCGAGTCAGTACGCCCATTGTAGAAAAAGAAGGACATTAGAGAAGTGAATGCCTGTATCTTGACTCCACCCCAGGAGGGGAGGAGGGAGTACTTGATTGCAGAGTCATAGACAGAATAAAAACCAAGCACAGTGTTTCAGCACGAGAGTGAAGCAGCTATAGAGTAAGTGGCAGCCTGAGAGGGCTACAGCATGGATGAAGACTAGGCCAGACCGGACTCTCCAGTTTCCCTGGGTCCCCAGGAGTCAGTCTGAAGAATAGGGGACCAATATATGGACTTTTATGGGGGATACAGGAGCAGAATACTAAAGCCAGTAGCCCTGTGTTTTTCTAGATGCACTACCATTATCAGAGCTACTGGGGCTAAGGCCACAAAGCCTTTTTTGCAGAATGGCATGAGTGAACAAGGGGGACAGAAAATAATGCACCAGTTCCTGCATATGCCTGAGTGCCCTATTCCACTTTTTGGAGCCGAGATCTGCTTGCAAAGCTTCAGGCACAGATATCCTTTGCTGGAGAGAGAGAAATGTATATGACTGTGAACCCAGAGCCTGCTGGATTGATGGTGCTGACTGTTCCCCAAGAAGAGAAGTAGCGGATCTATAACACACCTCCAGTTAAGACAACAAGTTCCTGTATACCCGCCAACCCTATAGCCCTACCTGGAGTATGGGCAGAAGATAATGCACCTGGCCTAGCGAAGAACATAACCCCTGTCATCGTCATCCTCAAGCCAGAAGCGGAACCAGTGCATGTGAAGCAGTATCCTCTTCCCTGACCAGCCATTGCAGGAATCCACTGCCATTTAATGAAACTGCGGAAGTATGGACTTTTCAAAGGAATGTTAGTCACCTTGGAACACTCCCCTTCTTCCTGTTAAGAAGCCTGGGACAGGTGATTACCGCCCAGTGCAGGATCTAAGAAAGAATGTATGATGCAGCTGGAACTATACATCCAGTTGTGCCAAATCCTTACACACTCTTAGGACTGATCTCTGCTGAAGCTACACACATTTCACCATTCTGGATTTAAAAGATGTTTTTCTTTTTCTGCATACGCTTAGCCCAAGACCCCACTACAGGAAGGCGGGGCCAACTCACCTGGACAAGATTACCTCAAGGATTCAAGAACTTGCCTCACTCAGCAAAAGATTTGACAAGTTATCCAGTAATTCCAGGAGAAAGAATTCTACTTCAATATGTGGACAACTTGCTTATAACCACCAACTCAGAAAGTGAATGTCTACAAGCCACCAGTGAACTCTTGCACCTTTTTAATGAGGCTGGATACAAAGTCTCAAGAGCTAAGGTGCAATTATGCCAAACAAGTTAAATACCTAGGATTCCAGTTGTCCAGTGGAATTCGACGCCTAGAACCAGAATGCAAAGAAGCTGTATGCAGTATTCCTACTCCAATCACCAGGAGGCAAGTGAGAGCCTTCTTGGGTGCCACAAAGTATGTTGTATATGGATCCCCAATTTTGCGCTGCTAGCAAAACCATTGTATCAAGCTATCAAAGGAATGGAAAAGTCTCCAGTGGAATGGGGACTTGAACAGGATGCAGCCTTTTGATCTTTGAAAACCACTCTGATGTTATCACCAACTCTGGGTCTACCAGATGTCCAGAAAGCCTTTCAGTCTCTATGTTCATGAGTCACAAGGAAATGTTCTAGGAGTGTTGACTCAATCTCTTGGACCTTGTTTGAGAGCTGTTGCAGCTACAGCCCTCCTAGTGAGCAATCTTCCAGTTACTGTACCACACTCTGTTCTAACCATAATGAAACACAAAGGAAACTTACAGCTAATTCACAAATGTTGAGGTATCAGAGTATGCTGTGTGAAAATCCCCAGATACAATTAAAGGTCAATCAAGTTCTGAATCCTGCTACATGGTTATCAGTTGGTCTTGAACCCCCTGATCATGACTGTTCAGAAACTATGGATATTGTTGTGCCAGATATGCAGTAGTGACCCTTGATCTGGTAGTTAAGTCCTCAGCCCTGGCCCCAGGAATTTCAGCACAGAAAGCTGAACTGATAGCTCTCACTAGGGCACTAACAATAGGAAAAGGGCCCTGTCTAAATGTGTACCCAGATTCCAAGTATGCCCTCACACCCTTGCATGCACATGGGGCCCTATACAAACAATGAGGGTGGATAACCTCAGGAAGCAAGTCCATTAAGTATGGCCCCGAGATTTTGATATTATCAGATACATACTGCCTACAGATTTCAGAATTTAGGAAAAAGTAAAAAATGTATGAATAGAACCCTGAAATCTCAGTTGTCTAAACTTTGCCAAGAGGTTTATCTGAAGTGGCCCCAGGTTCTTCCTATAGCCCTTCTTAGGATATACTTAGCCCCTGCTAAGTCTTTAGCAATTTCCCCTTTTTGAGATTCTGAGAATCTGTAGCCTATTTATAGGGAATAAAAGGAGATGTGAGACAGATAGGATCTGAAATTATTAGGCATGAACTATTGGTTTTAAGTTCTGTTTTGCAGAGTCTTCATACCTAGGTACAAAAAGTTGATCACCCATCAATTTGCCTGAACCCCTGCATCCTTTCAAGCCTGGAGTCTCGGTGTGGATCAAAGAGTGAAGAAGGATACCGTTAGCCCTGCATTGGAAGGGACCCTATGTTGTCATCTTGTCAACTCCAACTGCAGTAAAAGTCGCAGAATTCGAACCTTGGATCCATTATAGTCGAGTAAAAGCCAGCAACTGCTTCTGAACCTGATCACTGGACTACTGTACAGCATCCTGAGACTCCATTGTGCCTCACCCTACGACAACAACCACGGACCTAAGACTTATTGGTCCCTCAGAAACTGCACTATTTCAAGACTATCTGTTTATCTGAAGGTAAGCCTCGCATCTGGAGAAAGCTGCAATCATCAGAAATAGACTGTGTTGTGTTAAGGAATTGAGTCTTCTAAGAGACTGTGTTCAAATGCTCTGAGAAAAAAAAAATAATAAAAAAAACTGTTTTGCTCTCCTGAAAAGTGAACTGCTCTAAGGAGGCCTTAATAGCCTGAGAGACTGTACTATGATATTTTAAGAACCTGAGACATCCCAGAGGACAGTGATACTTTGGGATCTACAGCCCTACTCCTGCCACAAAGCTGGTAGGTCTACGTACGGCAGAAGCTTGAGGATCTACAATCAACTCTACATTTGTTATCTATTATGGATACCAACAGTTCCACCAATTCTCCAGAGACTATGCCCATTATGAATTCTTATTATTGCTTTATTTTGGCAGCAGCCTTGGAGTGCTTTGAAATGACTTTTGCTTTACCTCCCTGTGCAGCCTGTATAAGTAACACACGAACTGGGCTAAAGGTTCTTCATGCCTCCCAGAACTTGTTTCTTGAACTTGCCGAAGCAGTAGCATCTAGTCTCCACATTTATGACTGTTTGTTCTCAAGAACTGAATTATTCCATCCCCTATGATCAGACTGATTTACATAATACTACTAGTGAGTGGGTATTGGCCCACCCCATTGTTGACAATTTGTGTTTTGTTCGCACCGGACCACAATTTGCTATGAAGATCGGACAGCTGGACTGTCTAAATCAGAAGTTTTACAACAGCACAACAAAGAAGACATCTTGGTGGTCCGGTATAAATGCTCCTGAACCTTCTAATCCTTTAGTTCTTTTTCCCACTCTTGACAAACTATGGACTTTGACTATCTGCTTGTTGCTCCCTTGTTTCTTGTCATTTTGCTTGCAGATGCTAACTTCAGTTATTAATAACACTGTAGAGTGTAAGGCAGCTACAAAGCTACCAGCTATGTGAAACTACTACCCTATACCACAGAGTGATATCTTTACCTAGTATGATGTGATTTGATTCTCACCCTTTCTCACTTGCGGGTGAGAATAATCAAAGGGGGGAATGTGGTAGGTGAAGGCCTATGATCCATGCTAATTGAACTAAACAGACAGACCTAACTAGCTTGACCTGTAAATGAAGCCTGTGGAGAGGCCCAAAGGAGTTGCACATCCCCCAATAAAGCTGTTATTGTAGAATTAGAATTCAGTAGAGCAATTGAATTAGCTTAGATAAGCAGAACTGAGTCTTGGAAAAATACAGAAAAACATGTTTAAATGCCCACAGAACTGCTGACAGATAAGTTACAGAGCCCTGCTTCCCTACACGTACTAAGCTAGCTAAATGGCCTTGGAAGTAAGAAAGTAACAAGTTGGTGAACTGGCCATTGTAATTGGGACTAGAGGGAGGGTGAGCAGGTGCTAAGCCCACACGAAGAGCATGATTGGATAACCATATCAGTACCGGGACCAATAGAAGGGGTACGGGAGGTACGGGAGGTTACCGGGACTAATGAAATGTTTTCCTATGTCTAGAATGGTAGAAAAATCTATAAAAGTTGTTGTATTGCCAGAGAACATCGCTCAGCCATTTTGAACTTGGTTCTGCTTGAGACTTGTGCACAAATAAATGATTTGGACCTTCTGAACTGACTCCTGGTATTATTGGGTTGTGTATTCTCTGCTGCTACATATTCTTGGTGCGTTGGACCGGGAAGGTGTGGTATTAGAGGGTATATAGGGCAATATACCACGACTTTCCGCCTCTACAGGCTTGGTCCTGCCGGGATCGCGCCCTTCCAACGGGACTTTGCTCTCTGACGCCACCGGTCCCTTGTATCGGAGGGAGCTGGTCGGACCTCGGCGGGTGCCGAGCCCGGCTGGAGCCAACGCCTCGAACCCGAGTGAGGGGAGTCCAAGGTCCAACTCATGCGCTTGCTTGGGAACTTTGAGGACCGGATCCGGTGAGTAGAATTTTGGTTTTGAAAGTCTAGACAGATGAGACAGAGCAGTACTGCCACTTGAATTTTGGAACTTGGAAATTGGTAAGAGAGCTCTCAAAGACGGGCCGATTAACCCCGCATGGGTATTCGCAGGGCGAAACCCCCGTCTTCTTGTATTTGGAACTTGTAAAAGACTAGTCAGAATAGACAGAATTGAATTGCATCCTGGGATACGATTCTAGCATGATTGTGTGAATGAAGTGTGAATGAGAGGTTTGGCAGCACAGACCAAGCGAGAGTGGACTCTGGACTAGCGCAGTTCCTAGCCGGGCGACTGCGTCTAAGTCACGAAACGGAGGAAGCGTTTGGTGTATTGTCCGTCCTAACTGTGTATCTGATTTTTGTTATCAATAGAAGGGGTACGGGAGGTACGGGAGGTTACCGGGACTAATGAAATGTTTTCCTATGTCTAGAATGGTAGAAAAATCTATAAAAGTTGTTGTATTGCCAGAGAACATCGCTCAGCCATTTTGAACTTGGTTCTGCTTGAGACTTGTGCACAAATAAATGATTTGGACCTTCTGAACTGACTCCTGGTATTATTGGGTTGTGTATTCTCTGCTGCTACAGGCACACTTACAAATGATCTGAGACCACACATTGACATCAGGGCACATTCATAGACTACCCGTCACTTCGACGATATCACTGGCTGCCAGTTTATCTTCTCATTTGGGTCATTGAGGTCCTTCTCCTCTTACATTTCCTTCCATGCAACCAGGGCCAGCCCTAGAGTTGGTTCAGAATGATGCGAACATCAAGCTTTACATCCCTTCTTGCTCTCAAACTCCATTATTTAGCTTGAATTACCCTGCTTTAGCTGCCCTTTGGAAGTTGCTGCCATAGGCGACTGCCTAGTTTTCATAGTGGTTAGGCCGGCCTTGGATGCAGCCCCTGATATGTCACTTTCAGACAGACTCCCTTATCCTACATTAAAATGACTTCCTTTTTTGGACAGTAAGGTGCACACTTGGCATCTTAACGCCTGGTGTCCTCTTAGCGCCTGATAAGTTGTGCCTTGTTCCCTTAACGCTGTTACGCCTACTCCCCGCCCCATCCTTTATAGCACACATACACCTTTAACGTTGCCGTTTACACTCGTAATCCAGTGCTCCCTTACCACTCTCTAATAAACATACCCCTAGGTTTAAACTGGCAGAAATAGCTTGTAAATTGAAGCCATGGACATTTATGACTCATCAAGATCAGATAACTGTTAGGTTCATGTGTACTTAATGGCACATCAGTAGTGTATTTTTGAGCTGTGAAACTAACATGAGACCTGTGCTAATTTTAGGAGACATGTGCACCCTTCCCATGCTGTTAGCACTTTGCTAATGCACCACACTGTATTAACTGTCACCCCTTCATTAAGTACTCCAAAAACTAGCAGCAACATTTGCATTTAGCACGCACTCGTAGCACCCACGCTAACCATGCTGCAGTCAATGCCTACATTCTGTCCTTAACCCAGTCAGTTCCCACCCAATCGCACACTACCCAGTTAGCATGTTTTTTTATTGTGCAGACCTATGCTAAATGTTAGTGTAGTGTGTTTACCACACAGCAAAACTCATGTTAACAGTTAGTGCATATTAGTAAACATGCCCTTCAGTGTATAAAGTGCAAGGGTAAATTGTGAGCCCACCCATGCTCTGCACAATCCCCTTCCCCAAACATGCCTGCACATGTCATGTAAAACTATGTTCCCTCTTACCACCATGCATATTTTTATGTGCATAGCCCTTTCAAAGCCCTTTCATGCTCGTAAGGACTTTTACGTGCAAAGAATCTCTTTTCAAGTTACCTCAATAATGCTTAAATACGTTTCTTCAGAAGAAAAGTAGAGAGCTTCATTACAAAAATGGTAGGCCTGTGACCATTAAAGATGCAAGGTAGTAGCATAGCTCAAATTCAAATACGAAAGGACCATATGAAGTCTTCAAGACAGAGTAATTCACATTTTAAAAGACTCAGTCTAGAGAGCTCCAAGGAACTCTAGTAAATGAAGTAATTATAGGAGATAAAGGAAGCAAAAAGATACTCAGTTGCATACAGTGATTGTAGAAGTGATAAACCAGGTAAAATAAATCTTTTCTTCTTAGTAAAAATTCATCCAACACAAAATTGTGTCCTTTGTTACTCCATCTACATAAGCAATAAGTAGAAAAGTATTATAAAAGTCAAATTACTTTTTAAGACTAGACAGCATTTTTTATTATGATTTTCTGAAATTTTCTATGACAAATCAGGCCTCCTGAATTGTCTAGGATCATCAGTTAGTAAGACAAAACATTCATCTAGCACAGTAGCTTGCAAATTCAAATAAATTCCTTGTTTTGTTTCATCTGCTATCTCTCAGACACAGCACACGTCTCCTTTTCTGAGAGAGTAGAAGAAAATTAACACAGCTAAGTACTGTAGTCCTCCTGTGGCTCTCAAACAGACAAAATTAGAACTTCTGATTTTTATTTATAACCAACCCCCCCCCCTCCCCATGACCCCTTCCTCCAGCACTGTGATGATGTCATCAGGCAGCTGCTATTGCAGCTGAGGACATCATCCGAGCTGAGATCGGCAAACAGAGTCTCTCAGCTGCAGTCTGGCCCCCAGCCAGCAGCCCCACAGACACATGCACAAACTCCCCAGGGCTTTGGATTGACTTTTAGGAATAGTGCAGGATGACCATGACTGTGTTTGCAGTGAGGTGCAGTGTCAGGTGCAGACCTTGAGACAGCCATAAGAGGTTTGGGAGTACTGGTCTTGTCTCATACATCTGGCAGCACCAGGAAATCATCAGAGTAGGTAAGTACAGAAGAGAGCTTCCCAAACTTTTTTCTGGTGTGACCCCATTTTAACTGAGGAAAATTCATGTGATCTAGATGCTAATAAAATAAAATTATCACTCAAACAGCATAAATATCAACATATAAATATGTAAATCTGTGCTTTTTAAAGTAATTATCCAATGTACTGAACCTGCCTGACACATATGAGTTTCAAAAGTAATGACACAGCTTCTTGAACATTTGCAGTGTGGGGGCTGAACATCCAGGGACAGTGTATGTTTGTGGGAGCTGTTTCTGGAAGGCAGTGTGTGTGTGTAACTATGTGTATGCGTTTGTGCACACACATATGGGCCAAGTGTCTGCGAACAGCATCTGTGAAGATGTGAGGAATAAGTCACCGGGGACAGCATGTGTATGTCTGAAGCTGAAAAAGCACAGCTTTCTAGTGGGCTTCGAGGTCCCCTCCCAGAGTTTTTGCCCTGAGCTGGTCCCCAGCCATATCTATCACCAGTCCTGGCAGATATTGTCACCCGTGAAGGTCCCCAGAGGCCAGAAGCATGGCTAATTCATCGGGGCATGTTCTTCAGTAGCTGTGGAGTGTTATAGAAAGGCGTTGCAGTGCCCCCTGGGAGCTGTGGTTCCACAAACTAGCAAAAGAATGTAGTTGCAGTCAAGTGGTAAGGCTTTAAGACAGGACTTTTTATTCCCCTTCCCAGGGTTGGATTTCAAGCACAATGAAACAAAGGAACATAAAGACCATTCGTCTGGTACCAAATTAAAGAAACACTGGAACAAAAACTCTGCTTAACTTCAGCTTGGCAATGGACAAAAAGGAAAAGAAAACAGTCCCTTTTAAACCCAATAACTTTCTTCCTATTTTCTTTAGAAACACTTTTTACAGCACTTCAGCACAAAGAAGTGATGGCATCCGACATGGTAAACGTACAGTTCATGCAATTTCCATAAGCAGGTTCCTCATAGGACTCACACTGCATTTGTTCAACAACGGAGTAAGTTTCCTTTGGACTGAAACTTCTGTTATTGTTACAGAGTTCCTCCCTACAGCTCAGAGAGTTCCCTTCCTCCTCCCGGCTAGAGTGGAATGGGTAATTACCACATTCTCTGTAGTTTCTTTTAGGAGAGCCACACAACTCTTGATAAGTACAGGGCAATTCGTTATACTCTATTCCTCTTCTATTAGGATCAATAAGCCTACCTTCCAGCACTCTCTCTTCAGAGTTTCTCAGCTGAGCAGAGCTTTGCCTGTACGGAAGCCTTTTACTATGTTTCTCTTTCAGCTTTCCTCTTGGCATAAAACTATCTTCAGGATAGAAGCTCTCTCCCCCTTGGTACCTGATGCTGGGCAGCTTAGCTTTCCTAAGCCTGGTTCCAGGACTACCTCCCTCCGTAGCAAGGTTCCCTGGGATACTATTCAGCTGTGCACTGCTTTCCAAAGCAGTTCCTCGTGGGTTCAACAGCTCTGTACTTCCTTGGTAGTCTCTCCCTTTTACCAACGGCTCCTGAATTCCCCGGTGCTCTCTCTCTGTCAGCAACGGTTCTTGAATTCCCTGGTGGTCTCTCTTCACTACCCTCTGGTAAGTGATTTTAAACTGCGTGTGTCCTGGTGTTTGCTTGGGCTCCACCCCTTCCCAGCTGCCCCTCATTCCCTAATGAGCTATGAGCTAGCTTACTGTTTGGGCGTTCCCTCACACCTCATGAAGCAGCTTGTGTACGTTGCCTATAGCAACCTTGGGCCATGTGCAGATCTGAGCTGTCAGTGTTAGCTCTGTTTTGCTCAGAGTTTCCTATCTCCATAGGCTCTGACTGCTCTACCCCATGACAATATACATTCCAAAAGCTCACATATTCCAATCACCAAATAGAAAATAAAATTATTTTTTCTACCTTGTTTTCTGGCCATTTTATTTTTCTAATTGTGTAGCTCTGGCTTCTGCTTTCCTCCATTTTCTCTTAGCTCTTGTTTCCAGGGTCACCTGTCTATTTGCAATGTCTTCTTTCTCCCCCTCTCTTCAGTATTAAGATTCATGATGTGATCTCTTCTTTTCCATTTTCTTCCTTCTCCTATTACTATTTGGCTGTCCTTCTCCTTTTACTATTTAGTTGCCAGTCTCCTTCTGTTTACTACATTTACCCACAGCTTTCCAATACTTTCCTTCATCCATCCCTCCCATTTATTTATTTATTTGGTAAATATTTATAAGTCGCCACTTCCAGCGATCAGCAGCAGACCATGGTGTAAATACAGGGAGTAACTTATTCAATCAAAGATACAGTATGATTTGAGGGAAGGGTACACCAGAATCACAGAGAATTTCAAATATACATTACATTTTGATCATCCAGGTGCGAGTAACAAAAATGAGCTACAATCACATAGAATTACAAATATACATTACATTTTGATCATTCAGGTTTGGGCAACAAAGTGAGCTAATAAATAAACATTTGTTTGATCAGATTTTAAATATACATTACAGGTTTTTCAAGTACATAGAATACATTTGTATATGCAATCCTACTAACATTGACATCGGGTCTATTTTGCCTCCTAAGCTTCAGGGGTTAGGCAACTTGGGTAGTGAGAGGGTGATGAAAAAACTGTCTAGGTCAGGGGTCTCAAACTCAAATTGCTTTGAGGGCCAAATGAGGACTTGTAGAGTAACCCGGGGGCCGCACAAGACGCAGGCATCATTTGCATAAGGGCATCATTTGCATAAGGGCATCATTTGCATAATGTTACCATACACTAACTTTTAGTAAACATGCCTCTTAATGAGTGTATGGATAAAGAAAGACTAAAAGATTTCTACATTACTATAAACCAGTGCCAACCGCCAGGCACATTAGGAACTACTAGAAACACTGCCCATTTAGAACCCATAGCAAACCTGCCGTGTCCTAACAGCACTACCAGGACTCACAAAGCACCATACCCTAACTATCAAAAGGCAACACTGCAAATATTAAATCAACACATTTCAGAGAATAACAATACATGACCTACTCGGGAAAGAGAACAAGTGGCAATGTCAAATAGGAATTACATAAACAGAATACCTCAGCTCAGTTACACATGCAGAACATACACCATCACCAAACAAGGAATCACAATTTAGAAACAGGAAGACAATTAAACTGGGAACCCCAAAAGCCAAACTTAGAATGTACAACACTGTAGAAATAAAACTATACATTGATTTCCTCTTGTATTAAATAAAGTGCAGACGTTAAAGATGCACATTTCCAAGAGCTGACATATTTCAGTTAATAAATTCAAAATAAAGAGATATTTTTCTACCTTTTGTGCATTTTTTTTTTCAGTTGCAATTGTTCCAGTCACTTTCTTCTGGTTTCTTTGTGTCTTCTGCTAACTCTCCATCGTCTGCTGTCCATTTCTCCTTTCTTCTTTCCTAGTTTTTTTCCATTCTCTCTACATCTGCTTTAACATACAATCATTCTCCTTTTGCTCTTTCCTCATTCCTATTTCATCCACTCAAATTGTACCCCTCCATCCTCAATCCCCACTTACTCTCCCAATACCCGGCCAATTGTAGATTTTTCTTCCCTCCCACACAAAATATTTCCCCTCTCCATTTCACTCTCCCAGCCCCATCCCATTCTAATCGTCCCCCAACATCAACTCCCTTCTAGCTCCTGCCCAACCCAGCATCCGCTCCCTTCTAGTCCCCGCATCATCAGCCCATTTCCAGTCCTAGCTCCCTCCCCTCACAGCCCATTTCCTTTCCAAGCCCCCCTCCCCATCAGCCCATTTCCATTCCAAGCCCCCTTCCACTCAGCCCATTACCATTCCAAGACCCTGTCCCCATCAGCTATTTGCAGTTCAAGCTCCCCCTTCTACTCGGCCCATTTCCAGTCATAACACCCCCCCCAGTCCATTACCAGTTCTAGTCCCCCCCCTAGCCCATTATCGGTCCTAAGCCCCCCAACAGCCCACTTCCAGGCCTAACCCTTCCATCGCCCCATCTTCATTCTTAGCCCCCCATAACCCCATTTTCAGTCTTAGGCCCCCAGTCAGACCAACTCCATTCCTAACCCCCATCTGTCCATTACCTTTGCTATCCCCCATCACCCCATTTTCAGTAGTACCCCCCCCCCAGCCCCCATCAAGTCCTGCTCCCCCCCTACATCAAGTCCTGCTCCTCCCCTACATCAAGTCCTGCTCCCCCCATCAAGTCCTGCTCCCCCCCTACATCAAGTCCTGCTCCCCCCCCACAAGTCCTGCTCCCCCCCCCACATCAAGTCCTGCTCCCCCCCCACATCAAGTCCTGCTCCCCCCCAGCCACACATCAAGTCCTGCTCCCCCCCCCATCAAGTCCTGCTCCCTCCCCCCCCCCCGGGAAAATTAAACTTAAAAAAAAAACCGGCTTCTGCTGCTGCTGCCGCCGCTGCCGTGGCCGGCAATAGCAGCAATATCGCAAGTCCCGCGGGCTCCCCCCCCACCCGGCAGATCCCTTCCTGCTTGCCTGCCAGTTCTCCGCTTCGGCTTTCAGAGCCGCGAAGGGAGAGCTTCTCCCTCGTGACTCTGTTAAGCCCGCTGGGGCAGATGGGAAATTTCCCATCTGCCCCGGCGAGCTTAACAGAGTCGCGAGGGAGAAGTTCTCCCTTCGCGGCTCTGAAAGCCGAAGCGGAGAACTGGCAGCATTGGCAGGCAAGCAGGAAGGGATCTGCCGGGTGGGGGGGAGCCCGCGGGACTTGCGATATTGCTGCTATTGCCGGCCACGGCAGCGGCGGCAGCAGCAGCAGAAGCCGTTTTTTTTTTTTCCCCCCTATGCATCGCGGGCCGCACAAGGGTCTCTCGCAGGCCGCATGCGGCCCGCGGGCCGCGTGTTTGAGACCCCTGGTCTAGGTGATACCGTAATGTTCTTGGAAAAGGTGGGTTTTAAGCTTCTTTCTGAAGTCCTGAATATTGTTGATCAGTCGTAACTCATACGGAAGCTTGTTCCAGAGTATGGGTGCAATGTATGAGTATGCCCGGTTGCTCGTTCCCTCTTTAACATCTCTTATACTACTGGGAACGCAGAGAGTATTCAGGTTAGTAGTCCTTCGGCATCTGTTGGGGGGCTGTGTGGTTATGAGGTTGTCGAGGATTGATGGGGCTATCCTGTGAATGATTTTGAAAGTAGTTACCAGTATTTTGTATACTGCTCGTGCTGAGATTGGGAACCAGTGAAGCTCAATCAGTACTGGTGTAATAAGATCCCTTAGTTTCTTATTCAAGATGATCCTGGCTGATACATTTTGTGCCAATTGTAAGATGTTTATGTTTTTTTTTGGAAGGCCTTGCAAGAGGGTATTACAGTAGTCAAAGTGAGGAATGATGAGCGCTTGAGCTACTGATACAGATGCTAACTGCAGACAGCTAGTACATAGTGCATGTTCCTGGAGGAACTGTGTGCACCCAAAACTGGGATGTCAGCACACACACCACATAGGTATGTTAGTAATTGGGCCTCAGAAAAAAGAACCCATAAATATTACTTGAGAGAAATACTGTATAGCACTATGGGGGAACCTAGCCATGCCATGGTCACTGCTCAGTCAGGATGAGAGCGACCTCCCACCATGACATGCTGTGGCCACTCTGTCCATGCAGGTGGTGACCAGGCACTACAATGTCCCAGCCATTGCCCTATACCCTGTGCAGATGCATCCTGCCCATGCCACCCTGTCCGGGCCATACCCACAGTACCTTGGTCCTCATTATGCACATTGACAGGCTAACACTGGAAACAGTGTAAGCAATGTGGGCTCAGTAAGGTGTAGGCAGTCACAACACACTGAATAGACAGACACATACTCCCACACCTATGCCAGCATTGTGCAAATATAGAGGTTTGTGGCAGCCCTGGCCGCCACACCAGTCCTGGGCACAGTGCGGGCATTTCTATGGTACCCAATACTGTTAGGGTCACTCCCCGGGGTGGTAAACACTGTCAGAATCAATAACTGAAACACACTCCACAGATATCAGAAAGGTTGCTATGATGAATCTCTATCAAAAAATTGTGTTTAACTTAGGATTTGTTAGCTGACATTAATCATAGCAACCTTTTGATATATGTGGAACGTGTTCCCAAGTTTAGGACGGCATTGCTAAGGTATGCAGGTGCCAGTATTTGGAGATGCTGCTCTGCGAAGGGCCCAACAGCCTGACTCTCCATGAGGCTTTGGATAGTGGAGCCTGTGGGTGTGGGTGTTTGTGCCCCTGTTGGCTGCTCCTCTAGGGCAGAGGTTCCCAACTCCAGTCCTAGTGGGCCAAACACTGTTCAGGTTTTCATGCTGTCCCTAATGAATATGCATGAGATACATTTGCATACAATGGGGGCAGCGCATACAAATGCAGCACAGGCATATTTATTAGGGACAGCATGAAACCTGAATGGTGTTCGGCCCTCCAGGACTGCAGTTGGGAAACTGCTCTAGGGATTGCACATGTTTATGGTGTCTGTGCTCTGTAGGGTAAAATATAGGTGTTTCAGGCATGTTTATTTTATCTGCAATAAAGGTTCCTTCTTTATTACCACAGTTTAGTACTGGGTAAAATATGGGGACAGGGTTGGCAGGAGCCACGGCTGGGGCTTAAACTTGTGACCTTCTGCTGCTGAACAAACTGTCTGTGTGTACTGCACCACACTGTTGCCACAGGGATGGTTCATTCCCTGGGGATACCATGACTGTTCATCAGACAGACCCTGTCTGTTGCATTGCGCAGCACCCAGCTAAACAGGGCTTGGCCGTGGTTTGCTGTGGGCAGATGCCAAAGCCCCCTCTGCCACCAGCACCCCTCTGCCACCATGCTGCCGTGCCATTATGCTGGTGATGCTGGTGGTGCGCAGTCCCAGGCCAACCAGTGTGCCGGTAGGCAGCTGCCTATGGTGTGGGTTCTTGGGTAGGGGTGCCTACATGGACATGCGTGCTTTCCCCCGGCACCGCCTGCCAATATTATGTGCCCTTGGGGGTACCTGCTGGGTAATATCCCCTATGACATTGTGGGACAACCCACTTGTGCCCATGTTGGACCCTCATCAGTTGCTGTCTTGCTGCTTTACAGTTTTGGCATTCCTATGTACCACCTAGGCATCTGTCTAGTCCGCACTGTGCCCCAGCTGGACAACAGCATGTGCCGCCTGCAGCCCCCTGTATCCCATTTACAGCATCAGTACAGTTGCCCTTTCCTATGTGCTCACTCTGCTGTTGCTGCACATGTGCATGCCATAACAAACCTGCCCAATCTAAATGACAGAAACCCTGATCAGCACTATTTCAATATGGGATCATTCACTTTGTAGGGGGAAGGAGCATAGACCCTTCCAAACATGATATCTTAATTTTTATGCTTTGTCAGTAGTGTTGCTTTATGTTTATCATTAATATCACTATTGGCCTGCTTGGCTATTGGGATTTTAAATGTGGTTCTGGTCATTTTATATGTTTATTTGCCTTTTTGGTTCCTGCACATATATCACAACTATCACTTATCTGGGTTTCCCTGCCTTTGCTGCACATTGCTGACTTAAATTGTTTCTTTTTCCTGCAAATGTGCCTAACGTGAGGGTTTCACTGGCATTAGTGTTCAGACCCGGATTTCACAGCGTTAGTGTGCCTGGAGCCTCTCCCCACCCACTCTCTGCCCATTGACCCCTTCTCTCCACCCTCTGGGAAGCCTTACTCCACCCTTCAGACCCGGATTTCACAGCATTAGGGGTATGTTTACTAAACTGCGTTAGTGTGATTCGCGTTAGGAGCTGCGGTAGAAACAGAAACCCCAAATAAGGACATGGGCGGTACATCGTTACCGATAATGCGCGTTACCAGGCGCCATAAATGAACGAGCGCTACAGGGCAAGTTACCGCGTGTTAATCTTAAGAAGGCACGCAGGCATGTAAGAACAGTAACAGAGCTGTAGCACAATGGTTACAACACTGACTGATGGTACAGGGGTCATGGGTTCGATTCCCCAGTGGGCCTAATGTATAAGGCTGGCTGAGACAGCACCCTTTACATTTAAGTAGTGATTGTTGAGGCATTTGACGTGTATTTTAATTAGTGCTGCCAGCAAACACACCCTCACGGTGGCATAACCTAAGGTGTCGCATAAGGCACCCCATAACACACTCCATAGGGCACATTATAGAGTGTACTGTCCGCCAAGGCACCTTATAATGTCCCCTATAGGACACCTTATAAGGCTGTGAACAAAGCCCTGGCTGGCTGCAGAAGGACTGCACGTCACCACACAAACTGTCTGCTGTGGTTACCAGGATAGGGTTAACCCACCTGTACCCATGATGCACTGCACATGCAAATCAGCAGTCGAGAGATGGGCACAAGATTGGGTATGCACCCCCACAGCACCTTGGCCTGGTAGGGGGAACAGACCGTGTGTGGCACTGCCACAGAGTAGCCACAGACAGTAACATTGTGCAGGTACTGTGCCCACCCTGAGGTTGAGGTGGGGCGCCCAGCACCAGGTCCACAGCACCTTTCATGGCTGAAATATGCCATGCTGAAGGTCCCCATCAGTGTGTGATAGGTAGTTCCATTAGACACACCTAGGATGCATCTGTGTCCTGCTGTATGTCTCGATCATGTCTAGTCTTTATGGGCGATGATGCACCCAGAATAGTGCATATCCTGTGTTGGTGCCATGGTTACCTGCTGTAGGTGAAGGGGGGGGAAAGTGTATGGACCCATGGGCAGATCATGTACCACCATACAACCCACCCTCTGGGGCTCAGGGTGGAAAACAGGATCACCCACCAATAGATCCACAGTCTACCTCCCTGGAATGGTAGCAGTAGAGGGGACCATCAACCCCAGTCCTGCTGGGGAACAGACAGAGCGGTACACATCCATAACGCAATAACAGACAGACGGCAGGCCTGGAAATGCTCAGCTGCCCCCCACCATTATCTGACATTCTCCAGCAGCAAGCCTCCAGCCGCTGCAAGGTGTTCCAGCAAGACACATACTAGCTGCAGACAGTCCGCCAGCTAGTCCATAGTCCTGGAGAAGATGCATGTACCTAGAACGGGGATGTCTGCATACACACCAAGCAGATAAGTCAGTGATTGGGCCCCAAAAGAAAACCCATAAATACCACATGAGAGAAATGCTATATAGCACTATGGGGGAACCTAGCCATGCCATGGTCACTGCTCAGTCAGGGTGAGAGTGACCTCCCAGCAGGACATGCTATGGCCACCCTGTCCGTGCAGGTGGTACCAGGCACTACAATGTCCGAGCCATTGCCCTATGCCCTATGCAGATGCGGCCAGGCCAGGCCACCCTATCCAGGCTATTCCCACAGTACCTTGCTCCTCATTATGCACATTGGCAGGCCAATACTGGCAACAGTGCTAGTAGTGTGGGCTGTGGAGGGTGTTGGCAGCCACCACACACTGGATAGACAGACACACACTCCCCACACCTATGCCAGCATTGTGCAACTATAGAGGTGTTGGGCAGCCCAAGCCACCACACCAGTCCTTGGCACAGTGCAGGCATGGCTATGGTACGCAATACTGTAGGAGTCACTCCCCAGGTTGGTAAACACTGTCAGACACATGACCTGTAGCACACTCCACAGACATCAGAAAGGTTGCTATGATGCAGCTCACTCAGAAAATTATACTTAACCTAGGAATTGCTATCTGCCAGTAATCATAGCAACCTTTTGATAGATGTGTACCATATTCCAGGTTTAGGGTGGCATTACTAAGGTATGCAAGTGTTAGTATTGGGAGATGCACGCAGAGCCCAAAGTCCTGCCTCTCCAGGAGGCTTTGGATAATGGGGCCTGTGGGTGCAGGTGTGTCTGCCCCTGTTGGCTGCTGCTTTACGGCAGAGGTTCCCAACTCCAGTCCTGCGGTGCCAAACACTGTTCGGGTTTTCATGCTGTCCCTCATGAATATGCATGAGATACATCTGCATACCATGGGGGTGGCGCATAGAAATGCAGCACAGGCATCTTTATCAGAGGCAGCATGGAACCGGAATGGTGTTTGGCCCTCCAGGACTGCATTTGGGAGACTCTGCTCTAGGTAATGTGCATGTTTATGGTGTCTGTGCTCTGTAGGGTAAAATGTAGGTGTCTTGGGCATGTTTACGTCATCTGCAATAAAGGTGCTGTCTGTATTAGCACGTTGTAGTAGTGGGCAAAATATGGGGACTGGGTTGGCAGGAATCACAGCTGGGACTTGAACCTGTGACCCTCTGCTTCTGAATACACTGGTTTTGTGCACTGCACCACCTTGCTGTCACAGAGTCAGTACATTCCTTAGTGATACCATGACTGTTCGTCAGACAGGGCCCTTCTGTTGCAGTACATGGCACCCACCTACACAGGGCTAGGCCACGGTCTGCTCTGGGCAGCTGCCACTGCCCCCTCCACCACCAGTATCCCTCAGCCACCATGCTGACATGCCCTTCTGCTGGTGGTGCTGGTGGTGCGCAGTCTCAGGCCATCCAGTGTGCAGGTAGGCGGCTGCCTATGATGCTGGTTTTGGGGTAGGGGTGCCTGCATAGACGCCCACGCTCCCCCCAGCCCCGCCTGCCAATGTTCCGTGCCCTTGGGAGTAGCTGTTGGGTACTATCCCCTGTGACACTGTGGGAAACACACTCGTGCCCATGTTGGGCCTTCAGAAGTTGCTGTCTGGCTGCTCGGCTGTTTCAGCATTCGTATGGGCCACCTAGGCATCACCCTAGTCCGCACTGTGGCCCAGCTCCACCACAGTATGTGCCGCCTGCGGCCCTCTGTATCCCCTTCTCCGGCATCTGTCCAGTTGCCGTTCTGACATGCCCGCCCTGATGTTGCGGGACATGTGCACGCCATAGGAACCCTGTCCGATGGTGGGCAAAACCCTGAGCAGCGCTATTTCACTGTGGGCTCATTCACCTTGTATGGGGACGGAGTATAGACCCTTCTACGATTTATATCTGTTCTATGGAGCTTACTCGAGGGGGGGAGGGGTTGATGTTTCTCATTGATACCACTATTGGCCAGCTTGGTTATGGTTGTTTTCCAGTTTGTTGGGGTCATTTTCAGTGTTTATGTGCTCTTTTGTTCTGTGCACATGTATCACACGTATCACTTTTTTTTGGTTTCCCTGCCTGGGCTGTACATTGCTGACACTGACATGGTTTCTCTCCCCTGTAATCTGCATTTAACGGCAGGTTTTCAATCGCGTTTGGATTCAGCTCTTCAGATCAGCGCGTTAGTGTGCAGGGAGCCTCTCCCCGCCCACTCTCCGCCCACTGACCCCTTCTCACCGCCCTCTCTCCACCTTCTGCGGTGTTTTACCGTGCCGCGGAGCTTTACGATCGTTAATGTTGGTTAACGCGCGTTATGTAACGTTAAGGATCGTTAGCGCATCATAATGCACGTTATGATGCGCTAACGATCCTTAACGTTACATAACGCGCGTTATGTAACTTTACCGCAGTTTAGTAAACATACCCCTTAGTATGCCTTAACGCCGCCGCCGCATTATCGCACGATAAGTGATGTTATCACCCGATAATGTTACATTATCACGCGATAACGTCACTTATCACGCGATAACGTCACTTATCGTGTGATTATACCACCGCTGCAATGTTAAGATGGTTTAGTAAACAAACTCCTTAGAACCAAATGCCCTAGGTATAATTAAAAATAAAAATCTTTTGAAAACCTTTTCCTGGGAGATTTTTATTCTCTGCCTTACAGATTTACATGTTTTGACATGTGAAGATCTAATGTGCAGGGGTGTACATACGGGGGGGGGGGGGAATATTCAGAGGCAGTGGCTAGATGTTCTAGTGTGGCTAGCCACCGCTGCTGAAACTTAAAACCGGATATTCTTTGCTGGTGTCATATTCAGCCCCAGCATTGAATATCCACTTTGCTCAGATTGGCAGTAATCTAACCAGGCAGCGGCGTTTAGTAATAGTAGTATAACTGTTGCTCAGTTAGCTTCAGTGGCAAAAGTTAGGTGAGCGCCTTGCTTTTGCTGCTTTGCCATAACCAGGCACTGGCTCAATATCTTCCCTGTTCGATTATGGCTGGATGTCAGCCCTGAAACTCCCTGACACTAACCAGTTAACATCGGGGTATATAACAGCAGCACCTGTGGATATTCAGCAGTGCTAACTATGATGCAAAATGCAATATGTGCCTTCAAGTCAGTGCTTCTGGTGACCCAGCAGCTCCTGGGTTTTCTTGACAGTGTGACGGGAAGCACATTGCCAGACCTTTTTTCCAATCAAACCCAAAAATAGAGTAATGGGATAATGTCGCCGTGAGCTGAATCTATTTGGAAAAGCGATTTTAATTCACAACGGGTTTACACGCATATGGACTGTGACAGATAAGTGCTGTTCTTGAGAACGTGTGCAATTTGTGTGAACACGCTTGGTTTGGTGATATTTTTGAAGACACTTCACATTTTTGTTGGGAGTATGTTATTAAGGGGGGTGTAGGGCACACCGTTATATGGTGTTTTTACCTAGATTTTTACCTACATTTCATGCTCTTTCAGAGCCTTTAAAATTTCTGAGTAAAACGGAAATCAAGCCACGAGAGGTTTGTTCCTCAAGGCTATCCTTCCAACATTAACTTTTTCATTAACATAGTTTCAGCTCACGGCGACATTATCACATTGCTCTATTTTTGGGTTTGATTTTCAATTTATAGAGTTTTAGTTATTTTGGAATTTTTAGACCTTTTTTCCAAGGCAAATGAGAGTTAAATGACTTATCCAAGGCCACAAGGAGCAATAATGGGAATCAAACATTGTTTTTTTGGTTACCAAGCCACTAGGCTACTCCTCCACTCCACTATGATAATACTGCTGGATATCACAGACAGAGGGATTAACACAGTTAGCATATTTGCTAACCACATTAATCCCTTTGAATTTCCACCCAGAGTGTCTTTCCTTCTGAAGGTTTATGGTTTATTACACACTTGATTTACCACCCTCACTTGGTGTCTTGTGGGTGTAAGCTGTCAGCATTTACACATGTAAGTTCAGGACTTGTAAATGGCATAAAACATGGCTGCTAGGATCATATCAAGTGCACCGCGAAGAAGCCACATCACTCCTATCTTAAAGCATCTGCACTGACTCCCAATACAAATGAGAATCAAATGTCTCCATGATCTATCAGCAGAAAATCTTCAATCTCTATTCCTGAAGGCCTCCGACACCAGGACAAGACAGAAAGCCACTCGAGACCTACTAATGGTCCCAACCCTCCAAACCAAATGCAACCACTCAACTTCCAAACGGTGTGGGGCCCTGTATCCCACAAACAGTTACCATATCCTAATCATAGTGGCTGCCCCAAATAACCAGAACCAAAAGTCGGTGCAGGACCAAATAGCTGAAGTTTATTATAACACCGATGGATATTACAGAGGCAAGTGAGAGAAGCTGATCCTTCGGGCACTAGGCACCTCCGGAAGGCTTCTCTCTCCAACTATTATTCTTGCTCTCCATATATACCTTTAGCTTTCCTCCTGTATATGCAGGCTACTAATTCCACCTTACTTCCCTAAACCCGTTGCTCTGACTTAGTTTCTGTGAGTTTCATCACTTTTCTGTTTGCATATCCACATTCTTTATCTGTCTTGGCACATCATTCAGGGTGACTCACAGCTACTGAGTTCTGCATCTTCAGGGCTTGCTCTCACCACATCCTTCTGTGCTGCAGTACCCAGGGCTGTCACAATCACGTACTTCTATATGGCTGGCCAGTTCCCTGATATTTAGTACTTTCATCAGTTTTCCATTGCATGCATGTGGTTTTTTGGTTATTTCAGTTCTCTGGTCCCTGGTCCCATGAGCTTAGTTTGCCCACACAAGCAGTTACTCAAATATTTCTTCACACCCTATCATTTCTTTTCTGTACATTCTTTTGCAACATCTGGTGCTGACTTTCACAGAGACCATAAATGTATTCTTTTATTTTTCTATTAAACCAAGGCCTTATAAAAAGGCAGCCTACTATTAATTATATTCTAACAGTAATTGCCTCTACAACGGGCCTTTTCCTTGTTCACACCCTCTATGTGGAACTCACTTCCCTTCAAAATACAAGCATAAAATATCATTGCAGCGTTCTGCCGCAGACTAAAACCACACTTCTTTACAGAACACTTTGGATTTGACATCTACAACAGAAGCAAACATGAACTACCTCAAAATCACCTACTTATTGCCCCATCTCCACCTCACCCACATAAAACTTGTGTTGCTCATAAGGATACTTTTCCTGCCTTTTGATTAAATTTCCTTGAATTAAACTCGAATCAATATGTTTCTGTTGCTGATAGTCAAATAAGTTGTATCCCAAATTCTCTTCATTGCAGTTAAACTTATTTGTTCAGACACTTCTTTCTAAGTTAATTGGTCACTGTTTTGCTCAGCTCAAATTCCTTGTAAACGTTCTATACCTAAGTTAATTGTACACCACTTTGACTTGTAGATAAAGCAGTATAAAAAAGTTGTTAAATAAATACAAAAATAATAATAATCTTTGCAAAGCTGCATGTCCAAGGGAAGAAATTTAAGGAGCTAGCTTCAAAACACACTTCTTTTTTTTTGCTTTTTGAGGTCATTTTGAAATGCATAGAGGTGAGCACAATGTCCCCCTCAATCAATTCTCCAAAATGAGCAGTTTGCTACAGTTATAAATGCCTCAGAGTATGTATAATTGTAAAATGGCTAGTTTTCAAACTATACATGTATTTCTGTTACAAAAGAGAAAAAAGGACTGCACAAACCACATGTCCAGAAAGCACCCTTTGAAATCTGTGCCTATCAAGACTATACATGTGTAAGTAATGGCTTTTATTTTCTCAGTTATACATGTTTTGGAAAATTTATACTGCTCTTCATAATTTGCAATTTAATTTACAAAGGAAGCAAAAGCATAGTGCAACATTTTATCTGCTTTAATCAGTGTCCAAGGAAAGAAAGAAAATACAACATGTTCATCAGAAAGGTAGAAGAAATAGAAGGTAGAGGAAATGAGAGCAAACTAAGGGGGTCTTTCGTAAAGGATGTACTGGTGCAGACAAAATATGCATTGAGACATGCGTTACCAGCTAGCACAGGGCCATGACAGTGCAGAATGATTCCTGCACTGTCTAATTGCGTTAGAGTCATCAGTGAGTGGGGTAGGGGACGAGAGTGGGCATGGTGTAGTCTGTGCATTTAGTGCTGGGTTCACAGCACACGTTAACTGCATTAGCACAGTCTTACCTAACCCCACTTCATTATGGGATAGGGCTCCACATTAACTGCCAGGGAAATGCTTTCCACATTCCTAACAGTTAACATGGAGATGTTGCACCTAACACACCATCTTTTCAGTGTTTTTGCCACGTTAGGTGCAACATCATAGTGCCCTTTAGTAAAAGGGTTCCTAAGCTTCTATGAGTAAGTGAACATGGCTTTACTGGGACGTTTGGTGGCTTAGGCTTGGGAAATAAGAAAGATTATAAGCTTATTGATACATTATATTTTACTTAATTTAAAAAATTAGGTATTCATTATAGTATATGAAAGCAATTTGTCATTGTTTTTCTTTTACGGTCCTAGAAAAAAACAGGTAGGGCCCAATATTCAATTGGGATGGCTATGCACCACTAGGGCACATAGCCAACACTACCAACCTCTAACCTGTTAAATAAAATATCCCTGTATATTTAATGCCAGGGTCATAAGCAGCCCTGACATTGAATATCTGGAGTAACTGCACAGCCTCCAACACCACAGAAGCTAACCGGATAGCAGAGATATTGCAGCATTACCCAGATAGCTTCCACGGGTAAAACTAGGCCATCTTTTGCAGCGCCTAGTTTTACCCACAGGTTGCTATCGGGTAGAGGTTTAATATTGCCGCTACCCAGTTAGCCTCTGTCACTGCCCCCAGAACACCCATGAGACACCCTGATGCTAAGTGGTTAGTATCTGGGTGTATAGCGGCACTAGTTGGGGATATTCAGCAGCACTAACCATGTTACCTCACCTGGTTCGCAGCTTGTCATGCTGTGAGAGCTTGTCTGCATCAGTGATCCTGAGAGAGCTAAGATATTGGTAGCTTAACTAGTGATAGGGTCCCCCAAAATGGACAGATCTCAGCTGAGGTACCAGACCAAGACAAACTACCCATATGGGCAGCAGCAGAATGGGACAGTGTTGGCGGCGGAGAATCACATTTCTGTGACAACGGCAACAACACAAGAATTACCTGTGCAGAGGAAAGGCCTGCTAATCTACTGCCATATCTTGCCGTGAAGACCTAATGGATAGTCACAACAAAACAAATTGCACTATAGTGCTGAAAGATGAGACTTTCAGGTCAGAAGGCACTCAACTGGCTACTGTGGAGGAGCTGAAGACTTTTCAGAGAAAAACCAGCATTTATGATACGGTTGGATCAAAGCCCTTGGGACATCTGACTGCTGATGTAAATGCACATGAAATGAGAATCAGAAGCTGCAAAGATGTCTTACATATTGGGACATGGAAAGTACGAAGTGTGAACCAAGAGAAGTTAGAGGTGGTCAAGTATGAAAAGGAATGTGTACAACTCAATCTGTTGGGTGTCAGCAAACTAAAATGGACTGGCATCGGGCACTTTGCTTCTGATATCACATGGTCTACTTTTCTGGAAATGAAAGACAAAGAAGAAATGGAATTGCATTTATAATCAAGAAGAAACTTGCAAGAATTGTAATGAAATACAGTGCAATCAGTGAACGCTTAATTTCTATTCGTCTATGAGGGATGCTCATCAACACAACTATAATTCAGATATATGACCCCAAGAACAGTGCAGAAGAGGATTAAGTTGATGAGTACTATGAACAAGTACAAGCTGAAATTGATAGAGCATGCAAACAGGGTGACTGGAATGCAAAAGATGGCAACAAAGAAGAAGGCAAAGCGGTTGCAAAATATGGACCTGGCAAAAGAATTGAAGCTGGAGAAAGACTGATAAAATTCTGCAAGACCAATGATTTATTAATCTCAAACACCTTCTTCCAGCAACACAAGCGGTGACTGTACATATTGACTTCACCCAATGGATTATACAAAAATCGAATTGACTACATCTTTGGTAGTCAACGATGGAAAAGCTCTATAATAACAACAAAGACAAAACCTGGAGCTGACTGTGGTACAGATAACCAACTACTAGTATGCAAATTCAAGCAAACAAAGAAACTCTGAAAATTGCCCAGAAATGCAGAAAAGCTAAAGCGAGAGTAGAAAGAGAGA
Source organism: Ichthyophis bannanicus (assembly GCA_033557465.1). Taxonomy (NCBI): domain Eukaryota; kingdom Metazoa; phylum Chordata; class Amphibia; order Gymnophiona; family Ichthyophiidae; genus Ichthyophis; species Ichthyophis bannanicus. The sequence goes on along the minus strand of CM066034.1, from coordinate 643,858,143 downwards.
CAATCACAGAACCCAACAGAGATTTCCAATGTGCAGCAAGACGAGACAAGGAGAAGTACTACAATGACACATGCAAGGAAAAGAATCAAAAATTATTAAAGAACAAGACTGTATTTCCTAAAGCTACGAGGGTTAAAGAAAAATTCTATCCTCAAATTGGAATGCTACAAGATGCTCAGGGATTCATGTTGAATGATGCTGAGATGATCAAGAAAAGGAGGAAGAAATATACAGAGTCACTATACCATAAAGATCAAGTGGACCAGAAGCCATTTTGAGGGAGGAGTGGCCTAGTAGTTGGGGCAAGTTGCCCCAAATTGGAAGGCCAGGGGTTCAAATCCTGCTGGAGGATAGCAATCTTGGGCTGGAGGGACTGGAGTTTCTAGTCCCACAGCTGCTTGTTGTAGCCTTGGACAAGCCACTTCACCCTCTGTTGCCTCAGGTACAAAAATATAGATTGTGAGCCCTATGGAGACAAGGGAAATATATACCCTATCTGAATGTGCACTGCTTCGACCAAGTGAAAAGAAGTATATAAGCATTGATAAATAAATTTCAACCTGTACCTTATGATCAGGAACCATTATGAAAGAAGAAGTCAAAGCAGCATTGAAGCCTTATCGAAGAACAAAGCACCAGGCATTGATGGCATTCCTATTAAAGTATTACAGCAATTGGATGCAGCTGTTACCATACTTACAAGACTCTGCCAGGAAATTTGGAAGACATCATCATGGCCAACTGACCAGAAAGGATCTATGTTTATATCAATATTAAAGAAAGGTGATCCAATTGACTGTGGAAATTATCACACAATCGCTCTGATCCCATATGCCAGTAAGATTCTACAGAAGATTATTCAGCAGAGACTCCAATCATACCTGGAACAAGAACTGCCTGAAGTGCAAACAGAGTTCAGGAAAGGGCGAGGAATGAGAGACATCATTGTGGATGTGAGATGGATCCTTGAAAAGACAAAAAAAATACCAAAAAGATATCTATGTGTGTTTTATCGACTTCAGCAAGACTTTTGACTGCGTAAACCATGAGAAACTCTAGGCCACATTAAGAAGTATGGGTATACCAGAACACCTGATCGTTTTCTTGCACAACCTTTACATTGATCAAGAAGCAACACTTCAAACGGAACAAGGAGAAACAGAATGGTTCAAAATCGACAAAGATATGCAACAAGGCTGCATACTTTCCCCCTACCTGTTTAATTTATATGCAGAACAAATAATCAGAGAAGCAGAACTGTATGAAGACAACTGAGGTGTGAAGATTGGTGGAAGACTCATCAATAACCTCTGCTATGCTGATGATACCACTGTATTGGCTGAAAGTTAAGACGATCTGAAACATTTGCTTCTTAAGATCAAGGAACATAGGGGTATGTTTACTAAACCGTCTTAACGTGCGCCCGGCGTTAATGTGCAGGATGCCATAAAAGGAGTGGGCGTTCCGGTCTAAACGTAGCAAGCGTGCGCTATTGCGCGATAATGGGTGATTAACAGTCCTTGCTTGTATAGAAGGAGTCTTTCAAAATGGCCTTTTGACCTTCCATCTGGCGTTAACACCTATTGAAAAAGTTTCACAGGTCTCTTGCCCCCTAGGTTGAAGGCCTCTTTGTAAAGGTCTCTAGAAGACTTTGTTTATTGCTCAAAGAATACTGACCCTGTTTTGCCTTTTATGCTAAGTTATATTCTGATTTGATTTAAATTAAAGTTCTTTGCTGCTGCTAGACTCTGACTTATTGTGAAATTTAAACTAGAAGCTCTCTGCTGGGTTCTAAATTTAACCAGAAAGCTCTCTTCTGTGTTTAAAATTTAAACTAAAAGTACTTTGCTGATACTAGTCCCTGAGTGAGTATTAAATTTAAACTACAAGCTCTCTGCTGGGTATGAAATCTAACCAGAAAGCTCTCTTCTGTGTTTTAAATTGAAACTTAAACTGCTGCTACTAGGCCCTGACTGATTTAACAAATACACTGGGTTCACAGATTAATCAGCTTTAATCCAAAGAAGTCCCTTCAGAAAAATTCCCAGAAGTATATACTCACAATAGCAGATCTCTCTCCAGAAGTAGTAGTCCACTTTTCTAGTCCTTCTTTTTATTTGGTTCTATTCCATTGGCCTGCTGCATCAGGAATTTTAAGTTCCATCTCATTTATATTTTTAAATAAATATTTTAAATTTTTTAAACTTTGAATGCTGCTAATTTTATTCCATCTAATCTGGAAAATTGTAACATCATATTGACTTTATAGAGCATATGGACAGCTCATTGCCATGGTGCTGGAATGCCACTGCTCCCTTGCCCCAGCAGTGGTTTTCTGGCATTAGGACGGGCAGCTCCCCATATGTCGATCTTCTCAGCATTTATGTCCCTGATTCTACTATCCCGGGTACATCCGGGTCCCGGAGCGGCAAAATCAGGTATATCTACGGCATGTCCAGGTTTTGGCTGGGCACTTTGGGCAATCTTGCCGGGACCTGAATCGCCTTCCACATGCATATAACCCTCTGCCTGTATGACAGATAGTGGTCACAATCATTCCAGAGATATGCGGTCTCTCTGAATCTCTATTCTTAGAAAAATTAGAGAGTTCTTTGAAAGGACCAGTATACATTGGGAGACTTATGGCACTTAAAATTCCATGCACTCCTCTTCCCTCCTCAAAATAAGGGAGTCCAGGCCACAGTGTGTGTTCTGAACCCAAAGGGATTTACTTTAAGAACTTTAAGGTAACTGATAACAATAACAAAAATAAAAATGGCAGAAACAACAAGAATAGTATATTAAAACCATTTCTACTTTCACTCTGTTCTATCACAACAGTCCACTCTGAATACTCCTTCCTGAGTACTGGACTTTTACTCCAATCCTTCTCTGTTACTCTTAAGTCCTGCTCTAATCTTCCTCAGAGTACTTTGAACTGGTAGCTGTACAGGCAGAAATCCTAAATACTGCTCTGTGTTCACGCCTGGCTTTCGTGTCGCTGTTGTTGATGGACTCCTATGGTTACCCTAGTTAGAGCTGGTGGCATCTGTAAATGCAGGTCCCTGTCAGATGTGTTCCAGAACCACTGCCTTATCTCAATAACAGGTGAGTAAGCAAACAGGACTACAAATAGGGAATTAGTATAAAGGGAAACTACAGATTGGTGAGTCTGACGTCAGTACTGGACAAAATGGTAGAAACCATTATAAAGAGGGATATTGAGGTGTCCATCTGCTGACTAGACTGGATGTCCAGAGAGGTGTGCTGTCTGTTAAGTGCCAAACTCCAAGATGTTACAGAGGCTTTCCTGAGACTCATCAACCATATGGGCACAAATGGAAGGTATCCCTCTGAGCATATCAAAAGTGACTTCATGGCTCTGGGAGAGAGGGTGAAGCAGATAGGTGTGTAGATGGTGTTCTCTTCATTTCTCCCTGTTGAGGGTAAAGGCTGAGATAGGGAGGCTCAAATCCTGGAGATGAATGCATTGACTACATGGATGGTGCCAATGAGAGCGTCATGGAATAATTTTCCAATGACTGCAGAGCAGAGATGGCATCCACCTATCTAAGAAGGGTCAAAGTGTCTTCCACAGCAGACTGGCTAACCTACTAAAAAGGGCTTTAAACTAGATTTATTGGGGGCAGGGCCGGCCCAAGGGCTTCTGTTTCCCCAGGCAGAAACCCTGGCTGTACCACCCCCTTCAGGTGGTGCCACACCCACATGGCATTGTTGCCCACTGCCACTGATTCCATCTCTGGGGTGGGTAGGCAGGCAGCAGCGGGAGGTGGTAGGAGCATTTTAAAAGCAGTGACTTTGTGCTTCCGCTTTCTTGAATGTGGCAGGACATATGCTTCAGCACACATTACTTGCCAATTCTGAACCCTCTTCTGACAGTAAGATGCATCGAAGGAGGAACAGAAGAGGCAGATTATGTGTGCCAAAGCACATGGCCATCTGCAAGAAACAGCGGTGTCATGAAGCCACCCACCGAGGTCCGCCATTCTATGCAGCTGTCTAGCTCGTCTAGAGGACGGGATGACCCTGGTTGGAACTGGGTGAAGAAACCCTCAGGTAAGTGAAAGCCCTCAGATAAGTGAAACCCTTCAGGTAAGTAAAACATTAAATAGAAAAATAGAAACATAGAAAAATGATGACAGAAAAAGATCACATGGCCTATCTAGTCTGTCCTTCCATATCGGCAAATACAACAGTCCCCTTTTTTCCTTTAGAGATCCTCTATGTTTGTCCCATGCATTTTTTAATTCAGATACTGTCCTCATCTCTACCACTTCCACTGGGAGACTATTCCATGGATCCACCACTCATTCCATAAAGAAATATTTCCGTATATCACTCCTGAATCTATCCCCCTTCATCCTCATCCCATGTCCCCTCATAGCAGAATTTGCTTTCAAATGAAAGAGGCTCTCCGCCTGTGCATTTATCCCACGGCGGTATTTAAACATCTCAATCATATCACCTCTATCCCGCCTTTCCTCTAAAGTGTACATATTAAGATCCTCAAGTCTGTCCTCATATGCTTTATAATGAAGACCACTAACCGTTTTAGTAGTCACCCTCTGTACTAACTCCATCCTGTTTATATCCTTTTTGAAGGTGTGGTCTCCAGAATTGCACAGTATACTACCAATGAGGTCGCACTAAAGATTTATACAGAGGCACTATCACCTCCTTTTTTCTGCTAGCCATTCCTCTCCGTATGCACCCAAGCATCCTTCTAGCTTTTGCCGTCGCCTTTTCTACCTGTTTAGCTACTTTAAGATCATCAGACACAACCACACCTAGGTCCCGCTCTTCTTTAGTGGACAAAAGTACTTCACCCCCTATACTATATTGCTTCTTGGATTGCTGCAGCCCAAATGCATGACCTTCCATTTTTTAACATTAAATCCCAGCTGCCAAATTCTAGACCATTCTTCAAGCTTAGCTAGATCCCTCCTCATGTTATCTACACCTTCCTGGGTGTCTACTCTATTGCAGATTTTGGTATCATCCGCAAAGAGGCAAACCTTACCTGACAGCCCTTCCGCTATATCACTAACAAAGATTTTAAAAAGAATCGGACCAAGGACAGATCCCTGGGGCACACCACTGGTAACTTCCTTCTCCTCACAGTGAGCTCCATTTACCTGTACTCTTTGTTGCCTCCCACACAACCAATTTCTAACCCAAGCAGTAACTTTAGGGTCTATCCCTAGGGTGCTCAGTTTGTTTATAAGTCACCTGTGAGGAACGGTGTCAAAGGCTTTACTGAAATTGAAATACAGCACATCTAGGGCTCTCCCTCTGTCCTACTCCCTGGTCACCCAGTCAAAGAAATCAATCAGATTTGTCTGACAAGACCTGCCTCTGGTGAATCCATGCTGCCTTGGATCCTATAATCCGCTGCACTCCAGAAACCTCAATATTTTCTCTTTCAGCAGTGTTTCCAATAATTTACTCACCACCAAAGTTAAACTAACCAGCCTGTAGTTTTCAACCACATCCTTACTTCCGCTTTTGTGTAAAGGGACCACATGAGCTTCTCTCCAGTCCCTTGGCACCACTCCCAACTTTAATGAGGCATTGAAAAGTTCAGTCAGTGGAGCAGCTAGGATGTCCCCAAGTTCCCTCAGTATTCTAGGGTGTATCCCATTCGGTCCCATCGCTTTGTCTACTTTAAGTTCTGCTAGTTTCTCACGAACACAGTCTTCTGAAAATTGTTCAAGATGCCCCTCACTTCTGTTCCTGTTTGTGGGTGTTTTCTGAGATCCTGTTCCTGGTTCTTCATCTGTGAACACAGAACAGAAATATTTGTTAAGCAATTCCGCTTTATCCTCATCAGCTTCTACATAGAATGTATGATTCATCCCCTAAGACGCTAATCATGTGTGCTGTGACCCCAGATCTATGTATATACCACCCCCCTCCCCACAAGTCTTGATTGACAATCCCCCAAAGACGAATCGAACCGCTGCTGATCGCTGGAAGTAGCGGTATATAAGTGTGTAGTAAATAAATAAAATAAATAAATAAATATTCTTCCCCTTCACCCTTGAGTCTGACAATACCACTCTTGCCCTTCCTCTTCTCACTAACATATCTGAAAAATGTTGTATCCCCCCATTTTATTGCATTGGGTATTTCCTCCTCTTTTTGAATCTTTGCTTTCTTGACTACTTTGCTAGCTTCTCTAAGTTTTTCCAAATATAGATGCCTGTCTTCCTCTCTCTGTGATCTCTTGTATTTCTTGAAGGCCTCCCTCTTTTTCTTCACCTTTTCAGCTACTTCTTTCGAAAGACATAGCAGTCTCCTTTTCCTTTTACCTTTATTTACCAATTTAACAAAATACCTTTGTAGAAATGGGTAAAAAGGGCAACATCTGGAAAGCAGTGTGCAAAAATGCCCATTAACATAGGAAATATGATCCCAGATGTTGGAGCTTTAATGGAAGAGGCTGATTTGAATTTAGTGGCATTTACGGAGACATGGTTCACGGACAGCCATGACTGAGATGTAGTTATATCAGGCCATACTTTATTAAGGAAGGACTGAGTAGGAAAAAGGGGAGGAGTGGCACTGTATGATAAAAATAATTTTAAAGCTATAGAATTACAGGGCCTGAAATGGAATGAGGATGCACTGGGTTAACTAAAAAGAAGGAAAGGTTAATACTTTTGCATTGGTGTGATATACAGATCTCCTTCACAGGGAGAAGAAGTGGACGGAGATTTAATAGAAGACATATGCAGCATTGCTAGGAAAGGGGAAGTGCTTCTGATAGGTGATTTCAATATGCCGGATGTTGATTGGCACATCCCTGTTCTGGTGTCATCTAGAAGTAAGGAGATCCTAGACTCTCTACAGGGAGAACTATTCCAGCCACTGGGAACAGAACCCACACATGAAGGGGCCATACGGGACTTGGTGATTACCAATGAGGAAAGTGTTTCTGATATTATAGTGATCACCAGATGGTGTGGTTCAGTATTAGGACTAGGGCTGATGAAATCCATTAAAAATCAAGGGTCTTAGGTTTTAGGAAAACTAACTTTGCCAAGATTGGACTATACCTCAAGGAGTTGTTAGCAGGATGGGAACAGCAAGGTAATGTAGAAGAGCAATGGGCAAAACTGAAAGGGGATATTTTAAGGGCAACAAATATTTTTGTTAGAAAGGTAAACAAATGGAAATGGAAATGGAGGCCACAATGGTTCTCAATAGAAGTAGCTAAAAAGGTGAAGAAAAAGAGGGTGGCCTTCCTAAAATACAAGAGATCACAGAGAGAGGAAGACAAGCATCCATATTTGGAAAACACTAGCAAAGTAGTCAGGAAAAACAAAGATACAAAAAGAAGAAGACATAGCCAATGCAATAAAATGGGGGGACAAGATATTTTTCAGATATCTTAGTGTGAGGAGGAAGAGCAAAAGTGGCATTGTCAGACTGAAGGGTAAAGGAGACTAAATTGTAGAAGTTGATGAGGATAAAGCAGAATTGCTTAACAAATACTTTTCAGATGAAGGACCAGGAGCAGGACCTCAGAAAACATACACAAATAGAGAGGTGAATGGGATCTTGAATGATTTTCAAAAGACTGTGTTTATGAGGAACAAGCTAAATTAAAAGCAGACAAAGCAATGGTACCGGATGGGATACATCCAAGAATATTGAAGGAACTTGGGGACATTCTAGCGGTTGCACTGACTGACCTTTTTTTTTTTTTTTAATTCTTTATTTATGTTTTCAGACAAAATTACAACAAAAAAACCAAAGGTTACAATTAAAGTAAAACATCCCTTTGAACATAGGACAAAAAACAAAAGGCCTTAACAGCCTACTCCAACACCAACCCTCCCCTCTTCATGTGATCATCTTAGAAAGGGACTAGAAAAATGAAGAAAGAGGCTTGCAAGGGCTATGGTACCATTAAAAAAACTACCCTATACCGTGTGTGAACATGATTGAATTAATTACCCCTAATTTACAGCATATTGTGCTTTTGAAATATAACCATATAAGGATTTCCATTTAAGCAAGGTAGAAGGCATAGGAGTTGTACCATAATGTGGCATCTGCTCATATTTACAACATAGACATAAACAAATCCACCAAGTGTGCCAACTGAGATCTGCCGTATGTTTCCAATTGGCAATTACGAGATGCAGTGCCACTCCCATCATAAAGTCAAATAGGAAATGACAATCCCTCTGTAATGACAAGATGCCTATTATTGACCGGAAAACTATAATAGACCAAGAGATAGTGGCCCTGAATCCCAAGACCTCTTGGATTCGGTTCCAAATCGAAATCCAGTAGGACTGAACATTAGGGCAGTCATATACCACATGCCTTAGAGTGCCAACATCCCTCTGACAAGACCAACACACATTTCCAATTGACTTATCCCACTTGGAGACATTTATCGGGGTAAAATGAGCTCTGTGTGCAAAGAAGTTTAATGCCTGGGAGATAGAGGCGGATTGAAAGACTCTAATTAGTTTGCACCAAAATTTCCCCCACGATTCCGGAGAAAGAGTATCCTCAGTGTCATGCTCCCATACCCGCTGAGTGCCAGTACAATGTGGACAGGGATGGTGGGCTACCAATTGATAATAGTAAGAAGCCACCCCTGAGGCCTGTTGGGCTGTTCCTATGATATTAAGTAACCCCCATTCTTCAGGTACAGATCTGATATCGATAAGGGATTTCTCTATACAGTGTCTGAACTGAATACACTGAAATTATAAGGATTTAGGCAAGTCAAATTCATGCTGTAGACACACAAAAGATTTCCACCTGCCTTCAAAAATCAGTTGTCCTATAGTCCAAATGCCCCTGCTAAACCATTCTTTCCAGGCAAACGGACTTTGATGAATTTTTTAAAAAGGACTGTACCAAATGGGAATAAGCTTCGACAAGCATTCCTCACAAGGAATTACACTTGCTAACTGCTGGAAAGCAGTCCATTATAACCCTATGGAATGTCAACCTCTCTGAAGACACCATGCCAGGGAGGAGACTCAAGGGGAATGGAGCAGTCAATCTCTCTTCCAAATCAAGCCACACTGGGCATTGCCCCTTTTCCCTCTCCACCCATGTTGACCCCTGCTTTAACATAAAAGCACAGTGGTAGGCCTGCAAATCAGGAACGTTCACCCCCCCTCCTCTTTTTTGGACTTAAGCTTCCTAAGAGCAATTCTAGGTGGTTTATTTTTCCATAGAAACTGGACAAGTCCTTTCCACTTGTCGGTATGTTTTATACAAAAGGAAAGCCGGCAGCATCTCTAAAACATAGTTCACCTTAGGAGTGATAGTCATTTTTATCGTTTCAAGACTATCCCACCAGGAAAGATAGACCGGCGACCATCTAGCAGTCATATTTCATACCGTAGTAAGGAGATTCTCTTCATTATATTGCAGAGTTTCAATAAGTGGATGGCAATAGTGAACTCCTAAGTATTTCACCATTTTGGGTTCCCATACAAAAGGGTAGTCGTTCAGATCCGCACTACAAACTCGTGAGTTTAAATGGAACGCTACAGAATTTGTCCAATTAATTTTATATCCTGATAACCCTGAGTATTGGTCTATCAACTCTAGAACAGTCGAAATTGAACTGGGCGTAGTGAACAGCAATAAATCATCAGCGTAAGCAGAAAGCCTGATTTCCAAACCAGCTATGGGGACACCTTTTACTGCAGAACTTTGTCTTAACAGTAGGGCCAAAGGTTCCAAGGCCAGATTGAATAGGATAGTGAAAGGGGGCAACCCTGATGGGTACCGCGCCCTAAGAAAAAATCTCTAGATTGAGTCACATTCACAAAAATATTAGCACTTGGTCTCGCATAAATACGTTTAATTAGTTTAAGGAATCCTTCACAGAAACCAAACCACCTCAAGACGGCAAATAAGAAAGGCCACTCCAGTCGATCGAATGCTTTCTCTGCATCCAACGATAATCCCACCAGCGGGCCCTCCACTCCTTCCGCTCCTTCCAAGACATGGCAAAACACTCTAGAATTGTCAGCTGCAGAGCATCCCTCAGTGAAGCCACATTGATCTGGGTGGATCAAAGATTAAATTAATTTGGAGAGACGACCAGCCAAGGTGGCAGCAAATATTTTATAATCTGCATTTAATAATGAAATTGGGTGATAATTACTGACCAGCTGAGGGTCCCTCCCAGGTTTTTCTAGAACCACAATGTTCGCAGAGGCTAATGCTCCAGTCTGGGCATTCGTTTCTAAAAGAAGCCTATAGCATTGTGGAAGATATGGACCTAGCGCTTTGGAAAAGGTTCTATAAAATTCAACCGGAAGGCCATCTGGTCCGGCAGCCTTGTCCATTTGCATAGAATTGATGGCCTGGATAATTTCCATGACCGTGATCTGCCTATCCAGAACTGCAGCTGCTTCCTGATCCACAACAGGTCTCTGTACATCGGCTAGTAATCTCTCAAAAACTTCCTCAGAGAATTCTATCTCTGGGGAGTACAACTGAGCGTAAAATTTACGGAAGGTTTCTGCAATTTCAGTGTCCGCAACAATCAATTGTTGCATCTGGGGATCTCTTAAAGCAGCGATGCGAGAAGCTTCTTTGTGACCCTTTAATGAATTAGCTAATAACCGTCCGGCCCTATTGCCTTCCAAATAATACCGCTCTTTCTGCGCCTGAATATTCTGTGAAGCTTCAGTAGTTACAATCGAGTTATATCTAAATCTAAGGCATTGTAAACATATCAGAATGTTAGGATCAGTTTTCCGACTTCTGATATGTTCCCCTGCTTTGATATGCCTATCCAAAGCTTCTAGTTCTGCTTTGCGTTGTTTGGCCTGCCGTATAGCAAAGCTGGTTATGGTGGCCCGTATGTTAGCTTTGAAACCCTCCCACCATGCCCAGCCTGAAGTGTCCTGGGGCGAGTTAAACTGAAAATACTCCTCTATAGCCACTAGAATGATTTCACGACACTCCTGATTGCTAAGAAGAGTTCTGTCAAAATGCCATCGTGTATGAGATGGGCAGCTCGTTCAGACTAATAGGGAGAGTGAGATAGCGGCATGATCAGAAATATGAGCAGCATGAATATTGGATTCACTGATTCTGGAACATAGTCCCTTAGAGACTAAGAAAAATTTATGCGCGATACCGAGTTATGTGGGGGAGAGAAAAAAGTGAACTCCTTATCAACAGGATGCTGTAACCACCATATATCTACCAGGCCTAACTCTTGTATTAGTAACAAAAGAACAGGGTGCACTTTGGGGACCTTATTAGTTCTCACAGGACGTCTGTCCAGCAAGAGGTCTAGCATGAGGTTGAAGTCTCCCCCCATAATAGTCGGGTATCTGCATACCTCTTGCGTCAAAGTCGGATCGTCGAAAGTCCTAGTTTGGTTATGCAGCGTGACTCTCATTTGGGCAGGATAAAGTAGCTCAAACCGGGCCTGCAACTGCAATAATTGTGGACGCAGCGCCAAAAAAACCTTTCCTCTGGTCTACCATCACTTTAGCAAAGTCTGGAAAAAAGAGGAGTTTATGTCCTTGGTATTCCAATGGAGAGTGCAATCTGGCTGCTTTCATAATTTGCATGACTTGTTGAAATCACAGAACTTCTAGTACGATTGGGCATGGACACCCGTCCAAGACCACAGACTGAGCAGACACCCGATGAGCGCGCTCGGCCTCAAATGGCATAGCAAACCCCACTCCCAACACACCCGGGATCACCGACTGCAAGGCCATCACATCCGCACCCTCAGCTCCCCCGGGAACCCCGACGATCCCAATGTTGTCTCTCCGAGCATGGCCATTACCATCCTCCAAGTTTCCTTGAAATGACTGGATCAGCTTTGCCTGCTTCTTAACGGCCCCGAACCGCTCCTCATGTGCTACCAGCATGCTCTCCACTCTCTCCAATCCCACCGCGATTGACTCCAAACTGTTTTCCAAGGCATTGATATCCTCTTGTATTGCATTCAGCAAGTCTCCATTTGATTTAACCATGTCCTCAACAGCACGGATCTCAGAGAAAAGCCCCTGCAAGGCCTCAGGGCAATCTCGGATGACTGCCATTTTGTGAGGTGAAAGAGGCTCCATTTTAGTTCACTTTGCACTGGCGTTTTGTGTTCCTTGTTAGTCCAGATTCGTCGGTGTGGGGCCAGACATATCCAGTCGACTGCTTCCAAAATAGTTAGGATCCACTCTATTAAAAGCAGCAGAAGTCAGGATTCTTGACCTTCCCCTCCGGAGCATAGCTCTCACACGTCCATCTTGCCCGAAGTTAGGCTCTGCCTCCCACTGACAGACCTTTTCAATGTTCCTTTAGAGTCAGGAGTGGTCCTAGAGAACTGGAGAAAGGCATATGTGGTCCCTTTACATAAAAGCAGAAATAAGGATAAGGTTGAGAACTACAGGCCGGTTAGTCTGACCTTGTGGTGAGTAAATTAATGGATATGCTGCTAAAACTAAGGATAGTGAGTTTCTGGAGTCAATGGATTGCAGGATCTGAGGTATCATGGGTTTACCAAAGGCAGGTCTTGTCAGACAAATCTGATTGATTGATTTGACTGGGTGATCAGGGAGTTGGACCAAGGGAGAGCCCTAGATGTGGTGTTTTTAGATTTCAGTAAAGCCTTTGACACCATTCCACAAAAGCAACTTATAAATAAATTGAGCACCCTAGGGGTGGACCCTAAAATAACTGACTGGGTTAGAAATCCATTGATTGGGAGGTGACAAAGTGTACAGGTAAATGGAGCTCACTCTGAGGAGGATATTATCAGTGGTGTGCCACAGGGAACCTTCCTTGGTCTAATTCATTTTAACATCTTTGTTAGTGATATTGTGGAAGGACTGTCAGCTAAGTTTTGTTACTTTGTGGATGATACCAAAATCTGCACTCAATAAGGAGTAGATAACTTGACGAAGATCTAGTTAAGCTTAAAGAATGATCTAGAATTTGGCAGCTGGGATTTATTGCTAAAATATGCAGGGCCATGCATTATTAAAGAGGACCAAGGAAACCTATTGCTTATCCCGAGATAAGCATTGTGGAATTTGTGTACCTTTTTGGGAATCTGATAGATACTTGTGTCCTGGGTTGGCCACTTTTGGAAACAGGATACTGGGCTTGATGGACCTTGGTCTGACTAAGGGGTTTGTTTACTAAACTGCGGTAACGTTACCGTCATTAAGTTCCCCGGTAATGTTACAGATGCCCATATAAAGGAATGGGTGGTGCATCATTATGGCAAGCTCTGTCAGGTAATGCGCGTTACAAGGTGCTTAACGCACAGTACAGTGCGCCCTGGATCTACCGCGCATTAACGTCACCTTATAAGGCACTTAGGCTAAAGCACCATATAAGGCACCTTATAGGGCACCTTAGGCTAAGGTGCCTTATACGGTGCCTAGGCTAAGGTGCCCTATAATGCACATTAGGCTGGTGCGCCTTATAAGGCACATTCGGCTGATGTGCCTTGTAAGGCATCCTAATATAAGCCGCCCTAAGGGCTATAAGGTGCCTTAGCTTAAGGCACCTTATAGGGCTCCTTAGGGTAGGTGCCCTTTCAGGCATCCTTGGTTAAGGCACCTCAGAAGGCACCTTGGGTTACGGTAGCATAGGTTAAGGTGCCCTAACAATGCTTCAGGTTGACATGCATGACCTGTTAGGCATAGAAACAGATGTAACCCTAACACTGGATAGAGCACAGAGGAAAGGCAATGAACAGGTGACTGAAGGAGGGAGAGCTGGGAGATGCTGGACCTTCCATATCTGCAGGCATCCTATGTGGCTGCCAGTAATGTTGACAAACATGTTGGGGGCAGCTGTACCACAGCACAGGGTGTTGGCAATGTAAAGTACTGCAATGACAGTGGGTGGCAGATGATGAGCATTCGTGTCCTCCAGTGGAGACAGAGGTGGTAGGATAGGTACAATGATAGGTGGATAGAGGAGTGGTGGTGTCATGCAGATCAGGCACAGGCAAGGCAAGCACGAAGAGGCACAATGCAGGAAAGGGTACCAGTGCAGGACATGGGGTGGCAGCCTGCACAGGAGGACAGGACGCTACACAGCTGACAGACGCAGATAGACAAACTGAAGGATTGTTGGCAACTGTGGTGAGGGTATTATGGGCTGGCAGCACAGATCTGAAAAAAATATGACTGTTACAGGCATGCAAACTATTTGAGTAGGACAGGCATGAAAGGAGGGAACAACAAGGAATTGAACCCATGATCACTGCTGAGAATGTCATTGTACTAACCAGTAGGCTATACCTCCATGGCTTCTCTCACAGCAATGGCAGGGAACAGAAGGACTGCAGGTCACTGCACAAACTGTCTGCTCTGAGTGCCAGGATAAGGTAACCCCACCAGTACCTATGATGCAATGCACATGCTGAATAGCTGTCTACAGCTGATCACCAAATGGGGTCTGCACCTCTCCAGTACCTCAGAGTAGCACAGAGTAGCTACAGACCATGCCATTGTGCAGGTTCTGTGTTTACCCTGAGGAATAGAATTGGCGCCCAGCACTAGGTCCGCAGTACATGTGGTGCTAGAGATAGGTCCTGCTGTACATCCCCATCACTACCAGTGTGCGACAGGTGTTTCTTGCAGTGCATCTGAAGGTAATTTGGTATCCATCTGTATTCCGCAGTCACATGTGGCCCTCTGGGACCAAAAACCACCCAGATTAGTGCGTTCCCAGTGTTAGGGTCTAGCTGCCATGGGCACCTGTTATCAGGGCAGAGGGGTGTCTGGACTCGCATGAGGTTTATGCAGCAGTGCCTCTACAGGTCAAAGTGGTATACACTATATGCCCCAAAGGGCCGACAACCACCCTTTTTGTAGGTGTGGGATTGGAGAGACAGGTGACTGAATCCTGAGGAATGGCTGTAGAACCAGCAACCCCCATCCTGCTGGCAAAAGACAACCACCCCAGGGTTGGTGGGCCAGAGCCATACCTGTGACTGGGTCAGTGGCAGACCAGCAGTAATGCTGGGGGTAGGCCTGGAAAACCTCAAGTGCCTCACACCATGGTCTGCCATTCACGAGCAGATGGCACAGTCAGACTGCACCTGCATCACCCTACAAGGTGTTCCAACCATGCACAAACTAACTGCAGACAGTCCATGAGCCAGGCCAAGTGCATACTCACAGAGAAACTATGTGCACCAAGCAGGTATCTCAGTGATTGGACCCCAACACTGGGAACACACAGGTATCACTGGAGACAGATAGGGTAGGGCACTATGTGGGAACATAGACATGCCATAGTCGGTCATAGTGAGAGTGACCTCCCAGCATGACATGCTGTGGCCACCCTGTCAATGCAGGTGGTGGTCGGGCACTACAGTGTCCCAGCCATTGCCCTATACCCTGTGCAGATGCATCCTGGCCAATCTGCCTGTCTGGGCCATACCCACAATACCTTGCTTCTCATTATGCACATATGCAGGCTAATGCTGGTAACAGTGGGGCATTGTGGGCCCAGTGAGGTGTGGGCAGCCATAAAACAATGGATAGACATATACACACACACACACACACACACACACACACACTTCTATTGCAGCATTGTGCAAAGATAGGGGTGGTTGGCAACCCTGCCTGCCACATTGGTCCTGATCACAGTGCTGACATTGATAAACTGTGCAGGAGGTAGTAGTAGTGCTCTGGTGATAACTGCAGCTCCATGCTGGGGCCAACAGCCTGACTCTCTATGAAGCTTTGGATAATGGAGCCTGTGTGAGTGGGTGTTTGTACCCCTGTTCGCTGCTGCTTTGGGGTTTGCACATGTTGATGTTGTATCTGCATTGTAGGGTAAAATATTGGGACATGCTCTGCAGGATTCACAGCTGGGACTTGAACCTGTGAGCTTCTGCTCCAGGACACACTGGCTGTGTGTACTGTACCACACTGTTGCCGCAGAAGCACAGCAGTCCCTGGGGATACCTTTACGTTTCCTCAGCCAGACCTTTTCTGTTGCACTGCACACCACGTACTGGTACAGGGCATGGCCTAGGTACACTGCAGGCATGTGCCACTGCCCCCTACAGCACAAACACACACCCCCTTCCAATCCAACATGAGCATATGCTGTTGGTGCTGGTAGTGTGCCTTCCCAGGCCATCCACTGTACAGGTAGGCGGGTGCCTAGGGTGCTGGGTCCGGGGTGAGGAGGCATATATGGACATCCACACATCCCCCCATAACCACCTATCAATGTTATGTCCCTTCCACATGGGGGAGTGATGGCTGGGGGGATGTCAGGTTGGTGCCCTAGCAACTATTGGCTAGGGTGGACCAGGTAGATGTAGGTAGATTGTGTTGTGACAGCCGACTGTGGACAGGCTAGGGTATGCACCTCAGGTACGGTGTACCCAGTTTTTCCTACTGGGTGTACATATGTTTCCGACAATGTGAAGTCACACCCTGCAATGCCTTACTAGGGGCTGCAGTAAAGGGTGTTCAATTAGCTGGGTTTACGAACTGTTTGGGACGCATCCTGGGTAAGGTCTGTGGACCCTTGTAGAGTGGTCCCCAGATGTGCACTGATTGCCCTATTAAAGGCGTAGTGGTACCTGTGTGATCTTTGAGGTACTTGCTGGGTAATGTCCCCTGGATGGGACACTGTGGAACACCGACTACTTGGCATGTTTGGCCCTGGTCAGTTGCTGTCCTGCTGATTTCCAGTATCTATGTTCCTATGTGCCACCTAGGCAATGGCCTAGTCCACCCTGTGCCACAAATGCCCCCACTGCATGTCCCGCCTGCAGCCCCCTATGCCCCATTTGCACCATCACGATATAGGCCTTTCATACTTGGGCACTGTGCTGTTGTTGCAAATGGAGCACTACTATCACTTCTCTATGGCTCCCTGCCTATGCTGTACATTGCTGACACTGAAATAGTTTCACCCTCCTGTAAATGTGCATCTAACGACAGGTTTTCAGTCCCAGTAATGTTCGGCCCTTCATTTCCCCGTGTTAGTGTAGCAGGAGCCTCTCCCCACCCACTCTCTGCCCATTGGCCCCTTCTCTCCGCCCTCTCTCCACCCTCTGCTGGACTTACCATGGCCGGTGGTGTTAACATGCGTTAAGTAACGTTAACGCGCGTTAACGTTACTTAACACGCGTTAACATAGCCACTGCTACGTTACCGCAGTTTAGTAAACATACCCCTTAGCATGCCGTTTCTTGTGTTCATATATTACAAAAAAGAGGTTAACTGCTTTTACTTGGAGGACAACTGAAGAAAACTTAGGGACATTGATAGGTGTGCTTTTTTTTTTTTTTTTTTAAAGGTACCAGAGTTCTGAACAGCAGAAAGATGGCTGGGAATCATGTCAAATAGCTATGACGTTATTCTGCTCCCTACCTTTGTAATTCATGTCATAGGTATTCATGGTTTTATACCGAACTCAAACCTGCCTTTTTGTAGATATATAAGGGAGCTTATGATATTAACACATAAAGACTCTAAGTAAGATTATCTTCTTAATTTCTTTAAAAAATACATTACTTTCACATGAAATACAGACCTGAGTGATCTATAGTAAACATTCTGCCAATTTCTACTTTTTAAGTGGAATGAAAGGTTAATTCCTCTTAACCGCATTAGCAATTTGTTTTTCTTTAATAATAACGATAATATGCAAACTAGAGAAAAGAGTTAATCTTTGAAATGTGATTTAATCTGCAATTTTAAAATACCATATTTTAGATGAAATGCGCTCCTGTCTCAGTGTAGGGGCATGATGATTTTTATTTTTAAACAAGAACTCTAAGGGGCATTTGCAGCTAACATGCCAAAAATGCTCAGATAACCTAGTGTTAGCTGCAAAGGCAGTGCGGTATCTGCAGGGAGCATACATTTCCAAGCAGATACCATACCAAATACATTCCTGGCATGCACGTGCCTGAGGGCCTCACCAGAGGGCCCTTTGGCGTGGCCCTTAAGTGGGAGCCCATGGTGAGAAAGCTCCAAACGCACCTTCACGACTACGTCAATGGACTCACTGATCACCATAGAAACTGCAAATCGGCCAAAGATGACTGACTTTTCTGTCACCACAACAACAACAGTGCTCTTTGACGGTCCACAACGGCAAGGATCTGTTAATCGCATTTAAAAAATATGCAAAATCTCGCATTCAGATAAGGAGATGGGAATCTGACCTCTGAAAACAAACACAAATAGGAATGGAGAAGAATGCATCAAACCCCCAGGATCAAACAGTCTCTGCCTAACCCTCAAGTTTAACCCAAGACCCACTCCTGCATGAACCGTTAACGCAGCTCCAACAAATCTCCATAGTTCTGAAGAGCCAAGCAAGTATGATTGCTCCTCCACACCCAAACCATCTCACGATTACCACCCTACATGTATCTCTGCTCTGGTCTTGCTTCCCACTGCTGGCTGTGATCCTACTTTCCATTGCCTGCAAAGAACTTGCTACCCATTGCCTGCATAGAACCTGCTACCCATTGTATGCCTAGTACTTGCTACCCACTGCTTGCATAGAACTTGCTACCCATTGTATGCCTAGTACTTGCTACCCACTGCCTGCATAGAACTTGCTACCCATTGTTGCCTAGTACTTGCTATCCATTGTATGCCTAGAACTTGCTACCCATTGTATGCTTAGAACTTGCTACCCATTGTTTGCCTAGAACTTGCTCCCTATTGTTTGCCTAGCACTTGTTGCCCATTGTGTGCCCAGAACTTGCTAACCTTTGTATGCCTAGAACTTGCTACCCATTGTTTGCCTAGTACTCGCTACCCACTGCCTGCATAGAACTTGCTACCCACTGTGTGCTTAGAACTTACTACCCATTGTTTGCCTAGAACTTGCTACCAATTGATTGCTCTGACCTTGCTACCCACTACAATGGCCCCACATCACATTGTCCTTCTCTTCCTTATCCTCTCCAACTGCCTCCCCTCCTACCAACACCCTCCCTCCTCTTTTCCCTTCCCTCCCCCTACCTTCCTCACTTCTCCCTCCATTCTACCCCCTAGCCTAGCATTGTGCCCTTGAGTTTCTTCACACCATCCCCCACATACAACCGGCCCCCTCTCTTTAAGGCAACCCCATCCTCGCTTCTGCCATACTATCTCCACTTTACCATGCTCTCTAATACTCATTCTCCTTCTCTCATCTGGTAATATCAATCCCAACCCTAACCCCCCCCCCCCCCCGTTTTCTTTCTCACACTAAAAAAAAGTTCCTCATGTACCTTATCTAATCTCATGCACATCCCGCTCCTCCCTCCTTCCGCCCTCCCTCATTCATTCCATAGATATCAACTCCAACCCTACCCTCAAAAACAAATACTTACATAACCTGCCTGATACCATCAATTTACCCCTCATTTACCCTCCCTCATGTCCCTCTTGGAGAGCACACACACCCAGACATACCCACCCACACCATTCCCCCTCTAAATCTCAGTATTACCCCAGAAATAGACCCCCACGCTACTCTGATAAGAAATCCACATGTAACTTATGCAACCTTATCCATATCCCTCCCTCCCCCCCCCCACTCTCCCGTTTTCATGCGCCCTATGGAACGCATGCTCAGTCTCAAAAAAATCCCTTTTATTCACAATCTTTTTATCTCTAATGCCCTACACCTTCTTGCCTTGATCGAGACCTGTCTCCCCCCAGACGACACCGCATCCATTGCCTTTCTCTGCTATGTGGGCTACCAGTTCTCCCATACACCTCTATCTACTGGTCGCGGTGGTGGCGTTGGCCTCCTTCTCTCTCCCTCCTGCCAATCCAACCCCTCTTGCCACCCCAATCACATAAGAACATAAAATATGCCATACTGGGTCAGACCAAGGTCCATCAAGCCCAGTATTCTGTTTCCAACAGTGGCCAATCTAGGTCATATGTACTTAGCAGTTTCCCCAAGGGACACAGGTTCCACAATGCTTGTATTGGTTCAAGCATTGATATCCTGGGTCCCTTCTTAATAATGGTTTATGGACCTTTCCTCCAGGAACTTGTCCAAACCTTTTTTAAACCCAGCTACACTAACAGCCTTTACTACATCCTCCAGTAACAAATTCCAGAGTTTGGTTACACGTTGAGTGAAAAAATATTTTCTTTTATTAGTCTTAAATAGCTTACCCTGTAGCTTCATTGCATGTCCTCTAGTTTTTCTATATTCTGATAAGGTAAACAATCGATCTACGTTTATCCGTTCCACTCCATTCATTAATTTATAGACTTCTATCATATCTCCCCTCAGCCGTCTCTTTTCCAGGTTAAAGAGCCCTAACCTTTTTAGCCTTTCTTCATAGGAGTATCCTTCCATCCCCTTTACCATTTTGGTGGCTCTTCTCTGAACCTTTTCTAAAATCGCTATATCCCTTTTAAGATACGGCGACCAGAATTGCACACAATATTCAAGGTGCGGTCTCACCATGGAACGATATAGAGGCATTATAATATCTTTTGTTTTATTTTCCATTCCTTTCCTTATGATACCTAGCATTCTATTTGCTCTCTTGGCCGCTGCTGCACACTGGGCCGAGGGTTTTAACATGGTATCCACAATGATGCCTAAATCTTTTTCCTGGGTGGTAGTTCCTAATGTGGAACCTTGCATCGTGTAACCATAGTTTGGGTTGTTCTTCCCAAGGTGCATAATCTTGCACTTGTCCATATTAAATTTCATCTGCCATTTTGATGCCCAGTCTTCCAATTTATCAAGATCCTCTTGCAATTTTCCACAGTCCTCTTGGGTTTTAACAACTTTAAATAGTTTTGTGTCATCTGCAAATTTGATAACCTCACTCGTTATTCCACTTTCCAGGTCATTTATGAATATGTCAAAAAGCAGCGTACCCAGCACAGATCCCTGGGGTACACCACTATTCACCTTTCTCCATTGGGAAAATTGGCCATTTAGCCCTACCCTCTGCTTTCTATATTTTAACCAGTTCCTGATCCACAATAGTACACTGCCTCCTATCCCATGACTCTTTAGTTTTGCCAAAAGTCTCTCATGAGGGACCTTGTCAAAGGCTTTCTGAAAGTCCAGATATACAATATCAAACGACTCACCTTTGTCCACCTGATTATTCACTCCTTCAAAAAAACATAACAGATTAGTAAGACAAGATCTTCCTTGTCAAAAGCCATCACACTCCCCCTCTCCTTTGAAGTCCACTCCATTCACCTCCTCACACCATTTCCCCTCCGAGTAGCTGTTATTTATCGTCCGCCCGACAAATCCAAATCAACCTTCCTCACTGACTTCGATTCCTGGCTTTCTGCCTTTATGGATCCCTCCTCCCCCACTCTTATTCTTGGTGATTTCAACATTCAAATCGATAAACCCTCTGACCCCCATGCCTCAAAGTTCCTCGCTCTTACCTCCTCGTTCGACCTCCAACTTTGCCCCACTGTAACCACACAACTACACGGCCACTGCCTTGATCTAATACTCTTCTCCAATTCTTCTCCCTCAAACCTCCGCAAATCAATCCTTCCCTCATCTGACCATCACCTCTTAACATTTACTCTTCAGCTTCCACTGTCCCAACTTCGTCCTGTCTCCTACGACCTATTTAGAAACCTTCATAATATTGATCCCCTGACTCTCTCCTCCACCATTTCTCCATCTCTTTCCTCCATTATATCCTCCAAGTCCATCAACGAGACAATATCTTCATACAATGCTACACTATCCTCAGCCCTTGACACTCTTGCACCTCCCACCCCTCGTCCTGTCAAACAATCTACTCCCCAACCCTGGCTTTCACCCACAATCCGTTACCTATGCATCTGCGCCCATTCTGCCGAACGAGCTTGGTCCAAATCCCGCGCCCCGGCCGCATTCATGGCTAGCTGTAGGGGGTTTAAGGTGCTCTTGGCTAGGCCCTGTAAGATCACGTTGGCATAGTCGAGGTGAGGCATAATCAGGGACTGAAACACTGATCTGAAATCCTCGGATTGCAACAAAGGTCGAAGGTGTCGTAGAGTTCGTATCTTGTGGTATATTTGTTTGATGGTATTATTGATGTGTGCTTTAAAATTGAGCTGTTGATCCAATATAACGCCTAGGTAACGGATGCTGGGTCTACTCGAGAGTTCTGCATCTCTTGTCTTCAAGGTTGGCGGAGGAGAGAAGGATTGGTTTCTAGTAACAAATAGTATGTCAGTTTTGTTAAAGTTGATCTTGAGGCCTTGTGAATGAAGCCAGTCGGTTATGGCATCAAAGCATTTTGTCAGTTGAGTGAAGTCCGTGTTTTCAGTCGTGAATGGCGTATAGAGCAGAACGTCGTCAGTGTAGAGTAGGCATGAGATGTTAAATGAACGGATTATGTCACATATAGGTTGCTTGTAGATATTAAATAGGAGTGCGGAGAGGGACGAGCCTTGGGGGACACCATGCTGTTGTTGGAATGGCTGCGAGGTTGTGGTTCCGATTCTAACTTGCTGCCACCTGTCGGTAAGATAAGATTTGCACCATAGCCATGCTGATTCACATATCCCTTTATCTTTGAGTCGAATTAGGAGTTGCTCATGGTTCACAGAATCGAATGTGGCAGCGATATCTAAGAAGATAAGAGCGTACCCGTGTTTGATGTTGTCAATCCCGGTAATTAGTGTGTTAATGAGGGTGGTAAGGAGCATTTCCACACCATGGTGTTCCCTGAAGCCGTGTTGGCTCGTATCAAGGGGGGCATAGGAGTCTATATGATCTTGTAACTGTCGCTGAACAACTTTCTCAATTATTTTAGATAGCAGCGGGATGCTCGAGATGGGTCGATATGAGCCACAGAGGATGGGTTGGTGGTGGTACATAACCTGCCTATAGGTCTAAACACCCACCCACCTCCCTCCCTCCCTGTACATCAGGTGACCATGACACCCACACAGGTCATGCACTATTCTGGGTGCATCATAGTCCATAAGGGCTAGATGTGACTGAGAAATACAGATGGACCGAGGTGTGCCTGCAGGAACCACTTATCACACACACTGGCACTGATGAGTACCTGCCACATGGCCAAGTCCTGCTATGACAGTTGCTGCAGACCTGGTGCTGGCCGCCCCACCTCACCCTCAGGGTGAGCACAGTACCCACACAATGTGATGGTCTGTAGCTACTCTGTGCCACTAACACACACCGTCGGCACCCCCTACTAGGCTGCGGTGCTGTAGGGGTGCACTTGGCCAGTTGCCCCTACCAGGATGAGGTGCTGTGGGGTGCATCCCCCATCATGTGATCATCTGTAGACCACTGATGTGCATGTGCTGTGCATCATGGGTACGTGTGGGTCGACCCTTTCCTGGTAACCACAGCAGGATGTATGTGTGGTGACATGCAGTCCCTCTGTAGACAGCCTGGGTTTTGTTAGTAGCTACGAGCTGTAGCCCACTGGTTACCTCACTGCCTGTGGAACCAGAGGTCATGGGTTTGATCCCACAGTGGGGCTATTTGATAGGGCTGTCTGAGGTAATGTCTAATTTTTAATGTAAATTAGTGCTGCCAGCAAAAACACCCTCACAGTGCTGTACCCTTAAGGTACCTCATAAGGTGCACCATAAGGCACCCTATAAGACGCCACATAAGGTGGCCTATAGTAAACATTATAGGGAGCCGAGGCAGACAGTGCACCTTTGAATGTGCCCTCCGGAGTGCCCTATAGGGTGCCCTTTGCGGCACCATAGGTGAAGGCACTGTGAGGGTGTGATTGCTGGCAGCACTAATGAAGGTAAAAATGAAAGTGCCACACAGAGCTCTGGTCTAAATTGAAGGGTAATGCAGCAAACAGCTGTATTCCATAGGCCCACTGGGGGGATTGAACCCATGACCCCGTACCACCAGTCAGTGTAGTAACCATTGTACTACACCTCTGTTGCTATGTTTGCTGGTCAGCGCGCCTACTTAGGATTAACGTGCGGTGACGCACGCTGCTCCCATTCTCGTGCGATAATATGCGCAGCTTACCAGGAAGTTGGTCACAGCTTACCTTAGAAGCACAAGATAGGGTACTGTTTAGCAGCTCTCTTTTAATAAGTGTTATTTCCCTCCCTCCCTCCCTAATACCCACCCACCCCTGGGATAATCGTAGCTTTATAAGTACTTACACATCATAAAGGAAAGGAGCTCATTATCTGAATCAATCATACACTAAGGACCTGAGATTAATTAAGCTTCAGGTGAACAAGATATATTAAACTTATTAGGTACAATTTTATTAGTATAAGTATCCATAGCAACCCTTAGTAAGTAAAGAACTTAAAGATCTAAACACAAGCTTAAAACTAAGATGCAGACAGCAGTCCAGCAGCAAGATGAGGGCTTTCCAGTCTTTTACATTGAGTGTGACATGTATGATTTTCTCCCAATTGGTAAGAGGTCTTACTTGTGCACTAGGTGCAAGGAGCTCTTTGCTCTCAGGGAATGAGTCCATTCTCTAGAGGCTAGAGTAGCAGACTTGGAAGACATAAGAAAGACAGAGAGGTACATAGACGAGACCTACAGAGATATAGTCCTGAAGTCCCACCTCCAGTCTGGCAGCATCCCTGTTGCCATGGAGGAGAGAGGTCACGTGACAGGAGAGCATCACCCTGGTGTGGCAGGAAGTGATCCTGTAATTAGGACCTGTCCTCCAGGTGATGTAAAATCGTCTCACACCAAAGAGGTTTCTCCAGGGCCATATGCCCATGAGGGAAGGGTTAGGACAGCCGTTATAGTTGGTGATTCGATCATTAGGCATGTAGATAGCTGGGTGGCTGGTGGACGTGAGGATCGCCTGGTAAAATGCCTGCCTGGTGCGAAGGTAGCGGACCTCATGCGCCACCTAGATAAGGTCTTAGATAGTGCTGGGGAGGAGTCTGCTGTCTTGGTACATGTCGGTACCAATGACATAGGAAAATGTAGTAGGGAGGTTCTGGAGGCTAAAGTTAGGCTTTTAGGTAGGAAGTTGAAATCCAGAACTTCCAGGGTAACGTTCTCCAAAATGTTTCCCGTTCTACGCGCAGGACCCAAAAGGCAGGCAGAGCTCCAGAGTCTCAATGTGTGGATGAGACAAAGGTGCAAGGATGAGGGTTTGGATTTGTTAGGAACTGGGGAACATTCTGGGGAAAGGAGGGGCTCTTCCGAAGGGACGGGCTTCACCTTAACCGGGATGGAACCAGGCTGCTGGCATTAACCTTTAAAAAGGAGAAAGAGCAGCTTTTAAACTAGATAATAGGGGAAAGCCAACAGTCACACAAGAGCGCATGGTTCGGAAGAATGTAACCTTGAAGGATACTACCAAAAGCAGAGAGGTTCCAAAAAAGAGTAAAGTAGCCCAAATGCCCTTGAGTATGGAGCAGACAGAGCTTAAAGATTCCAAATTACCCATGTCTACCAATAGCCAAATTAATATGAATAAAATACAGTCTCTAAAATGCTTTTATGCAAATGCTAGAAGTCTAAAAAATAAGATGGAAGAGTTAGAATATATAGCACTAAATGAGAGGTTAGATATGATTGGAATCTCAGAGACACGGTGGAAGGAGAACAACCAGTGGGACACTGTGATACCTGGGTACAAACTATATCATAATGATAGAGCTGATCAAATTGGTGGATGGGTTGTGCTCTATGTTAGAGAGGGCATTGAGTCAGAAAGGATTAAAGTTTTGCAGGAAACAAAATTTGCTGTAGAATCTCTATGGATTGAAATTTCATGTAAAAAGGGGAAGGCGATGGCAGTGGGGGTGTACTATCGACCGCCTGGCCAGAATTAACAAATGGATGATGAAATTCTCAAAGAAATCAAGGAAGCTAACAAACGTTACACCACAGTAATAATAATGGGTGATTTCAATTACCCCGGTATCGACTGGGTCGGTGTCACCGCAGGACATGCTAGGGAGATAAATGACTGCTTCTTGGAGCAGTTGGTTCATGAACCGACCAGAGGGGAAGCCATATTGGACCTAGTCCTTAGTGGAACACCAAATCTGGTGCAAGACATAAGGGTGTTGGGGCCACTTGGCAATAGTGATCATAGCATGATCACATTTGATTTAATTAGTGGAGGAGGGATAGTAAGGAAATCCACAGTACTACCTTTTAACTTTCGAAAGGGAGACTATGATAAAATGAGGAAAATAGTTTAGAAAAAACTAAAAGGAGCAGTTGCAAAGGTTAAAGACTTACATAAAGCTTGGGTGTTGTTGAAAAATACTATCTTGGAAGCCCAGACCAGCTGTATTCTATTCTTTAAGAAAAGTGGAAGGAAGTCCAAAAAACTGCCAGCATGGTTTAAAGGTGAGGTCAGAGAGGCTGTTGTTGCCAAAAATCATACTTCGGCAAATGGAAAAAAGAGCCAAACGACGAAACCTGGAAACACAGCACAAGCACTGGCAAGTTAAATGCAAGGCATTTATAAGGCAGGCAAAGGGAGAATTTGAGAAGAAGCTTGCTGCGGAGGTAAAAAAAAAAGTAATAAAGACTTTTTAAAATACATTCGTAGCAAAAAACCTGTGAGAGAGTCAGTTGGTCCATTAGATGATAGAGGGGTTAACCCTTTGAAGGCCTTCTTTAAATTTTTAATCCACATTCTGCAGCCCGGTTAATTCTTGCATATTTCAGGAAAATTGTACCCGTCTTATTCAATATGTTCTAATAGTGATCTTCCTTCTGCTATGGTCATGTATTATATACCATTTGATAGGAATATTTAGTCAGAATTTTGGATCTCAAGAGTTTTGGGCTCGGCCTGGAAAGGGTTAAAGCACTAAGAGGCGGCAAGGCGATAGCGGAGAGACTGATTACATTTTTTGCTTCGGTCTTTACTGAGGAAGATGTAGGGATGTTACCCATGATTGAAGTGGTATTTAAAGGTGCAGAAGAATTGAAGGAAATATCGATACATTGTGAAGATGTATTACAACTATTTGATAAACTGAATAGTAGCAAATCACCTGGACCATATGATATCCATCCAAGGGTGCTGAAAGAACTGAAATATGAGATTGCAGACCTGCTATTAGTAATCTTTGAACTATCATTAAAACCATCTGTAATACTGAAAGATTGGAAGATGGCGAACCTAACACCAATTTTTAAAAAGGGTTCCAGGGGTGATCCGGGAAACTACAGACCAGTGAGCTTGACGTCAGTACCAGGAAAAATGGTAGAAACCATCATAAAGAACAAAATTACTGAACATGTAGATAGTCATGGCTTAAAGGGAGACAGCCAACATGGCTTTAGACAAGGAAGATCTTGTCTTACTAGTCTGTTATGTTTTTTGAAGGTGTGAATAAACAGGTAGACAAAGGTGAGTCAGTTGATATAGTGTATTTGGACTTTCAGAAAGCCTTTGACAAGGTCCCTCATCAGAGACTTTAGGCAAGACTAAAGAATCATGGTATAGGAGGCAGTGTACTATTATGGATCGGGAACTGGTTAAAAGATAGAAAGCAGAGGGTAGGGCTAAATGGCCAATTTTCCCAATGGAGAAAGGTGAATAGTGGTGTACCCTAGGGATCTGTGCTGGGTCCGCTGCTTTTTGACATATTCATAAATGACCTGGAAAAGGAAATAACGAGTGAGGTTATCAAATTTTAAGATGATATAAAACTATTTAAAGTTGTTAAAACCCTAGAGGATTGTGGAAAATTGCAAGGTGATCTTGATAAATTGGAAGACTGGGCATCAAAATGGCAGATGAAATTTAATTTTGACAAGTGCAAAGTTATGCACCTAGGGAAGAACAACCCAAACTATGGTTACACGATGCAAGGTTCCACATTAGGAACCACCACCCTGAAAAATATTTAGGCATCATTGTGGATAAGATGCAGCGGTGGCCAAGATAACAAATAGAATGCTAGGTATCATAAGGAAAGGAATGGAAAATAAAACAAAGGATATTATAATGCCTCTATATCGTTCCATGGTGAGACCTCACCTTGAATATTGTGTGCAATTCTGGTCGCCGTATCTTAAAAAGGATATAGCGTTATTAGAAAAGGTTTGGAGAAGAGCCACCAAAATGGTAAAGGGGATGGAAGGATACCCCTATGAAGAAAGGCTAAAAAGGTTAGGGCTCTTTTACCTGGAAAAGAGACAGCTGAGGGGAGATATGATAGAAGTCTATAAATTAATAAACAGCGTAGAATGGGTAAACGTAGATCGATTGTTTACATTATCAGAATATAGAAAGACTAGGGGACATGCAATGAAGCTACAGGGTTAATTATTTAAGACTAATAAAAGAAAATATTTTTTCACTCAACGTGTAATCAAACTCTGGAATTTGTTACCGGAGGACGTAGTAAAGGCTGTTAGTGTAGCTGGGTTTAAAAAAGGTTTGGACAAGTTCCTGGAGGAAAGGTCCATAAACCATTATTAAAAAGGGACCCAGGATATCAATGCTTGACCCAATACAAGCATTGTGGAACCTGTGTCTTTTGAGGAAACTGTTAGGTACATATGACCTAGATTGGCCACTGTTGGAAACAGGATACTGGGCTTGATGGACCTTGGTCTGACCCAGTATGGCATATCTTATGTTCTTATGTTCTTAAGTTAAGTTGTAAAAGTGCACTAAAATAACATTAGATTCTCTTTTACAGACCTGCAGCAGCTCACTAACTTCCTCAGGAAAGTATCAGTTTCAAACTTCTACCAATATTTTATTCTTTTTTGTCAAACATCAGAAATCCTTTCAAATCTATTTTTTCTGTTTTTTATTAACTAATAACCATTAAAGTCATATTTCCAACAGGTATGTATTTAAGTGCTTTAAGTTAAATACTACAATCAAAGTTTCTAATGTTTTTCTTTATCATTAAAACTAAAACAATTTTTCCTTTTCTTTTTCAGCTCACAGGTGAGTATGTGTTCTATCTTTTCTTTTCTCTCTTTTCTCTAGAAATTGCCCTAGAATGTTGTATTTGGCTCATTTAACTGTTAAATGTGTGTTTGGATCTAGGTGGTAGTGCTGCCTATCTTCCCAGGTATTTTATTGTTTATTTACATTCTCTTATATACCGTGCTATTCTGCATCAGTGTGGTTTACATTGAACAAACTGAAATTACATTGAACAGGGCATTATAACTTGGAAATAACTATTTTACAGGGAACATGGGCTATGGAGGGTTAAGTGGCTTGCCCAAGACCACAAGGAGCACCTGTGGGACTAGAAACCCCAGTCCTTCCGGCCCAAGGTTGCTGTCCTCTAGTGGGATTTGAACCCCCAACCTTCTGGCCTGAAGTACCTTGCCCCAACCACTATGCCACTTCTCCACTCCACTTGTTGGGGAGGAGCCTGCTGTCTTGGTACATGTTGGTACCAAGGATATAGGAAAATGTGTGAGGGTGGTTCTGGAAGCCAAATTTAGGTTTTTTTAAGGTAGAAAGTTGAAATATAGAACTTCCAGGATAGTGTTCTTAGACATGCTTCCAGTTACATGAGCAGGACCCAAGAGGCAGGCAGAGCTTCATAGTCTCAATGCATGGATAAAACCATGGTGCAAGGAAGAAGGCTTTGTATTTGTTAGGAAATGGACAACATTTTGGGGAAGGGGGATGCTTTTCTGAAAGGATGTGCTCCATCTTTACCCCAGTGGAACCAAGCTGCTGGCATTAATCTTTAAAAGGGAGATAGAGCAGCTTTTAAACTAGAGTGGCTCAGTGGTTGGGACAGGTTTCCTCAGGCCGGAAGGCCGGGGGTTCAATTCTCGCATGGGGACAAGCAACCTCAGGCCAGAGGGACTGGGGTCTCTAGTCCCATGGCCACTCCCTGTGGCCTTGGGCAAGCCACTTAACCCTCCATTGCCTCAGGTACACTTAGATTGTGAGCCCTTCGGGGACAAGGGAATAAAAAGTACCTGTTAGTATACATGTAAACCACACTGATTCTAAAGAGTGTGGTATAAAAAAAAAATAAGGGAAAGACAACAGCTGCCCTTGAAGGAGACTAACAAAACAGGAAAGGTAGGGCGTCCCAATAAAGAGGTTCCAATCAAGGTAAAAGTAAGTCAGATGTCTTTAAGTAAAGAGCAGACAGAGTTGAAAAATTCCAAATTAACCACTTAAACTGATAACCAGTTTGTTAATATTGTGATGATGAAGCCTCTAGTTAGCATATGGAAGTAGAAGAAAAGAATGATTTTACCTTTAAGAAAAGTGACATCCCTGCAGTACACACGTTTCAGTGTTTGCCAAAAGAAAGCAAGCACAGAGAAACTGATGCTAGGCTGCCACACCCAAACTCTGCTGACGTAGTAGCAAGCTTGGAACCTAATTACAGACACCTGTCCAGAGAGGCAGAGACATGGCTCAGAGAGCAGGAATATAAACCCTGGCTAGAGAGAGAGTCAGGAGGACAAGGAGGACGAGGAAGCAGGTGGAGAAGGGAAGAACAAGGAAGAGACAGGAGAACCACGATGACAGCACTCGAGAGGGAACACAGGAGGAGACACAGCTGGAGAAGTGGAGGTGAAGCAATCAGAGCAGAAGGGGAGAAGAGAAACCTTCAAACCCCAGTGCCGGATAGAAAGGTTCAGAGAGTTCAGAGGTGGGAGCCCAGGACTCAGTCCAAGAGTCTACAAAGCCTAGCCTGGAACAGGGAACCGGGGCAGAGCTCCAGGGAGGAACTCCAACAAGGGAACCAGAGACTGCTTCCCCATAGCTGGAGAGAGATTGCTGAAGAGAGCCAGAGAGGAGTCTCCACAACCTCAGGTACCTGTAATCCCTATCACATAGAGCTGTGCTCAAAGGAGACACAGAACCCCTTAGGGAGGAGTTACCCTAAGATATACGATAGTAGCTTGAAGCAAAACACAGCAGTTCAGGAGTTGGAGGAAATGCAAGTGGACTGTAATGAGAATGATTCATTATCATCTGAAGTACCTATGGACTGTACGTTGTGTTTAGCTGATGACACTGAATCCCTTTGCTAGTGTATATTGGAGAGCTGAGGGAAGACAAAGGAAAAGAGAATATGTTTCTTTGTTGAAGGAAGCGGCTATGTTTTTCTTTATCTGTTAAGCAGTTGCACTTTTGAGTAAAGAGTGTGAAGCTCAGCCAGCATACTTGTGTAAGTAACCTTGAGTGAACAACTGAAGAATTATCCTGATGCAACCTGCATAGAACCTTTTGTTTGGGGAATAAATTTTGTCATCTTTGCCTTTACCACTGGTTTCACGACTATTTCTTCTTAGAAGGCAAAAGAACTACCACTCCCAGCAGTCTTAGCTGGAGCAAAATAGTTTATCCCACCTTCTATAAGGAGAACATAATGGCAACCCTAATCCTCTTAGCCTGAGGCGGAGGGCTAGGGCATGACAAGTGGCGTAGTTGTTGGATCATTTTTTGATACATCAGGATTTACAAACACTCCAGGATATATGCCAAAGGTTACTTCAAGCACCTAAACTGCTGAGCTGTGCTGTGAATGGCAGTGTGGAAAATCGCTGGTAGTGTCGGCCAAAGACGACTGAGGACCAGTGAAACACTCCTTTTCAAGGCATGAGTCTACGCCTGTGCTCAGGTAAAGAGTATTTGGGCGTAGGTAATTAGGATTCAAGTGAAAAGGATAGAGGTTTCCAGGCATTCACGTTAGAAGGGACTAACAAAAGTTTTGTAGTACCGCACTTGGTGGGCTTTGTTTGTCTTTTGTTCTTCCTGCAGAGAAAACTGTGGAAATGGATCCCAAAGAAGTTCTACAATGGATGGCATCTCAGTTCGAGAAGCAACGAGAGATGGCTCATTGTGCGCAAGAACAGGCTGCGCCGCTTTGCAGGCACAACAAAAGCCGGTAGTGGATTTAATGGAGGCGTTGCTCGCCAGCCAGAAAGCGACAATGGGAGCAATACCAACTCCATCGACTTTGGATGCGACAACACATACCTGTGTGGTAGGACCACAGACTTGTGGGAATTTTTCATTTGGACAACTTGCAATAGGTGATGATGTTGATGATTTCATAGAAGCGTTTGAGAGAGTTGCCCATACTCTGGGGTGACCAATGGAACAATGGGCAGTACGGCTAGCCACATCCCTCACGGGAGAGGCACTAGCAGCCTACAGAGCCATGCCAGTGGCTCTTGCTACAGATTCTGGAGAGCTCAAAAAGGCTATCCGAGACCGCTTGGGTTTAACTCCGATGGTCTACTATCGCATGCTGAGAGCTACAAAGTTAAGAGCTGGTGAGACACCTAAGGCTCTGTGCCAAAGGGTCAGAAGCTTAACTTTAAAATGGTTAGCTCCAGAAGGAAAAACCATGGAGTCAGTAATAGATACAATTGTGTTAGAGCATTCATGGCTGCGGTCCCTAAGGAAATTCAATCTTTTCTGATATTACAAAACTGCCGAACCACAGCAGAGGCAGCCCTGCTGACCGAGCAGTATTTAGAGGCAGAATTGGCGGGTCAGGCAAAAGGGGGCACTCTGAGAATATCAGCAGAGGCTAGTTTTGGAAAATCAGAAAAGTGACCAATGCAAAATGTGGAATGTATAAAAAGTTATTTGCCTAAGCAAGAGAGTAGGTGGGCGAAGAAAAGATGTTTCAAATGTGGAAAACTAGGTCACATACAAAAGGAATGTAAAGCACGTACAGCATTGGTAAGTGCTAATGTGAAACAGGTACGAGAAGGTTTCCTTTTGAATGTTGAGGTCCAAGGCATTTCTACTAATGCTCTACTCGACTCGGGAGATGACCAGAGTATGATCTCTAGGAGACTCTGGCAGGCAATTGAAGCCCAGAGTGAGTCAGTCCCGAGCCGACCAGAGGGCAGGGTCAGAATCAGATGTATCCACGGTGCATCCTCCTTCTATCCCATGCACAAGCTATCAATAAAGGGGTTAGGAATACAGAGGGAAGTCCTGGTAGTGATAGTCCCAAGATTGCCCCATGACCTAGTGCTGGGTAGGGATTGGCCCCAGTTCAGAAGAGGGTTGGAGAAGGGCCTACAGCCAAAAGTGGGTCTGGTGTCTACTCGATCCCAGTCAATGACCCCAGAGATAAAGGATGAACCCCCAGAGGAGTCACTAGGTGAACTACCAACACACGATGACCTAATAGCTTCCCCTTCTGATAGGCCTAGAAAGGGAAAGGCTGAGAAACACAGGGAAAGACAGCGTAGGGCTCAGGGGAGAGCCAAGATGGAGGCCGGACAAGGGTTACTTTGGGTTCCCGCCGAATTGGTTAAAAAGTTCCCGTCCTTCCCCAAGGAGCAACAAGCGGATCTAGCGCTAAAACGGGCATTTGAATATGCCCAGGTTGAGAGGGATATCCTCCCAAGATTCCTTTTGGATAAGGGAGTACTATATAGGGAGATTCTTGATCCACAGGCAGGGATGGTCAGGAAGCAGCTGGTGGTACTCGTCGCTTTTAGGACAGTGGTTTTGAGGCTGGCCCATGACCACCCCGTAGGCAGTCACAAAGGAGTACAGGGGACTTTAGACCAGATTCTTGCCCGTTTTTACTGGCCAGGTGTTTTCAAGGAAACCACCCGCTTCTGTGAATCGTGCCCTTCGTGTCAGCGAGTTACCTCTGTTAAACCACCAGGGGTGCCCATGATTCTGACTCCCATGATATCAGAACCCATCCGACGAATCGCAATGGATATAGTGGGACCTTTGCTGAAGACACCTCGAGGGTTTCAATATATATTAGTTATAGTGGATCAGGCCACCAGGTTTCCGTGGGCCATTCCCTTACAGAACATCTCTGCGAAAGCAATAGCCTTAGAGATAATTAAGCTATTTTGTGAGGTAGGTTTTCCTCAGGAGGTGCTGACAGACCGGGGTAGCAATTTTATGTCAAAGTATTTGGCCCAAGTATGGGATGCTTTTGGGGTACAACATGTAAAGACAGCCGCCTATCACCCCCAGTCCAATGGACTAGTAGAGAGATTAAACCAGACACTGAAGCAAATGCTAAGGCGAGGCTTGATGGTAATATGTCCGAGTGGGATGTTATGCTCCCCTTTGTGCTATACGCCTGCCACGAGCGGACACAGGCATCTTTAGGGTCATCCCCCTATGAGTTAATGTACAGACGTGCCCCATGAGGAATTTTAGACATATTACGAGAACAATGGGTTGAGCCTGAGGTAGAAGTAATGGCAGTACCACATTTTCTGCGAGATTTAGGGGGCAGTTGCAAAGGACCTCCCAGGTGACAGAAGGAAACCTACAGGCCAGCCAGGATCGCCAGAAGAAGTATTATGATGGAGGTACAAAACCCCGCCAAATAGCCCTAGGAGAGAAGGTTATAGTAATGGTGGCGGACGCCGGGCCAAAATTTGAGGTCCAATGGAAAGGACCCTATAAAGTGGTCAAACAGGTGGGTCCGGTATCTTACGCAGTAGAGAACAATAGGGGCCACTAGCAGGTTTACCATGTAAACGTCCTTAGGCCCTGGCGTGAAAGGACAGCCGTAGCCAGTCTATCCAGAGTGGAATACAAGGCAGGAAGGTTACAGCAAGATATCGAGGCCCTAACGAGGATTACGAGCTGTGCGGGTGAATTGTCGCCAGCCCATAATATCTTAAGGGGGGATATGTGATGAGGAAGCCTCTAGTGATCATATGGAAGTAGAAGAAAAGAATGATTTTACCTTTAAGAAAAGTGACATCCCTGCAGTACACACGTTTCAGCGTTTGCCAAATGAAAGCAAGCACAGAGAAACTGAAGCTAGGCTGCCACACCCAAGCTATGCTGACTTAGTAGCAAGCTTGGAACCTAATTACAGACACCTGTCCAGAGAGGCAGAGACATGGCTCAGAGAGCAGGAATATAAACCCTGGCTAGAGAGAGAGTCAGGAGGACAAGGAGGACGAGGAAGCAGGTGGAGAAGGGAAGAACAAGGAAGAGACAGGAGAACCACAATGACAGCACTCGAGAGGGAACACAGGAGGAGACACAGCTGGAGAAGTGGAGGTGAAGCAATCAGAGCAGAAGGGGAGAAGAGAAACCTTCAAACCCCAGTGCCGGAGAGAAAGGTTCAGAGAGTTCAGAGGTGGGAGCCCAGGACTCAGTCCAAGAGTCTACAAAGCCTAGCCTGGAACAGGGAACCGGGGCAGAGCTCCAGGGAGGAACTCCAACAAGGGAACCAGAGACTGCTTCCCCATAGCTGGAGAGAGATTGCTGAACAGAGCCAGAGAGGAGTCTCCACAACCTCAGGTACCTGTAATCCCTATCACATAGAGCTGTGCTCAAAGGAGACACAGAACCCCTTAGGGAGGAGTTACCCTAAGACGTATGATAGTAGCTTGAAGCAAAACACTGCAGTTCAAGAGTTGGAGGAAATGTAAGTGGACTGTAATGAGAATGATTCATTATCATCTGAAGTACCTATGGCCTGTACGTTGTGTTTAGCTGATGACATTGAATCCCTTTGCTAGTGTATATTGGAGAGCTGAGGGAACACAAAGAAAAGAGAATATTTTTCTTTGTTGAAGGAAGCTGCTATGTTTTTCTTTATCTGTTAAGGAGTTGCACGTTTGAGTAAAGAGTGTGAAGCTCAGCCAGCATACTTGTGTAAATAACCTTGAGCGAACAACTGAAGAAATATCCTGATGCAACCTGCATAGAACCTTTTGTTTGGGGAATAAATTTTGTCATCTTTGCCTTTGCCAATTGTTTCATGACTATTTCTTCTTAGAAGGCAAAAGAACTACCACTCCCAGCAGTCTTAGCTGGAGCAAAATAGTTTATCCCACCTTCTATAAGGAGAACATAATGGCAACCATAACCCTCTTAGCCTGAGGTGGAGGGCTAGGGCATGACAATATGAACAAAATACCACCTCTGAAATTCCTGTATGCAAATGCTTGAACACTAAAAAAAAATGGGAGAGTTAAAATATATAGCACTAAATGAAAGGTAAGATATAATTGGCATCTCAGAGACCTGGTAGAAGGATGTCTACCAATTGGACACTGTGATACCTGGGTACAAATTATAATGCAATGAAAGGATAGATCAAATTGGTGGAGGAGCTGCTCTCTATGTTAGAGATGGCATTGAATCACACAGGATTAAAGTTTTGCAGGAAAGAAAATGCACTGTAGAATCTCTGTGGATAGAAATTCTATGTAAAAAGGGGAAGGCAATGGCAGTGGGGTGTACTATCAACCACTTGGCCAGAATGAACAAATGGATGATGAAATGCTGAAAGAAATCAGGGAAGTTAACAAAAGTTACAATACAGTAATAATAGGTGATTTCAATTACCCCAGGATCAACTGGGTCAGTGTCACAGCAGGACATGCTAGAGAGGTAAGGTTTCTAGATGAAATAAATGACTGCTTCGTGGAGCTGCTAGTTTATGAACAAACACGAAGGAAAGCTATTTTAGACCTAGTCCTTAGTGTAACTCAGGATCTGGTATGAAAGATAATGGTATTGGGACCACTTGACAATAGTGATAACATAATCACATTTGATTTAATATTTGAGGGAGAAAAGCAAAGATATCCACAACAATATCATTTAACTTTAAAAAGAAAGACTCATATAATGAGGAAAATGGTAAAGAAAAAACTAAAATGAGCAGCTGCAAAGGTTAATGGTTTACAACAAGCATTGGTGCTTTAAAAAAACAGCTTATTCTATTCTTTAAGAAAGGTAGAAGAAAGCCCAAATGACTGCTGGCATGGTTTAAAAGTAAGGTCAGAGAGGTGGTTGTAGGCAAAAAAGCAT
This sequence comes from Ichthyophis bannanicus, assembly GCA_033557465.1. Lineage (NCBI taxonomy): Eukaryota > Metazoa > Chordata > Amphibia > Gymnophiona > Ichthyophiidae > Ichthyophis > Ichthyophis bannanicus. The sequence continues at coordinate 643,821,440 of CM066034.1, read as the reverse complement.
CTTTTAGGAAATGGAAAAAGGAGCCAAATGATGAAAAGAGGAAACAACGTAAGCACTGGCAGGTTAGATGCAAGGCTTATAAGGCAGGTAAAGAGAGCTAGCCCGATATTCTTCTGTGATTGCTATCACTACCGGCTTTTAACTCTGCATATTCAATGCCAGGATCATATGCGTCTCCGGCATTGAATATCCAGGGTCACCACACAGCCTCCGAGTCCACAGAAGCTAGTCAGGTAGTGGCAATATTGCACCGCTACCCGATTAGCTCCCACAGGTAAAACTAAGCCAACTTTTGCTTTGCCTAGTTTTACCCACATGCAGCTAACAGGGTTGCGATACAATATTGCCACTACTCAGTTAGCAACTGTCATCACCTATGACACATCCCAGAATGCCCATGATATGAGCTGATGCTAAGTGGTTAACATCAAGGCTTATAGCAGCATTAGTTGGGGATATTCATAGAAAACATAGAAAAATGATGACAGAAAAAGACCACATGGCCTATCTAGCCTGTCCTTCCATATCAACCACTACCAGTCCTTTTTTTTTCCTTTAGAGATCCTCTGTGTTTGTCCCATGCTTTTTTGAATTCAGATACTGTCCTCATCTCTACCACCTCCACTGGGAGACTATTCCATCGATCCATCACTCATTCCATAAAGAAATATTTCCACATATCACTCCTGAATCTATCTCCTTTCACCCTCATCCCATGTCTCCTCATAGTAGAACTTTCTTTCAATCGAAAGAGGCTCTCCCCCTGTGCATTTATGCCACAGAGGTATTTAAACATCTCAATCATATCACCTCTATCCCGCCTTTCCTCTAAGGTGTACGTATTCTAATGTGGACCCGTGTTAATGCCATTGAATATCCCGTTCAGCAACATTTACATGGTTTATAGGTCAGTAAACCATGTAAATGCCTTTAGAATATCAGGCTCAGATTTTTTTCAAATACGTTTGTAGCAAAAACCTGTGAGAAAGGCAGTTGGACCATTAGATGATAGAAAGGTAAAAGGAGTGCTAATGGAGGACAAGGACCTCGCAGAGAGACTGAATGAATTCACCATTTCAATCTTTACTGAAGAAGATGTAGGGAAGTTACATGTCCCTGAAATGGTATTTAAAGATGATGTATTGGAGGAACTGAAACAAATCTGTATAAACCATGAAGATATCATACAGCTATTTGATAAACTAAAGAGTAGCAAATAACCTGGAGCGGATGGTATACATTCCAGTATGCTAAAAGAAATAAAATATGAGATTGCAGACCTACTTTTAGCAATCTGTGAATTATCATTAAAATCATCTATATATAGTACCTGAAGAATGGAGAGGGGCCAGTGTAACATCAATTTTTAGAAAGAGTTCCAGGTATGATCTGGGAAACTACAGACAGGTGATCCTGACATCAGTACCAGCAAAAATGGTAGAAACCACTATAAAGAATAAAATTACTGAACATGTAGATAGTCATGGTTTAATGGCAGTCCCAGTCCCAGCTCAAATGACACAAACTGTCAGTTCTCCCAGACAGTGAAATTAGTGTTATTACACCAGCTCATGGTCAAATAGTCTGAGATCCTGATTCCCTGCTGCCCAACCCGTAACAGGGGCAGACAGGGCCCTGAGTGGGCCACGGGGACCCACCTTGCATATATCTCTATTTCCATGAGGGGCCTGGCTGACTGACTGGGGTGGGGGGGCTGCCAGCGCTTATTCCACCTCCAGGGTGGAATACTTTGCCATTCCCCTGATGATCCTAGGACATATAGGGCCATGAGCAGAATTGACCCTGTACATCCGAGTGCTGGTCCCGCCCATGCCGCACCCATCCCCCTGCAGCATGCACAGCGACTCTGTGCATGCAGGGGGGATGGAAGGCAGAATACGGCAGAGGCCTTTTTAAAATTGGGGCCATAGTGTTGTGGTAGGCTCAGGCCTATGATCCATGCTGATTGAACTAAACAGGCAGGCCCGAGTAGCTTGACCTGTAAATGAAGCTTATGGTTAGGTCCAGAGGAATGGAACTCCCCCCCCCCAATATTGCCTCCATAGAATTGAAACTTAACTCAGCTTAACTGAACATAGCTAAGCAGAAACGAAACTCAGAAAGGACAGAAAAACAGCTTTAATTGATACTGATAAGACTGTGTGAAGCTTCTATGGAATTAATTAACTCTGTTGAGAGAAAGGTTACAGTGCCCTGCTTTCCCACATATTCCAGCTGGTTAGCGACCTTGGAGGAGAAAAGTATCAAAGTTGAAGAACTGACCATTGTAACTGGGACTGTAAGGGGGGGAAACAGGTGCTGAGCCCAGTCAGGGGCCCTCATTGGATAGCTACGTAACGGTACCGGGACCAATAGATGGTGGAAGAAGGGTTACCGGGACCAATGAAAAGTTTGTCTATGTCCAGAATGGGAAAGAAAGGTATAAAAGTTAGTGTTTTACTAACAGCCATTGCTCAGCCATTTTGAATGTGATTCTGCTTGAGTCTTGTGCACAAATAAATGATTTGGACCTTCTGAACAGACTCCTGGTATTATTGGATTGTTTGCGCTCTGCTGCTACATATTCTTGGTGCGTTGGCCGGGAAAGTGTGGTTAGTAGAGGGTATACAGGACAATATACCACGACTTTCCGCCTCTATAGGTTTGGTCCTGCCGGGCTCATGCCCTTCCGATGTGGGCTCGGCTCCCAGGCGCCACCGGTCCAGTTGCATCGGAGGGAGTTGGGCCAGGCCTTGGCGGGTGCCGGACCCGGATGGAGACAACACCTCGAACCCGTGAGGGGAGTCCGAGGTCCAACCCATGCGCTTGCTCGGGAGCGGGGACCGGATCCGGTGAGTATAGTTTTTGATATGTCTAGACAGATGAGTCAGAGCAGAACTGCTGTTTGAATCTTGGAACTTGGAACTTGTAACTTAGTATTTGGTAAGAGAGCTTGATCACCTCTCAAGACGGTCCGATTAACCCTGCATAGTGTATTCGCGGGGTGAAACTATCGTCTTTTTGATTTTGACTTTGATTTTGAAATTTGATATAGCCTAGTCAGAAGAGACAGGATTGGGCTGTTTTTGGGATACGTTGCTAGCATGATTGTGTGAATGAAGTGTGAGTGAGAGGTCTGGCAGCACGGACCAAGCGAAGGCGGACTCCTGAGTAACGCAGTTCTTGACCGGGCGACCGCATTCAGGTCGTAAAAAGGAGGAAGCGACCGTCGTCTTGTCTTGTTATTTGTTTCCCTTAAATGTTTCTAGGGCCGTGAGGACCCCTCACCCACGGTCCGCCCTCCTTTTCCCTTCTGTCTGTTGTTGCGCGCACACATCGATATGGGAGGGGCGGGGTCTACCAGGCACACTCCGTTAGAATGTATGATTAAGTATTTTAATAAAGGATATTCAGGAGATTATGGAGTCAAAATGACTGCGACACGATTGCAAGTTTTGTGTACTAGGGAGTGGCCTGCATTAGATCCTATGTGGCCCCGAGAGGGAACCTTTACCATAGGAATTATTCACTCAGTTCACCAGAAGGTGCGAGTAGCGCACCCCGACCAGTATCCTTAGATTCCTGGTTAAGTATTTGTGAGAGCCCGCCCCCTTGGGCACAGTGCTGTTATGAAGAACAGTGCTGAATAATGTTAGCTTTAACAGACCAGACCCAGAAGACAGGGACAGTTGAGAAACCTGGTCAGAAACCTGTTCTTGTAGATCCTGAGTCCCCGGGAGTTGTAACTAGACAACCCCGAGCCCAGTGCCCAGTGAAAGTACCTCCGCGTCCTGCGGCAGCACCACAGAGACAGCGAGACCCATCCCCGGACCCACCACCAGAAGGGCAGATAGATGATCCCCCTCTTGATGAGGATATTGATTCGCCCGAGACTGGGGAGAAGGCTGAGTCAGAGCCAGAAGAAGAGGAAGTGTCCTCTCAGGGCAAGACTGATAGCGTAAAATCAACTGTCAGTGCAAGCTCATCTGTAACAAGCGAAGCGTCCCAGACTAAGCGCACTGTGAGACAGAAAGCCCCTGTCAAGAAAGTCTCTATTAAGCTACAGAAAGCTCCTGTCAAGAAAATGATGCCACTACGGCAGGTCCCGGGAATGCCCGTAAGAAATGAGGAGGACCAGATAGTGGCAGGACCCCTAAGTCTAGTATATGTGCCTTTCTCCACTACTGATTTGCTGAACTGGAAATTGCATTATGCTTCCTACACTGACAAGCCCCAAGAGTTAACAGAATTAATGCATACTATTATGGAGACCCACCAACCCACTTGGTCAGATTGCCGTCAGCTCCTGTCTACTTTATTTACTACTGAGGAGCGGACACGAATTAAGCGAGCAGCTATTGATTGGCTAGCAGACAATCCCCTGGCAGAGGGAGGGGAAGGAGCAGGAATAGACAATCGCGAAGCAGCTAAAAGAGAATTCCCTAATGAAGACCCCCAGTGGGATCTGAATACCGATAGAGGATCCAGAGCTTTATCACGGTTTCGTCGAGGCCTTATGCAAGGTCTGCGAAAGGGGGGTCAGAAAGCCATGAATCTCTCTAAAGTGACCGAAGTCATTCAGGGCATAGATGAAAGCCCAGCAGTATTCTATGAAAGATTATCTGAAGCATACAGGATGTATACTCCCTATGACCCAGATGCACCAGGAAGCCTATGCATGGTGAATGCTGCTTTTGTAAACCAGTCACAACCAGACATTAGACGTAAACTACAGAAATTAGAAGGGTTTGCGGGCATGAATGCAACTCAGTTACTGGAAGTCGCTCATAAAGTGTTCGTAAATCGTGATAATGAAAGACAGAAAGAAAGTGATCGAAGGATGAAGAAGAAAGCTGATTTTTTGGCTGCGGCCATAGTTGAACAGAAAAGGGGAGGTGTCCCTAGTCGAAGGAGCAGAGGAAGAGGGCGGGGCCGAGGAGATAGCCGGTCCCCATTAGGCGCGAACCAATGCGCTTACTGCAAGGAAGAAGGACATTGGAGAAATGCATGCCCGCGACTCGAAGACGCCTCTCAGGATGAAGGGGAGAACGCCCCTTGGAGAGAAAGAGAGAGAGGCCGACCCCAGAACCGCAGAGAGGAACCAATCGAGAACATTTTCAACGAGAACGAGCGGAGGCCATAGAGGGAGTTGCAGCCGCAACAGCCTATGACCAAGATGAAGCAGATTAGGACAGACCGGGCTCCGAATTCGCTTTAGGTCTCCAGGAGCCTATGGTCAGTATACAAATAGGAGACCAATTCATGGACTTTATGGTTGATACTGGAGCAGAACATTCTGTAGTAGATAAGCAAATAGCCCCTTTTTCTACAAGAGCAGTCACCATTGTGGGAGCAACTGGTACCAAAGCCACTAAGCCTTTTCTTCAAAACCGCATATGTAATTTAGGAGGACAGCAAATAACGCACCAATTCCTTTACATGCCCGAGTGCCCAGTGCCACTACTGGGACGAGATATGCTAGCCAAACTGCAGGCCCAAATATCCTTTACTGAGAAAGGAGAAATGCAAATGACAGTAAATTCAAAACCTGCGGGACTGATGGTGCTTACTGTTCCCCGAGAAGAAGAGTGGAGATATTATGGTACAGAGCCAATCCTTGACACCAATGTTGAACATACTCTAAAAAGTATTGTAGCCCCTCCTGGAGTATGGGCAGAGGGCAACCCACCAGGCCTAGCCAAACATATAGCTCCAATAATTGTGAATCTCAAGCCTAGTGCAGAACCAGTACATGTCAAACAATACCCACTCCCAAGAGCAGCAATTGAAGGCATCCACCGCCACTTGTTGAGACTACTGGAGTACGGCCTACTTAAAGTATGTCAGGCACCATGGAACACTCCTCTCTTGCCAGTGAAGAAGCCTGGGACAGGTGATTACCGCCCAGTGCAAGACCTAAGGAGAGTGAATGAAGCAGTTGAAACCATACATCCAGTTGTGCCAAATCCTTATACACTCTTAGGACTGATTCCTGCTGAAGCTACCCACTTTACTGTTTTGGATTTGAAGGATGCATTCTTTTGCATAAGATTAGCCCCAATTAGCCAATTGCTGTTTGCCTTTGAATGGCAGGACCCTGTCTCAGGAAGACGGGGCCAACTTACTTGGGCACGATTGCCTCAAGGATTCAAGAACTCACCCACTATTTTTAGTGCTGCACTGAACCAAGATCTTTCAAGCTACCCTGTGGCCCCTGGAAAAAGAGTACTTCTCCAATATGTGGATGATCTACTGGTAGCTGCCACATCGGAAAGTGAATGTATACAAGCCACTAATGACCTCTTGCAACTATTGGATAAAGCTGGATACAAAGTTTCCAGAGCAAAAGCACAGCCATGCCAAAAAGAAGTAAAATATTTGGGCTTCCGCCTGACCAAAGGCAGCCGACAATTAGGACGAGAGAGGAAAGAAGCCGTATGCAGTATCCCAACCCCAACTACCAGAAAGCAAGTCAGAGCCTTTCTGGGAGCAGCAGGGTACTGCCGAATATGGATACCTAACTTTGCTCAGATTGCTAAACCACTATATGAAGCCACCAAAGGAGAAGAGAAGTCGCCACTAGAGTGGGGACCTGAGCAAGACGCAGCTTTCAAAACCCTGAAGGAAGAATTGATGTCGTCACCAGCACTTGGATTACCAGATGTCCACAAGCCTTTCTGTCTATTTGTACATGAAATGCAAGGGAACACTCTAGGCATGTTGACTCAGAAATTAGGACATTGGGAGCGACCCGTAGCATACCTATCGAAACAATTGGACACTGTAGCCAAAGGATAGCCACCATGTTTGAGAGATGTTGCAGCTACAGCGTTATTAGTGAGTGAAGCAGACAAACTCACCTTAGGACAGAATCTACGCGTCACAGTACCACATGCAGTACTTGCCCTCATGGAACAAAAAGCAAATCATTGGCTCACCAATTCTCGAATGCTGAAATACCAGAGCATGCTATGTGAAAATCCGCAAATACAATTGGAAGTGAGCCATGCCTTGAACCCAGCCACATTGATACCAATCAGCAGAGACCCTCCAGAGCATGACTGTATAGAAGTCCTGGATACTGTATTTTCAAGTCGACCTGATCTGACTGATGTGCCCCTAGAGAATCCTGATCAGACCTATTTCGTGGATGGAAGCAGCCTCATCATTAATGGACGACGCTGTGCCGGGTACGCAGTGGTCACCCGGGAGAAAGTCGTTGAATCATCAGCTCTTGCATCAGGCACATCAGCCCAGAAAGCAGAATTGATAGCACTCACCAGAGCACTAGTATTGGGTGCAGGACTTCAGTTGAACGTATACACGGACTCAAAATATGCCTTCACCACTCTGCATGCACATGGAGCTCTCTACAAAGAATGAGAGCTCATCACCTCGGGAGGCAAGTCAATCAAATACGGCACAGAAATATTGATGCTACTAGATGCAGTATGGGCCCCTACACGTGTTGCTGTCATGCACTGTCGAGGACACCAAGCAGGAAAAGGAGAAGTTGTCCAAGGAAATAGATTTGCTGATGCCTCAGCATGCAAAGCAGCCATGACAGGCCAAATTTCATCGCAAGCCATACCAGTGCAAGCAGTATTATTTCCTGTACCCCTTAATTTATGGACACCACGATATACCACCAAAGAATTGGACTACTACTGTGATAAAGAAAAGGGAGTACTGAAAGATGGGTGGATTGAGCTGCCACCACCAGAGGGCAGTCAACCCCCAGGACGGATAGTGATCCCTGAATCATTGGGACCAGCCTTCGTCAAGGCCTTTCATCAAGCCACACATTATGGGTTATGTATGGCAAACCCCCACCGATAGTGCAGGGTGTAAAAGGTAGTTTGCCACAGATTGGTTCAGAAATAACCAGACAAGAACTTCTAGCTCTTAGTTCTGTTCTGCAGACTCTCCATGCGTGGATACAGGACTAGTTGCCTATCAACTTGACGGAACCCCTGCATCCCTACAAGCCTGGTACCTCGGTGTGGATCAAAGATTGGAAGAAGACACCGCTGGAACCGCATTGGAAGGGACCATACACCGTCATCCTGTCTACACCAACTGCAGTAAAGGTAGCAGAAATCGATTCCTGGATTCATCATAGCAGAGTCAAGCCGGCAGCAGTCCCAGATCTAGACCACTGGACAGCAGAGCCGCATCCTGACATCCCTTTGCGTCTTATCCTGCGGCGGCAACCAACAACTTAGAACTCCTTTGGGACACACATGAACTACGGTGTTCCACTAGTCACAGTCTTTCGAAGAGGATTACTGCATTCATTACAGTAAAAACTTGTTCTTCTGTGATTTCAAGCATAGTTTTGCATTTACAAACTCTATGCAGGCCAGCTACGATTGGTAAGTTGGCTACAACGGACAACTTGAGGATCTTCAATCAACATTGACACCCGTTGAATTGCTTCATTAGCAAACGGGTCAGCTTTGTGTCAAGAGTCAGCGGACGTCGAGGTCAAGATTTTCCAGCAGAGATTCAGAAGGACTACAATCAACATGCATCTTTGTTTCTATTTTATTCTGGTTGCCTACATGGGGAACTTTAAACTTATCTTTGCTTTACCCCCATGCACTGCCTGCATTACTTCTACTCGGACTGGGATGAAAGTGACTCAGACTTTGCTTTATCATTCCTACTATACCTGTACTGGTACAGTAAGCCGGTGTATTTATAACACCACTGAACTGAACGTTTGTACCAAGGATAATACTAAAGTTTGTTTTAACCCACATCAGAACCCATCCTATTATACTTTAGAAATACGATGGAATGATGCAGATGGAGATTTACTCAATGCTACATCTCCACTTACTGATCCTACAAAAAGTGCTACTTTGTATTTTGATGCTTGTGATGCCATCAATAGAGATAGTCGTTCTAAATGTGCCAATTGGGAGAAAGCTTATTCTCATGATGACAAGTATATGTGTCCAGAAGGAACCACTGGATGGGGGGCATGCACAGGTAAACGAGTTTTAGCAAATGAATATAGTACAGCCCCAATCGAGGATTACTATTGCCCAAAGTGGGAATGTGTGTTCTATGCAACATGGAAAACTGGTATGGTAGAGAATACCAGAGACAATCGAATGGCTGCCTTAACTAAGCCATATGTAAAGAATTTAGAAAATTGTAAGAAAGGTGCCTGTAATCCATTAGAGTTACACGTAATCAATCCCAGTGCATGGAAACAAGGGTATAAGTTTGGCCTACGTATCGCAGGCTCTGGATCAGATCCAGGGACCATTGTATATATTCGACTAAATACCCAAGTCCATCGATCATCAAGGTATCATATACATAATACTTTCTATGAAACCATGCATGTAAATAGGTTTGATATCCCTCACCCTTCTCAGAATTTGTTCTTAGAGTTGGCTGGAGCCGTGGTCTCCAGTCTCCACATTTCAGATTGTTACTTTTGTGGTGGAACTAGAATGGGTGATCAGTGGCCTTGGGAGGCCCAAGAATTGAATTACTCAGTAGCCTATAACCACACTGAATTGCATAAAACCACAAGTGAATGGGTACTGGCACACCCAATAGTTGGACGTCTGTGTTATGCTCGAACTGGACCTCAGTTCAATTTGCAGGTGGGACAGCTAGTATGTCTCAGCCAGAAGTTTTATAATGACACCACAAAACAGACGTCCTGGTGGTCAGGAGTTAATGAATCTGAACCCACCAATCCATTAGCGAAATTTCCCGAGCTTGCCCCACTATGGACTGACCTTGCCCAACCTTATGTCTGGCAAGCCCCACCTGGCCTATATTGGATTTGTGGAACCCGAACATATGCTCGACTCCCTATTCATTGGGGAGGGGCGTGTGTCTTAGGGACTATCCGACCCTCTTTCTTTCTATTGCCCACAGAACATGGAGAACAATTAGGCTACCCAGTCTACTCAAAGAGGCAGAAGAGAGCAGCTTTACAGATAGGCAAATGGGAGAAATGGGATGGTAACGATTGGCCACCCGAGCGAATCATTGCCTATTATGGACCTGCCACTTGGGAGCAAGATGGCATGTGGGGGTATCGTACCCCAGTTTATATGTTGAATAGAATTATACGCTTGCAGGCAGTAGCTGAACTCATCACTAATGAAACTAGTCAAGCACTTACACTTCTAGGCAGACAAAGCACACAAATGCGCACAGCAATATATCAAAATCGCTTGGCACTAGCTTACTTGTTAGCAGCTGAAGGAGGAGTATGTGGCAAACTAAATCTCACAGCTCAAATGACACAAACTGTCAGTTCTCCCAGACAGTGAAATTAGTGTTATTACACCAGCTCATGGTCAAATAGTCTGAGATCCTGATTCCCTGCTGCCCAACCCCTAACAGGGGCAGACAGGGCCCTGAGTGGGCCACGGGGACCCACCTTGCATATATCTCCATTTCCATGAGGGGCCTGGCTGACTGATCGGGGTGGGGGGGCTGCCAGCGCTTATTCCACCTCCAAGGTGGAATACTTTGCCATTCCCCTGATGATCCTAGGACATATAGGGCCATGAGCAGAATCGACCCTGTACATCCGAGTGCTGGTCCCGCCCATGCCGCGCCCATCCCCCTGCAGCATGCACAGCGACTCTGTGCATGCAGGGGGGATGGAAGGCAGAATACGGCAGAGGCCTTTTTAAAATTGGGGCCATAGTATTGTGGTAGGCTCAGGCCTATGATCCATGCTGATTGAACTAAACAGGCAGGCCCGAGTAGCTTGACCTGTAAATGAAGCTTATGGTTAGGTCCAGAGGAATGGAACCCCCCCCCCCCCCAATATTGCCTCCATAGAATTGAAACTTAACTCAGCTTAACTGAACATAGCTAAGCAGAAACAAAACTCAGAAAGGACAGAAAAACAGCTTTAACTGATACTGATAAGACTGTGTGAAGCTTCTATGGAATTAATTAACTCTGTTGAGAGAAAGGTTACAGTGCCCTGCTTTCCCACATATTCCAGCTGGTTAGCGACCTTGGAGGAGAAAAGTATCAAAGTTGAAGAACTGACCATTGTAATTGGGACTGTAAGGGGGGGAAACAGGTGCTGAGCCCAGTCAGGGGCCCTCATTGGATAGCTACGTAACGGTACCGGGACAATAGATGGTGAAAGAAGGGTTACCGGGACCAATGAAAAGTTTGCCTATGTCCAGAATGGGAAAGAAAGGTATAAAAGTTAGTGTTTTACTAACAGCCATTGCTCAGCCATTTTGAATGTGATTCTGCTTGAGTCTTGTGCACAAATAAATGATTTGGACCTTCTGAACAGACTCCTGGTATTATTGGATTGTTTGCGCTCTGCTGCTAAAGTGTATCTGGATTTTTAGAAAGCCTTTGACAAGGTCCCCTCATGAGACATTCTTGAGGAAAGTTAAAAAGTCATAGTATAGGAGTCAGTGTACTATTATGGATTAGGAACTGGTTTAAAGATAAAAAACAGAGAGTAGGGCTAAACAACCAATTTTCTCAGTTGAGAAAGGTGAATAATGGAGTAATGCAGGGATATGTGCTGGGCCCACTGCTTTTAACATTTTCATAAATGACCTGGAAATAGGAATAATGAGTGAAGTGATCAAATTTGCAGATGACACAATATTATTCAGAATTGTTAAAAAAAAGAGGACTGTGAAAAATTGCAAGAGGATCTTAAGAAATCAGGAAACTGGGAGTCCAAATGGCAGATGAAATTTAATGTGGACAAAGAACAACCTGAACTACTGTAACACGATGCAAGGTTCCACATTGGAACCACCATCCAGGAAAAGGATTTCAGCATCATCATGGATAATATGTTGAAACCCTTTGCCCAGTGTTCAGATGCAAGGTTCCATGTTAGGAATCACCATCCAGGAAAAGGATCTAGGTGTCACCATAGATAATCTGTTGAAATCTTTTGTCCAGTGTACAGCAGCGGTCAAGAAAGCAAATAGAATACTAGTAATGATAAGGAAAGAAATGGTGAATAAATTCAAGGATATAATGTCTCTGTATCGCTCCATGGTGTGACCACATCTTGAATATTGTGTGCAAGTTTAGTCACCATATCTTTAAAAGGATATATCAGAATTGCAAAATGTACAGAGAAGAGCCACCAAAATGATAAAGGGGATGGAAGGATACCCCTATGAGGAAAGGCTTAAAAGGTTAGGGTTCTTCAACTTACGAAAGATGGCTGAGGGGAGATATGATAAAGGTCTATAAATTAATGAATGGAGTGGAATGGACAAACATAGACTGATTGATTGTTTACTCCTTCAGAACATAAGAAGACTAGGGGACATGCAATAAAGTTACAATATAACACATTTAAGACTAATCAGAGACAATATTTTTTCACTCAACACGTAATCAAACAGTGGAATTCGTTACCAGAGGATATAGTAAAAGTTGTTAGCATATCTGAATTCAAAAGAGGTTTGCACAAGTTCCTAGAGGAAAAGTCCATAAACCATTAGAGGACTAGGGAAATCCACTGCTTACCCCTGGGATAAACATCATGGAAACTATTTACCGTTTTGGGAACCTGACAGGTTCTAGTGCCTTGGGTTGGCTACTGTTGGAAACAGTATACTGGGCTTGATGGACCCTTAGTCTGAGCCAGTATGGCATATCTTATGTTTATATGTTCTTATGTAGGAATTCAAAGAATTCATCCAGGTCATCATAGGCACAGGTCCTCTCAGGTGTGGTCCAGTGATGGTGATTAGGATTCCCTGCTCCCTATTAACTAATCAATAAAAGAATCCTGGTTCCCTATTTGGGGGTTATTCTGAGCCACGAATAGCAGGGATGGAGGACCCAATGGGTTTATTCCCCTCAGCCCGACCCTGGCCTTAGGAGGCCAGATTGGGGGTTGGGCTGTGGGGAATAAACCCCTTTTTCAGGCGGCCAACATTGTGGCTTTTAATTGGAGCTGTGGTGCCATGGCAACATGACACTATGGCGCTGCAGCTCTATTTAAAAGCCCTGACTGAGTTAGCTGGGGGCAGTCCTGCACATGCAGGCCGGACTGAATTGCAGTCCCGGCCTGTATGTGCAGGACTGTTCGCAATTCTGATCCCACGGGGCTAGACATGCCCCATGGGATCAGAATCGCGATCCCCTCTGTGCGTCCGGTTCAGACCGGACGCACAGAGGGGATCTACGTGCGGGACGGAATTGGGCCCTTTGTGTCTGCTTTTATCTAAGTAGCTGTGAAAGCCATACATTTTCTTGGTGTAGAGCCACAGGAAGGAACCAGGAACCTAGCTCAGTTCCCTCCAAACAAAACACAATTCATGTAGCCCTGACTAAGACCACCTTGCTTTAATATACTCAAACACACCTTTCACACAAGATTGTTTTTTCTTGTAAGTTAAATTTCACTTTGCCAAATTCACAAGTGCAGAGAACTTACAGGTAAAGTTATTTTTCACAATCAAGCCTCAGGTTTAGTTCTCAAAGCCTCTTTAAAAATCAGCAGAACAGATAGACATCAGCTTTCCTTAGCCCTCAGTTTTAGACACTGAAAGTCAGTTCAAAATCTGAAAAACTGAGAAACGTCAGCCATTTCCAAAATACACTAGAACAGGCTTTTAAATGTAAGCTCTCTTCAAGAACAAATTAGCAATTTACTTTTAAACCCAGTTTCTCATAACACTTTTCTACTATTTAAAACACATTTTCTTTCTTTTTACTGGATTTCGCTGCAGCGCTGCCACTGTTACCGGCTGCCTTATTTCAGAGGAAGTCTCACTTCACAAGAGCGTTTTCCTCTATTTCTGACAGTCAATCAATTCTGCTCGCAGTCTTTACTTTTACAAATCCAGCAAAGCTGAAATATTTTTCCTTTCACAAGCCATGCTATAAATTATCAGAGGAGTAATTAATCAATTTCTGGGTTCTTTCTCCTCAGCTAGTCAGCTCTTCACAACTCCTTCTAAAAAAAGATATAAACTTCTCCACTTTCATATGTCTGCCACTCAAACTTCAGTCACACCCATCAAATAACAACCTCTTCAGTTACTGACATCATTCTCTAGAGGCCCCCAAGCACTCCCACATTTTCTCCTCTTTCTTACACATTCAGCCTCAGTCACAGTCCCAGCTCAACTGACACAAACTGTCAGCTCTCCCAGATCTAACAGTAAGTGAAATTAGTGTTATTACACCAGCTCATGGTCAAATAGTCTCAGAAGCTCTTTACACAAAAATGCACTTTAAATGCATTTGAGCTCAAGACACCTCTAAAGAAATGTTAGGCAGCTTTACTTTAACTGCAGAAGTCCCTTTAAACAAACAACAAAATTGCACCATAAAAAACACTGGGCATTTACATGGTTTGCAGACCAGCAAAATATATAAATGCTGTTCAATAGGTAGGATATTCATCGGCATTAACATGGGTTAGTGCTTCTGAATATCCTTGGGTGTCGCCTCTGCGGTTAGCACTGGGGCATGATGGGGGTGTTCCGGGCTGGCACCCATCGCTAACCTGGGAGCAGTGATACTGAGCCTATGCCCAGTTAGCAACACTTGGCAAAAGTAAGTCACAGCAAAGGCTAACTGAGCAGCGATTTGTATTCATAGTTTTTATTAGACTGTAATGTTTTTATTCTGTTGTTATACATTTTCTTGTATAAATATAAAAAATCTTTCAAAAAATATATTACTTTAACCCAGTTAACTTCCCCCCCCCCAACCATTGACAAACAATTCTAATTCAACCTGCTAACTAGTGAGTGAATCTGTTTCGAAAGATTGTAGAAGGATGAGGTAACTAGAATTTTGGTCAGGGACGAAGGGAACTAACACCACAGAAGTGCTGCAAGTTCAAAAGTGTATTAGCTTTCTCCCTCCAATCTAAAGACCAAAAAAAAAAAAAAAAGAGCAACCCAAAACCAGTAAGCTCCATTAAAAATCCTCTGTTACAAATGCAAAAAAGATAATCCAGTATTTAACCCTGCACAACAATAACAAAAATATCCCTTTAAGATAACAGGCATACGTCTAGGTAAAAAAAGACAAAAATTGCCTGAATATGCAGTGAGCACCTCTTAGAAAAGATGCATTGTTGCATAGATCCCCAAAAAATCCATAGTAGAACTGGAGAATTCTAACAGTAATTTTAGATGTTAGCTTTCTTTTGTCTAATGGGAAGGTATGTTAGCACAGTAGAGGTTTTCTGAAAGTTTGAATACATTAGATTTTAGACAATTTATCAATGCCTCAACATGTGAAAGGCTGGGAATAACTGAATGATGTCATTCTCATGTGACTATGGTCACATATGTGTGTAAATACTACTACTACTACTATTACTACTATTAATCATTTATATAGTGCTACAAGGCATACACAGCACTGAACAGACACATATAATGACGTTCCCTGCTCATCAGAACTTACAATCTAATTAAGACAGACAAGACAAAAGATAAGAATAAGGAAGGGTAAGGATACACAAGGGAAAGGGATCAGGATCCAAACACAGCCTCAAAGAGGTGGGCTATTAGCATGGATTTGAAAAGAGGCAGACATGAAGCCTGACGTAAAGACTCAGGCAGTTTGTTCCAGGCATAAGGAGTAGCAAGGTGAAAGGATCGAAGTCTGGATTTGGCAGTGGAAGAAAAGGTCAAAGAGAGAAACAAGCCAGTAGAAGAGCGGAGTTCACGAGGAGGTGTGTAGGGAGAAAGGAGAGAGGAATGGTAATGAGGAGCAGAATGAATGCATTTATAGGTCAGAAGGAGAGCTTTGAATTGCATACGGAAATGGAAGGGAAGCCAATGAAGTGATTTGAGAAGAGGAGTTATATGAGTACATTGAGGCTGCCGAAGGTTTAGTCATGCAGCAGAGTTCTGAATAGATTGAAGGGGAGAGAGGTGACTCGGAGACCAGCAAGAAGGAGGTTGCAATACTAGAGTCAGGAGGTAATTAGAGAGTGGACAGGTGTTTTAGTAGTGTGTTCAGAAAGGAAGGGGCAAATTTTGTTAATGTTATAGAGAAAGAAACAACAGGTTTTAGCTATCTGTTGGATATGTTAAGAGAAGGAGAGAGAGGAATCAAAGATGACCTCAAGGTTATGGGTTGAGGAAATAGGAAGTAGAAGAGTATTATCTACAGAGATAGAGAAAGGATAGATCAATGTAGAAGTATACACTTTGGTATGATGAAAGTAAATACTTTGCCAGTAGGTATAGCCATGGGTGTAGTCTGGGTGAAATGCAGGGGGAGTTTGTACATACAGTATGGGGTCTACTCTGTCCCACAAATAGCAAGGATTTGCCCTCACTACCGGCCCTGTCAAAGGCCTCCCTGCATGAACAAGGGGTTTGTATGGGGAGGCTTAGATGGGGGTGGGAGGGGGCACTGTGGAGGCGGAGTTAGGGTGGGCAGTGGGCGGTCTGTGACCCCGGACATGGAATAAGTCCCCCTGGATATCGGGGGATGGCAGGCCTGGACAGCACAATGAAGATGAGGGGGCTCCCCACAGCCTGACCCTGGCCATGGAAGGTCAGATTGGGGGTCGGGCTGCGGGGAAAGGAAAGGGTTGGTGGTGGCTGGGGATCATGGCTCCTGAATGGAGTCACAGTGCCATGGCACCTCGGCTCTATTCAGGAACCTGACTGGGTTAGCTGGGCATGACTCTGTACATGCAGACCAATTGGAATGGGGTCCCGGCCTGCACGTACAGACCCTAGACCCAATTCTGATCCTGCGGGGCATGTCCTGTCCTTCCTGAATAAATTAAAACCCGGTAAAATTATATCCCAGTCATGGTTTTCCATTAACCATGTCTCCATAACTGCTACTATTTCCAAGTCAGCCTCTTTCCCTAAAGCTTCAACATCAGAAGTCTTATTTATCATACTATAGGCATTAATACACACCACTTTCAAGATGTTTCCCCTTTTACCCTACAGAGGTATTTAACGATTTACTTACCTGAGGACTTTTAATTAGTAATTAATCTAGTTTGAAATCCTCTTCATTAGGCTAGCCAATCTTCAGCAGATGAGAGTTTGACCCTTCTTAAATAGGTGGATACCATCTCTGCTCAGCAGCCCTTGGAAAATCTCTGTCCCAGAGCCATGAAGTCACACCAAATAGACAGTAAGCTTGCAGAGTCTTTTCAAAATGTCCATAACATCTCAGATTTTGGCACCTGGCAGATAGCACACCTCCCAGGACTTCAGGTCTGGTCAGCGGATGGATACCTCAGTAGACGTTTTGCTTTTTTGTGCTTACTGATTCTACAGCTTCCTAGTGTTTGAGCTCTAGTTCTTCCTGTTCCTGGGATGTTTTCATCTTTTCCACTTCCAGGGCTGCCTACCAGTTCTTCAGTTTAAGGGGTAGTGGATTTGGATTTAGAGTGTTGATTCTGCAGGCTCTGATGACCTGTATCCAGCTCTCTTCTTTCTGTAACATACCATCTTCTCCTATGTTGGGCAGCTTGAATACTGCAAGAAGCATCTCTTCATTGTACTTCTGACTGTCATGGATGTCTCACCACTCTTCTCTCAGCAACTCTCCATATTTTATGAGGGATTCAACTTGCAGACGTCTTGCACATGGAACCAGTCCCTCGCCTTGGATCAGGCTATCCATCTGAACAAAGGTAGAGTAACAGGGGCAACAGCTTTGTCAACATGATTTTTCCCAGCTAGCTTTGAATGATGGGGACCCACAATAGCCCCTGCCATGGAGAATATGTGTTCACTGTGTATGTTGGTTGAAAGACCGGAAATTCTGGTCAGACCAGACTGCCAACTTGTGTAACCAAAATGCCCATGACTTAAATGGGATCTCCAAGGTATCAAGCCCATGAAATGTGTATGAGAATCTGGCATGTGGCATACTTGTCTCTGCTGCTTATTGCTGTAACTAGGGCTTCTTTCAGCCATTTAACTGTGCTTGGACTCACAGGGCATGGGTGCATAAAGTTTGGAGGGCAAGTGGTAGATGAGAGGACTGTTTCCATCCTATCATTGCAATTTGCTGTTGTGCCTACTCTTTTCTGCTGCATTACCTCCAACCCGTGCTCTAGTACTCTCTTTCCTCTCTCAAATTAGTTTCTCCTTCTAATACGAAAGTAGATTGCACTGCAGAGTGATAGTTCATTTCACCCATGGCTTCAAACAATAGCTAGCATATAAACATCCTGCTTCTTGAGTGGTTTCAACATTTTTTCTACTTGAACATGCAGGTCCACCAACACCATAACCTCTGTTGTGAATTCCTGTTGCTGCTGAAAGCCCTCTAATTTCACCTGTTTAATAATGATCTTTTGAATAAGGCTCAAGGTAGCCTTTCTGGAACTCAATTACTCTATGGCATCCTTGAAAGGCTTTAGGATTTCTAGGACCTAAATCATATTTGTCAATATTGGACATACGCAAAATTTTGTTTTATGTTCAAAGTTTTCAACTGTTTTTGTCCAGACTATTTAAGAATCAAGATTTCCACGTACCAGCCTTCTTGTGCATTACAGTTGAGTCAGGCAAGCAATTTGAGTCTCCCTTCTACAAGAAAACTCGAATTACTTTTTTCCATACTAAAGATTTCAAGGGTGATCTGAAACTAATAAACCCCAGACTTAACTGAGGCTGTGTAATATGAGGTTGAAACGTCTACCCTTCCATTATGAGCAATATGAGGACACTGAGATGTTGATTGGCTAACCTCTTCCTCCAATGAGGTAAGGATTGGTTAGTGGCAGGAGAAGTTAGGTGAAGTTTACCTCTATGTTAGATAAGAGGCAGGCTGTGGTGATCCATTTAGGCTCTCATCGGGAGAATTGTTGGTTGGTTGGTTGGTTGGTAGGTAGTTTATGCTATGCTCACAGCTAAGAAGCTGTGGACACTTCCTCAGTTTTATGCTCCTGGCTCTGCTGCAATTATTAACTTTGGGTGGTTAAACAGTTTTGAGTTTGAGTGTCTGCAGAGGTTTTTGTCTCTGGGCACTTCGATTACAGTTTTCATTGTGTGCTGTGTTTTTCTGGGGTTGAGGTTGGTATGAGAACAGGCTACAGACCAGGCTCACTGGAGAGGTGAGCTCTGATGGCTGAACTAATCCTAATGCCTGAAACCCTAGCATTCAAGTCCAGGAGGCTTCCACTTCCAATGGTTTTAATGATGTCAATAGTAGACTTGCAAAAGGGTATGGTATACAGGGGACCAAAAGTTGAACAAGTAGATGTGCCAACTATTAAGTTGCGGCAAGTAAGAATGCTGGAGAATGAAAGCATTAATTCAAGGTTGCACAACATGATCATGAACAGTCTGTTATCACCTTGAACTGGCACAAATAGGCAGAATACAAATGTTGAATTAAGCTAAATAAAATCAAATTATTTAGCCGAAAAAATCTATATATAAGGAAAGCATGCAGAAGCATAGCTTTGGAAATATTTTCTAGAAAATTTATAGAATGAGATGATGGGATTCTCATGTTACATATTGAGAATTCCATGTTCCAGCAATGTAGTCAAAACATTTGTAATCTGCTTTGAACTAATCTGGAAAGGTGGACTAGAAAACAAATCAACATGTGGCCATACATTACTCACATTATATACTCAAATTGCAATTTCTGTATATCAGCATTAAATCACAAATCAGCACATTTAAAAACAGCACATTTAAAACAGTAAAATCTATCCTTAAAATAACTGAGATGCCAAAATTTATGGAAAAGAAAAGTTTAACTGTCTTGTTTAAGATTTCTCAGTAGTTCATTCCTACAAATAGTTGTTTGATAATTAAAAAGCTTATCTTTTCAATTATAATTCCTCACTGTTGGATAGCTTAAGTTATTATACCCTTCTGAGAGCAATTTTTGCAACCTTGAGATAAGGACTAATTCATCTATTTATTATTAGTAGTAGCAGTATTTAGCTCATGCCTTTCCAATAGTAGTTCAAAGCGAGTTACATTCGATACAGTAATATTTACCTGTCCCCAGAGGACTTACAATCTACAGCTGTGGTGAACATTATTTGCACCCTTGCATTTTAGGTATGTTGTGTACAATATCTCTAGAAATAATTGGAAATATCCAACTGGATGTCAAAATAATATTTTAATAGTAGGTTTAAAGATATACAACAGAAAATAAGATGTTGGTGTAACTTAGGGGCATGTTTACTAAACATTCCTAACGTGCGGGGCCGCGGTAGTGTGCCTGTGCCATATAAGGAGTGGGCGGGTCAGGCAGAAAAAAGAAAAAAAACGTGAGTAAGCGATCGCACATTTGCGCGGCGCGCTAATGTGCGCCGTGCAAAATAGTGTGTGGGAAGGCTAAGTGGCGCCCTGATATGCACACACACAAAGGAACAGAGTCATAGTACAATGGTTAAGACACTAACAGCTGGTGCAGCTGCCATGGGTTCAATTCCCCATTGTGTGCAACAAAAAGGGCTGGCTGAGGCATTAATTTTAATGGGTAAAGGTGCTTTAGGAGGCATATTAATTTTGGGCGGCATAAGGCAGTGCGCTGATGCCCAAGCACAGGACCAGAGCCACAGCACGATGATTAAGACACTGACCAATGGTGCAGGGATCAGGGGTTCAATCCCCCACAGTGCCCAATGAAGAAGGCTCACTGAGGCAGTGCATATTATGGGGATGAGTGCTGTAGGGGGCAATTTATTTTTATTTCAGTTATCACTACTAGCAAACGCACTCACAAAGCGTGTTAACATAAGGCGGCCCATAAGGCACATGTTAAAGTTCACTGTCCGCCAAGGCACCCTAGAATGTCCCCTATAGGGCACCATATATGTTGCATCACAGGATAAGGTATAGTGCACCTTATATGGACAGCAACCATAAGGTGCCCTATAGGGCGCCCTATAAAGCACCCTCAGAGGCACCTTATGGGTACAGTACACTGAGGGTGTGTTTGATGGCAGCAACATATCTACATTAAATCTAAAAAAAGCTTTGGACAACCCTATCAAATAACCCCACTGTGGGCTTGAACCCATTACCTCTGGCTCCACAGGCAGTGAAGTAACCATTGGGCTACAGCTATATAGCTGCCAGCAAGCCCCTGGCTGGCTGCAGAGAGCCTGCATGTCACCACACAGACAGTCTGCTGTGGTAACCAGGATAGGGTTAGGCCACCCATACCCATGATGCACTGCACATGCAAATCAGCTGTCCACAGATGAACACAAGATGGGGAATGCACCCCAACAGCTCCCCGGCCTGGTAGGGGGACGTGTCCGTGTGCACCCACACAGCACCTTGGCCAGGTAGGAGGTACTGACCGGGTGATTAACTGGCACAGAGTAGCTACACACAGTCACATTGTGCGGGAACTGTGCTCACCCTGAGTGTGCGATGAGGCGCCCTGGACCAGGTCCACAGCACCCTTCATGGCTGAGAGAGGCCATGGCAGAGCTCCAAAACAGTCGTAATCTGTTAGATAGGTAGTTTCTGCATGGAACACCTTGGATATCTCTGTCTGTCTGTCTCAGTCAGGGGAACCCCCACGGACCCCTAGGTGGGCCATGTACCACCACCACCACCCCCCCCCCCCAAGGGTGGCAAACAGGGTCTCCCATCAACAGATTTCTTTTCCTTCCTCCCCCCCCCCCCTTGCAATGTCGGCAGTAGAGTGGACCATCAACCTGTTGGGGAACAGACACCCTACAGGCAGTCCAAGCAGCCCCACACACACCCAGACCACACTATCAGACAGACAGTAGGCCTGGATATGCTAAGATGCACCCCACCACCATCTGATATTCCCCTGCATCAAGCCATCAGCCACTGCACGGCACTCCAGCAGGGCACATACCAGCTGTGAACAGTCTGCTGGTTAGTCCCACTGGAAATGCATGCACCCACAACTGGGATGGCAACACACACAAGCAGATACATCAGTGACTAGGCCCCAACAGGTGACCCATATATATCACATGAGAGAAATGCTATGAAGCACTATGGGGGTGCCTAGCCATGCTGCCGTCACTGCACAGTCAGGGTGGAGTGAAAGCCCAGCAGCACATACAGAGGTCACCCTGTCTGTGGAGGTGGTGGACGGCCACTACAATGTCCCTGCCAGTGCCCTATGCCCTGTGCAGATGCATCCTGGCCAGCCCACCCTGTCTGAGCTATACCCATGGTACCTTGCTGCTCATTATGCACATCATCAGGCCAAAACTGGAAACAGTGCTGGCAGTGTGGGCTGTGGACAGTGTTTGCAGCCAACACACACTGTATAGACAGACACACACTCCCACACGTATGCCAGCATTGTGCTACTATAAAGGGGTTCAGAATCCTTGCCCACCACACCAGTCCTGGGCACCGTACAGGCATGGGTATGGTATGCAGTACGGTTGGGGGTCACTCCCCAGGGTGGTAAACACTGTCAGGGGCCAGACCTGACGCACACACCGCAGACATCAGATAGATTGTTATGATGGAGCTCAAAGAGCAGACTGTGCGTAACGTAGGGATATCTATCTGCCAGTACTCATAGCAAATGTTTGAGAGCTGTGTACCATATACCCAGGTGTAGGGTGACATTGCTAAGGTATGCAGGTGCTGGTATTGGGTGCTGCACGCAGGGCCCAATGTCCTGCCTCTCCAGGAGGCATTGGCCAATGGGGCCTGTGGGTGTGGGTGTGTCTGCCCCTGTTGGCTGCTGCTGTACGGCAGAGGTTCCCATATCCAGTCCAGGTTTGCAATACACTGGTTGGGGTTTCCTGCTGTCCCTCATGAATATGCATGAGCTACATCTACATGCCATGGGGGTGGTGCATAGATATACAGCACAGTTATTTGTATGTGTGGCAGCATGGAACCTGAATGGTGTGTGGTCCTCCAGGACTGCATTTGTGAGACTCTGCTCTAGGTAATGCCCCTGGTCATGGTGTCTGTGCTTGGTGGTGTAAAAGATGGTGTATGACCAATGCGTATGTCCCCAGCAATAAAGGATTGCCCTTACTAACATGGTTTAGTTGTGGGGACAATATGTGGACAGGATTGGTAGTAGCCCCAGCTGGGCTTTGAACCTGTGACCTTTTGTTCCTGCACACACTGTCTGTGTGCACTGCACCACTGTGTTGCCACAGATGTGCTGAATTCCCTGGGAAGTCCATGACTGTACATCCGACAGGGCCTATGTTGCAGTGGACGTGCCAGCCTGCACATGGCTTGGCCACTGTCTTCTGTGGCTAGCAGCCACTGCCCCCTCCACCACCTGTACCCTACCGCCAACATGCTGGCATGTCCGTATCTTGGAAAAGCATATGACCTGCTTGCGTTGTGGCACTCCAGGACTGCATTTGGGGGACTCGGCTGTCGGTAATGCCTATTGTTATGGTGTGTGTGCGGTGTTGGGTACAAAATGGGTGTGTGAACCATGCTTATGTTCTCTGCAATAAAGGAGTGTCTGTACTATCTCTGTTTAGTGGTGGGTAAAATATGGGGACTGGGTTGGCAGGAGTCCCAGCTTGGATTTGAACCTGTGACCCTCTGGTCCTAGAGGTACTGCCTCTGTCTGCTGCACCACATTGTGGCCACAGTGATAGTGCAGTCCCTGGGGGTGGGAAACCTGACCAACAGAGTCAAAAACCCTGCTCTGCACATTTGTACTGTGCGCTCCGTCACCATGTCTGGTGACATAACTGCAAATACACCCCTCAACCGACCACGAACAACTGGGGATAAATATAACCAAGCTGGGCAACAGTGATGTTAATGGGCAACCATAGCAAACACTCCCAGGAAGGCTCAGAAACAAGGAAATGGTTTTTGGAAGGGTCTCCCCTCCGTAGCCCCTTCCAACCTTCATTTCATTTTCTTTGAGCTTTCCTGGGTGTGTTTCTTATGTTTGCCCATTATTATCGGGGTTCCCCAGCTGCCTTCCTATTTTTAATATGTTTGTTTGGGTCTTTTTCTATCTTTATTTGCACTTTTGTTCTGTGCACATGTATCACACTGCTCACGTTTTGCAGGTTTCCCCGGTTTCCCTGTACATTGCTGACGCGAAATGGTTTCTCTTCCCTTTAAATGCCCTCTACCGTGTGTGTTTCACTCGCGCTATTTTTAACCTGTGAATTCGGCCCCGATCATGTGCGGGGAGCCTCTCCCCTCCCCTTCCCCGCCCATTGACCCCGTCTCTCCGCCCCTCGGGAGCCTTCCTCCACCCTCAGAATGCCTTTCCACGCCTCTATCGGACATTTGCGGGCCGGGTACTTGTGCGGGGTGCGTTGGTGCGGCGCGCAATTGTGCGGGGCCCACGCGCACTTTTGCGGGGCGTTTAAGAGCGTTTCTGAGCGTTTGAGTGCCGCGTTTCCGTGCGCTATTGTGCGGCACGCAATTGTGCGGCTTTTAGTAAACATACCCCTTAGACTTAGTAATTTCTGAGAAAACAAAAAACAAAATATGACTTGGACAGGTTTAATGGCACCATCACTATTATTTGGTTGCACAACCCTTGGCAGTAATGACAGCCTCCAAATGTTTCTTGTAGCCATCTATAAGTTCGTACATCTGTCTGCTGGTAGTTTCTCCCACTCTTCAATTACAATTTGTACCAGCTCATGAATCTTTCCAGGATTCCTTTTACCAATGACAGATTTCAACTCTTTCCAAAGGTTCTAGATTGGATTGAGATCAGGACTAATTGCTGGCTAGTTTAAAATAGTTCATTTGTTCCTTTTCTACATTCTTTTCTACTTTTGGATGTATGTTTTGGGTCATTGTCCTTCTGGAGGACCCATCACCTTTGACCCAGATCTAGCTTTCTGACACTAGGTAGCACGTTTCATTCCAAAATACCTTAGTAGTCCTCTGACTTCATGATTCCTTTAATACATTTCAGGCCGCCAGTTCCTGAGGCAGCAGAACAATCCACAACATAATGGAACCTCCACCATATTTAACTATAGGAAGGGTGCTTTATTTTTTATAAGCTTCATCTGTAAAGGTATCGCTGATCTGCATTGCCAAAGAGTTCATGTGTTGTTTCATCTGTCCATGGAATGTTTTCCCAGTAGGATTGTGGTTTCTTAAGGTGGGTTTGGGCAAAGAGCAGGTCTTTTTATATCTGTCTTTAAGCAGAGGGGTCCTCCTTGGTCTTCACCCATGTAAACATTCTTTGTTTAGTGCACAGCGTATGATGTGGGTTGAAACCATCACTCCAGATTGCTCAGGTCAGCCTTAAGCTCTTTGGATGTTGTATGTGATGTTTCTTAAACAAATTTTCACTAATCTTCAAAGACTTCTTGGATTAATTTTCCTCTTCCCAAATGTTCTGGGAGGTTCTTGACAGTTCCATGAGCAGAGAACTTCTTAATAACATTGTGAACTGTAGAGTCAGGAATCCCAAGGTCTTTGGAGATGGCCGCACTCCTTTGAAGTTTGATGTTTGGTCATAATTGATTTTCCTGACGGTCTCAGGCAGCTCTCTTGTCATCACCTTTGTGAAAATGGAACAGGAAGTGAATGTGGCTATTTTAAATATTATAGCCATCATTCATTGGTTGATTCAAGTCATGTGAGTACTGACAATCACAGGTGTGTCTAATTTTACTGCAGTGGGAATGTGGTTCTTCTGTTCAAACTCATTTGCATTGTTTATAAGGGAGCCAATAATCATGTACTGGCAATGTCCCAGTTTTTATACTATTTCCTATTATTTCCTTTCTTAATTGGTCTTGTTTTATTGGATTATTTTATGTGTCAGATATGTGTGCATATATAGCCCAAAGCCATTTCACTGTCTACTTTTTTTTTAGGAGATATTGGACATTAAGGGGTTGAACTGCAAAGGTGCCAATAATGTTGACCACAACAGTAAGTTTCTATCTGAGGCAGTGAAGGGTTAAGTGACTTGCCCAAAGCCACAAGGAATGCCAGTGGGATGAATGGGATGAAGGCAAGCTTATAAGACACTGTGTGTGTCTCTGGCCATAAATAGGATGGTAGTGCTCATGGGAGCTAGTTAAAGCCTGTAGAATATGTATAACAGCTCCATCTCGCTCTTGGGATTCTTATCAGTGTTCTTTATTTTGGGGCCTGGAAGACACCAGAAGGCTCTTGAAACATAAATCTCTTACTCCTCTTCCCTTCACAAATAAATGAGTCCAGTTCAGAGTTTGTAGTATGCTAAACAGTTTACTTAAACTTTAGAGTCACTGAACAAACAGTTTCAACAATTGGCAGCAACAATGAAAAAAACTGCACAGGTAGTTAAGTTTATCCTTCTCAGTTAAAGATGTAGTTACATATAGGTTATGCTTTCTCTTCCCAGTTAAATAAATTATACCTTTTCTTCAAGTTACTCCTAAATCTCAATGACCAGTTACACCACTGTTTTCCACTGCACCTCAGTTACTTTAGTGACTGGTTTCCCTGTTTGGGATCTTTTCTCTTTAGATATTTAACACATCTAACCAGTGCTAACCACAAAGATTTTTGTGAAGCAGACACAGGTCCACAAAGCTGTGCTGGGTGTCATGCAAGGATCTGAAGCCACTGGCATAAGGTTGAGTTCCTTTCTTTGGAAGAGCTGGAGACGTCTGAGGAAACAAGTCCCTGAAAATGATCTGCAGGGCTCTTGGCTCGGATAGATTTTGATGTTGGTTAATGGTACATTTCTTCAAACTTCGGTTAGGTCTCTGTAGGCAAATCTTCTCTCCTTATGATGCATTGGAGTGTTGGCAGGTTTTGCACAACATTGACCCTTTGTTTATCTTCTCCTGAATTACATCCCTTATGCCTGCTGCTCACTCTTGATGGAATGAGTGGCTGTGACTCATTTGCTCAACGGACAAATACTCTACTCCCTATTGGTACAGTGATTGTGCCAAAAAAGCAGAAAACTGCTCCTGGAAGTAGTTTTGATATGAACCTGATCTAGCCTCCCAGATGACGGTCCTCCCAGCCAGGAATGACTGGCAGCAAGAATCTACCCTGTTCTAGAAAGCGTGGGGATCTTCCCTGACTCTCATTGTACCTTTTCTAGCAGGGATACTGAATGGTGCTGCTGCTCATATAAGAATCTCTACGTTCATATCAAAACTGAAGTTGTACCACATATCCACAAATATCCCGGTGTAAATTCAAATTTTGGAAAGAAAAAAAATGGAAGAGTGGACTGCATACACACACCACACATACCATCATTTGCAAAATAGTGTACCATGATATTTTGGTTCTCCAGGCACTAGAGGAAGCTCAGAGGACAGGAGGAGTTCTGATGCTGTGTAAGTGCCAGAAGGGTGTGATCCAGGCAGGTAGCATTAGGGCCGGGACTGCCATTAAGTGAACTAGGTGGTCACCTATAGTGCCAGCCCTCTAGGGGCACCCATTTTTGCCACTGTCGCTTGTGTCCGGGACTGACAGCAGCAGCAATAGCCATAAATATCACACAGTGCATATCTTCAGGCTTTTAAATATTATTACACCCTTGGAAACCAACTCCAAAACTCTTACAAAATACTTGATCTCCCTAACTACTCACAACAGGAACTAAACCCACTCCCCATAATGTTAACATTTTTTTGTCGGATCGCTCACCGTGAAAAGAAACATTTCTTCTCTCGAAGTGAGCCCTCCTTTTAATCAATTTTAAGATACTGAATACCCGGTCAAAACCAGACTAAACAACACTTGTTGCTGTCAACACTCTTAATAAAAGCCAAGTCCCAAGCCTAAATATGACGGAATACTCAACTTCGTCATTAAGCACCTTTCGTTTCTCACAAATAACAAAGGAAAGAAGTCACTTAGCTGAATCCACAAATTGGAGAATTTTTCTACTCCCTCGCAAAATCTTCACGAAAGAATGCCCCCAAATTTCACCCCAACAGGGCTCCCGCGACACCGACAGTGTTTCAAGCCGCTCCAAAGCTTACTCAGCTCTTCCTCAGGCTTTGGCATTGCAGGGCTGTTTGCTTCCAGTGCTTTCTGACTTCCTGGTCCCGGAGAGGGGCGGCAGTCGTGGCAATGGGTGCTCCCCACAATTAGGGAGGCACACCACGGGGGGCAATGCCAGGAGGACACAAGCGATGAGGTTTGCCTAGGACGTCTCATCTCCTTGCACCGGTCTTAGGTAGTATAAGATTCTCCAAGTGATGGAGAGCCAGGGATGCCCCAAAAGAAGGAAGCATAAGCCTCCAATTCACTTCCAGAAGTTGTTGAATGAAGCCCTATGACTTGATCCAGGAATAGCCGTGAAAAGCCAAGCTGTTATCAGTGATGTTTGGTTAGTGAGACCCCATGAGGAAAGCTGAGAGACTCAGTAACTCAAATCGTCTTAGGGTAAGGGGGTTATGAAAGTGGCCAGCTTATAAAGAAGCCATGCTGTGGTTTTCTTTGCTATCATTGAAAACTAAGAGAGAAACTCCAGGGGCCAGCCTGCAAAGGAGTTAGGATTATTTTTTGTTGTTGCTTTTTGTACTAAGAATTAAGCTCCTGTAGCCAGTTGGTAAAGGAACCTGGTTGGGGATGAGGTTGCTGTACTAAAGTGTTGGAAGGTGTGCTCTAGAAAACTGTTTACATGAGAGCCAGGCTGAGTTTTTAAATACTGCCCAGTGAAGTATGGCAATTAAGAAGAGGGTTACAGTTGCCTTCCTGCAGAGAAGACAGGATGGACATTTTTACAGAACTCTCATTCTATTTAGGGAGAGTTTGAATGGAACTGTGTTCTCAAAGGTTATTAGAAAATGTTTCTAGCCCAAAGAGAAGTCAACTCCGGATTGTTGTGTGATTGCCTGACCCGATGGTAAGGGCATAAGTTTACGGTTTGAATATAGATTGACTAGTGGGTTAAAAGCACGGGGTTTTGTTTTCTGTGAAATGAATGGCTCTGCTGCTATAATGGGTGAATTTGCCTTTCTTTAATAGAAAATGCCTTTTATCTGCAGCCTTATTCCCCCCTGACAAAGCAGTTGCAAAATGCCATGAGAGCGTCTACAGTGGTATTGGTGTATTGTGAAGATAAGTGCTGGGTTTTACTGCGCTGTTTGGGTCATGCTGTATAATTTATATTCTGCAGGTTTTAGGTTTGTTTCGTATACTACATTGTATGTTTAGAGCCATATATATTAGAGTTATATGGGAGTTTTTTGGTCATTGATATTCCAAAACTTAGTCCAAGGCCAAGATTGATATGCCTGGATTGAATATGCTCGAGGGTCTGAGATCTTTTTCTCCCAAGAATTAAATGGTGTAATCAAAAAAAATGGTGTGTAAACATGATGATATCTAGCCCTTTTTTGTTATATATAGTGCAAAGACGTTCTTTCATGAGGTTATAATTACGAGTACATTGGCACCTTTATAAACAATTAAAATCAGTTTGAACAGAAGAACCACATTCCCATTGCAGTAAAATTAGACACACTGTGATAAATTGTCAATACTCACACAACTGGAATCAACTAATGAATGACGGCTCTAATGTTTAAAATAGCCACATTCATTCCCTGTTCCATTTTTACAATGATGAAGACAAGAGAGCTGTCTGAGACCATCAGAAAAGCCATTATCACCAAACATCAAACTTAAAAGGGGTACAAGGCCATTTCCACAGACCTTGGGATTCTTGTGTCTACAGTTTGCAATGGTATTAAGAAGTTTTCTGCTCATGGAACTGTCAAGAACCTCCCAGGACATGGTGGGAAGAGGAAATTAATCCAAGAAGTCTTCAAAGGTTAGTGTGAACTGTTGTTGAAACACCACATACTGTACAACATCCAAAGAGCTTAAGGCTGACTTGGAACAATCTGGAATGGTGGTTTCAACCTGCACCGTATGCCGCACGCTAAACAAAAAAGGGCTTCATGGGTGAAGCCAAGGAGGACCTCACTGCTCAAAGACAGACATAAAAAGACACACCTGATCTTTGCCAAAACCCACCTTGAGAAATCACAATCCTACTGGGAAAATATTCTGTGGACAAATGAAACCAAACTTGAGCTCTTTGGCAATACAGATCAGCAATACATTTACAGGCAAAGAAATGACGTTTATAAAGAAAAACACACCCTTCCTACAGTTAGATATGGTGAAGGTCCTATATTTGGAATGTTGGGGGGGGGGGCTGTTTTGCTGCCTCAACAAATTGAGGCCTGGTGTATTAAAGGAATCCTGAAGTCAGAGGACTATCAAAGTATTTTGGAGTGAAATGTGCTACCTAGTGTCAGAAAGCTAGGTCTGGGTCGAAGGTCATGGGTCCTCCAGCAGAATAGTGACCTAAAACATACATTCAAAAGTAAAAAAGGATGGTTAAAAAGGAACAAATGGATTGTTTTAAACTGGCCAGGAATGAGTCCTGATCTTAGTCCAATTGAGAACCTTTGGAAAGAGCTGAAATCAGCCATTGGTAAAAGGAATCCTGGAAATATTCATGAGCTAGAACAAATCACAGTTGAAGGGTGGGAAAAACTACCAGCAGACAGATACACGAAACTTATAGACGGCTACAAGAATCATTTGGAGGCTGTCATCACTGCCAAGGATTGTGCAAACAAATATTAGTGAAGGATGCCATTAATCGTGTTCAGGTTCATTTTTATTCAGAAATTACTATGGGGTATGTTTACTAAACTGCGGTAATCGTGAATAACGCGCGTAATGTAACATTAACGATCGTTCAAGCGTCATAACGCGCGTTATGATGTGCAAGCGGGATATAAATGCAGTTAAATAAAATAAAAATAAATAAATAAATAAAATAAATACATTACACGCATTAACCGTAGTTAACGATCGTAAACTCCCGCGGCGCGCTAAAACACCGCAGAAGGTGGAGAGAGGGCAGAGAGAAGGAGTCAATGGGCGGAGAGTGGGCGGGGAGAGGCTCCCCTCACACTAACGCGCTGATTTTCAGAGCTGAATTCCAACGCGAATGAAAACCTGCCGTTAAATGCACATTAAAGGGGAGAGAAACCATTTAAGTGTCAGCAATGTACAACCCAGGCAGGGAAACAAAAAAAAGTGATAAGTGTGATACATGTGCACAGAACAAAAGGGCACAGAAACACTAAAAATGAACCCAACAAACTGGAAAAAAACAATAACCAAGCTGGCCAATAGTGGTATCAATGAGAAACAGCAACCCCTCTCCCCCCCGAGTAAGCTCCATAGAACAGATATAAATCGTGGAAGGGTCTATACTCCGTCCCCATACAAGGTGAATGGGCCCAGAGTGAAATAGCGCTGCTCAGGGTTTTCCCCACCATCAGACAGGGTTCCTATGGCGTGCACATGTCCCGCAACAGCAGGGCGGGCATGTCGGAATGGCAACTGGACAGATGCCGGAGAAGGGGATACAGAGGGCCGCAGGCGGCACATGCTGTGGTGGAGCTGGGCCACAGTGCGGACTAGGGTGATGCCTAGGTGGCCCATATGAATGCTGAAACAGCAGAGCAGCCAGACAGCAACTGCTGAAGGCCCAACATGGGCACGAGTGTGTTTCCCAAAGTGTCACAGGGGATAGTACCCAACAGCAACCCCCAAGGGCACGGAACATTGGCAGGCGGGGCTGGGGAGGGAGCGTGGACGTCTATGCAGGCACCCCTATCCCAGAACCCGCACCATAGGCAGCCGCCTATATGCACATTGGATTGCCTGAAACTGCGCACCACCAGCTCCACCAGCAGCAGGGCATGTCAGCATGGTGGCTGAGGGATACTGGTGGTGGAGGGGGCAGTGGCAGCTGGCTAGAGCAGACCGTGGCCTAGCCTTGTGTAGGTGGGTGCCATGCACTGCAACAGACTGGCCCTGTCTGACCAACAGTCATGGTATCACCAGGGAATGCACCATCTCTGTGATAACATGGTGGTGCAGTGCACAAAACCAGTGTATTCAGAAGCAGAAGGTCACAGGTTCAAGTCCCAGCTGTGGTTTCCGCCAACCCAGTCCTCATATTTTACCCACTACTATAACATGCTAATACAGACAGAACCTTTTTTGCAGATGACGTAAACATGCCCAAAACACCTACATTTTACCCTACAGAGCACAGACACCATAAACATGCCCATTACCTAGAGCAGAGCCTCCAAAATGCAGTCCTGGAAGGCCAAACACCCATTCCGGTTCCATGCTGCCTCTGATAAAGATGCCTGTGCTGCATTTCTATGCGCCACCCCCATGGTATGCAGATGTATCTCATGCATATTCATGACGGACAGCATGAAAACCCGAACAGTGTTTGGCACCGCAGGACTGGAGTTTTGAACCTCTGCTGTAAAGCAGCAGCCAACAGGGGTAGACACACCTGCACCCACAGGCCCCATTATCCAAAGCCTCCTGGAGAGGCAGGACTTTGGGCTCTGTGTGCATCTCCCAATACTAGCACTTGCATACCTTAGTAATGCCACCTTAAACCTGGGAATATGGTAGACATCTATCAAAAGGTTGCTATGATTACTGGCAGATAGCAATTCCTAGGTTACGTACTAGTTTTTTCTGAGTGAGCTGCAGCATAGCAACCTTTCTGATGTCTGTGGAGTGTGCTACAGGTCTTTTGTCTGACAGTGTTTACCAACCTCGGGAGTGACACCTACAGTATTGCGTACCATAGCCATGCCTGCACTGTGCCCAGGACTAGTGTGGTGGCCTGGGCTGCCCAACACCTCTGTAGTTGCACAATGCTGGCATAGGTGTGGGGAGTGTGTGTCTGTCTATCCAATGTGTGGTGGCTGCCAACACCCTCCACAGCCCATACTGATAGCACTGTTGCCAGTATTGGCCTGCCAATGTGCATAATGAGGAGCAAGCTATCGTGGGAATAGCCTGGATAGGGTGGTCTGGCCTGGCCGCATCTGCACAGGGCATAGGGCAATGGCTCGGACATTGTAGTGCCCGGTACCACCTGCACGGACAGGATGGCCATAGCATGTCCTGCTGGGAAGTCACTCTCACCCTGACTGAGCAGTGACCATGGCATGGCTAGGTTCCCCAATAGTGCTATATAGCATTTTGCTCATGTGATATTTTTGGTCTTTTTTTTGGGGCCCAATCACTGACCTATCTGCTTGGTGTGTATGCTGATATCCCCGTTCTGGGTACATGCATCTCCTCCAGGACCATGCACTATGGACTAGCTGGCGGCCTGTCTGCAGCTAGTATGTGTCTTGCTGGAACACCTTGCAGTGTGCAGCGGCTGGAGGCCTGCTGCTGGAGACTGTCAGATAATGGTGGGGGGCAGTTGAGCATTTCCAGACCTGCCTTCTGTCTGCTATTGCATTATGGATGTGTGCTGCTCTGCATTGCCTGCCCTGTAGGGTGTTTGATCCCTAGCAGGACTGGGGTGATGGTCCCCTCTACTGCCACCATTGCAGGGGGGTAGAAAGTGGGTGCGTTGGGTGGTGGTATGTAATATCCCTGTGGGTCCCAGCACCCCCATTCACTTACAGCATGTGACCATGGCACCCTCACAGGGTATGCACTTTTCTGGGTGCATCATAGTCCACAAGGGCTAGATGTGACATACAGATGACCACAGGCATATCCTAGGGGTGTTTGCAAGGACTACCTATCACACATTGGCACTGATGGGGACCTGCAGCATAGCCTATCTCAGCAAAGCCAGGTGCTGTGAGAATGGTGCTGGGCACCATACCTCTCCCTCAGGGTGAGCACAGGACCCGCACACTGTGACAGTCTGTAGCTACTCTGTGCCACTAACACACACCGTTGGCACCCCCTAGCAGGCTGAGGTGCTGTGGGGTGCATACCCCATCTTGTGATCATCTGTTGACAGCTGATTTACATGTGCTGTGCATCCTAGGTACGGATGGGTTGACCCTATCCTGGTAACCACAGCAGAATGTGGGTGTGGTGCCGTGCAGTCCTCCTGTAGCCAGCCAGGTGTATGTTAGCAGCTCGAGCCCACTGGTTACTTCACTGCCCGTGGAGCCAGAGGTCATGGGTTCTAAACCCACAGTGGGGTTCATCAATAGGGCTATCTTAGGCATTGTCTGTTTGTATTGTATATTAGTGCTGCCAGCAGAACCACCCTCAGGGTACTGTCATCTTAGGGTGGCTCATAGGGCGCCCTATAGGGCGCCTTATATGGCGCCCTATAAAGCGCCTTATAAGGTGCCTTATATGGCGCCCTATAAAGCGCCTTATAAGGTGCCTTATATGGTGTCCTATGGGGGACATTATAGGGTGCCTTGGCACTTTATAATGTGCCCTATGGAGTGCCTTCTAGGGTGCCTTATGTGGCACCTTAGGTTACACACAGGGTGTGTTTGCTGGCAGCACTATTAACGTACAACTAAACTTCCTCACAGCCCAATACTTAACCATTTCCAGGCCAAGCCCAAAACTTTCGGGATCCGAACATCTGCCTAAAAATTCCTATCAAATGGTATATAATACATGACCATGGCAGAGGGTACTTCACTATTGGAACATATTGAATAAGACGGGTACAATTTTCCTGCCATATGCAAACATTACCCGGCTGCAGAATGTGGATTAAAATATTATAGTAGGTTTTCAAAGGGTTACACATGACGCCTCAGCCAGCCTTCTTCATTAGGCACACTGGGGAATTGAACCCATGACCCTTGCACCATTGGTCTGTGTAGTAACCATTGTGCTACAGCTGTTTCTGTATTTGGGTGTCTGCGCGCCTTCTTACGCTTAACGATCATTGCTGCGTGGCACCTTACAATGCGCGTTATTGCGCGTTATCGGTAACGATATACCGCCCATGTCCTTTTTTGGCTTTCCTTCCACTAACGCGGCTCCTAACGCAAATCACACTAACGCAGTTTAGTAAACATACCCCTATGTCTAAGTTGCACATCTTTTTTTCTATTGTATACCTTTGAACATACTATTAAAATATGATGACATACAATTGGAATATTTCCAATTTTTTCTCAAGATATTGTACACAACATACTGTGATGCAGCAAGGGGCACACAGCCCAGGGAAAATAAGATAAAAGAAAGACTTACCTCAGAGTCAGCTTTAGAAAGCAGCACTAGGCACCATGATTCACTGCAGCAAGGGAAATTCTTGCTACGTAGCAAACAAAAGTCCCATCAGGAACACCTGAGTGAGAGTCCCCAGGTCACGTGTAGAGCTAGGGATTATTTAGGGCAGGGTTCCAGTCAGTTAGAGAGGAGAGTCAGAAGCAGGATCACCACGGGAAGCAGTAGGAGAGAGAGGAGCAGGAGGTGTGTCCCAGGTCAGCTGAACAGAAGCCCCAGGGGATTGCTGGGAGGAAATTCTTCTCACGAGGAGTCAGGAAGTGAGTCTGTTTCCAGCTCTCGAGAAGGAAGGTTCAAGGCAAGCTGCACTAAGGGAAGACCTGCTACCAAGAATAGCTTTGGAGAGAAGCCAGGATTACCCCACTACCCCAGAGGCCAGTATTTGCCAGCTCAAGGCAGAGGTCACGGTGAGAGGGAAGTGTTGGGGGATGGGCACTCCATGCATGACTACAGCTTAAGAAATAGGTGTAAAGTTAGGAACAAACATATTCCTGTTCAACCAGCCCGGGAGGCTAGAAGCAAAGGCTATAGAGAGCCAAGCATAAAGACAAGCCCTGCAGAGAGAAGGAAACTTCCCTATAGTAACAAAGAGAAGTTTAAAGCTTATAACTGCAAAGGGCAGAGTTCTGATTACAGACATAAGAAGCAAGATGTTTCAGAGCTAATGTTCTGGGAGGCAAGCCCAGGCAGAACCAGCTACAGAGAGAGATATAGACCCAAAGGGGGAAAAGCCTCCATTGACTGTTATAGTGAAGTGTCACAAGACACTATAGCTGAATACCGTTCTCAAGAAGGGTCTGATACCAGCAGTGTGAGTAGTGCTGGGGAAATGATATGGGAAGACGCTGCTAGTCTGCAAGAGGATATTCCTATGGATTGCAGTGTCTGTGTTAAATGCAACCGTATGATGTAAATACTGGATGAAGAGAACTCTGTGAATATAACAAGAGAAAATACGTATGTCACCACTTTTGTTGCTAAGCTTATCTGATTTAAAGTTTCTGTTTCCTTTGACAAAGTCCGAGCGGGACGGGGAATAAAACCCACTTTTCATTTCAAGTTGCTCTGAAAGACTTTTTATTTACAAGGCCAGAGCAATTACTTGTGCATACGCCCTAGGCAACCGCCTATATAGGGCTAAACAGGCCTCTAACCACAGGCCCCATCACAATACCTAAAATGCAAGGGTGTTGGTAATTTTGACCACAACTGTAAGCATAAATATCAGGGGGAGGGGGTCCTGAGGTTGGGTCTTGATGTCAGGGGTATGATGTCATGAGGATATCAGGGAGAATTGGGATCATCATCTAAGATTTTTGGTCAGAATAAGTGGAATTTTAGATAGGGCATCCAAGTTTAATCTGGGATTTCCATGGCAGAATGTACAGAAAAATGCCAGGCCTAATTTTAGAAACATAGACACCCCTGATGTAGACATCCATGCCAGCATCCATATAGATTTCCCCCTGTTGAAACCATAGGGTGGAGACGTCCAGCATTATGGAAAACTAAAACATGAGCCCCTATTCCCCATAAGTGTTCATTGAGAAACTGTAAAATAAAAAGGCTGTGAGTGTACCTCTTTGCCACATCTATAGACATTTGCCTGACAATACAAACACTTTTCAGCTGCCTATTCATGCCTACAGTAGGTATAACCTTTGACACGTCTCAGGACATCCCTGACATTTCTGAAATTGGTTGGGGGCATCCAAGTTCTTGCAAGCACCCCAACTATGCCTTCACCATGCTCCCCCATGGGGGGGTTAGGACTAGTAATGGGCTATGGGGGTGGCTAAGACTGAAAATGGGGTGATGGGGGGGCTTAGGACTGGAAGTGGGCTGATAGGGGGCTTAGGACTGGTAATGGGTTATGGGGGGCTAGGACTGGTAATGGGCTGGGGGGTGGCTAGGACTGCAAATGGGCTGAGTGAAAGGAGGGCTTGAACTGCAAATAGCTGATGGGGATGGGGGCTTGGAATGGAAATGGGCTGTGTGGAAGAAGGGCTTGAACTACAAATAGCTGATGGGAAGGGGGGCTTGGAATGGAAATGGGCTGTAAGGGGAGGGAGCTAGGACTGGAAATGGGCTGAGTGAGGGGGGGCAAGGACAGGAAATGGGCTGATGGAGGGCTAGGATAGGACTGGAAATGGGCTGTTGGGCGGGGGGCTTGGATTGAAATGGACTCATGGAGGGGCTAGAACTGGAAGTAGACTCATGGGGGGCTTGGATTGGAAATGGGCTGAGTGGAGGTAAGCTAGGATTTGACATGGGCCGATGATGGTGGGGCTAGGAAAGGACTAGAAATGGGCTGATGGGGGGCTGGGATTGGAAATGAGCTGATGGAGGGACTCGGATAGGGGAGCTAGGACTTGAAATGGGCTGATGGGGGTTAGGACTGGTAATGGGCTATGTGGGGCTAAGACTGAAATGGGGTGATGGGGGGCTTAGGACTGGAAGTGGGCTGATGGGGGGCTTAGAACTGGTAATGGGTTATGGGGGGCTTAGGACTGGTAATGGGCTATGGGGGGGCTAGGACTGGTAATGGGCTGGGGGGTGGCTAGGACTGGAAATGGGCTGAGTGGAAGGAGGGCTTGAACTGCAAATAGCTGATGGGGCGAGGGCTTGGAATGGAAATAGGCTGAGTGGAAGAAAGGCTTGAACTACAAATAGCTGATGGGGAGGGGGGCTTGGAATGGAAATGGGCTGTGAGGGGAGGGAGCTAGGACTGGAAATGGGCTGAGTGAGGGGGGCTAGGACAGGAAATGGGCTGATGGAGGGCTAGGATAGGACTGGAAATGGGCTGTTGAGGGGGCTGGGATTGGAAATGAGCTGATGGAGGGACTCGGATGGGGGAGCTAGGACTGGAAATGGTGCTGATGGTGGGGCTAGGATAGGACTAGAAATGGGCTTATGGGGGACTGGGATTGGAAATGAGCTGATAGAGGGACTCGGATGGGGAGCTAGGACTGGAAATGGGCTGATGTGGGGACTAGAAGGGAGCGGATGCTGGGTGGGGCTGGAACTAGAAGGGAGCTGATGTTGGGGGAGGATTAGAATGGGATGGAATTGGGAGAGTGAAATGGAGAGGGAAAAAAATATTTTGTGTGGGAGGGAAGACAAATCTACAATTGGCCGGATATTGGGAGAGTAAGTGGGGATTGAGGATGGCGGGGTAAAATTTGAGTGGATGAAATAGGAATGAGGAAAGAGCAAAAGGAGCGAGATTAGTATGTTAAAGCAGATGTAGAGAGAGAATGGAAAAAAACTAGAAGAGTGAAGAAAGGACAAATGGACAGCAGACGATGGAGAGTTAGCAGAAGACACGAAGAAACCAGAAGAAAGTGGCTGGAGCAATTGCAACTGAAAAAAAATGCACAAAAGGTAGAAAAATATCTCTTTATTGAATTTATTAACTGAAATATGCCAGCTCTGGGAAATGTGCATCATTAACGTCTGCGCTTTGTTTAGTACAAGAGGAAATTAATTTATAGTTTTATTTCTACAGTGTTGTTGGACTTTTGGGGTTCCCAGTTTAATTATTGTCTTCCTGTTTCTACATTGTGATTTCTTGTTTGGTGACGGTCTATGTTCTGAACGTGTAACTGAGCTGAGGTTTTCTGTTTATGTAATTCCTATTTGACATTGCCACTTGTTCTCTTTCCCCAGTAGGTCATGTATTGTTGTTCTCTGAAATGTATTGGTTTAATATTTGTAGTGTTGCCTTTTGATAGGTAGGGTCTTGTGCTTTGTGAGTCCTGGTAGTGCTGTTATGATATGGCGGGTTTGCTATGGGTTCTAAATGTATATCTACAAGCAATAGATCTTGGTCTTCTCGGAGTATAGGAATATCACATAAATTACAAAATTACTCCATACAAACATGCAGCAATGGTTAGGGTGGCTAGCAGGTATATCTTTAAATTCTCAATGTATTTCTACTCCCAAGTGTAGTCTCACACCTCAGTAGCGCTCTACACCACTATCTTAGTGGAAAACAGACAGCGCTTTGATAGCATCAATGACCACTGTGGGAAAAAAATTTTTTATATAAGGGTATAGCAATATCACCAATTCTCCACCACCGTTGTGTTTTAAAAGCTATTGAAAAGCTTATCTCAACATGAATTCTCTTGTTGATCAAAGAATCTTTTAGTCTTTCTTTATCCATACACTCATTAAGAGGCATGTTCACTAAAAGTTAGTATATGGTAACATTATGCAAATATTTATGCAAATGAGGCCATTATGCAAATGAGGCCCCACACCGAGTCTCCGCACATGGCCCCGCACCCCCCTTGGGCCGCCCCTGCCCTCATCCCATGTCCTCTCGTAGCAGAACTTGCTTTCAATTGAAAGAGGCTCTCCCCATGTACATTTATACCATGGAGGTATTTAAACATCTCAATCATATCACCTCTATCCCGCCTTTCCTCTAAGGTGTACATATTAAGATCCTTAAGTCTATCCTTATATACTTTATAATGAAGACCACTAACCATTTTTGTAGCCACCCTCTGTACTGACTCCATCCTGTTTATATTCTTTTGAAGGTGCAGTCTCCAGAATTGCACACTATACTCCAAATGAGATCGCACCAAAGACTTACACAGAGGCACTATCACCTCCTTTTTCTGCTAGCCATTCTTCTCCTTATGCACCCAAGCATCCTTCTAGCTTTTGCCGTCGCCTTTTCTACCTGTTTACCTACTTTAAGATCATCAGACACAACCACGCCTAGGTCCCGCTCTTCTTTAGTGGACAAAAGTACTTCACCCCCTATACTATATTGCTCCCTTGGATTGCTGCAGACCAAATGCATGACCTTACATTTTTTAACATTAAATCCCAGTTGCCAAATTCTAGACCATTCTTCAAGCTTAGCTAGATCCCTCCTCATGTTATCTACACCTTCCTGAGTGTCTACTCTATTGCAGAGTTTGCAGCTGTAACCATGGCAACAGTGTCAGCCCACCTGGTGCAGCTGCAGCCTATGGGGAACTAGGCTCAGGGGAAGGGCTGGCCTCTGTGAATGTCCAATCCATTCACTTAGTTGGTGACACTGGCAGGAATCTGTGATTTACCTGCATGCACGTAGCTCTTGTCCCATGCCGCATTCACAGAGTGCAAGTGAGAGGACTCTTTGTTCCATGCATTGTATGCACATACAGGGAGGTACATAGTAGGCAAATTTACACCCAAGAAATACCACCTCAACACTGTCTACTGCTCATTGGCCAAAGCATCCAGCAGTACATTACCTATTACCCCAATTGAGAGTACAAATGCACCTGGGTGCCTGATTGGAACAGTGGGACTCTGACCTCTGAAAGGTGCATAGCCACTTCCAGTTGGCAAAATATAGCACAGGATGTCATATTGGTCTCTGCACTGCCTGCCACTATATGGGAAGGTGGTGCTTGGTGGTGAATATTGGGGTGGGGGTAGCGGTGCAGGGAACAGTACCATACATGATTAGTATGTACCCTTCATAGGTATCATTGCTGACCAAAGCCTGTGTTCACATGGCCATAACCTATGAGGCCCTACTCAGTGTCTGCATGTGTTATATCAGGGGGCCTGCATGACAGCCTCCCTGGTTCCCCATGGGCACCGAGTGTGACACTCACAAGGATGATGTTAGAATGCAAAGTGGCAGGGTATAAGTGCATATTTGTCAACAGCAATTGTTCCAACATTCAACCCCATGTCCAACCTGCCATGATTCTACACGCTTTGGGGGGGTGGGGAGGGGGCAATGCATCTACAGCATGGGAGAGTGCATGTGCTGCAATAGTCAGGTCTGGAGCATCCACGGCTATGGATATGATAATATATGTAAGTACAGGTATGGAAATGGGTTCAATGATCACTGTCAAGAGCTGTGTCGGGGGACACCATCATTGTGAATGTGACAAAAGTAGCCCACTGTGGCCCAGCATGTGCTCTCAGCCTGTCTCTGGCCCACTTTCCACTGCGCCTCACATTACATGAGATGTCCCCAAGTCCAAGGTAAAAGGGTTCATAATAAGGAGCAGAGGATTCTGGGTATTGCCTACAACAGAGAGGTTTGCACATGCTGTATATGTGTTGGAGGTTAGGTCTATGGTCACGGTCATTTGCACATATTGCAGCTTTCATGAACAGGAAGAACACATTGTCCCTGAATATTACAGTGCTGATGTGATGGATCACTGCATTTTCTGTATGGCCAGCTGTTGCATATATGTGCTCAGATTGTGCATGCAATGGTGAGGCTAACTGTTACCAGCATCCAGGGCCCCAATTGCAGCCTTAGTGGTAACTGTAATCACAGGAGCATTGCCCAATACCTGCTTGTCTTCTATGATGGTGGGAGACATGTGCATGGCCCCCCAAGGAGGGCAGGATGGTCTGCAATAGACCACATGGGTCATGAGTGTGGTTTGAGAAGTGTATGTGTAGGTGTACCTATCTTGCAGTGTACAGTAGGTGACAGAGAACTTCATGCCCTGCACATGTGCTGTCTCAGGGGTTAGTGCCACACTGTGGCACAGCAAAGCTCTGTGTGCGACTGTTGTTTGGCGTTGGCGGTACAGTGGAGGGACGAGCATCTTGACCTCAAATGTGTCTTGGCCTCTGGATAAGGGATGAAGGGATGTATTCTGTAGCTTTGTGTATGTTATGCAGCTAATGTGTAGTGCGTACTGCATATGTGCCGCTGTACGCAGGCCCTAGGTGTGGTGTACCACCATCTCAAACTGTGCCAGCCACGTTGTTTCATGTCCTGGTCTTCGCCCTTTGCAGGCAGGAACCTGGCAGGGACCTTTGATTCTAGACAGTGCTATGGCAAGGACTATGTAGGTGTAGCCTAATGGTTAGAATACTGGCTTGGTAGATGATAGACTAGGGTTTGACTCCCATTAGTTCTCTCTGTAGTTGTAGGAAACCCACTTCCATATAGTGCTGGAAACAGTCCTGGGTCTGCTTTGACTGGAGGACACACAATTTTATACCTTTTTTATGTGTTACTAACGTAAATTGGGCTTGCAAACATGCACATTGTAACAATGCCCATCTGAGAGCATGGCTTTCTTGACTCTGCTGTTGCCCATTACAAAAAGTCAGACACGTTCACTTTGCAGAAGTATGACACATGAGTTATACATGATTGGAATATTTCATCATAACTGTGACTGACCATCTTTGGCTCCATCACATTTATTTATTTAACAGTTTTTTATATACCGCCTTTCAGATTCTCAAGGCGGTTTACAGAGAACATAACTTTGCTTACATGGAACTTTTCAGAACTATTTACAATGTCACATCTATGCAGTACATGCAGTCACATCCTACTCCAGGGATGGCCACCTGCAGGAATCATCACACATTCCTGCTTGTTCCATACGGCCAATATGAGAGGCACTTGTCCAGTTATTATATGCACATGTGTCAGGTGGATTGTATGGTGGTTAGAAAAACTAACACAGCTGTCATACCCAAATAGCTGGAATTGGGTCTTCCCCATGGCACAGCTACACTTTTCTCACACATACTACAACTGCATTTGTACAGTCACATCAGGTACATTGGATCAGTAGAGCCATACTGCACTCTCATCTACTGCCATCAATCCTTCCGCCCATCCATCAGCATATGGCCGCTATCTACATTCATGTATTCTGCCAGCTGTTATACCATGGCCCACACCGGAACAGTTTATTCATTAGGATGTATCACTCACACCTCTCCTATGAATGATTGCATGTCACCATTCCTGCTTGGTCATCCTTTTGATGCCCACATTGTGGTGATGCTGACCCTGCCAGGGGACACCTCTTCTCTATCCTATGCCACACGCTGACATTACAACATATTACGTGGACACTCCTCACTGTTATGTTAGAGCTGCCTCCCACATGCTCATCCCACTTACTGACTGACACGTAGGATACATGTGAATCTGTCAGATCCATCAGCTCTTACCTTTCCTTCCATCCATCACCTAATATGTGCCTTTCACAGGGACTCCCTTATCCGGAATTAAGGTGACTGCCACTTTCAGGCATTAAGGTGCACGCTTGACACCTTAATGCCCGAAGTCCTGTTAGCGCGTAATAAATGGAGCCAAGCACCCTTAACTCCGGAACACCCACTACCCACACCGGACTTTACAACATGATGACACCCTTACCACTACCGTTACCGCTTACTAACCGGTGCGTTCTTAATGCTCTTTAGTAAACATACCCCTTAGAGAAATTATGCTAAATTTAGAACATTTTGTGATTGGGAAAAAAAAGCTGGATTATCAGAAGAAAATATTTATGCCTTTATGAGAGGTAGGCACCATTTGCATTTTTTACAGGATAGTATGGTACAGCAACTTAATAGTACTCTATAAAAATGTATTATATGAAAAAAAATCTAATTGATAATTTGCATACATTATTTTACTAATATAGTATCAAATAAAGTCTATCTACATAGTCATTAAGTCTGGAGAAAAAGTATGGCTACAATCTATAATTTGGAATTTTCAAAAGTGACGCTACAATCAAGATTTATTTCCAGCCATAAAGCACTGATTCCATTTAGCATTAATCCAAAACATTATTTTGCCATTAGAAGATTTCAAAGTATATTTCATGGCCTCCAATAAATGCTAAGAATGTAAAATTGAGATACATTTTTTGTATGCTTTTTTAGCCCTAAGAACAGTCATAGGATTGCTGAAAGTTAATATTGCACTATCCAAAATATTTGGCTGTTTTGTAAGAATCCAGTAAGAACTCATTTTAGATAATCAGTTAGCCATGGAAGACTTCAGAACACACACAGAAGGTTTTTTGCCAGCTGTGATAATTTAGGTCAGCTGCAGCTTGGTACCACTTTGCCTGTACCCCACTTACATTCATGTTTAATGGAAATACTGGGAGGCCATGCCAATATCCACTGTTAGTAAAACTTAGGAGTATGCTTGTTTAAGTGCTCTAAGAATTTGCATTTCTCCCATCCTATCCCCACCCCATTACACGCCAAGTAGCTAGTGTGGGATTTTTACTATGCTCTTTTAGCATTTACTAGCAGTTACCACAGTCCTGCACTAATTGCTTAGCACAAGCTAAACCCTGCAGTAGACGTTACTGAAGTTTGGAAAAACAGGACCATGCCAAGCTAGAAAGGCACCCTGTGTGACTAAGAAATCTGGTGTCCCCACCCCTCCCACCCTCCACCATGTGCTGTGACCTGGGAAGAAATGCTAAATTTTAAAAAAGCCAGGGTTTATACTAACACCATGCCTGATAGGGAAGTACTAGACTCGAGGGAAGGGAAAAGGGGGGAGATGCTGGACTTGGAGGAAATAGGAAAAAGGGGGAGATGCTGAACTTAGAGAGAGTTGGAGAGAGAAGGAGATGCTGGTCTTGGAGGGAGTAAGAAAAAGGGAGAGATGCTGGACTTGGAAGGTCAAAAGGAAAAGATGCTGGATGGGGAGAGAGGAAGG
This sequence comes from Ichthyophis bannanicus, assembly GCA_033557465.1. NCBI lineage: Eukaryota > Metazoa > Chordata > Amphibia > Gymnophiona > Ichthyophiidae > Ichthyophis > Ichthyophis bannanicus. The sequence goes on along the minus strand of CM066034.1, from coordinate 643,776,959 downwards.
GGAGACTGGGCTGGGGGAGAGAAGGGGGAACATCTGGATTGGATGGGGCGAAAGGGAAAAAGCAGACATGATATCATATGGTGAGACCATGGTGCAGAGTTGGCAAGGAGATAAACGAGAGGGGGATAGAAATATAGCTGGGGCAGTAGTGAAAGGAGGAAGTTAGAGAGAAAAGTACTTGATGATTGAGAAGGGAATGAATACAGAGAATGGAAGAACAGATTGAATGAGTGAAAGAAGACAATAACAGGCTAGGGAAGGAGTGTGAGAGGGGGAATGGGAGAGCTATGGAGATAGGCGAAAGATAAAAAGACTGGGGAGTGAGGAGGATGTAGTGAGAGTGGATAGGCAGAATAGAAAAGGAGACACAAATAAATATAGAATCATTAAATAAATAGCAAAATAAGTACATTCACAAACACAATGAGACCATAATGATGGAACCATAATTATTTATTGATTGATTGATTGATTAGACTCTGGTTTTACCGTGTTTGGCAATGACGTTTAGCCTTGCATAGTCACTTTTTTGGAAATTTCCCTTATGTACTTTTTAATTATGTAGTTTTTATGTCATTTCCATTAATTTTTATATTTATTTAATATTGGTTTTAACATTTTTTGATACTATATTTTTATATTTTTATTATTATGTACATTCATTTGTATCTTTATGTTTAAAGATGCGTTCCCCCTGAAGAAGGCATTCATGCCGAAATGCATTGGGGTTCCTGAATAAAATTCTTTTGGACCAGTGATCTTCACCCTCGCTCTTTGTGTCTCCTGCATTGTGTACAAAGGTTTTCGCTCCCTCTGTGTTCCTTAGGCAGAATAGAAAGACATGGACAGAGTTAGGTGAACGGAAAAGATCAATGTCAGAGACATATGGGAGACAGGAAAGGGCAAAACCCAGAGCAGAAAGGAGAAATGCAAATAGGCAACAGATCCTGGAAAAAATTAGGAGAAAACAGAACAGAGCAAAAAAGAAAGACTGGGGACAAGGTGAATGGAAAAATAAAATGCCCAGACAACTAAGGTGGAAAACTCATTTTATTTTGAATTTATTTTTTGGAATATGTCAGCTTTGGGTAATGTGCATCTCTCATGTCTTTGGGGTATGTTTACTAAATGGTGGTAATGACTTCCGTGCAATATTGGGGCCGCAGCTCCGGTATCGCAAGGAAGCCGCTACCACCATTTAGTAAACATACCCCTTTATCTTTAGCTCATACTAAAGGAAATGCATTTCTGTTTTTATTTCTCCTATGCTGCATTGCATGAAGAGTCTGATTTGGAATTTTCAGGTAAATGCTTGTTTGCATATTTCTCTTTCTAACTTAGAAACATAGAAACATAGAAACATGACAGAAAAAGACCACATGGCCTATCTAGTCTGTCCTTCCTTAACAACTACAACAGTCCCCTTTTTACCTTTAGAGATCCCCTGTGTTTGTCCCATGCTTTTTTGAATTCAGTTACTGTCCTCATCTCTACCACTTCCACTGGGAGACTATTCCACGGATCCACCACTCTTTCCGTAAATAAATATTTCCGCATATCACTCCTGAATCTATCTCCCTTCACCCTCATCCCATGTCCCCTCGTAGCAGAACTTGCTTTTAATTGAAAGAGGCTCTCTCCCTGAACATTTATGCCACGGAGGTATTTAAACATCTCAATCATATCACCTCTATCCCGCCTTTCCTCTAAGGTGTACATATTAAGATCCTTCAGTCTGTCCTCATATGCTTTATAATGAAGCCCACTAATCATTTTAGTAGCCACCCTCTGCACCGACTCCATCCTGTTCACATCCTTTTGAAGGTGCAGTCTCCAGAATTGCACACTATAATCCAAATGAGGTTGCACCAAAGATTTATACAGAGGCATTATCACCTCCTTTTTTCTGCTAGCCATTCCTCTCCGTATGCACCCAAGCATCCTTCTAGCTTTTGCCGTCGCCTTTTCTACCTGTTTAGCTACTTTAAGATCATCAGACACAACCACGCCTAGGTCCCGCTCTTCTTTAGTGGACAAATGTACTTCACCCCCTATACTATATTGCTCCCTTGGATTCCTGCAGCCCAAATGCATGACCTTACATTTTTTACCATTAAATCCCAGCTGCTAAAATATGTAAGGTCATGCATTTGGGCTGCAGCAATCCAAGGGAGCAATATAGTATAGGGGGTGAAGTACTTTTGTCCACTAAAGAAGAGCGGGACCTAGGCGTGGTTGTGTCTGATGATCTTAAAGTAGCTAAACAGGTAGAAAAGGCGACGGCAAAAGCTAGAAGGATGCTTGGGTGCATACGGAGAGGAATGGCTAGCAGAAAAAAGGAGGTGATAATGCCTCTGTATAAATCTTTGTTGCGACCTCATTTGGAGTATAGTGTGCTATAGTATAACTTGTGGGTCCTTGTTCTGTATTTAGCGAGGGCCTGTATGTATTTTGCATGTGTGACTGAGATATGGTATTCTGTTAGTGTTGTTTTCTGTGTAGGGATCTGTAACAGTCCTACTTGTTCAGTTTTCCCAGAAGGAGTTGTCTTGCTGTTCTTGGGCACAACATCATATTTGTAGTACTGCCTTTTCATAAGTAGAGTTGATGTCATGTGAGTCCTGGCAGTGCTATTATGGTATGGTAGGTTTGCTATAGGCACTGAATAAGCAGAGCTTCCCCCAGATGTTCTCCTCAGCTAACAACTGCTTGGGGTAGTCCCCCATCTTTACAAAGTTAGGGTATATTTACCAAAGTGCTGCAAGCAAGTAGCACAAGACTAATGCATAGTTAGCACACAAGTATAACATGTTGGGGCCTGGCATCTGTGGCAAATGCAGGGGGGCATGGCTGTGGTAGGGAGGTAATGCCATACTATCCATGGCAGTCACACAGTCATTGTGACCTCATGGCCAGTGTGCAAACATGCTGTGAAGAGGTGCACTAGATGCACCTGTACTTGTTTGCTATCAGTGCAATGGTATGGGCGGCAGTAGGCAACCAAATGCCTGCAGAGAGCAGACAGCAATACATGGCTCCCTACACCACTAACAGGGCACATAGTAAGTGGGCAGTGAAGGAAAGAGGGCTGACTACTAAATAGCACATCCTGCTGTACAGCTCCAAGCTATGGACCAAAGTACAATGAGTGTGGCATACAAATCAGGAAAGCCAACACATGCATAGTGACTGTGCTACAGCCTTTTTTGTGGGATATTGGATGCAAATGCAGCAACTGAAGGAGCTTGGGGCTCTGTATGGGAGTGGGCAGGGTGTCAGCAGTGTCTGCTATATGGAATTGCAGTAGGAACCCCTCTCATCCTGAGTCACTCTTTACCAAGGCTGCAGTGGATAGGTTACCAGATCACTGGAGTGTGTGTGTATTCGTGTCCGTGTGCATGTGCTCTTGTATGTGCATGTCTTCAGAACAAAAGAACCCCGTCCAAATCCAATGACAAAAATTGTGCAAAATCCAAACTCAAAGTCATTGAACTCTCTGGCCAGTAGCTACCACCAGCCCGTTTGAAACTCCTAACTCAATTTTTTTGTCGGGAACAATTGGTTGGAGAGGAAGGGAACAGCCTTTCCCCTCATTACCGAGAGAGCCCTTTTTAATCAGACGGGCCACAGCATGCCCAATAATTTACATATTCTGAACCAGAAGTTTTTGCAATGAAAACCAACACTTACCTGAAGAAGGAACAATGAATGTTTCTCCCAGGCGAATGCTGTCATCCAGATCCTACTCATGCCACTGCCACGATATGACATGCATGTTTTGGGCCCCTTCAGGCCCTGTATCAAGTGGTGTCTCACCCGATTTTTCGCCCACAAAAACGCTGTGAGCCAACAGTTCTTTTTGTAGCTAAAACAGTTCTTTTTGTAGCTGATTGGCTAATAATCAATACGTCAAAGCCAGAGGCGTGGTCTGTAAGAAAACCCCTCCGATATCATTCTCCTCCACATTATTCATTGGATGGACCACTTAAGTCCCCAAAACTTCACAGGTTAAGAATCCTGAAAGTCAGAAGAGGCTCCACCAGTTCTGCTCCATATTCAAACCCGATGGAATCACAGTCTGTAACTTGTAGATCCATTGTTGTTCCCTCCACTGGAGGCGTTGTTCACGATGCCCCCCCCCCCCCCGAGAGGTCGCCAGGACCCATTCAATCACCCTCCATTGCAATTCAGCAAAACTGTGTTCCAATTTAATGCAGTGTTCCACCAAAGGAGCTGACAGGACTTTTAGTCGAATGCGGCAAGCATGCTCGCACATTCTGATTTTAACCGGGTGTATAGTGCGTCCCACATAAAACAAATTACAATGGCACTTTATAATGTACACCACAAAGCTCATCTGACACGTCAAACACCCAAAAAAGGAATAGGATTTCCCCCGTGGAATGACACCATTGAACGCCCTCCATGGTATTGCGGCAATATTTACATTGATGACAAGCCCAGTGACCCGGTGCATGCACATGCCCTTATATACTTGTGAATGCTTGTACCCCCTCGTAAATCTGGCACAGTACCCTAGCTATTGAGGAGTGCTGCCCCATTTGGGAGAAGAGGGCACTTGAATCAGAAGATCTGCATGCTGCACATAGTGACCACACAGATGTGGGGAGACATATGTCTGGGGCAGCAAGCCACCAACCTCCTCTACCCCATGGAGTCTATACTGTCCATATGCATTCCCTTGGACTACCACATAGGTCTCCCACCCCTTTTGCCTATCCTCTTCCAGGGGTGTGGGGGGCAGTCCACATAGGGCATTGATGCTCCTACCAAGGAGAAGATTCTGAGGATACACCATGGTACCCCTACATACCCACATGGAGATGGGCAACAGCCCACAACAGCTCCCAGGTCTGTGGAACTTCTCATTCCCTAGGCATGAGATGGGAGGGGGGGGAACTGATCAGGGAGCTCCAATCAAGCTAGCCCATGTTCAGTGGTGGAAATGTAGGCATCTACTGAGAACCAGTAGGCCAAAAACATGTGTCATATGATCAGGGTGAGGGGGCTATCTGCTCACAGGAACAGGTCTATGGCACTGGCATTGCCCTCTAGGTGCATGTATGCATCACTATGTGCCCCCCCCCCCATGTGGGGGAGATTATGGTCTGACAGCACAGTTTAGTGCCAAACCATTCTTTTGCCAGTGGTTGGGCCACCACATTTCCATACCCTGTCCCAGCTGAACTCTGCTGTTTCCAACTCTTGCTATGTGACCATTACTGGCTTATCTCCCAACTCCACCACATCTGATCACAGCAGCAGCCTTCCCACATCAGGATACTTGGACCCCTTGGAAATTATAAAAGGAGGGGCTGAGAGAGGGGAATAGTTGTTAGCATTGTGCATCAGATGGGAAATCCCACCTATGATCCTTACAGTACATGCCCTGCTAGTCTAGTTTTCTGGAAGCAGGTCTGGTTTTACATGCAAAACATTTTTCATTTGACCAAGGAAACAACCTTATGAAAAGTAGTTTTAAAATACTTGGAACTGGAGGGAGACCTCAATAGGACCCACAGATAATTGTTTGATTTGCTGTTGGTGGATGCACATTAGATGATCCTTTCAAACTCACAGAATGCTAATGTGTTAAGTGTACATTTTTGTTGGAATTCTGTTTTCATAGTGCAGAAATATGAATTGCAAGCAGCAAAGGAATTACAATATGTAATTCAAAGCAGTCTGTTGGGATGTGGCAAGTTCTGGATCAATATAGAGCAACTTCTGCGGGCAATAATTCATATTGGTAGGGGGTTATGAATGTTGGACTGTGCTGATATCCATATTTGTTTTGTAATTATCTTCTTTCATGCGAGACTGGCTGTTAAGTTTTTTAGTTACATTGTGTTTTATAACTATAATGCTTGAACTACAAAAAAGTGTCCTAAAATCTGGGAGAAAATTTGAAAATGATCCAAAAATGGCCCAAAGATTTTTACATGCAAATTTCTAATTGGAGCATGTTAAACTGTTCTTGTATTAAAACACAATTTCCAGGCCCTTGATCAATTTTCCAGTTTTTCAAGTAACCTTTTGTATTTTATACCTCTTCAGTACATCAACTCCTGCCTACAGGAATACAAATGAAAGTATATATATTGTGGATAATGCAGGTAATTTTGCTCATATAGAGGACAGGCAATTTTCAAATAGCTTTTTTAGCCATTTTAATAGAGAATGTTTTTTTGTAAATTGTCCTTTAAGGGGGCTGATGTGATTAAATTGTGCTGTCCTCAAAGCACTGGTTTACTGTATATTTAGCGCAAATATTTTGGTGTTCTAATATTGCAAGGGTTTTAGTGCACAAAACAATTTGTGCCAAACCTGACGTAAACCACTGGGTTTATCATAGTGCAATGAGCATGGAAATGAATGCTAATGAGCTGCATATGGAGTTGCTTATGAAATTTTAGCACAGGGTTTTGTTATGTTTTTAATTTCCAGTTTAGGACTAAATCTTTATTTCATTCCTATAGCCGACATACATTTCTTAGTGCAGTTGTTTTAAGGTAAGATGTGAAGATCAGTATTGGAAAGGTCTGATGACTGACAAAGAGCATACAAAAAAGAGCCCAGTGACTTGGTGTGCCCCACCTCACCCAGATATAGGGTGAAATGCTCTGCTGTATTCCCAGTCCACTCAGAAAGTTAGGCAGGGGTTGCTTCCATTGTTTCTCTTCCAGGAGGCCCTGAAGCAACACCACAAACATAGATGTCTCCTTACCAGGACATGCTTGCTTTTAGAACTGCACATAGAAGCCCTGGAAGCAGCAGCACAAATCGTAGATGCCTTCCAAAGCAACACACACATGCCCTCTAATCAGGATATACTGTACATACAGGGCTATCCATACGCTATGCTCAATGGAAGATATCCAGTAAAACTAGAGCGTGAGCTTCCCTTTTCATAAAGTTAGTTTGAACACTTTGGGCTTGATATTCAGTGCTGGCAGCTAGTGCTGCTAATTAGAGTGGCTAGCCACTGCTGTTGAACTTTAGACCTGGATATTCAATGGCGGGACCATATCTAGGCCTTGGCCACCATGTTGCGATAACTGGGCAACAGCTGAATATTGCCACTGCCTGGTTATCGTGGGTGCCACCCCCGGAATGCTCCTGGAATGCTCTGATGATGGCTGCTTAGCATTGGGGTGTGCAGTGGCAACACCCGTGAATATTCAGCGGCGTTAATTGTGTTACCGCCACTGAATATCCTGGTAAAGGGGATTAGCACGGTTAGGTCTGCTAAGCATATAAATCCCTTTATTTCTTTTAGGCCTACTAAAATATGTAGTGCCAATTTTGGAAAAGCTCAATGGATCATCCAGCAACAGCAGCATTGCTGGCAGTATCCGGATATTCATTAGCACTACCTGGATAATAGCTGCCACTGAATGTCTGGGACTGAGGGCTGCACTGTGCAAAGGTGCTGAACTTATCTGGATAACAGAGTTTTTCAGATGGAACTTATCCATAGAACAATTTAGGGGTATGTTTACTAAACCGTCCTAATGTTACCAGCGCTAGTTCCAGCGTTACTGTGAGGAATGCCATATAAGGTAGTGGGTGTTCTGGTCTTAAGGTAGCAATCGAGGGTTATCGCGTGATAAAGTCTGCCTTGTCCATTATCACACAATAGAGGGAGCCGTGGCACGTTACCGCACGTTAACCTTAACTTCGCGTGCTGACCTACAGTCACAGCAGCAGAGGTGTAGCACACTGGTTAATACAATGACTGCTGAGACAGGGGTCATGAGTTCAATCCCTCAGTGGGCATAATGAATAAGGGTGACCAAGCCAATTCCCTTTCCTGCTTGTAACAGTCAGAAACATTCCAACAAGCTGTGCTGCCAGCTAAAAATACCCACACCCCAGTGCTGTAACCTAATGTACCTTTTAGGGCACACCAGAAGGCACATCATAAACCACCACATCAGCCAAGGTGGGTCATAATGTGCCCCAGAGGGTGTGACAAAAGGTTGGCAACCCCCAAGGCACATATCAGGTGCCCCATAAGATGGTTGAATCTAAGGTGTGGCTAAAAATGCCCCAAGGATGTATAGGTGACTCAAGAAATGGTGCCTAAGGGCAGTAAGGTGCCCCAAGTTGAAAAGCAAGAAAGGTATGGGCCAAACACAGATGTAACCTGTGATAAGGAAGCTTATCATAGTTCAGGAAGAAATAATACTAGAGGTGAATTGGCTCTGAATAAGCAACCTGTGCTGGCTGGTAAAAGCACTAAAACAGAGTGTTTACCTAAAAGACTACCAGACCCAGAATGCACTGGTTTACAGAAAGCCTCTAGGAGAGCTGCAGTAGGGAAACATGTGCCTAATCAGAAAAGCAATGATGTAATCCCTAATCACACATCTCCTAGGGCAGGGCTTAATTCAGAACACCTGCAGTGTGCTAGGGTGGAGCAGCCATCTAGGCACTTTAAAGCTAGAAGAAATTCATCATACAGAAAGCAACAGCAAGGTGAGCAATGGGAAAAAGAGGAACAGAGACAGCAAGAGGTGAAGAAGGAGAGACTAATCATGAACAGAAGGAAGAACAGCAAGACGTCCAGAAGCTCTAAGAAAGGAGCCTGAGGCAGTACGTATGCTGGGAGAGATTCCTGGAGCAAGCATTCTTCATTGGACTGTAAGAAGCCAGAGGCTTGGAGATATACAGCCAGGAACCCTTGGACAGCACCTGTAAGGGAGACGGCTGCATCTACAGAAAGAAGGAGCTCTAATACCTATTCAAGGAGGTATGGGAAAAGAGACCTAAAGTCCAGAGATTCTGACTGGAGAGCTGGGCACAGAGGTTTTGCTACCTACTGGCCAAAATACCCAGAGAGGAAACCTAATGGCAACGTGATCTCAGGTATGAACTCTGATCTGTTCCCTAGCTTTGCACAAGGAAGACAACAGGGAAACAGTTTCTATCCTGGTAGAGATCAATTAGAGAAATCCTCTGGGCCAGTGTTTGAAAGTGATCCTATGATATTTCAAGAGCAAGGGGAAATATCAGATGAGAAAGTTGAATGTATGGATTGTTCTCTTTCTAAGCTGCTGTTCTAAAGTAATCCTCAGATAAGGATCAAACACCAAAAGGAACTGTACTGATTTTTAGCTTCCCAGAAAAGTTTCTTTGAGAGAAAGCTTTGGGGAAAGTTGGAGCCACGTGGAGAGTGGACCAGCAATGGTTTGCAGCTGGTTAAGCACCTGTGATTAGAGCAAGGCACAAGTGCACGTGGGACTTTGAGAAAAAGCTTCTTCTCTGTGTGAATGGAAGAAAGCTGTTTTTTTTGATAAAGAGAATTTTCCTTTTGGGTTTATTTTTCATTCCAGCACTGCTAAGAAAGTTTATTAGCAGGGGCTAGAAGAAAGACCTTTTCTGTTCCATCAAGGTCTTCATTAAGTTGTTACATAAGTAATTCAGTTGCCTTATTTGTTTTGTTTCCTGAATAAAACTCCTGAAGAAATTATCCTGCTGATGTTACCAAGCATATCTGTGCGAGGGAATAACACCCCATAAATAAAATCTGTTTTCTGCTTTACACTCGAGCAACTACAATTCTTTATTCTTGTTAAACGGCTAGTTTTTGTGTGAAGGAACTACAAGACCCACAATCCTTTGCAGGTCAAGTAAATTCATGTCCTTGCCAAGATTGTGGAACTTTCACAACAAGCACCCCCGTTTACAAACCCTAACACTGCACAGAGCACCAAGGAAAGACAATGCACAAGTGATGGAAGGAAGTAGATCAGAGCTGATGGACCAGACAAATCTGCGTCCAGCCCATGTGGCAGCTGATAAAGTGGACAAACATATTGGGGGCAGCTGTAGCGATGCACAGGGTGATGGTAATGTACCGTGCAACAATGACAGTGTGTGGCAGAGAATGGGAAGACGTGTCCAGCAGAGGAGGTAGAGGTGACAGGATAGGTGCAATGACGGAAGGACAGAGGAGTAGCAGTGCCATGCAGAGCACGCACAGGAGAGGCAACCAGGAAGAGCTGCAATGCAGAAACACGTACCAGTGCAGGACATGGGGTAGCAGCCTGCACATCAGGGCAGGACGGCACACAGCTGGCAGACACACATAGACAGACAGAAGGATGGTTGGCAACTGTGATAATGGTACAATGTGCCAACAGCACAGATCTGCACAGATATGACTGTTAGAGAAATGAAAAGTAGCTGTGCAGGACAGGCATACAAATGAAAGAGAACAGAGAGGAATCAAACATATGACCATTAGCACAAACATCAATGCACAAACAGGTAGGCTACACCACCAACGTGAGGTCCTTAGCAAAGGCTGCATGCAAGAACACTGCAGGGCATCACACAAAAAGCCTGCTGTCTGCTAGGATAGGGCAACCTCCAACAGTAACCATGATGGAATGCACATGCAGATCTGGTGTGTACAGCTCAGATCACAGTCTGTAATTGGAACGAGAGCCACATATAACTGCATGCACACACACAATGAAATGTTATGCAGTGGATACAGCATGCGAAAGAGGAAAGAACCTAAACCGAAAGGGCGGCAGGGGATGCTCTTGGAGCAGGACAAAATAGGGAACAGAACAGAAGCATGTGAGAATTGAACCTGCAAACAGGTGTGGTGTAGACCAGCTGAATCACAGTAATGCCAATCCCCCAAGCAGACTGCCTATGTGAGCACTACAAAGAAAGAGACATATGTAACAGCTAATATGTGATGGATAGGCAGCATAAAGGGCACACGTTGGTGTACAGTGAAGAGATGGAAGGGTGTGTGGATAGGTGACGAACCTGCAGGCAGCTCATGGTCAGGTTAGCACAACCCCCCCAAAAAAATAAAACTCCATGTGGGAATCAAACCGTCAACCTATGATGTTCCAACACATGTCCATAACCACTATCCCAAACAACCACAATGCAAAGACATTACCTCAAAGGGAATGTGTGTATGGGAACCCATAACACCCAGTGATGTGGCAGATAGATAGCTGGCACCGTACAAGGATGTAAACACAGGTGGGCCATATACATGATCAGGAAATCACTAGATACGTGTGTCAGTGTGGTCAAGCAGCAGCAGAGAAAAATGTATGTCCAACACATATTTTTATTTTGGTTAATCATCAGAGATAGCATAGATACCGACTTTCATAATATCAAGGTGATTGGATAACAGGGAAAAAAGTGAAAACACATTTTGCAGGGCAGCAACCCACATGTCACAGAAAAATCACTGGCCCGTCTACAGATGATGGGCAGGAGAGATAATATGCATTAGGTGCATGGTGTGCAGTATGCAATAGCCCCCCACCCCCCACATGCTGCTGCACACCCCAAATGTGTTAGTCACATATGTGTGCATGTAGACAGTAGGCAGTGCACGATGAGGGCCCAACACATATCAGTCATGATCTGTTCCTAAAAACATATCTGTCCGCCAACACAGGAGGCACAAAAATGAAACAGCATACGTTGTTAAAAGTAAGCAAGTGTAAACACAGATAGAAACATAGAAACATAGAAACATGATGACAGAAAAAGACCACATGGCCTATCTAGTCTGTCCTTCCATATCAACAACTACAACAGTCCACTTTTTACCTTTAGAGATCCTCTGTGTTGGTCCCATGCTTTTTTGAATTCAGTTACTGTCCTCATCTCTACCACCTCCACTGGGAGACTATTCCATGGATCCACTACTCTTTCCGTAAAGATATATTTCCGCATATCACTCCTGAATCTATCTCCCTTCACCCTCATCCCATGTCCCCTCGTAGCAGAACTTGCTTTCAATTGAAAGAGGCTCTCTCCCTGAACATTTATGCCACGGAGGTATTTAAACATCTCAATCATATCACCTCTATCCCGCCTTTCCTCTAAGGTGTACATATTAAGATCCTTAAGTCTGTCCTCATATGCTTTATAATGAAGCCAACTAATTATTTTAGTAGCCACCCTCTGCACCGACTCCATCCTGTTCACATCCTTTTGAAGGTGCGGTCTCCAGAATTGCACACTATACTCCAAATGAAGTCGCACCAAAGACTTATACAGAGGCATTATCACCTCCTTTTTTCTGCTAGCCATTCCTCTCTGTATGCACCCAAGCATCCTTCTAGCTTTTGCCGTCACCTTTTCTACCTGTTTAGCTACTCTAAGATCATCAGACACAACCACACCTAGGTCCCGCTCTTCTTTAGTGGACAAAAGTACTTCACCTCCTATACTGTATTGCTCCCTTGGATTGCTGCAGCCCAAATGCATGACCTTACATTTTTTAACATTAAATCCCAGCTGCCAAATTCTAGACCATTCTTCAAGCTTAGCTAGATCCCTCCTCATGTTATCTACACCTTCCTGGGTGTCTACTCTATTGCAGATTTTGGTATCATCTGCAAAGAGGCAAACCTTACCCGACAGCCCTTCCGCTATATCACTAACAAAGATGTTAAAAAGAATCGGACCAAGGACAGATCCCTGGGGCACACCACTGGTAACATCCTTCTCCTCAGAGTGAGCTCCATTTACTTGTACTCTTTGTCGCCTCCCACCCAACCAATTTCTAACCCAAGCAGTAACTTTAGGGTCCATCCCTAGGGTGCTCAGTTTGTTTATAAGTCGCCTGTGAGGAACAGTGTCAAAGGCTTTACTGAAATCTAAATACACCACATCTAGAGCTCTCCCTCAGTCCAACTCCCTGGTCACCCAGTCAAAGAAATCAATCAGATTTGTCTGACAAGACCTGCCTGTGGTGAATCCATGCTGCCTCGGATCCTGTAATCCGCTGGACAGATATCGAAATATATGTTACAGCTGTCACATAATGCCTGATATAGGAATCAAAGCAGCACCAATGTAACCCAAAACAATCGCCAAATGCAAAATGAGGATATGCTAACAGGTACCAGAGGCACATGAACACAGAGAATGCAAATGAAACAAACCGCTGAAACATGCAGAGATAGCACTATGCAGAAGATCCCCTGCACTGGTTGGTGTGGATACAGTGTCTGTACACATATATCACGGTACATGGAATGCACAAATGAAGGAAGAAAATGGACACCCACACTGCCACACTCCAAATATAACAGGGCAATGTGAGTGCCGGAACCTCAGCGGATAAATAGGACTGTGCAGACATGCAATGCTAGGTTTGTAAATCAATGTAGAGTGACACATCTGTACAGTAAACAAACACAATAACCTGTATATAGAGATTGAAAGAAAGGTCAAACATGTTACAGTAACCCACACAGAAGCCATATTGCCACATGCTGTGTTGCACCAACATAGTCAGTCACATGCACATGCACTGTGCACTTTGAAACATGATAGTGATGCCACACATGCACTGTAACACCCTTGGTGAGTGCAAACATCAATCCAAGATGTTGATGTGCAGTAAAGTGGTGTGGTGGCAAATACTGTGTCATGTCCAAGTGGAAGGTAGGTGGACATGGATAAGAGGACCTCTCCAATGTTCCCCCTGTGCCACACACATGGCTGTATGCTCGTGTTGAACTAAACAGATGAGCGTATCCTGTGTTCCAGGTCACACACATGGGCAAAACACAACAACACAATGTCAGATGGATGTACAACATACAGCGACAATTTCAGTCCCTGCTGCACACGTAGGGACCAGTACACAGTATCCACAGTGCAAAGGGTGTCTGCAACCCAACAAGTCCCATTAAGACTGCCCTTGAAACCCTGGGCATGCATAGTCAAGTGTGACATCTCAATATGCCACAGTACTGGAAAGGTCATGTGTGTCTCCTGCGATGAACACGACACCCAGCCAGAGCACGGCAGCAACAGTGGACAGGCCTATCATGCTCAAAGTAGCAGTCCAACAATAATGTCCATCTTAGGCATGTGTCCCACTCGCAGAGGTCAAACATCCTATGGCACCATTTCCCAGGGATAGTTCCATGGTGTTGTTGTGTCCTCCAACAGGTGGGTGATAGTGACGGCGGATGCACTGTAGTAGATGTGCTGTGTGTGTCCTCTGCCCTGTGTCAGAAGAGGAGAAACAATGTATTGGCATGCTGCTTGCAACATCAGGCCAAATTGCAGAGAGTCAAACATCAATATGTACATAATGAAACGTCACACAGGCAAACATAACATGACCACAACACAGAACACAGTGCATGTTGTGGACATTTGGAAATGGAACCGGAGACGAGGGTGTCACATGGATATGGTCATGTCCATGCCCATGTTACACAGGCATTTCACAGCTCCACCCCATGTGCATCAGCGTTGGTGTACAGAGACTCAACATGAAAGGTCCATGAAACAAACAGCAAATCATTAACATGTAAAGGCTGATGTCATTCCCAAAAGACCCAACGTGCAACCTACCGTGTGTTTGCAGCAAGTGTCTGCCCGAGATCCTCTGAGGCTGTTAAAGGCCACAACACATCACCGTGAAGGGAGAAGAAGTCATCGAAATGTGTAGAATCACCATGTCCCCATGTACAGCCACTGTTGATGCATGTCCACATTATGGCGATGTCTGTGATACATAAATGCTGTTGCGCAGTGATCTGTCAGCACACAAGAGATAGGTCAGCTCACAACACACAGCACATGGCCACAATGTTCACAAGGTAAACAGCAGTAAGGTAGAGATAGCACAGTCACCACCGCACCCCAGGTGTACAGACCCCTCACACCACATGATAATGCAAAATGCCAGCACACTGTATCATCACACAGCCAGCCCAAAAACACCCACCCACACAGTATGCTAAGGTGAGCGTGCCACCAGTAGCATACGGCCTGTATGTGCACAATTGGAGATTAGTGGAGATAAAGGCTTGTCAAATGCAATGATACACTGCTGTTGGCTGTGTATCATTGCATTTGTCAGGGAAGGGTGTATGTGCAGCCCACCACCAGAACACCTAGGACCTGCAGACACACGCAGCTCTGTTGGACGTGTCCCAGAGACAGTGCTGGAGAAGACGAACTGGCCAGGAACACATGTGGATATGTGTGCCAACAGCAACATATGGGGTATGGGGGTGGAGGGTGAAGAGGTGAACAACAACATATGTACAATATGACAGATCACTGCAGACATGTGCTCCCCCTGATTGTCATCACAGACAAAGTAGTTGTAGGTCCACCTACCCCAGACTATTGCATGTTGGATGATGTAAGGTCAGCTGCCACTGCACCACAGCACCAGGAAACATAGAAACATGATGACAGAAAAAGGCCACATGGCCTATTTAGTCTGTCCTTCCATATCAACAACTACAACAGTCCCCTTTTAACCTTTAGAGATCCTCTGTGTTTGTCCCATGCTTTATTGAATTCAGTTACTGTCCTCCTCTCTACCACCTCCACTGGGAGACTATTCCACGGATCCACTACTCTTTCCATAAAGAAATATTTCCGCATATCACTCCTGAATCTATCTCCCTTCACCCTCATCCCATGTCCCCTCGTAGCAGAACTTGCTTTCAATTGAAAGAGGCTCTCTCCCTGAACATTTATGCCATGGAGGTATTTAAACATCTCAATCATATCACCTCTATCCCGCCTTTCCTCTAAGGTGTACATATTAAGATCCTTCAGTCTGTCCTCATATGCTTTATAATGAAGACCACTAATCATTTTAGTAGCCACCCTCTGCACCGACTCCATCCTGTTCACATCCTTTTGAAGGTGTGGTCTCCAAAATTGCACACTATACTCCAAATGAAGTCACACCAAAGACTTATACAGAGGCATTATCACCTCCTTTTTTCTGCTAGCCATTCCTCTCTGTATGCACCCAAGCATCCTTTTAGCTTTTGTCGTCGCCTTTTCTACCTGTTTAGCTACTTTAAGATCATCAGACACAATCACGCCTAGGTCCCGCTCTTCTTTAGTGGACAAAAGCACTTCATCCCCTGTACTATACTGCTCCCTTGGATTGCTGCAGCCCAAATGCATGACCTTACATTTTTTAACATTAAATCCCAGCTGCCAAATTCTAGACCATTCTTCAAGCTTAGCTAGATCCCTCCTCATGTTATCTACACCTTCCTGTGTGTCTACTCTATTGCAGATTTTGGTATCATCCGCAAAGGGGCAAACCTTACCCGACAGCCCTTCCGCTATATCACTAACAAAGATGTTAAAAAGAATTGGACCAAGGACAGATCCCTGGGGCACACCACTGGTAACATCCTTCTCCTCAGAGTGAGCTACATTTACTTGTACTCTTTGTCGCCTCCCACCCAACCAATTTCTAACCCAAGCAGTAACTTTAGGGTCCATCCCTAGGGTGCTCAGTTTGTTTATAAGTCGCCTGTGAGGAACAGTGTCAAAGGCTTTACTGAAATCTAAATACACCACATCTAGAGCTCTCCCTTGGTCCAACTCCCTGGTCACCCAGTCAAAGAAATCAATCAGATTTGTCTGACAAGACCTGCCTGTGGTGAATCCATGCTGCCTCCGATCCTGTAATCCGCTGCACTCCAGAAACCTCACTATTTTCTCTTTCAGCAGCGTTTCCAATAATTTACTCACCACCGAAGTTAAACTAACCGGCCTGTAGTTTTCAACCACATCCTTACTTCCGCTTTTGTGTAAAGGCACCACATGAGCCTCTTTCCAGTCCTTTGGCACCACTCCCGACTCCAACGAGGCATTGAAATAGTCAGTCAGTGGAGCTGCTAGAACGTCCCCAAGTTCCCTCAGTATTCTAGAGTGTATCCCATCCGGTCCCATCGCTTTGTCTACTTTAAGTTGAGCTAGTTTCTCATGAACAAAGTCTTCTGAAAATTGTTCAAGATGTCCCTCACTTCTGTTCCTATTTGTGGGTGTCTTCTGAGGTCCTGCTCCTCGTTCTTCATCTGTGAACACAGAACAAAAATATTTGTTAAGCTATTCCGCTTTATCCTTATCAGCTTCTACATATTGCTCCCCTGCACCCTTGAGACTGACAATACCACTTTTGCCCTTCCTCTTCTCACTAATATATCTGAAAAATGTCTTATCCCCCCATTTTATTGCATTGGCTATTTCCTCCTCCTTTTGAATCTTTGCCTTCTTGACTACTTTGCTAGCTTCTCTAAGTTTTTCCAAATACAGATGCCTGTCTTACTCTCTCTGTGATCTCTTGTATTTCATGAAGGCCTCCCTCTTTTTCTTCACTTTTTCAGCTACTTCTTTCGAAAACCATAGCGGTCTCCTTTTCCTTTTACCTTTATTTACCATTTTAACAAAAAGGTTGGTTGCCCTTAAAATATCTGTATTACTTTAACAAATCACTCTGAGTCCTCACTGACATCCAAACCAGGCACAATTTAGATAGTAATACTAAGCTACTGTTTATTGCATAGTAAATAAAAGATTATAAGTCATACATTGCATATAAGTAAGTTCTAATAAGTTCTAACATAATAAGTTCTAGCATAAAATGACTAATAAGTTCTAGCATGAAATGAAATGCATCAATATATATACCGGATATTGTAGTGTCACTTCAGCGATCGGAGGAACTTTCCACGATGAAGGAATCCGGGAAAGCTGCCAAAACAGAATTGCTTTGTCTCTGGTGCAGTACGGTTCCCCTCTCCTTGGAAAGTTCCACATTTGATATACAAGTTTCAGTAATTGTTTTCTATCAGAGATGTGTTTTCATTGGATACTACAGCGTGAGCTTCATGTGAAAGCAAAATTTTCATGATTATGATTGGATATAGATTTCATACACAATTTATGTACAGAGAAGTGCTTCTGACTCACTATACTAGTTCAGACCACTTCAAGCAAGCTGTTTATGCCCTATAATAACCCCTAATATCTCACAGGCAAGCTGTGTATGCTCTAAAATAACCCCTAATATCTTACAGGACTATTATGGCCATTCTGCAAGCTGTTATGCCCTATAATAACTCCCAATAGCTACATGTCTGCTGTATCCATTCCATTCACGGCAAAGCATGTCACATTCGTATCACAATATCCCCTTTCAGTTTTGCCCACTGTTTTTCTACATCCCCCAGCTGTTCCCATCCCACTAACGACTCCCTGAGGTATTGGCCCATCTTCGCAAAGTTAGTCTTCCTAAAGTCTAAGATCCTCACCTTTGAATGGATTCTAACAGCCCTAGTCCTAATACTGAACCACACCATCTGGTGATCACTGGATGCAAAATGATCTCCCACTACAACATCAGAAACACTTTCACCATTGGTAAGCACCAAGTCTAGTATGGCCCCTTCAATTGTGGGGTCTGTTACCAATTGCCTGAATAGTTCTCCCTGTAGAGAATTCAGGATCTCCTTACTTCTAGATGATACTGCAGCAGGAATGTGCCAAGTAGGAGGGTCACCAAGTATGTCCTGTAGATTGAGAAACACAAGAGAAACATACATATGTCATGTTGGAGCTGTGAAACACACACTGTACCTTCATGTCCTCAGCTCGCAGACCCCCCCAAGATCCTTTACAGACTGGCTGTTCCCCATCACACTGTACAGACTCGCTTTATGCTAAAGTTATAACTGAAGTGTGTGTGGCAAAATACAAGGGCCCGCACTCTGTCCGTCCCCTTCCTGACCTCCCTGCTGCCTCCAAAACTGTTGAGCAGAACCATCTCCTCGCTACCCTGTCCCTGCTCAGCTCTAAGGCTGCAGTACTATCCTGCGCCCCCCATATCGCTCCCATTGCCCCTTCAGTGTGTGTTCTGGTGTCTCCATGTCCTCTGCTACCCCGCTGTCAGTTCCTATACCACAGGGAAATATCCAGGGGCTTATTCCTTACCCTCTGTCGATATCCATTTCCTTGGTGTGGCTATCTCATCCCTTGACTTACATTACCAGCTGTGTGCTGATCAGTTGCAAATATATCTCTCCATGCCTGAGCTATGTCTGCTAAACCACACCCCGATGTCTGTTTGCCACCTGACATTGCTGGCTGCATGTCATCCAACTGTGTGAAATTGACAATGGCAAAGCATGGATATCCCATATGTGCACCTAAACCCTCCCCTCCCATCAGAGCGTCTTTGTGTGTGTGGCCACACCTTTCTTTCTCCAGGATCCTCAATGTAGGGGTTGTCTTGGACTCCACTCTCCTCCTCTCCACACATACCCAGCTTGTAGCTGAGGCTTGTGGTTTCTTTCTAGATGACATCAGCTATATTTCCCCAGTCCTCCCTGAATACACAACTAAAACCCCAATCTACCCCCTAATCAACTCCCGGCTTGCCTACTGTAACCTACACCTTGCTGATCTGCCTTTGAATCATCTCTGTCTGCCTCAAAATATGCAACACTGCACTGCATAGCCAATCTACAGCCACATGCATAATGGCAATAATACTCCCCCTGTCAGGACACCTCACAGGTTCCCTATCCGTCTCCGCATCCATGTCAAGGCTCTCCTGCTGACCTATACATGCAGGCACACTGTGGTGTTGCAGTAACTTCCCTTACTGATCTCAACTATCACTAATACAACTATTACTGAGCATGTATATAGTGCTACCTGTCATATGTAGTGCTATACAGAAACAAGTAACACACAGTCCCTGCTCATCAGAGCATACAATCCAATCAATCAACTCATATTCAAAAATGTGAAGCACACACATCTAGGCAACTGGTCCCATCTATGGCCCGCTCTCCTACTGTTGACCTCAGACTACATGCCTTTCACCTTGCTGCACCCAAAGCCTAGAACTAACTACCTGTGGCTGTACAGCAGCCCCTTTCCCAATCAGCCACAAATCATGTGAGACAGGTTACCACCTCCCACAAGCCTACTAATCCTGACACACATAATCCATTCCACCCGCTGTTGTGCCCTGCTCACATCTTCTGTGTTTCAGTCATGACTAGATTGTAAGCTCTGATGGCCAGGCAGTGTCTGTTATATCTCAGTGCAGTGTTGCATCTTACTGCTATTGGGACACAAATGTTCACTAGTAGTAGTAGTACACACATATCTAAACAAATGTATGTTCCAACATATGCAGTACTTACATGAGAAGACCTCCTCAATCAACTGCCGCCTGACTGCTGTGCCGTCACGTGTGTCACCACGGCCACGTACAGGAGGGCATGTAGGATCATCTTCCAGATCCTCATTAATTTGGACAGGGATATGGTGCCTGAGAGCAATGTTGTTCAGGATGCAACAGGCTATAATGATCTCTGCCACAGCCTGTGCTTTGTATTGTAAGGCCCCGCCGGTCCTATCCAGACACCTGAAATGACTCTTTAAAATGCCAAAGGTGTGCTCTATGATGGAGCAGCTGGAGGCATGGGCCTCATTGTAACTCCTCTCTGCACGTGTCCGTGGTTGACGCACAGGGGTCAGCAACCAGGGGCGACACCCATATCCTGCATCACCTGCAGAAAGAAATGTGGAACATTAAAGCAGGAGCTCATGTCCACCCAAATGGAGAAAAGTATGTACGTGCAAACCAAATGCACAAAACATCCTGACACAAACATATGACATCACATGATGGGACACCACAACTATGTAGCAGCATTTGAAGGTCTGATACACAAAACAAGGGGTAGGAGTAAGGATAGCAATCAACATAATCTGTAACCACGACACAAATGCTAGCGTCCATTCTACCATCAACACAGAGCACCGTAGCAAGGAAGAGCTGGAGGGCACCCCCCCCCCAACGTTAGATCACACACAGACAGATGAGACACACACACAACTAGGGATACACCTCAAAGACAGACATGTGCACATACGGTTAGTCAGAGGATCACCATGTGCGTGTCAGAGATGAGAAATACACACCCAGCAGTATACAGTCCTCATACTGTCCTGCCTCAAATTGTCTGAATAGTGCCAAGTGATGCAGGATATAGGAGTCATGGGTGGACCCTGAAAACCTAGGGACCACATTCAGAATATGCATATTTGCATCACATACAACCTGAACATTCATGGAATGGTAGTGTTTGCGGTTGCGGAATACTACCTCCCTGTCTCTGGGCGGGACCAGGGCAACATGTGTGCAATCGATAGCTCCCACCACGTGTGGTATCCCAGCAAACGCCTCAAAGGCCTGGTTCAGGGTCCCCCACTGTTGCCTAGTGTTGGGAATGTAATTCCCCACCCGACTGGTGGCATGTGACCGACCAGTCAGGGGCTCAAGGTCAGGTCTTAGATCCTCATAGAGCTCCCTAATAGCCCCCGTGCTCAGGCGGTAGAGGGAGATGACCTGGTCCTCACGCATGTCTTGGAGCTGGGCCCTGTGCCTGTAGAGGCAAGACTGGGGTGCCTGCAACTCCGCATGCCTCCTGCGCCATGCTGGCACAACCCCTGCCTGGGCTGCCCCCAGAGCTGCAGGTCTGTGTTGTAGCGGGACTAAACCCATGCCCTGTGCCTTAGCCCCATGGACACCATCTCCCCAGTCAGGCAACCGCAGCCCCTGCACATCTCCCACTGCACATGCAGCAACCACAAAGCCCACCATAAACTCCACCCCTTCAACTCCTCTAACTCACACAAACCCAGACATCACCTCCCCCAACACTCAGCAACCTAGCCACACACCTCCCCCACCACTCACCAACCCTCCCAGTCACCTCCCCCACCACTCACCAACCCAGCCACACAACTCCACCACCACTCACCAACACAGCCATTCTCCACACCAAACCTGTCTCTGACAGTCTCCTTGCTTCACCAACAACCAACAGCGCACACCTTGCCTCCCTCGCCTACATGAACTCCTCAACGTGTACCAGGTGTACTTGTGTATTTATGTTTTTTTTTTACTCTGCGCATCTTTGCGTGTGTTGCACATGAGCAGTGGTGTGAGCGCGTTGGCTGTGTGTGTTGTGCATGCGCCGGGGAGATGTGGTAAGCACATTGCGCATGTGCTGTATGTGTGTGTCTGCGTGCGCATCTGATGAGTGCCATTCCGTGCATGTGACGTGAGGCTTGACGCATGCGTGTAACGGCACACAGCACATGTGCATGTCTCACGCTTATGCACAGCGCATGTGCAATGTGATGTCCTGTGCATGCACCTTCTGTGTCTCTGTGGCGCATGCACAATGCACGCAGCCGACATGCTCGCGCCACTGCGCATGCGCAATGTGTGCAGAGTAAAAAAAAACTATAAATACACATGCACACCTGGTACATGCTGAGGGGTTTGTGTAGGCGAGGGAGACTAGGCGTGCACTGTTGGATGTTGGTTAAGCAATGAAAGTGTCAGAGGTAAGTTTGGTGTGGAGACCCACTGGGTTGGTGAGTGGTAGTGGAGAGTGTCAGAGGCAGGTTTGGTGTGGAGAGGTGTGTTGCAAAGCAGGCGAGAGAGAAGGAGAGGCGAGAGAGACAGGAGCTGAGTTGAGGAGCAGGCGGCAGGGAGATGAGGGGAGGCGAGGACCAGGCGTGAGGTGGAGCAGAGGAACCAAGGGGTAGGGATGTGTGTCAGGGAGGGAGAGGGCACAGAGGGCAATGAGATGGAGCGACAGGACATGGCAGGAGGGGAGGAGGGGGGTACCTGTTCAGCAGGACCCAGAGCCGCCAGTGAGTGTTGGGCCTGTGGTGATGGCTGCAGGCCCATTGGGTGTGTCGCAGCCCACCCAGGGGCCACCCAGTGCCAAACGGAGGCGTATACCGGTGCTAACTGAGGAACGGAGGAGGGCTGTGAGATTCAGCCAGCAGGAAAACCACATCCTGCTGGCCAGTGTGTTGGCGTGGTATGAGGTGCTCTATGGCCTGCTAAGCACCAGCACCACTGTGGCCACATGTATACACGTGTGGGAAGAGGTTCAGGAGGCTGTAGCCCAGGCAGAGGGACCAATCAGGGACCTGGGGAGCCTGAGGAAGAGATTCAATTACATTAAGCGTGGTGTCCATGCACACATGGTGGCAGAGAGGCAACATGCCATGGGCACCGGTAGGGGTGCCCCCTTTTCCCCAACCCTCACACCCCTGGAGCAGGAGCTCGCAGACCGTCTTATCCCCATCTACCTGTGTGGACTGCCTGAAGCGCTGGACACCGCCCATCCACAGGCAGGTAGGTCAGAGATATGCAGCACACGTACAGGGCATGCCCAAGCACATGCGGCCTGAGGAGAGGATTGGTGAGGGCCCATGTCCTGAGAGCATGTGTGCCCTAACACAGGCAACTGTGGGGTGCTGAAAAGCAGCACATGGCAGGGTAGGTACAGGGTGTGTGTGACAGGTACCTGGGCCTGTGTGCACAATAGACACAGTCCTGAACGTAGTCGAGGACGGCAAAGCTGTGGAGAACCAGGGGGCATGGCGGACAAGGCCCATATTCGATTGAACACCACATACATCAATGGTCAAGAAAATCTCTATGCAAAGCCCAGAGGGTTCATCTGCACAGCAACAATTCACAGCACTACAGATCAGCAATGTAATAGTAATCTAAAAGACCTATCTGAGGAATGGCTAATGATATCCCAACGTAATCAAAGAGGATCACAGCATACATGAGCAGCAATGTAACAGTAAAGTGTCCCTTTGGGATATCATTTGCCACTATTCAGATAACTTCTTTGTATTACTATTACATTGCTGCTCTCTAGTGCTGTGCATTGCTGCTGTGCTGCTGGACCCTCTAGCCTTTTCACATACAGTAGTTGAGTTTGTCCACTGGTGTATGCAGAGTTCATGCGATTACAGGGCTTGTCCGCCCTTCGAAGGACTCCTCCTAAGGATTTGTGGTTTGGGGACTAACTGAGGTCTATTTCCTCTATTACTGGAGTTATCCTACCCAGATTGGTCTAGCGTTCCTTCCTCACATATGGCTTATGATGTCTTAGGGTTTATATTGATTTCTTTATTTGTGCCTACTCTTTTTGGGGTGTGTTCATTAATATCAGCTTGATTTCTCTGTCCCCCTGAGCAATGTTCCCTCTAATTTTCTGTATGCTGTGTGCGCATAAAATATCAGCTGTGCAGCTTTTGAAGGAAGGTTAAATTTTTGTGCGCCACATAACGACACTTGGAGTTATATAATTTAAAATTTGACTACATGGCAGAATACAGTATGTACACCACATTGATTGCACTAGAAAATATTGTAGAACTTGTGAAAACCGTAAATACACAACAACTTTTAAATTTTAAGACGTCTGTATTGTTTTCTATCAGAATCAGAACCGTAATTTTTGTGCGCTCTGTTGTAAAGTATGTGCGCTCACTCGGCGAGGTGTGTGCGCGCGCACACGCGCACAGCTTAGAGAGAACAGTGCCCCTGAGGTCTACTTGCTAAAATAGTACCTGGCATATAGGTCACAACCAATCATCATACATCCGCAGCCAGTCACGCAGCACATTGTGACAGGGGAAAACATACAAGAGGGACATACAACTAGCCCAGAACACATTGACCTAGGGGTACCCACACACACCACCAAAACAGCTATGACATGTGTATGCTCTTACCTGTCCAGGGACATATCCCAGACCACTGACAGGGAAGGGCCTAACACATGGGGATGATGACGTAGACACAAACAAATGCCAGCAAACACATCACACACATGTCACACACTTAACACTCTGTAAGTGGCCAACACACAGTGGGGATCCCCCACCCACCCTCACCAAACATTGGTGTGCACATTGCCACACCCGTACCAACTGCACATAGCACAACCCCCACACCAACAGCAGGTACAGGCGGACAACACATTGCTGTTGGCGGACATGTACTACACAGGTGTACATAGGTGCGCTGTGCAAACTCATCTGTGCTGTGTACCCTTTTACACCCCCCAGGTGACATCCGGCCCATGGAGGCATATGAGGAGGAAGATGTGGCAGGGCCTCAGGATGCTGAGGGGCCAGAGTGTGCAATGTATGGGGACACCAGCAGCAATGGCAAGGGGACCACAGGAAACAATGTGCTGCCTGAGGCAGAGGACAGGCCACCGGATGTCAACACTACAGTAGGGGCCACTAGCAGCAACTCACAGGCTGTAGAGGGTATGGAGACGGAGGGGAGTCACCACACCATGCAGGCGCCAGGGACATCAGCCACCCCTCCCACCAGCATGGCTACAATCCTGGCGGAGCTGCGGGCCCACAGTGCCTCAGCAAGGCATGATGCTGAAGGTGGGTAACAGCATAAACAACAATCCCCATGGGGGTTGATATAACATCCACAATGACATTCCATGTGCACCACAATATGTTGGCAACATAGCAGATCGTTTCTTATGTTGGGGGGGGGTCTGTGCCATGTGCATTCCCCCCTCTTGTAGCATGGCTTGTCAAGTGTCAGCATATTGAGGAGCTCAGACATACGCACACTGTTCATGGCCATATACCCCAAGGAAGCGCACAGCGGTAAACACCTATCCCAGGTCACCTAGACAGCTTACTTGACTGACCCCTCTCCATGGGTATTGCTACCTAGCATAGATTGTCCATGTAATCTGTACTGTGCACCAGCGTTAGAGCAAACAGGGCCCACAGATATATATATATATATATGTGTGTGCCATGTCTCCCCACATCATCTGGCTTATCTCATATGACCAGTGCGCTGATCAAGCATTGACAGATTGAACTGCGACACTGTACCATGTG
Organism: Ichthyophis bannanicus; assembly: GCA_033557465.1. NCBI lineage: Eukaryota > Metazoa > Chordata > Amphibia > Gymnophiona > Ichthyophiidae > Ichthyophis > Ichthyophis bannanicus. Next base: position 643,751,366 of record CM066034.1, on the reverse strand, counting down.
TGAGATTTGTGATTCACACGACTTCTCAACAGGACCCTTTCCTGGCATGAGAATGGCTCATGGGACACACAGATGTAAACATGGCAATGCGTTGCTAGTCGTCGCGTGCATGATTACTCTGTGGACTGGTCTGGTGGGATATGCCTGACATGTGCATGTGTCACAGTGGGGGTTGCAACAGGTGTCTCACACATCACCTTGTGTCTCACCCACAGGCACTCATCAGGCTCTGTTGGCCATTCACCAGGAGATCTACCAGCTGCGTGCCACAGCAAAGACAATGGCAGTGATGCTACCACATATTGCAGATGCCCAGGAGGCCATGGCTGCCCATCCACAGCAGCCAGCACCAGCGCCAGAGGCGACACCAGCAGTCCTGGCACAGAGGGATGGGTTGGGCTGTGGTCACTGTGGCCGCGGTTGGCCACGGAGGTTTTGAACATTGTAAATAAAGACATCACAACCTATTACTACCTATGTGTTTGTCTCCAATGTGTGGTACTGTGATCCCCTGAGTACCCTGTACCCCATGCTGTCACCCTGCCCACATGTGCCTACCCATATTCCTCAGGGGTGTGGTGTCTGCACTGCCACCAATCAATGCACATACGTTATACCATGCCCTGTGCGCCATGGACTGTGCCAGGTGGTCACCCTCCTACCTATGCGTGGGGGTATACCCAACCTCTCTCGTTGCCCAGCAAGATGTTCACGGTGGTACATGTCTGTTGTAAGGATCTGTCACTCTCTCCCACCCCATATGCTCTCCATTATTATACACATATGTGTGACCATCCTCTCTGCCCACAACAGGGCCTACGTGACTGTCTACCCACATAGGCTTGCATGCGGCACAGGCAGACAAAGGTAGCTCACTACAGTCAGCTGATCACTCTTCCCCAACACTTGTAGTTCCCTACCGCTCATCCTCAGGACCTGCATTGACCTGTCTCGGCCTCACCAGCTATACCCCTGTACAGCTCCTGGGTATAGTGCTCCCTCCCATCCTTCCTGCCACATACCTTCTGCTGGCCATCCCCCCCATTCCCCTATGAGCATGGTGCATAACATATGCAGCCTACACATGACAGGCAGCAAGCATGTGGCCATAGCTGGTGGTATACAAAGCAGTGCGGTACATCAGAGGGGCACCAGGGGGCACTGACGGCTACGCACATGACTAGACCCCACACATGAGTGTGGAGACGGTCCATGTATGTTACATATGTCTAATACACATACACATAGGGATGAACACATATGTCCCATGCTCACTTCAACAGTCTGTCTATAAGGAAGACACGTGACCAATGTGATGTATAACTAAACATGTGTATTTACATATATGACACGGCTAATATTTTCTGGTAGACCCATGCTGTGGCCCAAGTGACAGGACACCACAGGGCATGTGTGTGGCCGCCACTCTGCCCCTCAGACACTCCAGGGCCACCCATCAGGGGATGGCTGCCGAGATGTACCCCCCATACCAGCTGAACGCTGCATGTGCATCTCGGCAGCCAGCCACTGAATGGCGCTTGCCAGTCACCACATGGTGCAGTCCTGGGACTGCTGGCATTGCAGCACACCAAGCACTGCCACAGACAGGTCCCGGGCACACCTGCCACCACATCCGCCCCAGGTGCTTGGAGTCTTTGTGGTGGCATGTGCGTGGGCCCTGTCTGTGGCACGTGGTGGTGTCACTGCACCCACACGGCCTCCATTACCACACACTTGCGGTAGCTGACAGGAACCCACAGTGCCCTGTGGTGTCGTGTGTCCCCTCCCACCCATAGGGCCACCCTCTACTCCCTCCACCCCCCTGACACCTCCCACCCAACCTTGCCCTCCTCTCCTCCCCCCCCTCCACACTCTCATCCTCCTCCTCAACCTCCCCCCCACCCACCGGTGCACCGGAATGACCCTCAACTTCCTCTTCCTCCTGCCCCACACCACCCTCCACCCACTCCATTTCCGCAGAGTTGTCCTCTGGCTCTGCCCCCTCCTCCTCCTCCTCTTCCATCGGCTGGACTGGAGCTGCGGGCCCTGTGGTGTGTGTCCCAGATGTAGATGCCCATTCCGCAGCAGCAGCAGCCTCTGTTGGGGAAGACAGTCATTAGGACACCATCATGACATTCCCACACCACATAAACATTGTGTGGCCACATACAGGCTGTTGGCCCACTGTGACATGCTGTACATCCCCACAGTGGCCACAACACTCACTGTCAAGTTCCTGCTGCACCTTCCTTTGTAGGCAGTCAAGGAAATCCGGGCAGTGCAGCCGCAACTCCCGTCCCTTCTTCCAAAGGTCCTCCACCTGGGGGGGAATGCAATGGGTGGGAACATCAGTGGGAGGATATCTCTGGTGGGTGGCCAATGCATATCACACATCACTGCATGCAGCAGGGTGTTGCTGCTGCTCTGGCCAGTGGGTCCTCTACTACCTGTTGGCAGCGCCGCATGCATGTGTGGCTGTGGGTCTGCCCATATGTGGGGTGCCAGCAACATGTACTGTGTGCTACCCCCTGGCCCCCTTACCCTGTTCCCACACCCTCCTTGCATGACATGGGTGCACCATGCCATGTGTGTGGCGGTCACGGTCTCCAAAAGAGGTATTTCCAAACTTCCTGTATGCTGCGGCAGACACCTGTGTATTTGGCTGACCCACACACATCAGCCGACACACCCACCGTGGCACCATGAGCTCTCTAAGGAACATGTGCGATGTATTCTGACCTCGCCCGGTGATTGGGTGGGCTAAACACATCAGCAGGAGCCACTACCATGACATCAGACTTACCACTCTACCTCTGTGGTCAGGACTTAGGCCTCCTGTGAATAGGGCAGTTGTGGCCAAATGCAACCGGAGCATGCACAAAACCACCTGGCTGAGCTATAGACCTATGTTATCTGGTCTATGCCCTCCCGGGGGTCGGGCAGACCAGTGACACCCCAACAGCTGCAGTTACACTGACACCAGCAGCTTTAACAGATCTCTGTGATCAGGTGTGGGCCTCCTGGTGTTGGACACAGGAGTGTAACACCAACAGATGCAGGTACCCTGACACCAGGATTTCGAACATACCACAGTAATCAGGTCTGGCTCTCCTGGGGGTAGTGTGGATTTAAACACATGCACAGCCGCAACTACCATAACAACAGGATGTATAACTGACCTCTGTAATCCGGTCAAGGCCTCCTGGGGATAGGGTGATTCAAACACATGAACAGCAGCAACTTCCATACCTACAGGATTTATGCCTGACCTCTGTAATCAGGTCAGGGCCTCATGGGGGTGTGGTGGATTGAAACACAAAAACAGCAGCAACTGCCATACCAACAGGCTTTAAATAAGATCTGTGTAATCAGGTCACGGCCTCCTGGGGGTAGGGTGGATGTAAACACATGAACAGCAGCAACTACCATACCAAAAGGATGTATAACTGACCTCTGTAATCAGGTCAGGGCCTCCTGGGGGTAGGGTGATTCAAACACATGAACAGCAGCAACTGCCATACCTAAAGGATTTATGCCTGACCTCTGTAATCAGGTTAGGGCCTCCTGGGGGTGTGGTGGATTGAAACACAGAAACAGCAACAAATACCGTACCAACAGGTTTTAAATATGATCTGTGTAATCAAGTCACGGCTTCCTGGGGGTAGGGTGGATGTAAACACATGAACAGCAGCAACTACCGTACCAACAGGATGTATAACTGACCTCTGTAATCAGGTCAAGGCCTCCTGTGGGTAGGGTGATTCAAACACATGAACAGCAGCAACTGCCATACCTACAGGATTTATGGCTGACCTCTGTGATCAGGTAAGGGTCTCCTTGGGGTGTGGTGGATTGAAACACAAACAGCAGCAACTACCGTACCAACAGGATTTATGGCTGACCTCTGTGATCAGCTCTAGGACTCCTGGGGATAGGGCAGATGTGTGAGGCTGTAACTGCCTCAACGTCCATAACACCAGGAGGACTGTCAGACATCTTTAGTCAGGTCTCAGGACTCCTGAGGATATGGTGGATGTACACACATGTACAGCAGCAACTTCCATACCAACAGTATTTGTAACTGACCTGTGCAATCATGTCACGGCCTCCTGGAGGTAGGGTGTATTTAACCACATGTACAGCAGCAACTACCATACCTACAGGATTTCTGCCTCACCTGTGTACTCAGGTCAAGGCCTCCTGGAGGTAGGGTGGTTTTAAACACATGAACAGCAGTAGCTACCATACCAACAGGATTTATGCCTGACCTCTGTGATCATCTCTGGGCATCCTGGGGATAAGGTGGATAAGCACCCATGAACAGCAGCAGCTACCATACCTACAGGATTTCAGCCAGACCTCTGTAGTCAGCTCATGGACTCCTGGGGATAGGCCAGATGTGTGAGGCTGCAACTGCCTCAACTTCCAAACCACCAGGATGAGTGACAGACGTCTTCAGTCAAGTCTCTGGACTCCTGGGGGTAGGATGGATTTACACTCATGCACAGCAGCCACTTCCATACCAACACGATTTCTAACTGACCTCTGTGATCAGGTCTAGCCCTCTTGGGGGTTGGGTGGATTTTAACAAATGTGCAGCAGCAACCTCCATAGCAACAGGATTTCTAACTGTCCTCTGTATGCAGGCAAAGGGCTCCTGGGGTTCGGGTGTCTTTAAAACACATGCACAGCAGCAACTACCGTACCAACAGGAGTTAAATATGACCTGTGTAATGAGGTCAAGGCCTCTTTGGGGTAGGGTGGATGTAAACACATGAACTGTAGCAACTGCCATACCAACAGGATTAATAACAGACCTCTGTGATCAGTTCTGGCCCTCTTGGGGGTTGTGTGGATTTAAACACATGTGCAGCAGCAACTTCCATACCAACAGGATATCTCACTGACCTATGTATGCAGGCCAAGGCCTCCTGGGGTTAGGGTGTATTTAAACACATGTACAGCAGCAACTACCATACCTACAGGAATTATGCCTCACCTGTGTGATCAGTTCAGGGCCTCCTGGAGGTAGGGTTGATGTAAACACATGTACAGCACCAACTACCATACCAACAGGATTTATGACAAACCTCTGTGAGCAGGTCATGGCCTCCTAGGGATACGTCATACTTGCACACAGCAGCATACACACCTACTTTCAGCACTGCTTACACCACAGAATGTTGCCTCTCTCATGTTGTACATGTAAGATGTGCATTGATTGCTGGATTTTCTGTTGCACACCTTGCATCGTGTGACCTGACCCCATTCACTTACCTCACGTGGGTGGTCAGCAGTCTGATTAAAGCACCTAGTGAGGTGCCCCCATGCCCTCCTGACGCTGTGGAGGTCTTGCCTTCTAGATGATCTGGGAAATAACCTTGTCTGCTTGGTGCAGATCAGGTTTGCTAGGTGTTTTAAGTCACGCCTGTTGAAGGCTGGCTGACGTGAGTGCCACGGGAGTGACTGGGTTGCTGACGCAAGTACGCACACCGCGCATGCGCGATGGTGCTCATGCCATGCACGCCACACATGTGCATTGCCACACACAGTGCGCATGTGTGGTGGCACACTGCCACACACGGCGCCGCCACTCCCGGTACACGGCGACCAACGGTGGCGGCGCTAACATATGCAGCATAGCAGGCTGTTTGCCATTTAGCCATGCTGCTTTGTGGGGCTCCTTATGCCGGACATTCTGCCATGCCATGCTCTTCAGTACCTTGGAGTACACGTCTACATTTAAAAAAATTTATGCTGCAGCCACACATTGCAGAGATGTGTCAGACTATTGTTGCCATGATATGCAGCTATCTTAGGCACTTATTTTGATTTCAGAGCACTGGGGTATCCAACCCATCACCACTGTCTGGGAAGTGTATTAACCAGTGTGCTATGCCTTTTAACACCCCTATAGAACACTAATACTATCACTCTATGTTAACTAACCACCCCAAATCCGGGGAACTTGTTCCTAAACAAAACTTATTAAACACGGGATTAAGTCTCAGACTTCCCGACACTTCAAATGCTAACTGCCAGAAACCTGGCAGCAGCAGTGCCAAATAGCATCAATGACCAGCACGTAGTAAAGCAAGTAAGAAAGTAACGGATCTTATAGATATGCTGGTTGAAATTAAAAATATATGTTTCACCCAAAAAGTGACTTATCTTATAAATACGGTGAAAGTATTCAGATGAATATTGAGTTTCTCCCAACTGTTCAGAAAATATTATGTTGTCCCTATTTTCTGAACAGTTGGGAGAAACTCAATATTCATCTGAATACTTTCACCATATTTATAAGATAAGTCACTTTTTGGGTGAAACATATATTTTTAATTTCAACCAGCATATCTATAAGATCCGTTACTTTCTTACTTGCTTTACTACGGGCAGGTCATTGATGCTATTTGGCACTGCTGCTGCCAGGTTTCTGGCAGTTAGCATTTGAAGTGTCGGGAAGTCTGAGACCTAATCCCGTGTTTAATAACAAGTTTTGTTTAGGAAAAAGTTCCCCGGATTTGGGGTGGTTAGTTAACATAGAGTGATAGTATTAGCGTTCTATACGGGAGTATACACTCTGAGAATACGCTTTATTACAATGTTATGCCTTTTAACATAGCAATGGCTCGCTACACAGCATCACCAGGTCATCTTCACACACTTTCAGCTGTGCTTACCGGGATAGTGGATGGCCACAGCTAAGGCACTTTACTGGCTACCTTAGGTTCCGCAACTGGGGTGAGTGAATTGTTGGGTGTAAACAGAGGTTTAATCTCTCTGAGTGACTGCTACAGGCAGTTTTCCAGAGAACTCAGTTTGTATATCGCTCAACAGCTAATATTGCAGCCTGCCCCACAAAGCACTCTTTAAACATACATACTGCATGCGACTGACCACACATACATAATTTGTTTTATGTGCTAAAAGGCTTTGAAGTCATGATCTTGCGCTATGTTAGATCCATCCAGTAAAATAAATAATTTGGCCCTCTAGGGGAATGAACCCATGACCTCTCTCCACTCAGGTCATTGTAATAACCATTGTGCTACATCAATATTCTTCTAAATATAACTATGGCTAGCCACTGCACAGGTGCAGGTCAACATACACACTGTCAGGTATGACTACCAGGTTAGGATAGTACCAAGATTACCCATGATGCACTTCACATGCAGAACAGCTGTCTACATCTGCTCACAAGATGGGGTTTGCACATCTGCTGCAAGTAAGCTGGGAAAAGGTGAGTGACCATGCGTGTTGATGCCACAGAGTACCTACTGACCATGACATTTTCCTTATTCTGTGCTCACCCTGATGGTGAGGTAGTGTGTCCAGCTCCAGGTCCACATTACACAGGTTGATTACAGTGAGCTTTGCTGCAGGTCACCATTAATGATAGTGTGTGAGGTATTCTTTGCAGACAGGCTTGGAAGTGTATATGTCCATGTCTAATTGGCATTGATGTGTCACCCTTGTGGACCATGCTGCACACAACATAAGGCATATCCAGTGAGGTTGCCATGGACACCTGATTCTGGAGGTGGGGTGTGTCATGACTCACATGATGACGATGTATGTAGAAAACCACCCTCTCGGGGTCAGGGTGGTTTACATGGTTTGCCAACAACAAACACACAATATCACCTTTTGCATTAGGGGCAGTGGGGGTACATGATGAGTGACTGTGGGACCAGCAACCACAATCCTAATGCTGACTGAACAACTGATGCAGATCTGCACATGGAACAGGGGCACTGGCAGACAGGTTCTGTGCCTGGTCAGCTCAGCTCCCCCCCACTACAATCTAACCTTCACCAGCAGAGGGCAGTCAGTATGCATGGTGTTGCGGCCATACACATGCAAACTGCAGATAGTCTGCTAGCACATACATAGCGCATGTTCATAGCAAAACAATGTGTAGCCAAACGTGTGAATTTCTACAAACACCATGCTGGTCTGTCAGTGATTAGGTCCCAGAAATGGCAATCCACAAATATCACTTAACAGAAACACAGTTTAGCACTATGTGATAACCTACACATCCCATGGTCACTGCTCAGTCAGAGTGAGAGTGACCTCAAAGCATGACATGCTGTGTCCACTTTGTACTTGCAGGTGGTGGTCGCACACTACAAAATGCCACCCACTGCCATCTACCCTTCCCAGATGCCTCCTGCCCAGATCCCCTTGACATACCCACAATACCTTGCAACTCATTATGCACATTACCAGACTAACGCTGATAACTGTGCAAGCATTGTGGTCTCCGGATGGTGTTTGATGCCACAAACCACTGGGTAGACATACACAGGCTCCCACACCTATTTCTGCATTGCACAAAGATAGAGGTGGGGACAGCCGTGGCCACCACACAAGTGATGTGCACAATGAAGGCAGTGTAAAGACATGCAATACTGTTAGGGTCAGTCTCTGGGGTGGTAACCCCTGTCATAAGCCAATCTGTAGGCACACTCCAAATAGATTTGAAAGGTTGCTAAGATGCATCTCTCATAAAACGTTGCCTTAACGTTTGATTTGTGATCTGACATTAGGCATAGTCACCTTTTCATACATATATGGTATGTGCTGCCATGTTTAAGATGTCATTGCTAGGGTATACAGGTGATGGTGGAGGTAGCTGCTGCTCCACACAGGTCCCAACAGGCAGACGCTCCATAAGGCTTTGGCTGTTTTGTTGTTTCTGCCTCTGTTGGCTGAGGCTCTGGGGCTGTGGTTCCAGAATCCGGTACTGGTGGCCCAAACATGTTCCCGGTTTCCAGCATTCCCCTAATGAATATACATGGCATACATTTGCATATGATGGGGGCAGTGCATGTAAATGCATCTCATTCATATTTATTAGTGACATCCTGACAACCTAAATGGTGTTTGGACCTCCAGGTCTGGTGTTGCGAACCTCTGTTCTGGGAATTAGACATGGTTATGGTGTATGTGATCTGCAGGGTAAAATATTGGGACATGGTCTACAGGTGCCCCATCTTGGACTCAAACCCATGACCTTCTGCCCCTGAACACACTGGCTGTGTGTACTGCACCAAACTTTTGCCACAGAAGCAGGTTATTCCCTGGGGATACCATTAGTGTTCATCAGACAGACCTTGTCTGTTGTACCGCACAGCACCCACCTAAACAGGGCTTGGCCTTGGTCTGCTGTGGGCATATGCCACTGCCCCCTCCACCACCAGCACCCTTCTGCCACCATGCTGACATGCCCTTATGCTGGTGGTGCTGGTGGTGCGCAGTCCCAGGCCATCCAGTGTGCCGGTAGGAAGCTGCCTATTTCTCAGGTAGGGGTGCCTAAATGGGCATGCGCGCTTCCCCCCGGCACAGCCTGCCAATGTTATGTGCCCTTGGGGGTACCTGCTGGGTAATATCCCCTGGGACACTGTGGGACACACACTCATGCCCATGTTGGACCCTCGTCAGTTGCTGTCTTGCTGCTTTACAGTTTCGGCATTCCTATGTGCCACCTAGGCATCTGCCTAGTCTGCACTGTGCCCCAGCTGGACCACAGCATGTACCGCCTGCAGCCTCCTGTATCCCATTTACAGCATCAGTACAGTTGCCCTTTCCTACGTGCCCAGTCTGCTGTTGCTGCACATGTGCACGCCATAACAAACCTAGCCAATATAAACGAAAAAAACCCTGATCACCGCTATTTCAATGTGGGATCATTCACTTTGTAGGGGGACAGAGCATAGACCCTTCCAAACATGATATCTTCCTTTTTACGCTTTGTCAGTAGTGTTTCTTTATGTTTATCATTAATATCACTATTGGCCAGCTTGGTTATTGGGATTTCAAATGTGGTTCTGGTCATTTTATATGTTTATTTGCCTTTTTGGTTCCTGCACATGTATCACTACTATCACTTCTCTGGGTTTCCCTGCCTTTGCTGTACATTGCTGACTGAAATGGTTTCTCTCTCCTGCAAATGTGCCTGTAACGTGAGGGTTTCACTGGCGTCAGTGTTCAGACCCGGATTTCACAGCATTAGTGTGCCTGGAGCCTCTCCCCGCCCACTCTCTGCCCATTGACTCCTATCTCCGCCCTTTGGGAGGCCTTACTCCACCCTTCAGATCCGAATTTCACAGCGTTAGTGTGCCTTAATGCCGCCGCTGATGTTATCACGCGATACGTGATGTTATGGCACGATAATGTTACATTATCATGCGATAACGTTATGTATCGCGCGATAACGTCACCGCTGCTACATTAAGACGGTTTAGTAAAAATACACCTTAGTCCTACTTTTCATGCAGTTTAAGCTGGGGCAGTCTGTAGGCTATCCAGATAAAGGCTTTCAATATCATAGAAACATAGAAACATGACGACAGAAAAAGACCACATGCCCTATCTAGTCTGTACTTCCATATCAACAACTACAACAGTCCCCTTTTTTCCTTTAGCCCATTTGTTTTTCTCTAAAACTTGCTTTTTAGTCTCAGTATATCATCACTCTAATGATTTTCTGATTAGATTTTTATTACAAATTTTTAGACGTGCCACAGAAGAGGGTATTGGATTAGCAATAATGGTCATTCAATAAAAACAAAATAAAAAAGGATATAAGCTGATAGCTTTTTAATTCACTAACCCTTAAATTATTTTTTTGTTTTGTGTTATTTATTAATCTTTATGAGCCCAATATTCAAGTAGGCAGGTTATGCGCAGCTATGGTGCATAGCCCTGCCCACTCACCCCTAACCCTGGATATTCAATGCCACGGTGACAGCATTGTCTATCTGGTTTTGGCGCCCAGAGAAAACCGCCACAGAGTCTAACTGGGTAGCAGTGATATTGGACTGCTACCTGGTTAGCAGTACCCCCGCCTTCGCTCCGCTCTGGAACACTCCCAAAACACCCCGATGCTAACTGGATAGCATTGAGGTGCATAGGGGGCGTGGACAGGGATATTCAACAGCACTAACCGTGTATGTGCCATTGAAAATCCCCATTTAAAGCATTTACAGTTTACTGGGCTGTAAACCATGTAATGCCTTTTGAATTTCAAGCCCTATTTGTATACTTTCAAACAGACTAACACACAACCACACTACTTTATGAAAGAGAAGGAAATATCTTATTGGCACCTGAGGACTGTAGATGGAAACCTAGAACTTTCAACAGTTAGCAATGTAGTTATACCATATATAGTAAGGACCAGAGGTATGATGAAGGAAATCTTGCAATAGTACAAAACATGGAAACATTAAAAATTAAATCCCTTAAAGGGCAAACAAATTTTAATTTTGTGACGGTCTTTTTTTCTGAAGAATTAAAAAAAGTCTTTATTATTATTATGATTAACTGCTCGTTTCTCAGTTCCTTAACAAAGGAACGTGGCAAGCTTAAAACACAGAAGACTGCTGACAACCCAGCTGCTGACTACATCCAATTAACAAAGCAAAATACATTGTTCCAGCAGAATATGGGTAACACAGTGCCTGCCTACTGTCACGTGTTAAAAATGCTCTTGATGATAAATTTGCTCTGCTACCATCAGCAGTTTTTGATCTCCGAGGTACACTTTCCATCAGCGATGAAATTGAAATTCAATGCTGTTGCAGAGCTTTATGCTGGGTGAAGGTTGGCTGAAGTGACAGAGGATGTGGCTCTTTGGCAGAGTATGTTACAAACAGAAATATTCTGCCTGTTGAACAGCAGAATCAAAACTCTTCTGACTTCCTAAAATATTTATCAGATGGGCATCCAGTACCTTCAACTAGAAATATGTTATAGCACGTTAAGATAAAATGCTTCAAGGTACAGTGCTGGGTTCTAATAAGCTCTCATGTGAAATACGAGGACCATGATTGAAGCACATTAAAGCCTGATGTAAAATAAATGAAAAAGCCACTGCAGAGGCAGCTAAGTGTAGCTTTGCGTGCACCGCAGTGGCCAAATTGTTTTAGGTACTGATCATTTGCTAAGATTGACGTGAAATACTGTATGACCTTTCAATTTCCAAAGAGGATCACTGAGCGAATACTGCACCAGTTAAACTTTTTAAATGTTTTATATCACCAACTGAGTGGATATTCATCTAGAGATCACTTAGATGAAATAGAAATATCTTTGTATTTAACAATTGAACTGTACAGCACTCATACTGATGACACGCTACTAATTATGCATATTGTGGGCTCTTGTAAAACTACTGGGCTATTAGAAGGTATTGCATATGATGGAAGCAGTCACCAGCTTCCCTGAGTCACCCATAGATTGTCAACTCTGCACTGTAACAGAGAGGGTCTTTTACTAATGGGTGCAAGCTGGCAACACATGTTATGGCATGTGGTGAAGGCACATTGGGTCACGCATTGCCAGTTAGGGCGAGGCCATGATAGTTGGCACAGGACAATTTCCACGCTAACTGTGCAACACACATTAGGGTTGTGAGTGGCAAGTTAGGGACAAAGAGTGGCACAATGAGCTCAGTGCAGTTAGTGCTGAGTTCATACCACACTGCATTAGCGCAAATTCACCTAATGCCACCTCAATAGGTGAATTTAAGCGCACCTGTGCTAATGCCGCCCATGTTAGGGGGAAGGGCTCCATGTTAACTGCTGGGGAAATGCTTTCCACACTCTTGACAGTTAATGTGATTGTGTTGCACCTAATGCGCCATAGTTCCAGCGCTTTTTGTGCATTAGGTGAAACACCCTAGTGCCCATTAGTAAAAGGGTCCCAAAGAAAAAAAAATGGGCACTTGTGATTTACCTCTTTAGAATTTCCAGACAAACCCCCAAATCCAAATAACAGCACACTAAGTGAAAGTGACTGCAGATTTAACAATTAAGTAATACAAAAACAGAAATCTATACAACCCACTAATGATATGCATGATCAACTTATCATCTGTGACAAGATGGTGTCATCCAAGTAATATCATTATTTCATACAGTGCCACATTCTCTTTAACCCCCCCTCCCCCCCAAGTCTGTAGGGCATTGATTTATTAAACATTTTTCCTACAATACTCTCCAATGGTACACACTGGTGACATCTGGGTCCTAGTCTCCCAGGAGTATACTCCAACCCCTCCCATTTCTTTCTCCCAAGCTAATCTATAGGGGAAATATTTTATGGGATATAGAAGAGTTGCCTTAAACACAATCAGCAGTGTGGAATTCCATCTGCAGGTCCCCACTCCTCCACCCATGAACTGAAGCCTGCAAAACTTTGCCACTCCCTTCTAACAAATCCTGAATTGTGCTTAAAAATATTTCTTCCCCAATATTAGCCAGTCTGGGTAATGCAGCCCCCCACTGTCATCCGACAAGAGGTCATGTGATGGAACCAGCCCTTGCAAGAACACTACAAGTTTGGAAATTAGAACATTCACCCATTTGTGCAATCTCAATGGCCTCAAACTAAAAATCATCATGCCAAACATGCTGGCGAATAATTTGAGATCAAATTACAAGAGCATAGGGAAAATTTGCCCAATACGGTCCATGTCTTTCACTCAACAAATGTTGTTTGTGACATAGTGGGTCCTTCTAGCCCGTTTAATGAAGCTAAAAAGCCAGGAAGCAGCGGCCATGACAGAACGGTATTTTGAGGCTAAATTCTCAAGAACCTCAAAATCCGGCGTTCTGGGCATGACGCAGGCGGATAAAGTGAGTAAGAATTTTGAATGTAAAGTACCTTGGAAAAATAGTGGTTTCTCCTCTACAAAAGGAAAGTGTTTCAAATGTGGAGATGTTGGGCACTGGCAAAAAGATTGTATTACACGTACTGCCTTAATATCTGGTAATGGGGAAAACCTTAAAGCAGGCTTTTTGCTACCAGTCCAGGTGGAGGGCATAAAGGCCCAAGCGATACTAGACTCGGGCGCTAACCAGAGTATGGTGTCCCAATGGCTCTGGGAAGCCATACAAGCTCAAGTAGCGCCGAGTCCAGCAGTGGGGCAGGTGAAAGTACAGTGTTTGCACGGGTCAGCCTCCTATTACCCCGTATATGACCTCATGATAGAAGGTTTAGGAGCAGCCAAGAGAGTAAAGGTGGCAATAATCCCACAGCTGTTACATGATGTAATTCTGGGAAATGATTGGCCCCCATTTTGCCGGGGAATTGAAAAGGGAATAGCAGAGAGGACAGGCTATGTCTCTACCCGCTCCCAGGCAAGAACCCCTCATAGGGAGGAGGACCCTGCTGAAGAAGTGGCAGGCCCATCTCACGTTAGGGAAGATTCCCCTGACTTAGAAAGGGGATATGATGAGGAAGCAATAGACCCATTGCCCATACAGACTGACCTTTTTGATACCATGCCCAAGGAGGTAAAGAAAGGAAAGGCCAAGAAAAAACAAGAAAGGCAGCACAGGACCCAAGGAAGGGCTGATTTGGGAGCCGGGGAGTGCTTACCATGGGTACCCTCGGAGTTGGTAAATAAATTCCCATCCTTCCCAGGGGAACAGAAAGCGGATCCCGCTTTGAAAAGAGCCTTTGTGTTTGCGCAGGAGGAAAGAGATACTCTGCCCCGATTCCTTTTAGAAAGGGATATCCTGTACAGGGAGAGTAATAACCCACTTACCGGTGAGGTGAGAAAGCAGTTGGTGGTACCAACCACATTTAAGGCCATTGTGATGCGTCTAGCCCATGACCACCCAGTAGGAGCCCACAAGGGGATTCAGGGGACATTGGACCAGGTCTTGGCCTGTTTTTACTGGCCAGGGGTCTACAAGGAAGTTTCCCGCTATTGTGAAGCATGTCCAACCTGCCAACGGGTTACTGCCTCGAAACCGAGAGCAGTGCCTATGATACCCACACCGGCCATATCCACGCTCATTAGGCGAATGGCAATGGACATCATAGAGCCACTCGTGAGGACTCCCCGAGGTTTTCAGTACGTATTAGTGATCGTTGACCAAGCTACACGGTTCCCATGGGCCATACCCATGAGAAACACATCTGCCAGAACAATAGCTTTGGAATTGATAAAATTGTTCTGTGAGGTTGGCTTCCCTCAGGAGATGCTCACTGACCAAGGGAGCAACTTTTTATCGAAATATTTAGCCAGTGTGTGGGATGCTTTTGGCATACACCACGTGCGGACTGCAGCATACCACCCCCAGTCCAATGGGATGGTTGAAAGAACAAACCAGACCATAAAGCAAATGCTTAGGAGGGGACTAGATGGGCAGACGTCCGAGTGGGATACATTGTTACCTTTTGTTTTATATGCGTGTAGGGAGCATGTACAGGCATCCCTAGGGGCATCCCCGTACGAGCTGTTATTTGGTAGAGCCCCCAGAGGAGTTCTCGACATACTCAGGGAACAATGGGTAGAACCAGATAGGGGGGAGACAGACGTACCCCAGTTCCTCAAAGACTTAAGAAGTCATTTGAAGAGAACGGCGCAAGCCTCTTTGTAAAACTTGCAGGCTAGCCAAAAGAGGCAGAAGAAGTACTACGACCGGGGAACAAAACCCCGTCAATTGGCAATAGGCGACAAAGTGTTGATTATGGTGGCCAAGGTAGGTCCAAAATTTGAGTCCAGATGGAAGGGGCCCTGTAAGGTAGTGGAGAGGGTAGGTCCCGTCTCATACAGGGTAGAGAATAGTAAGGGCCGGCGCCAGGTATATCACATTAATGTCTTAAAACCCTGGCAAGAAAGGGTAGCTACAGTACAATTATCTATGAAGGAGCACCACAGGAACCCTACACAAGGGATTACGTGCTGTCCGTCGCAGGCTTTGGCAGCCCGTAATATTGTAAGGGGGGGATCTTTGACATAGTGGGTCCTTCTAGCCCGTTTAATGAAGCTAAAAAGCCAGGAACAAAAGTAGAGTTGAGCTGTAAACAGAAGCACATGGCTCCTGGTTACCGTGGGAACCAAGCAGAGAGGCAAGAGAAATGCCGGTGCTACCATTCAAGGGGTGAATCACAAGGTAATGCAGGACACCTGTTTGGGGGTGGAGTTGAGCACGGCCCCAGAATTCACCCTATTAAGGAAACTTCAGTGGAGCTTATGAAGGCAGGCAGAGAAGGAGGTAATGAAGAGCTGGCTGAAGAAGCAGGAAGTGAGGCATATGAGCTGGAGAGAGAAGCCATTGAGAGCTACACTGAAGACAGCTATGCCCAGAGTAAGCCAGAGTCTCTATGGAAAGGAGAGACAGATTCCTTCTTGAGGAGAAAGAAAGAAAGAAACCCCAAGGACAGGATATAACAAGGGCAAAGGAGATTGTCTGCAATATCCTGGGGAGCACGGGAGAGACAGAAAGCCTAGGAGGCAAGTGAAATGCTATGAGCAGGGCTTAGGTTGGGAACCTACAGCTATTCAAAAGCACCAGAGAAAACCTCCACCAGTAAGGCTGAAAGGTAAGCCAAAAGGCTTGAATGTAATTAATTACCGTGACTGTTTGTACCCAGAAGGGTGGTGCTGGGAAAAGAATACTGAGCCTAATAATCTGTGTGAAAGCCAGTACTTGACCCAGGCATATTGAGTAAAGCCTGGAGCAGTAGGAAAGGGCGTGGCACCAGCAGTGCCGTTTCAAACATTTCCTCATGACCAGGAAGAATTGATGGACTGTGAACCAGAGTGTATTGATACTGGAGAAGATATAGATATAATGGACTGTACATTATCTCTGGCCAATGGAATAATTTCATTGCGTTGAAAACCTGCTTGAAAAGAGAGTACAACACAGGTTTCATGTGGAAACAGAGAGCTGTGAGGAAACAGCGTGGTTTTGTTTGAATGTTTGTTTTCACCTTGGTTAATGCTGAAGAAAGCCTTTTTTCTGTTAAGGAACTTTTGTTTGTCCAAATAACAGTAAATACCTGGATTGTGTTTTCTGTTCATGGTAAAATCCACCCCGGGAGGGGAAATAAAATCCTTTGGTTGCTTAACCACTTTTTCCACAACTGCTCCTTATTGATTGGGTGAAAAGACTACATTTCCCAAGGGGCATTGCTCCAGGATCTGTAAAACAGCTATTTCAATAGGGAAAAATCCACTCCCTTAACCTCTACTCAGGGGTTTAAGGAGAGCTGGTGACAAATGGCGTAGTAGTTTGGATTTTTGCCTGGATTGGAGGACACCACAAGGACGGAGGTTCCTGCAGCAAAGAGCTGACAACCAGAGGAAAGATCCAGAGCTCGGCTGACGGTCGGTCAGACTGGGGAGTTCCCTTTTCTCAGTGCCTGTCTCTGCACTGGTGCCAGGTAATTGTGGCTGGGCACGGGTGGAGAAGGATACAAGGAGAAAGGGTGGTGCACAGGCATAGTGCGCGACGTTGAAAAAAAAAAAAAAAGAAAAGGGGAATTTTCAATAGGGAAAAACCCACTCCCTTAACCTCTACTCGGGGGTTTAAGGAGAGCTGGTGACATGTTCCAACCTGAACGAATAAACACACAATGGCTGGACTGAAAAACGTTGCACTTCCTGCACTAAAGGCAGTATCTGACACTACTGCAGAGTCCACAGGCCAAGCCAGTGCAAATGAATGACACAGGAAGTGAGGGCAAGATGGAGTCCCCATTTGGACTTTGCTGCTCTCTTTCTGATCTAGAAAACAAATAAGTGCCCACACATCGAGGTGCACATTCTTGTGCACCTACATCTGTGATAAAAACTGGAAACAAGCAAGACATGAAAATGAACATGAACATATGTAACATCCAATGTCCTCAACTGTCAGTGCCCCAGATGTTGTATGGTCTGTGTTAACTGTATAGCCACAAAAGAAGCAGTGCCAATCTTGAAAGAATGTGTTCCAAAGAATCTCGGGTCAAAACTTGCCTTGTGTAAGCTGTGCTCCAATACTGCCCTGAAATGAAATGTTATTATTTATTTATTAGCATTTATATACCGCCTTTTCCAGAAATCAAGTGCAGTTTACAGGAAACTAAAACAAAACCAATTACTTGGAACAGTTCAAGTAATTATAAACATTAAATCAGGGAACTATTTACAAAGAGTGAATCTTCGTAACTTTAATATGAAGAAGTAAAGAGTGTTTTGCTGTTATTTGCAGAACGTGCATTATTTGCAAGTGTGGTTGCAATCAATCAGAATAACATGGAGGGCAGAGGATCACCTACTTATTGAGGAAGGGGGTGTTAGGTGGGATGTTAGGTTGGATCAATGTTGACTGGTTTCAATGATTTCCAAAATGCTGCATGAAAAGGTGTGCTTTAAGTTCCTTATGGAACGTGGAGAGATCATTGACAGTTCTCAGTTTATCAGGTAGGGTGTTCCAGAGTATAGGTGTAAAGTATGAGAATGCTCTATTGCTAGTGGCTTGGTTAGATTTATGAAAGTCAGAGGGGACTGCCAGTATATTCTGAGTGCACCCTCTTCTTAGTCATATAGCTGTTGGTTTGGTAATGAGAGAAGTAAGGTGAGAGGGGGCTATATTCCTTAAAGGTTTAAATGCCGTCAGTAATTTATTATTTTATTTATTTATTTATTAACATTTTTTATATACCGCACTATTCATTATCAGCGCGGTTTACATGGAACAAGAAAACTTCAGACAAGTTACATTTATCTGGGTTATTACATATAACAGGACCATTAACTTGGATAACCGGGTCAATTATTTACAACAAAACAACAACAAGAGCAACTATTTGTAATGGTTTGTAATTAATATGACTTTGAATTGGAAGCCAGTGTAAATTATATAGTATGGGAGTGATGTGGTCTGTTATAGGAGCCCTCCAGACAATGCATGCAACAACATGTTGGGCCATCTGTAGTTGATTTAGTGCTTGCTTAGATAGTCCTTGCAGAATGCTATTGCAATAGTCAAGATGTGGTGTGATCAATGCCTGGAGAACTGATCTGAAATTATGATTTGAGAGTAGGGGGGGTCTTAGTTGCTGTACAATCCTGAGTTTATAATGGATTGTTCTGGTAATTAGTTTTATGCATGTGACCATACTGAGGGTCTGATCTAGGGTAACACCAAGATATTTTACTTGTTTTTTACTAATAGGTCAGTCTCACTAAGGCACAATTTTGGGGGTGGAGTGAAGCCATGGTTCCTTGTTACATATAGCACCTCAGTTTTGCTGTACTTGATCTTGAAGTTGTGCTGGTTAAGCCACTTTGATGCTTCACTGAAGCAAGTTGTAATTTGATGGAGAATGAGGTTTACAATGTCAAAAGGAAGATAAAGCATTATATCATCCACATAAATGTAGTATCCTACATTGAATTTTTTGAAGATAGGGCAGATGGGCTGAAGATAGATATTAAAAGGGAAGGGCTGAGAGGGCAGAGCCTTGCAGTAGGCCTTGTTCTTTTTTGTATAGTTTAAATGTGTGTTGATTAATTTTGACCTGTTGGGTTCTGCCAGAAAAAAGATTGGAACCACTTGAAGACAGTGCCCTGTATCCCTAACTGTTTAAGTCTTGTAAGCAGCATGTCATGATTGATGCTGTCAAATGCAGAGGCAAAGTCTAGAAATATAATGATGAACATTTATTTTGTGTTGTCTATTCCTCAGATCAGCTTGTCAAATAGCACTAGGAGGAGAGTTTCAACACCGTGGTATGGCCAGAAACTATATTGGTGTTCATCTAGAGGGGCATGTAGATCCACATGGTCCTGGAGTCGGATTTGTACTATTTTCTCAATGCTAAGGATTCCTGAGATTGGTCTATATGATGTAGGACTGTTTTTATCCAGGGAGTTGTTCTTTAGAATAGAACAAATCATTGCTTGTTTCAATGTTGGCGGCATGTGTCAGGCTGTATGCACAATTTTGAATATGATAGGTGATAGTTCTGCCTTAGATGCTTTTAACCAGTTAACCAGGCAAGGATCAAGACTAGATGATGTCGTATTGATTTTGAAATTATGTTAAGATAATCTGTCTTGATCTGGGGTAACGTAGACCAAGTTACAGGGGAGACAAGGTTGGTATTTGGGGACAGAGTTGTATCTATGGCTGGTAGTTTCAGTTTGCTCATGTTATGGTTATCCAGAATTTGAGGTTTGATTGGAGGGTTGTTTACATCATCATTAGGATTGTGAATCAGAGTTCTTACAGTTTCAAACAGCTCTCTAGGGTGGTTGAAGGATTTTGTGAGTATGCTATTATGTGAGTATGCTATTATTCTCCTTATTATTAATAGTGGCTTTGTAGTGTTTTAAGGTATTCATGTAGAGTGATCTGTCTTCTATGGACTTGGTAGCCCTCCAGGTATGCTCAATCTTTGTAAGGATTTCTTTATCTTTCTTAGATCCTGACTGTACCGTGTTTTTGACTCTTCCTATGTTGGGAGATTGGTACTGTAGCTGCACTCTCTATTGAGGCATTCCAGTTTGATATAATAGCTTCCAAGTCTGTTAAGTTAGAGTTAATTCACTGGAGAGTATAATTTAGTAATCCAATCTTTTCAAATGGCTTATATCTTCTGGTCTGGGGGCCCTTAGCATGTGGGTATAAAGAGGGTATATGAGATGGTAATGTAAACTATCAAGTAGTGGTCTGACCATGAGACCTGTAGTGTCTCAAGGTCAGACCTATAGTGTGGGTGTGTAGGTTGAATATATTTGTAAAGATCATTAGGTAAGAAAACTAAGTCTAAAGTGTTTCCTCTGTTGTGGGTAGGAACACTGATTATTTGCTAATAGTCCATGTCAGACATTGAGCTTAGAAATACTATAGCATGAGTATTATACACTGAGGCTAGGTTGAAGTCACCTAGGTGGATAAGTGGCTTTTTTGTTGAAGAGGTAGAGACTGTTTCAATGAGGACATCAAGACTGGGTTAGCATTAGGCGGTCTATGTATTAGAAGGAGAGGAAGTTGTTCTTAATGATGAGAGTATCTATGGCCTCAATATTTTTAGATAGGTGGAGGGAGGCTTTTAACTTGTTTTTTATAATAATGAGAATGCCTCCTCCATATTTTGTTACCTTGGGGCAGTGGAAAAGATTGTAACCTGGGATTCTAAGTTAATTGGCTAGTACGGTATCTGATCTTGATAGCCATGTTTCTGTGATTCACATAACATCAGGATTGTTATCAGTAATGATATCTAGGATAGCAGGTATTTTATTCCTTAAAGATCATGCGTTAGTAAGGTAGCATGTGATCATCTTTGTATTAGGTATGCTAGGACAGTATGTTGAATGGTTCTATCAGGATCAATAACAATTAGTCTATCTGAATTCCATTTAAATCCAGTTGTTGGTTTATGACACGTTGTATTGGGACTATATAGAGTCTGACTATAAATTATAGATATGCACTGGTGTTGGTTTTGTGTATATTGGTGGGAATAACTCTGGGTTATGAGACAGAGGATAATACATATGTTGTAGGAACGCCAGAGGTAAGACTTAGGGGCTTGTTTACAAAGCCGCGGTAGTGGTTCGCGATCGCGATCGCAGCCGCGGCCCCATTGAAATCAATGGGGCCGCGGCTCCGATTACGATCGCAAACCGCTACCGCGGCTTTGTAAACAAGCCCCTTAGTTTCCATAATGAATCAGGGGGAATTGTTAGAGCTGGAAGCAACAACAGAGGATCTAGGTGTCTAGAACAGGCAGCAGTCTACCATAGTAGTGCAAAGGCTAGGGAGTACATTCGTTAAACTATCCAATATGTAGATATTGCATATGTTAAATGTAAGAGAAAATTAGCCAACTTTACAGGGTTGATCATTTGGTATATAGAAGAATACAGTGAGCAACAAGGCTGTGCAAGGGGACAGCATCTATCCAAACTGCTCAACTTCTGAGCCAGGCTGCCTTTTCTTATGCTTGCGTTGCTGTGTAATGAGGCCGAAGGGTGGAACTCAGCGGTGCTTAGAGTCTCTGAATTGCATGCAGGAGCATGTGCATGAAGTGTGGCCAGAGAGTGCAGTGCTCACCTAGGAGGGCTGGTTTGTGGCCTGGTCTGTGCGCTGCGAGAGGTTCGAGAGGATGGGACGTCTGATCGGCTGGTTGGTCTCTGCCGGGGAGAAATCTAGTTAGAGAGTTTTTTAAAAATTTTATTTATGCAATTTTGAAAAAAAAATTATGCAAACATAGCATTTATACAGAAAAACTGTTAAGAAAAAAAGGAGAGCAATGACCCCTCTGGATATATACATGCATAGTTACAGCATAAGCACAATAACTGAGGAACCAAGTTCATATAATGAGGAAATGAATGAAAAATAAACCAAACTGGGTAAGCAATAAGCCTATAGAATCAATAATCCAGGAACAATTAAACTATCTAAACAGGAGTAACTGTGGGCACTCCAGGTGGAGAGACTGGAGAAGCAGGGATTTTCTTGCCAGAAATGAATCTCACCAAATGAGAGAGGTCAAAAGAGACATATTTCACAGTTTGAATTAAATAATACATTTACATGGAAATTTCAAAAAGAAAATAGCACCCAGCTGCTGCATGGCAGGATACAGTAATAAAAACTGCTTCCTCCTTTTCTGTGTCTCTCTAGCCACATCGGGATAAATTCCAACTACAAACTTCACTTCATATCTTCTAAAATATAATTTCAATCCTGTCTTGGTCTGCCATATTTAATAAAGTCACGAGCATAGTTGCCACTGTTACAGATACTGTACAACTAAAATATTCTCTAGTTCTGCCCTTGCTGAAAACTGAGAAACATCCAGAAGAGAAGATTCCCCTACCTTAAGTGATCCCACCCACGAAGGGGGAATATGCTTAGCAAGTGAGGGCAAATAGTAAGCCACTTTTACAACAGACGTTTTATCGGCAGGCAGTCCCAAAGTCTCAGTCAAATATCTAACAAAAAGATCTTTCAGTGAAACTGTACCCAAACATAAGAAGTTCAACACACGTAGATTACAATTTTTTAATATGTTCTTCAAAGCATCCAACTTAAAATGCATATCCACAACCTTCTCTAAAGCAGATTGAAGATTCTGAGAGCTCTCCAACTTATCTTCCAAGGTTTTAAAGTTTTATCTTAATCCAAAACATTCCTCACATTTCTCTTGAAGTTTCACCTCAACAACAGCAGCAACTTTTTCAGCAAATTAGAAGAATAGAAACATGATGGCAGAAAAGGTCCAGAGGGTCTATCCAGTCTGCCCTTCCATACCAACTACTATAGTCCCTTTATTTCCTTTAGAGATCTTCTGTGTTGGTCCCATGTTTCTTGAATTCAGATACTGTCCTAGTCTCTACTAACTCCACTGAGAGACTGTTCCAAGAATCTACCTCTCTTTCTGTAAAGAAATATTTCCGCATATTGCTTCCGAGTCTATCCCCTTTCACCTTCATCCTATGCAACCTCATTGCAGAGCTCGCTTTCAATTGAAAGAGGCTATTCTCTTGTGCATTTATGCCACAGAGGTATTTAAACATCTCTATCATATCGCCTCTCTCCTGCCTTTCCTCCAAAGTATACATATTGAAATCCTTAAGTCTGACCCCATATGCCCAATGATGAAGTCTGCTGACCATTTTGGTAGCCACCCTCTGAATAGACTCCATCCTATTTATATCCTTTTGAAGGTGTGGTCTCCAGAATTGCACACAATGCTCTAAATGAGATCTCACCAAAGACTTATACAGAGGTACTATTACCTCCTTCTTCCTGCTGGCCATTCTTCTCACTATGCACCCAGGCATCCTTCTGGTTTTTGCCATGACCTTTTCTACCTGTTTAGCCACATCAAGGTCATCAAAAACAAACACTCCCAGGTCCCACTCTTCTTCTGTGGACAGAAGTTCTTCACTCCCTGAACTGTACTGCTCCCTTGGATTTTTGCAGCCCAAATGTATGAACCTGCATTTTTAGCATTAAATCTCAGCTGCTAAATTCTTGACCATTCTTCAAACTTGGCGAGATATTTGCTAATGTTATCTACTCATCTTCTTCTTTCTGTGAACTCTTGTATTTTATGAAGGCTACTCTCTTTTTCTTCACCTTTAAAGCAACTTCTTTCGAGAACTATAGCAGCCTCCTTTTACTTTTACATTTATTTACTTCGCTAACAAAAAGGTTTGCTGTCCTTATGTTATCCCCTTTCAGTTTTGCCCATTGCTTTTCTACATCCCCCAGCTATTCGCATCCTGTTAAGGACTCCTTGGGGTATTGTCCCATGTTGGCAAAGTTAGTTTCTTAAAGTCTAGGACCTTCACTTTGAATGTATTTTATCAGCCCTAGTTCTAATACTAAACCACACCATCTGGTGATTACTGGATGTGAGATTATCCCCCACTATAACACCTTCCCCATCAGAAACACTTTCCCTATTGGTAAACCCCAGGTCTAGTATGGCCCCTTCACGTGTGAGTTCTGTTAACAGTTTCTGGACTAATTCTCACAGTAAAGAATCCAGGATCTCCTTACTTATAGATGACACTGCAGCAGGGATGGGCCAATCAGCATCTGGCATATTGAAATCAACTATCATTAGCACTTCTCCTTTCATGACAATACTGTGAATCTCTTCAATTAAATTTCTGCTCTTTTCTTCTGCTGTGAAGGATATCTGTATTTCACACCAATGCAAATGGATTCCCTATTCTCTCTTTAACCCATAGTGCTTCCTCTTTCCCTTTTAAGCCCTATAATTCTGTAGCTTTAATATGATGTTTTTTCAATTAGTGTCACTACTCCTCCCCTTGTTCCTACCCTGTCTTTCCTGAATAAAGCATAGCCCGGTATAACCATCACTAAATCCAATTCAGCCTCTTCCATTAAAGCGTCAACATCTGGGATCTTAGTTTCCATAGTTTGGGCATTAATGCACACTGCTTTCCAGACATTACCCCTTTTTCCCATTTCTACAGAGGTATTACTTATCTGAGAGCTTCCACTTACCTGGGGTCTTTCTTCACCCATCCCCAATAAATCTAGTTTAAAGTCCTTTTTAGTAGGTTAGCCAGTCTGCTGCAGAAGACAATTTTACTCATCTTGGATAGATGGACACCATCTCTGTTCAGCAGAAAAATCATCCCATGGTCCAGGAAACCAAAACACTCTCGATGACACCATCTACGCAGCCATGCATTCATTTCCAGGATGTGAACTTCTCTGCCTCAGACTTTACTCTTAATGGGGAGGACTAAAGAGAACACTACCTTTGTTCCTATTTGCTTCACCCTCTCTCCCAGAGCCATGAAGTCACTCTTGATATGCTTGGAGGGATATCTAGCAGTATCATTTATGCCGACCTGGATGAGCATCATAGGGTAATGAGTCTCAGCAAACTCTATGTAACATCTTGGATTTTGGCACCTGGCAGACAGAACACCTCCCTAGAAATCAATTCTAGTTGGCAGATGGATGCCAACCACCACTACCCTTTGCCACCACTACCCTTTGCTTCCTAGTGGTCACTGATTCTGCAACTTTGGGATGCTTGAGCTCTTTTTCTTCCCATTCCTGGAATGTTTTCACCTTCTCCATTTCCAGGGCTGTATACTGGTTCTTCAGTTCAAGGGCTGGAGGAGTTGTATTTTCAGTTCTGCAGGCTCTGGTGACGTGTGTCCTACCCTCTTCATTATGTAGCATACCATCTTCACCTCTGTCAGAGAGCTTGGATGCCTCAAGAACCATCTCATCAATGTATTTCTCACTGTCACAGATGCTTCTCATCTCTTCTCTCAGCTCCTTCACTTGTTTCATGAGGGCTTCAGCTTTCAGGCATTGTGCACATGGAACTTGCCCTTTGATTGGAATGGGCTGTCCATGTGGATAGAGACAGAAACTGTAATGGGGGCAACAGCTTTGACAACATGATTCTACCCAGTCATAGTTCAGTTGTTGGAGCTGTAGTGCCTATTGAATGACATGATAAAGACCTACCAAAGTCCCTAACTTTTCCTCAAAGAAAGAGCAACTAGCCTCTTGTATGTGTGTTCTAACAGCTCTATTCTATGTAGTCCTGCTAGCTTGCTAAACAGTTATTATTTTACTCTATTAAATTCTGATATTATGCATCTGAGGTATATTGTTTAATCTGTTCCCTTTGTAAAATTATCTAATCAAAGCTCCTTCAAGAATATCAAATTGTTTATTTTTAGTAGCTATCCAAATGTGGAATTGTTTACTTCCTAGATTTTCCCTAACAACCAATAAAAAGTCTGTTATCTTTCCTAATAAACTAATTGGTAAGTTGCCCTATATAGCAAGAATTCTCACATGGGGTGGATAGGAGCTGGATGAGAAGGAAGGAATCTAACAACTGAGAAGGGCAGCAACTTCAGAGAGCTTGCTTTCCTCTTTAAACCTGAAGACTAGAGGAGAAAAAAAACCTAAAATAGCAGAGAAAAGCTTTGCCTAACAACAAAAAAATACCCCGTTTGTAATGTGGCTACAATTCACTGGGCAATGCAGTAGAAAAAGTTGTCAATTAAAAATTGTTAAAAAGCTCCCTTTAAGAACTCTCAGATAGAGAGTTTGTATTAAAGTGCCACAAAAGTACCGTGCTTGCAATGGAGACTTTGCAGGAATGGCAGTAAATGCAAGGCAGTACAGACCTCTATACAATAGTTGATTTACATGGGGGCACCAACGCAGAGCTTAGATCCACCACAGCTTGCCAAATAACTTCCAGTGAAAACACCGCTGGCCATGATTGAAAAGAGCTAGGGAAAGAGAAGACACCCTAACTTATAATTGATTGTAATCCACTGCAAGATAACCCATACTCCTTCACCCATCTGATCCATTTTGGAATGATGGATCTATAAACAAATTATTTTCTCATAACACAACATTCTCCTGTAGTAACCCCATGTAACCATCTGAGGTTTTTGCTGATGCAACCAACTCACTCACCACAAAAAAGGCAAAAGAGAAGGCAGCTTGAAACCACAAAAGAAAATGCTGGATCAGAGGACCCTCATATTTTCAAGTAAAAGTCAAGGTTTAAGCAGATTTATTTATCACTTTCGCATGAAAAATGAAACCGAGTGCAAACCCATCTTTCAAAGTGCCCGGTGCAAAGAATTTCTGGAAGCACTGCCATCCTGCCTTATAAGCCTTCAAAGGTCTTGTGGGGAAAAAATATCTCAATAAACTCCCAAGAGATCCCGTGTAAGGGTCCATAATCATGCTGGCACTTGCACGGGTGTCACATTTGCTCACGGAGCCAAAGCAAGAAACCATGTCCACTATAAATGGGACAGAAACTCTGATATTGCATTGTGACTACCAGTTGCATGTTTTGCTGTGAAAATCACATTCAAATGTACAGTAAGCAGCATGAGATCAAGATCCTTAAAATCTCCAGAACTAAAGGCGAAGAGGAAGACTGCTGAGTAATACCCTCAATAATAGTTATATTGATAGTATAGGCATTACTTCCATTGTATGCAGATCTATCTCATGCATATTCACTGAGGATATCCTGAAAACCTGACTGGCCTGGGGGTCCCAGAGGACTGGATTGAGAACCACTAATCTAGAGAAGCCTTTCACCAAGGACACATCAGCTTAATCAACTATCATAATTTAGAAATCTTTTCAGGTGGTAGGCAGGATTCCATAAGATTAGAATCCAACTCAGTACCCAGAAAGATGAGCAACGTCCCAGGATCAGCTGAGTTTACTCAAACTGGGAGGATTGGGCACAATCATCAGTTGGACACACTCATCAAATTGATCAGGACTCATGGGAAAAAAATCATTTAACTAATGTACAATGCAATTGGATTCAACCACTTGCTCTATGACCCAATGGTAAAAGGAAGAAATGCTTCAAAGCATGCATTTATATCACGAAGCAGCCCATTGGCATGTCCTTATCAAAATAATACTTCCCTTCTAAACAAAAACCTAATAAAGAATTTGGGTGTACGGATAGCAATCTGAAAGCTGACTCTGTCAGCTTTCACCATCAAGGATCCAGGCTCAGCACATAGCATCAGGCCAACAGCTGAATCAAATGATGGATACTGAACTGAACAAAGAGCCAGATCAATAAAATGCTAACACTGTTCCCTACTGTATAGGATGATTTTCACAAGACTGTGTTCATGAGGAACTAGCTAAACTAAAAATAGACAAAGTAATGGGACCAGTGGATTGCAGGTTCCACAGCGAGCATGGGTTGTCCAGAGGTAGGTCTTGTCAGACAAATCTGATTGCTTTTAAAGGGTGACCAGAGAGTTGGACCGAGGCAGATCCCTAGATGTAATGTATTTCAATTTCAATAAAGACTTTGATACCGTTTTGCACAGGTGACTAATAAATAAATTGAGCACCCTAGGGATGGATCCTAGAATGACTGACTGGGTTAAAAATTGTCTGAGTGGGAGGTGACAAAGGTAAATGGAGCTCAATCTAAGGAGAAGTATGTTACCAGTGATCTTTTTAACATCTTTGTTAGTGATATTGCAGAAGGGCTGTTGGGTAAGGTTTGCTGCTTTGCGGATGATACCAAAATCTGCAATAGAGTAGACACCCAGGAAGGAGTAGATAACATGAGGAGAGATCTAGCTAAGCTTGAAGAATGGTCAAGAATTTTGCAGCTGAGATTTAATGCTAAAAAATGCAGAGTCGTGCAATTAGGCTGTGAAAATCCAAGGGAGCAGTATAGTATAGGGGGCAAAGTACTTCTGTCTTCGAAAGAAGAGTGTGATCTCAGCATGATTGTTTCTGAAGATCTTTGAGTGGCTAAACAGAAAAGATGACAGCAAAAGCCAGAAGGATGCTTGGGTGCATAAAGAGAGGAATGGTCAGCAGAATAAAGGAGGTGATAATGCCTCTGTATAAGTATCTGATGTAATCTCATTTGAAGTATTGCAATTTTGGAATCCACTCCTTCAAAAGGATATAAACCAGATGGAGTCAGTACAGAGGGTGGCTACTAAAATGGTCAGTGGTCTTCATTATAAAGCACATGGGAACAAACTTAAAGATCTTAATATGTATATGTCAGAGGAAAGGCAGGATAGAGGAGATATGATAGAGACGTTTAAATACTTTTGTGGCATAAATGCACAAGAGGAGAGCCTTTTTTGATTGAAAGTAAGCTCTGCAATGAAGGGGTATAGAATGAGGGTCAAAGGGGATAGACTCAGGAGTAATACGCAGAAATATTTCATTACGGAAAGAGTGTTAGATGTGTGGTCTCCCAGTGGATGTAGTAGAGACAAGGACAGTATCTGAATTCAAGAAAGCATGGAACAAACACAGAAGATCTCCAAAGGAAAAAAAGGGAGTATAGTATTTGATATGGAAGACATACGGTCTTTTTCTGGTGACATGTTTGTATGTTTAAATTATGAATTAAGCGACATTTGCCCAGCTCTTTCTTCTAAATGATGTCTAGGAAGGAGGCAACCAAACTGGAAAAGGAGCATCAAAGAATGGGTCTGCAGTTCTGCCCCATTCCAGTTTTTTCTGTGATTACTGTACTACCACCTTCTTCAAATGCTGCACAAATGGGGAAATCTGAGCCCCATACTGCAATGGGGCTGCTTCAACATGAATAATAAAACCAAATTTAAATCTCTCCCATAAAAATATGAGCTGCCACCTGATTCAGGTAGACCAAAGTGAACATTTCAATATGGAAATCTAATTTGGGGGTTACCAAAAGGATAGCATAGCCCTTTTATCACGGCCCCACCTTAATCATTCCTAATGTATGTGGTGAGGGCTTCACTAAGCTAAGTTTGAACACCCTGAAAAACAGAAATGCTTAAGGTTTTCAGTGAACGTTCCCCTTTTCTCCCAACACCCAAAAGTGACTATAGAACAAACCAATAGCTCCAAATCGAACAGAAAGAATTGTACGGGTAACATTACATTCATATTTAGATATGCATACTCATATTAGCAATGTGGTAAAGACTGCTTCCTTTAATTTATAAAATGTTTGGAATCCACACTATTTTTTAGAGAGGGATGACTTCATCACAACAATCCACACTATAATTACAGTTCACCTGGATTATTCCAATTCATAATAAATAGGTTTACCTTAAAAAAAAAACAGATGGTGCAGATTCAACTAAAACAAAATATGGCATTTCATCTTGTATCAGGCACTAAGCCCCAGTATAAAATCATGCTAGTTCTAAGGTCATTGCACAGGCTCCTAATCACTTTCAGGATCCATTTCAAAGTATTATCCTTAAATATTTATACTTTAAATAATTCTTGACCTAAATTTTTGAGAAATCATCTACAATGATATGTTCCAGATAGAGTATCTGATCATCTGATCATCTTGAGATTCTAACTTAAAGAAAATTGATAAATGCTGATAAAAAGGCAACTTCTTGCACAGGACACCCTAGACTTCTATTCTGCAAAAATTTAGGATAGCTAAGGATGTCCTTATATTTAGGAAATTAATGTAATGCACTAATAGAATTGACTGTCAAAAATGAGACCTTGAAGTTATTTAGAAAATAGATGAATAGATGCAGGGCACAATATGATAAACTGTTCGTTGGCACACTTTTTGCGTGCTAAAATTATCTCTGATGCAGGCAGGTGTTCCATGCTCAAACTTTTTCTGCTAACCAGGAAGTAAAAAATGACCTAATTATAACATTTCCATCGTAGTGCATGCTAATCAGCTATGCATAGAATTACTTTCAAATGTGTGCACATTTTTACTCCTCATTAGTACAGAATCGTTATTTCACCCCAGGCGTGAAATAAAACTTTAATATGTATGTTGTGCTTGAGGTCAGAGGTGAAGTGCAGGACTGCACCGGCCTTTGATTGACAAGATACACAGACATTGCTGCTGCTGCTCTGAGAGACGGAGGGAGACACTGCTTCTCTTACACTGTGAGACACTTGTATTTTATTCTGTTCCTTTGCATTCTGCGCTGCCTTTTTCCCTCTTCTCTCACCTTGCAGGCAATGCTTTTCTGTCATCTTTGGTGACAACTTCAATATCTTCAATGTGGCCACCATATTCCTAAAGTACTGCCATAATTTCTACTAATACTACTACACTACTATTAAGCATTTTTATTGTGCTACAAGGCATATGCAATGCTGTACAGAGACATGTAAGAGATGGTCCCTGCTCTTCAGAGCTTACAATCTAGTCAAGATAGACAATACAATAGCTGGGGACTAGGATATGTCTAGGGGAATGGTAAAGAAACACATAGGGGCTTGTTTACAAAGCCGCTACTGTGGCTTTGTAAACAAGCCCCATAGTTAGAAAGCAGGAGACTAAGGGGTATATTTACAAAGCAGCGGTAACGGCCTCTGTGCAATATCAGAGCCGCGGCCCCACTGAATTCAATGGGGGCTGCTGTTCCGATATTGCATAGAGGCCGCTACTGCTGCTTTGTAAACATACCCCTAAATGGATCAGGATCCAAAAAGGTGAGTTTTTAGTATGGATTTGAAAAGGGCCAGAGATGGAGCCTGATGTACCAACTCAGGCAGTTTGTTCCAGGCATAAGGAGCAGCAAGGTGGAAAGATTAAAGTCTGCAGCTGGCAGTGCAAAAGAAGGGCACAGATAGAAGTGAACTGCCAGAAGAGCCGAGTTCCAGTAATACCATGAGATTTCCGCTCAGTGTCATTGGCACTTTTTTGGAACTGCTACTACTACTATTGAGCATTTATATAGCGCTACCAGTCGTACGCAGCGCTGTACAGAAATGTAAGAGACAGTCGCTGCTTATCAGAGCTTACAATCTAGTCTGGCACCAGAAGAGCAGGAATGACTGAGGATTGTTCCTGCTTTCACTAGACACCAGGGGCCCCCAGTAAGGGCAGGGATAGGGATCAGGAGGGAGAGAGACCCTGGGGCAGGGGGAGGTCCACTATTGTCAAGATAGCTGTATCAGGGGTTGATTGTGGGAAAGGAATCAAATGGGGTTTTTGGAGGGAGGGGTTTGGATATGCTTGGGAAGGGGTTGCTAGTCAGAGGGATTAGGGAGAGGATTAAATGGCTTGGGGGCAATGGATCAAGGTCAAGAGAATGTTCAAGGAGAGGGATGTTGCAGCTGGCTTGGGATATTCATGCAGAGTGAGAGCAATGATTTTAAGAAGCTGCTTCCAGGCATATGTGAAGGTATCTTTATATTTTTCCCCATGTGCATTTTCTTAAAATCTCTTCTCCCACTGGATGTAGAAAGAGATCAATATGCAGTCCTGCATCTATTTTACAAGCGATTTGACATTTGGCAGAGCCTCTTGTAAAATACGATGGGAATTGTTTATGTCCTGACCTAGACATGGGAATTCTTCTCTCCATATCCTATCCAAAATCTACCTTCCAGCTTCTTTGTAAAATATTCCCTAAATAAGTGCCTACTTGCACTCTTCAATGAGGTGCCCTTATAAATATACCCTCCACTTGTGTATCTTGTAGCAAGGGAGTCCTTAACAAAGCTGCTCAAAAGGGCCTCAATTGTCTGGGGTGTTTTCTTTTGAAAATTAGTATGCAGGTCTACAGGTATAAAATATCCATGAACTACAAACACACTGTGAGTTTTTAAAACTGCCCTGTAATATGTATATACACCTAATATTAAGCAGGGTGAAATGGGATAATTTAGAAAAACTAATCTAGATGTTTCATAATATTCATATATTCAGTGGTGCTAAATGTATGTTGTTGTTGTTAAGTACTGTCAAATTGGTGTCAACTCATGACAACCCTCTGGATAGTTGACCTTAACTGTGTTCGGTTGTCATTCAGGCGGCTCATTGTTGGTAGAGTGGCACCCATAGCTGCTGTTATTGTATTGATCCATCTCATTGCCGGCTTCCTCTTTTGTGTTGACCTTCTATCTTGTCAAGCATTATGTCTTTCTGTAATGATCTCTCTCTTTGCATGATGTATCCAAAGTATGAAAGTTGAAGTCTTGTCATCTGAGCTTCTAATGAAAGCTTAGGTTTGATCCCCTCTATTAGTGACTGGTTTGTTCTTCGGACAGTCCATGATATACACAGTATTCATCACCAGCACCATAATTCAAAGGCAGCAATTTTCTTTCTGTCTATCTTTTTCACTGTCCAACTCTTGCATCCATATGATGTTATTGAAAAGACCATGGCTTGGATAAGGCGAAACTTTGTATGGAGAAAGACATCTCTGCTCTTGAGAATCTTGTCCAGGTCCTTCATAGCCATTCTGCCAAGAGCAATGCGTCATTGGATTTATTGACTGCTTGTCCTTTCTTTATTGATTGTTGATCCAAGTAGATTAAAGTTGTGAACTATTTCAATTTCTTCTCCATCAATGATGAACTTATTGATTTTGCCAGTTGTCAGGATCTTTGTCTTCTTAACGTTAAGGTACAGGCCTATTTTAAGATTATGTTCCTTGATCTTGAGAAGCAAATGTTTCAGATCGAACATTTGCTAAACGTATAGTGCTACTGAATGTTCAGATGTACATAGGTGCCATTGACTGGCCCAATTTATACCTGTGCTTTCCACATAATGCCAAATGTACAAGGAGGGACTGATAAGTCTCTGGCCTTTTAATGAAAAAGAATGCTAAGGGCACAATTCAGTTCTGGAGGTCTGAATGATCTCTCTGCAGTTTTGTTTTATTTGGTACCATATATTTGGTATCATGTATACATTTTATTAAGCTGTTTTACAAACCATTTTGGGATTGACATATTAATTTGGTGACCATAGATACGCATACATGCATGCTTTTTCAATCCTGTCTTCCTTTACCTTTCAGCCTGATGCTGGTAGGATTGCTTTAGACACCCCTGTCATGGTCCACTGATCATAACTCAAAGTAATAAAGATGAAAGAACGAAATACACATTTAAGATATTTTAATCTCTTTGGTCAAAAGGTGCTGATGTGGGTGGATAAGCACTTCAACGACAGCAGTCCATGTTAGCTGAAATCGTTTTGGGTAATGTGAAATTCTGCTTTTGCCCTAAAGGACTGTTCTTTTCATAAAAAGGCATAGGAAACAAAATATTTTTGTATGCAATTTTCTTTTTTGTTTTTTATAGGATTCTATAAAATTTGTATATACACTTTCTAGTGGATTGATGTATTGATTTGACTACCATGGAGCTGTACTGACATTGTTTTGACAATGTGATAGGGTTTGATTATACTTGCACGAATGCTGTCAGAAAATTGTTGAGATAATTTTAGACCCCAGCTAAGTGAATCCTAAAGTACTGCAGCATTACTTTATTTAAAATTATAGAATATGACAAAAAAACTGTTGACATGTATAAAGTCTACTTTAAGTCATAGAAGGGTTGTTCAATAGATTAAAACATATAAAATGTATGGCAAATATATGGCAAACAGTAATAGCTATTCAAGATTGAATGCAAACATTTGAATAACTGAAATTTGGTATGCAAATACATTCTGAACTGAGACGTGAATATTTGAGAGATGGTTCACATACCTGTTAATTAGATCTAGCATTGTTTCCAGTAATTTTACTTGTACTGGAAAAAACATGATCTCTTGTAATGGAGACTATACTCCAACAGGGAAACATACAAAATAAAGCCAGAAAGCCAAACAAATTCTAAGCAAACAGGACCCAGAACATAATTCATCCCTGCTAGGTAGGCTACCTGTCTCCAAAGAGACAATAACGTTGACAATAGGAAAGGAGGAAGGAAAAGAAAGGTAGTTATAAACCAGAAAGAAACTGGATGGTATGGCTCACCTTTTCGAGATTACACATATCCAACAAGAAACACATACTGAGGCAAAATTATATTCAATAACAAAATTACTAATTATTATTTCTAGGAGAAAATATAAAGCAAAGGAGAAAAGACCGCCAAAAATTAGCTTGTCCCTTTATGCGGCAGTTATTGCATGCCTGAAGGGGAATCAATACCATATACCATCACTGTTCTAAAAATTCTTCTTTTTCCAATTGTTATTACCAATTTTTATTCTCAATAAATTATTCACACATTCATCAGTAATGACTGCACAATGTCTACCAATCCTACTATATGGCATATACGCCTCTCACAGCATGCTATTAACTCTCAATGGCAGCATACCAACTTACATGCAAAGCCAAGGTCACCGCCTACACAACTCTGCCAGTCAACCTAGCACGGAAACTCAAACCAACTGCAATGGTCCACACAGTAAGGTCTATAGCGTTTTCTTCATCCCTAAAAGAGAAACAAACTAAGGCCAGAATAAATCATTTAATGTTTATAAAGATGCCCAAAACAGTTACTTAGCTTAGGAAGTTACTCCCATAAAACATTTTGTTAACAATTACCTGACAAAGATCCTCATTTCATGGACAAACCGCTTCATTGGAGGCTTGCTCATTACTATTGCGTTCTCTGGTATAGCGTCTGACATCATCCTCTACTTTAAAATCTTTTCTGAACCAAACAAAGGACGTGCATGGCAAAGGGGAAGAACTTAAACTTAAAGGCCACTACATAATCCTACAACACCACCCCCCAGTCAACGGAGGAATTAAGGCCCTCTGGTTCAACTGTCTTCAGTACAAAAATCCAACATTGTTGTCGTTGTAAAAGTAGCTGGCCACAATCTCCACCCCAATTATTTGAAGGGATATGATCAACCACAAAGCACTAAAAATAAATAAATCATGATGATACTCTTGACAGTGAGCCACCATCAGGGCATCTAAGAACATAAGAACATAAGCTAAGCCATACTGGGTCAGTCCAAGGTCCATCAAGCCCAGTGTATTGTTTCCAACAGTGGCCAATCTAGGTCACAAGTACCTAGCAGTTTTCCCATAAGACACAGGTTCCTCAATGCTTGTATTGGGTCAAGCAGAGATATCCTGGGTCCCTTTTAATAATGGTTTATGATCCTTTCCTCCAGGAACCTGTCCAAACCTTTTTTAAACCCAGCTACACTAACAGCTTTTACTAAATCCTCTGGTAACAAATTCCAGAGATTGATTACACATTGAGTGAAAAAATATTTTCTCTTATTAGTCTTAAATAGGTTACCCTGTAGCTTCATTGCATGTCCACTAGTCTTTTTATATTCTGATGACGTAAACAATCGATCTACGTTTACCCGTTCCACTCCATTCATTAATTAATAAACCTCGATCATATCTCCCCTCAGCCGTCTCTTTTCCAGGTTGAAGAGCACTAACCTTTTTAGCATCTCTTCATAGGAGTATCCTTCCATCCCTTTACCATTTTGGTGGCTCTTCTCTGAACCTTTTCTAATAACGCTATATCTTTTTTAAGATACGGTGACCAGAATTACACACAATATTCAATGTGCGGTGTCATGCTGCCGCCCCAGAGGCCAAGGTTGGTATGGGCAGGTCAGATGGACATGAGAGTTTTTTATATATTTTGAATTTGGTCCTTCTGTAAGAGGTCTTGGTAATGTTCCCAGGACCTACCGGGGCCAAAGTTCAAGAGAACACAATAGCCAGAATGTAGGGAAAGTAAGGCTTTATTCCCCTTTAAGCACAATGGTTCAAGTTATGGGAGACTACTTCAACAAACTGAAAGAAACCTTGCTTCAGGCAACAAAAAGAAAATATATTCACACTTGCTTTGTTTAACTGTTGCTTCACAGTATTTGGCATAGACATACTTTACAGGCATTCGCTACTATTCACTGTTTTATGTTTCATGCACAGACCTTAGGCTACCTGCCTGACAGTAGCTACAGTCCATCGGGGTTTCAGGTGGGTCTTCGTTGAATTCCACCTGCATGGGCTGAGTATCAGACAGCTGTGAATCAGTGTCAGTAAACCCTTGAGGAGCGTACTGAGGTTTCTCATATAACACATTTACTAGCTTCCAATGTTCAGCATTCAAGTCAGGGCCGCGCCCATGTGAGTGTTTGTTATGGCAGTTACTTCCCCTTGCAGGCTGCCTTATGTTATACAGTCTTTTTACCAAGGGCTTGTGCCTTGTTTCACAAACAGTTTGATAGGGAGGATATACTCCAGTATCTTGTGTTTCCTGTCTTCTTAACTTATATTGCTTATCAGAATAAAAAGGTATTTTACCTTGTTTAGTTGAGCCCCACGGCCTGGTCCCGCTGTAGTTCAGCCTGTCTTGAGCAGTAGGCTTTTCACACTCCAGCTGGCCTTCATGCGGAGTCACCACTCTCTCACATTCACACCTTTTACCATTTGAATAAGGAATATTACCATTTGCAGCAAAGACTTCATCCTTGCTCAGATAATGCTTACTGTGTCTTGCATTTACTGCTGCCGGTTCTTCACACCAAACTCTGGGGTTTATTTCTCCCCTTGTGCCTTTCTTTCCAGTACCTCTCAACCAAGGACTCCTGGAACTCTGTGGCCTCGGATTCACTATGCCCTCCTGCCAGGAACTCCTTCCTCTCTGGTGCTCTGGACACTCCTTATGGTGCTCTCCTTCTTGGTTCCTTTCCAGAAGCTCTCTGTGGTGTGACTCTCCGTGGTCTGCTTTTCCTTGATAAGCCTCTTCTTGATATGCCTCCTTTTGGTAGGCCTTCCTTGGTATGCCTCTCCTTGGTCTCTCTCTCCCTGGTCTGCTTCTAACTTGTCCTAGTTCCTCCTTTTCAAGTTCCCAGCCTTTCTTCAGGGGAACTCCCCCTTTTCTCCATTGGCTGTTAGGTTGCATTACCTCATCAGCTCTGAGGTGCAGTTCTCTGGGCCTTGGAAGGTCACTCCTGCTCCCTCTATTGGGCTCCTCATAACATTGCAGCTGATGATAAAATCTTTTTTCAGGATTTAAAACCCTTTTTCCTCCATGAATAGGCTCTGCGGTACCACAGCGGACGCACCATGGAACGATACAGAGGCATTATAATATCCTTTGTTTTATTTTCCATTCCTTTCCTTATGATACCTAGCATTCTGTTTGTTCTCTTGGCCACCACTGCACACTGGGAAGAGGGTTTTAACACGTTATCCACGATGACGCCAAACTCTTTTTCCTGGGTGGTGGTTCCTAATGTGAAACCTTGCATCGTGTAACCATAGTTTGGGTT
This sequence comes from Ichthyophis bannanicus, assembly GCA_033557465.1. Classification (NCBI taxonomy): domain Eukaryota; kingdom Metazoa; phylum Chordata; class Amphibia; order Gymnophiona; family Ichthyophiidae; genus Ichthyophis; species Ichthyophis bannanicus. The sequence goes on along the minus strand of CM066034.1, from coordinate 643,713,491 downwards.
GTTCTCTCCTAGGTCCATAACTTTGCACTTGTCCACATTAAAATTCAACTGCCATTTGGATGCCCAATCTTCCAATTTATCAAGATCCTCTTTCAATTTTACACAATCCTGTTGGGTTTTAACAACTTTAAATAGTTTTGTGTCATCTGCAAATTTGATAACCTCACTCATTATTCCCTTTTCCAGGTCATTTATGAATATTTCAAAAAGCAGCGGACCCAGCACAGATCCCTGGGGTACTCCACTATTCACCTTTTTCCATTGTGAAAATTGGCCATTTAGCCCTACCCTTTGCTTTCTATCTTTTAATCAGTTCCTGATCCACATAGTATATTACCTCCTATCCCATGATTTTTAGTTTTGTCAAATGTCTCTGATGAGGGACCTTGTCAAAAGCTTTCTGAAAGTCCAGATATATCAACTGACTATATCAACTGGCTTACCTTTGTCTATCTGTTTATTCACACCTTCAAAACAACGTAACAGATTAGTAAGACAATATCTTCCTTGTCTAAAACCATGTTGGCTGTCTCCCATTAAGCCATGACTATCTACATGCTGAGTAATTTTGTTCTTTATGAATGCTTCTACCATTTTTCCTGGTACTGACGTCAGGCTCACTGGTCTGTAATTTCCCGGATCACCCCTGGAACCCTTTTTAAAAATTGGCGTTACATTGGCGATCCTCTAATCTTCAGGTATTACAAATGATTTTAATGATAGGTCACAGATTACTAATAGCAGGTCTGCAATCTCACATTTCAGTTCTTTCAACACCCTTGGATGTATACCATCCAGTCCAGGTGATTTGCTACTCTTCAGTTTATCAAATAGTTGTAATGCATCTTCCCGATGTAGCGATACTTCTTTCAATTCTTCTACAGCATCACCTTTAAATACCACTTCAGTCATTGGTAATATCCCTACATCTTCCTCAGTAAAGACTGAAGCAAAGAATTCATTCAGTCTCTCCGCTATAGCCTTGTCCCCTTTTACTGCCCCTTTTACCCCTCTATCATCTAATGGTCCAACTGACTGCTACAAATATACTTGAAAAAGTCATTATTATGTGTTTTTGCTTCCACAGAAAGTTTCTTCTCAAATTCTCCCTTTGCCTGCCTTATCAATGCCTTGCATTTGACTTCCCAGTGCTTGTGCTGTTTCCAGTTTTCGTCATTTGGCTCTTTTTTCCATTTCCTGAAAGATGCTTTTTTAGCAACAACAGCCTCTCTGACCGCACCTTTAAACCATGCTGGCAATTTTTTGGACTTCCTTCTATTTTTCTTAAAGCATGGGATACAGCTGGTCTGGGCTTCCAAGATAGTATTTTTAAACAACACCCAAGCTTGATGTAAGTCTTTAACCTTTGCAACTGCTTCTTTTAGTATTTTTCTTAACTATTTTCCTCATTTTATCATAGTCTTCCTTTCGAAAGTTAAAAGGTAGTAATGTGGATTTCCTTACCATGCTATGATCACTATTGCCAAGTGGCCCCAACACCCTTTTCTCTTCCAGCTGAACCAGCTGCCCCAAGAAGCAGTCATTTATTTCAACTAGAAACTTTATCTCCCTAGCAAGTCCTGCCGTGACACTGACCCAGTCAATACCGGGGTAACTGAAATCACCCATTATTATTACCATTCTGTAACTTTTGTCAGCTTCCCTGATTTCTTTGAGCATTTCATCATCCATTTGTTCATTCTGGCCAGGCGATCGATAGTACACCCCCACTGCCATCACCTTCTCCTTTTTACATGGAATTTCAATTCATAGAGATTCTACATTGAATTTTGTTTCTTGCAAAACTTTAATCGTTTGTGATTCAATGCCTTCTCGTAAGAGCACAATACCTCCACCAATTTGATCAGCTCTATCATTACTATATAGTTTGTACCCAGGTATCACAGTGTCCCACTGGTTGTCCTCCTTCCACCATGTCTCTGAGATACCAATCATATTTAACTTCTCATTTAATGTTATATATTCTAACCTTGCCATCTTATTTTTTAGACTTCTAGCATTTGCATACAAGCATTTTAGAGACTATATTTTATTCATATTAATCTGGTTATCTTTCTTCTGTTTTGTTAAACAGTACTTATGCACCAACCATCTCACCCTCAATGAACGTATGGTCTTCCCTATAAAGTTTTCTACATGGACCCTTCAAAGCATATACAACATAGTCAGTAGAACAGGTAGTGGCAAATGACAGCTTAATCATGCAATTTCTAATAATCACTGTTTCACATTCTTCCATCCTTACACAACACTGACAATGGCTACAGCAATATGACCAGGTCTTGAAACTTCAAACTTCTTTTGCACTCCTGGACATAGGTGATCTCTCAAATTTCTCCCATACTGAAAGGCCACACAAACTCAGCGACCTTCAAAAGAGGGGAGAACTTGCAATATAGACCATCTTTTTTCTCAAACATGTAACAATTTTCAAAGAAAGTGCAGAATACGGCAGAACACATGTGATGTACTGATCTCCCTCTGAAAGTCGCTCTGTTTGCTGTCTATATTCAGGATCTAACAGCCATTCCCGGTGATTGCAAGAAGCATGCTTATATGCAGTATGAACAATTCCAGCTTGATTTCCCTGTGTCTGAAATTTACCATGTAATGATGTTGCCTATGAATGAAACTCTAATGTAGTGGAACAAATCCTACAAAACCTCAAAAATTGTGAATAAGGTAAACTATTCCTTAAAGCTGAAGGATGAAAACTAGCATAAGCCTGTAAAGCATTGCAATCAGATGTAGAAAAACCATCTGTTACTTAGTCACTTGAACGTCTAAAAAATGAATCATCTGATGGTCACATTGCATTTTAAATTGAATAGCTGGGTTACATTGGTTTAAATATACCAAGAACTGGTCCAGTGCTAATTGAGATCCTGTCCAGAGTAAAAAAATGTCACCAATGTATCTGTACCTGCCTTTAACATATGGCTGGAAAGCAGAGGTGTAAACCCATTTTTCCTCAAAAGCTCAGATAGCAAACAAACAGTAGGATCTATTGATAAGGAAAGGTAGCGATGAGTATCAGCTAATTGTCGATGAAGTTAGCAGCTGGTTTTTCTATATCAGAGGGAGATCAGTGTGTCACATGTGTTCTGCCGTATTCTGCACTTTCTTTGAAAATTGCTACATGTTTGAGAAAAAGATGGTCTATATTGCAAGTTCTCCTCTGTTTTGAAGGTCACCAAATTTGTGTAGTTTATCAGTGTGGGAGAAATTTGAGAGATCATCTATGTCCAGCAGTGCAAAAGAAGTTGGAAGTTTCGAGACGTGGCCATACTTGCTGTGGCTGTTTTCAGTGTTGTGTAATGATGGAAGAATGTGAAACGGTGATTATTGGAAATCATGTGATTGGGGGCGGAGCTTGCCTGCGACGAGAAATGGCTGCCTGAAAGCACTGCTCCGACCTAGCCTTGAGAATCCTGTCTCTCCCCCTTGAATTCGACCAGCGGTGGCTGCTAAAATTAGACGGGGCACGCAAAGGAGATGTCGTCCTTGAAGCCGGTGAGATTGGAATTCCAATCGGCGGCAGGACAAGCGGTCAAACGAGCGAAACAAGAAGCGGCTTCCCCTCAAAAGATGGCGCCGGAAAAAGATATTTCGGCAGGGGAAAGAGAAATCCTGCAAGAATTGAGAGTTGTTAAAGAGATGGTTACCTCTAGTACCTCTGCACTCACTCAGATGCAAACAGACCTACAAGAAGTCAAAGATAAACTAACAGATGTGGTTGGGCGCCTGCATACATTGGAAGCTGTGACAGAAGAACATAGAAATTTATTGACGCAGTTGGGCCCGCTTACAAACCGGGTGATGGCATTGGAAAATCAGATGGAAGATCAGAGCGATCGAGCTAGACGAAACAACATCAGAATCACAGGTATACCAGAAGGACGAGAGGGGTCGGATGCCATAGGGTACTTGGAGAAACTGATACCAGAAATACTACAAATAACCTTTGTCATGCCATTCGAAATAGAACGGGCCCACCGAGTTCCTTCACATGTCACCAGTAGATCTCAACGCCCGCGACCTTTTGTACTGAAAACTTTACGGTACCAACAGGTATTACAGATACTACAAGCTGCGAAGGTGAAATCGACACTTCAGATAGAAGGACATAAGATTGCGTTCTACCCAGACTTGTGTAAAAAAACGGTTGACAGATGCAAGGAATTATTAGCGTGCAGGCCCCTGCTTCAGAAATTAAACGCACGTTATGGTCTCTTCTACCCAGCGCGGATGAGGGTCACGTTGAACAATTCCACGAGAACTTTTGATAATGGAGCAGCCTTAAGAACTTTTCTCCAGGAGCAGGCTGGCATGGAAGTCGGGCCATGAATGCAATTGGGGTGATTGCTGCGTGCTTATATGATGGGGAGATACACAGGTGGAATTTCAAATGTGGGATATGCATGTGCATGATGGAGGGGATTATTGAGAAATAATATTATGCCTACAGCTGTCGCTGGTTGATCGGGGGGAGAGATTACTAAGATGATTGTTCATGGGTCATGGGGTGGGGGGGGGTACAGGCAGCTCATAACTCGAAGGGGTGGGATGGGCTTCACCAAACAAGTTACTATAAGCTATGCAATGTGGTTGGTATATAGTTTTGAGATTGCTGCTATTCAGCAACAGGTACTGACAAACATGATGGTGACGAGTGCTATAGAACAGGAGTCAAAGTTGTCATGGCTAGTTGCGGATTAAAGTTAATGTCTCTTAATGTACAGGGTATCAGTAATCCTATCAAAAGGAAAAAGATATTAAATTACTGCAAGCGGCAATTAGCCGATGTTGTGTACCTACAAGAAACACATCTCTCTCTACTTGAATCTCATAAAATTTGTGGGGAACATTATCAGAATGTTGTGTTGGCTCCTGCTCAAAAAAAAAAGGGCGGAGTAATCATCTTAATTCTGAAAAACTTGCTACCGGTGATTGAAGAAACTGCAATAGATCCTTATGGGAGATGGGCCAAAGCAAATGTTAGGATAAGAGAGGTCAAATATACCTTGATGACAATATATGGACCGAATTTAGATGACCAACAGTTTTATGAAAGGGTAGTACAGGATCTCATGGAGACAGGATCTACATCTATTATATTAGGTGGAGATTTTAACCTCATCCAAGACCCACTAATAGACCGCACCCCATATAAACAGCAACATAAACCTAAGTCTAGCAAAGCGTTATTAAGCATGATGCAATCCACTGGACTAATAGACCCATGGAGACTAATATTCCCCAAAGAGAGAGAGTATACGTTTTATTCTCTGCCTCACAATACACAAACGCGCATAGATTATTTCTTAATATCCAAGACACTTGTGGATAAAGTTACAGATACAAGACATTTAGCTAAAGTAGTTTCGGACCACGCTGCAGTCATGTTGGAGTTGGACTCCGGTATGCAAAAAAGATTCCAGGTGAGATGGCATTTTGATCGGACATGGTTAACAGATGCCGAGTTCCGTAATTCTATTGAACAAGCCATTGCTGAGTATTTCCAACACAACCAATCTTCCGACATGTCAACGTGGGCCTGGTGGGAAGCCTTTAAAGCAAACATGCGGGGGCGCATAACAACATTCAGTATCCAAAAGAAGAGAGCTGCAAAACAGAGATTGACTGAAATAGATCGAGAGATACGAGCCGGGGAAAGGCTACTAGTTAAAAGATCAGATCCACTGATACTACTCAGGCTGCAAAAGTTGAGATATCAATATAATTCAATTTTGAACACAGAAGCGGATTTACAGATCAAGGCACAACGAGGTGTGTACTATCATGAAAGTAATCGGGCGAGTGCGCTGCTGGCCCGAATGCTTAGAGCTAAAAAGGCTGTGACGAGGATAACGGGCTTGAAGGATACTACTGGCAAGTTGCAACTGAAAGATGAAGAGATAATATCACTATGTGAAGCATTCTATGCCAAACTTTACCAGTCTGAAGAAACATTCAATGAGGAAGCATTTTCTAACTTTGTCTCACCCCTGCCAGGCCCCAAGTTGTCAGAGTCACAGAAACTGCTGCTGGCGGAAGATATTACTAATCATGAAATTGAGCTGGCAATGAAACAATTAGCCAAGGGGAAAGCTAGCGGACCAGACGGCTTACCAGTTGAATTCTATACCACTTTTGCAAAATCATTGCTACCAGAGATTCAACAATACTATTGTAGACTCAATGAAGAAAACCCGACGGTTGGGGCTTTTGCTTCGGCCACGATTGTTATACATCCTAAGCCTGGTAGGGATCCCCAGATGGTGGAAAACTACCGACCCATCTCGTTATTGAACGCAGACTACAAAATATATGCCAAGATTTTGGCAAATCGGCTGGTGAAAGTGATTGAGAAGTTAATTCATCCAGATCAATGTGGCTTTATGCCAGGACGATCGACCACTGATAATGGGCGTTTAATGGCACATATTCTGGTGAAATCACAATCGCTCAAAGATCCGATCGTGGGACTTGCATTGGATGCCGAAAAGGCCTTTGATAGAGTCAAACTCTCGTATCTTTTTACCAAAATGCGATGGTTTGGTATTCCTGAGGCCTTTATTAAGAAAGTTGAACTGCTTTACATCAAACCGATAGCAAGAGTAGCTGTGAATGGTATGCTTTCTTCAGAGTTTAAACTCACCAGGGGCACGAGGCAAGGATGCCCGTTATCACCTTTGTTATTCAATTTGGCATTGGAACCCCTGCTAATTAAACTGCGTCAGCAAGAAAATATCACTGGTATTAGATTTAAAGACTCTCACTGTAAAGTATCAGCATATGCAGATGATCTATTTCTAATTCTGGAACCCAGTTCGCTGGATGCGGCTCTGGAAGTCATCACTGCATACTCTCAGATTTCGGGCTACAAATTAAATTTATCTAAAACGACGGTCATTCCCCTCAACTCTAAGGTATTAAAATCGATCCTTGACCGGTACCCGTTCAAAGTGGAAAATGTGTCTTTCAGATACCTAGGTGTGAATTATGGAATCACAATACAAGATACAATGAAACAGAATATGGAGGCATGTGACCGCATTCTTCATGAATATGTAAATAAGTGGTCACCGCTGAATTTGTCTTGGTGGGGTAGATTAGAAACCATCAAAATGGTTATTATGCCTAAGATAAATTATATACTTAGTATGGTTCCGCTCCTATATGAGAAGAAATTTTATACCAAGATGGAGAAAACATTGGGTATGTTTCTATGGCGTAACAAAACACCAAGAATTGCAATGTGGAAACTTAAACTGTCTAAACAATGGGGTGGAGTCCATTTTCTGGATTTCCACCTGTATCATGTAGCGGCGGTGCTGAAGCAAGGAACATGGTGGTGCAAGGAGGAAGATACACCCAATCGGCCATCATGGATGAGGATAGAGACTTCGTTGAGTGCGCCGGTCCCACTATGGATGCGCATAGGAGCGGAATCCCCCTCTACTGAGACAGACGATGAGATTATTCGGAACACCCAGATTGCATATCGGCTTCTTGCACCGATTATAGAAGATGGTCAGGAATTTTCAGAGTCTACAATCATTTGGTTAAACGCGAAGCTTAAGATTGATGGTCATAGTTTCTTATGGATCCCATGGCTGAGACAGGGCATATTTAACCTGGGTCATCTAATCCATAACAAAGCGTTTAAACCCTTCTCAGCCCTAAGACAGGAATATGATCTACTACCTTCCTACATGTACCAATGGTGCCAGTTGAGACACTGCTTGGTTAAAGCTGGAGCATCGCCCGTGTTCATTGGTGCTGGACGAACGCTATACCACAAGATTAAAGAGATGGCGGAAGAACCTAGGCTAATCTCTAAGTATGTGGCTCTCATTCGGGAGGGAGAAAAGAGAAGATGTAAAGGATCTCAATTAATATGGGAATCCGAAGTGGGTGAGCTGGATGATCCACAAATGTGGAATGACTTTTGGAACACGCAGATAAGGATCACGAGAGCGGCTTCTCTCACTCAAATGTTATATTTTTTGGCGCACCGTGCTTATTTGACGCCTGTGAAGGTAGCTAAGTGGCAGGTGCACCAAGGGAGTAAGTGCTGGTCATGTGGATCAGAAGGTGGCACGTTGGCACACATGCTATATTATTGTGCTATGCTACAGGACTTCTGGCAACAAGTCTGGAGACGGATAACACAACTATTGAAAATATGGACTCCTTTAACATTCCGTATAGTGATATACAAATCGCAGGCTGGCTTACCGATGATTGAGAGAAGCGCACACGCCATGCTAGATCTGTTGCTCAGCCTGGCGCTTAAAGCGATCCTAAGTCACTGGAAAAACTTTGAGGCCCTGAATGTAGAGTGGTGGTGGAGTCTGGTCTGTCACCATAGATCATGTGAAAAAGCATACGTGAGTAGACAACCGTCGTACCGTAACATGCTCAAAAAATGGGATACCCTAGATCAGTGATGGCTAACCTTTTTGAGCCCGAGTGCCCAAACTGCCGCACAAAACCAAAGAATTTCCTCAAAGTGCCAGCACGTCAATTAAACCTTAACAACAAGATTTTAGTATCTAAAAACTCTTTATAAAGTTGCCTGAACTATGTAACATCATTTGTAAAGGTTGGAATCTTTGTATTGTCAGAGAATCAATTTGATTCACAATCCTTTGGTTTTCATTTCAATTTATTGGCAATTTATAATGTTTTAATGATTTCATTCAATTTAATGAATTTAGGAAGAATTTGATTCAGTTACACAATATATTTTAAATGTATTATTCACATAACCACCAGATGCTTTCGCCCCTTCGATAGGGAACACATCCTGGCGGAGACCCCATCACTCATCAACAAAACTACACCAGACCTTGATGAACTAATCGCTTACTGGAACTCTAGCCTGCTTGCCATCTCACAACGCCCAAACCCGAAGATTACAGCAAGGTCAAAAAGATGCTCCGCCCCCTGGTTCTCTCCTGAGCTGCGAACATCCCTTACGCAACTACGTAAACTTGAACGCCGATGGCGCAGATCGCATTCAACTGAAGATCAGACTGCTTACCGAACCCACCTTGCAATACACCGAGATTCAATCACTACCAAAATGAAACAATATCACACTGACACCTTAAAGAGGTCTCTGAACAAGCCACGTGATCTTTTCAATCTAGTAAAATCCCTCTCAAAAGAACCTTCCCCGATACAGCACAGTGAAATTCACCCGCAGGAATTTGCGGATTATCTACAATCCAAGATCGTGCAAACCAATAAGGTGGTAACAGCCCCATATCAAGAACCAACGGACCTATCACCACTTAACATATTTTCTACACCATCCACTAAATGCATCGTGGACACCATAGCATCTCTCAACACCTCCACCGCACAAACTGACCCATGTCCAGCTTTTTGGATCAAGGAGCTACGTGATGTGTTCAGCCCGGTCATCGCAAAAATAATGAAACTATCCTTCACTACATCATATTTCCCCACTACACTTAAGCAGACTTCCATTAGACCACTATTGAAGAACCCCAAGCTTGATCCACAAAGAACCGACTCTTACCGACCAATAGCCAGCATCCCCCTTTTGGCCAAAATAATTGAGAAAGAAGCACAACGGCAAATTCAAGATCACATCGATGCTGCTTCCCCCTTAGATAACTGCCAACACGGATTCAGAGAATATCATGGGGTAGAGACACTACTCACTGGTCTTTTCAATGAAATCATCACTGGAATTGACAACATCCGTCAAGGTTTTGTGCTCATATTTCTAGACATTGCCGCGGCGTTCGACTCCGTGAGTCACGAAATTCTCCTCGGAAGACTGAAGGAGAAGGGAGTCTGCAACAGTGCACTAGAATGGTGCAAATCTTACCTTGACGACAGATGGCAATATGTGAAATCAGGATCAGAGGAGTCAACACATTTCCATCAAAAGCAAGGAGTACCCCAGGGCTCATCGTTATCCTCATTACTTTTCAATATCTACATGCAGCCCATCTGCAATATCATAAGATCATTCAACGTGAATTGTTTGATATATGCAGACGATATACTATTATACATGCCCTTCTCCACAACTCACATGGACCTGACCCCCCTCACAGACTGCTTCAACGCAGTTTCAACTTGGCTCCAAACACAGAACCTTCGCATCCAACATAAAAAAACGGAAGTGCTATTCATCACCAGAGACACCTACTTTACCCCCCCATCCCATGTCAGTGTCAATGAAGCTGAATTGCAAACCAAAGATGCAATAAAATATTTGGGAGTTACTTTGGATCAACATCTTAACATGAAAAGCCACATAAGCAACATAGTCAAAGCCGTCTACTTCAAAATACGCTCTCTCAAGCACCTACGCTCCCTATTGGACCCAGATGACTTCCGAACCATATATCAAGCGCTGATACTGCCGCACTTTGATTTTGCAAATGCCATCTTACAAGGTCTCCCCCAATCCACATTAACCCCCTTACAGTTGGCCATGAACACCGCAGCTAGGATCCTTTATGGAGCATCCAGATACGACCACGTGACCCCCATTCTCAGACAGCTGCACTGGCTACCAATCAATGGGAGAATCACCTTCAAAACCCTTCTATTAGCTTTCAAAGCAATCAAAGGGATTTCAGCCTCCTCACTCACTCATCTTATCCACTTTGTCCCTCCCAACAGATCCAGAAGATCAACAGCTGTAAACTTGCTTGCAATACCAATGGCTTCGACAAAGTACAACTTGTCAACCACAAACAGGACTTTCAGCTGTTACGTACCCAAATGCTGGAATGCTCTACCCCCTGACATTAGGGCCATAGCCAGCCTATATCAGTTCAGGAAGGCCCTCAAAACCCACCTGTTCCTCCAACACTTACCTGACAGCAATTGACCCTAGACATACCCTCCAGGAATTGACCCAATTTAGTTAGAAAAGACCTACACGCATTATCTGACTTTTATCTATCCTTCCAATGTAAATAGATTATGTATATAGTTAACCCTGTTTTCCAAGTTTATACTCCTGTTCGATGTAAACCTGACAGCTTGTTGTTATGGTCGTTAAGTTATAATGTAAACCGCACTGATGCTAAATAGCGCGGTATATAAGAAATTGTAATAAATAAATAATAAATAAATAACATGTCAAATGTATCCTGAGTAAAAAAAAGATAAACTTCTTAAAACTGTTAACTGTGTCAGGACTCGGTGTGTATTCCCAAAGAATCTATACATGAAAAAAATTAATGTGATGTTTGTTGTTGCATGCATGCTGATAACTTGTCAATCCTTGGCTCATAATGCGTTAATTTCAGAGCAACACATGCAGCACTCATGTCATCCGTTAATCTGTTTCTAGCATCACTTTCCCATCACTGAATATAGCACCCACTACAATATTAACAGCACTGCCTTTTCGTATGTAGGATTCTTATTATGTGAGTTTTGGGTGTTAGTGCTGGCATGGTAGATTTTCTCTAAGTCCCGAATATCCAAATTACAACGTATTAAAAATATGGCCATAAAACGTCTCCATAATGCGTCTAAATTTGACCTTGTGACTTCTTCGCTCATTAAAGGTCACTGGCTTCTCATTAGTTATCAAATAAAATTTAAGATTCTGATCTGACCCATACAGAATTTTATACAGGAATTCCTTTATATTTGTCCAGTCATTTAATTGCTTATAAATCTAGCCTATAAAGCCATACCTGGAACAAGAACTACCTGAAGTGCAAGCAGGGTTCAGAAAAGGTTGAGGAACGAGGAACCTGATCATTCTCTTGCACTATCTGTACATTGATCAAGAAGCAACAGTTCGAATGGAACAAAGAGAAACAGAATGGTTTAAAATAAGCAAAGGTGTAAAACAAGGCTGCATACTTTCCCCCTACCTGTTTAATTTATATGCAAAACAAATCATCAGAGAAGCAGGATTGTATGAAGACAACAGAGATGTGAAGATTGGTGGAAGACTCATCAACAACCTTCGCTATGCTGTTGATACCCAGGGGCTGCTCAAGGCAATCTGCTGTCCGAGGTGAAGAATGAGATGGTGCCCCCCCCACTTAGAGGGAGGAAGGGCTTTTTCAGAATTCCAATCAGGGACTGAACCAAACCAAAAAGCCGTTTAGATTATATGGAGGGAATGTGAGATGTTTGCACACAGGGCCGTACCAAGCTGCTATCGTGCCCTGTGCGACTTGCAGCTTGGGCATGCGCCCCCCCCCCTCCTCCCCATACCTCCATCCAGCACTGCTTGCTCTTTCCCTGCTGCTGCCGCCCTCTGTTTTTTTTTCACGGCGGCACCGGCAGCAGGGAAAGAGCAGGCAGTGCTGGATGGAGGTATGGGGAGGAGGATGGGGGCATGCGCCCCATCTGAAAGGCGCTGGCACTTTAAGCAGATCTGTCCCTACCTGCTCTGACATTGCATCAGAGGAGGGAGGGACCAGACCTGCTTAAAGTGCTGCGAAAAGGCTTGGGGGCACAATTTGGCTGCCTTCTATTGTCCTGCCAGCGGCAACAGGGCAACAGCATACAGCCAAAATGTGTCCCCTAAGCCTTTGCGCCCTGTGCGACTGCACCGCTTGCACAGGGCTAGGTAGGTCCTATTTGCACACCAAGGAGCTAAAAGAGAGCAAGAATCAACAGCACAGTTTATAAAACTAAATTATAACTGATTTTTATTTTGTTGTTATAAACTGCGTTATGGTTCTTGCTTTTTCTTTTTCAACATATATTTTGCATCCACAGTAGGTGCAGAGCAGAACCAGGACATTCACCCACAGAATTAAATATTTAAAAAAGAAAAAAAATCTGATTCTGATCATCTCACTAACAACAACAACAACAAGCACTATTCTCAAGTACCAGGCATATTGTGAACTAATACAAAACCCTACAACAAAGAGCAAACCTACCATACCATACCATATCAGCACAAACTTCCAAAACTCACATAAGGAGTCCATCCAAAAAAAGTCTCACTGTAAAAATACTACAGTGGGCCCTGGAACATCCATACACCTATTGAAAAGCTGAACAAGTCAAATTAATACAGTACAGTATAGATCTTTATGTACAAACTCCATGTTAAGAGAACACCTGGCCTCAGTCACACACTCACAACATCAACCCTCACCAAGTACAGAATAAGTAACCACAATCTAAAGTAAAAATAAAATTATGTAGACAAAATTTAAATTGAAATCCCAAGAAGCCAGAGTCCACATGCAGTGCAACATCAAATAAATAAGAGATGCAGTTCCCCAATATAGTGTAAAATATAAAAATATGCGTGCATTATCCTTGCCCTGGAAAAATGGGAATTCCACTCACCTCTGATGGTGCTCTGGCACGAAAATAGGGTTTGGCACGGCCTTTCTGACATCTTGGGGAGCTTGAGTGACCAAGAACAGGAACAGCAGCATGACCACAGCATGGATTGAAACAAGCAATATCTGGCTTCTGGGCTCTAGTGCAATGGTGGGTCCTGTTTGTCATGCACTGGAGCAGAGTTCAGTGCAGCCATGGAAGCCGGGATGGGAGCAGCATGTAGACGGCACTAGAGCAGCATGCGGTGACCAGTTAAGGCCCGCTAGGAGAGACTTGACTGCTGCAAGCTGTTTTTTGAGTGGTGCTGGCTGCCTCCTTCCCCAACCCCTCTGGAGTGTTACTGATGTACTTGTCTGCACAGGGACATGCTCTTTGAGCTTACAGTCTAAAACTGGGAGATACAGAATGTGAAGGATGCTATTGCCTGCATGCACTTTCCTCACCAGAACTTGAGGGCCTTTGATGGATTTGGCTGGAGTGGCAAGTATTTGATCATAGAAGAGTTAGTCATGCCATCTACAAGCCAGTTTGCCTCTGTTTTTTGGGGGGAGCTGGTGTGGCTGAGTGTTTGTGGTTAAAGCTAAAGAGAGTGCCTTTTTTTTCCTTGGATGACTGTGTGCTGGATTGCCTGTTAGTCCTTGTTTTTCCACTTGTGCCTGGGTGCTTTTTTCTCCCAAGGAACATCCTGTGAGTGGCCCCAAGTCCCATCCAAAGGATAGGAAGGGGGGGGGGAAGAACCAGAGGAGCAGCAGACACTCATGTTCCGTGCGAGTGATCTTCAGTTTAAATAAAAACCAAGCCAGTGCAGAGCCTTCCTGCCTCTGAGGAGCCACCGTGCAGATGTGTCCCACCCCCAAAGGAAGTTACATTAACTTCCTTTTTGGGGCGGAACGCATCTGCATGGGCTCCTTCACAGAGACTTAAGGCTGTGCACCAGCTTGGTTTTTATTTAAATTGAAGATCAGCCGCAACCGCCACCGCCGCTAGAGAGGGTGAATCTGCCACTGCCGAGAAGCGGCCTCGGCAGTGGAACAAACTTGAGCGTTTTAAATTTTTTTTTTATCTTTAGAAGGCGGAGTGAGGCGGCTGTTTTGGGGGCATTTTTGCCGCCTTCAAAACTTGCCGCCTAAGGCAACCGCCTCACTCCGCCTCATTATAGAGCCGCCCCTGATGATACCACATTACTGGCTGAAAGTGAAGATGATCTGAAACATTTGCTTCTCACGATCAAGGAACATAGTCTTAAAATGGGCCCACGTGCCAGCTGCAAGGCCTTCGCGTGCCACAGCTGGCACGCGTGCCATAGGTTCGCCATCGCTGCCCTAGATCAACAACTGCTATAGGGAAGCGAAAACTGACTCCTAGAGGTATAGCACTCGTTATCAGTGAAGGGAAAGATTGCTGGCTAGTGATTGGCCAGAGGCAAGCCTACCACATTGTAATGTTCTATTAGGTTAGTTTTAGTTATGTTATATGGGTTAAGGTTGTTAAGTCAAATGGAGGAATGGAATATATGTTAGCCACTCACTTTTAGATCATGTAAGAGATCAACGTATACGTAATATGTTTGTTATCTGTTTTACGTTGGACTTGATGGGAGGAGAGAAGGAAAAGCCTTATGTAGTTACATGTTCTACTATAACTGTCTTTCCTATGGATTCTATTTATGTTTAAAGCTTGTTGAAATGTAAAATAAAGATGTTTAAAAAAAAAGGAAATCATGTGATTAAGCTATTACCTGTTCTGCTGACTATGTAGCATATGCTTTGAAGTGTCCTTGTAGAAAATTTAACATAGGGAAGACCACACATTCACTTAGGGTGAGAATGTTGGAGCATAAGTAAAGTTTAACAAAACAGAAGAAAGATGACCTGATGGTGGCTCACTGTCAAGAGTATCGTCATGATTTGTTTGATTTTTGGGGCTTTGTGATTGATCATGTCCTTCCAAATAATTGGGGTGGAGATCATGGCCAGTTACTTTCACAACGACAACAACACTGGATTTTTGTACTGAAGACAGTTGAACCAGAGGGCCTTAATTCCTCCATTGACTGGGGGGTGTTCTTGTAGAATTATGTTGTGGCCCTTTAAGTTCTTCCCCTTTGCTGTGCACATTCTTTGATTGGTTCAGAAAAGTTTTTAAAGTAGAAAATACCATCAGATGCTATAGCCAGAGAATGCAATAGTAATGACTAAGCCCCGATGAAGTGGTTTGTCCGTGAAACGAGGATCTTCGTTGGCCAATTGTCAACAAAATGTTTTCTGGGAGATACTTTCTATGCTAAGTAATAGTTTTGGTTTTCTTTATGAGCATTAAGAGATTTATTCTGGCCTTAGTTTGTTTCTCTTTTGGGAATGAAAAAAATGCTATAGACCTTATAGTGTGGACCATTGCAGTTGGTTTGGGTTTCTGTGCTAGACTGACGCGCAGAGTTGTGTAGGCGGTGACCTTGGCTCTGCATATAAGTTGGTATGCTGCCATTGAGAGTTAATAGCATGCCATGAGAGGTTTATATGCTATATAGAAGGATTGGTAGACATGTGCAGTCATTACTGGTGAATGTGTGAATAATTTATTGAGTATAAAAATTGGTAATAACAATTGAAAAAAGAGGAGTGATGGTATATGATAGTGATTCCCCTTCAGGCATGCAATAGCTGCCGCATAGAGGGAAAAGCAAGTTTACTGGGTCTTTTCTCCTCTGTTTTATATTTTCTCCTAGAAATAATAATTGGTAATTTTGTTATTGAATATAATTCAGCATTTAGGGTTTTTGTTTAATGGTAGTCAGCTTTTGGAGATAACATAGACCTCTCCATATACTGATGTATAGTAGGAATTTGGGATAGGATGTGGCAACAAGTTGCTTGAAGCAATTCTTTGCAGCTGGCTGAAGTCAGGCAATTGCATGGTCACTTCCCTACCAATGGCTGATTAGAATGGGCAATGGCATCAGTTGTTAGGTTTTAAATGCCATCAAATCAATGCTGACTCCTGGTAACTCAGCAGTCTCTGGGGTTTCTGGGCAAAGAATGACTGGATTTAGATTGTCAGGCCTTGTTTTCCGAGGCAGTGGAGAGTAAAGTGATTGGATCAAG
The DNA here is from genome assembly GCA_033557465.1 of Ichthyophis bannanicus. Lineage (NCBI taxonomy): Eukaryota > Metazoa > Chordata > Amphibia > Gymnophiona > Ichthyophiidae > Ichthyophis > Ichthyophis bannanicus. Next base: position 643,697,037 of record CM066034.1, on the reverse strand, counting down.
GTCACAAAGAGCACTCTTTTGGATACCAGGCTGTTGTGCTAACCACTAGACTACTCCTCCATACCAGTAGGAAACATTTATATACCAAGCTGAGGATTAGTCTCTTTCCATGCAAAAAATGATGGAATCGGAATCTCCTTTCAGCAACAATGCATGAATTCAGCAATTTTCTTTGACTATGCTTATGCATCTATTAATGTGATATAATACCAATTCTTGACAAACAAATGAGCCCCCAGGTGACTCAGGTGAAACCTGATGTTGAGGAGATGGCTTTGCATTTTTATTTTGTACTGGCCACTTGGAGTACCACCCTACATGCTAAGGCAAGAAACACAGCCCCAAAGACCACACCCAAGAGCTGACCCAAATGGCTGCAACTGCAATGTGTGTTGCCTCCTCACCACAGCAAAGGGCCCCCCCAAGCACATACCTCTCAATCCATGGTGGTCTAGTAGACGAACAGGGCAGGAGTGATCCTATAACTCCTGCCCCATTTGAGTAGTCAAAACAAAATGACTGCCATTATGAGGTGTTGTCCTCTAGCCTCTCACTAGGGTGCAGCACTGCAAAATCACAGCCATCTTTGTAGGGCCTATAAGGGCAGGAACTCTTCTCCCATGCCCCTTTCATCGGCCCTAGCAAAGATAGCTGTAAGCCCCCCTCCACCCCTTTGCCGGCTGGCTAGCTGGGATATTTTGTTTGTACCGGGAGGTAGAAGGGGGAGGGAGGGGGGCCATAGGGCCTCCAAACCTTGTAATTGTGTGTCATGAGGGAGGAAGGGACCTAGCCCAACTGGCTAACTGGGTCAGTTTGAATCTCAGGGGTGCATCAGTCCCCTCTGGGCAACTCTCGATATTGTGGGGGTAGTGGCTTAATCAAGGCATTTAGATGACTGATTGGCTGTAAGGAAGATCCCATGTTATCGGGCCTCCCAGCAAATAATACCACCTCTTGAGGTAGCATTATCTACCGCCGAGATCAGACCGATTTTGGCAGTCACCACAAGAAATCTTTATCGCACGGTGGCTGCCAACTATGGCCACCCCCATTGCTCCACCATGATTCCCCCTCAAGGGACCTGCACCACGTGAAAATCAGATATCACAGAAAATTGCCTGCAGTATCTGAGTTTTTCACATGTCATCTGCTACCACGAATGTTAATCCTATATTAGCCCCACAGTAGCAGCTAATACCACTAACGTTAAGTCCTTTAAAATGGAGGGGGGAACAAACATTGGGGACTTAAAGCAGATATTCCTCTTAAGACCTCCTGTGACATGCAAAAATCCAATGTGTGCCTTCGAGTGAGGAGATGGCCGAAAGGAACACATTTACAAAACCTGTTCATGTCAGAAGCAGGTATAACTTCAGATGTGTGTGATTCTCTACATATATTTGCATCCCCAATATGAATTGGGAGCTACAAATGTTGATTTTCATCCTGCCTAGGCTATGCCCTGAAATACCCCCGAAATGCCTCTGGCCAAACGTTACTATATAGATATGCCTAGGGCAAAAACATTTCAAGCCTGACCTTTGTAAAATCACATTTTAGATGTCGTTGTGGCTTGCATATTTAAATTGTGAATAGGGTTTTTAAAATAACTCCCCATGGTGTCATCTAGATTTCCAATCCTCTTTTTATACAGCTCTCTTTAAAGTAATAGAAACTATTTGTATTGTAGGAAAGTTCCTCCAGTTTGAAAATATTCTTCCTTTATCTTCCACAGATTTTGATTTCAGAAGTTTAACAGATTCCTGCATTTTGTTACTTTCAGACTCATGGCCATTTTCAGATTAAAATTAGCCTGACATCCTACCCCCTTATTCTCCTGTCTACACCCACATGCATTTTCACCATTTCCCTTAAGAATTACCCTAGTCTCCTGTTTCTTCTGTTTGTCTGTCTTGAACAGATTGTAAGCTCTGTTCAACAGGGATTGTCTCTTCTATGCATGCCTAGTAGAGTTATAGAAATGATAAGAAGTACAGTAGTAGTAGTATTTTCAATACTTTACAATTAAGCCATGAGGTCATTTCAGAAGACTTCCTGGATAAAAAGATCTACCTAACACTATAACTGTGGTTATAGCTGTTTCTACCTGGCCCTGATGTTAGGAGGATGCAACAAAGGCAATTGTTCTGGTGCACCAATCCCACATAGGGCTCTAAGCCTGCCTGAAACTAAAAGAGTCACAATGTGCTAGCTAACCCTCTAAAATTTCTCCACTAGGCCCCATCATGTATAACACTCATCATATTTCTATCCCAATGCTTTCCTCAGAGTTCCCAGTATGATTTGTGGTTCCATTGACATCTTAGATTCCCTAACAAAAGCATTAGAACTTCTACCACAGAGTCCAATTAGTTTGAGACAAATCTTGTACAATGGTAGAACAGCATTGTAGCTGGAGTTAATTGTGGCCTGAGCATGTGGACTTATTGAGGGATCATCTACTATCATACCAGATGGTAGAGATGAGGACAGTATCTGAATTCAAAAAAGCATGGGACAAACACAGAGGATCCCTAAAGGAAAAAAGGGGACTGTTGTAGTTGTTGATATGGAACAACAGACTAGATAGGCTATGTGGTCTTTTTCTGTCTTCATTTTTCTATGTTTCTATGATGACTGAATCAGTTAACCAACTGGAATTGAGAAACTGTTCAATGACTCCTGTGTCTTCCATTGCACTCACAGTTGGCAAGCCAAAATCGTATCCTTCCAGTTCATTTTCCTGTACATAATGAAGTCCAAAAACTAGAGCACGGCTGGCAATTATTGGGATGACCAAAAGAAGAACTATCCAAATTAATTAATTAGGTATGATCATTGTTGATAGCTATGTTTAACTTGGGAAAAATAAGCAAGCTTGCTCTGATTGTAAAAATAATCTAGTCAGTTTTGCCCCAGATATGTTCTGTACAATATGAAAAGACAAAAATCCTTGAACATAGAAAATGAGACCTTAGGGGTTTTTTTTCAGTGGAGAAGGGTATTTGCATTTCTCATTTCCTAGATGATAATTGCCCTGCTGTCATTATACAGTGTCATGCTACAGCACTAAATTATAATGCTGGAATGATATGCCTCCTTAGGTTGCCTCTATGAAAAGTGGATACAATTTGTTTCCTTACTAGCCTTCAGGGGAGAGCTAATTCAACCAGGTTAGTCATGATTAATGGCCTCCTCAGCCTGAGTTGCTTTTCTGACAAGCCTGATGTGAGAATGCTATTAGATGGCAGGAATATGTGGTTTGTTTACTGTAGTAGGATGTGCATGACATTACAATTTAGGAAATGCAGCTTTTGTTCATGGCCTTGAATAGATGAAAATGCATCTCAAGGAAGTCTAGAGGATCACACAGAGAAATGCCAGGGAAAGGTGAGAGAAATAAGAGATTTAAAGAGGTTATTTTAAACAGAGATAGCCTGACTTGAAAGTTAGCTTTTTCTTATCCAGACTTTCTCAGAGGCCTCATGCTTTATCTCCAGGAACAAGCAGGAATGTAGTCTTCACACATGGGTATCGTCGGTACCGACGGAGCCTGCGCAGGAACGCTCCCCCAGCGTCCAATAGGTAAGCTTTTGGGAGCATCACACAGCGCCTGTGTGCTGCCTTCCCGCCTTTCCAATTGTCCCTCTCCAGTTCTTCGTTTTCCATGGAGCTGACAGGTTGCATACCCTACCACCGCAGAAAATTTAGTCTTTAATCTTTGTTTTTGTGATCATGTCTGCCTTCCCTCGACGCTATCCCGGTACCGCCAGTTCTTTCTTTCTTCTTCTAAAAAAAAACAAAACAAAACTATAGTTTCTGAAGTGGTTTACTTCAGGAACTTTTTTCCCTTGGTGCTAGGCGCCATTTTGGGCACTAGGTCCAAATTTTCCTTAAAAATGGAAAAGAAATGTTCTAAATGTGGCAGTACCATTTCCATCACCGACACCAATGATTGGTGTCTCAAATGTTTAGGTCCTGACCACTCTATTTCAGAGTGCCTCTCCTGTGGAATGATGTCAAAAAGGGGCCGGTAGAACCGAGCTGCTAAATTTAGCACCCTTTTTCCCTCAGATGCTGCATCTGTTGCATCGATGTCCTCCAGGGCTTCATCTTCCTCCCATGGATCTCAGGTAACTAAACATAAATCTAGCCGGTCCTCAAAGGGTAGATCTCCTTCTAAGTATCGAGATGCCCCTGGCATTGCCCTTGAGGAATTTTCACCGGCAAAACTGCTCCAGCGGGAGGCTTCGGCTTCCAAAGCATTAACGGGGCTCCAGGATGTTCTCGAGGCCTCAACCTCGGCAGAACTACTGGCGCCATGCTCTGGGGTTCTAGCCGCTTCTACCAGTACTGACACCCAAGCATCAGCAGCGTCGATAGACCAGAGATTCTTTGCTATCAAACGCAGTCTAGCGGCTCTTCTCACGGCTTCGGTACCATTGAAACCGCTTCAGACACCTCAACCGATACCGGTACTGACACCGATATCGGTACCGACTGCATCGACATCGGTGGGTATGCCACCCATACCGAGTCATGCGTCTCTCTCTGGCATCGAAAGATCGGTACCTGAACAACCTGATGCCGACTTTGATCGATACCGGTACCGTGCTTTGCACGATCACCGGGATTGGAGATATTTTGAATCCTCAGATGAGTCGGAAGACTCTGAAGACTCTGCCAATACCAGAGTACTTCTCCGCCAGAGGATATGTCCTTTCAGGACTTTATCCATGATGTGGCCCGAGGCCTTTCCATCACAGTAGCTCCTGAAAAAGAGCCAAGGGCAAAGGAGTTGGAAATGCTCCAATACCCTAAGGATCCCAAAGAGGCAGCTACTCTGCCTATTCATGAGATCTTACATGATCTTATGCTAAGGATGTGGGAAACATCTTTAACCACATCTCCTCATTCTCGAAGACTCGATACCATGTATCGAGTTCCACCTTGTCCTGGCTTTCAAAAAACTCAATTACCACACAATTCAATGGTGGTGAAATCAGCCATGAGAAGGATGAAAAGTGCAAAGAGACATGCATCCAATCCTCCAGGTCGTGAATGTAGGACTCTCGATGCCTTTGGGTGTCGATGCTTCCAAGCTTCCATGCTCTCAGCTAGGATCAGTTCCTATATCTTGTATATGGGAATGTTCCTTAAAGAGGTCACAGGGGACTTGGAGCTTATGAGCCCCCTTCTTCCTGATGACAAAAGACAGGACTATATTACTCTTGTCAAACATACCCAGGATGTTTCCAAGTTTGTAAATCGTGCAGCCTTTGACTGTTTTGAGTGCATAAGCAGAACCTCTGCTATTGCCATTGGGGCACGTCGGATTCCCTGGTTTCAGGCATCCGACTTGGAAATTTGGCTACAGGATAAATTAGGAAACATTCCTTGCACAGGAGAAAATCTCTTTGGCAAGAATTGGCAGGAGAAGGCTAATGAAATAGATGCTGACAATATCACATTGGATAGATTGTCCAAATCTACAGCCGATCCTCCAAAGAAAAGATCCTCTAAGAAACCATTTTTCAATAAGAAAAAGACGTTTTATCCTTCCTATACCCAACAGGGACACCGTCCAGGTCAGACTGCCCAAAAAGGGACAACAGCAACAACCTAGACAACAAAAGAAGCCAAAAGCTGCAAAACCTCAGCCAGCTCAGCCTCCTCAGGGGCTTTGACTCCTTTCTAGAGAACTTTGCCTTCCTGCCCCTGAAGGGTCCAGAACCCTTAACCATCCCAGGCAGGTTATGTCATTTTGCCCACAGATGGTACCAAATAACAGCAGAAAATTGGACTCTGTCCATTGTACGAGAGGGGTACAAGCTTCATTTTCACAGCCTGCCCCCTCCTACAATTATAAGACAGTTCAATTCTCAGACCTCTCTCGACAATCTCTTAGGTCAAGAAGTCACAATGCTCCTTGCTCAAGGAGCAATAGAGGAAGTACCCATTCCCCATCAGGGTACAGGGTTCTACTCCCCCTATTTCCTATTCCAAAGAAAACAGGAGGACACAGACACATTTTAGACCTCAGAGAATTTAACAAATATTTGTTCCGAGAGACGTTCAAAATGGTCTCTCTAGGAACTCTGCTGCCATACCTTCAAAGTCAGGATTGGCTTTGTTCTCTAGATCTCAAGGATGCGTATACTCATATTCTCATCCATCCAAATCACAGGAGATTCCTCCGATTTCTGTTTCAGGGAAAGCACTACTAATACAGGGTTCTTCCCTTTGGCCTGGCTTCTGCGCCAAGAGTGTTCACAAAATGCATGGCTGTGGTAGCAGCATTTCTCCGCACTCTGGGAACATTGGTCTTCCCTTACTTAGACGACTGGCTCATTTGAGCCCCTACAATGCCAGCACTGCTCTGTCTCGCACAATGCGAATCCTTCAGTATTTGGGACTGGTCATAAACCTCCCAAAATCCAATCTTGCTCCCACTCAGTCCCTAGAGTTCATAGGAGCTCATCTGGATACCAGACAGACAAGAGCTTTCCTTCCGCAGCCCTGCTGTCTTCGCATAGTACAAGCAGTGCTCAAACCTTGTCTCACTGCTCGTGAAATGCTACAATTGCTAGGCCACATGGCATCCACCGTGCATGTGGTTCCTTATGCTCACCTCCATATGTGAGTAGCCCAGTGGACTTTATCCACTCAGTGGACACAGGCCTCAGGTTGCCTGTCGGACAAAATAACAAACTCAGACCGTCTTATTTCGTCCCTCCAAGGGTGGCAATCACCCTGAAACCTTTTGGTGGGGTCTCCTTTCCAGCAACCCCTATCCCAAGCCACCCTAACAACATATGCTTCACAGGTGGGATGGAGAGCCTACCTACATGATCTCTCTACCCAGGGTACCTGGACTCCACAGGAGGCCTGTCTTCACATCAATCTCCTGGAGCTCAGAGCAATCTTCCTTGCTCTTCAAGTATTTCACGCCCAGCTCAGCTACAAAACAGTCCTACTTCAAATGGACAATCAGGTAGTCATGTTCTATGTGAACAAGCAGGGCGGAACAGGCTCTCTGTTGCTATGCAACGAAGATTTGCGAGTATGGGCCCTCGCCAGACAGCATCAGATTCATCTCCTTGCGGTGTATCTTCCAGGCATTCAAAACTCTTGGGCAGACAAACTCAGTCGAGTTCTGCTTCCACACGAATAGTCTCTCCATGCAGACCAGGTTGCCCAAATATTTCAGATTTGGGGAACCCCGGACATAGACCTCTTTGCAAGTCTGCTGAATGCCAAACATCCCCGGTTCTGTTCCAGAATTCCGGCTCGATGTTGTCAGGCAAGGGTCACCTTCCTCCTTCACTGGGGTCAGGACTTCCTATATGCCTTCCCACCCATTCCCTCATCCCCAAAACGCTATTCAAGCTTCAGAGAGACAGAGGTCATATGATCCTCATAGGTCCACTTTGGCCACAGCAAACGTGGTACCCTCTGCTCCTACATCTCTCTCAAGCTCTGCCTCTGGAGTTGGGATCCGCTCCAGATCTTCTCTTCAAAGAGGACGGGATGCTGTGGCATCCCAATCCCCATTCTCTGCATCTCAGGGCTTGGTTGCTGAAAGCCTAGAACTTCAGGATCTTAACATTTCCCAACAGGTAAAGGATATCCTTCATGCTTCTAGGAAACCCTCCACAAGATGCTCGTATGCCTTTAAGTGGAAAAGGTTTACCATATGGTGCTCACAGAAGGGTCTTAACCCTCTTGCGATACCTCTGGAATCGATACTGGAGTATCTCCTTCATTTGTCAAATGCGGGTCTCAAGACTAACTCAGTAAGAGTCCATCTTAGTGCTATTGCAGCTTCTTACAAGCCTCTAAGTGGACAACCTATTTCCTCTCATCCTCTCATAGCGAGATTTATGAGAGGCCTTCTTTTAACAAAGCCTCCCATTAAGCCACCACCGGTGGCATGGGACTTAAATCTGGTGCTTGTGCAGCTCATGAAACCGCCCTTTGAACCATTAGCCATTACATCTTTGAAATTCCTTTCCTGGAAAGTCATCTTCCTCATTGCAATCACATAAGTTCCTTATCCTAACACATAAAGCTATCTACACCTCTACTCCACGTTATCTGGCCGATCTTATTTCTCTGCACACACCCTACCGTCAACTCCATTCCCTGCATGCTAATCGCCTATCCTTACCCTCTCCATCACAAGCACACTTAGAACAGACCCGTCACTCCGCTTTCTTTTTTCTGGGTCCCTCCCTTTGGAATGCTTTGCCTCCTTCCCTCCGACTAGAACCTTCATATTCCAAATTTAAAGAGCAATTGAAAACTCACCTGTTTCAGCAAGCATTTGCCCTTCCCCCGGATGCCCCCTCCTGAAACCCTCAGTCCTTGTTTGCTTATCCTTGGTGCTGTTGTCTAGACCTGTATTGTTGTCTCCCTTTTATTGTTTTGTCTTCCTTTCTGTACCTGTTGTCTGTTTTGAATCCTTCGTCTGTTATGTCTCTGTGCTCTTTTGCTGTTGTTGTATTCTGTCCTTTACCCTCTCTTTCTATTTATAATTTGGCGTTCCTTTTCCTTAGTTTAGTGGCGTATTGCCTTTTATTGTACACCGCTCAAATGTCTTGACAAGAGCGGTCTATCAAATGACGCAATAAAGATAAAGATAAAGATCAGCACGTCGCATCAGTGAATTGCAAGCGTTAGTGGCTGATCCTCCTTATACAAGGTTCCACCATGATAAGGTTGTTCTTAGGACTCATCCACACTTTATGCCAAAGGTGGTTTTGCCTTTCCATTTAAACCAAGCGGTTTACCTTCCTGTATTCTTTCCGAGGCCTCATGCCTCCAGTGCAGAAAGGAACCTTCATACCTTGGACTGTAAAAGAGCTTTGGCCTTTTACTTGCAAAGGACACAGCAACATAGAAAATCTTCTTAACTCTTTGTTGCTTTTGATCCTAGTCATTTGGGACTTCCAGTTTCCAAAAGAACACTGTCCAACTGGATTGCAAAGTGCATATCCTTTGCCTATGAGAGTAAGAACCTTCCTCCTGAAGGCTATGTGGCCACTCACAATGTGAGAGCCATGGCAGCCTTAATGGCTCATCTTCACTCTGTGTCTATTGACGACATCTGTCGAGCAGCTACTTGGGCTTCAATACATACCTTCACAGCCCACTACTGCTTAGACAAGGACTCCTGCCGGGATGCCTTGTTTGTCCAAGCTGTTCTTCAACACCTTTTTCTGACTTAATCATCTCCTACCCACCGTCCCTGGTAGGATGCCAGAGATCCATGGGGGGAAGTGGGGCCCTTTCACAAGGGCTGACAACTTCCTGGGGCCATCTCCCTGGTATCTGCAGCTAGGGATTCCCCATATGTGAAGATTGCATTCCTGCTTGTTCCTGGAGATAGCGTAGTTATTCATCTGTAACAGGTGATCTCCGGGAACAGCAGGAATTTAGTCTTCACAACCCGCCCACCTCCCCTAGGAGTTGTATCTCTCTCTCTCTCTCTTTCTCTCTCTCCCTCTCTCTTTTGTCTCAGCTATAAACTCAACTGGAGAGGGACAGTTGGAAAGGTGGGAAGGCAGCATGCAGGCGCTGTGCGATGCTCCCAAAAGCTTTCCTATTGGACGCTGGGGAGCGTTCCCGCGCAGGCTCCGTCGGTACCGATGATACCCATATGTGAAGACTAAATTCCTGCTGTTCCCGGAGATCACCTGTTACAGGTGAGTAATTACGCTGTATTGTTACTTAATTACACCAACACATCCTTTCCTCAAATTATCCCATCCATAACCAACTAACCTATTTCTTCTCTTTCAAAGCCTTGTTGTCTTAGCTCAAAACCTCATATTTGTGTCTTGTCTGTCCATTTCATTAGACTGAAAATTCAGAGGAATAAAGATTGTGCATAAAGGGCCTCTTTTTATAACAGGATACCTATCTGAGAAGTCCAAAAAGGGGCCTATTCTAAGCCACTTTATACTCTTACAGCTAGGGACTGCTGTGTGGCAGTACCAGGCCTTTAGAATAGTTAACAGTGCTATGGCACCTGCTTATTCTAAAAATATGCAGCTCTTCTCAGTACATGGGTATCAAGTCAGGGTCTGCACAGCATTGCTAATGCATACAACAATTTATTTATCAGAACGCAACATGTAATATCACAAAATTAAGATGGGCTTTTAATAAGCAGTAACAAGTCTGGACTAACATAGCATCTTATTTTATTTATTGATTGATTTAGCAATGCTTATATACCACTTTTCAACGGGCCAAAGCAGTGTACATGCAGGTGCGGTATATATTTCCCCTGCCCCTGAAGGGCTTACAATCTACGTGTTCTACCTGAGGTAACAGAGGGTTAAGTGGCTTGCCCAAGGCCACAAGGTGTGCCATCTACCTGGAAATCCATCATAGACTAACACAGAGTTAGCCTGGATATAGCATTTTGCCTCTTTAAGAGCGGCAATCTTTCTGCCAATAGTGCAGCCAGTATGTGGGGTTCCAAACCAAACCTTTAAAAATTCTGTACTTTAAGGAAATAAATCACTTTACCACAGTGGTCACTTTCTCCCTGGCTCTTTTCGCTCCCAGTCCCAAAACATTGCTTCTAATTTGTAAAGCTTCCATCACACTTTTACCTACCCCTCCTCACCCTGCACCCCATTCCCAAGTACAGGGAATAAAACACAAAAGAAGCCAAACAATTTATGATCTCATGCTTTCTAGAGAACTTCAGGATTTTATGCCATATAGCAACAGCATAATACTCACACCCTTGCATTGGCTTGTTTTAGAGTTGCTGCAAAGGTCAGTTGCATTCAGAGGCAGCTGAACACCTTTTTGGTTGGAGGAGTCAAACAAACTAATCTCTAGTCGTGTCCTAAAGCTCTCTAGATGCTGATGTATTGAGCAAAATATTGGTGTAACCATTTACTAAAGGGCACTAAGGTGTTGCATCTAGTATGCCATTAGCCCCAAAACCATGGCACATTAGGTACAACACCACCACATTAACTGTCGGGGGTGTGGACAGCATTTTGTCAGCAGCTCATAGGAGCCCTGTCTCCTAACATGCACCACATTAACGCAAGTACAATTAACGGCACACCCATTCTCCACCCCATTACACCCACTCATGTCCCTAATGCGGGAATTCACAGTTATCGTGGAAATTGCCTCATGTTATCATGGTTCCATGCTAGCTGGCAATGCGTGTCCAGGACGTGCTTTCAATGTGCGCCACCCTTTAGTAAAAGACCCACTAAATTATTCAAGGGTGTTAAATCACATGCGGATTGTGAAAAGTTGCATGATGACCCTGGAAGACCGGGAGACTAAGCATCCAAATGGCAGATGAAATTTAACGTGGACAAGTACAAAGAGAATCATATAGGGAAGAATAACCCAAATTTAAAGCTACACAATGCTAGGTTCTACATTAGGAAAAATATCTATGTGTCATTGTGGAGAATACATTGAAATTTTCTACTCAATGTGTGGCAGTGTCTCAAAAAGCAAACAGAATGTTAGGAATTATTATGAAAGGAATAGATAATAAAACAAAGATTATCATAATGCCTCTGTATCACTCCATGGTATGACCACACCTTGAATATTGTATGCAATTCTGGTTGCTACATCTCAAAAAAGAGATAGCAAAATTAGAAAAGGGCAACTGAAATGAATCTTCTATGAAGAAAGGCTAAAGGCTAAAGCATTTAGGGCTAGTCAGTTTGGAGAAGGCTAAGATCTATAAAATCCTGAGTAGAGTAGAATAGAGGAGTAGCCTAATGGTTAGAGCACTGGTCCAGGAACCAAAAGACCAGCATTCAATTTCCACTAGCACTCCTTGTGGCCTTGGGCAAGCCACTTAATCCTCCATTGCCTCAGAAGAAGGGACTGGCAATCTCCTTCTAGTCACTCTGCCAAGAAAACCCAGGAGTCAGCATTGATTCAAAGGCTCCCATTGCTTTTGTAGAATAGAATGGGTAAATGCAAATCAATTGTTTACTTTTCTGAAAATTATAAATACTAAAGGGCCCTTTGCTAAAGCGGTTAATACACATTTTAGCAAATAGTATCTGCCCGCAGTAACTGTTGCCAGGTAGGCGTGATGGTGACCGCGCTCTAATTCCCACAGTAACTGCAGATTGTGCGATGGTGTAAGGAATGAGAGGTTAGGGGCAAAGTGTGGGTGTGGAGAGCGCATTGCTGTTAGCACGGCAATTACCACATGCTGTCAAAGTGGCAATTAGTGCAACTGCATATAGCATTATCTCTATGGGTGCCTTTAAACGCCACTATGTTAATTGTGCCAGCATTAGGGTCTGCATCTGCATTGTAACTGCTCGAAACATGCCCCAGACAGTTACCACAGATGCTTTGCACTTATCATGTGCTAGTTTTAGTGCTAAACATGTGTTAAGTGCAAAACCCTAATGAGCTTCAATAAAAGGGCTCCTAAACAACACATCTTGAAGTGGCAAAGTAGTTCATTTAAAACAAATAGGAGAAAATATTGTTTTATGCAATGAATAGTTAAGATTTGGAATTTGTTCCTGGTGCCTGCACTAAAAGCAATTAGCATACCTGGATTTGGACAAGATCCTGGAGAAAACGTCAATAGATTGTTATAAAGGGAGACATGGGGAAAGCCACTGACTATCCCTGAGGGTAAGTATCATAGAATCTAGCACATACTTATGACATGGATTGGCCAGTATTAGAAACAAGATACTGGTCTGACAGTATGACAATTCTTTTGTTCTTATATTTTTAAGTCTTATAAATGCCCCAATGCCTCTCTTCATCATCCTCCATACACCTCTCCTCATCATCCTCCATACACCACACCGTATCCTCTGTTCTATTCACGCCAATTGCCTCTACCTCCCCTCAGCCTCCCAAACCCATCTCCAAACTACCCATCACTCCGCATTTTACTTCCTTCGCCCTAGCTTATGGATCAACCTCCCATCTGATCTCCTCATGGAACCTTCATTTGTCAAGTAGAAATCACAACTCAAAACTTACCTGTTCCCAAAGGCCTTTGACATCTCCCCTAATTAATGTGGTTTTGTTTGCTTCCCTTTCCTGCCCTCTCTTAACACTCTGCCTTCCCTCTTGAGTGTGCGTATGGTGCTATCTTATCTATATTAATGGAGTCCTTTTCATTTTCTTAGATTGTTTTTAACCCTTTGAAGGCCTACTTTAAATTTTTAATCCACATTCTGCAGCCGGGTTAATTTTTGCATATTTCAGGAAAATTGTACCCGTCTTATTCAATATGTTCTAATAGTGATTTTCCTTCTGCTATGGTCATATATTATATACCATTTGATAGGAATATTTAGTCAGAATTTTGGATCCCAAGAGTTTTGGGCTCGGCCTGGAAAGGGTTTGTGAACTGCTCTGTTGCAATTGTGAAGGGTGGTATATCAAACCACTAATAAATGTAAACATAAACAGATTTCTTAGGCAAAAGCAAACCTGAACTTTTGTTTTTCAAAATGAAATAGCCAGAGGTTGGAAATAGTGCATAATACCATGCTATATATTTTTATGGTAACACTATATAACAAAAAATCCTCCAAGGAACAAAAACGTTCAAAAGAAAAAAATCAAAACCCCAAACTAGCCATAAAAAAAGAAAAAAGAAAATAAATACCATGTGAGAAAAAATAAAAAAAATAAAAAAAGCAACCAATTTGGAAGTAATACCAAAAATATCTATAAAAATATATAAAGAGAGCAAAAAAGACCTCAGCCAACCCCCTGCCGATATTAGTAAGGAGGGAGAGCCAGCCGATGGACAAAAATACCACTATAATCGAACCAGACTCAAAAGGACATCAGTGCTCAAAAAAACCTGTATAAAAAAGGACAAATTGGTTGAAACAATCATAAACCAACAGTAACCATGGCCTTATAAGCACAGCATGAAACACAGCGTGGCAGCAGAGAAAACTTATCTGAAGATAAGCAGGCTGCTAAACAATGCATTAGCATTTTTTAGTATTTTTCGTTTTTTCTTTTGGAGCACAGGATTTGTAAAATTTTTCCGTGATTGCACTGTTAGATGGCTTGTGTGTACGTTTTTTTGTGCCTTTGATTAATCTCTGTGCTGGCAGTTTTTCATTGGGCATGGAGCTTTTTCATCTGTTCTTTCTGAGTGTTTTTCATAAGCCTTCAGTGCAGGCCGAGAGTTTGGGGGTTTCCTCTGACGTCATCGGGCATGCCGTTATAATCACGCATGCCCGATGTGTTCTTGGCATTTTTTGAACTTCCAAGCTGGCTGTGTTTGCAGCACTGCTCCAGTGCTTCTTTTTTGTATTTCTCTGCATCATGTGAGTTCTGAGTTCCTTATACATTCTACTGTTTTTTACTAGGGTATTTTCTTTTATTTTCCATGTGAGATTTTTTGATCCTGTTTCTGTGTTTTAGGACCAGCAGTGTTACTTTTCACATCTGCCTCATGAACAGCGACGTGACTTTTCTGAGCTCCCTGAGGAAGCCGTCGGGCGAAACACCTGGTGTCAGAGCTCCAGCTGTTGACTTTGGTTGCAGCTTCTGCCTTCTGTATTTTGCTTGCTGTTTCTGCTTCTGTATTGTTTAGCAGTCTGCTGATCTTCAGATAAGTTTTCTCTGCTACCATGCTGTGTTTCATGCTGTGCTTATAAGGCCATGGTGGCTGTTGGTTTATGATTGTTTCAACCAATTTGGCTTTTTGCATATAGGCTTTTTTGACCACTGATGCCTTTTTGAGTCTGATTAGATTATAGTGGCATTTTTGTCCATCGACTGGCTCTCCCTCCTCACTAATATTGGCAGGGGGTTGGCTGAGGTCTTTTTTCCTCTTTATATATTTTTTTTATAGATATTTTTAGTATTACTCCCAAATTGGTTTATTTTTTCTATTTTTTCTCACATGGTATTTATTTTATTTTTTATTTTTTTATGCCTAGTTTGGGGTTTTGATTTTTTCTTTTGATATGTTTTTTATGAGCATGTTTTTCTTGAAAAGAATAATGGACACGATATTCAGTGGTGGTAGCTAGTGATGCTAATGAGGTTAGCCATCACCACTGAAAACTAACTGGATATTCAATGCCAGGGCCATATCCAGCCACTTGCACTGAATATCCAGTTCACCGCAGACCTTAGAAGCTAAACGGGGAGTGCTGATATTGAGTCACTGTCCAGTTAGCCTCCATGGGTAAAGTTAGGCCAGCCTTTGCTGTGCCTTACTTTACCCACAGGTCCTTAAGCGGGCAGTGGCTGGAATTTCGCTGCTGCCTGATTAGCATGGGTGCTGCCTCCACCCCTCCCCAGAATGTCCTGATGCTAACCGCATAGCGTAGTGGCGTGTAGCGGTGGCACCCGCAGATATACAGTGCCACTAACCATGAATATCCCTCTTAGGGGCATTTACACAGTTGGTAGGTCTGCAAACCGTGTAAATGCCTTTGAATATTGGGCCCAATGTGCTTACTGGTAAAATGAGAAAGACTGACATTTGTTTATAATTGTGCTGCAGCAGTACAGATTTGTAAGCTGAAGAAATGGGCAGTATCCTCCAAAACATTAGGAGCTGGCAAAGGATCAGCAAAAGGAACAATTCTTTGTCTACAATGGGAATGATATTCAAAACACTATTGAACCGGCAAGATAACCCAAAATTTACCCAATTATCTTTATTCAGATATTTATCTGAATTTGCCAGTCTATCATCCTAAATCTACCAGAGATGTATCAACCTATTCACAACATAATAAGAACATGGATACATCTCACTGTACAAACTTTTCAAAAAATGTTTACTTTGCATATTACTGTAGCTGCTACCAGTTATCATCTCTATAGCACAACAGCAAAGCCTTTGATAGCATAAATCATGAAAAACACTGAGCCACATCAAGAAGCATGGGTATACCAGAATACTGATAGTTTTCATGGACAGCCTTTAAATTGATCGAGAAGCAACAACTTGGACAGAAACTCCCCCCATTAATGTGGAAAGAGAAACAGAATGGTTTAAAAGCAGTAAAAGTTGTACGACAAACTGAATACTTTTCTCATGCCTCTTCAATTTATAGGTAGACCTAATTATCAGAGATACAGGATTGTGTAAAGACAACAGAGGAGTAAAGATGGTGGAAGACTCATCAACAACCCTCACTATGCTAATGATACCACATTACCGGCTCAAAGTGAAGATGATCTGAAACACCTGCTTATCAAGATCAGGAAACATAATCTTAAAATGGGACTTCACCTTAATGTGAAGAAGACAAAGCTTCTGACAACTGGCAAAATCAATTTCATCTTTGATGGAAAATAAATAGAATCAGTAGACAACTTTAACCTGCCTGGATCAATAATCAATAATGAAACAATAAGAAATCCAATGATGCATTGATTTGTACAAGCTATGGCATCTTCAACAATGTTATATGGATGCAAAGGATGGACAGTAAAGAAGCAAATCAAATGCATAAGACACCTCAATCAGGAGAATAGTAGCCACAGAATAATTCTAAGTCCAAGTACTCCTGCAGTGAATGACAATTTGAAGTTCATGATTTGTAAATAATTTTTCTATAAATAAAATGAGTAAAATAGACCTTTATTGAACTGGCTGTGTCGAGGCTAGATTCTTGTGTTTTGTGGTGCAGTAAAGAAGCAAGAAAAGAAGAATATCAATGACTTTGAAATATCATGCTGGGAAAGAATACTGTGTATACCATGGACTGCCCAAAGAACAAATCGATCGGTACTAGAGGAAATCAAAACTAAGCTTTCCTTAGAAGCCCAAATGACAAGACTTTGACTTTCATGCTTTGGACACATCATGCTAAAATAGAGATCATTAGAGAAAAACATTACACTTGGAAAAGTTGAAGATGAATGCAAAAGAGGAAGACCAGCAATGTGAAGGACTAGAAAAGGGGACTGCTACTTCTGGAGAGAGTTCCGCAATTGTGAGTATATACTTCAGGGAATTTTTCTGAAGGGACTTCTTTGGATTAAATCTGATTAATCTGTGAACCCAGTGTATTTGTTAAATCAGTCAGGGCCTAGTAGCAGCAGTTTAAATTTAAAACACAGGAGAGAGCTTTCTGATTAGATTTCATACCCAGCAGAGAGCTCGTAGTTTAAATTTAATACTCACTCAGGGCCTAGTATCAGCAAAGTACTTTTAGTTTAAATTTAAAACACAGAAGAGAGCTTTCTGGTTAAATTTAGAACCCAGCAGAGAGCTTCTAGTTTAAATTTCATAATAAGTCAGAGCCTAGCAGCAGCACAGAGCTTTAATTTAAATCAAATCAGAATATAACTTAGCATAAAAGGCAAAACAGGGTCAGTATTCTTTGAGCAACAAATAAAGTCTTCTAGAAATCTTTACAAAGAGGCCTTCTACCTAGGGAGCAACAGACAAGGGAAACTTTTTCAATAGGTGTTAACGCCAGGTGGCAGGTCAAAAGGCCATTTTGAAAGAATCCTTCTATCCAAGCAAGGACTGTTAATCACCCAGGAAGTTAGTCCCAGCTTACCTCAGCAGCACAGGCATAAATAGTTCAACCAGAGTTCTGTGATCCTCAGTCTTGAAGGACTAGAAAAGGGGACTGCTACTTCTGGAGAGAGATCTGCAAAACAGGGTCAGTATTCTTTGAGCAACAAATAAAGTCTTCTAGAGATCTTTACAAAGAGGCCTTCTACCTAGGGGGCAAGAGACCTGTGAAACTTTTTCAATAGGTGTTAACTCCATGTGGCAGGTCAAAAGGCCATTTTGAAAGACTCCTTCTATCAAAGAAAGGACTGTTAATCACCCAGGAAGTTGGTCAAACCTTACCTCAGAAGCACAGGACAGGGTACTATGTAGCAGCCCTCTTTTAATAAGTCTTATTTCCCTCCCTCCCTCCCCAACACCCACCCACCCCTGGGATAATCATAGCTTTATAGGTACTTACAAATCTTAAAGTAAAGGAGGTGCTCTCAGGTGCAGCTCGTTATCCAAATCAGTCAATCACTAAGGACCTGAGATTAATTAAGCTTCAGGTGAACAAGGTATATTAAACATATTAGGTACAATTGTATTAGTATAAGGATCCATAGCAACCCTTAGTAAGTAAAGAACTTAAAGATCTAAACACAAGCTTAAAACTAAGATGCAGACAGCATCACTGTTGCCATGGAAGAGAGAGATCACGTGACAGGAGAGCATCACCCTGGTGTGGCAGGAAGTGATCCTGTAACTAGGACCTGTCCTCCAGGTGATGTAAAACCCTTTTGCACCGAGGAAGTTTCTCCAGGGTCATGTGCCTATGAGGGAAGGGTTAGGACAGCCATTATAGTTGGTGATTCAATCAATAGGCATATAGATACCTGGGTGGCTGGTAGACGTGAGGATCGCCTGATAACATGCCTGCCTGGTGCGAAGGTAGCGGACCTCATGCATCACCTAGATAAGGTCTTAGATAGTGCTGGGTAGGAGTCTGCTGTCTTGGTACATGTTGGTACCAATGACATAGGAAAATGTGGTAGGGAGGTTCTGGAGGCTAAATTTAGGCTTTTAGGTAGGAAGTAGAAATCCAGAACTTCCAGGGTAGCGCTCTCCGAAATGCATCCCGTTCCACGATCAGGACCCAAAAGACAGGCAGAGCTCCAGAGTGTCAATGCGTGGATGAGACAATGGTGCAAGGATGAAGGTTTTGGATTTGTTAGGAACTGGGGAGCATTCTGGGGAAAGGAGGGGCTCTTCAGAAGGGATGGGCTTCACCTTAACCGGAATGGAACCAGGCTGCTGGCATTAACCTTTAAAAAGGAGATAGTGCAGCTTTTAAACTAGATAATAGGGGAAAGCCAACAGTCGCACAAGAGTGCATGGTTTGTAAGAATGTATCCTTGAAGGATACTACCAAAAGCAGAGAGGTTCCAAAAAAGAGTAAAGTAGCCCAAATGCCCTCGAATATGGAGCAGAAAGAGCTTAAAGAACCCAAATTACCCATGCCTACGAATAGCCAAATTCATATGAACAAAATACAATCTCTAAAATGCTTGTATGCAAATGTTAGAAGTCTAAAAAATAAGATGGGAGAGTTAGAATATATAGCACTAAATGAGAGGTTAGATATGATTGGAATCTCAGAGACATGGTGGAAGGAGGACAACCAGTTGGACACTGTGATACCTGGGTACAAACTATATCGTAATGATAGAGCTGATCAAATAGGTGGAGGGGTTGCACTCTATGTTAGAGAGAGCATTGAGTCAGAAAGGATTAAAGTTTTGCAGGAAACAAAATTTGCTGTAGAATCTCTATGGATTGAAATTCCATGTAAAAAGGGGAAGGCGATGGCAGTGGGGGTGTACTATCGACCACCTGGCCAGACTGAACAAATGGATGATGAAATGCTCAAAGAAATCAAGGACGCTAACAAACGTGACAGCATAGTAATTTTAATGGGTGATTTCAATTACCCCGGTATTGACTGGGTCAGTGTCACGTCAGGGCATGCAAGGGAAATAAAGTTCCTAGACAAAATAAATGACTTCTTCTTGGAGCAGCTGGTTCATGATCCAACCAGAGGGGATGCCATATTGGACCTAGTCCTTGGTGGAACACCAGATCTGGTGCAAGAGATAAGGGTGTTGGGGCCACTTGGCAATAGTGATCATAGCATGATCATGTTTGATGTAATTAGTGGAGGAGGGATAGTAAGGAAATCCACAGTACTACCTTTTAACTTTTGAAAGGTAGACTATGATAAAATGAGGAAAATAGTTAATAAAAAACTAAAAGGAGCAGTTGCAAAGGTTAAAGACTTACATCAACTTATAAGGCGCCTTGTAAGGGGCCCTGTAAGGCTCCCTATAAGGTGCCTGGTAAGGCGCCTTGTAAGGTGCCCTGTAAGGCGCCTGGTAAGGTGCCCTGTAAGGCGCCTGGTAAGGTGCTTTGTAAGGCGCCCTGTAAGGTGCCTTGTAAGGCGCCCTGTAAGGCGCCTGGTAAGGTGCCTTGTAAGGCGCCCTGTAAGGTGCCTGGTAGGGTGCCCTGTAAGGTGCCTTGTGTAAGGTGCCTTATAAGACACCCTATAGGGCTCCTTAGGCTAAGCGCCGTAGTAGGCACCCCTGGACAAGGCACTCTAGAAGGCACCCTGGGCTATGGAACCATAGGTTAAGGTGGCCTAACAAGGTTACAGTGCCCTAGGTTACAGTGCCCTAAGGGCTACAAGGTGCCGCAGGATGATATGCATGACCTGTGGGGAACAGAGACAGATGTAGCCCCAACACTAGATAGAGCAATCAGGAAAGGCAATGAACAGGTGAGTGAAGGAGGGAGAGCTGGGAGCCACTGGACCCGCCATATCTGCGGGCAGCCCATGTGGCTGCCAGTACTGATGACAAACATTGTGGGGGCAACTGTACCATAGCACAGGGCAATGTAAAGTACTGGAAAGACAGTTGGTGTCAGATGATGGAAATACGTGTCCCCCACTGGAGGCGGGGGTGGCAGGATAGTTACAATGATGGGTGGACAGAGGAGTGGTGATGCCATGCAGATCAGGCACAGGTGAGGCAAGCATGATGAGTCACAATGCAGGAAAGGGTAGCAGTGCAGGACATGGGGTGGCAGCCCACACAGGCAGACAGGACTCTACACAGCTGACAGACGCAGATAGACGGACTGAGGGAATGTTGGCAATTGTGGCGAGGGCATTATGGGCTGGCAGCACTGATCTTCAAAATATGACTGTTACAGGCATGCACACTATTTGAGTAAGACAGGCATAAGAGGAGGGAACAATGAGGAATGGAACCCATGAACACTGCCGAGAATGGCATTGTATTAACCAGTAGGCTATACCTCTGTGGTGTATGTCACAGCAATGGCTGGGTACAGAAGGACTGCAGGTCACCGCACAAACTGTCTGCTCTGAGTGCCAGGATAGGGTAACCCCACCAGTACCCATGATGCAATGCACATGCTGAATAGCTGTCTATAGTCGATCACCACATGGGGTCTGCACCTCTCTGGCACCTCAGCTTGGAAAGATGAACTGACAGTGTGTGATACTGGCACAGTGTAGCTACAGACCATGCCATTGTGCAGGTTCTGTGTTCACCCTGAGGGATAGGATGGGTGCCCAGCACTAGGTCTGCAGTACATGTGGTGCTAGAGATAGGTCCTGCTGTACATCCCTATCACTGCCAGTGTGTGACAGGTGTTCCTTGCAGTGCAGCCGAAGGTAATTTGGTGTCCATCTGTATCCTGCAGTCACATGTGGTCCTCTGTGACCAGACACCACCCAGATTAGTGTGTACCCTGTGTTATGGTCTGGCTGACATGGGCACCTGTTATCAGGGTAGAGGGGTTTCTAGACCTGCATGAGGTTTGTGTAGCAGTGCCTTTATAAGGTCAAAGTGGTATACACTACATACCCCAAAGGGCCCACATCACCCTTTTTGTAGGTAAGAGACAGGTACCCCAGCCTTGGTGAAGCAACCGCCTTCCTGCTAGTATAAGACAGCCCTCCAGGGTTGGGGGGGCCAGAACGATACCTGTGCCTGGGGCAGTGCCAGACCAGCAGCAAAGTTGGGGCTAGATCTGGAAAACCCCAACTGCTGCATAACACTGTCTACCAGTCACCGGCAGACAGCACAGTCAGACTGTACATTATAGGTGTCCCAACCATGCACAGTCTAACTGCAGACAATCTACTAGTCAGTCCATAGTGCATGCTCACAGAAGAACTGTGTGCACCAAGCAGGCATCTCAGTGATTGGGGCCCCAACACTGAGAACACAAAAGTAACACTGGAGGTAGATAGCGTACAGCGCTATGTGGGAGCCTAGACATGCCATGGTCACTGCTCGGTTAGAGTGAGTGCCCTCCCAGCATGCCATGCTGTGGCCACCCTGTCCATGCAGGCGGTGGTCAGGCACTACAGTGTTCCAGCCATTGCCTCACACCCTGTGAAGATGCAGCCTGGCCAATCCACCCTGTCCGGCCATACCCACAACACCTTGCTCCTCATTATGCACATATTCAGGCTAACACTGGTAACAGTGGGACATTGTGGGCCCGGTGAGGTGTGGTCAGCCACAAAACAACAGATAGACATACACACACACACTCCTATTGCAGCATTGTGCACAGATAGAAGTGGTTGGCAACCCTGCCCACCACACTGGTCCTGATCATAGTGCCGACATTGCTAAACTGTGCAGGAGGTAGTAGTAGTGTCCTGGTGATAACTGCAGCTCAATGCTGGGGCCAACAGCCTGACTCTCCATGCATCTTTGGATTGTGGAGTCTGTGTGAGTGGGTGTTTGTACCCCTGTTTGCTGCTGCTTTGGGCTTTGCACATTTTGCTGTTGTATCTGCATTTTAGGGTAAAACATAGGGACATGCTCTGCAGGAACCACAGCTGGGGCTGGAACCTGTGACCCTCTGCTTTGGACACACTGGCTGGGTGTACTGCACCACACTATTGCCACAGATACATGGTGGTCCCTGGGGCTACCTGTACTTTTTCTCAGCCAGATCTTTTATGTTGTACTGCACACCACGTACTGGTACAGGGCATTGCCTAGGTCCACTGCAGGCAGGTGCCACTACCCCCTCCAGCACAGGCACCCCCCCCTGCCATGCTGACATGGCCATATGCTGTCTGTGCTGGTAGTGCGCAGTCCCAGGCCATCCACTGTTTGGGTAGGTGGTCACCTAGGGAGCGGGGTCTGGAGCATGGGGCATGCATGAACATCCTCACATCCCTCCTCATCACCGCCTACCAATAGTCTGTCCCTTCCGCTTGGGGGCGGGTTGGCTGGGGGGAAGTCAGGTCAGTGCCCTGGCAACTGTTAGCTTGGGTGGACCAGGTAGATGTAGGTGGATTGTGTTTGGCCTTTGTTAGCATGCTTATTTCCGGTTTCTATGTTCCTATGTGCCACCTAGGCACCCGCCTAGTCCACCCTGTGCCCCAGCTGCCCCTCCTACATGTCCTGCCTGCAGCCCCCTATGCCTCACTTGCACCATCGCCATAGTGGCCTTTCATACTTGGGCACTATGCTGTTGCTGGTAATGGAGCACTACTATCACGTTTCTTGAGCTCCCTGGCTGTGCGCTCATTGCTGACACTTAAATGGTTTCTCTCTCCTGCAAATGTGTATCTAACGGCAGGTTTTCATTCGCGGTAGGATTCAGCCCTTCAGTTCAGCGTGTTAGTGTGCAGGGAGCCTCTCCCCGCCCACTCCCCGCCCATTGACCCCTTCACCCCGCCCTCTCTCCACCCTCTGCCGGAACGTTAACGATCGTTAAGTAATGTTAACGTGCGTTAACGTTACATAACATGCAGTCTGTAACGTTACCGCAGTTTAGTAAACATACCCCTTAGGCGTCATTGTGAATAACATGTTAAAACCCTCGGCCCAGTGTACAGAGGCGGCCAAGAGAGCAAATAAAATGCTAGGTATCATAAGGAAAGGAATGGAAATTAAAACAAAGGATATTATAATGCCTCTATATCATTCCATGGTGAGACCGCACTTGAATATTCTGTGCAATTCTGGTCGCCGTATTTTAAAAGCGTTATTAGAAAAGGTTCAGAGAAGAGCCACCAATATGGTAAAGGGGATGGAAGGATACCCCTATGAAGAAAGGCTAAAAAGGTTAGGGCTCTTTAACCTGGAAAAGAGACGGCTGAGGGGAGATATGATAGAAGTCTATAAATTAATGGACGGAGTGGAACGGGTAAACATAGATCGATTGTTTAGCAGAATATAAAAAGACTAGTGGATATGCAATGAAGCTACAGGGTAAACTATTTAAGACTAATAAAAGAAAATATTTTTTCACTCAATGTGTAATCAAACTCTGGAATTTGTTACCGGAGGATGTAGTAAAGGCTGTTAGTGTAGCTGGGTTTAAAAAAGGTTTGGACAAGTTCCTGGAGGAAAGGTCCATAAACCATTATTAAGAAGGGACCCAGGATATCAATGCTTGACCCAGTACAAGCATTGTGGAACCTGTGCCTTTTGGGGAAACTGCTAGGTACGTATGACCTAGATTGGCCACTGTTGGAAACAGGATACTGGGCTTGATGGACCTTGGCCTGACCCAGTATGGCATATCTTATGTTTTTATGTTCTTATGTGATGTGACACTAACAACATTTAGCTGCCTGACTGAGGAGAAAACACAGTTGAGGACAACTATCCACAGGGTCACCACTTGTCAACATCGACTCAACAGCACTTAACAATAATAACTAAGGAGTATGTTTACTAAGTCAGGCTCATGGTTAACCCATGCTATTTGAGACTAGGTCCCATGTATTCAATATACCCCTAAATGCAGTGCATTTTTCCTAGAAAACAATGTGCCGGTATGCATATGCAGGGCTCTTTGATTAATATGAGGAGCATAGGTCAATTTTAGCAGGCACTGAAAAAGATGTCAGAACTCCATACCATCATGTACCTCCTCAAAAAAAGCCCTGCATAAATGTATTCAGAACTGCACACATATACATTGTCGCTATGAATTTTAATAAACGTTTTTGATGAAAGTGAAAGTCATCAAAATATACCCCCATTCAAACTAATTATACATCCAAATTTATTTGAACTGTGAAAAAGTAAGTGTTAAATTTTTTTTTTTTAATTCTTTATTTTCGTTTTATAACAACAAAGGAAAAGGAAGACATACAGCTAAAAGACAGATACATAAAGTGTAATACACACACCAAAGTAAACCCCTGCCACCCCCCTCCCCCCTGCTTCTTCTCTAGAAAACTAATCATTCCCAAAGCGGGCGTGTACTTACATTATTGTGTTACAAAACCTAACGGTGATCTGAAACATGATGAGTGCACATTATACAGGCATGTTGGAGCAATGAGCAGATTGTACATAATCATTAAGCATCTGCCATTTAGACAAGCGAGAGTGAGTTTGGGCATGGGGAATAGCTCTCCGAGGTATCTGCTCATATTTACTATATAAGCAGACGAGGTTCCACCATTCATTGACAGTAAGTCGAGAGCTATCCTTCCAATTCCTCGTGATTAAGCATATGGCTATACCCAGCATGAAATCAAGGAGAAAGCGACCCTTCTTAGGAAGAGAGGGGACCTCCGCCACAGAGCGGAGTCCCACGATCTTCCAAGAGAGAGGTTCGTGAAGGTGTAAGATAAATTGAATACAACCCCAGACCCGCCCCCAATAAACCTGTAGTTGAGGACATTCATAAATAACATGAGCGAAGGTTCCCACAGCAGTATGGCAAGACCAACACTGGTCCCTAGCATTTGTGTTCCATTTGGCTATTTTTTCTGGGGTATAAAAGCATCTGTGTGCAAAAAAGAAGAGAGTTTGGGTAACAGAGGCAGACCGGGAAACCCGCACTACTTTGCTCCAGAAAACGCTCCATTGCACAGGGGTTAAAGTAGTTTGCAGTTCGCGCTCCCAGGCTTGTTGGGCTCTAAAAGTGGCCGTGTCTGTACCCTGACATAATATTTTATAAAAGTTAGAGGCTACCCCATGTGTACTACTAATAGAGTGAACTATCTCTAATAGCCCGTCCTCAGTAGGGGCAGAGGGCGGCATGATTCGAGCACTTTTGAGGCAGTGTTGAAGCTGCATCAATTGAAAGTAGTGTTTCGCTGGTAACGCAAATTCCTTTTGTAAATCAGAAAAGGTTTTCCAACGAGCTGCAGAGAAAAGCTGTTGGGGTGTCCAGATCCCCCTTGAGTACCAGGGTTTCCATGCTATCGTTCTATTTAGGACTTGAATTCTGGGGTTATTCCATAGCGGGAGTCCGTCCTGAGGACATACGTTCGGGCCCAGTGATAGAATGAGAGTGTTAAAGGCCGCAAGAGTATCGACAATCATTGGTGGATGGCGGGTGTCTACTTGATAGGACATACCGGGGAGATGGGTCAACGGAATTGGGCTACTAAGCTCCTCTTCTATGTCAAGCCAAACTGGTCTGTTGTCTGTTGAGGCATCCAACCATCGGGCACCTTGCTTAAGTAGGAAGGCTTGATGATATCTAAGGAAATCAGGAAATCTGGTACCCCCTCTTTCCTTTGCAGACTGTAGTTTTTGTTTAGCTAGCCTTGGTGGCTTGCCCTGCCAGAGATAACGGACGAGAAGGCCCTCAATATCTTTATAAGTATGTAGCGGGAGTAAGCATGGCAGCATTTCTAAAATGTAGTTCACTTTGGGGACTATCATCATTTTCACAGTTTCTAAGCGGCCCCACCATGTAAGAGATAAGGGAGACCAACGATTCGTGAGCTCACGGACTTTGGAGACTACCTCTTTGGCATTAAAACTGATAGTGTCTTCTAAAGGAGAACAGTAATGGACCCCGAGATACTTCACCATGCGGGATTGCCAAAGGAAGGGAAAGGCCTGCATGTCAGCCTCATGTACCCAGCGGTTCAGTGGGAATGCTACAGATTTGGTCCAGTTAATTTTATAGCCCGATAATTGTGAGTATCCGTCAATCAGATCCAAGACAGCTGGAACCGAATTGAGGGATACGAAAAGCATAAGGTCATCTGCATATGCAGAGAGTTTAATCTCCCTATGACGGAAGGGGACACCTCGAATACGTGCGGACTGTCTAATAAGGAGGGCTAGGGGTTCAAGAGCTAGATCAAAGAGCATTGGTGATAGGGGGCAACCTTGACGCGTGCCTCTTTGGAGATTAAATGGCTGAGACTTGATAGCATTTACACAAATACTGGCGACGGGTTGAGTATACATGACTTGGAGATATCGGAGGAAGCCCTCCCCAAAGCCATACCATCGGAGAACTGCAAATAAGAAGGGCCATTCTAGGCGGTCAAAGGCTTTTTCGGCATCCAGGGAAAGACCCACCCATGGATGATCTAGATTGGCAGCACTGGATAGCACATGGCACAAGGTCCGAGCATTGTCAGCAGTTGATCTGCCGGGTATAAAACCGCATTGGTCAGGGTGAATTAGGGTGGCCATCCTGTCAGATAGCCGGGTGGCCAAGATCGTTGCGAAGATCTTATAATCGGCATTAAGTAGGGAGATTGGACGGTAGTTGGCGGTTAGTAGCGGGTCTCTGCCTTCTTTCTCAAATACTACCACATTAGCTGCAGAAAAGGATCCCAAAGAGGATGTATCTACCGCAAGGGCAGTAAAATAGAGTTTTAAATAGGGAACTAAATCTGCACTGAACGTTCTGTAGAATTCGGTCGGGAGACCATCGGGCCCTGCGGCACGGCCCGAGGCTGTTCGTTTTAGGGCAGATTGGATCTCTGAAGTAGAGAAGGGTTCATCCATCGCATCCCTATCATCTTCAGAGAGGGTCGGCCGCTGAATGCCAGAAAGCAATCGCTCGAATGTCTCTGACGAGAACTCACATTCAGATTGATATAGGCGGGTATAGAAATCCCGAAAGAGCTCTACAATGTCGGAGTCTGTGGTCACTATGCCCCCTCCCTGTGGAGCTCGAAGGGCCCCTACGCATTTGGCTTCTCTTTGACCTTTCAAGGCGTTGGCTAAGAGTCGACCGGCTCGGTTATTTTCACGATAATATGTCCCTCGCTGAAGCTCAATACTCTTAGAAGCTGCAGTTGAGAGGATTGAATTATATTGAAAACGGAGACGCTGTAATCGAATTAATACACATGGATCAGTACGTGAAGTTAGAACTCGTTCGCCTGCTTTTATTTGTTGGTCTAGTATGAGTAGCTGCTGTTTGCGTTGTTTTCGCAGGCGGATTTGATAGCTAGTGATCGTTGCTCGAATGGCCGCTTTGAAGCCCTCCCACCAAGCCCAATTCGCAGTATCCTGGGGTAGATTAAAATGGAAGTAATCCTGTATGGCTGCTCGAATTTCCAACTGGAACTCTGGCTGAGTTAACAGGGCTCTATCAAAGAACCAGGCCCCCGAATTCCCTTGGGGTGCAGTAGTGTGTAATTGAAAGGAAATGGCAGCATGATCTGAAATATGTTGGGAGTGAATCTTTGCAGTGTCCACCCGAGGAACTAACAATTTTGATATTAGAAAGAAGTCTATGCGAGACTGGGATTTATGAGGGGAAGAGAAGAAGGTGAAGTCAAGCTCATTGGGGTGTAGTAACCTCCATAGATCAACTAAAGCGAGATCTTTGATCAGGGAGGTAAGCGTGGTGTGACTCTTGGGGGGACCACTTGTCCTAGGCGGCTGTTTGTCAATCAGAGGATCAAGGACTAGATTGAAATCCCCCCCAATTATCAATGAAGTATTAGCAGAGGCCTGCGCAACCTGAGCAATGGTAGCAAAAAAGGCAGGGTCATCCACATTAGGAGCGTAAAGGCATATACATGTAACTTCAAGGCTACCTATCTTGAGGTGGACTCTGGACCATCTACCTTCTGTATCTGAGCTAGTCGCAATAATAGTAGCATGCAAAGATTTCCTAACCAGTATGGCAACCCCACATTTCTTAGAAACGGCTGGGGAATAGGCGGCCACCATGTAAGGTTTAATATTGAGTTTAAGAGTTTCCTTCGAATTTAAATGCGTTTCTTGGAGAAAAATCAGATCCGCGGCTTCCTGACTTAGGTAGCTTAGGATTTTCTTCCGTTTTATCGGATTATTGATTCCTTTTACGTTCAATGAGAAAATCTTACATGGTGCCATCAATCAGTAATAGACATTTTAGGTAAGGGCGCTTGAAAACATACAACATAATCAGAATCTGTGCAACAATGACATAATCACCGAGTATTCTGGCTAATACACCCCATATTAAAAAGTATGTACCAAAGTATCTTAGAGAAGAAGCAAAACCCCTAAAGAATATGGCGACCATATGTCTGCGGGAGGAGGCCCTAGAGAGGAAATAGAAAGACATGAAAAAAGAGAAGAAACACCAGAGTCCATAATTAACACTGTCTCTGATACTCATCGAGGCTACTGTGGGTAGATGGAGTCGGGTCACAGATATCATCAAAAGTAAGGCAACAAACTGCCCTCGCCAGACTCTTTGCCGGGCTGCAGCAGATCCAATATGGCAGGTACAGCGGATATGAGAATACTTGCAGGAATATTCTGGAAGTCAGCGCATCAAGTCGGCTTCTTTGGAATCCAAAAACTCCGCTAGTAGATCAGGGTCCTCAAATGTTCTGGTCTGATTGTGAAGCGTGACTCGGAGCTTGGCCGGGTACATCAGGCCATAGCGTGCTTGTAGTTGCTGAAGCCTCGGCCGGAATTCCAGAAAGCGCTTTCGGCGGTCGACCGTGGGTTTAGCCAAGTCGGGATAGAAGGAGATCTTGTGGCTCTCAAACTCCATATGGCCCTTTGCCCGAGAGGCATTTAGAATTTGCTCAACGTGTTGATATCTAAAAAGTCGAAAAATGATAGGCCGCGGGGTCTTCCTGTTGAGCGTTATGCTTGTGGGTACACGATGAGCGCGATCGATCTCCAAATCTTTGGTAAAGGTGATTTGAAGCAGGGAAGGGAGGATTTTGCATAAAAACTCTTTCATGTCTCCCGATTCCGCTCCTTCCGGTATGCCCACAAGTAGTATGTTGTTGCGGCGCGCTCTATTATTGCCATCTTCCACTTCTTTCTGCAAGGCCCGCACCTGACGTTCAACTTTGTCGAGTTTGGACAACCGGGCCGCATGGGAGTCCAATATGCTCTCCATTTTGTCCTGACGCGAAGAAAGCCCTTCTAGCTTGCTTTGCAGCACACCAAAATCTTCCCGCAGCGCTCGGAGTGCTTCACCGTTTGACTGCACGAGGTCTTTGACCCCTCTAATCTCTGCGAGGATTTCCTGCTGCATTTCGGGGCCCTCGCGCGAGGCCAGCCCCTTCTGCGGGGACGGAGGTTCAGTTTTGGAACGTTTACCGTGAGAAGCCGCTGGAGATCCAAATTCCAGGCGCGTGGGTTTGGTCCCCGCCATCTCACCAATGTGCCCCGGCAAGATCAGAGTAGAAGTTCCAAGTATGTACGGTGTTAATTCAGGATTCTGAGTAGGCCTCTCGGGATCCTCAGCGTTATGCGACCATCCCGCTGGACATCAGGCTCCGCCCCCCCCCCGTAAGTGTTAAATTTTTAATGTTTTCTACATTCTGTTTTTGCAGTTCACAGTGGGGGAGGATTTTCAAAAACTCTTGGTTAACAAGTTAACTAGTTATTTAAATTTGACTGGAACAGTCACAAACAAAACTGATAGAGCCTGTGGCTGAATACCCTCCAAATCTAACTGCTAAACAAAATGTGTAGTTATATTGAAGGCCATTATTTTTTAGCTGCACTTAGAGTGATAAAATTTAGTTGGCAAGAGCTGAAAAGGGTGCTGTTGGTCTATATCTAATAAAGTACATAGACCTCATTACATAAAATGAGACCTGATATAAATAACATGCATTAATGCTTCTTAGCACATGGATATAGAAATATATGCTCATAATATGGCTCTTATGAAATTGCAGTAGGCGTACAAATACATGCCATGTAGGAAGGAGTAGTCTAATGGTTAGAGCACTGACTAGAGAGCCAAGAGACCAGGGTTCAATTCCCACTACCACTCCTTGTGGTCTTGGGAAAGTAATTTAACCCTCTACTACCTCAGAAAAATCTGTTATCAATGTCCCTATTCAATGTACATTACCAAGTTTAAGTTACAATGTAAACTGCTTTGATTGAAATAATAAAGCAGTATAAGAAAAACCTGATAAAATCATACAAACCTGGCTCCTGTAATCCATTACATTCCAGAAACTGCCCCTACCTCAGTTGTAGCAACAATTTCACTAATTTACTCATCACTGAGGTCAGACTAATCAGCCTGTAGATCCCAGCCTGCTCCTTACATTTTTGTGAAAAAAAATACATATGCCCATCCCTAGTCCTCCAGAACCACTTTTGTCTTAAAAAAACACATTGAAAAAGTTCAACTGTGGAACTGCCAGAATTTTTCTTAATATCCTCAAATGTAATCCACCTGACCCCATTGTTTTATCTACTCTTAGGGTCTTGTTTACTAAGCAGCGGTAGGGGCTTCTAACAGATATTGGAGCCGTGGCTCATTGAATTCAAAGGGGCCGCAGCTCCGATATCGGTTGGAAGCCGCTTCCACTGCTTGGTAATCAAGCCCCTTAGTTTTGCTAGCTCTTTATGAATAGTCTTCTGAAAATGGATTGAGGTCTACCTCACTTCCATTCCTACATATAGCAGTTCTCTATTGTTCACTGCCCCCCCCCCCTTCCTCAGTAAACACCAAAAAGAAAATATTTAAATTTTTTATCATCCTCCCTTTCCCTTTCCCCCCAATGAAGGGATTTGCCACATGGCCAATTTTCTTGCAGAAGACTGCAGAAAATAGGACAAGCAGAGCTCTGTAAAAAGCCAGTATCATTTATTACACTTAAAATATTAAACATTTCATAAAGACAAACAAAATATCCTAAAAGTTATCAAGGTCCAAATAAATATGTATTTCTTTGTCACATGCCAGCCTTTGTCTGTAGCTGTATTTCATTGGCTCTCATCCCTAGTCTCTAGCTATGAAATCCCTTTTCCAACCTGTCTCTAAGGGGTATGTTTACTAAACTGCGTTAGTGTGATTCCCGTTAAGAGCCGCGTTAGTGGAAGAAATGCCAAAAAAGGACATGGACGGTACAGACATGGACGGTACATCGTTACCACCAACGCGCGTTCCAAAAACTAACGAGCGTTACAGGGCGCCGTGGCGCGTTACCGCGCGTTAATCATAAGAAGGCGCATAGACACAAATCACTTAAAAAGAGCTGTAGCATAATGGTAACTGCACTGACCGCTGATACAGGTATCATGGGATCGATTCCCCAGTGTGCCCAGTGCAGAAGGCTGTCCAAGGCATCACCCTGTACATTACGTAGTGAATGAGGAGGCATTTTACATTTTTTTCCAGTAGTGTTGCCAGCAAACACACCCTCACAGTGGCGTAACCGAAGGTGCCGCAGAAGGCACCCCATAACGCACTCCATAGGCCACATTATAAAGTGCACTGTCCGCTGAGGCACACCATAATGTCCCCTATAGAACACCCTATAAGGCAACCTATAGGGCGCCAGATAAGGTGCCGCATGGGGCGCCTTATGAGGCACTGTAAGGTTACAGTACGCTGAGGGGTTGTCGCTGGAAGCACCAATGTACATTAAAACTATACAATGCTGCAGACAGCCCTATAATATAAGCCCACTGTGGGCTTGAACCCATGACCACTTGCCCCACAGGCATGGAAGGAACCACTGGGCTGCAGCCCCATAGCTGTGAACAACTCCCTGGCTGGCTACTGAAGGGCGTCAGGCCACCACCCAAACCGCCTGCTGTGTTGGCCAGGATCTGGGTCAACGCAATCATACCCATGGTGCACTGCACATGCAGATCAGCAGTCCAGAGATGAACACAAGAAGGGATATGTACCCACACAGCACCCTGGCATGGTAGGGCGAAATGACTGTGTGCAGCACTGTCACAGAGTAGCAACAGACAGTAGCCCAACAGGGTGCCCCATAAGGAGCTAGAAAAGGTGGCCCATAAGGCAGCTTGAGCCTTAGCACAATGGTTAATACATTGTTAGATGGTGCAAGGGTTGTGAGTTCTATTCCCCCTGTGGGTCTAAGCACAAAAGCTGCCTGCAACATCACCCCCCACAAACTGCAGTCATTGATTTGTATAACCAGGCACCACTCCAGTAAAACATTAGATATCCCTCTATTTTTGTCGGGCACAACCAACCAGAGAGGTGGGAGAAAATACCCACCTCCCCTTATTGGGAGGGCCCTTTTATTCTAGAGAGCCCCAGCACAGGCACATGTGTTGGGGCACACCAAAGGGGGGGGGGGCAGTACGTGGCTGGTCGGGAATCGGGATGCAACTGAGGCACAGAGGCAGCGTTCATTCACGACCCATGGTGGGGGGACATGTCAATGGTGGGCAGTGGGCAGCATAGGTCAGTGAATGGGTGCCTGTGCAGGGGGGGCAGGTCCACAGTGGCAGCAGAGGGTGACTATATGTTGCAGGGTGCACGGTGCAGGACTGGCAGGGGCAGCAGGGCCACACGGGTAGGGAGGTGGGCAACCGGGAGGCACACTGCACCTGCATCGACCATGCTCAGTGGTGGCAAGGATGAGGGTGGTGATGGGCATGCTTGGGGTGTGTGGCAGCATCCGGGGGTGGGGGGGCCCGGGGGAGCAGGGCACAGGGGCCACTGGCATGGGGAGAGCACAAACGTTGTGGGTGGGCAGAGGGGCCCTGGACCAGACACAGGCGGCTCACCAACACACATGTGCCTGTAGGGGGGTGTGATGGGGTGGACAGGCAGTCAAGCCCCATCTGACCTATATAACATTGTGACACACAGGTGACATCTGCGCCATTGAGGCGCCAGAGGAGGCGCCAGAGGAGACAGCCCCAGGCCCGTGCAGCCTAATGGACCCTGTGGCAGAGGTGGCCCAGGTGGGAGCGGGGGGTCTAGCTGCACCCCTGGAGGATGACAACATGCAGGGCCCACAGCCTGCACACAACATGACATCACCCACCACTGCAGGCACGGGGGAGGGGCCTTCGGATGAGACAGCGTGGGCCAGATACGATGCACTGGCTGCAGTGGACAATGTCATTGGGGAGATGCAGGCACACTCCGCGGCGGCACAGAAAGATGCAGAGGGTGAGTGTCCTAATGTGCTATGGTGGCTATGCCTCTGTACAGGTGTTGGGTGACCCCCTGTCTCACATTGCACAATGGGCTCTCCCCACAGGTATACGGCATGTACTGCGGGCGGTGGTCCGGGGACAGCGGCGCCAACTACGTTGGTCACATCACCTCCAGCGGACCATGTCAGGGGTCCTGGCGGAGGTGCAGTGCATGGCCACAGCATCCGAGAGAATGGCTGACAGCCTGGAGCGGCTGGTGGCAGGCGGAGGTACACTCACCGGGCAGCAGCATCCAGCACCACCACCACCACCATCGGCAGCAGCACCAGCGGCAACAGGGGTGCCACCAGCACCAAGGGTTGGGCGGGGACACGCAATGCGTGGCAGGGGGAGGGGTAAACAAAGGGCTACACAGGCGGCCTTTGCTGAAGACATGTGTTCTGGGTCTCATTTGAGGGTCCAATACTCACACAACCCCCCCCCCCCGTGTCGAGACCAGGGGACGACACTGTGCCACTGACGCAACCGACCCTTGCCCCCCCCTCCCCAGCCATGTAAACCATGGGTAGGCATCCGATCACTTACCTTGCCACGCTGGAACACCATGCCCATGCCTGGGTGGTTCGCTGTGTGCCTTGGGAGTGCACACACCCCGTGGACCAATACCCTGGGGCGCCCAGACCCACCTTTTGTCCCTGTGCCGAGGTAGGTGCACTGTTTGTCCCGCATGGGGAGCCACATGGTCCGCTTCCACCACGCTGGACCCAAACAGACTGTGCACTGCACATGTCACATACTCAGGGTCACAAGGCACCCCTATCCCTCCACCATGGCATCTCCCGTAACACGTCCACTGTGTGTCCCTAAAAACACCCTTGGAGCTTCCCCCCACCATAGGGTGCCACCCCGTTCTGACCCCCCCCCACCACCCTGTGCACCCGTGGCCCCACCATACTCCCACTCCCCCATACCCCCCATCAGGCACCTCCCGTTACCATAGTAGGCCCCATAGGCTATATTCATAAACTCACCTGTCACCTGTCGCACCATCCACTCCGCTCCACCCCATCCACGGCCACGGCGCACTGTGGCACTCCACATACCATCATCCCAGCAATACCCCCCTCCCCACCCTCTGCTGTGCCCACCCCTGGACCCCCACCCCAATGTGGGTGCCACCCCAGATGGGCCAATACACTCCACAGACAGTATGGTCTATCACCCCCTAGGGGCAGCCGTTACACCCACCACTCCATGGACCATGGTGGTCCCGCACCCTGCAGCAACCCATTGCGGAACCCCATTGTCATCCCCCTATCTCACCCTGCATGCTCGTATACGTGATTGCCATGTAGCCAACCATTGCCGGAGCCTAACCAAGCTCAGCGGCCATCACCGCTCCCTCCACCCCCTACTCAGTCACCAGCTTCACCACTTCCTGAGGTGCACCCTCTGTGATCTTACACTAACCACACCTCTGCACAGACCCCTCCACCGTCCTACCTTTCCCCCCGCAAATCACCCCTATGGGGTTACGTCTTATACGCTACACAGGCCTTCCACTGTCCCCTGCCGTATGCACCATTGTCCCCCTGTGTTGCACACCCCACCATCGTGGACATCTGCTATCGCACGTCCCTCCTGCAGGCCACTCTCCCCCCTTCTCGTTTCCCCCCTTCATAACAACGTTGCTGCGATATGTCAGGGGAGCTGCTGTCACCGCTGCCCTTACCTGGTCCACGTCCTCCCTCACCTCTCGGAGTGCACACTGACACACCCATCACTCGCACAGCACTGTCACATAGCAATGAGGAACATCTGACCACCAGTGTTATGTAAACAACGTAACAGTTTTATTTACAGTGCCCTTTCTGAACTGGGCCGCACATGCCAGCTTATGCAGGGTACACCCATCCCTGTCACTGTGGTGTGTGGCAGGCCATGCCACGGTCCGTCACAGGGCGGGTGTGCCATGTGTATCCCCACACTACACACCCCGGGGACCCCTGTCACATGGTGGCTGTCCGGGTGCGCCACCGGCAATGCGCTCGTCAAGCTCACACAGCCGGTCAGCCACCATGGACAGGGTCGCCAGCACCTGCCCCTGGATGAGGGTGAACTGCCTCTGAGTGTGCGCCTGGGCACGCACAGCCGCAGCAAGGTGCAGCCCGCACATACAGCCGCACAGACACACATCACCCCGTGTCTATGTGGCTGCATGCACGGTGCACCAGTCTGCGGCTATGTGTGGTAGGCACACGTCCAGAAGGCGTGCTTCGCCAACATCAGGGGGCAGGTGGCTGGTGACCCAGTTGCCCTGTGGCGGACCGTTCCACTGGGGACCTGCCACACCCATCCCCCTCATCCCCGCACCCAAACCATCCCCTTCCCCCCCGACCCCCATCTCCCTCTCCACATCCCCTTCCCCCTCCTCCCCCTCCCTTCCCCTGCTACCCACCTCCTCCCCCTCCCTTCCCCTGTCCCCCACCTCCTCCCCCTCCCTTCCCCCACCTCCTCCCCCTCCCTTCCCCCGTCCCCCACCTCCACCCCCTCCCTTTCCCTGTCCCCCACCTCCACCCCCTCCCTTTCCCTGTCTTCCACCTCCTCCCCATCCCCTTCCTTATGCCCCTCATCCTCCACGTCCCTCTCCTCCCCCTCGGTGAGGGCTGGGGAACCCCCCTCGTGGCCTCCACTGCCATCGCCATCCGCACTGGGCTCCTGGCCTTCGCCACCCTCCTGGCCCACATCATCAACGGCCTCCTCCAGGCCCGCAGCACCATCCGCCTCTTCAGGCCCCACTGGCTCCATGGCAGCACGTGCATCCGCTGTGGGAGAGGGGAACACATATCATCTCCATGGTCACACATCAGATACCGCAGTCACAATCATCCTCTGGATCTGCCACCCATTGCCCCACAGGGCCATGTCACATTACTCACATTCCTTTGCGCCATCCGTTCCCGCTGTACTCGCGCCACAAATCGCGGATATCGTGCCCTCAACTCCCTGGCCTTTTTACGCAGGTCCTCCACCTGTAGGGTTGACAATGAACATTGACATTAGCTACCGCAAGGACACTTTAGAGTCCTCTGCCACAACACTTATCTATCTCTTCATACAACAGGTGCCTGCCCCTATTGAGTGATACATTCATGCCCCATGCTTTCCCAAGGTACAGCCCCATGTGTGCCCCGTGCACATGCCTGTCCAACCTGGGCCCCATGTGCCCTGTGTGTGCACCTCAGTGGGCCTGACACAGCACATCTCTGTGTGCCACCTCCACACATCTGCAAGTGCCCATCAGCCACTGCCGGGGTGGGTGGTGGCCATCTGCAGTGCTCCCTGCAGAATCTTTTAGCTATAGTTTGTTCTTGTGATCACAAACAGGGCCTATTTCCATAGCACCAGGATGGGGGATGGAACCCTCTTTTGGGGCCTGCAGCATCCTGGGGCTATGGTTTGTCTCTTGTGATCACAAACAGGGTAGGGGGGGAGGAGGGGGAAGGGGGAAGAGGGAAGAGGGGGTGGGGGGGGAAGGGGGAAGGGGGGGAGGAGGAGGGGAGGGGGGGAGGGGGGAGATTATGTACCACCACACAACCCACCCTCCGGGGCTCAGGGTGCAGAACAGGTTCACCCACCAATAGATCCACAGTCTACCTCACTGCAAGGGTAGCAGTAGAGGGGACCATCATCCCCAGTC
Source organism: Ichthyophis bannanicus (assembly GCA_033557465.1). Lineage (NCBI taxonomy): Eukaryota > Metazoa > Chordata > Amphibia > Gymnophiona > Ichthyophiidae > Ichthyophis > Ichthyophis bannanicus. The sequence continues at coordinate 643,659,677 of CM066034.1, read as the reverse complement.
CTGTTGGGGAACTGACAGAGCGCTACACATCCATAGGGCAATGGTCGACAAATGGCAGGCTTGGAAATGCACAGCTGCCCCCCAACATTATCTGACATTCTCCAGCAGCACGCCTCCAGCCGCTGCACCCTGTGAGGTGTTCCAGCAAGACACATACTAGGTGCAGACAGTCACAGCTAGTCCAGAGTGCATGGTCCTGGATGAGATGCAAGCACCCAGAACAGGGGTATCAGCATACACACACAGCAGATAAGTCAGTGATTGAGCCCCAAAAGGGAACCCATAGATATCACATGAGAAAAAAGCCATAGAGCACTATGGGGGAACCTAGCCATGCAATGGTCACTGCTCAGTCAGGGTGAGAGTGACCTCCCAGCAAGACATGCTATGGCCACCTTGTTCGTGCAGGTGGTGGCCGGGCACTACAATGTCCGAGCCATTGCCCTATACCTTGTGCTGATGCAGCCAGGTCAAGCCACCCTATACAGGCTATTCCCACAGTACCTTGCTCCTCATTATGCACATTGGCAGGCCAATACTGGCAACAGTGCTAGCACTGAGGGCTGTGGGGGGTGTTGGCAGCCACCGCACACTTGATAGACAGACACACACTCCCCACACCTATGCCAGCATTGTGCAGCTATGGAGGTGTTGGGCAGCCCTGCCCACCACAATGGTCCGGTGCACAGTGCAGGAATGGCTATGGTACGCAAAACTGTAGGTGTCACTGCACAGGTTGGTAAACACTGTCAGACACAGGACCTGTAGCACACTCCACAGACATCAGAAAGGTTGCTATGCTGCAGCTCACTCAGAGAAAACTTGTACTTAAGCTAGGAATTGCTATCTGTCAGTAATCATGGCAACCTTTTGATAGATGTGTACCATATTCCCAGGTTTAAGGTGGCATTACTAAGGTATGCAGGTGCTAGTATTGGGAGATGCACGCAGAGCCCAATGTCCTGCCTCTCCATGTGGCTTTGGATGATGGGGCCTGTGGGTGCGGGTGTGTCTGCCCCTGTTGGCTGCTGCTTTACGGCAGTGTTTCCCAACTCCAGTCCTGGTGTGCCAAACACTGTTCGGGTTTTCATGCTGTCCCTCATGGATATGCATGAGATACATCTGCATACCATGGGGGTGGCGCATAGAAATGCAGCACAGGCATCTTTATCAGAGGCAGCATGGAACCGGAATGGGTGTTTGGCCCTCCAGGACTGCATTTGGGGGGCTCTGTTCTAGGTAATGGGTATGTTTATGGTGTCTGTGCTCTGTAGGGTAGGATGTAGGTGTTTTGGGCATGTTTACGTCATCTGCAAATAAGGTTCTGTCTGTATTAGGACTTTATATTGGTGGGTAAAATATGAGGACTGGGTTGGCGGAAACCACAGCTGGGACTTGAACCTGTGACCTTCTGCTTCTGAATACAGTCGTTTTGTGCACTGCACCACCATGTTATCACAGAGATGGTGCATTCCCTGGTGGTACCTTGACATGTGCCGCCTGCGGCCCTCTGTATCCCCTTCTCCAGCATCTGTCCAGTTGCTGTTCCAACATTCCCGCCCTGCTGTTGCGGGACATGTGCACGCCATAGGCACCCTGTCTGGTGGTGGAGGAAACCCTGAGCAGCGCTATTTCACTGTGGGCCCATTCACCTTGTATGGGGATGGAGTATAGACCCTTCCACGATTTATATCTGTTCTATGGAGCTTACTCGGGGGTGGGGGGGTTATGTTTCTCATTGATACCACTATTGACCAGCTTGGTTATTGTTTTTATCCAGTTTGTTGGGGTCATTTTCAGTGTTTCTGTGCCCTTTTGTTCTGTGCATATGTATCACACTTATCACTTTTTTTTGGTTTTCCTGCCTGGGCTGTACATTGCTGACACCTAAATGGTTTCTCTCCCCTTTAATATGCCTTTAACGGCAGGTTTTCATTCGCGTTGGAATTGAGCTCTGAAATTCAGCGCGTTAGTGTGAGGGAAGCCTCTCCCTGCCCACTCTCCGCCCATTGACCCCTTATCTCCGCCCACTCTCCACCTTCTGCGCTGTTTTAACGCGCCGTGGGGGTTTACGTTCGTTAACTACGGTTAACGCGCGTAACGTAACGTTAACGATCGTTCGCACGTCAGAACGTGCGTTATGACGTGCGAACGATCGTTAACGTTACGTTACGCACGTTATTCACGATTACCGCAGTTTAGTAAACATACCCCTAAGTGTCTCTAACTTTCTTTGCAGCAGTCCTTGTTCCTGAGGCTCCAATAAAACAGGGTGATGGCATAGTTCAAGATGGTTGCATGGTGCTAATGCTCTGCTGAACACTCTTTTACCTATGCTGAATAAAAAAGGGAAGGCGAAGTTGTTTCCCTCAGAACCAAAGCCACTCGATGTTGGTCCTTTGGATTGATTTCTGGGAGTGTCTGGGACTGTGGTAACTGGGTTAAAGTCAGCTAAAGCAGAGCTGAAAGAGGAGACTTTGGCTTCGCCCTTCAACACAGAGTCATCACTTTCCCCGGTAACACGACACCGCCCCCTCATCCGTGGGACTCCTCTCTAGCACCTGGAAGCTCGGGGACCCGCTCAATGCAAGTCACTGGTAGTGTGGCCACCATTCGAGGGAGAAGCTGATGTTGGTGTAGGAGTCAGCTTCCAGTTCTTCTGGAATCATCTCGGTGGACCTGGAGGTGGCTGGATTACCCACCTTGAGCGGCTTTGACATCAGAACACAGGCAGCTCGTTTGAGTCCTGCTGAGTCTGCTTCCACACCGATTGTTCCCTCCATTCCTAGGCCCAAGAGGTTTACTCTATCGGCCATTTGGGAGGCTATAGTCCTTTTGTCAGATACAGCAGCTAACAGATAACTGAGTTCTCAGCCCGGGTGTAGCAAAACTCTGAGAAGATTGAATCAAGTGTGAGTACAGTGGAATCTCTTTCAACACCTGTTGAAGATCATTCTCAGAAGACTTCAATGATATCTGATGCTAATCTTGCATCGGTGAAGGACAATACTGCTTTAAAATCGAAGCTCGAGCCACAAAAAAATGCTATATGGGCCTCTAATTTGCGTGTTCTAAACTTTCCACAATCTGCAGGTGTTACACCGTAGAGATAATTAAAAGATATTTGATACCGCCTGCAGGATTTGATCCCACCTATAACAAAGGCTTATTATTTATCTTTTGCAAAAAAGGATTTCACAATCAGTAACAATCATATCCATGTTTCTGGCTCGAACATGGATATGATTAATGTTACTGATCTTTTGGAATCCTCTGATACTATGGGGTATGTTTACTAAACTGTGCTAATGTTACCGGCGCTAGGTGCAGTGTTAACGTGAGGAATGCCATATAAGGAAGTGGGCATTCCGGCGTCAAGGTAGCAATGGCTGTTTATTGCGTGGTAGAGAGCACCTTGGCCTTAGCGCATGATAACAGCAATTTCGTGCGATGACCTTCAGCCCATCTGCAGCCAGTCAGAGCTATGTTTAAAGCCATAGAGGTGTAGCCCACTGGATAATACATTGACTGCCAAGGCAGAAGTCATGAGTTCAATCCTGCAGTGGTTTATTTAATAAGGCTGTCTGAGGCAATTCCTGTAACAGTCAGACACATCCCCACAATCTGTGCTGCCAGCCAAAAACACCCTCACCTCAGTGCCTCATAAGATGTGTTGTAGTGTGCCCTATAAGGTGCCATACAGGGAATGTTATGATCAGGCTGATCATAATGATCCTTATAGGGCATACTACAACATGCCTTATGAGGCGCCGTAGGTTAAGGCAGCCTTATTAAATAAACCACTACAGAATCAAACTCATGACCTCTGCCTTGGCAGTCATTGTATTATCCAGTGGGCTACACCTCTATGCTCTCACTTGGTTTGCAGCTTGTCGTGCTGTGAGGGCTTGTGTGCATCAGTGATGCTGAGAGCTAAACTATCAGTAGTTTAACTACTGGCAGGGTCTCCCAAGATGGACAGGTCTCAGCTGAGGTGCCAGACGAAGACAAACCACCCATCTGGGCAGCAGCAGAATGGGATAGTGTTGACGGCGGAGGATCACATTTCTGTTACAACGGCAACAACACCAAACTTAAACTGCGCGGAAGGAAGGCCCGGCAATCTACTTCTGTATCTTGCCATGAAAACCCAATGGATAGTTACAACAAAACAAATTGTGCTATGGTGCTGGAAGATGAGACTCCCAGGTCGGAAGGCACTCAACTAGCTACTGGGGAAGAGCTGAAGACTTTTCAGAGTAAAGCCAGCATTTATGATGTGGTTGGATCAAAGCCTTCGGGAAGTCTGACTGCTGATGTAGCTGCGCATGAAATGAGAGTCAGAAGCTGTAAAGATGTCTTACACATTGGAACATGGAACGTACGAAGCATGAACCAAGGGAAGTTGGAAGTGGTCAAGAATGAAATGGAACGTGTACAACTTGATCTGTTGGGTGTCAGCGAACTGAAATGGACTGGCATCGGGCACTTTGCATCAGATGATCACATGGTCTACTATGCTGGAAATGAAAGACAAAGAAGAAATGGTGTTGCATTTATAATAAAGAAGAAACTTGCAAGAACTGTAATGAAATACAATGCAGTCAGCGAACGCTTAATCTCTATTCGTCTACGAGGATTGCCTATCAACACAACTATAATTCAAGTATATGCCCCAACAACAGCTGCAGAAGAGAATGAAATTGAAGAGTTCTATGAACAAGTACAAGCTGAAATTGACAGAACATGCAAACAGGATATCCTGATAGTCATGGGTGACTGGAACGCAAAAGTTGGCAACAAAGAAGAAGGCAAAGTAGTTGGAAAATATGGACTTGGCAACAGAAATGAAGCTGGAGAAAGATTGATAGAATTCTGCAAGACCAATGATCTATTCATCTCAAACACCTTCTTTCAGCAACACAAGCGACGACTGTACACATGGACTTCACCCAATGGATTGTATAAAAATCAAATTGACTACATCTGTGGAAGTCAACGATGGAAAAGCTCTGTAACATCAACAAAGACAAAACCTGGAGCTGACTGTGGTACAGATCATCAACTACTAGTATGCAAACTCAAGCTAAAGTTGAAAAAGAGCAAACCACTCATGAATGCACCAAAATATGACCTTGAGAATATACCACTGGAATTTAAAGACTGCCTGCAAAATCGATTTGCTGCCTTAGATACAAATGACAGAGCTCCGGAAGAGTTATGGAATGACATCAAGAAGGTTGTGCTGGAAGAAAGCGAGAAGTCTCTACAAAAGGTGAAAAAGCAAAAACGGCCAAAATGGATGACGGAAGAAACTCTGAAAATTGCCCAGAAACGCAGAGAAGCTAAAGCCAAAGGAGAAAGAAAGACAATCGCAGAACTCAACAGAGATTTCCAACGTGCAGCAAGACAGGACAAGGAAAAGTACTACAATGACACTTGCAAGGAAATAGAAGCAGAAACTATTAGAGGAAGAACAAGATCGGCTTTCCTAAAGCTGCGAGAGTTAAAGAAAAAGTTCCAGCCTCGAATTGGAATGTTACAAGATGCTCAAGGTTCTATGTTGAATGATGCTGAGAAGATCAAGAAAAGGTGGAAGGAATATACAGAGTTTTTATATGATAAAGATCAAGTGGACCAACAGCCGTTTCAACCTATACCTTATGATCAGGAACCATTGGTGATGAAAGAAGAAGTTGAAGCAGCATTGAAAGCCTTATCAAAGAACAAAGCACCAGGCATTGATAGCATTCCCATAGAAGTATTGCAGCAATCTGATGCAGCTGTTACCGTACTTACAAGGCTCTGCCAAGAAATATGGAAGACAACATCATGGCCAACTGACTGGAAAAGATCTGTGTTTATACCAATACTAAAGAAAGGTGATCCAACTGACTGTGGAAATTATCGCACAATCGCTCTGATCCCACATGCCAGCAAGATTCTACTGAAGATTATTCAAAAGAGACTACAGCCATACCTAGAACAAGAACTACCTGAAGTGCAAGCAGGGTTCAGGAAAGGGTGAGGAACGAGAGACATCATTGCGGATGTGAGATGGATCCTTGAAAAGACTAAAGAATACCAAAAGGATATCTATTTGTGCTTTATCGACTATAGCAAGGCTTTTGACTGTGTAAACCATGAGAAACTCTGGGCCACATTAAGAAGCATGGGTATACCAGAACACCTGATCGTTCTCTTGCGTAATCTGTACATTGATCAAGAAGCAACAGTTCGAACGGAACAAGGAGAAACAGAATGGTTTAAAATAAGCAAAGGTGTAAGACAAGGCTGCATACTTTCCCCCTACCTGTTTAATTTATATGCAGAACAAATCATCAGAGAAGCAGGACTGTATGAAGACAACAGAGGTGTGAAGATTGGTGGAAGACTCATCAACAACCTTCGCTATGCTGATGATACCACATTACTGGCTGAAAGTGAAGATGATCTGAAACATTTGCTTCTCACAATCAAAGAACATAGTCTCAAAATGGGCCTGCACCTTAATGTAAAGAAGACAAAGATCATGACAACTGGCATAATCAACAGGTTCATCGTTGAAGGAGAAGAAATTGAAATTGTGAACAACTTTAACCTACTTGGATCAACTATCAATAAAGAAGCAACAAGCAGTCAAGAAATCAGACGACGCATTGCTCTTGGCAGAATGGCTATGAAAGACCTAGATAAGATTCTCAAGAGCAGAGATGTCTCTCTCCATACAAAGATTCGACTTGTTCAAGCCATGGTATTTTCAATAACATCATATGGATGTGAAAGCTGGACAGTGAAAAAGACAGACAGGAAGAAAATTGATGCCTTTGAATTATGGTGCTGGCGGCGAATACTGTGTATACCATGGACTGCCCGAAGAACAAACCAGTCGGTACTAGAAGAGATCAAACCTAAGCTTTCTTTAGAAGCTCAGATGACAAGACTTTGACTTTCATACTTCGGACACATCATGCGAAGAGAGAGATCATTAGAGAAAGACATCATGCTTGGCAAGATAGAAGGTCAACGCAAAAGAGGAAGGCCAGCAATGAGATGGATTGCTACAATAACAGCAGCTACGGGTACCAGTCTGTCAACAATGAGCCGCCTGACTGAAGACCGAACACAATTTAGGATAGCTATCCAGAGGGTCGCCATGAGTCGACTCCGACTCGACGGCACTTAACAACAACAACAACACCTCTATGCCTTTTAATATAGCTCTGACTGGCTACAGATGGGCTGCAGGTCACCACACAAACTGTCTGCTGTGGTTACCAGTATAGGGTAAACCTACCAGTACCCATGATGCACTGCACATTTTGTATTAATTTATTTAGTATACATTTGTATACCGCTACTTCCAGCGATCAGCAGCAGTTTTTGATTACAGATTGGAAATTGTCAAATCATGACAGGAAATTTTTGAGGTATAAACACATTGATTAGACAGGACAGCACAGCACACAGAGAACTATTTTACAGGGAACATGGGCTATGGAGGGTTAAATGGCTTGCCCAAGACCACAAGGAGCACCTGTGGGACTAGAAACCCCAGTCCTTCCGGCCCAAGGTTGCTGTCCTCTAGTGGGATTTGAACCCCCGACCTTCCGGCCCGAAGTACCTTGCCCCAACCACTAGGCCACTCCTCCACTCCACATGCAGAACAGCAGTCTACATCTGATCACAGGATGGAGTATGCGCCTCCACGGCACCTCAGCCTGGTAGGGGGAACTGACTATGTGTGTTACTGGCACAGAGTAGCTACAGACCGTGACATTGATGGGTCCTGTGTTCACCCTGAGGGTGAGGTGGGGCATCCAGCACCAGGTCCGAAGTACCCGGGTTAGCTGAGATAGTTTTTGCTGCAGGTACTCATCAATGCTAGTGTGTGGTAGGTATTTCTTGCAGAAGCACCTAGGATAATACTGTGTCCATCTGCATTCCCCAGTCACATCTAGCCCTTGTGGACCATGATGCATGCAGAATAGTGCATATCCAGTGTGGTTACCATGGGGGATGGCAGTAGAGGAGGAACCACCAGAACATACACTTAAAGTGTGATGGGAAAGATAAGAAGAAAACCAGGACAGAGCAGAGCACCTAAATCGAAGTGAAGACAAGGTATCGAGGAGAAGGTGGTGATCAACAGTGTCAAAGGCAGCAGAAAGATCAAGAAGGATGAGGATTGAGTAAAGGCTCTTGGATTTGGCAAGGAAAAAGACAATGAAGACTTAAGCAAGAGACATTTTTTGTGGAATGTAGAGGATGAAAGACAGACTGCAGTGAATCCAGAAGGGCTTGAGAGGAAAGAAAGTCAAGACAGCGGTGGTGAACTGCTCGTTCAAGTAGTTTTGAAGCAAAGGGGAGAGAGATAGGCTGATAATTGGAAGGATAGGTAGAGTCTCGTGAGGCTTTTTGAGGAGAGATGTGATCAGAGCATGTTTGAAGGCTACAGAAACGGTTGCAGTGAAAAGCAATAGACTAAAGATATGACAGATGAAAGAGATGATGGCAGAAGAGATAGAGCTTAGTAGATGGGTGGGAATGGGATCAGAGGAGCAGGTAGTCAATATGGAGAAGGATAGAAGGTTTGCAGTTTCCTCCTCAGTGATTTCAGAAAAGGAAGAAAAGGTGACAAAAGGTGAGGGAAGGATTTGGGATTGAAGAGGGGGAGAGGGAGGGGAAGGTGAATCTATAGAGAATTCAAAGCTAATCTTTTGCACTTTGTCATGGAAATATTCAGCCATGGTTTGGACAGAAAGTGAAGGAGGGATTGGGGAGGATGGACCTTGAAGAGAGTTGAGCATAGCAAAGAGACAGTGAGGGTCAGAGGCAAGAGAATTAGTCAGATGAACATAGCACTCTTGCTTGGCAAGTGGTATGGCTGACTAGAAAGAGGTTAGCATGAATTTGAAATGTTGGTAGTTATCAAGGGCACATGATTTAAGCCTAAGGCACTCAGCTTAGTGGGCAGAGGAACACAGGTAGCGGGTTGTTGAGGACAGCCAGGGTTGGGATATAGTATGCCTCACAGGGTGTGGAATGGGAGGAGTCAGTGTATCTATAGCAGAGAAGAGTACAGTGTTATAGGAAGATACTGCCTCATCAACAGACTCGATGACATAGTGGAGGAAAGAGATGATAAGACAGCAGAGAAGAGACAGCAGCTGAAAGGTTGATGATGTGAAGATTCTTAAACATGTTGGTGAAGATCAGGTGAGACCAGGATGGGAAGTGGTTAAAGATGAAAGTTAGCAGGTGATGGTCAGAAAAAGGAAGAACTGAGGTGGAGAAGTTTGAGGTTGAGCAGTTGGAGGATATGAGGTCAAGGCAGTGTCCATGCTTGTGAGTAGGAGCAGTAAAGCACAACTGGAGGTTGAATGAGGAGGTTAGGGAAAGGAACTTTAAGGCATATCATAAACCTGGATGATAAAATCCCCAAGAATAAGGGAAGAGGAAGATGCATCCAAAAAGGAGGAAAGCCAGGAGTCAGTCTATAAGAAAGGTAGAGGTGGACTTGTTGGGTGGTCGATAAATGACAGATACCGGGAGAGGTAGTGAATAGGTAGATGGCATTTGTTCACATTCAAATTAAGGTTGTACATTCACTAGTATGCATTCAGTTTGTTTGGGTGACTTAAAAAAAACTTTGCAAAATTTATTCAGTGTACATTGATCTCTGATTTAGAGTGTGTATAGGTGCTAAAACGTTCTAGCATGAAAAAAAGAAAAAATTGAAAATGAGCCAAAAAATATCTTAAAATCAAGGAAACTCTGAAAACAAATCAACCTGTGAATCAAGTGGGGAAAATACCTTCTCTCACTGTTCTCAGAGACTTTATTCACAGAACCCTGTTGCTTTGGTTGATGGATCTCCTACAAATTATGGGAAATGTAGTCTGCGTCATCCTCTTACTATCCTGGAGTTTCTTCTGGACTGGATAAGGTGTTTAATTCTCTATTTTTAACCCTACTGAGATGATAAGAAATAGCCATATTGACAGGGTGCCTTTTCTTTCACATAGCACCCTCTTTCAAACACTCCTTTCACCTGTTTAACCATCTCTTCCAGGAGTGATCTCCAGAAGTCCACATTTATATAATCACTCTCCGCTTGTACAATCTGAAATAATGGAGCAGATCCTCAGTCATATTTGCCTCATATTCAGGGAGCTAGGCTTTGCTCTATGCTGGGATCTACAGGGGAAAGGAAGAGATGTGATAATACCAAGAAGCATACCTATGCCGAAAATGTTTCCTGGACTTTAGGTAAAGGCTAATGTTGATAATTGTAGTTTCTAAATTAGAAAATGTATTTTTTTACCTCTTTTAATGATCTAAGGGCGTGTTTATTAAAGTACGTTAAGCACTTACAGCAGATGTTAATGGGCAGTAACCATGCGCTGAGCCTGTGCTAACAGCTCCTGAGAGGTAGAAAGCCTGCACTAAGTGCGCAATCTTGGTTGGGGCAGGATTGGGGTGAGTTCTGGGCAAATATCAGGCATGGTCAGCAATGCTAAGTGTGTGGTATATTACTATGTGCTTGCTGTCACAACCGCCTATAGTATGCTAACAGCATGTCTAGTGGTGCTGTTAGCTGCCATTACCTTTAGAAAAAAAAAAGCTGTGACCATGGCAATGCAACCTGATCCCCCGATCTGATCCTTCCCGTGCCAGACTCCTATCCTGATCACACCCCCCCCCCACACACAGATCAGCACCCCTGACTGATCAGCACCCCTCCAGAACAAACACCCATTCAAGATAAGCCCTCCTGAACAGAAGCCCCCCCCCAAACAGACATTCTCTCCCCCCGAACAATAGCTTTATTCCCCCTCAAGTGATTCGATTAAATGGATTGTGTTATGATCACTAATGCCATACAGTTCCACAATTATTATCCTTTCAGCAGATGCTGAGTTCTACTGAAACTATATATACAGGGTGGCCCAAAAAAGTGAGAACATCTCGTAGCATATAAGTTATTTAAAAATTCAGAAAGACAGATGTAAACGATTGACAAATTTAAAAAAAAAAGATGGCGACCATAAATTGTCGAAATAAAGAAGTTATATAGCTAAAAAAGGTAAATAAGTAAACTATTTAAGCTTTTAATTTACGAGCTATTCTCACTTTTTTGGGCCACCCTGTATATCTATATCTATATCTATATCTCTATCTATCTATCTATCTATCTATCTATCTATATATATATATATATATACACATATAAAAGCTTTATACCAAGATTGAGTGGTCTAGTTTCTTGTAGGTTCTTGTGGTACTGGATAAATCCATTTAAAATTTAAGGCATCAAATCAACAACACAGCTTCACATCTCAGTTCACCCAACAGAGTAAATTGGAACCCTACAAACCCTGAACTGAAATTCCCTTAGACAGAACATACAATAGTAAACACACAGCCCACAAAGCTATGAATTGATCACAGTAATCCCAATAGTATATCTGAAGAAACCCAGTCATGAACCTACAAGAAAATCCTTCACTTTATCATAGCATAAGTGGCTATGGGGTCTATTGTGAACCACATTTAGTGGGTCTGTACGTCTGATTCGGACGTCCAGCTTCGCTAAACACCTGGCCTGCGTCCTGGAAACAGAGCTCCCTGTATATAAATCTGAGCTGTGTGGGGAACTCTGTTTGTGGGCGGGAGGGGGCGGGTCACAGGAGGAACGAGGGCGGGCTGTGGGCAGCGCCATAACCCTGGATGTACAGGGCTGATTCCGAAGTCGGCCTTGTATGTCCAGGGTCAGCCTAGATGGAGGAGGATGACAGATCTGAGGCCCGGAAGGCAGATGAGGGGGTACAGAGGGTTCCCCGCAGCCCGACCCTGGCCACTGCCGTCACTACCGGGGATCGTGACTCCTGCATGGAGCGGCAGCGGCATGGCAACAGGACGCCATGCCACTGCTGCTCCATGCAGGAACCACACTGGCCAAGCCAGGAAGTTGATTGGATGTCCGGGCATCCATAATTGGGGCATGGCCTGCACATCCAGGACGGTAGATCCGATTCTAATCCCGCAAGGCACGTCTAGCCCCCGCAGGATCAGAATTGGGTGCAACCAGAGCATGTCCCGATTCTGACCAGCCTGACAGGTGGGGGACACACACAACAGAACTGGCCTCCATATCTATATCTATAGATAAAATCATTTATGCTAGATCCCTGTTATAAAAATTAGTCCTATAATGTTTTACTTCATAAATAAAAATACATACATTCTTCAGGAAAATTAACTGAAATATGTTGACTTTCCTGAAATTTAATTTAGAAAGGGGGAAATAATAAGGGAAATAAGCATTTACTTTAAAATAAGTACCACTAGTATGAGCTCATTCTACTGGTTTTGTTGTAATGCAAGGCAAAGATCATGTATTCATTTGATCAAACTGAAAACAGAACAGCATGCTTTATATTTCTGCAATAGAAACTGCAGTTTAAGAAACACCACATACTAACATTTCCTGACTTAAAGATAGGAACCATGAATTCTTGTTTTGCCACAGCAAACTTACCTTGAGGATTTTGCTTTGGAAATGGATAGTTTCCTCTTGCATGTCAGCAGTGATTTTCTGTTCCGATATTTGTCCTGTGTAATGGTGAATTATGGCTTGTACATGCTCAGAAGAATGGTATTGATGTCATATTTGTTATCTGAAGGACATTGAAGCAAATCAGAAGCTAAATGTGGAGCTGGAAACAATGATCTTTAAGCAGTAACTTTGAATGAAAAGAACTAGTCAAAGCAAGCCTTCAAAATGAGAAGAAAAAGATCAGTGCTACATGAAAACCAGCTTAAACAAATTTATTTGGACAAGAACACTGATGTACATGTTAATATGGCCTAGCTAATTCTTCTATAACTTGCATATCTATAAAATAAATGAGTTTCTAGGACAGGGATATCTCCCTGAACTCTATACATAAGAAGAGCTAAGTTAGAATATTAATGAAAGAATGAGGTCTTAAAGGGAAGAAGAGCAAGGAAGAGAGGATTTACTTGCAGTAACTGAGAAACAAGCTTATACAGCAATAACTTATCTACATAAAATTATAGTAGCATTCATGCAACCAAAAAGCATTTGAAACCTACTGTCTTCCAAGTTTTAGTCACAGAGTTACATAGTAACATAGTAAATGACGGCAGATAAAGACCAGTATGGTCAATCTAGTCTGCCCAGCAATATGGCAGGAGTAGGTGCACCCCTTCCCATGTCTTTTAGGGAGTAGGTGCACCCCTACTCATATCTTTGCTTAGTGGTGCACCCACCAGGAGCAGGTGCACCCCTTCCCATGTCTTTTAGGGAGTAGGTGCACCCTTACCCATGTCTTTGCTTAGTGGTGCACCCACCAGGAGCCCATGTCTTCATCCCTCCCCATATCTTTGTTTCTTTGTTTGTTTAGGGGTGAACCCACCGCTCCCCCCCCCCCATTGCTCCTATTTGTTGAGAAATTAGATGGTTCAGTTTATTTTTATTTAATCTTGTTGCTGTAAAGTGATCCACTGTGTCTATCCCAGGCCACTTTGAATTCCGTCACTGTGTTTGTCCCCACCACCTCCATCGGGAGGGCATTCCAAGCATCCACCACTCTTTCAGTATAAAAGTATTTCCTGACATTGCCTTTCAATTTACCACCTTGCAGCTTCATGTCATGCCCTCTAGTTTTACAGCTTCCCCGTCTCTGGAAGAGGTTTGTTTGTTCATTATTTCTCTTTAAGTATTTAAAGGTCTGAATCATATTTCCCCTATCCCTCCTCTCCTCCAAAGTGTACATATTTAGGTCTTCAAGTCTCTCCTCATAAGGCTTCTGACACAGGCTCCAAATCATTTTGGTCGCTTTCCTCTGAACAGCTTCCATTCTTTTTTACATCCTTTGCAAGATACGGTCTCCAAAACTGAACACAGTATTCCAAGTGAGGCCTCACCAGAGACTTATACAGTGGCACGAGTACCCCTTCCTTTCTGCTGGTAATTCCTCTTCGAATGCAGCCCATCCTCCTGACTTTTGCCACTGCCTTTTCGCACTGTTTTGCCACCTTGAGATCTACAGAAATAATCACACCGAGGTCTTTCTCCTGCTCCGTGCACACCAACCTCTCGCCCCCTAACGCTTACATTTCCCTTGGATTTCTGCTACCCAAGTGCATGACACTGCACTTCTTTGCATTAAATCTTAATTGCCAAGCATCAGACCATTCCTCCAGCTTTTGCAGATCCCTCCTCATGTTAAGCACTCCCTCGGGCGAGTCTGCTCTGTTGCAAATTTTTCATGTCATCTGCAAAAAGACAGACTTTTCCATTCAGCCCTTCAGCAATATCACTCACAAATACATTGAACAGTGCCGGGCCTAGGACCGAACCCTGAGGAACCCCGCTAATCACCTTCCTTTCATCCGCGTGAGCTCCATTTATCATCACCTTCTGTTGTCTGTCAGTCAACCAATTTCTGATCCAGTTTACCACCTTGGGACCCATCCCCAAACTACTGAGTTTATTGATAAGCCTCCTATGAGGAACAGTATCAAAGGCTTTGCTGAAATCCAGGTAGATGACATCCATCTTGTGTCCTTGATCCAGTTCTCTGGTCACCCAGTCAAAGAACTCAATGAGATTTGTCTGGCAAGAGTTAAATCAAAATTTGCAATGAGAGCAATTTGCACATTGAAATGAGAAAACATACAATCAAGGGTCTTCAAAGGCTCTTTGGATAAATGTCAGATATGTTTTGCTATATCATGAGTACAAAAAGGGGAAGCAAATGGGTTTTGCTAGTACATTCAGGTAATCCAAATAATAGAATGGTCGATTATCGGAGTGAAATTAGCACAATTCAAAAAACTCACTCCATTAATAACAAAGTGATCTGTAGAAAATTCTTTCAAAAACAATTGTTTAACTAACAAACACAAGGTCTCAGTAAACACGGGCAAATAGTGTAATAGGTCACAGAACACTGGATCCTTAACACACTAACAAAGCCCAATCACATCAATGACCTTGATTAAAACTACAGGCAGCCAGCTCCCACCATGTGACAATACTAGATTCTCAAAGTGAAAAAATCACTTAGCTGTAACGAAAACTGTAACACTGGTGCTTAAACCGAACAGCCAGCTGCCATCCCCTTCATTCAGTACATTCAGGTAGTCAGGAAGTTCTGTGTGCTATTTCCATGTGGAAATGGAGATCGCTGGGGCTTGGTTACGGTTGTTTCTGAAACTTTCACATGTACAATGGAAATATACTTTTTTTGCAAAAGTCCAAATCTGCTTTTGCACCAGCTCATAGATATGTACAGTTTGCATAAAAGTGTTTCAGCCAGAAACTTCAAGGGGGAATTAAATATGCTTCCTTAAACCCACATTTTTTTTTTGTTTTTTTACTACAGAATGTCAAAACACCCCTTTTTGCAGATTTGTTGGCTAATTCACACCACTTAGATGTACAGTTCATTATAAAAATCAATATTTCCATGCCTAAATGCCAGCACTTAGATGAGGAAGTTGCAAAATCGCTACTTCCGTGTCTAAATGCTGGCATTTAGGTGTTGAAAATGCAGAAGTAGGCTGGTTTATTTTTTTGACATGCTGCTTTGCAAAAATGCTGTTCCTGCTCAATGTTCTGGTGAATCCATGTGTATGTACTCCTGTACATCTTTTCACATATTATAGAAACGGCTCCATATTCGGCACAGCCTAGGGTGGAATATCTTGGAGGTAGAATCACAGGTCAAGCATAGATAACAAGAGAGCGACACCGAATATCATGTGAATGGGTCACTGGGACTTTGGTACCCGCACGTGTGCTCAATGCCTGCTGCTCCTTTCCCCTCCAACAGAAAGGTTGCATCAGAGTACTCGGGACTGGCAGGCTATGAGTAGCAGAAGGCCTGCTGCCATGCTGACACAGTTTCATTTGCTGCTCTCTTCTTAGACACTTGGGAAAGGGGAAGGGGAGATGCTGTACATTTGGAGGGGGCTAGGAAAGAGAAGAGAAGATGCTGGACATCTGAAGAGAAGGGAAGTAGAAATGTTGAACTATAGAGGATGGGAAAGGGAGGTGCTGGACTAATGGAGGGAGGTAGGACCCTGAGCCACCTGGGGGTGTGGCTGTGTGAGTGTATGCAGCTGAAGGTTTGTCTAGGGAGGCAGATAGTCTTGGACTAGCCCTGTAGCCATGAGTCATTTAGGAAAAGTGTCTGCCAGCTTTGTACAGTAAATTGATGTAGTTTTTGTCCATACCTATTGACAGAATATCTCAAACGTTTTCAATTTGGCAAAGGATTGTTTGTGGACTGCTGTCTTCAAGTCTTGCCACAGATGTCCTATTTTATTCAGGACTGATCTTTGAGCGGGCTGCTCAAGGACATTCACTTTCTTCTTGAAAAACCCTTCCATTGTTGTTTTTTCTTTGATCCTAGGATCATTTCCTGCTGAAAGGTCAATTTTCATCCCAGCTCCAGGTCTAAAACAAACTGGAATCAATTTTCTTTCAGGATCTGCCTGTACTTTGCAACAGCCATCTTTTCCTCATTCTTCAAAAGCCTCCTTGCCCTCACTCCTCTATAGCATCCCCATAACATAATTCTAACACCGCCATACTTTTCTGTAGGGATGGTGGCAGCAGGGGGATGAGCTGTGTTTATTTATACCATACATATTGCTTAGCACAGAGATCAAATATTCTACTTTGGTATCATGAGACCACAAAATTTTCTCCACATGCATGCAGTATCCTTTCTTTGAAATGCTCTTTAGTACATCATGAAGGTAATTTTAAAGGCAGTACCTATTTTTAGCTGCCAATAATGCATATAAATGACATATAAAACACCGAGTAGCAAGAAATAAGGTACATTATTTGCATGGTGTGTACTTTCACTATGCATGTTCACATGGGTGGAAGTTGCATAGAGTGTGGGTGGTGCATGCTAGTAGATATGTTGATTACATAATATGATAATCTACCCTCATACTTGCAAAAAGTAGATGCAGTCATTCATACTGACTCTAGGGCTGGTGTGAGTGATTATGTCTTAAATTAGGGCATGTTCTCTGGCACTTAGGCTAACATTTCATAACGTCATGAATGCACACACTTTACTTTATAAAATAGGCATAAAATAGACCAGGTGTTCTCAACCTAGTCCTCAGGACACACACATAGCCAGTCAGAGTTTCAGGATAACCACAGTGAATATGTATGCGAGAGATTTGCATTCAATGTTGATAGCACATGCAAATTTCTCACATTCATATTCATTGTGGTTATCTTGAAAACCTGACTGGCTATGTGTGTCCTGAGAAATGGGTTGAGAACCCCTGAAATAGACACATGGAAACATACATTAATTAGGTGTGCTTAACTCAAGACCAACTATGGAGGGTTAAGTGGCTTGCCCAAGACCACAAGGAGCACCTGTGGGACTAGAAACCCCAGTCCTTCCGGCCCAAGGTTGCTGTCCTCTAGTGGGATTTGAACCCCCAACCTTCCGGCCTGAAGTACCTTGCCCCAACCACTAGGCCACTCCTCCACTCCATTATATCATATTTCTGATATGTGAATGTTCTACTGTGCTGTTTTATGTGTATATCACTGCCTCTGCTTAATATATTTGTTATTAGTAAGATTTAAGTTGCTATCTCCAATTTTATCTCATGGTTTTAACTGAGTTGCGCTGACAATTGGTCATGTTGCCATTGTTAGGCTGTTTCTACAATATAAGTTGTTTATGACAAGCTTTACCTTTTGTATGCCACCTTGGGTGAATTTCTTCATAACTACAGTTTATAAATCATAATAAATAAAGATATACTGTATAGCAAAATAAATAAAGATATGCAGTTAGCTTCTATGGGGTAAATTTATAAGGAGCGTTTAGATTAATGCATGTTTGCACATACTTTATAAAACAGGCACATAAGTGGTCAAAATCCCATGTTAAATCTAGGCGCAAGCACTTATACCAGCCCTACGGCTGGTGTAAATGTTCACATGTATCTAACCCGCGAAAGGTTATATTTGTATAAAATATGCATATTACTGTGTGCTCCACTCTTGCTTCACCTAAACTCCGCCCATGTAAATGTCCACAGTAAAACTATGTGCTATTGGCATTATTTACATACTTACAGAATAGCAACTGCCTAAAGGACACATGTAAAGGCCCATTAAGGTGCAGGAATCACTAAAAATCTGTGATTTATGTGCCTTGCTGGTGCATAACATTTTGTGGCTCCTTAAAAATATTATCCCCTTTTCATCAGCAGTGGCTTTCTTTTTACCACCCTCCCATTCAGCTCTTGCTTATGGAATAATCTTAAAATTGTTGAACAGCCTCAACCAGAAACCTATGCAGTTCTTTCAAAGTAATCTTATATATCATTATGAACTTCCTGAGCAGTTTCCTAAGTCCATGGCTCTTGACTTTGAAGGGATAGTCTGACTAAGACAGACCCCCGATCCACTCAGGATCAGTAACCTTCTCCCCACCCCATCAATCTCTCTTACAGCAAATAAACCATCCCCCCCCCACCTTTGATCCTCAGCAGCATCAATAACCCTTCCCCCTACCCCCATCCCTGATCCTCCCATCACCTATTGGGGGGTTCGCTGGTGGCTAGCAGCAGGCAGGACTTATCCCCTGCTGCTCCTGCCCCATCGTCTGCCAACTGCAGCATGGCACCGTTTGACCCCTAACAGTAATCTGGTGATACTAGCTAAGGGTCAAACTGCCAAATAGGGGCACTGAGGTTTAAAGAAATCACTCTTATGAGAAACTTTTCAGTATGGGAGCTCCAGTTCCGCATACCGTTATAGAAAAACTCAAACAAAAAGTTGGAGGAAGAGTATATTGTGTCAGCAGTGTGCTAAGAACCAAGCAAACCTAGTTCAAAGCCCCCTACCACTCCTTGTCATCTTTGACAAGTCATTTAATCTTCCATTGCCTCAAGTATCAACTTAGATTGTAAGCTCTCTGGAGGATATCTACTGTACCTGAATGTTATTTTCTTTGAACTACTACTGAAAAAGGCATAATCTGTATCCAAAATTGAACAGACCCATGTAAAAAAGCTCTTCTCTTGGAGAGAAAGAACTAGGGTGGACATTCTGATATACTTTTAGAAATGGCTGCCCAGGGTAAAATTTACAGAATTGATTATTTGAAAAAAGTTTAAACATCTTAAGAATATAGAAATAACACTGCATAAACACAAGACAATCATCGTTTATTTTTCATATGCATACTTACAGTGCGAGATATGAATAGCATTACACGACAGCCATAAGTTTTAAAAAGTTCCATACGGTCATTTTTTTTCAGTCAGTTTTTACTTTTGCCTTTCTTTCATTTGGATCATGTTATTGAACCATCAACCACATAGATCTGTCGTGTAAGAAGCCAATACTTACTTCATTCATCTCCTGCAAAGTTTCCATCAATAATTAACAGGGTATATCAGCAGCTCCTGTCCACAGTGCAAATCCTTCAGATGGGCCCTGGAGTTCAGTATGCAAAATGAAGAAAGAACAATATGACATCTTACTGGTCAGTATTCAAAGATTTAGGTGGCAGATATCTAGATAAGGGCTGCTTATGTGTGGATAACTGCACTTTATCTGGCCATGCGTGATATTTAGCGCTCTGACTACCACCAACCTACCAGATAACCACAGGAGCATTTTGGGGAATTCTGGAGGTGTGACCAGAAAGCGTGCAAATCATGCTGATTTTCAGTGCCAGCCATAATTAAAACTGCTTTTTCAGTTGTTTTCATTGCTGTGCTTTGAATATCTGGGGATAACTATGGCAGACTGAAGCACAGTTCTCACTTAGCCATTTTCCAATCAGTTATGCAGTTCTTGTAGCCATCCTTGCTAAACATGTGGTGGTACTATATCAACATACAACAGAGGAGAAGTTTACTGCAAAGAAGGAGGTAGAGGAGCCATCATTAGAATGAGGAACAACCACAGCCACTGGCCCAGAGCAGGAGACAGAGGTACAAGCCACATAGGGTCTATCCTGAGCCTATTTTATAAACAAAAGTGGGCACCTACAGTTGTGGTCAATATTATTGGCAACCTTGCAGTTCAATCACTTAATGTCCAATATCTTATAAAAAAAGTGGCCAGTGAAATGGCTTTGGACTTTATTATATATGCACACATATTTGACACATACAAGAATCAAATACAACAAGACCATTAAAAAAAAGGAAATAATATAAAACTGGGACATTGCCAGGACATGATTATTGACACCTTTATAAACAATTCAAATTAACTTGAACAGAAGAACTACATTCCCACTGCAGTAAAATTAGACACATCTGTGATCAGTTGTCAGTACTCACATGACTTGAATCAACCAATGAATGATGGCTCTAATGTTTAAAATGGCCACATTCACTCCCTGTTCCATTTTTACAATGATGAAGACAGGAGAGCTGCCTGAGACTGTCAGAAATGCCATTATCACCAAACATCAAATTTCAAAGGAGTACAAGGCCATCTCCAAAGAACTTGGGATTCTGTGTCTATAGTTCGCAATGTTATTAAGAGGTTTTTTGCTGATGGAACTGTCAAGAACCTCCCAGGATGTAGTGGAAAGAGGAAAATAAATCCAAGAAGTCTTCAAAGGTTAGTGCAAACAGTTGGAAAAATACCACGTATGACATCCAAAGAACTTAAGGTGACCTGGAGCAATCTGGAGTGGTGGCTTCAACCCACACCATATACCAAGGAGGACCCCACTGCTCAAAGACAGACATAAAAAAGCACACCTGATCTTTGCCCAAACCCATCTTGAGAAACCACAATGCTGGGAAAATGTTCGGTGGACAGATGAAACCAAACTTAAGCTCTTTGGCAATATAGACCAGTGATACATTTACAGGCAAAGAAATGAAGCTTATAAGGAAAAAAAACACCCTTTCTACAGTTAAATATGGTGGTGGTTCCATAATATTGTGGGACTGTTTTACTGCCTCAGGAACTGGAGGCCTGGAACGTATTAAAGGAATCATGAAGTCAGAAGACCACCAAGGTATTTTGGAGCAAAATGTGCTACTTAGGGGCTTGTTTACAAAGCCGCAGTAGTGATTTCTGATCGTTATTGGAGCCGCAGCCCCATTGAAATCAATGGGGCCGCGGCTCCGATAACGATCGGAAACCACTACCGCGGCTTTATAAACAAGCCCCTTAGTGTCAGAAAGCTAGGTCTAGGTTGAAGGTCATTTGGTCCTCCAGCAGGACAATGACCCCAAACATGCATCCAAAAGTTCAAATGAATGGTTAAAAGAAACAAATGGACTGTTTTAAACTAGCCAGCAATGAGCCCTGATCGCAATCCAATTGAGAACTTTTAGAAAGAACTGAAATCTGCCATTGGTAAAAGAAATCCTGGAAATATTCATGAGCTGAAACAATCACAATTGAAGAGTGGGAGAGACTACCAGCAGACAAATGTATGAAACTTATAGAGGCTACAAGTAACATCTGGAGGCTATCATCACTGCCAAGGGTGGTGCAACCAAATATTAGTGAAGGGTGCCATTAATCCTGTTCAGGTCATAGTTTGTTGTTTTTTTCTCAGACATTACTAAGTCTAAGTTGCCCAGAAATCTTTTTTATGTTGTATACCTTTGAACATACTATTAAAATATTATGATTATATACAGTTGAAATATTTCCAATAATTTCTCAAGACAATTGTGCACAACGTACCTAAAATGCAAGGGTGCCAAAAATGTTGAACACAACTGTAATTGTCTTTATAAAATAGGGACGTAAGTGGTGCAAACATCTAGGTGCTGGCATTTGTGCCCACTCTTGGGCAGGAGTAAATGCTCATGCCTAGTTTTTTTAATAATACGTGCAAGTTATAGCATTGTATAACTTGCATGTGTAAATTTAGGCTCTGCCTATGCTCCACTCAAGCTCCACCCCTGCGCATGTCCGCACTGAAAGCATGCGTGAGGGCATTGATGCATACGCTTCCTGAAGAGCAACTGCCTAAAGCTCATGCATATGTGCTCATTCACGTATGTAAGCGAAAGGCATTATATCATGAATTAATAAACTATAAACCATAAGTCCTTTAAACTATGGGAAAATGCATGTAAATGGTGCATATCTATAGGCGGCTGCATTATAACTCCCAATGCAGCAGATCACGTGGTGACGTTAGCTATACTTCTGGAGTTATAGCGGACTGCATTACTTGTTAACATTCAATAACTATCACTCTGCATTAACTGCTTGACTGCCTTCCCCCAAAGTGCTGGCAATGCCCCTAACAGTTAATGCAGATGTTTTTCACTTAACACACCTAACTTTGGCTTTTAATGCAAATTAGTAAATAGGCCTCTTAACTAGTATTATGTATGTTTATTTTTCAGTCTGCACAAGCGTGGTCAGTTTTCAAAAATAAGCTATGCACATTTGCAGTGTGTCTGTTGTGCAGTTGAAAGTGAAAGTGTTAAATGCTGTCTCCTGGTGACCTGGCCACTGGGTATTGTTGGTATGGTGTGGCTGGGAGTAGATTGCAATCTTTTCTTTCATGCAGTAAGTCTACAGTACCTGGCATTCCAGGTGATCACCCATCCAAGCACTAGCCAGCCCAATACTGCTTAGTTTCTGAGAGTAGGAGAGATCAGGCTCATTCAGGGTGGTGAAGCAGTTGCCTTTTTTAAATTAAAAATATGCTGGTAGTTTGCAAACATGCCCCAACAATGCTTCTTTTGTGGGGGAAAAGTACTCTGTTGGCTAAAATATATTTAGATTTTACCACCTATTTGTACATTGACCATCAAGCTAGTGGTCATCTCAGACAAGGCATTGGAACGGGGTATGCCACATGGGCCTTGACCCTCACCAAAATTCTGATGCCTGCAGAGAAAAGAGAGCACTCGGTCTGTCTGCCCACGGGAGATCGGATCCCCGCAGGCAGGAGTGGAAGGCCACAGCGATCTTAGCAAAGACTCTTCCTGTCTGCCCATGGGAGATCCAATCCCTG
This sequence comes from Ichthyophis bannanicus, assembly GCA_033557465.1. Taxonomy (NCBI): domain Eukaryota; kingdom Metazoa; phylum Chordata; class Amphibia; order Gymnophiona; family Ichthyophiidae; genus Ichthyophis; species Ichthyophis bannanicus. The sequence continues at coordinate 643,636,626 of CM066034.1, read as the reverse complement.
TGGGCAGCCAGGCATTTGCCTTGATTGCAGCCATTCCCTCCTGTTCTGCCTGCACGAGATGGGATCCCCCATGGGCAGAACAGGAGGGGAAGGCCTCGGGGGGTGGGTGGGGGATGGGGGGGGGAAGAGGTGCTAGTAGCGAAGTTAGGGTGGAGATTTTCCCCCCATTCAAAGAGGCGTACTGCAGTACCTGATCTCAGATAAAATCTTACATGGATCCTGGCCCAACTAGTTTTAAATATTCAGAAAACATTAGTTCTGTGAACCAGAGAACCTGACTGGCAATCAAATGGAATAATGCAGCTTGTTATAAACTTTACTTTCTGTGTTATTCCAGGATAGTTAATAATATCTCCAGAGGTGATGTTATTCTTCCCTGAGAACCTAGAACACTAATGCACAAACTAACTCTCCTGGGGATAGTCTTAAAGAGAATGGATATATAAATGAGGCCCCCCCCCCCCACACACACACGTACACACTAAGCTACAAGTAATCCCTGGTGAGCTACTGTAAAAGAATCAGGCCTCCTCTTCCCGGCCCCTTTCTCTCCCCCAGGTGGAAAAAAGTGCTGTTGAAGTAGCATCTCCTGTCATGTACTCACCCCTAACCATATCCACAATTACAAATCTCTGGTTGTCTAGAGGGATGGGGGAAGGAGCAATCCCCAGTGGCTCCTGCCCCAGTTTTGACATTTTTCACATTGCTGCTTCCTAGCCCCTAGTGGTGCATGCCAAATAAAGAATTTTTCCCTCATATTGATCGAGCCCTCCATCTCGCATTACTGCAGATGGGAACATGTGTTTACAGCTTAACTTCAACTCCCCCACCAGTGGCAGAAGTTCAATTTTGGGCTACTAAACAATTTTGAAAAGGCCCCCAAAATGTGAGAAAAACATCTCAAAAGGTCTTGGAGCAGCTGTGAATGGGCCACGTTCATCCTCGGGGGCTCACTGCTCAGCAGGGGTCACTTGGGCAGAACTGATGCTACTGCCCCCTCTCCCTCTTCTGTCTCCCTTCCTCTATTTCGCCAAACAAAGCACATTCACAAATGCATATTGAAACAGTGCAGATGGAACAAAGAGTAATGCAACCAAACATCCAGGTCAATTGCATGCATCTTACAAAAGACAAGAGCAATATTTTTCAGATCTAGAAAAAAATTAAGGGCGTCTTTTACTAAAGAGCGCTAGCTGGCAGTGCATGTTTTGGCTTGTTCTGAAGGAGCGCTGGGACACGTATTGCTAGCTAGTGCGGGGCCATAATAGTCAGCACAGGACAATTCCCACACTAATGCAACCAGTATTAGGGTCACAAGTGGGTGGGTTAGGGGAGGAGAGTGGGCATGGTCAGCTCAGAGCAGTTAGCGCTGAGTTCACATTGCATGCTATTTGCGTTAGTGCAGGTTCAACTTCATAGGTAGAGTTAAGTGCACCCACACTAATGGGGCCCGTGTTAGGGGAAAGCTTCATGTTAACTGCTGGGGAAATGATTTGCTCAAAACTGCCAATAAGAGCATGCATCCCTACTGACAGTGGTCAAAGGCACCATTTTGAATCTAGGTGTTTGATGGGACAGGAATGACTGGGGATAGCTGATGTTTCCCACTAGAAACCATCAAAATAAGAGTCAGGGATTATAGAGAGGGATGGAGATGCTAGGCTGATTGAGAGCTGTCAGGCGTCTATGTGAGATGTTGGAGAGTGTCAGAGGGTGTCAGGGGGATTGCTATTTTAGATGTTGGGGCTCTCAGGGGTAGCAGGCTTCTATATAAGATAATGGGGTGTCAGGGTGTCAGGGGGTAGGGGACTTCTATTAAGTTATTGGGGACTGTCAGGGATGGGGCTTCTATATAAGATGTTGAGGATTGTTGGAGGCTGTCAGAGGATAGGGGATTGTTATGTTAGTTGTTGGGGCTCTCAGGGCTAGAGGTTTCTATATAAGATGTTGGGGGGGGGATGTCAGGGGGGTGGGGACTTCTATTATGATATTTGGGGCTGTCAGGATGGGGACTTCTATATAAGATGGTAAGTGCATTGCTGATAGCATGGATGTGCTTACTGCTTCCTCATCAGTGACAGTGCTGTCCCTAATCTGCCTATTCTCCACCTATTTCCCAACCCCTTCCACTACAAGGAGGTAACGCATGAATTAGCATGTGGTATCATGGCTGTGCAGTAACTGTTACCAATGCTGTGCACTAAGAGCTATGGCACAGTAACTTTAGCAAACAGGCTCCTAAATCTTTCTAGTCTTCAGCCTATGCTAAGCTCTTTTGCTCCCACTGTTCTGCTTTAGCATTATGAAGATGTAGAAGAGTTCTTACAGTAGTCACACATTTCAGGATTGTTCTGTGAAATATATAACAAGACATTTCAATGCATATCCCCAAAACCCTTTGTAATTTCCCAATAAGATTCACAGGAGACCATAGACACTGTGAAACCTTTTTTTATTGTTATTATTTCATCAGATCAGTTATATAAGGAGAGATTAATTCTATATCTGAAATACTGGAATAAAACATAATTACAGAATGCACACTTGTTATGAGTTTGTAAATCTATTTGTGCTTTTTTTCTAGATTCAACAATGAAGCAGCTTGTCATTTGTAACCTGATTCATTAGCCTTTGATTCTTTCATTGGGTCGCAGTTAAATCAGTAAAATACAAATCAGTCACTGGCATGTGATATTAAATTTTGACCTCTTACCCCCAAACTAGATTTGCATAATTCATTACGCTTCGCAAAAACAAAGAAATTTAGATAAGGATTAAGCCATAATTCACTCAATTAATTTGCTATTGCATGTCACCTCTTTAAATAAAGATACAATGTAGGGATAGTAACAAAATAACATAGCAAATAACAGCAGCATGGCCCATCTACTCTGCCCAGTAATATGCTCAAGGTTGTAACTTCCACTGCATGCAGGTTACTTCATCTTTCTTCTTTTACTTGCCACTCTCCTCTTACTCTATAGGGATCCTCTGTGTTTCTCTCATGACTTTTTGAATTCTGTCACTATTTTATTCCCTACCACCTCCAGTGGAAGGACATTCCACACTTTCCCTGAAAAAGTATTTCCTGATGTTTCTTTTAAGGGCACTTCCTTGCAACTTCATTTCATGTCTTTCATTTTTATAACGTCCCAGTTTTGGAAAAAGGTTTGTTTTTTCATTAATGTCTTTTAAGTATTTAAAGATCTGTATCCTATCTCTCCTGTCCCTCCGTTCTTCAAGGGATATACATATTTGGGTCTTCAGGTTTCTTCTCATATGGCTTCTGGTGCAAACCTGATATCCTTTTGGTCACTTTCCTCTGAACTGCTTCAAGTCTTATCTCCTTAGCAAGGTAAAGCCTCCAAAAATGAACACAAGCCTCACCAGCAACCTGTATAGGGGCATTATTATCACATCCTTTCAGATAGTTATGCCTCTCTCTTTGCAGTCTAATATCCTCCTAGTTTGGCCACTGCCTTGCCATATTGTTTCGCTACCTTGAGATCCTCAGACATTATCACCCCAAAGTCTTTCTACTGATCCATGCACATCATCCTAGCACTCCCTATTGCATACTGGTCCTGTGGATTTCCACACCCCACTTGCAGCACATTGCACTTTTTCGCATTAAACCTTAACTGCCAAGTATTAGACCATTCTTCTAAATACTGCTGATTATTTCCCATGTCGTCAACTCCCTCCCTCTGCAAATCTTCATGTCATCCACAAAAAGGCAGACATTTTCCTTCTAATCCTTCGGCACTATCTCTCACAAAAATATTGAACAGGATTTGCCCTCAACTGTCTTCATTCTGAATAAATTCCATTTACCACCATCTTCTTCCGTCTATTAATCAACCAGTTCCTAATCCAGTTCACTGCCTTAGGTCCTAGTTTTAGGCTACTGAATTTATTCATGAGCCTCCATATGACGAACAATATCAAAGGCTTTGGGGAAATCAAAGTAGATCATGTCCAGCACATGCTCTTAATTTCTCTGTGCACTTAGTCAAAGAAATCCATCAGAATAATCTGGCACAATCTGCTTTTAGTAAAACCATGTTGCCTCAAGTTTTGCAAGCCATTGCATAATATTTTATTTATTTTTATTTTATTTAAATGGATTTGTATCCCGCCTTGTCCTATCTTTTCACTATCTTTTCCTTACTTTTCCAGCCATTGATGTAAGACTTAACAGCCTCTAGTTCCCCACCTCTTCTCTGTTACCACTTTTGTGAAGAAAGATCACAACAGCCCTTCTCCAATCTTGAGGAAACTTTCCTGTTTTCAAGGATCTATTAAATACATCTTTAAGAGGACCTGCCAGAACCTCTTTGAGTTCCCTCGGTATCCTGGGATGTATTCCAGTCATCCCTATGGCTTACTCCATCTTCAGTTCAAGTTGTTCATAAACAGCTTTTTCCATGAATAGAGTCCCCATATGTACTTTTACCAGCCAACTGTGGTCCTTCTCCAGGAATTAACACACTGCGAAAATCAGTAAACCCCCATTTTGTTAACTCCAAGTTTGTATCCCTATGAGTTCTATGTAACGGCAACTTGCTTGAGTTTGTTATTGTTGCTCTTGTAAACCACCTTGGCATAAAGGTGGTATAAAAAAAATCTGTTAAATAAATAAAATAAATTTCCTCTATGAACACTAGATGTCAATGGACAAAAGTTTAGTTGATTTGTGGGTCATTTTTAGACTATTCCCCAGTTTTTACTCATTTTTCAATTTGTTTCGCATTTGTTTTATTTAAAAAAAATAAAGTGCTTTAGAGTATTTTAATGTGCATAGACCTGAGGTGCTATCAACTATAAGAGAAAAGAGAATAGGGCAAAGAATCTGCCCAGGAGGATGTGTGTGCTGATCTTTTCTGGCTCTGCTTCTGTTCTGCTCACTTAAATTTCGACAACACAGTGCTTGTGCTAATCTGTTTCTAGTTCCACTCCCATTTTGCCCACTTGACCACTAACTCGACCACTGTATGGTTATGAGTTGGACTACAGAGGGGATTGCGATTCTGATCCCATGGGGCACATCTAGCCCTGCAGGATCAGAATCGCAAACAGTCCTGTACATGCAGGCTGGGACTGCAATTTAGTCCAGCCTGCATGTACAAGACCTTCCCAGCTAACTCAGTCAAGGCTCATCAATGAATTTGTGGCACCATAGCATCATGTTGCCATGGCACAGTGGCTCCATTGAAGAGCCGGAAAACAATGCTTATTCCCTACAGCCTGACCCCTGATCTGGCCTTCTAAGGCCAGGGAAAGGCTTCAGGGAGTCCTCAAGCCCCCCCCCCCCGCCCCATCTGTGCCATGACATTCAACATAAAACACATCCAGGGAAGTTATTCCACCTCAGAGGTGGAATAATTTCCCCGCACATGTCGCTGGCCCTGGACGTACTGCCACCCAGACTCCGCCTCCAAGCCGCCCCTTCCCTGACCCCATCTAACTTCCCCACACAACCGGCAGAGAAGGTAGACACAGTGGCGGAAGGCAAGAATAGCGGGATGGATGTCCCAACTATTCATGGCACAGAATCGGGCCCCATATATCAATGCTAATGCAGTGCTAATGCAATGGGTGCCAGGGCTGGCCCATCCATTGTACGATAATGTTGTTCACACAGGGCCCCGTGCTTCAGGGGGCCCTGCGCAAACACCATATGCACAATGTGGACAGCTGCAGATGGAGCAGGGAAAGCCCGCGCGAGGCCCCGGCTCCCTCTGCACAGCCGCTAGCGTGAGGAGTCTTTTCCCTCACTCTAGCGGCTGTATCTGTGAAGCTGCGAATGCCAGGAGAGGTTAAACACTGTGCAGAGGGAGCCGGAACCGGAGCCAAAGCCGGGCCTCGCACAGACTTCCCCGGCTCCCTCTCCAGCCCTTTAGATGGCCGCGGGGCTGTTCGGGGGGGGGGGGGGGGAGGCCTAGGACTGGATGAGCTATGATGGGGGGGAACTGGGGCTGGAAATGGGCTCTAATGGGGGGGCTAGGACTGCAAATGGGCCATGATGGGGGGGCCTAGGACTGGATGGGCTGTGATGGGAGAGCTAGGACTAGATGGGCTGTGATGGGGGGCGACTTGGATTGGAAATGACCTGTGATGGGGCGGCTAGGACTGCAAATGGACTATAATGGGGGGGTAGGACTGGATGGGCTGTGATGGGGGGCTAGGACTGCAAATGGGCTGTGATGGGGGGAGCTAGAACTGTAAATGGGCTGTGATGGGGGCAAACATGGACTGGAAATGGGCAGACAAGGGGGCTGGAAATTGGCTGATGGGGGAGCCTGGAGTGGAAATGGGCTGATAGGGGGCTGGAATGGAACTGGAAAAGAGCACATGGGGGGCTAGGAATGGAAATGGACTAATGGGGTCTGGAATAGGACTGGAAATGGGCTGATGGGGGCTGGAATAGGGCTGGAAATGAGCTGATGAATGGGCTGGAAATTGGCTGATGGAGAGCTTGGAGTGGAAATGAGCTGATGAGAGGCTGGAATGGAACTGGAAGAGAGCATATCGGGGGCTAGGACTGGAAATTGACTGATGGGGGCTGGAATAGGACTGGAAATGGGCTGACAAGGGGGCTAGGATAGGAAATGGGCTGATGGAGGAGCTTGGAGTGGAAATGGGCTGATGGGCTGGAATGGAACTGGAAAAGAGCATATGGGGCTAGGACTAGAAATGGGCTGATGGGGCTGGAATAGGACTGGAAATGGGCTGACGAGTGGGCTAGGATTGGAACTGGAAAAGAGCATATGGGGAGGCTAGGACTGGAAATGGGCTGATGGGGGAGCTTGGACTGCAAATGGGTGATGGTCTGGAATAGGACTGAAAATAGTTAATGGGGGAATAGGACTGGAAATGGGCTGCTGGGGGCTGGAATAGGACTGGAAATGGGCTGACAAGGGGGCTAGGATAGGAAATGGGCTGATGGAGGAGCTTGGAGTCGAAATGGGCTGATGGGGGTCTGGAATGGAACTGGAAAAGAGCATATGGGGGCTAGGACTAGAAATGGGCTGATGGGGGCTGGAATAGGACTGGAAATGGGCTGACGAGTGGGCTAGGATTGGAACTGGAAAAAGAGCATATGGGGGCTAGGACTGGAAATGGGCTGATGGGGGAGCTTGGACTGCAAATGGGTGATGGGCTGGAATAGGACTGGAAATGGTTAATGGGGGAATAGGACTGGAAATGGGCTGATGGGGGCTGGAATAGGGCTGAAAGCAGGCTGAGGGGAGTTGGAATAGGTCTGGAAATGGGCTGAAAAGGGGGCTAGGATTAGAAATTGGCTGATGGGGGAGCTTGGAATGGAAATGAGCTGATGGGGGGCTGGAATGGAACTGGAAAAAAAAGCATATGGAGGGCTAGGACTGGAAATGGGCTGATTTGGGGGCTTGGGATATTGGGACTAGAAGAAGCAGATGTTGGGTGGGTCTAGAACAGGGGTGGGCAAACGTTTTGACTCGAGGGCCGCAATGGGTTCATATATTGGACCCGGGGGCTGGACCAAGAGTAGATGGACGGTGTGTATGTGTGAATTAATATAAATTAAATTTAAATTTGTAACATTAAATGTTTAGATTAATTTAAGGTAGAAAAGCATAAAAAGAGTTATTTTACAAAACTTTTATGCAATGTATTTCTTTCATAAAATAGTACCTTCAATTTTAGTGGGAACAGTGTTGTTGGTCTCCCTTTTTTGTTAAGGCATCAAAGTCAGGAGATAGCTTTGTTGTTGCAATTTGCAGAATAGATCTGAGGTGTTGGTCAGTTAACTGGGATCTGTGACGGGATTTATTGATGTTCATGACACTGAACGTCTGCTCACACACGTAGGTCGAGCCAAACAAGGCCAGAATCTTCTGTGCCATCCCCCGGAGGTTTGGAAAACAGTCATCTTTAAGTGAGGCATAGAACTCTTTTAGTGGAAGAGAGTGGAAGTTCTCCTTTAAGATTGCATCAGATTGAAGATCGATTAGTTCCAAATGCACTTCTTGAATTCTTCATGCAGGTCATTCAGTGATTTGCTATATTTATTCACATTTTGGATGGCCTTTTCCTGTGTGGCTAGTGTGGGAAAATGAGAGAAGTTTAACGATTCTAACATCATAAAGAGCAGATTACTAACTCGGGGCATCTAACTTGAGTCATACGCACTTATCTAGTAGCAAAGTCCCGAGCCTTTTTCTCTAAGTAAATGGCAGCTTTGCTGTCTGTCCTAGAGCTTTGTACTTCTGGAAATTTAGGAGTTAAATGGTCTGGATCTGGCAGATCATCAAAGGTCTTGTATTTGCTATACAAAAGATATATGGTTGTAGAGTGCGTTCAGATGCTGGATTAAGATAAAGAAAAACCGAGCAAGAAATACTGCAGGTGGTTTGGAGAGAGAAAGCTGTTCCCCCTTTTCTAATCAGAGCGGGAACTATATTCAAACTTCTCACAGTAACTAAATAGTGTTTGCCTTTTCTGGCCGCCTTCAGCACCCCCATGTCCAGGAGATATATAGGAATATTCACATATCTATCACATAGGGAACTTCTCTAGCTGCAGAAACCTCAAGGGAGCTACATTCACTGGGCTTTCTTTTACTGTGAGATGCTTTACGGAATTCGGTGTTAGCTGCATTTGGCTGCAGAATCACAGGCCAATGTTTAGGAAATAAATAGTTTTTTTGGGAGGGTTGGGGGCATCAAATACAAATGTTATAATTTTAAACTCACTCAAAAATGCGTGCGTACACGTCTGAACCGAAACAGCCAATTAGCACAACATCAAGTCTTTAAAAATAGAAGAAGCTTTGACGATTGATGCTCTTGCTCCCAATTTTCAAACCTGTGCTAATTTAACCACTCTTAAAAATGCCAGATTCCAAGGACTTTATGCCACCTTCCGTTTGCCTCAGTACATCGCTCCTGAAGAATTTACAGATCTTCGTACGTACATCTAAAGAAGTATTGAGAGGAACAAGAGGGGAAACCCACACATTTAGGAGGGGAATTAAACAAGATGGCTTTCCTGAAAGAGGAGACCTGGGGAAGAGGGGCAAAGGAGCACTTACCACTAGCGGGATCGAGCAGATGAGCACGACGGCCGAGGTGGCGATGAGCAGGATGACCATCTGGATCTCGGCTCCAGCCATGCGGCGGAAGGAGCGGTGGCGGCGCAGTTTAGCCAGGCGTGCGTGGGCGGTACCCAGTGAGGTGCGGCGCACGAACTGGCGGTGCACACCAGCACGTTGCAAACCAGGATGAGGAAGGAGCTGAAGCCGGTGTACATGTAGGAGTAGGCGGCGTGCGCAGACACATTGGTGCGCCAGTCGATGAAGCACCAGGTCTGCGGGTACTGCAGCGTGCTGCGGCCCAGGCCCATACTAGGCAGCGCGCAGAAGAGCTAGCGCTCTGCGGGCTGGATTAAAAGGTCCACCGGGCCGTATACGGCCCGCGGGCCGTAGTTTGCCCATTCCTGGTCTAGAACTATAAGGGAGCTGATTTGGGGGGAGGACTAGAAAGGGTTGGGGATGGGGAATGAGAATGAGAATGAGAATGAGAATGAGAATGGAGAGGGGAAAATATATTTTGTGTGGGAGGGAAGAAAAGTCTATGGAGGGCTGGGTATTGGGAGAGTAAGTGGGGATTGAGAATGGAAGGGTGACATTTGAGTGGATGATAAAGGAATAAGGAAAGAAAAGGGGGAAAGAGCAAAAGGGGAAAGATCAGTTTGTTAAAGCAGATATAGAGAGAGAATGGAAAAAAATCTAAAAGAGAAGAAAGGACAAATGGATAGCTCGCGGAAGACACGAAGAAACCAGAAGAAAGTGACTAGAGCAATTGCAGCTGAAAAAGTAAAATCCCAAACAGAAGGTAGAAAACTACTTTTTATTTTGAATTTATTAACTGGAATATGTCAGGTCTGGGAAGTGTGTACTGCTAACATCGTCACGTTTTTGCTTAGTGCAAGCGGAAATTAATTTATAGTTTTATTTCTCCAGTGTTGTACATTTCATGTTTTGCTTTTGGGGTTCCCAGTTTAATTATCTTCTTCCTATTTCTAAATTGTGATCCCTTGTTCTTTGTGTGGTGACCGTCTATGTTCTGCATGTGTAACCAAATTGAGGTATTCTATTCATATTGTTTCTATTTGACAGTCCCACTTGTTCTCTTTCCCCCAGTGAGATGTATTGGTATTCTCTGAGATGTACTGGTTTTAACATCTGCAGTGTTGCCTTTTGATAGGTAGGGTTTGGTGCTTTGTGAGTCCTGATAGTGCTGTTATGATACGGTGGATTTGCTATGGGTTCTAAATGATCAGTGTTTGTAGTACTTCCTAATGGGCCTGGTGGTTATCACTGCAATACAGTAATGTAGAAATCTGTTAGTCTTTCTTTATTCAGACACTCATTAAGAGGCATGTTTACTAAAAGCACATGTTAACATTATGCAAATATATATGCAAATTAGGTTCCTTATGCAAATGAGGCCCCGCAATTAATCTCCGCACATGGCCCCACACCCCCCTTGGGCCGCCCCTGATGGGTGCATGCCCAAGAAGTAGATGTAGGTCATGTTCTGAGTGTTCCTGTGGATCAACAAATAATGTGCGCTTTAGTTTGCAAAAACAGACACTATCAGGTGTTAATGTTCCAAACTGCCTCTAGCCACAAGTTAAAACACCCATTAACCAGCTAATGGGCTTTAGTCAAAGAGGCCCTTAGTGAAAAACCTTATGTCTGAAATTTCACTGACCATCTGTGGGGAGGAAGGAAAGGGGAGGTGTGTTTATTGTGTGTAATTTTCTTGCCCCAATAGAACTCTCTTTATGTCTCAGACAGTCTTTTGAGGCCGCCATGATTCAGTTAAATCTCACTCCTAGCATTCCACTTTCAGTATATGTGCCTTCCCTGACTATGGTGGATGAACTCCTTTCATTAGTTATGACCATAGCTGCATTACATTCCCATTTGATAATTCTGGGAGACTTCAACCTTCATTCTGTTCACTTCCACAAATGTTTAGTACAGGAAATCCTAATGATTACCGTATTTTCTCACATATAACACGCTCATTATACGTGTTTTTACATACCACGCACCACCTCTGCGCGTTACACTCGTAGGCGCACTATACAAATATGTTTATACAAGTTGCCGACTTCAAGATCTATCATTGGTTAAAAACAAGGGCCGTTAAGTAAGGAATAGACCAATATCGAGCGGCCATTAAATTTCCTGATCGCAATTGTGACATATCATAACAGCGAGACGTCTAAAATGAAAGAAACCTATGGTGAAATGAATGGAAACACAGAGCGTGATTGAAAAATATTTATTTGTCCAAAAATCAATAATACTCTTTGGGATATGTTTACTAAACCGTCTTAACATAGCAGCGGCGATGTTATCACGCGATAAATAACGTTATCGCATGATAATATAGCGCAATAACGTCATGTATTGTGCGATAATGTCTCTGGAGGCGGTGAGGAGCACAGAGGGAGGAGAAAGGCACCCCAGAGGGTGGAGTAAGGCTCCCCAGGGGTGGAGAGAAGGGGTCAATGGGCAGAGAGTGGGCAGGGAGTGGATCCATGCACATTACCACCGTGAAAGAAAGCCCTGAAAATTAGCACCAGTGACAACCTCGCCCTAGGCACATTTGCAGGACAGAGAAACCATTTCAGTCAGGAATGTACAGCAAAGGCAGGGAAACCCAGAAAGTGATAGTGGTGATACATGTGCAGGAACCAAAAAGGCAAATAAACATATAAAATGACCAGAACCACATATGAAATCCCAATAACCAAGCTGGCCAATAGTGATATTAATGATAAACAAAGCAACACTACTGACAAAGCATAAAAAGGAAGATATCATGTTTGGAAGGGTCTATGCTCTGTCCCCCTACAAAGTGAATGATCCCACATAGAAATAGCGGTGATCAGGGATGTTGTCATTTATATTGGGCAGGTTTGTTATGGCATGCACATGTGCAGTAACAGCAGAGTGGGCACGTAGGAAAGGGCAACTGTACTGATGCTGTCAATGGGATACAGGGGGCTGCAGGCGGCACATGCTATGGTCCAGCTGGGGCACAGTGCGGACTAGGCAGATGCCTAGGTGGCACATAGGAATGCCGAAACTGTAAAGCAGCAAGACAGCAACTGATGAGGGTCCAACATGGGCACAAGTGTGTGTCCCTCAGTGTCACAGGGGATATTACTCAGTAGGTATCCCCAAGGGCACATAACATTGGCAGGCGTTGCCAGGGGGAAGCACGCATGTCCATGTAGGCACCCTTACCCAACAACTCACACCATAGGCAGCTGCCTACTGGCACACTGGATGCCTGGGACTGCGCACCACCAGCACCACCAGCATAATGGCACGGCAGCATGGTGGCGGAGGGGTGCTGGTGGCGGAGAGGGCAGTGGCATCTGCCCACACCAGACCATGGTCAAGCCCCGTTTAAGTGGGAGCTGTGCACTGCAACAAACAAGGTCTGCCTGACGAACAGTCATGGTATCCCCAGGGAATAACCTGCCCCTGTGGCAACAGTTTGGTGTAGTACACACAGCCAGTGTGTTCAGGGGCAGAAGGGCACAGGTTCAAATCCCAGCTGTGGCTCCTGCCAGCCTTGTCCCCATATTTTACCCAGTACTAAACCATGGTAATAAAGACAGAACCTTTATTGCAGATAAAATAAACATGCCTGAAACGCCTATATTTTACCCTATAGAGCACAGACACCATAAACATGTGCAATCCCTAGAGCAGAGTTTCCCAACTCCAGTCCTGGAGGGCCAAACACCATTCAGGTTTCATGCTGTCCCTAATAAATATGCCTGTGCTGCATTTGCATGCACTGCCCCCATTGTATGCAAATGTATATCATGCATATTCATTAGGGACAGCATGAAAACCTGAACAGTGTTTGGCCTACCAGGACTGGAGTTGGGCGCCTCTGCCCTAGAGCAGTGGCCAACAGGGGCACACACACACACCCCCACAGGCTCCACTATCCAAAGCCTCATGGAGAGTCAGACTGTTGGGCCCTGCATGGAGCAGCATCTCCCAGTACTGGCACCTGCATACCTTAGCACTGCCATCCTAAACTTTGGAACATATTCCACATATATCAAAAGGTTGCTGTAGCTACTCTGTGCCAGTGACACACATGGTCAGTTACCCCTACCAGGCCTAGGTGCTGTGATCAGCTGTAGACTACTGAGCTGCATGTGCAGTGCATCATGGGTATGGGTGGGTTTACCCTATCCTGGTCACCACAGCAGACAGTTTGTCTGGTGACCTGCAGTCTTTCTGTAGCCAGCCAGCAGCATGGTAGCAGTTATAGAGATGTAGCCTACTGGTTACTTCAATGACTAAGGTGCCTCATAGGCGCCCTATACAGCGTCCTATAGGTCACATTATAGGGTGTCTTGGCAGACAGGGCACTTTATAATGTGACCTATGGGGCGCCTTATGAGGCACCTTAGGTTACGGCACTGTGAGGGTGTTTTTGCTGGCAGCACTGATTTAAATTAAAAGAAAATGTCTCAGACAGCCTTTTTAGATTACACCACTGCAGGATCGAACCCATGACCTCTGCCTCCATAGTCATTGCAGTAACCACTGGGCTTCATTGTTATAGCTTCTAACACTGCGCTGGCATGTACTTAGGGTTAACGCGCGTTAACGTGCCACGGCGCCCACTATCGCGTGATTCATATTCTTGCTACCTTAGGACTGGAATGCCCACTCCTTATATGGCATTCTTCACATTATCACTTCAACTAGCACAGGTAACATTAGGACGGTTTAGTAAACATACCCCTTAATCATCGTCATTATCAGATTCTCAAAAACCTTCGAAGTCAGAGTCAGATTCACACTCGTCATCAAATAAAGTCATTACTGATTGAAGACGCTCTTCAGATACATTTGACGTGATGTCGTCATCATCGCTGCACTCAGCGTCCTGAAGTTCACTCTCGTTGTAAGAATTTGATAGTTCCTCGACGTTTTGCTGGTAAACAATACTGGCTTTTCTGAAACCATTGTGTATGGTTTCAGGGCTTATTTTCTCCCAAGCAGAAGAAACCCATTTGCAAATGCCCTCTTTAATCTTCCAGAAGGAGTGAATTCATGAATGCCCGATTGCATCCACTCATCCCACTCTCTTCGCATGAAGGTCTTGAATGGGTGATTAACTGCTATATCTAGGGGCTGCAGTTTGTATGTAAGGCCACCTGGTATGATGGCAATATGGGCACCTGCCGCGTTAATATGAACATGTAAGCTCTTTTCTTTGTGGGCAGCCATAGCATCGAAAATAAGCAATTAATTTTTTGAGAAGAAAGCCCCCTTCCTTGTACTATAACATTTGTCAACCCAAAGTTTCATCACCTCGGAGTTCATCCATCCCTTTTTATTGTTATGGACAACCACGCTGTTTGGAAATTTTTCACGGGGCATGGTTGCATGCTTGAAAATTACCATTGGTTTCAGCTTAACTCCAATAGCTGTGCAGCCAAGCACTACAGTAAAACAGGACCTCTCGTGCCCGGTTGTGGCTATGGCTACTGTTTTGGAACCAGAAGAAGCCACAGTTTTGGTTGGCGGAATATCGAAGGACATTGGTACTTCATCCATGTTGACGATGTCCATGGCTGAAATACAGAGTTCTGAAATTTCCTTAGTGACGAAGCTGTGAAAGTCAACCATCTTTCATTCTCAATCATCCGGAAGTCGCTGTCCTACTATTGTTCGTATTCTCACAGAAAGAGAATTCCTTTTCATAAACTTTGAAATCCATGTGAAGCCTGCTTTAAAATCTGGGATACCTCTTTCCTTCGCCAATAGTTTAGCTTTTATCTTAATGGCGACTGTTGATATTGGTTGATTTTGTTCTCTTCTTGCCAGGATCCATAGTTTCAGATCATTTTCCAGATGCAGACATTTTGGTTTCATTCCTCAACGCGCTCGTTTCCGCGGATTCATTTTCTCCAACTCCATTTTCTCTTTTCTCCATTCGCGAATTGACGACTCGCCAACCTTGAATTCTCTCACTGCTGCACAGTTGCTGGTTTCTTTAGTGCTCATAATGACTTTCAATTTGAAGTCAGCAGTGTATGACTTGCGTTTAATTCCTGGCATGATCGTTGGTAAAAATAAGTTAAATTAAAAAATTTGTAAACTATAATCGATAATGGAATAGTTTTCTAGTAGAGATGGCAAATTTCAATTGTGATATGTACGACTACTACTACTATTACTACTATTCAGCACTTATAAAGCGCCACGCACACAGCGCTGCACAAGCTAACCTACAAGAGGTAGCCAACATACAAGAGAGAGTCCCTGCCCATCAGAGTTATGCTCATCGGAGCTTACAATCTAGTCTGAACAGTACAGAGCATTAGTCAGTTCTGTTCAGGGTATGGTGTGGTACAGTTTGGTCTATAGTTTGGTCATAAATGCAGATGGGAGTTCAGATAAGATGAGGATGGAAGTCAGGATCTGAATGCTATGGTGAAGAGGTGGGTCTTCAACATGGATCTGAAGAGGGCCAGGGAGGGTGCCTGGCGCACAGACGCAGGTAGGTTGTTCCAGGCGTATGGTGCAGCAAGGTGAAAGGAGCACAGTCGGGAGTTTGCGGTGTGGGTGAAAGGCATTGATAGAAGTGATTTGTTAGTGGAGCGCAGATTTTGAGAGGGGACATAGGGACAGATAAGAGATAAGAGGCATTAAGGGGCTATAGAGTGAATGCATTTATAGGTCAGAAGGAGAAGCTTGAATTGGATGTGGAATTGGACAGGGAGCCAGTGAAGCGACTTGAGAAGAGGAGTGATGTGGGCATGGCGAGGCTGGGTGAATATTAGTCAAGCAGCGTGATTTTGTATAGATTGAAGGGGAAGGAGATGGGGAAGCCATGGGAGAAGATAAGCACGCCAAGGCCTTGGGTATAGAGAGAAAAGGAGGGGACCCAAGACGGATCCCTGGGATACACCTACATGGAGCGGGGTAGGGGAGGAGGAGAAGCCACCGGAGCATACACTGAATGAGTGATGGGAGAGGTAGGAGGAGATCCAGGATAGTATGGAGTCCTTGAAGCCAAGCGAGGAGAGGGTGGTGAGGAGAAGGTTATGGTCAACAGTGTCAAAGGCAGCGGAAAGGTCAAGAAGGATGAGGATAGAATAGAGGCCCTTAGATTTAGCCAGGAACAGGTCATTGGTGACTTTTGTGAGTGCTGTTTCAGTGGAGTGTAGGGGGACGGAAGCCAGATTGTAGTGGGTCCAGGAGGGCCTGGGAGGTGAGGAAGTTGAGGCAGCAACGGTGGACTGCTCGTTCTAATAGTTTGGATATGAAGGGAAGGAGGGAGATAGGTCGATAGTTAGAAGGGCATGTGTGATCAAGTGAGGGTTTCTTAAGGAGGTGTGTGACAACAGCATGTTTGAAGTCAACGGGGACAGTTGCAGTGGAGAGTGAAAGATTGAGGATATGAGTGATGGAGGGGACAATGGTGAGGGAGATGGAACGTAGGAGATGGGTGGGGATAGAGTCTGATGAACAGGTGGTGGGTTTTGAGGAGGAAAGAAGGAGTGTGGTTTCTTCTTCAGAGATCGGAGGGAAGGAGGAGAGGGTTGCAGGGGGAGTATGGATGGGGGGGAAATGGGGAGGGGGATGTAGATGAGGGGGTAGGAAATTGGAGGGTAATCTTGTGGATTTTGTCATGGAAGTAGTCAGCTAGGGTTTGGGCAGAAAGGGAGGGGGGATCGGGGGCGGGGGGACCTTGAGGAAAGAATTGAGGGTATTAAAGAGACATCGAGGATCAGAGGCAAGGGAGTTGGTCAGATGGATGTAGTAATCTTGTTTGGGAAGTGCTAAGACTGACTGGAAGGAGCCAAGCATGAATTTGAAGTGTAGAAGGTCTTCTGGGGAGCGGGATTTGGACCAAGCTCATTCGGCAGAATGGGCACAGATGCGTAGGTAATGGATTGTGGGTGAAAGCCAGGGTTGGGGAGTAGAACATTTGACAGGACGGGGGGTGGGAGGGGCAAGAGTGTCAAGAGCTGAGGATAGTGTAGCATTGTATGAAGATAATGCATCATCGACGGACTTGGAGGATATAATGGAGGAAAGAGATGGAGAAATGGTGGAGGAGAGAGTCAGGGGATCAATATTATGAAGGTTTCTAAATAGGTTGGAGGAGACAGGATGAGGCTGAGACGGCGGAAGCTGAAGAGTAAATGTTAAGAGGTGATGGTCAGATGAGGGAAGGATTGATTTGCGGAGGTTTGAGGGAGAGGAATTGGAGAAGAGTATTAGGTCAAGGCAGTGGCCGTGTAGGTGTGTGGGGGCAGTGGAGCAGAGTTGGAGGTCGAATGAGGAGGTAAGAGTGAGGAACTTTGAGGCATGGGGGTCGGAGGGTTTGTTGATGTGAATGTTGAAATTGCCAAGAATAAGAGTGGGGGAGGAGGGATCCATAAAGGCAGAAAGCCAGGAGTCGAAGTTGGTGAGAAAGGTTGATTTGGATTTGTCGGGTGGGCGATAAATAACAGCTACTCGGAGGGGAAGAGGTGTGAGGAGGCTAATGGAGTAGACTTCGAAGGAGAGGGGGGAGTGTGATTGGGGAGGCAGGAGGGGTTGGAATTGGCAGTAGGGAGAGACAGCAGGAGGCCAACGCCACCACCGCGACCAGTAGATCGCAGAGCAGAGAGAGGCAATGGATGTGGTGTTGTCTGGGGGAGCCAGGTCTCGGTCAAGGCAAGAAGGTGCAGGGCATTAGAGATAAAAAGATCGCGAATAAAAGGGTTTTTTTCATGACTGAATATGCGTTCCATAGGGCGCATGAAAACGGGAGAGTGGAGGGGGGAGGAGAGGGATATGGATAACATTGGATAAGTTCCGTGTGGATTTCTTATCAGAGTAGCATGGGTGTCTATTTCTAGGGTAATACCGAGATTTAGAGGGAGCAGGGTGTGGGTGGGTATGTCTGGGTGTGTGTGCTCTCCAAGAGGGACATGAGGGATGGGAAGTGAGGGGTAAATTGATGGTATCAGGTAGGTTATGTGAGGATTTGTTTTTGGAGGTAGGGTTGGAGTTGATATCTATGGATCAGTGATTGTGGGATGAATGAGGGAGGGCGGAAGGAGGGAGGAGCAGGATGTGAATGAGATTAGATAGGGTACGTGAGGAACATTTTTTAGTGTGAGGAAGAAATCGGGAGGGGGCAGAGTTGGGGTTGATATTTCTGATGAGAGAAGGAGAATGAGAATTAGAGAGCGTGGTAAAGTGGATATAGTATGGTGGAAGCGAGGGTGGGGTTGCCTTAAAGAGAGGGGGCCAGTTGGATGTGGGGGATGGTGTGAAGAAACTCAAGGGCAGATGCTAGGCTAGGGGGCAGAATGGAGGGAGAAGTGAGGAAGGTAGGGGGAGGGAAGGGGAAGAGGAGGGAGGGTGTTGGTAGGAGGGGAGGCAGTTGGGGAGGATGAGGAAGAGAAGGACAATGTGATTTGGGGCCATGGTAGTGGGCAGCAAGGTCTGAGCAGGCAATGGGTAGCAAGTTCTAGGCAAACAATGGGTAGCAAGTTCTATGCAAGCAATGGGTAACAAGTTCTAGGCAAACAATGGGTAGCGTGTTCTAGGCAAACAATGGGTAGCAAGTTTATTTATTTATTTATTTATTGTTTTTCTATACCGCACTATTCGGCATCTGCACGGTTTACAAGGAACAGGTTTGTACAATGTAGAACGTTCAGACATTGAACTTACATATAACAGGGAATTTAAACATGGATAACAGGTGAACTTTATACACTATGCACAAAAAGGGGATTGCATCGTAGTTGGGTTTATGATACAAGCCCTATAAGGGATGGTTAGATGTAGTGGAAAGTTACCATTGGGGATTGGTTAGGCGGCATTGGATTGAGAGACTGTTGGGTCGTGTGATACTACCTAGGTGATGTTGTCGGAGTTACAGAAGTGTTGCAGAAATAGATGGTGTTTGAGGGCTTTTCTGAATTGGGGGAGGTTGTTTATGGTCCGGATTTCTGCTGGGAGAGAGTTCCAGCAGGAGGGGGCAAACAAGGCAAAGGCACGCTTTCTCGTAGATTTGTTGCATTTTGTGATGACTTTTGGAAGGAGGATGGTATTGCAGGATATGGCCCTTCTTAATCTGTTGTCTGGTGTAGGTTGTTGTTCTAGGCAAACAATGGGTAGCTAGTTCTAGGCAAACAATGGGTAACAAGTTCTAGGCAAAATGGGTAACAAGTTCTAGGCAAACAATGGATAGCAAGTTCTAGGCAAACAATGGGTAGCAAGATCTGGGAGGCAGTGGATAGCACGTTCTATGCAGCAATGGGTAGCAAGTTCTAGGCACACAATGGGTAGCAAGATCTGGGAGGCAGTGGATAGCACGTTCTATGCAGGCAATGGGTAGCAAGTTCTGGGAGGCAATGGGTAGCAAGTTCTATGCAGGCAATAGGTAACAAGTTCTAGGAAAACAATGGGTAGCGAGTTCTAGGCAAACAATGGGTAACAAGTTCTAGGCACACAATGGGTAGCAAGTTCTAGGCAAACAATGGGTAGCAAGTTCTATGCAGGCAATGGGTAACAAGTTCTGGGAGGCAATGGGTAGCAAGTTCTATGCAGGCAATAGGTAGCAAGATCTAGGCAACAATGGGAAATATGATCGCAACCAGCAGTGGGAAGCAAGACCAGAACAGAGATACATGCAGGGTGGTAATCTTGAGTTGGTTTGGGTGTGGAGGAGCGATTGTGTCTCCTCGGGTCTTCAGAAGCTATGGAGATTTGTTGGAGCTGCACTAATGGTTCACGCAGGAGCGGGTCTTGAGTTAAGCTTGAGGGTGATGCAGAGACTGTTTGATCCTGGGGGTTTGTTTCCACCTGCGTTCCCCACCTAAGGGCCATGCCAAAGGGCCCTCTGGCATGGCCCTCAGGCACGAGCCCGCCAGGCATGAGCGCACCCGATGGTGCCCTCCTTCTTATGGGCTGCCTCAGGGCGGCGATGGTACCGGCATGGTGCTTCGCTCGATGGCAACCTTCTTCTTATGGGCTGCCTCAGGGTGGCAATGGTACCGGCGTGGTGCTTCGCCCAATGGCGCCCTCCTTCTTATGGGCTGCCTCAGGGCGGTGATGGTACCGGCATGGTACTTCGCCCGATGGCGCCCTCCTTCTTATGGGCTGCCTCAGGGCGGTGATGGTACTGGTGTGGTGCTTCGCCCGATGGCGCCCTCCTTCTTATGGGCTGCCTCAGGGCGGTGACTGGACCGTATGAGAAGAAGGGGTTTTTATATGCATGGAAGCACTTCAATAATTTGAATGCCAAATGTATGATCAGTTAGACACTAATCAGACATCAATAGTGTAGCGAGTCAATTTCATATCTGGACAAACCCAGGAAGAGAGGAGAGAGTGCCACGAGGATGGACGAGCGACAGAGGGATCTTGGACTGATGTTACAAATAGGCTTTGAAATACCCAGTAAACTATCATTACTGAATGGCTTCACATAAGTAGCATTAGTCTATTCAAAACCTACGACGGTCGACAGCGGAGGGAAACTTTATTACATTTCCAAAAAGACGATTGCGCAGTATACATGTAAGCATGCTATACAAAACATTTTTTACACAAATTTCTATTCTCCGCGCATTATATACATGGGCGCATTATACATGTGAGTGCATTATTTGCGTGAAAATAGGTATGTTTGATTTAAATTTTCAGCAACTGATCATAGGGCCACTGATCAAGAAGGCTATTGGCTTGACTTAATTTTTCTATTGCAATCTCTTCAGCTTTCGCAGAGGATCATTAAGATGCTCATTCTCTTGTGGACAGATAACCTTTTCCTTAATGTGGATATGGTGATTCCATAGCATATACATAATTAGACACCACCTTTGAAACTGCTTAGAACCACCATGACAATAATGAATTTTACTCCTAAGTCAGGGAATGTGGAGTATTATTTTAGTCTTTCAGATATATTACTTTATTTTTCACCTTTTAGAAGCCCTAGCCAAGATCTGCCACAGAACTCTCTCCTCTGCCTTGGATTCCATGACCCCACTCCAGTCACCTAGATCTACTATACCACAATGAGTCCATTGGAATAATCACCTACATAAAAAATACAATAGCACATGCAGAAAGAAAATGATGGAAATCTTGACTACCATCCAACATGAAGATCTGTAAAATTAGAGCTCAGACTATAATCACCATCTGTGCAGTATCTTTTAAAATGGAATAATTCAATAAGGAATTATACTTGAAATCTATTTAAGAAACTTGCAACCATTACCCCAGTAACCTCCCATAAACCTTATTAATAATTACCCAGAGAGCTTTGCATCCCTTTTTGTCAGATAAAATTCCAACCATTCAAATTTCTATCAGTTCTTCATCTATCAAGATATCTTCTGGGTCACAAAATGCTATTTACATCCTTGGAAAAATCATGGGGACCTAGATATGAAGCAAGATGTCCATTTACTTTTCTTCCCATCACCTATCAAATATGAACAAGGATGCACCTCCAAGGCATTATGTTACGCCTTTCATCTTTTCTCATTGGTGATATTAGAAAACACTAGTGCCTCATGAATCACAATAAAGCCCTTGATCTTATGCCTTCACATTTATTCAAATTTATTATTCCTGCATTTCTTCCATATATACTGAAAATGCTCCAGTCAAATTTAATCTTGGGGATGCTGTCACCTCCATTTGGAAGCAGTTACTCATCCTACACTGAAAAGGTTTCTTATATGCAATGCAGATGGTGAATTTTCAATCTGTATCACACCATTTTTCTTCAAAATTGTAGAAAAAAATAGATTTATCCAAACATTCAGCTAGGGTTATGACTACCAAGAGATTAGCAAAATCTTAACATCTGACCTGGGGTATCTCCAGGGCTCTCTGCTATTGCCCACACTCTCCAATATTTTCTGGCCCCATTGGCCACCCTCATACAGTCATTAGACTTAAGTATATATATATATACTCTTATATACATATATAGAGAGAGATGTTAATTCTGAATAAAGCTAACATGTGTTAAGGAACCTCTCAGCATACTAACCGTAGAAGACAGGCTATGCATGCCCTCAACAGTTAACTCATGGCCTTTGCATTTAAATACATATTTACCTCTAATGCATGGAAAGTATAAGAACTTACTATACTTTAGTATACATGCCCTTTAAAATATACAATGGCTTCAGGGGATATGGGTTGTGATACAATACAGTATGTTTCCTGAAATTCAAGTCATTAAAATAAACTAATTCTTATTCTAGCCAAAGTGTAACATTGAGTGCTTACTGATTATAGTATGATTTGTAATTATAATTTTGCATTTTTTTCAGTCCCCCATAGCAGGCTGTATGGTTTGCATTTTCCAGCCAACCTTAAAAACTGTTCAGATTTTTCTGCTGGAAAATGCATCCTTTAATGGATGTCTGTTAATTAATTTGAAGGTACCTCGTACTGGCAGTTTGTCCACTTGACCTATTCGCAATGCACTATAGGTACATTGTCTACAGGAGATGCATTTGCTAGTTAATGGAAAAGGTCAGTCAGTACTTATTAGCATTAAAATCTTGTTTAGGTTTCCTGATCCCCAGAGGACAGTTTGTCTTACCACACCACAGTCTTTTTTATAGTGTTTTACAAAGTTTGAATTTGAAACCTAGGTACTTTATAATTCTGCTCAAAACTTAATAATGGCATTAAAGGTTGACAAAACATCTTTTTGCCTATCGATCGATGCTATAACATCTTCAGTGATTATGTTCTACCTACAGCTACTTTTCTTCTAGTCTCTATTTCAGTGTCTTTTTATTTCATAAGTGCTAAGAAATACTTATATTCACACAGGATTTCCATCATATTATTTTGATTACATCACTACTAGATCATGCACAATACACCTATTATCAACCAAGGGCCAGACTCAGAGGGAAGTGTGAGCACTCATGTATAACATATGTAGTTAGCGTGTTCTTTATCTCTCTGCATTGTTTTTGCAGTTATGCCAGTACATAGTATTATTCATGTAGGCTACAACTACATGCAGAGGTAGGTATGGTTTACGTGCCTACATTATATTGCCTTGGAATGCCACCTCTAAAAAAACCCCACTATGCAGAAGAAGTCAAATGGAAAGAAACATCTAGAAGTCAATTTTCAAAAGGATCTAGCCTGTTAAATTAGGACTTAGCTCAATAGATCAAAGTCTTGGAAAGACACTTTGCTAACTGGCTAAATTTAGTCACGCGGAGGCACATTCTGACCTGGATTCCCAGCCCCTTATGTACACGCAGGATCAGAATCGGGTCTAAGGGCTGAATGTGCAGGCCAGGCCCCGATTCTGTTTGGCCTGCATGCTCAGCAGATCCCTGGCTACCTTAGTCAGGCTCCATTCAGGAGCCGCATGTGCCATGGCGTCCCATTGCCATGGCACCGCAGCTCCGTTCAGGAGCCGCAAATGACGGCTGCTGCAGATATTCTTCTTTCCCCACAGCTGGATCCTCGATCCAGTCTCCCATGCGCAGAGTCTGGCTGCGGGGATCTTCCTGCACCCTCCTACCTCCTTGTTACGGCCTGACTGCAGGATCACCCAACGTTCAGGGGGACTTATTCCACCTCTGTGGTGGAATAAGTCCCCCATCCATATTCATGGCCCCAGACATACAGGGCCGACTTCATAATCAGCCCTGTACATCTGGGGTCACGGCCTGCCCATGCCCTGCCCTTGCTCAACCTCAGACATGCTCCCTTCCTCCCCTGTCTAAGCCTCCCTGTACAAACAAGCTGTTCGTATGGGGAGGCATAAACTGGGTCAGGCAGGAGAGCAAATAACAGGAATGGACATCCAATCCGGACATCCATCCCTGCTATTCACTGTACTGAATGACCCCCATAGGCTTCAATAAATGCTTGAATGTCAGGAGTTCCAAGGGATCTAATGCATGATCCCCTGGAGAGGAGGCTACAGATTTGCAGTAGAAGTCAGGAGAGGCAGAAGACAGTGAATGCTATCCTTTAAGCAGTGGAAGAAGAGACATGCCCCCGATGGCCCCCCATTGGACCAGCATGAGGTGTGTCCTTGATTAAAGACCAAATACAAGCAAGGCCAGGAAGACAAGCAATTACTGGTGTAATACGTCTTGTGGGGATTGCCCATATATTCATTGTCCCTGTTCGACTCACCTTCCTTCTTTTCATCTTTTATTTTTAGTTTCTTTTTACTCTCGGAATACCCACTCCCCTTCTCTCCTTTTCTCTGTAGCTTGCTACCTCTTTTTCACTGCAAAGAAGGAGTAGAGAGCATCATTCCCCTTCTACAAAAAGCTGGTCCAGTTTTCCAAACGTGTTATCTATCGCACAGGAGTTATGCAGCCCAGCTGCACAAGACAAATAAGAGGTTGCTATGACTGTGTTGACCTTTGAGTTGTTGCTTTTGTTTAGGGTTGGTTTGTATTAGGTCTAATACAGTTTTGTTTTAATTGCTTTTTGTTCCCTTGTCCCTCCCATTCATGGCAATGCAGGCCGGAGACAGCTTGTGGTTCAGTTAGGGGCGTCTTTAATAAGCTGCATAAAGCAGCTAGGAGGAAATTTTATAAGGAGCCACAGAGAATGGCGTGCCATCTGTGCACATAAATCATGCATTTTCAATGATCTATGTGCATAAATGGGCCCTAATGCATGTACTTTGGCCAGATTGAATTCTGGAAGTGCTCATGTTAGGCCAATGAAGAGTACTTTCATGTGGACGTTCGTATAGGTAAACCTTGGATAGAGCATGCATGGAGCGTGCAGTTATACACAAAAACTATAATGTTCTTGCCAAAACACCTGCATTATTTGCTATAATGAGGAGATTAAAGCTCCTTAGAAATTGAGCTAGCAAAATATTTTTCTGAAAAAGTGAAGTCAATAAATATACTGTATATACTGAATTCAGCATTAATATCTGCCCCTCTCTTTTTTAATGTGGGAACTGGTAAATGTTTGAATTGCAAGTCAGATTTGTAAATTTATTGAGGATCTAAACAATGCTGCCTGTCAATTGGACAGGGTTTCAGTCCCGGTTGTGACATTTTTATGTAAACCTTAGCAAATGTTTACCAAGATTTTGTTTATGTTTCCTTGCAAACTGGTGTCTTACCTAGTGACTTAAAGGGGTATGTTTACTAAATCGTCTTAATGTTACCAGCGCTAATTGCAGCGATAATGTGAAGAATGCCATATAAGGAGTGTGTGTTCCAGTCCTAAGGTAGCAAGAATATGTATCGCGCGATAGTGGGCACCGTGGCACGTTAACGCGCGTTAACCCTAAGAACATGCCAGCGCAGAGTTAGAAGCTATAACAATGTAGCCCACTGGTTACTGCAATGACTGTGGAGGCAGAGGTTGTGGGTTTGATCCTGCAGTGGTGTAATCTAAAATGGTTGTCTGAGGCATTTTCTTTTAATTTAAATCAGTGCTGCCAGCAAAAACACCCTCAAAGTGCCGTAACCTAAGGTGCCCTATAAGGCGCCCCATAGGTCACAATATAAAGTGCCCTGTCTGCCAAGGCACCCTACAATGTGCCCTATAGGGCACTGTATAGGGCACCTTATAGAGCGCCTTACAGGGCGCCTATGAGGCACCTTAGGCTACAGCACTGTGAGGGTGTTTCTGCTGGCAGTACTGATTTAAATTAAAAGAAAATGCCTGACAGTCTTTTTAGATTACACCACTGCGGGATTAAACCCATGACCTCTGCCTCCACAGTCATTGAAGTAACCAGTAGGCTCTATCTCTACAGCTACTGCCACACTGCTGGCTGGCTACAGAAAGACTGCAGGTCACCACACAAAACTGTCTGCTGTGGTTACCAGGATAGGGTAAACCCACCCGTACCCATGATGTACTGCACATGCAGATCAGCAGTCTACAGCTGATCACATAATGGGGTATGCACCCCCACTGCACCTAGGCCTGGCAGGGGGAACTGATCGTGTGTGTTACTGGCACAGAGTAGCTACAGACCGTGACATTGTGTGGGTCCTGTGCTCACCCTGAGGGTAAGGTGGGGCACCCAGCACCAGGTCCGCAGCACCTGGCTTGGCTGAGATAGGCTATGCTGCAGGTCCCCATCAGTGCCAGTGTGTGATAGGTAGTCCTTGCAGACACACCTAGGATAAACCTGTGTCCATCTGTATTTCCCAGTCACGTCTAGCCCTTGTGGACTATGATGCACCCAGAATAGTGCATATCCTGTGTGGGTGCCATGGTCACATGTTATAGGTGAAGGGGGGGTGTTTGGACCCAAAAGCGGATTATGTAGCACCACCCAACCCGCCCTCTGTGGCTCAGGGTGGGGGGACAGGATCTCCCACCAACATATCCACATTGTACTGGCAGTAGAGAGGAGCATCAACTCCAGTCCTGCTGGGGAACAGGCACCCTACAGGGCAGTCGATGCAGATCTGTATTCATCACATAAGGCAATGGCAGACAGGCAGAAAGCTGGAGAAGCTCAGATTCCCCCCCCCCACCACCACTATTCGACATTCACCAGCAGAGGGCACAGTCAGTCTCCACCCACTGCACCCTGCAAGGCGTTCCAGCCATACACATGCTAACTGCAGACAGTCTGCTAGCTAGTACATAGCGCATATTCCTGGAGGAACTGTGTGCACCCAAACATGGGATGTCAGCACACACACCAAGCAGGTATGTCAGTGATTAGGCCCCAGAAAAAAGAACCCATAAATATCACTTGAGAAAAATGTTGCATAGCACTATGGGGTAACCTAGCCATGCCATGGTCACGGCTCAGTCAGGGTGAGAGTGACCTCCCAGCATGACATGCTGTAGCCACCCTGTCCATGCAGGTGGTGGTCGGGCACTACAATGTCCCAGCCCTTGCCCTATACCCTGTGCAGATGCATCCTGCCCAGGCCACCCTGTCCGGGCCATACCCACATTATCTTGCCCCTCATTATGCACATTGGCAGGCTAACACTTGAAACAGTGCAAGCACTATGGGCTCAGTAAGGTGTAGGCAGCCACAACACACTGGATAGACAGACACACACTCCCACACCTATACCAGCATTGTGAAAATATAGAGGTTGTGTCAGCCCTGGCTGCCACACCAGTCCTGGGCACAGTGCAGGCATTGCTATGGTACGCAAAACTGTTGGGGTCACTCCCCAAGGTGGTAAACACTGTCAGAATCAATAACTGAAACACACTCCACAGATATCAGAAAGGTTGCTATGATGAATCTCTATCAACAAATCGTGTTTAACTTAGGATTTGTTATCTGACATTAATCATAGCAACCTTTTGATATATGTGGAACGTGTTCCCAAGTTTAGGATGGCATTGCTAAGGTATGCAGGTGCCAGTATTGGGAGATACTGCTCCACGCAGGGCCCAATAGCCTGACTCTCCATGAGGTGTTGGATAGTGGAGCCTGTGGGTGTGGGTATTTGTACTCCTGTTGGCCTCTGCTCTTGGGCTGAGGTTCCCAACTCCGGTCCTGGTGGGCCAAACACTGTTCAGGTTTTCATGCTGTCCCTAATGAATATGCATGAGATAAATTTGCATACAATGGGGCAGCGCCTACAAATGCAGCACAGGCATATTTATTATGGACAGCATGAAACCTGAATGGTGTTTGGCCCTCCAGGACTGCAGTTGGGAAACTCTGCTCTAGGGATTGCACATGTTTATGGTGTCTGTGCTCTGTAGGGTAAAATATAGGCGTTTCAGGCATGTTTATTTTATCTGCAATAAAGGTTACGTCTTTATTACCACAGTTTAGTACTGGATAAAATATGGGGAAAGGGTTGGCAGCAGCCACAGCCGGGACTTAAACTTGTGACCTTCTGCTCCTGAACACACTGGCTGTGTGTACTGCACCAAACTGCTGCCACAGGGGCAGATCATTCCCTGGGGATACCATGACTGTTCATCAGACAGACTGTTGTAGCGCAGGGCACCCACCTAAACGTGGCTTGCCGTGGCCTGCTGTGGGCAGATGCCACTGCTCCTCCGCCACCAGCACCCCTCCGCCACCATGCTGCCATGCCCTTATGCTGGTGGTGCTGGTGGTGCGCAGTCCCAGGCCATCCTGTATATTCCAATGGCAGTCAGGACATTGTAACAAGAACCAGTAGCTGAGAGCTCAAAAAGCGCTTCTCAGGTATGCCTTTGGCATCTACTGAGAAAGTGAAAGTAAAGTGACATGCCCAAACCCCAGGACACGGGTATGCGTAGCAAGTGGCATGGATGTCCATACCCTTGGCGAATTCTGAAAAGATGTACAGCTCTGCTGCTCCCCGTCTCCATGTGGCCATGCCTCCTCAGTTAAAACATGAATCCCTGAAGCTGCTCCTCACACTGACAGTGTGGTGCCCATGCCAACTACCCATGAAAACAGAAGATACAGATGTGCTGATGCAAAACAGCATATAAGCAAGTCCTTTGCATGATCAGGACACTGCAAAGTGATCTATGTGCACTCCAAGATGTTTCGATAGCAAGTAGAAAGTGATATGAGTGTCCTGACATATTTTGGAGCACAACATACATGGCAGTAGGTAAGAATTTTATTTGTGCTTGCATTGGTCATCTCTGACAACAGTCCGTACAATGCTATGTATGGACCAGAAGAAATCAGAAATTGTCCTCTACAGCTAAATGGCAGAGCATATCCCTCACATTAAATAGGGACCCACAGAAAGAGTGCATGCACCAGTGCAAACAGCACTACTAGATGCCCAAGGGCACCAACATCTGTCTATACAAATATGCACATTTGTGAAACCGCTGATGGTGCTGTGTGCCCTGCTGCATGCACTCATTCTAAGGGTCCCTTATCACTGACAGGAATATGCCTTGACATTTAGCCACAGAGACCCCATTCTGCTATATCCTGGTGGATCACATTGGCACCTTGTCACGCTGCAGTCAGCCCTAAAGACCAGGTACTGGCCAGGAACTGATGTCCCCACAAAACTGCAGTTGCGCACACCAGGTTCCCCCATGTATCCCTCTAAACACACACACACACACACATACTCTCACTTGCAGTCACACAAAACATACATCTGCAATACAGATGACCTGCACCTCTAGAAAGCAGCTGGTATAACATGATGGCACGGAGTTCCAGGACTACTAATCTGATCGGCATTTCTCACCAACACATGAATCTGTCCTATACTCACCCACATACAATTCCTACATCAGCATCCCACTTCTCAGATGCCAGGGAATGTTAAGCTGCCCTAGATCACCTCCTCTAGCTCACACAGCAATTGTCAGCATAGCCAGAATAATCACCATTGCACCTATGAATATTTCTGTAGAGGTGTTTAGTAATGTGTCTTAACCATGCAACCTTCCCCCATATTTGGATTCTGTTCTTTACAATTGCATGTTGTGGTCTTCCAGACTACAGACACACCAGTTCACAATATCATTGTCACAGCCATTCATCACTATGGGACGCATTGCACAGCAGAGCAGAAAGGTTTCTAAGTCTTGGCCTTATTCCATGTTTCTGTTGGTATAACATGGATGTCCATGGGAAACATGCAGAACGTACATGGGTCTTTTCTGAATACACATTGCAGTCAAGCAGCGAGATGGGGGCTTTCCAGTCTTTTGCACTGAGTGTCACATGTATGATTTTCTCCCAGTTGGTGAGAGGTCTTAAATGTGCACTAGATGCAAGGAGCTCTTTGCTCTCAGGGAACGAGTCCGTTCTCTAGAGGCTAGAGTAGCAGACTTGGAAGACATAAGAAAGACAGAGAGGTACATAGACGAGTCCTATAGAGATATAGTCCTGAAGTCCCACCTCCAGTCTGGCAGCATCCCTGTTGCCATATAGGAGAGAGGTCATGTGACAGGAGAGCATCACCCTCATGTGGCAGGAAGTGATCCTATAGCTAGGACCTGTCCTCCAGGTGATGTAAAACCCCGAGGAAATTTCTCCAGGGCCATGTGCCCATGAGGGAAGGGTTAGGACAGCCATTATAGTTGGTGATTCAATCATTAGGCATGTAGATAGCTGGGTGGCTGGTGGATGTGAGGATCACCTGGTAACATACATGCCTGGTGCGAAGGTAGCGGACCTCATGCGCCACGTAGATAAGGTCTTAGATAGTGCTGGGGAGGAGTCTGCTGTCTTGGTATATGTCGGTACCAATGACAAACGAAAATGTGGTAGGGAGGTTTGTCAGACGGCTGCCTGGGTGAGAATCTTCACAGTCTTGGCAAGTGCATATATCTATATGATTTGCAAGGGATTGTGGGCAATGCAGTTCATTCACACCAGACACAGCTGCTCACAATAATTTAGTTGTGCTCAAGTGTAAAGCCAATAAGATATTTATTTATGGGGTTATTTCTCCCAACACAGATATGCTTGGTAGCACATAAGTCAGGTTACTTGCTTTCAGTGTTAAACTTGAAAAAAACAAAATCAGGAAAACAACATTTTAACTTATCAGGCAATCAAAGCAAAAGAAATAAGACCTGGTTGGCAACAAACTGGTCTTTTCTGTAGGCTTTAGCTAATATTCTCTTAGCAATGTCAAACAACAAACCAAAAGCCACAAAGAAAGAAAAAAACTGTTCTTTTCAGGTAAACTTCTTATATGCCTTAATGCCTCCACTGACCACTTGATAGCTAAACATTCTTTTTCTATTGTGGAATACTTTTGTTCAGCCGGTGACAACTTCCTGCTCAGGTACATCACAGGATGCTCCTCCCCTTCATGACACTGGGATAGAACCGCTCCTAGCCCTACATCCGATGCATCCGTTTGGACCAGAAAGGGTTTCTTGAAGTCCACCCCTTTCAGTACCGGTCCTGTACACAATTTTCCTTTTAAGACTGAAAACGCTTTTTCAGCTTCAGGTGTCCGTTTTAGCTGGTTTGGACAATTCTTCCGCAGCATATCCGTGAAAATTGCACTTTTCTCTGCAAATTGCGGTATAAATCTGCGGTAGTATCCAATAAGTCCCAAGAAACTTCTTAGTTGTTTCTTTATTGTTGGAGGAGGAAAATTCCTGATGCTATCTACTTTACTCATTAGAGGTTTAATTTTTCCTCTTCCCACTAGGTGGCCCAGGTATTTTACCTCCCTATTTGCAAAGGCACACTTCTTCGGGTTTAAAGTGATTCCCGCTTGCTTCATAAAGCACAAGACTGCCCTGATCCTCTTCAGATGCTCCGTCCAGGTGTTACTATGGATTATGACATCATCCATATATGCAAAAGCATAATTTTGGTGGGGTCGAAGTACCTGATCCACTAACCTTTGGCAGGTAGCCGCTGCTCCATGCAGTCCGAAAGGCATCCTCTTCAACTGGAAAAGGCCAACGGGGGTGCTGAACGCAGTCTTCGGCTTCGACTCCCTGGTGAGAGGGATTTGCCATTATCCTTTTGTCATATCAAGGGTGGTTAAGTATTGAGCCTGTCCCAGCTAGTCCAACAGCTCTTCAATTCTTGGCATTGGATATGCATCAAAAACTGATATGGCGTTTACCTGCCGGAAGTCAATACAAAATCTTAAAGATCCATCAGGCTTCGGCACCAGGACTATGGGGCTATTCCAGGGACTCTTTGACTCCTCTATTACTCCCATGTCCAACATCTCCTGGACTTGTGCCACTACTTCCTGTCTCTTGGCTTCAGGCAAGCGGTATGGCCTTTGACGAACTAATTTCCCAGGTGGAGTTATTATTTCATGGGCAACCAAATGTGTCTCCCCAGGTATGAGTGTCAACACATCTGGGAATTCTTTAAGCAATTTCCTAATTTCTTCCTGTTGTACTACTGTCAGGTCCTCACCTATTTGGGGCTCTGATTTTTCTTTACAATCAGATACCTGGGGTCCCAAATCTTCCTCTTCATTCACCTCCCTCTCTCGGGCACCGGTGGCAGCTAGGCTTTTAACCCCTTTGACATCAGTAGAACCAAAGCCTTTGGTTCCACGCTCAGAATTTCCCAGGGATGTGACCTCCTCCACAGGTGGAAAACCCAGCCTCTCAAAGATCAATTGGGCAATTCTGTCTCCTGTCTTCACGTGATAATCATTCTGTCCAAAATTAAATAACAGAACTTTAATATTGCCCCTGTAATCGGGATCAATTACTCCCGCACCCACATCGATGAAATATTTAAGGGCTAATCCGGACCTTGGGGCTACTCTCCCATAGCATCCAATAGGTATTTCCACTTGGAGACCGGTGTCAACCAGGGCTCTCCCTTGGCTAGGTACAGTCACATTTTCTATGCTGCATAGGTCAAACCCAGCAGCTTGAGGGGTTGCCCGCTTAGGAGCTTGGGCCTTCTCCGTGACCCTATGGTACTTTAGGACGAATGTCTGCTTTGGGGTAGCTT
Organism: Ichthyophis bannanicus; assembly: GCA_033557465.1. NCBI lineage: Eukaryota > Metazoa > Chordata > Amphibia > Gymnophiona > Ichthyophiidae > Ichthyophis > Ichthyophis bannanicus. The sequence continues at coordinate 643,604,170 of CM066034.1, read as the reverse complement.
GGTCTTCTGGACGCTTAACCATCTTTTTAGCTGGGGTCTGAGGACTTCCAAATAAAGGCCCGGGAGCTATTACCATTAAACCTTCTCCCTCCTTCTTTCCTAGTCCTTCCACTAGACCCTGCTTAAATCTTGGCCAGTCTCTTCCTAGAACCAAATCAAAGGGTAGCTTAGGCACCACTGCTAACAGGACTTCCTCTTGTTTCCCCAGGCACTTAACCTTTAGCCTATAGGTGGGATATGATGTTGCAGCACCATGAATGCCTCTGATGTGAACTTGGCTTTCAGGGGTTCTAGGCACAAATCCTTCTTGGGCCTCTGTCCTCTTCCAAAGCCTTTTTGACATCATACTCTGGTCTGCCCCAGAGTCTAACAAAGCATTTGTGGTAATTCCTTGCACATCAACCATCAAAAGAAATCCTTCTTTGGGCTGTTTTAAATCCACCCCCATTAAGTTAGTGTGTGTCTGGCATCTCTTTTCTAAATGTCCCCATTTTCCACACTTGAAACATTTCTTTCTATTCCACTGTGTCATCTGGTTTGATACAGTACATTCATTTTCAGAAACATTTTTAATTATTTTCTTTTCTGATACAGCACATCTTGCCTCAGCACCAATCTTCAGAGGGCCACCCATTCTATGGCAAGCCTGCGTGGCTTCCAAGAATCTCTCTGCTAGCATGGTTGCCTCTCCAAGAGTTTGGCAATTTTGCTGTATAAGGAAAGTGTGCAAATCCTTAGGCATAGCGGACATAAATTGTTCAAGCATTATAATGTCTAATAACATCTCTACAGTCTTTTGCTCAGGCTCCAACCATTTTACAGCTAAACCTCTGATTCTCTGACTCAGAGCCCTGGGTGTTTCACCCACTCTCAATGTAGTAGCTCTAAACATTCGCCTATACTCTGAAATAGACAACCCTAGGCGATCTCTAATAGCAGCCTTTACATCCTTATAATGCAAAGCCTGGGCTGCTGGCATTGCTCTGTAAGCTGCAAGCGCCTCTCCAGTTAATGAGGCTGCCAGCCTTACTGCCCACTGGGTCTCTGGCCATGCTAATGCTTGTGCCACTCTTTCAAAAGACTCTAGAAAATCATCAACATTATCATCTGGAGTTAACTTCCCAAAACTAAATGCCCCAACTCCTTGATTGAGTCCCACACTGTCCACATGTGGTGTACCAGTATTTACTGCTGGTCTTGCATCTGGTCCACTTTGGTTTTGCAGCTTAACTAGGGCTTGCACCAGATCAAGCACTGGCTTCTGCTGGTCCATTAAGGCTTTCATAGCAGTGTCCTGAGCCTGCTGTGCTAGCTCCTGTTGCCTGCTAAACTGGGCTGCCATCCAGCTAGCCATCTCCCTCAGATCCATCTTGATCCCTGCAAGAAACAAAGAAAAAAAACAAAGTGCACCACCTTCCAAACAGGTGGGGGGGGGGGTTCTACTTTTTTTTTTCAATTACCCCTGTGCCTTACTCCCATCCACCACTAGACATGCCCAGGTACTTATTACCTTGTGTCAGTGATGAATCCAGCTCTGCACAGGGTCTTGTCCTCCTGGGACAGCTGCCTGGAACATCCACTTCTCCTCCAAAGTGCAGTTGAGGGAAAATCTTTTTTTTTTCCAGCTTTAAACTTGAACTTTAGTTGTAATCCTCAGCAAGTAAATCCCCTTTGTGCAAAAGCAATCCGAAAAACTACGCCATTTGTCAGACGGCTGCCTTGGTGAGAATCTTCACAGTCTTGGCAAGTGCATATATCTATATTATTTGCAAGGGATTGTGGGCAATGCAGTTCATTCACACCAGACACAGCTGCTCACAATAATTTAGTTGTGCTCAAGTGTAAAGCCAATAAGATATTTATTTATGGGGTTATTTCTCCCAACACAGATATGCTTGGTAGCACATAAATCAGGTTACTTGCTTTCAGTGTTAAACTTGAAAAAAACAAAATCAGGAAAACAACATTTTAACTTATCAGGCAATCAAAGCAAAAGAAATAAGACCTGGTTGGCAACAAACTGGTCTTTTCTGTAGGCTTTAGCTAATATTCTCTTAGCAATGTCAAACAACAAACCAAAAGCCACAAAGAAAGAAAAAAACTGTTCTTTTCAGGTAAACTTCTTATATCTTCCCACATAGATTCAGAAGTGATTCTCTCAGAGCCCACAAGCAATTAGGTAAGGCTCAATTGCTAGCAGTTATCCAGCTGAAACCCCTTAGCTGGCTTGCTTTCTACTGCGTGGCTAGAAATCCTACACAGGAGCTTTTCTGAGTAGATTAAAGAACAAGTTTGTATTTCTTTGTGATGGTTGCTGTACTTTATAACAGAAAATCACCAAAGGAGTTTAGACAGAGAGCAGTCCATGTAAACAGATTCTTCATCTGCTATCACCCCCTCTTCTTCAACAAGCATGGGTTCAATATCATGGATTGGCACAGATGAATCTCCCAATGGAGCACTTTCAGGAGAATACTTGTTTCCCTGCTGTCTTTCAAGGTTATAGCTAGGGCATAGATCAGTGTTCATACCTGAGCTTCCGTTGCTGTTAGAGTTCCTCTCTATATAGCCTGGCCAGTATGTAGTCCAGTTCTTATGTCCAGCCTTCCAATCCAGATCCCTGGACACTGGATCTCTCTTCACATACCTTCTGGCACGGGTCTTAGGGTCCCTTCCACGTGCAGCCGTCTCCCTCACAGGTACCGTCTGGAGATTCCTAGCTCTGCAGCACCATTCCTCTGGCCTTCCCCAGTCCAATGGTGTATGCTGGCCCTTGGAATGCCTCCCAGTATACGTACTGCTCTGGACTCTTCTAGACCTCTCAAAGTCTTTTCTCCTCTTTCTTCCAAAGGGTTTCTTTCCCTCTCTGTCCGTCTGGTTTGGCTTCTGCTTCTGATGATCCTCCTGATGATGAAAATGATCAAGCTCAAGCTGATTCTCAGGATAATTCTCTGTAGAATAAACTCTACCTTTATTCTGCTTAGATGAGTGCTCCTCCCTAACACAGCGCAGCTGTGCTGAATCAGGCCCTGCCCTTTGAGATGAGTGCTTAGGGATTACCTCATAGCCCTTCTGATTGAACACACGTTTCCCCACTTCAGCTCCTCTAATGGCTGCTGGAAACCTGGTGCATTCTGGGACTGGTAGTCTTTTATGGGAAAATTCTGTTTTCTTATTTCTACCAGAACTGACAGGTTGCTTATTCAGAGTCACATCACCTTTTCTATAGCTCCTTCCTGAGCTATGATAAGCTTCCTTATCACAGGTTCTGGTTGCTAAATTTAGGCTTTTAGGTAGAAAGTTGAAATCCAGAACTTCCAGGGTAGCATTCTCCGAAATGCTTCCCGTTCTACATGCAGGACCCAAAAGGCAGGCAGAGCTCTGGAGTCTCAGTGCGTGGATGAGACGATGCTGCAAGGATGAGGGATTTGGATTTGTTAGGAACTGGGGAACATTCTGGGGAAAGAAGGGGCTCTTCAAAAGGGATGGGCTTCACCTTAACCGGGATGGAACCAGACTGCTGGCATTAACCTTTAAAAAGGAGAAAGAGCAGCTTTTAAACTAGATAATAGGGGAAAGCCGACAGTCATCCAAGAGGGTATGGTTCGGAACAATGTATCCCTGAAGGATACTGCCAAAAGCAGAGAGGTTCCAAAAAAGAGTAAGTAACCCAAATGCCCTTGAGCATGGAGCAGATAGAGCTTAAAGATTCCAAATTACCCATGCCTACCAATAACCAGATTAAAATGAATAAAATACAGTCTCTAAATTGCTTGTATGCAAATGCTAGAAATCTAAAAAATAAGATGGGAGAGTTAGAATATATAGTTAGAATATATAGCACTAAATGAGAGGTTAGATATGATTGGAATCGCAGAGACATGGTGGAGGGAGGACAGCCAGTGGAACACTGTGATACCAGAGTACAAACTATATCATAATGATAGAGCTGATAAAATTGGTGGAGGGGTTGTGCTCTATGTTAGAGAGGGCATTGAGTCAGAAAGGATTAAAGATTTGATGGAAACTAAATTTGCTATAGAATCTCTATGGATTGAACTTCCATGTAAAAAGGGGAAGGTGATGGTGTACTATTGACTGCCTAGCCAGAATGAACAAATGGATGATGAAATGTTCAAAGAAATCAAGGAAGCTAACAAACGTTACGTTACAACACAGTAATAATAATGGGTGATTTCAATTACCCCGGTATCGAATGGGTCATTGTCACGGCAGGACATGCTAGGGAGATAAAGTTCCTAGATGAAATAAATGACTGCTTCTTGGAGCAGCTGGTTCATGAACCAGCCAGAGGGGAAGCCATATTGGACCTAGTCCTTAGTGGAACACTAGATCTTGTGCAAGAGATAAGGGTGTTGGGGCCACTTGGCAATAGTGATCATAGCATGATCACGTTTGATTTAATTAATGGAGGAGGGATGGTAAGGAAATCCACAGTACTACCTTTTAACTTTCGAAAGAGAGACTATGATAAAATGAGGAAAAGAGTTAAAAAAACTAAAAGGAGCAGTTGCAAAGGTTAAAGACTTGCATCAAGCTTGGGTGTTGTTGAAAAATACTAACTTGGAAGCCCAGACCAGCTGTATTCTACGCTTTAAGAAAAGTGGAAGGAAGTCCAAAAAACTGCCAGCATGGTTTAAAGGTGAGGTCAGAGAGGCTGTTGTTGCCAAAAAAGCATCTTTCAGGAAATGGAAAAAAGAGCCAAACGACGAAACCTGCAAACAGCAAAAGCACTGGCAAATTAAATGCAAGGCATTGATAAGGCAGGCAAAGGGAGAATTTGAGAAGAAGCTTGCTGTGGAAGCAAAAACGCGTAATAAAGACTTTTTCAAGTACATTTGTAGCAAGAAACATGTCAGAGAGTCAGTTTGTCCATTAGATGATAGAGGGGTTAAAGGGGCACTAAGAGGTGACAAGGTAATAGTGGAGAGACTGAATGAATTCTTTGCTTCAACCTTTACTGAGGAAGATGTAGGGATGTAGGGATCCTTTACTGAGGAAGATGTAGGGATGAGGAAGATGTACATAAGTGTATTTAAAGGTGTGGAAGAATTGAAGGAAATATTGATACATTGGGAAGATGTATTACAACTATTTGATAAACTGAAGAGTAGCAAATCACCTGGACCAGATGATATACATCCAAAGGTGTTGAAAGAACTGAAATATGAGATTGCAGACCTGCTATTAGTAATCTGTGAATTATCATTAAAATTATCTGTAATACCTGAAGACTGGAGGATGGCCAACGTAACACCAATTTTTAAAAAGGGTTCCAGGGGTGATCCGGGAAACTACAGACTGGTAAGCCTGACGTCAGTACTGGGAAAAATGGTAGAAACCATCATAAAGAACAAAATTGCTGAACATGTAGATAGTCATGGCTTAATGGGAGACAGCCAACATGACTTTAGACAGGGAAGATCTTGTCTTACTAATCTGTTATGTTTTTTTGAAGGTGTGAATAAACAGGTAAACAAAGGTGAGTCGGTTGATATAGTGTATTTGGACTTTCAGAAAGCCTTTGACAAGGTCCCTCATGAGAGACTTTTGGCAAAACTAAAGAGTCATGGGATAGGAGGCAGTATACTACTGTGGATCAGGAACTGGTTAAAAGATAGAAAGCAGAGGGTAGGGCTAAATGGCCAAATTTCTCAATGGAGAAAGGTGAATAGTGGTGTACCCCAGGGATCTGTGCTGGGTCCGCTGCTTTTTGACATATTCATAAATGACCTGGAAAAGGGAATAACGAGTGAGGTTATCAAATTTGCTGATAACACAAAACTATTTAAAGTTGTTAAAACCCATGTGGGTTGTGGAAAATTACTAGTGGATCTTGATAAATTGGAAGACTGGGCATCGAAATGGCAGATGAAATTTAATGTGGACAAGTGCAAAGTTATGCACCTAGGGAAGAACAACCCAAACTATGGTTACACGATGCAAGGTTCCACATTAGGATCCACCACCCAGGAAAAAGATTTAGTTGTCATTGTGGACAACATGTTAAAACCCTCTGCCCAGTGTGCAGCGGCAGCCAAGAGAGCAAATAGAATGTTAGGTATCATAAGGAAAGGAATGGAAAATAAAACAAAGGATATTATAATGCCTCTGTATCGTTCCATGGTGTGACCGCACCTTGAATATTGTGTGCAATTCTGGTCACCGTATCTTAAAAAGGATATAGCGCTATTAGAAAAGGTTCAGAGAAGAGCCACCAAAATGGTAAAGGGGATGGAAAGATACTCCTATGAAGAAAGGCTAAAAAGGTTAGGGCTCTTTAACCTGGAAAAGAGATGGCTGAGGGGAGATATGATAGAAGTCTATAAATTAATGAATGGAATAGAATGGGTAAACATAGATTGATTGTTTATGTTATCAGAATATAAAAAGACTAGTGGACATGCCATGAAGCTACAGGGTAAACTATTTAAGACAAATAAGACAATCAGTACATCAATCACTCAAAAACAGACGCTCTAATAGTAACCAAAAGTACAACATTCATTCCCCCATCACACATTACATTGCAGAATAACGATATCAAACTAAAATCTGAAATACGTTACTTAGGCGTTATACTGGACAAACACCTCAGCATGGACACACATGTAAGAAATATAACAAAAAAAGTATACTTTAAACTGAAAATATTAAAGCAACTCCGCCCCCTAATGCACGTACAGGATTTTCAACGAATCATACAAGCTATTATAACCCCCCATTTCGACTTTGCAAATCAAATCCTACTTGGTGTAACTAAGCAAGCCTTAAAAAAACTTCAATTAGCTCAAAACGTGGCAGCAAGGACCATTACGAAGGCCCCACCTTTCCAACATATAACCCCGATTTTAGAATATTTACACTGGCTCCCGATTCAAAGCCGAATAGAATACAAAACTCTCTTAACCACATACAAAGCCATAATTAAAACAGCATCCCGACCATAAATAACCTCATCAAAATAGAATCCACCCATAATCTCCAAAGGAGAGACCAGTTAAATAAACTAACAACACCAAAAGAATTCATTAGGGCCAAAAAATCCACAAACAAGAAAGCCTTCTCCCATGCAGCCCCCATCTTGTGGAACACAATCCCAATAGCATTAAGACAATTACCTGAAATCATGGAGTTTAGGAAAAAACTTAAAACACACCTATTCACAATGCACTATGGATCCGTGACAAACTCACCACTCACCTCTCAGCTAGATAAAGGATAATCCTACTCCAGATAATACGTTTTTCAACAAAGGAATGAAGTACTGCAACCATTAAACAATGTATTGAGGACACTTGTATAACAAATAACTCTGTATATAGTTAAATTCTGTTCATTTGTACATAGTTCACTAACTGTTAATTGTTACCTGTAATTTCCAAGTTTCAAATTGTTATATGTAAAAACAGCTCGCTCTGTTTATTGTTGTTCTATGGGAACCGCATCTGATCAATGGAAGGAGCGGTATATAAAAAATCTGTTAATTAAATTAATTAAATTAAATTAAAATTAAAATAAGAGAAAATATTTTTTCACTCAACGTGTAATCAAACTCTGGAATTTGTTACCGGAGGATGTAGTAAAGGCTGTTAGTGTAGCTGGGTTTAAAAAAGGTTTGGACAAGTTTCTGGAGGAAAGGTCCATAAACCATTATTAAAAAGGGTCCCATGACATCAATGCTTTACCCAATACAAGCATTGTGGAAACTGCGTCTTTTGGGGAAACGGCTAGGTACATATGACCTAGATTGGCCACTGTTGGAAACAGGATTCTGGGCTTGATGGACCTTGGTCTGACCCAGTATGGCATATCTTATGTTCTTATGTTTTTATCCCCGTGCTAGTGCCATGTATGTGGAGGGCCATGGGTATATCAGAATACGGTCATAGACATTTTCACTAGAAAAACATCTATGCCACACGTCCAAGGGCTTATTCCTGATCTGGAATGACCCCCTTAGCATCTAATAAAATTTTTGAAATCTTTCCACTGTTGTCCATTTATGTTCTAATAAAGCCCCAGTTACCCATCATCATATTTAGACTAAGAATAGTGCATTCTGCCAGTACTGTTGGTAGTAAAGTGAAAAATATGGAAAAATTATGTGTCAGATACTTATAGACATGGTCACTCAGGGTAAACATGAAAGGGATTAACTAGCTTTACTTTATTATGATCATGTCCTTTCACTGCACTGCCTAGCACATTGTAAGCTAAACAAGCATCCTCCATGTGCAGTGTATCCTTTCTCCATCTCCACCCCCCACTAATTTACTCCATCAGTATATTTATACTATATATACTGATTTCCTCCACAATATTTCATGTATCTAATGGAGTGGGCTCTTCTTGAAAATTTAAGCCTCAGAATAGTATTTGTTTATAAGGCACCAGAGGCTTCTGTGTCATTTTTACTATTACATACTAACATGGCTAACTCACTTGAACTTTATAACTTCATAGCAAACAGATTTTGCAAATTTGCATATTACATTGGAATAATTAAAAAAAAACAATAACAGATTTATGAATTCTTTTCATTCTCTGACATTGAACTTTACCTTCTTTCTTTATGTGAACATCTCAGTTTACTCAAAAGTTCCAAAGTTAATATATTCTCCATTACTAATATTCCACTACTATAACTTTATTTATTTACAGTACTCTGTTATACCACCATTTAAATTATACTTCCAAAAACGTTAAAAGGGGTATTTAAGTAAGGGCATCCAAGTGTCATATGGGACATCTAATCCAAAACATCTGAAAAAAAAGCAGGCATGTGCAGATGCAGACAAGATTTCACAAAAGTGGACCTGTTTGATATGATGTCTGCAGGGGCATCTACAGAGAGGTCCCCAGAACAGCATGCCAGAATCTGGACATCCAGGAACAGCCTAATGGTCAGAGTAGTGGGCTAGGATCTGGGAAGCCAGGATTCAAATTCCACTGCTGCTGTCTTTAAGATTGTACTGTGGATGATAGAGTGCAATCTTCTCTGTTAGTTTTTCAGCCAAAAGAAGAACTTTCCTGATGCTTATTTGTGCCGGGAACAGGTCTACACTTAGAGGTAAATCTAGACTTCTAGGACATCTGAGATCAGGCAATGATGTCCATGTTTCTATGAATGCCTTCATCACACTCCTATTCGGACTTGGATGTCGTCACGCTGGGGGACATCCATAGACCAAGCTTCTAAACTGGCTCTGGAGATGTCTATGCTTTGGATATCTCTATCAGGGCCATTTTAAGGGCTGTAAAAATGGTGCAGCTGCATAGAGCGCAAGCACAGAAGGAGGAGCTGATATCATTACTGGGCTTCCAGGAATTTCAAAAAGATTGAGTTACTGTATATGGCTGGGTGGAGAGAAGCACCAGATTTGTTAGCCGCACGGGACACATTTGGAGCTTGGTACGGTCCTGGTCTCTATGCCTGTTTTCAGATTCCAAAGCATAAATAGGGCTTTCAAAATAACCCTCTAAAGCAATGGTTCCTGTCCTGGGGGCTCTCTCATGAGAGAGGTTTGCAAGAACCTCTCCAATGTGAGAGGTCTGTAAGCACTGCCTTGAGTGCATGCAAATCTCTCATGAATATTCAATGTTGATATCCTGAAAATCTGACTGCCTGGGGACTACAATATTTGGAAAAGCTAAGAGGATTAGGAAAAGTAGGCAGGAAAGCAAATATACAAATGAAATTAAAAATAGTCAATGCAGTAAAATGAGGCTAAGACATGTTTCAGATATGAGAGGAGGAAGTGCAAAAGCAGTATCGTCAGACTCAAGGGTGAAGGGGAGTAATATATAGAAGCTGATGAGGATAAAGCAGAATTGCTTAACAAATATTTTTGTTCTGTGTTCACAGATGAACAGCCTGGAGAAGGACCTCAGAATACCCACAAATAGGAACAAAAACAAAGGGGATCTTGAACGATTTTCAGTTGACTGTGTTCATGAGGAGCTAGCTAAACTCTAGGTAGACTAAGCGATGAGGCTGGATGGGATGCATCCAAGTGTATTGGGGAACTTCTAGTTGCTCCACTTTCTGACCTTTTCAATGCTTCTTTAGAGTCAGGAGTCATCCCAGAAAAATGGAGAAGGGTGCATATGGTCCCTTTGCACAAAAGCGGAAGAAAGGATTAGGATGGGAACCACAGGCCAGTTAGTCTGACTTCTGAAGTGAGTAATTAATGGAAATGCTGTTAAAAGAGAGGATAGTGAGGTTTTTGGAATCCAATGGATTACAGGATCTGAGGCAGTAGGGGTTTACCAGAGACAGCTATTGTCAGACACCAGTTACAACATCACATCAATGACACCGCTCCACTTGACCCCTGCCAACATGGATTCAGGGAATCCCACGGTGTGGAAACGCTTCTCACCACCCTCTTCAGCAACATAATTATGGGAATAGATAACATTCGTCATGGTTTCGTCCTTGTTTTCTTGGATATAGCTGCCGCATTTGACTCAGTAAGCCATGAGACTCTCCTGAGGCGACTCGAAGAGAAGGGTATCCGCAACGCAGCATCAGATTGGTGCAAATCATACCTGTCCGACAGATGGCAGCATGTATGAACAGGGACCTCAGCATCAGAACCTTTCCACCAGAAGCAGGGTGTTCCGCAGGGTTCCTCTCTGTCTGCCCTGATGTTCAATCTATACATGCAGCCCATCTGTGACCTCATCAGATCATTTAACGTGAACTGCCTGATATATGCTGATGACGTGCTACTCTGCATGCCATTCATAACCGACCAGTTAGACCTCTCCCCACTGACAGACTGCTTCGACGCAGTGTCCGACTGGCTCCAGACCCAAAACCACCGGATACAGCACAAGAAAACAGAAGTGCTTTTTATCACAAGGAACCAAAACTTCATCCCCTCAGCCTATCTAAAAGTCAAAGAAGCCGAGCTGCAAACCAAGTCCACAATCCGATACCTTGGTGTCACTCTTGACCAATGACTGGACATGAAGACGCACATTAGCAACATGGTAAGAGCGGTCTACCATAAGATTCGAACTCTCAGACACTTACGCCCCCTGCTACAACCGGACAATTTCCGAACAATCAAGCACTGACCATTCCACATCTCAACTACGCCAATGCGATCCTCCAAGGGCTCCCACAATCCACTCTGGGTCTGCTCCAGCTCACCATGAATGCCGCGGCCAGATTTCTGAATGGCGCCTCCAGGCACGACCACGTAATGCCCATCCTGAAACAGCTTCATTGGCTCCCTATCTGCTGCAGGCTCTCCTTCAAGACCTTACTGCTAACCTTCAAGGCCATTAACGGGCTCTCCTCCTCCTCACTCGCTGACCTTATTCACATTACTCCCCCCAACAGGGCCAGAAGATCTGCAGCAATAAACACACTGGTAATCTCCAAAACAGTGACCCAATGCACCCAGGGAGCAATGAACAGGGCTTTTAGGCTCTGTGCACCTAGATGCTGGAATGCTCTGCCACCCAACATCCAGGCAATCCCTGACATAACACAATTTAGGAAGGCTTTGAAGCACCACCTCTTCCTCAAGTGCTACCCAGAGGAATGGTGCCCCAACCCGCCTCACACACAATAACGCGCTTTGATTAGGCTGTGACATGTACTGATATAGTACCACAAATATGTAAATAGTTACCCTGGTGACATGGACCGATATTGTACCATAAATATGTAAATAGTTACCCTGGTTATCCAAGTTGAATCACCTGTTATTTGTAAATACGGTGTAGATCTCTGCCCGTATAAACGCGTTTGTTGCATGTAAACCGCACTGATATCGAATAGCACGGTATAAAAGAGACTATAAATAAATAAAATAAAATCTAATTATTTTTTTTGACTGGGTGACCAGAGAGCTGTACAGAGGGGGAGTGCTAGATGTGGTGTACTTAGATTTCAGTAAAGCCTTTGACACCATTCTGTACAGGTGACATAAATAAATTGAAACTTCTAGGGATGGACACTAAAGTGACTGGGTTAGAAATTGGTTGAGTGGGAAGAGACAAAGTGTATAAGCAAATGGAACTCACTCTGAGGAGAAGGATGTTACTAGTGGTCCGATTCATTTTAACATTTTTCTTAGTGACAGCAGAAGGGCTATCAGGTATATATAACATTTTGTTTTATATACCTAAGTTATTTGTTAACTAAGGAGTCATTTGTTCTATGTAACTGATGTTTTGTTCATTGTAAACCGCTTTGACCCAGTGAAAAGCGGTATTAAAAAAAAATAAAATAAGATTTGCCTCTTTGCAGATGATACCAAAATTGCAATAGAGTGGACACTCAGGAAGGAATAGATAACATGAGGAAGGATTGAGAGAAACTTGAAGAATGGTTGAGAATTTGGCAGCTGAGATTTAACACTAAAAAATGCAGGGTCATGCATTTGGGCTGCAAAACTCCAAGGAAACGCTACAGAATAGGGAGTGAAGTACTTCAGTCCACTAAATGGGATCTGGTCGTGATTGTTTTGATGATCTTAAGGTGGTTAAATAGGTAGAAAACGCAAAGTTGAAAGCCAGATGCTTGCTTGGATCCATAGGAGTGGAATGGCCAGCAGGAAGAAGGAGGTGATAGTGCCTCTGTATTAGTCTTTGGTGAGACCTCGTTTAGAGTACAGTGTGTAATTTGGGAGACCACTCATTCAAAATGATATAAACAGGATGGAGTAGATGCAGAGGGCGGCTACCAAAATTGTCAGTAGTCTTCATCATAAGGCATATTGGGACAGACGTAAAGATCTCAATACGCATACATAGGAACAGAATAGCAGATAAAGACCATATGGCCTATCCAGTCTTCCCTTCTATACCAACAACTATAGTGCCTTTCTTTCCTTTAGAGATCTTCTGTGTTTGTCCTATGCTTTCTTGAATTCAGATACTTTGGAAGAAAAGCAGGAGAAGGGAGATATTATAGAGAAGTTTAAATAGTTCTGTGGCATAAATGCACAGGAGGAGAGCCACTTTCAGTTGAAAGAAAGCTCTGCAACAAGGGAGCACAGGATGAAGGTGAAAAGTGATAGATTCAGGAGTAATATGCAGAGATATTTCTTTATGGAAAGAGTGGTGAATGTGTGGAATAGTCTCCCAGTGGAAATAGTAGAGACAAGGACTGTATCCGAATTCAAGAAAGCATGGGACAAACAGAGAAGATCTCTAAAGGAAAAAAGGAACTACAGTTGTTAGTATGGAAGAACAGACTGGATAAGCCTGTTCTGCCGTCATGTTTCTATGTTTCTAAAGCTTTCCTACTAAAACATAATAAATAAAGATAATAAAGATAATTTCTGCTGTAAGAAAAAAAGTTGTCACTGCCTCTGTTTTATGCAGATTTATGGACAAACCATTCTATGCCATCCATGACATCACTGCAGCCAAAAAAGACCCAAATATATCAAGGGAAAATCTAAACCTGCTGAAAATGGAAAACAGGTATCAACATATAAATGGAATGAGATATCACACTCCCAAATAAATTGGCATAATGGTCTCAAAAAAAGGTAGAATAAAATAGATGAGAATGCAGAGCCCTGTAGAACTCCCACCTTAGGTGAAAACCATTCAATTCGTTAACACCCTGTTTGACCTGCTGAGTTTATCCATCCAAGAAGGAAGCCAACCAAGAGAGCACCACTGAACTATTGTTCAATTCAGTTAGCCTATCCAACTGAACAGTATGAATAACAGTATCAAATCCACTGAGATATCTACAAATAACAAACAAACCTCTTCCAAAGACGGGGAAGCCGTAAAACTAGAGGGCATAACATGAAGCAGCAAGCGGGTAAATTGAAAGGCAATGTCAGGAAATACCTTTTCACTGAAAGAGTGGTGGATGCTTGGAATGCCCTCCCGATGGAGGTGGTGGGGACAAACACAGTGACAGAATTAATAATGGCATGAGACACAGTGGATCCCTTTACAACAACAGGATAAAATCAAAATAAACTTAATTATCTAATTTCTCAACAAACAGGGGTGCCCTACACGGAGCGGTGGGTTCACCCTTATACAAAGACGTGGGGAGGGGTGACCTGCATGGAGCAGCAGGTGCACCTACTCTTGCCATCTTACTGGGCAGACTAGATGGACCATACTGGTCTTTATCTGCCGTCATTTACTATGTTACTATGTAAATAACATGTAGGATGCCATGCCATTATTATTAAGACAATGGGTGAAGCTCTGAAAGAAACAACATTTTGGAGCTAGGACTAGGGCAGAAATCATGTAGAGGTGGATCCAGCACATCCAGATCATAAAGAAACTGTTGCAGGTACAAGTGAACTATCTATTCAATTTATTTTCTTAAAAGGATTTTTGGTAGCAATTATTAACATCAGATGGATCAAGTGAAGGTTATTTTTATGAAAACTGGCTATATGCTTGCCATTTGAATGGAATCTGGTAGCACTGTCTCTTAAAGGCCGGCTACAACTGTCATCAATATAGTTATCTATCAAATCTCTTACTAATTTGTTTATCTAAAGAGTACATACATTGAGAGCACAAGTAGTATTACCTGGAGTATTTTGACAATTTGGGTCACAGTGACAGGTGTAAAACTGATCACAACTGTTTTTTTGACTTTAACAAGCCTACAAATCAAATTGCTCTTATTAGTGACAACAGTTGACACTGAGATTTTTATCAATATTTTAAACAAAATACTCTGCAAAATACTGTGATATAAGTGCGACATTGCATTGAGTAGCTTGGGAAACATAAGGCAAATCTTCAGTAGTCAAGAGGATGATGACAAATTGATGTCTGGAATTTCTTTGAAAAATAAGTTCTTTTAGCTGCCTCAGTGGCTAGCATATATTTTTTCATTATATTCAAATTTTAAATTTTCAGATCTAAAAGAAGGGCTGTACATATGCTTTAGTTGTTGCTGTTGTCCTTTGTTTATTTGCTAGGCCAAGTGATTTGGTTCAATAAACATTATAAAAAAACAGTGCACACAAAATTAATTTACAGTATGTTAACCAAGGCATTAATACATACATAGGCAACCGCCTTGATATTATGAAAGGCGGTATATAAGAAATGTTAAATAAATAAATAACAGGCAATCGGAGTATAATTAACAAATCCAAATATGGGCTAAAGTTTTTTTATTAACACAAAAATATCAAATGAACTGGAAAAAAACAGTGATAAAAAGAAGGAAAAGGCAAAGGAAAAAAAATGAAACAAAATTTTCTATGCACATCACTAATAATATGAAAAAAATACAAGACAACATAGCCAGTAAGAAAGAATTAGCTAAATAAGGTGAAAAAACCTAATTGCTGTGTATATTAAAATCCATAAGAACAATTGTGCTACAGAAATAACAAGATGCTATCACAAACTATTCTATAAACAGCATAATTTCAGAAGAAACTTGCAAGGGAGAGGGAGACCAAACCCCTAGTTACAACCCTCCGCATCTTGTGCAAAACATACCTCTACATGTTGAAACTTAAAATCATCCCAGACAAGTATAAATACATCCCACCATGCCCCTTAGATCTGGACTGATGCCCAATTATAAACCCAGGGAGACATAACTGGTTAAGACTAATCAAATCTAAATCTAAGAAACAAAATTTCTATTACAATCAAAACAATAGGATCTCTGAGAATTTCAGATCAGACAGTATAGGGAGGTTATTCCTCACTGACTGAGCATTTACTAAAAGAACAGCTACTTTTACACAGTGTTTAGATACTGAAAATGTTAGAATGACTGAGAAGTTTAATATAAGAAATAAGATTGGCAGGCCATGATCAAAGCAGCATTTAAGTATAGGATTTGACAGATCACACTGACCTTTTCCTGTTATCACAGGGATTAAATGGCCACTGGCTACCAAAGAAAAACATATGCTTACATAATAAGAAGTAGAAAAGATAATACGAAAAGTAAAATGCTGAGAATAACAGCTGTGTGTGTATATTCAGATCACATGAAGTGATCCACAAAGGCTGGCAGTACTCCACAACAATGCCAGCCTAAGTATGGTGCCATGGAAAGAGAGAACCCTGACCCTCCATATTCTAAAATGCAAGGTGCAAGTAAAATTAATGGCAAATGACAGCTATGGTCTAATTCAGCCACAGAGAAGATTATTAATGACGCAATGTAGCATTGCCAGTGTATAATCAGTAGGTATGGTGCTTCAAGATGATGTCACCAGGGAACTGAATCTCACCATCCCCTGGGTCTTCTAAAGTGCAAGGTGCAGGTAAAATTGATGGCAAATAGCCAATTCAGCATCTTAGAAAGAAAGCAGCTATGCTTATGTATTGCCATTATTCAACATAATCATATGGCCATGGAATGCATGACTAAAGAAAATACCAACAGGGCATATTTTGTGTCTGAGTACATCTCTCATAGTAGTCAAACTCCAAAGACTATGGTCAACTTTTTAAGGCAAGGAATCCAGTAAGGGTTATAAAAGCAGTGCACACCCACAGCTGGATCAAATAGAGATTTCTCAACTTTATAATCACTTTATTCAAGAGTTACGGGCTACATTTGTGGCCATCCATAGTTGAAAAGAAAGGCATTTTGATTTTGGATGATTTAAAATATTTTGACCTTTTAGAGCTGATGACTACTCATTTTGAGAGTAATTCGGTCAACTTGAAAAATTCCACAAAAGGAAGCAACTCCTACAGCTGAACTACCCCTTGCTTCTGGATTGTGTAGTCCTGAAATAGGATTCTGGACACAAAGTTTTAAGTTTCAAGGTTTGTTTTATGTTAGTAAGTGTATGCTAGTGGTTTGTTTGATTTCTTCTCAGATTATGCAGAATCTAGTATGTTTGTGTATTAGAAAATAGAACTTGTAACAGGAATTGGTAATAATGTCAATTACTTAGATGGTTTCTTGTTTGCGGGTCCTATTTAGATCATATGTGAGTAGTTGTTTCTTAGGCAGGGTAAAGTACTTTGGAATACCATTAACACAGGAAAAAATGGAAAGGACATTTGAGGATTTTGACACTTGTATTAAGCAAGACCTGATCACCACAACATCTCTCCTGCCAGATGACAAGATTCAGAGACTTGGGGTGCTGTGTGTGACAAAGAAAGTGACCTTGTGGCACATGCAGTTCTTGGTGGCTAGCCTATATTTTGTATTTTGTATCAGTCCAATGGGAGACTACCACTGCCATTTTGTAAGCCTCCGCATCCAGGGCAGGTGCAGAAGGGGACTATTTCTGTCCCATTATATCAGGAAGATCTGGGAGCTACCTGGTAAGGACTGGGAGGGTTGGGGTTGAGTTCTTGGAGGGGGGGGCAATGGGGTGGTAGGTTGGAATGGAGGTCTTGGGTTTGCTTTCCACCCTTTGGGGTACTAAAGGGGAGCTATACCAGGTGGTCTTCATGGGGGAGGGATTGGAGAGCAAGAGGGGATACTGTACTGTGTGTGTAGGGAAGATCAGAGTGGACTTACTGTGGGGGGATCAGAGTTAGGGGGAATTGGAGAGGGGGGTCATTACAGCTTTCACCACAACTTTCTATCCTCCCTTTCCTATGCCCAAGACCACATCCCCTGCCCCAGAAGGTAGTGTGGGTGCACCTGCAGTAGTTGTCAAAGCAGGCCATGCATCTCCCATGCTGTAAGTGTCTGCCATGTGCACTTAATACATGGCAAATGCTGGGCATGTCCTCTGCATTATTGCACAAGGTCTGAATCATAACTTATTTTTTAGATTGTTAGCATTTCTATACAGACATTTCAAAGTATGTTGTTGTTCATATTGAAAACCTGCGTATCAGCTGACAGGGTAATGTGGAAACTTTCAACTCTGTTTTTTACCAAAAGACACTTTGACTACTTTTACCTTTATTGCAATCTCTCTATCAGGATGTGCTAACCTCCTTATTTTGGTTGTGTCCTTCAAAGACACATTATTCTGAACCATGTGCTCCTGGGCAACTGTCAGTTTTCCCCCAATATCTGCTTTATCTCCTTTTTAAAGGTTAGTGTCAACAGCCTGGTTCCATCTTGGTTAAGGCAGAGCCCATCCTTCTGGAAAAGGCCTCCTCTTCCCCAGAATATTGCCAATTTCCAAATAAATCTAAAGCCCCTTTCCTCTCACCATTGTCTCATTCACACATTGAGACTCCAGAAGTCAGTCTTCCTCTTGGGTCCTGCACATGGAACGGGAGCATTTCTGAGAATGCAACCTTGAAGGTCTTGGATTTCAGCTTTCCATCTAAAAGCCTAAATTTGGCATCCATAGCCTCCCTCCCACACTTTACTATGCTGTTGATGCACGTGTTGATGCCCACGTGTACCAAGACAGCAGGCTCCTCCCCAGCACTATTTATAATCCTATTTAGGTAAAGCATGAGGTCCATCACCTTTGCACCAGGCAGACAGGCAAGTGATCAAAGGATCCTTTTAGCATGTTACAAAATGTCCTGGTTCTGTACATTTGCATTTTTAAGGTGTATTTTCTAATTAAATGCAATCAGAAAATTAACCATTTTCCATAGAGGATGGTATATGTTGTAAAAATATTCTATAATGTGGAAGAAAGTTTGAATGAAGATGTAATGTAGCTTAAAAATTAGCAATATGAACACAAATTTTAGCCAGAGTGCTAATTCAGAATTGTGATTAAGGGGAAGAAAAGGAGGAGAAGACATTGTTCTATTTATAAATTCCATCCAGAAAATTCTTTTAAATGAAAAGAGAGAACCAAAGTGCTAAGGATTTAGTGAACTACAATGACTCAGAGTGTAGCTGAAGGAAGGTCAAACTCAAGTGTTATTATGCTGATTCTACTGAAAATCAAGGCTAAGAAATGCATCCTTCAAACAGTTAGAATTATTTGCCAGTTTTATTGCATAGGGCCTAAGATTTTCATTTGTAATGATCTAAGTGAGGTGATAAAGAGAAGAGAAATGCACAGGGAAGGGGAAAGGATCTGTCTATATATCAAGCTTGAATTACCTTCTATCTCCAGTAAGGATAGTGGAGAAAAATTAATGAGAGAGAGGTTTTATGGATAGATATTGGAACCAAGGAGAATGAGAAACAAACTGTTAGATGATGTATGCTATAAACCACCACCACTGCAGAAAAAAAACCTAACTAGACATTCTTTGACAAGATAGGAATAACAGTTGTTAAGGAAAAAATAATAACAACCAAGAACTTTATTCAGACTCTAACCATACTATTTATTCAAGAACTTTATCTAGAAATTGAGGTAATGAAGTTACTAAACCAGGGAGGAAAGGTTTCTGGATTTCATTAAGGATAAGATGACACTGTCAGCAGGAAAGATCCCCGATGAGATTATAGGTTGTTTAAGATCTGATCCTTTGACACTAGGCAGCCAAAGGTCATGTGAGGAACTGTGACTATAGCATGATCTTATCCAAAATCAGGGCCAAAGCATAATGGAAGTAATTTTATGAAGGATTTCTCACACATGCATGCTAGTATAAACATGCAAAGGGCCTCTTACAAAATTACCTCTCATGCAAAAGTATGCTTGGTGCAATTAGGTATATAATCGTATGTAACTTTGGATGGGGCATATTCAGGAAAGGAGTTCTGGCAGATTATGGGCACAGTCACAATTCATATGTGCATTTTATAAAATACACATGTATGTGCATACATTGCGTGCTAACATTTACGCCTGCTCACGAGTAAGTGTAATTGTCTGCACCTTCAATACAGGCACTATTTTTACTGGATTTGTGCTAGTATTTTATAAAGACAAATAGGAAAAATAATAACTTTACCTTCCAGCTCTAGGAATTGTAATAATCAGCAATTTTAAGATAAAATTTAGGAGAGTTCTAACTGAGAAATACCCAGGTTCTCCCATTATTAATAAAGGCCAATGGATACATGGGTATTTTAGGAAAAAGAGCATCAAATTGACACATCTCAGGCCTTAACGGTATAAGCTGCCTCCTCTTCTGGGTCTTTCTAGTTACAATAGGAAAAATCCTAATCGAACAGTTCAGAAAGGGAATCGTGATATTTAAGAAATAGTCACATTATCTAGCCTGATCCAAGCTGGAGTCACAATTAATGTTGCAGATTTCTTTATCAAAGAGGAAACAAAAAAACACAATTGTTTGTCCACCATCATACTGTTACTCATCAGACCTCTTCTTCAAAGTAGGTAGGTAATAAACTCTAACAGGATGAGTCGATCCATCAAGGACCTTCAATAGTTTAAGTAAATATCTTTTAAACATATCGGGGGATGGACGGAACAAATGGAACTTTAGGATAGTTGATAACCCTAAGATTACAATTTCTGGTGGTGGTCTCCAAAACCTCAGTTTTGCTCTTCAAACTACTAATATTGTTAATCAAAAGAATTCAACTCCTGTGAGCTCTGGAACTTAGTCCGCAAGTACAATTACAGTTTAAAGAGTCAACTTTAGGAAATGGGATTGGATTTAGCTCATGCCTTTCTCAATGTTCAAGGTGAGTTACATTCAGGTATAGTAGGTATTTTCCTGTCCCCACAGGGATTAAAATCTAAGTTTGCACCTGAGTCAATGGAGGGTTAAGTGACTCGCCAAGGTCACAAGGACCTGGTTCTTAGCCCACTTCTTTAATTTTACATTTATCTGTAACTTCCACACTACATTAAAACAAGATATAAAATGAATCGGAAAAGACACAAAAGAAAAAGAGAGGATTTTTTTTTTTATGCAAGGGTCCTAGTCAGCAAAAGCTGAGGAGGGCATATTCAAATTGGTTTAATCAGTTAGCCAACCTGGTGAACAGTTAAACCACAGTTAATGGGATATTTAACAACACTAAACTTTTTAATGCCACCAAATATCTCCTGATACCCAGTTTCTTTGCCCCAATGGTAAGTTCATAATGTCAGAACTCAATGAGTGGAGTGGGGCGATACCAGATCAGGCAGCAGAGGTATTCAATCACTGGTCCGTTAGCTTAAACAAAGTAAAATTAAGGCCAAAAAAAGCTGGCCAAACTATTAGGCAGTTTAGCTATTCGGCCAGAAGCTAAAATTTTTTTATGTTTCACAGCAAGTTATATAAACAGATCTCAAGAACAGCAAGGGGGAATCATTTGCATTATCGGCAGCTAATCTGTTTATGGGTCACTTTGAGAGTGAATGGATAGTATTCTCCCTGTGGAGGCCCTTTCAGATATGTGTGTCCCTGGGCCGCCCGGAGATGTACCCAATTCTGCTCCCACAGGGGTTAGACATAGCTGGACTCCAGGACATGTTCCGATTCAGGTACCCTGGACATCCAGCCACATCTCCAGCTAGCTTAGCCAGGCTCCTGCATGGAGCCTCGGCGGCAACAGCAAACATTTTGTTCCCTGCAGCCCTACCCCTGATCAGGCCTGCCATGGCCAGGGTCAGGCTGCAAGGAATCCCCTGCACCCTCTCACCTGTTTGGTGGGCCCCAGCTCTGGCAGCCCCCAATGTCCAGAGGGACTTATTCCACCTCCAAAGTGGAATATGTCCCCCTTTTAAATGGCCGACTCCAGACATACAGGGCCAACTTCAGAATCGGACCTGTACATCCAGAGTAGGTGTCACACCCCAGGCCCGCCCTCTCTCCTCCCTTGGCCCGCCCCCTCCTTCCCCTGTACAGAGCTTCCCACACATCTCTGCTGTATCTGTGGGGAGCTCTGTGGGTAGAATCGTCATCCAAACATTTAGCGAGGATGAACTTCAAAACCAGTCGTCCATCCCCACTAAACGCCGCTCAGAATCTACCCCTTAATGAATTTATATTCTCATGGCACCAATTTATTGGTGATATTTTTATGTTGTGCACTGGAGACAAGATAAACTGGAACAATTTGTTAAATGGTTAAACCCTTGAAGTGATCATATACAGTTTGATGTAGAGTGGAACAAAAATAGTATTTCTTTTTTGGATATACTAGTTAAATATGAAAATCATAAGTTCTATACTATGGTGTATACCAAGAAAACAGATAAAAACTAATTTTTGTAGTATGGTAGTAATCATCCACATCATTTAAAGAATAGTTTGTCGTTTTCACAGTTTTTGCGATTTAGGAGGATATGTTCTACAGATAATGGCTATAAAGTAAAAGTATTACAAAATAAATTGATAAGATGAGGCTATCCAGAGCAAATTGTAAAGAGAACCTATAGAAGAGCATTATATAATAACCGTGCACTGTTGTTACAACATCCATTGAATGAAAAAGATTGTCTTGATAAAGAAGTGTATGCTTTGAGGTATTCATTGTCAGCATTTAAGATTACCAAGACAATAAAAAAATATTTGAACCTGTTAATATTGGACCCTGAATTGAAACATTACAATGTTGTGAGTTAGAAGTGGTTAAGAAGGTGAAGAGAGGGGGTGATAGAGCAGGAGTCTTGCTATAGGGAGAACACACTGGAGCCTGTGGGCTTAAATCAACAAATAGAGTGGAAAGCTATTTTCTAAATGAAAGTGGATTATGAGAACACCTGAAGGTAAGAAGTAATTGGAGTGATTAATTGGTCCTAATACTGTGTGGGAAAGACATGTGACTAACAAGAGTTAAACCTACAGTATTAGCTAACACAGAGGACTGGAAATTACCTTTGGGTATTTAAAAGAGAAAAAGTATGAGAAGGAAATTTTTTCTTTCCTATAAAACTACGGTTCTTGCTCTCGCATAAGGAGCAGCAAGGTGAAAGGAGTGAAGTCTGAAGTTAGTAGTAGAAGTGAAGGGCACAGATAAAAGTGATTAGCTAGAAGAGCGGAGTTCCCGAGGAGGGGTGTAGGGAGAGATAAGAGAGGAAAGGTAGTGAGGAGCTGCAGAGTGAACGCACTTATAGGTCAGCAGGAGAAGTTTGAACTGGATGCAGAAATGGATAGGAAGCCAATAAAGAGACTTAAGAAGAGGGGTAATATGAGCATGAGGAGGCTGGTGGAAGATTAGCTGTGAAGCAGTGTATTGAACAGACTGAAGGGGAGATAGATGATTTAGTTTGAGACCAGCAAGGAGTAGGATGCAATTCAAGATGGGAGGTGATTAAGGAGTGGATAAGTGTCTTAGTAGTGTGTTCAGAGAGGAATGGGCGGATTTTGTTGATGTTATAGAGAAAGAAAAGGCAGGTCTTAGCTATCAGATGGATGTGTGTGGAGAAGGAGAGAGAGGAGTCAAAAACGACCTCAAGATTGCAAGTCGAGGGACCAGGGAGGAGTAGAGAATTATCCACAGAAACTGAGAAAGGTGGAAGAGTCATGTGGGAGTTATGCAAAGCATTGATGGGCCGATAAAGAAAGACTAACATGCCCTTTGTGCGCAGATAACGCAACTTATAAGCAAAGGTTTTGACATGACAAATGCAGGAAAGAGACTGACATGCATGTAAACAGCAAAGGAAAAGTATGCGCACACAGAAACACCAATTGTATTTAAATTATAGGCAAATGAGCTTTATATATTATAATAGAATGCTAATATTGTCTGCATCTGATGCAGAGAAACACGTAGAGAATTAAATAACAAGCCGAAGCACCAATACCTCTACGCCTGGGTCTGAGGTAGCATAAACATCTTGCATGTGCCTCTGACAGTATTTTGATGGCATCAGAGACTTTCCCTGATGCCTGGATCATCTGAGGTGAAGTGTCAAATTTTCCTTCAGATGATCCAGGCATTTGGGAAAGCCTCCGATGCCATCAAAATACTGTGGAGGGACCGCTGCTCCTGACATTGACCCCCCTGACAGAAACCAAATCCCTGGTGGCCCAGCAGCCCCGACTGCCCCACCAACCTAATTTTAAAAAAACCCTGGTGGCCCAGGAGCCCCCACACCCCCAAACCCCCTCCCCCTCCCGGTACCTTTATGATAGAGCTGAAGCATTGCCTACACAATTCTGCCCCTACGCAACCAACTTGAAAAAAGGTGGCACTTGACCCCGCATGGTGCATCCTGGGACGCACTGGGCAGGGTCAGACTGCCATATAATGTAGAAATCATAGGCCAAGATGTGCAAGTCTTGTAGCATAGTTTCTCCCCCCATTCTGAAATACGCCCATGGATTTGTCTAAGTACCCGATTCTGAGGCTATGCAATTTGGGGACCTCCACATTTGTAAAATTGCCTACACCTATGCAAATACCCAGCCTTAATATCTGCATAGGGTCTGTCTTCAGAATCGGTTACTGAGACATTCATATTTCAAGATAGAGATGGTACAGATTCCAAGAATGTGCACTGTTGCCATGTCCCTGGACTTTTGAATATTCCGCTCTGGACATTCCAGATTCTAACTAGATGCCCCTGCTAAAATTACACTTCACATTTGCTGGCTGCCTCTGTTGAATATGGCCACCTAAGGTCTTAAATTAAGGCTCCTAAGTTAGGCTCCTAAATTTGTACCCTATTTTCAGCCACACTTAGGAACCTAAGTTTTCAGCTGAAAATTCATCTTAATTTAGGGTCTTAAAATGTATGCTCTAAACTTAGGCTACCATTCCTTTTCCTAAACTTATGAGCCTAACTTAGGTGCCTAATGCTGAAAATCGGTGCTAAATCCAAAGGAGGGATATTCAGCAAGGACAGCTAGCACTAGTACAGCAGCTAGCCATCGCTGCTGAACTTTGCACCCAAATATTCAATGCCAGGGTCATACCCGGCCATCTGAATTGGGTTGGCCCAACAGAGTTGAATCTAACTGGGCAGCGTCAATATTCAGCTGCTGCCTGGTTAGTTTCAGTAGTGAAAGCTAGGTGAACCTTTCAGGTACCTAACCTTTGTAGCTTTGGGATAACCAGCTAGCAGCTGACTATTGCTGCTAGCTGTTTATCCCCAGATGCAGCCTCCAATCCACCTCTGGAATGACCTGATGCTAGCCAGCCAGCATCAGGGAGGTCAGTGGCAGCACTTGGGGATGTTCAGTGCTAGGATGGCTGAATATCCTTCAGAGCACCATTTAGGTGGTTTGAAAGTCAGAAAACCACCTAAATGGCTTTGAAAATGCCCCTTTCTAACTTTATCCCCCACCTTAAATCCACCCCTTTGCCACCCATTTTTTATGCTCCTACATTTAGGACTTAGTGAATTTTTAGTAAAATTTAGGCACTCAGTGCTAGTAAATTTTCAAAGAGCTGAATTTAGGAGCATAACTCTCAAAACTAGGAGCATGAATCCTTTGAATATTGGGCCCAAGGAGGCACATTTCATAATGAGACGTCTAAGTGCAATCTTGGACATCAAAGCCAGAACATCTGATAAAAAAGGCAAACACATGCAAGTTTAGGCACAATTTCGGAAATGTGATATGCACATGTATCAAACGTCTATATAGACATGTCTGTGATGGCCATGTGCAGATCTTCAGACGTTCAAATCCTGACTAAACCTTTTAACAACTGGGATGGTTCGATTCCTTTCTCCATATATTTTCTAAAATATGCCTTCACATCTTATTCATTTGTTGAAAAGCGACAAAATCTTTTAGAAAGTGAAAAAGCAAGAAGAAATCTTAATTTTAATCTCTAAATTGTGAAACTCAATATAAGATAGTAATCAGATAAACTAAACTATACTATCAAATCAATACTAATTTAAGACACAGGAGACCTGATAGTTAAAGGATTTATGCTCCTAACATTTCTGGTACAGGTAGCTAGCTGCCTTACATCTTCCTCACTAAAGACTGAATCAAAGTATTCACGTGAAAGCACATTTTAGAAAGGCTACTTCTATGACATCCAAGTGAAAGCATCAGCAATTCTATGTCAATCTTAAAGGAGAAGGTGGACATGTGTAAGTCTAATCTAAAAATGGCACATTCCCATCCCTCAGGATAGATATGTGTGTCAAAATCAAACCAAGAAACAGGTACACCCGTGGACAGACATCCATTTGCTGTGGGAGATGCTATTTTAGAATCATGCACCTGTGCAAAATCAGTGAAGGAGCTCTGGCAGCTTGCACATGTACATGCTGGTATTTCAGAACATGCACATTTAAATGATGGCAATTTAAATGGGAATAACGAGTGAGGTGATCAAATCTGCAGATGACACAAAATTATTCAATGTTGTTCAAATGCAAGAGCACTGTGAAAAATTGCAAGAGGACCTTGATAAATAGGAAGACTGGACGTTTAAATGGCAGATGAAATTTAATGTGGACAAGTGCAAAGTTATGCAGTTAGGAAAGAACAACCCAAACTATGGTTACATGTAAGGTCCCATATTAGGAACCACCACCCACAAAAAAGATCTAAGTATCATCGTGGATAATATGTTGAAACCCTCTGCCCAGTTTGCAGCAGTGGCCAAAATAGCAAATAAAGTACTAGGAATCATAAGGACAGGAATGGAGAATAGTAACATAGTATATGATGGCAGATAAAGACCAGTATGGTCCATCTAGTCTGCCCAGCAAGCAACAGCAAAGATGTTATAATGCCTCTGTATCACTTCATGGTCTGACCGCACCTTGAATATTATGTGCAATTCTGGTCATAAGAACATAGTTTGTCAACTTTTATGAGAATTTGTGAATAGCATCTGTTACAATATGTTCAATATGTTCGAATGTGCACCACTGTTTGATGTGTTTCCTGTTACCATCCTGAGTTATTTGTAAACCATCTTGACTTGTAGAAAGATGGCATAAAAAAACCTGCTAAATAAATAAATAAAATAAATATAGCAGAATTAGAAAAGGTACAGAGAAGAGCCACCAAAATGGTACAGTGGATGGAATGATACCCCTATTAGGAAAGGCTTAAAAGATTAGGGCTTTTCAACTTGGAAAAGAGATAGCTTAGGGGAGATATGATAGAGGTCTATAATGAATAGAATGGAACGGGTAAATGTAAATCGGGTGTTTATGCCATCAGAAGTAGAAAGACTAGGGGACATGCAATGAAGCTACAGTGTAACCCGTTTAAGACTAAGAAGGGAAAATATTTTTTCACTCAACGCATAATCAAACTCTGGAATGTAGTAAAAACTGTTAGTATGGCTGGGTTTAAAAAAAGGTTTGGGCAAGTTCCTGGAGGAAAGGTCCACAGACCATTATTAAAGAGGACACAGGAAATCCACTGCTGACCCCTGGACAAGCATGGTGGAACCTGTTTGCCTTTTTGGGAACCTGCAAGGTACCTGTGACCTAGATTGGCCACTGTTGGAAATAGGACACTGGACTTGATGGACCTTGTTCTGACCCAGTGTGGCATTTCTTAAGTTTTTATGGCATGCACACATGCACAGTATCTTGGTCATTTTGCAAACTGAGACATCCCCACCACTCTTCATTAATTATGGAATATGCAATGTTTACCAAAGTAACGTGGAGAGGGAAATAAACATTGGGTAATAAAGAGGATTCCCCCTTATGTCCTCCTATAAAAGGTCAGGCTAAAATGAGCACTTTCTAAAAACCTAAATATGCCAGGGAGCAGGTATTAATACAGAAATGGATAATTTCCATTGCCCACATGCAAACCCTATATGAAATCAAAGATACATGTGTATCTTATTTCTCCATCAAAATACACACCCCAGAGACACACCCAGCATGCCCCCATGTGATATCCCTGATTGTGGCATTCGATCTGGATATGATTTCCACATACGAGTTCACACATGAAAATCATGAATAGGTTTTTTTAAATAACCCCCTTAACCTCTCAGCTATGGTTGTGCTCTCCCTGAATAATGCCTTTTGCCCCTTGATGGTCCAGCTGTCCCCTTCTTAGGCTTCTTGCTTCAAATGCAGGACTGTACCAAGCTAGAGATGCACCCTGGACGACTAATGAATCTAGCACCCGCCATCCACCCAGTCATGTTCAGTAACTCACTCTTTTTGAGCTTCCTGGAAGTCCAGAGATGATATCAGCGTCCCCTTATGTGCTTGCACTCTGTGCGGTCGCACTGCTTGCATAGCCATTGGTATGGCCCTGTTAAATGTAACTAAAAACATTATTATGAGTTTTTACCTTTATGGCAAGTTTCTTTACAATAATCTTTTTGCATTCCTTATCAATATTTTGCATCTAACTTTCTAGTGATAATACTGTTTTCTATTTCTTCAATACAATACAGCAACTGTGGATCCCGCTCTATCAACAATTAGCCACCTGACTGAAGACCAAACAGTTTAGATCAACTACCTAGAAGGTTACCCTGTCGGTACTTAACAACATTTCTTCAGTTGGATCCTTTTGCTTTGGTTGTTCTTTTGGCTATAATAGCCTCTTCAACCTCATTGTTTTACCATGCCAGCTGTCATTTGGCCTTTCTCCTGCCTTTTTCAATATGAAGAATACATTTGCTTCTCAAGATCAAGGAACATAGGGGCTTGTTTACAAATCCGCGGTAGCGGTTTCCGATCGTTATCGGAGCCGCAGCCCCATTGATTTCAATAACAATCGGAAACCGCTACCGCGGCTTTGCAAACAAGCCCCATAGTTTAAAGTGGGCCTGCACCTTAACATAAAGAAGACAAAGATCCTGACAACTTGAAAAATAAATAAGTTCATTGTTGATGGAAAAGAAATTGAAATAATGGACAACCTTAACCTGCATGGATCAATAATCAATAAAGAAATGACAAGCAAACAAGAAATTTGATGACGCATTGCTCTTGGTAGAATGGCTAAGAAGGACCTAGACAAGATTCTCAAGAGCAGAGATGTCTCTCTCTGTACAAAGATTCAACCTGTCCAAGCCATGATATTTTCAATAACATCTTTTGGATGTGAAAGTTGGACACTGGCGAAGAATACTGTGTATAACATGGACTGTCCAAAGAACAAACCAGTCAGTACTAGAGGAGATCAAACCAAAGCTTTCTTTAGAAGCTCAGATGACAAGACTTTGACTTTCATATTTTGGACACATCATGCGAAGAGAAAGATCATTAGAGAAAGACATCATGCTTGGCAAGGTTGAAGGTCAACCCAAAATAGGAAGGCCAGCAATGAAATGAATTGATACAATAACAGAGCTAGGGTGGCCACTCTATCAACAATGAGCCACCTGAATGAAGACCAAATACATTTTAGGACAGCTATTCAGAGGGTCGCCATGAGTTGACACTGACTCGACAACACTTAACAACAACAGAATACATCTAGCCTGGACTTCTAAGATGGTATTTTTAAATAACATTGAAGGCTGATGTAAAACCTTACCTTTGCAGCTGCTTCTTTAAGGTGTTTTTTTAACATTTTCCTCAATTGTCATGGTTTCTTTTTGAATGATAAATGCTAGTTATTATGATCACTACTGCCAGGTGGCCCCAAAACCATTACCTCTCACACAGAATCCTATGTTCAATTAAGGCTATATCTAAAATAGAACCTAAGGGAAAGCTGACAGTCTGTTCCTGAACTATCTGTACAATGAACCACTTATATATTTCATTTGGGAACTTTACCTCCCTAGCATTTCCTGATGTGACATTTATCTAGTTACTACTGGGGCAATTGAAATCACCCATTATTATTGTGTTGCCAAATTTAGAAGCTTCCTTTACTTCTGTTAACATTTCATCATCTATCTGTTCATTATGACCAATTGGATTGTAGTATTGCCCTACCATTGTTCTCAATCCCTTCACATACTGTATGGAATGTCTATCCATAAAGATTCCATGGTGCATGTGGTTTCCTGAAGAACTTGAATTCTGTTTGATTCAGTGCCTTCTTTAACATATATTGCTACCTAGCCACCAATTTGTTTCACCCTATCATTGTAGCCTGTTATCTCAATTTCCCATCGGCTATCCTTTTTCCACCATCTCTGAGATGCCTTATATATCTGTCTCTTCATTAAGTTCTATATATTCTTACTCTGCTGTTTACTTAAAGGCATTGGTGCTACTTTTATCTTCATTGTACCTCTTTATCAGGAGGTCCTAAATTCCCTTTTTTTATAGCATCCTTCAGCGATACCTTACACCAAACCATGAACTTAAGAGTTACTGTCATCTTTCCCTCAGGTTTTACTGCATCTACTGTAAACAAAGAAATGTTTAACTAAACCCAAACCCAAGCCAAAGATTATAACAGCACATCTGAATATATAAAAAGTTCCTTTGAAAAATGAAAAAGCTGTGTAGAAAAAGTAATCTGGTGCTGCAGCAACAGACCCCATTTAACGAAAAACATAATGCAAGACCAATTGGAGGATGGATGTGCATGGACTCTTTTCTATTAATGTAAAAAAAATTAAACTTCAATTCTAATATTGACAATTGAATTTCATCCTTCATGAGTCATTGTCTTACTCAAAGGGGTGATTGATTAGTGTGACTATGATTATTATTGGATTTTGAATCACTGCAGTCAATGTGCATGTTCTAACTTCTAAATCACAAAATTGTATGGGGGGGTTTTCCCATTAGGCGAGCTTTGCTAAAATTGTGACATATACCTACTTAAATAAGAGGATGCTTCTTTTGCTAATACAGATGATCCTAAATATAAATCCCCCATACGAGGGGCATTTCTGAAGGGGTTGCTTTCAAATTAAACTGCTGTGAAATTACAGTGATGCTAAATCACACAAAGAGTTTTCATTTTAATTTTGCATAATCTGGTTTATCTAGATGGGCTTAAGGGTCTGCCATGTTTGCATAAAACTTAAGCTCACTAATTCAAAACCTTCTGGTTGCAGCTTTTAAGATTGGAAACCATTCACAGTTCACTCTTCCAGTTGCATAAATTGTTGGGTCATCACAGGTAATCTATAGATTGCCTGATTTAAGGAAGGGGGGGGGGGACCCTGTGCGTTAGCGCTGCCTCCCGCATGGTTTCACTGCCCTCTCCACTGCCCACTGTGGAAGAATTGGTGGAGAAGTGGCCTTCCTCCACTGTACCTCCTTTGTTCTTTCTCTTCCCTTTCTTCACTATCCTGAATCTCTGCTGATTCAACTACACTCCTGTCTCACTGTTCATTTTTTTCTCCTTTACCCCCTCCTGCTTTCAGTCCTAGGCCCCCAGTTTCAGTCCTCCTCCAGTCCCTACCAGCATCAATTCCCTTCCAGTCCTTCAGCATTAGCCCTTTTCCATTCCTAACCCCCCAACATCAGTTCCTTTCCAGTCCCAGTCCTCCATTCCCAAACCCTGGCCATTTCCAGTCCTAACCCCTAGTATCAGTCCTCCATCAGTCCCTACCAGCATCAGCTCCCTTCCAGTCCCCAAGCATCAGCCCATTTCAGGTCATAATCCCCCAATATCAGTTCCCTTCCAGTCCCAGTCCCTCTCCCCAGGCCATTTCTAGTCCTAAGCTTCCAGTATCAGTCCTCCTCCAGTCCCTCACAGCATCAGCTCTCTTCTAGTCCCAGTCCCCGATCCTCTGCTCATGTCCAGTCTTAACCCCCCTCCCCCCGTATCAGTTCTCTTCCAGTCCCTCCCAACATCCGGTCCCTTCCAGTTCCAGTCCCCATTCCCCACAATTAGCCTATTTCCCATCCTGCCCACCCTTTCCCATTCTAGCCTATAGTCCTTCCATTTCATTCTAGACCCCGTTCCTATTCCAGCCCCCATTCCCCCCCCCCCAGCAATACACCAAAAGGAGCCCTGCACCTGTTCAGCTTCAGAGGGCACTGAGGAGGTCCAAAGACCCATCTCACCTCTGAACAGCCACAGGAGTAAAGAGTAGTATTTGTCTTCTCTCCCACAGCTGTGATAAAAAGGATCTCACTGGGACACTGAGTGCCAGGTGGTCAAATTTGACGTGCCTCTGATTAATCTCCTGGCACTCAGCTGCGGGAGACAAGGCAAACACCACTCTTTATTGCTGTGGCTGTTCAGAGGTCAGCCAGGTCTTTGGGCCTCCCTGGCTCCCTCTGCAGCTGGTCAAGCTCAGGGCCCCCCAAGGTGCGGGGCCATGTGCGAGCAACATTCCCACACAATGGACGGGATGGCCCTGCAGACCTGGCATTTTCAACTTCAGTCTGCTCTTGATCACATTGCCCCTCTTCACCCAAAATGCCCTTAGAGAAAAGGCTGGCACCCCTGGTACCACCCAGGTCTACATGTTTAAGAATCCCACATGCGCAGTGCTGAAAGTCAATGGCACACTGCCGATTCAGAAGCCATCTTTTGACACTGTCACTCTCTCTATGTCCATGATTACATCCACCAAAAAGGACTATTACTATCACTCCAGGACTCTATATTCCATTTTTACTCCTGCCACCCACATCATACTCTCCAGACTGTCTACCATCTCCTAATCTGTTCGCTCAGTCTTTTCTTGAGAAGGCCAACAAACGTCATTCTGCCTTTCCCACATCCCCACCTGTCCCAAACACCTGACTTTTCATCTTCCCAATCCCTAATCCATATTTGGGGCTCCTTTACTCCCATCTCTCTTGCCACTCATTCTAAATTTGTTTCCACTTTTCGCAAGGCTACTTGCTCCTTTGATCCCATTCCCTCTGAATGACTATCCCATAGCGCTCTTGATCTCCTCCCTCCTGCCCTATCTAACAATAGCTTATCCTCTGACATGTTCCCCAGGCCTGGAAGAATGCTCTCATTCATCCCATCCTTAAAAATCCCTCACTCGATGCCACCATTCTGACCATCTACAGACCTGCATCCAATCTATCTTTTCTAGCCAAAATCCTAGAAAAACTTGTCTTTTTTTCTCAGCTTGCTTTCCACCTTGACAACACTAATGCTCTGCACACCCATCAATCTGGTTTCCAGCCTGGCCGCAGCATGGAAACCATTTTACCATCCCTCCTCAGCGAAGTTCATGAATCTATGAAGAGAGGCAATATTTCCCTCATTGTCTCTCTTGATCTATTTTCCGCTTTTGATTTGATCAGTCACTCTTTTCTGATTTCCTACCAAATTATTTTGGATTATGCAACATTCTTCTGCTGGTTCAGTCTCTGTTCTTTCTAATTCCTCCACTTCTACTTCTTTCTCCCTTAACTGCAGTGTTCCAAAGAGTTTTCTTCTGGCCCCCTCTTATTTAAAAGCTTGTTTTCCCCCTGGCCCTCCTTATTCAACAACTAGGCATTTCAACATATTACTATGATGACAATATCTTACTCATTCTGCACACAGATGCACTATCCTCTGATCTTTCCCCACTTAAAACCTGTCTCAATCGCATAGTCACCTGGTTACAAAGAAGTCACCTGGAGCTCAACCCCAGCAAAACTTCAGCCACTTGAATAACAGGGACTGCTTTTGCACTTTCTTCTGCTCCGCTTCTCTAAGATGCTCCTATCTCACTGGTCCCCTTTCTCCGATACCTTGGCATTATCCTTGACTAGGGTCTGACCTTTCATGAGCACATCAGTGCTGCCATCCGCTCCTCTTTTCTTTCTCTCTGGTGGATTAAGGCCATTTGCCCTTTTCTTTCTCCCTCAGCTCTGACCACTCTTCTGCTTTCCCTCATTATATCTTGACTAGATTACTATAATGCCATTTTCCGTCTTCTTGCTCACACTTCCCCATTTTGATCAAGTTGCCCCCTGTTGATCTACTATCATTATCCACTCTTTAATCACCTTCCATCTCAACTATTGCAACTTCCTCCTTGCTGGTCTCCCTCTGAATTATCTCTCTGCCCTTCAATTTATTTAAAACTCAGCAGTGTGGATAATCTTCCGCCAGCCCCTATATGCTCATATAACCTCCCTTCTCGTCACTTCATTGGTTCCTCTTCCATTTCCGTTTCCATATGCAGTTCAAATTTCTCCTCCTGACCAATAAATGCATTCATTCTGCTGCTCCTCTCTACCTCTCCTCTCTCATTTCTCCCTAAACCCCTCCTGGTAAACTCTGCTCTTCTGGTGGATTGCTTCTCTCTGTGCCATTTTCTTCCACTGCCAACTCCAGAATTCAATCCTTTCAGATTGCTATTCCTTATGCCTGGAATAAACTACCTGAGTCTGTACATCAGGCTTCTTCTCTGCCCCTTTTTCAAACCCATGCTAAAAGGTCACCTCTTTGAGGCGGCTTTTGGATCCTGATCTGCTTAATCTCCTAAGTGTCTTCTTAGCTTTCCTTAGTTGTATCCTTGTTCACAGCTGTTGTATTGTCTGTCTTGACCTGATTGTAAGCTATGATGAGCAGGGACCATCTTTTTTACATGTATCTATACAGCACTGTGTATGCCTGGTAGCAGTGCTGTACAGATACATGATCAATAGTAGCAGTAGTAGTATCATTGGTTGCCTATCTACTACCACATCCGACACAAAATTCTAACATTGGTTCATATACTACTAGAGCATCATGCCCACTTAAACTAATCATACCAGCAAGAAATGTGTTCTGTAATTACGTAAAGTATGTATATATGTAAAGCCGCTTCTTATGCAATCAAATGTATATATGTAAGATTCCTCTCAAACAAATCAAATGTAAACTTGTAACCGTTTGCTATGCTTATTACCCATCCCTGCAATCATACTGTATGTTCTAATTCTGGCCTGTACAGCCTCTCCCTTATGTATAGAAAACCGCTGCTGATCGCTGGAAGTAGCGGGATACAAGTGTACGCTAAATAAATAAATAAATAAATAAAATAAGGTTCTGCACACAAGAACCCCATCCTCCCTTTTGTCTCTCATTATTCCACACACCCCTCATCTCTCGCTCAATTATAATCGTCTTCATCTCCCATCTGCTGCTCATGCTAGGTATGAATCAACTCAACACTCTGCTATTTTCTAGGTCTCAGCTTCTGGAATAGCCTTACCCCTAACCTTCATTTGGAAACCTCATTCACCAAATTCAAATCTCCCTCAAAACATTCCTGTTCAGCAAAGCCTTTGACACCCCTGACAGATAGTATCCCATTCCCTGTACCTCCCTAGTTCTCTCTCCCCCTCTCTCGCTTCAGTGTGATTGTGATCTTGTCCTTTCTATCATGTTATGGATTTGCGTTTCTTCTTCTCTCTTATTATCTTGTTTTTATTGTAAACCGTCTTGATATCTACTGAAGGGCAGAATATAAAATTTTAATAAAACATAATTAAATGGATCTAGAACGCACTAAATTATTTAAGGCGCACTAATGAACTGATTTGCACTAAGATCTGAAACACGCTAAACTAAAAAAAGAAAATCTTAAATTTATATATTGCAATAACATTAAAAATAAAAACAGAAGACAAAGGCTGCAGAGATATGGAGAAACCAGTAAGGAGACATATCCAAATAAAACATTTGGGAGTAGCAAAAGTGGAGATAGAGGAAGTTGAGAGTACCTGGAGGCTACAGGGAGCAGTGCTGAGGATTTCCTTTCCCCTCCATCAGTGAGATACACCTCTGCCCCACAATCCTATTGACATCATCAGCACAGGACTGTCAGGGTTATTTTATGAAGGTCTGGCTGTACAGTAGTAGGTGGCTGCAGGAGCATGGCCTGAGGGGGCATGACAAAAGGGGAACACCCCTTTGAAGCCCCTTTGGAGCACAAGAGGAATTTGAGGCAGCCATGAATTGTGGTTAATTTCTTTCTAATCAGGCTATTTTGAGAAGGGGATTTTTTTTTAAAATTTCTGCTTTTAAATTTAGTGCTCGTCTATATGATTCAAAGGAAGAGGAAAGGTAAGGGCTCCAAGACCCCAATGGCCTCTATAGGTCAGCTCTCAAAGGCCAATATCATCCTTCTGGACTCCCATCAGCATAGATGTCCCCAGAATCAGGAATTTCTTTGAGCTCCAAGGGCCCAGTCACGCCAACTCTTCCTAAGGGACAGGGTCCTTCAAAATTATAAGATGTGGGAGGTCCCCTCCTGTTCAACTCCTAATATGGAGCACAGAAGCGAAGAGAAGACCATGCCCTCATTGGATTTGCTTGTTCGGTATGTTTCTGTTGTTCCATCTCCTGTTTCCTCTCTATAAACAAGGCCTTCTACAGAGGAGTCCACATCTGTAGACTCTTTCTTTAAAGAATATATGGAAGAACTGAATATGTGTTTAAGAACACTGTATCACAATTGTGTCAATTTTCACTAAAGACTGCTTCTTAAGATGGAGAGGTGAACAGCGCTATTAAAGTAGTTGTAGGAAATTTGAAGACTTTGGGTCAACTTTGAGCATGTGAGAGGTAGCTGCTTTGAAAGACAGTACGATTATACATCGGAAAATGGAGGCATTGGAAAATGCATGCTAGAAATTTATGCATCTTGAACTTTCCAGTTACCTGAGATGTTCTTGAGCTTGCATCAGGATGGTGATATAATCTAAGAGCTCCATCAAAATCCCTCATTAAATATTTTAATTTTACTCCCATTAACAGATTATTATATATCTTTGACCTGGTGTGAGATGACAAATACTAAACAGCAAAAAGGTGAGAGGAATTTGCTTTAAGTGACCTAAAGCAGATCCTCCATCACCAATTAAACCTGGGCTGGAGGAAGATGCAATGGCAGCAATTATGCAGCAGTTTGATAAAGTCAGATCAGTCCTACTAACAAATACCTGAGCAGTATAATAGATCAAGGCTGAGCTCTCAAAGATATGTGTGCAATTGTCTGCATTTTCAGTGAGGTTGGATGAGATAGAATCTTATACTGGGGTTCTAGAAGATATGGCACAAATGCTGAAAGAATCAGCTAAGAAGCTAATGATGCTTCAATCGGAACTGGAGGACATTGAAAATCATACTAGATGGAACAATTTAAAGAATATTGGCCTTCCCAAGAATGTCAAAGGAGAAGACCTGGTGGTATTTGTGGAAAAGTGCTTACTGTAGTAACTCCAGATTCCGTTTTTCAGGCCTTTTAAAATAGAAAGAGTTGACTGAATCCCCACACAGAAGTGAGCAGTGACCCAACATACAGAAGACTGTGGAGAAAGACAAATATTAAAACAATAGAATGACCCATGGCTTATCTAAACCAAAGAAAATATAACCCTTAGAAGCTAAGGAATAGGGATGGTACAGTCAGACTAAGATTTCTTTAAAAACTATTGATTCAATATTCAGAAGCATCTGCTATCCTTATAAATACCACTGACCAGAGGCACTATCTCAATAGCACTGCTGAATATCATTACAGACCACTTTGACACTAACATAAGAACATAAAAAATGCCATGGTCCCTCAAGCCCAGTATCCTGTTTCCAGCAGTGGCCAATCCAGGTCATAAGTACCTTGCAGGTTCCCAGAAGGCATGCAGGTTCCACATTGCTTGTCCCAGGGCAAGCAGTGGATTTCCCAGGTCCTCTTTAATAATGGTTTATGGATCTTTCCTCCAGGAACTTGTCAAAATCTTTTTTAAACACAACTATACTAACAGCTTTTGCTACATTCTCTGGTAATGAATTCCACAGTTCGATTACGCATTGAATGTAAAAATATTTTCTCTTATTAGTCTTCAATGGGTTACATTGTAGCTTCATTGTGTGTCCCCTAGTCTTTCTACTTTTTGATGGCATAAACAACCAATCTATGTTTACCCATTCCATTCCATTCATTAATTTATAGACCTCTAACATGTCTGCCCTAAACCATCTCTTTTCCAAGTTGAAAAGCCCTCACCTTTTAAGCCTTTCCTCATAGGGGTATCTTCCCATCCCCTTTACCACTTTGGTGGCTCTTCTCTCTACCTTTTCTAATTCCACTATGTCCTTTTTAAGATATGGCAACCAGAATTGTACACAATATTCAAGGTGCGGTGGCACCATGGAACGATACAGGGTAGGGCTGAATAGCCAATTTTTCCAATGGAGTAAGGTGAATAGTGGAGTTCCCCAGGGATCTGTGCTGGGTCTGCTGCTTTTTAACATATTCGTAAATGACCTGGAAATGGGAATAACGAGTGCCATAGCCAAATTTGCAGATGACATAAAGTTATTCAAAGTTGTTAAAACCCAAGAGGATTGTGAAAAAGTTGTTAAAACCCAAGAGGATTGTGAAAAATTGCAAGAGGACCTTGATAAATTGGAAGACTGGGCATTCAAATGGCAGATGAAATTTAATGTGGACAAGTGTAAGGTTATGCACCTAGGAAAGAACAACCCAAACTATGATTACATGATGCAAGGTTCCACATTAGGAACCACCACCCAGGAAAAAGATTTAGGTGTCATCATGGATAATACATTGAAACCCTCCATCCAGTGTGCAGCGGCGGCCAAGAAGGCAAATAAAATGCTAGGAATCATAAGGAAAGGAATAGAGAATAAAACAAAGGATACTATAATGCCTCTATATCGTTCCATGGTGCAACTGCACCTTGAATATTGTGTGCTATTGTGGTCGCCTTTTCTTAAAAAGGATATAGCATTATTAGAAAAGGTACAGAGAAGAGCCACCAAAATGGTAAAGGGGATGCAAGGATACCCCTATGAGGCGAGGCTTAAAAAATTAGGGGCTTTCAACCTGGAAGAGAGACAGCTGAGGGGAGATATGATGGAGGGCTATAAATTAATGAATGGAGTAGAACCGATAAATCTAGATCAATTCTTTGGGCCATCAAAATATAGAAAGACTAAGGGACATACAATGAAGCTACAATGTAACCTGTTTAAGACTAAGAGAAAATATTTTTTCACTCAACACATAATCAAATCTGGAATTCATTACCAGAGAATGTAGTAAAAGCTTTTAGTGTAGTTGGGTTTAAAAAAGGTTTGGACAAATTTCTGGAGGAAAGGTCCATAAACCATTATTAACAAGGACCCAGGTAATCCACTGTTTGCCCTGAGACTTGCATTATGGAACCTGTATGCCTTCTGGAAACCTGCCAAGTACTTGTGGCCTGGATTGGCTACTGTTGGAAACAGGATACTGGGCTTGATGGACCTTGGTCTGACCCAGTATGGCATTTCTTATATTCTTAAATACTTGTAATACCTATTCCCAGTTTATCAGTATTTCTTTCAATTTTTCTGATATATCACATTTAAATACCATTTCAGGCATGGGTAACTTCCTTACATATTCTTCAGTAAAGACCAAAGCATAGAATTCATTCAATCTCTCCGCTATGGCATTGTCCTCCCTTAGCACACCTTTTACCCCTCCATCATCTAATGGTCCAACTGACTCTCATAGGTTTTTTGCTACAAATATACTTAAAAAACGTATTATGTGTTTTTGCTTTCCTGACAAACTTTTTTTTCAAATTCTCTCTTTGCCTACCTTATCAGTGCCTTGCATCTAACTTTCCAATACTTATGTTGTTTCCCATTTTCGTCAATTGGCTCCTTATTCCATTTCCTGAAAGGAGTTTTTTGTGTTGCTACAACAGCCCCTCTGATCTCACCTTTAAACCATGCAGGCAGTTTTTTGGCCTTCTTTCCACTTTTTATTAAAGCGTGGAATACATCTGTTCTGGGCCTCCAAGATAGTATTTTTAAACAGCGTGCATACTTGATATAAATCTTTAGCCTTTGCAGCTGCCCTTAGTTTTTTCTTGTCTATTTTCTTCAATTTATCATAGTCTCCCTTCGTCCTTCTTTCATTTATTAAATCAAACACGATCACTCTATGATCACTATTGCCAAGTGGCCCTAACACCCTTTTCTCTTGCACTAGATCCTGTGTTCTACTAAGGAGTAGGTCCAGAATAGCTTCCCCTCTTGTCGGTTCATGAACCAGTTGCTCAAAAAAGCAGTCATTTATTTCATCTAGAAACCTTATCTCCCTAGCATGTCCTGCGGTGACATTGATCCAGTTGATACTGGGGTAAATGAAATCACCTATTATTACTGTGTTGTAACTTTTATTAGCTTCCCTGATTTCTCTTAGCATTTCATCATCCATCTGTTCATTCTGACCAGGCAGTCGGTAGTACACCCCAATTGCTATCGCCTTCCCCTTTTGCATAGGATTTCAATCCTGCAAAACTTTAATCCTGTGTGACTCAATGCCCTCTCTAACATAGAGTGCAACCCCTCCACCAATTCGATCTACCCTATCATTGCGATATAGTTTGCACCCAGATACCACAGTGTTCCATTGGTTGTCCTCCTTCCACCAGGTCTCTGAGATACCAATCATATCTAACCTTTCATTTAGTGACATATATTATAGCTCTTCCATCTTATTTTTTAGACTTCTAGCATTTGCATAAAGTCATTTTAGAGGTTGTATTTTATTCATATTAATCTGGTTCAGTTGATAGGGGTAATTTTGAATCTTTCAGCTCTGTACTTAAGGCATCTGGGTTACTTTTATCTTTTTTAGAACCTCTCTATTGGGATATCCTACCTTCCCTCTTTTGATGGTATTCTTCAAGGATTCATCATTCCGAAACATATGCTCTTAGGTGACTGTTGGTTTTCCCCTATTATCTAGTTTAAAAGCTGCTCTATCTCCTTTTTAAAGGTTAATGCCAGCAGTCTGGTACCATCCCGGTTAAGGTGGAGCTCATCCCTTTGCAAAGCCCCTCCCTCCCGCAGAATGTTGTCCAGTTCCTAATGAATCCAAAATCCTATTCTTTGCACCATCATCTCAACCACTCATTGAGACTCTGGAGCTCTGCCTGTGTTTTGGGTCCTGCACGTGAAACAGAAAGCATTTCTGAGAATACCACCCTGGAAGTTCTAGATTTCAACTAAAAGCCTAAATATGGCTTCCAGAATCACCCTCCTACACTTTTGTATGTCATTGGTGCCAAGTAGCCAACATGTATCAAGACAACAGGCTACTCCCCAGTAAGTGACGTGTGAGGTCCACTATCTTTGCATCAGGCAGGCATGTTACCAGGTGATCCTCACGTCCACCAAGCAACTAGCTATCTACATACCTAATGATTGAGTTGCCAACTATAACGGCTATCTTAACACTTTCTTCATGGGCACATGGCCCTGGAGAAACCTCCTTGGCATGAGAGGGTTTTCCATCATCTGGAAGGCAGGTCCTAGCTACGGGATCACTTTCTGTCATACCAAGGTGATGCTCTCCTTTCAAATTACCTCTCTCCTCCATGGCAACCAAGAGGCTGCCAGACTAGAGGTGGGACTTCAGTACTACGTCCCTGTAGGTTTTGTCAATATACCTCTCTGTCTTCCTTATGTCCTCCAATTCTGCCACTCTAGCCTCCAGAGATTGGACTCGTTCCCTGAGAGCAAAGAGCTCCTTTGCATCTAATGTACACTATCTGGGTAATGTCAAGGCAATCTGTGGGTGGAGCAGTGAATTATCTAGACAGTGATGATATTTAGAGTCGATATCTGGATAACTATTGGGTGAATGCAAAAGAACTTAGCATGGCGTTTGTTTTGGAGCTTTTCCTGTGCTAGGCTTGCTTTCTGATGCAGAAATCAAGATAGTGCCAAAAAACATCCAAAACATCCTAAATTGCAGCACACTTGGCATTGAAAAAAATGGCAAAACAGACATATATTGATTCTGTGGGAAAGAGCTGGAAACAGTGACTCACCCCATAGCTGGCTGTGAAGTTCTGATGGCAGAAACTTTCTATTCAGAAAGGCACAATAAAGTTACATGCCTCATCCACTGGAAACTTTGGAAACATTACACCATCACTCTGCCTAAAAAGCACTGGGATCATGATCCTGAAAGAATTACAGAGAATGAAGAGGTTATG
Source organism: Ichthyophis bannanicus (assembly GCA_033557465.1). Classification (NCBI taxonomy): domain Eukaryota; kingdom Metazoa; phylum Chordata; class Amphibia; order Gymnophiona; family Ichthyophiidae; genus Ichthyophis; species Ichthyophis bannanicus. The sequence goes on along the minus strand of CM066034.1, from coordinate 643,562,618 downwards.
ATCACCTGGGATACACCTATTCTAACCAATAAAAAGCTGGATGTAACGAAGCTGGATATAGTGGTAAAGGAGAAAAACACCAGAATAGCATTAGGTATCAGTTCCCAGCAACTACTCTGTAAATCGTATTGAGAAGGAGAAAATCGTCAAGTACCAAGAAATGCAGTCAGAGACCAAGAAAATGTGGCAGAAAGATACTGAGTTGTTGCCCATCATGTTGGGTGCCACAGGTTTAATTAAGAGGAATTTCTAAGCACACCTTGATAAATTACCCATACATGTAAAATGTTATAAATTCCAGAGGAGGCTTTCTTTAGCATGAAGCAAGTACTTCATCAAGCATTAGCAGTAAATTTGAGAAACTGAGATTATACTCCACATACCCTGGCTTAGAAGTGAGGTCTGTGACTATCATGATATGCACAAAACTAGCTTATTTGGAGAAATTAACCTGAAACACACAAAAGTAAGCTTTGAAAACCTTTCAGGCTCTCTGGTTCCAGAGTCAGTGATACTGTGGCAGGTGCAGGCCTGTGATCCACAGTGTCTGACATAAGCAGGCAGGCCTAACTAGCTTGACCTGTAAATGAAGCCTGTGAAGAGGCTCATAGGAATTACACATTCCCCAACATGCTGCTATTGTAGGATAGAACTCAGCAAGAGTACTAAACTAACTTAGATAAGCAGAACTGGAAGATGGAAAAATACAGAAAAATATGTTTAAAAGTTACTGATAAGAAAGTACATCTGCAAGGAATTTAATTGGGATTGCTGACAGATGAGTTGCAGAGCCCTGCTCCCCTGCATGCACAAATTGGCTCTATGGCCTTGAGAGTATGAAAGTAACAAGTTGATGAACTGGCCATTGTAATTGGGACTGGAAGGGGGGTGAGCAGGTGCTGAGCCCACTGAAGGAACATAATTGGATAATCTTATCAGTACCGGGACCAATGGAAGGGGTACGGGAGGTACGGGAGAGTACCGGGACCAATGAAGTGTTTTTCTATACCTAGAATGGAACAGAAGTCTATAAAAGTTGTTGTAATGCTAGAAAACTTTGCTCAGCCATTTTGAAATTGACTTTGCTTGAGACTTGTGCACAAATAAATGATTTGGACCTTCTGAACAGACTCCTGGTATTATTGGTTTGTCTGCGCTTTGCTGCTACAATACAGTATAGAAGTTAGATGAAAAGGAATCAAACAAGAGTTCAGACAGGAAAGACAGGTAGAGGCAAACACAATCATCTACTATTACTATTATTACTACTACCACTCTGACTGTTTATTTCTAAAGAACTACCAGACATAAGACTGGAGGAGTAGCTTAGTGGTTAGAACACTGGCTTGGTAACCAAGTAACCAGGGTTTGATTCCCACTAGCACTCCTTGTGGCCTTGGGCAAGTCACTTAACCCTCCATTGCCTCAGAAGAAAGGCCTGGCAATCTACTTCCAGTGACACTACCAAGGAGCTTCTGGGTCACCAGGAGTCAGGACTGACTCAAAGACACACATTGCATTTTTACCAGACATAAGCAACACTATATAGACACATATATGAAAGGCAGTCCCTTCACGAGAGAGCTTACAATCAATTCTTGCAAAGAGTAGGAATAGAAATGGTGGTAAACGCAGAAGAGGAAAGTTCATATTTCTGAAAACTCTAAGGCCAGCAGTACTAGTGGAGGAAAATAGAGGAGATGGTCTACAATTCCCTGAAGTCCATCAGCCTAGCTGGAAAGATTCTTTAAAAGGAGAGTAGCAAAAACTGAAGCTTTCTTAAATGTAAAACACCAATTTTGTCCAATTTCCATGGAGGAGTAAGAGAAGCAGAAGCAGTGTGGGGTGGAGAAAAGGAGACCAGCATCAGGTAAAGCCATTGCCGACAGAGCACAGTAGCAAACTCACCCTGTTCTCACCTGAATGGGTATTGGCAGAACCAGAATCCATTGAGCTATCATTTGAGGGATTTCTAGGCAAATCATCAGGTATTAAAAAAATCTGTATCAGAGGAGGGTCAGGAATATCTACTAATTAATGTGCTCAGTAGTAAGGATTTAGGAAGTGAAAGAGCCAAGAGTACCCCACAGTCAATGGAGCTTCTATTCTGCCCATATCCCCAGTTCCAGAAGCAGCAGTTCCTGAAGAAAAAGAGAGGAGGTCTTATTTAAAAAATGTGCGATCTGGAGGCATTTTAAGAAGATACACATAACACCGATGTTTAAGGGAGGGTGCTGATATCAAGGTGGGGACTGTATTTTGCACTGTAAGAAATAGCAGGAGAAAAGCTAGACAAAAGAGGAAATCTGTTTTCCTAGTCAGTCCCATTCTGTTTCCCTGGTGAGGTGGCAGACTCACCTTGATTCCCATCTAAGCAAGTCATGCTGGAGGAGATGAGGTGGTGTTTGCAATCAGCATATCTGGGCAGGCAGCACGTAGCACTGAAAGCAGGAACATGATTCATCAGGAAAGTGATTGCCCTGAATGATCAGCTCCTGCATGTGATTGGGAACCTGGGATTCAAGAAGCTACTATATCTCTCAGCCCCCATTTACAATATATTCTTCAGGACAATTTTGGTAGAAACATGATCCCCAACTTATTTAATCAGTGCCATGTCTGGTGATAGGCACACATTCACAAGGACTAAGGGGCATGTTTACTAAACATTCCGAACGTGCGGGGCCGTGCTAGTGTGCCTGTGCCATATAAGGAGTGGGCGGTTCAGGCAGAAAATAGAAAAAAAACGGTAGTAAGCAACCGGACGTGTGCGCGTCGCGCTAATGTGCGGGGGTCGACATTAGCGCGTGGAAAGGCAAAGTGGCGCGCTGCTGAGTATACAAAACAACAGAGCCGTAGTACAACGGTGAAGACACTGACCAATGGTGCAGGGGCCATGGGTTCAATCCCCCAGTGTGCGCAACGACAAAGATCAGCTGAGGCAGTAACTGTAATGATTAATATTGTTCTAGGAGGCAAATTAATTTGGAACGGCATAAGGCGGCGCACAGTTATTTTTGGGCGGCATAAGGCGGCGCACAGTGCATTTTGGGTGGCATAAGGCGGCGCACAGTTATTTTTGGGCAGCATAAGGCGGCGCACTGGTCCCCTTGGGCGGCAGAAGGCGGCGCGCTGATAGGCACAAGGCGGCGCACTGATGCACAAGCACAGGAACAGAGCCACAGCACAATGGTTAAAACACTGACCAATGGTGCAGGGATCAGGGGTGCAACTCCTCACAATGCCCAGTGAAAACTGCCTGCTGAGGCAGTATGTATTATGTTGTGGAGTGCTGTAGGAGGCTGTATAATTTTATTTTGTTATCACTACTAGCAAACGCACTCTCCCAGCATGTTAACATACGGCAGCCCATAAGGCACATGTTACAGTGCACTGTTCGCCAAGGCACCCTTGAATGTCCCCTATAGGGCAGCATGTATGTTGCGACACAGGATAATGTATAGTGCACCCTATAGGGATGGCAACCATAAGGTGGCCTACAGGGCGCCCTATGAAGCACCCTCAGAGGCACCTAATGGGTATAGTAAGCTGAGGGTGGTCTTGCCGGCATAGACATATGTACAGTAAATAAAAATAAAGCTGTGGACAGCCCTACCAAAGGGCCCCACTGTGAGTTGGAACCCATGACCTCTGGCTGCATAGGCAGTGATGTAACCATTGCGCTACAGCTCCATAGCTGTAAGCAGGCCCCTGGCTGGCTGCAGATAGCCTACACGTCCCCTCACAGACAGTCTGCTGGTGTCAACAGGATAGGGTTAGGCCACCCGTACCCATGATGCACTGCACATGCAAATTAGCTGTCCGCAGATGGACACAAGATGGGGAATGCACCCCCACAGCACCTCGGCTCTGTTGGGGGAAGTGACCGGGTGCACCCACACAGCACCTTGGCCTAGTAGGGGGCACTGACCGGGTGTTTTACTGGCACAGAGTAGCCACACACCGTTACATCGTGCGGGTACTGTGCTCACCCTGAGTGTGCAATGAGGTGGCCAGGACCAGGTCAACAACACCTGCCATGGCTGATGGAGGCCAAGCGGGCGTTTCAAAGCAGTGTTAATGTGTAAGATAGCTAGTTTCTGCACAAACACCATGGATATCCCTGTCTGCCGCCATCAGGCACCCCCCATGGCAAAGGGATCCACACTCTACCTCCCTGCAAAGGTGGCAGTAGAGGGCAACATCAACCCCAGTCCTGCTGAGGAACACCACCCCCCCCCCAAGGCAGGCAGCTCCATACACAGCCATAACACAATAGCAGACAGACATAAGCCCAGGGTATGGTAAGCTGCACTCCACCACCAGATATTCCCCTGCAGCAAGCCAACAGCCACTGCACCCTGCAAGCCATTATAGCAAGACATTTACCAGCTACAAACAGTCTGCTGGTTAGTCCATAGTGCATGTTCCTAATGGAGATGCATGCACCCAGAACTGGGCTGTCTGCATACACAGCAAGCAGATAGATCAGTGACTGGGCCCCAAAGAGAAACCCATACCTATCACATGAGAGAACTACTATACAGCACTATGGGGGGGGCCTAGCCATGCTGTGGTCACTGCACAGTCAGGGTGAGCGTGATCCCCCAGAAGGACATACTTTGGCCATCCTGTCTGTGTAGGTGGTGGCCGGACACTACAATATCCCAGCCAATGTCCCTGCCAGGGCCCTATGCCCAGTGCAGATGCATCCTGGCCACACCACCCTGCCCTGGCTATACCCATGGTACCTTGCACCTCATTATGCACATTGGCTGGCCAATACTGGCAACAGTACTGGCAGTTTGGGCTGTTGAAGGGGCTTGCAGCCAACACCCACTGTATAGACAGACACACACTTCCACACCTCTGCCATCATGGTGCTACGATTGAGGGGGTAAGTAGCCTTGCCCACCAAACCGGTCCTGAGCATGGCAAGGCATGGATATGGTACGCATTACAGCTGGTGGTCACTCCCCAGGGTGGTAAACACCGTCAGAGGCCAGGCCTGGAGCATGCCCCGCAAACACCTAACAGATTGTTTGGATGGGGTCAACTAGCAGTATGTACGTAACGTATGGATATCTGCCTGCCTGTGCTCCTAGCAAACGTCTCAGAGCTGTGTACCGTATACCTCAGGTGTAGGGTGACATTGGTAAGTTATGCAAGTGCTCGTTTTGGGTGCTGCATGCACGGTCCAATGTTCTGCCTTTCCAGGAGACATTGGCCAATGGGGCCTGTGGGTGTGGGTGTGTGTCTGCCCTTGATGGCTGCTGCTTTACGGCACAGATTCCCAACTCCAGTCCAGGTTTGCATCACACTGTTCGGGTTTTCCTGCTATCCCTCATGAATATGCATGGGCTACATCTACATGCCATGGGGGTGGTGCATAGATATACAGCACAGGCATGTGTATGAGTGTCAGCATGGAACCTGACTGGTGTGTGGCCCACCAGGACTGCATTTGGGTGATTCTGCTCTAGGTACTGCCCCTGTTCATGGTGTCTGTGCTCAGTGGGGTAAAAGATAGATGTCTTACCATTGCATATGTCCCCGCCATGAAAGGTGTGTCCTTACTATCACTGTTTAGTTGTGGGAAAAATATGTGGGCAGGATTGGCAGTAGCCCCAGCTGGGTTTTGAACCTCTGCCCTCTGGTCCTAGAGGTAATGATTCTGTCTGCTGTACCACACTTTGGCCACAGAGACAGTGTAGCCCCTGGAGGCAGTATGCCTGGCAGGATGGAGTCACAAACCCTGCTCTACTCATTTTTACTGTGGGCATATGCACCCTGTCTGGTGACAAACGTGCACATAAACACCAGAAATGACCACGGGAAAATGGGGGACAAAATATCACCACGCTGGGCGACAGTGGTATTAATGGGCAACCATAGCAAACACTCCGAGGAAAGCTCCAAAAACGGAAATGTTTTTCGGAAGAGTCTCCGCTCCGTAGACCCTTCCAATATTCATCTCTTTTTTCTGGAGCTTTGCTGGGTGTGTTTTGTATATTTTCCCATCACTATAACTGTTCCCCAGCTGGATTACTATTTATAATAGTTTTGTTGTGGTCATTTTCAGGTTCTATTTGCAATTTTGTTCTGTGCACATATATCACACTGCTCACGTTTTTTAGGTTTCCCCGGTGTTCCTGTACATTGCTGACGGAAATGGTTTCTCTTCCCTTTAAATGCCCTCTACCGCGAGGGTTTCACTCGCGCTAATTTTTACATGGAAATTCGGGCCCGATACTGTGCGGGGAGCCTCTCCCCTCCCACTCTCCACCCATTGACCCCGTCCCTCCGCCCCTCCGCCCCTCCGGAGCCTTCCTCCGCCCTCTTTTAGCCGTTCCACGCCTCTATCGGACATTTGCGGGCCCGCACTTGTACGGGGCCCGTTAGTGTGCCGCGTACCTGTGCGGGGGTGACACGCACGTGTGCGGGGCATTTAAACGCGTTTCTGCATGTTTAAATGCCGCGTTGCCGTGCGCTATTTTGCGGCGCGCAGATTTGCGGACTTTAGTAAACATGCCCCTAAGAGTAGTAGACTTCAACTGATCGGTGACATCTGGAGTAGTTAGAATGATACATATGCCTATTTCTGTCTGTCAACACACTGGTGTCATTTGGATAAGGCAGGGCGAGGATATAGATATGGTAGTGGAATACCCAGGCCCAGCCCGTCCACCAGACAGGCTAGGCAGCTGCCTAGGGTGGCAGACCTCTGTGGGCAGCAGGGAATGGCACAGTGCCCATAGCAGGCCATATGTTTCAGCAGCTTCAGAAGTGCAGGCCATGTGTGCCAAAGGACACAGCCTGCCACAGTTTACTGCCACCACTGCCCCCCCCCCGACCCCACCAACGGAATCAGTGGCAGCAGGGGGTGGCAGCAGATCTTGGTTTGGCTTGGTACAAATTTGTAGGAGGGCAGCATAGCGGGGGCAGCAAGGCTGGGACCTCTGCCTGGGGTGACAGAAACCCTTGGGCCAACCCTGGGTATACCAGCAGCAGGGTACAGGTGGTCAATGCTGTACACCAAGGTGACAGCTGCTAGCCATACCTCAGTCGATATCATCACAGAGGTAAGAGCAATGATGGAAGGTGGGTAGTTAGATCGGAAAGAGACAGTCCTATAGTAAAATAGCTATTTACTTTAATTAAAAATTATCTTTTACATTTACAATCTACCCAACTCTGTCCAAAATTATAAATAATTATTTATTTTATTTAAGAATATTTCTAACCAACCCATCATTACATTACTGGGCATTTTAAAATTTAACATACATAAAATCAAAACAAAATAAACAAATGTCAGTACAAAAATATATTCTCAAAATAGTTCCCCGTGCAGTCCTGGGGTTCCCAATGTTTTTGGGACTTCCCTAAGTGCTCAAACAGCACTGCTGTAATTTTGGACTTTTAAACATTTTTTTTTTTGCCCTGACATGGTTACTACTGTCTCAAACACTCTAATCAGACACAGCCCTCTACTGTAATCAATTTTAATTATTTTTATGGTGCTTTCCTCATCCTCTTTAAATAGGGTTGCCAACTGGCCGGTTTTCAGCCGGCCTGGCCGGTTTTTCCATGGCCAGGCCGGCTGCCGGCGCAGAGGCAAAACCGGCCCTTGAAAAGCCGTTTTTTTTGCTCTGGCCGCAAGATCGGGAGCGGCCAGAGCAAAAAAACCGGCTTTTCTGCCAATCCGGAGGGCTTCAGAGGGAGCCGGGGAAGCCCGCGCGAGGCCACGGCTCCCTCTGAACAGCCACCAGCGTGAAGAGCCTTTACCTTCACGCTGACGGCTGTTCCTGTGAAGCCGCGATTGGTGGAAAAGGTTAAAGACAATGCCCTTTAACCTTTCCCAGCATTCGCGGCTTCACAGGAACAGCCGCCAGTGTGAAGGAAAAGGCTCTTCACGCTGGCAGCTGTTCAGAGGGAGCCGGGGCCTCGCGCGGGCTTCCCCGGCTCCCTCTAAAGCCTCAGACAGCCGCGGTTCTGGGGGGGGGAGGCCAAGGACTGCCTGGGCTGTGATGGGGAGGGGGCCTGGACTGGAAAAGGGCTAGGAGGGGGGAATTTGACTGGAAATGGGTTGTGATGGGGGGGGGACCTGGACCGGAAAAGGGCTATGGGGGGGGGGGACTTGGACTGGAAAGAAATGGGCTGTGATGGGAGGGGACCTGGAATGTAAAAGGGCTATGGGGGGGGGGGAAATGGAAGGGAAAGGGGGTTTGATGGGGAGGGGGAACTGGACTGGAAAAGGGCTATGGGGGGGGGGGGAACTTGGACTGGAAATGGGCTATGGCGGAGGGAGGGGGAACTTGGACTGGAAATAGGCTGTGATTAGGGGGACTTGGACTGGAAATGGGTTGTGAAGGGGGGGAACTGGACTGGAAAAGGGCTATGGGGGGGCATTGGACTGGAAAGAAATGGGCTGTGATGGGGAGGGGGACCTGGACTGTAAAAGGGCTATGTGGGGGGGGGGACATGGACTGGAAATGGGGTTTTATGGGGAGGGGGACCTGGACTGGAAAATGGCTATGGGGGGGGGGACATGGACTGGAAATGGGTTGTGATGGGGAGGGGGACCTGGACTGGAAAAGGGCTATGGGGGGGAGAACTTGGACTGGAAATGGGCTATGGTGGAGGGAGGGGGAACTTGGACTGGAAATAGGCTGTGATTAGGGGGGCTAGGACTGCAAATGGACTGTGATAGTGGGGGGGGGTAGGACTGCAAATGGGCTGTGATGGTGCGGGGGGACTCCGACTGCAAATGGGATGTGATGGGGGGGGCCTAGGACTGGAAATAGGCTGTGATGGGGGACTTGGACTGGAAATGGGCTGTGATTGGGGGGGGGGCTAGGACTGGAAATGGTCTGTGATGTGAGGGCTAGCACTGGAAATGGGCTGATGAAGAGCTGGAATAGGACTGGAAATGGGCTGATGTGGGGCATGGGAGAATGGGATTAGAAGGGAGTGGATGCTGGGTGGGTCTAGAACTATAAGGGAACTGATTTTGGGGGAGGACTAGAATAGATGGGGAATGAGTGGAGAGGGGAAAAATATTTTGTGTGGAAGAAAAGTCTATGATGGGCTGGGTATTGGGAGAGTGAGGGGCTTGAGAATGGAAGGGTGAAATTTAAATGGATGATAAAGGAATAAGGAAAGAATTGGGGGAAAGAGCAAAAGGGAAACAATCAGTATGTTAAAGCAGAAATAGAGAGAGAATGGAAAACATCTAAAAGAGAAGAAAGGACAAATGGATAGCTTGCAGAAGACACGAAGAAACCAGAAGAAAGTGACTGGAGCAATTGCAACTGAAAAATAAAACGCCCAAACAGAAGGTAGAAAAATACTTTTTATTTTGAATTTATTAGCTGGAATATGTTTGGTCTGGGAAGTGTGTATTGATAACATCTTTGCGTTTTTGTTTAGTGCAAGAGGAAATTACTTTATAGTTTTATTTCTCCAGTGTTGTACATTTCATGTTTGGATTTTGGGGTTCCCAGTTTAATTATTATCTGACCAAGGAAGTTAGCCTACACGTATCCTCGGTAATTTTTGTGGGTGGGGCTGGGGGCGGGGCAGGGGTGGGACTAGGGGCGGAGAATGGGTGGAGCATGGTGAGCCACAGGTGTCGGGTTTTTCTCGGTGAAAAAGTTGGTAACCCTATCTTTAAAAGAGGATGCTGGCCCTTTAAAAATTTGATCTGTCAGGTCTGTGTTTCCTCTTCAGTCCTGTCATGGTCCCTCTCTCACTCTGGAATTCACTCCTATATTGGATCACTCCTGTCCACTTCAGTTTATTTTTTAGGGCCTTTTTCCCTTTACTGTAAATTCTTCACTAAGTGTCACCACTGTAGCCAGGCCCTGGAAGCACTCAAATCATCTCCAATGGGGCAAATACCACTTCTTTATTATTTTTAAAATAGGGAAATTTCCTCTTTAAATTTAGCACAACCTAGCGCCTCTGACACTTCCCCTTAATCATGACCTAACTCAACTTACAGCCTGAGCCCCATCAGTTCTGGCACCACAATACAATGACTCCTCTTGTGGTAGGCTAAGGCCTATGATAGCCTGCAAATATGAGAGGCCTGTAAGTTAGGCCCTGATTCCAACTCCCATCTCAGTAAAGAACCAAAAATCTGTAAAAGATTGAGAAAACTGCTTTAAACTGCTTAATAAGAAGTTTTTCATGAATTCATAAATCCTTCATTATTCTCTTGTGTTCTGAGAATAGAAATGTTTCAATACTTGCATTCCTAGAGCTAGAAACGACCTTGCAGTAGAATTGTATCCATACCTAGAAACTGTGCCATTGTTAGAACAATCCTAGAGGAGGGAGCAGGGTGCTAGGCCCAGAAAGGGTCTCTGATTGGACAAATGCAGGGGGCGTTGGGACCAATAGAAAGTCTGCATATATCAAACTGAAAAGAAATGTATAAAATGAATATGTTTCTGTAAAAACTTTGCTCAGTCCTTTTTGAAGCTTGACTGTCTGGGCCTTGTGCACAATAAATTGGCTTGGATCCTGCAATTGACTCCTGAATTTATTCATTGTCTGCACTTCGCTGCTACATATTCTTGGTGCGTGTCCGGGAATGTGCGGATAGTGAATGGCATTCAAGTGAATATTCCACGTAATTCGCCTCCAGGTTTGGCCCGGTTGGAACCATGTCTGTCCGACCGCGGGGGAAACCTCAGGCGCCACCGATCCTCTTGCGTCGGAGAGGGTTCCGCCTTGCCTTGGCGGACCACTGGGTCCAGCCGGCCAACACCTCCGAACCCGAGGGGAGTCCGGGATCCAACCCAAGAACTGGTTTGGTATTGGGGGTGTGACTGCGTGTTGTTGATGTGTCTGGGGTGCTGTGTTGGTGGTTGCGTGAGGCTGGATGTTGTGAATCTCCATTGTGGGAGTAGTACTGGAGAAACAGGTGGTGTTTCAGAGCCTTTCTGAATTGGGCAAGGTCAGTTATGGATCGGACATCGGGTGGGAGGGCATTCCAGCATGTGGGTGCATAGTACACGAAGGCCCTGTTTCTTGTTGCTTGCGAGAACCATGATCTTGCTGGGGATGTTCAGTGTGTTGCCAGCGGCTGACCTTCTGACTCTGAGGGAGTGGGGAGGACGAGGTCTATGATGGAGGTGGAAGTGATACCGTGGATGGCCTTGAATGTCATCAATAAAATTTTGAAAGCAAGTCTGCAGTGGACCGGTAGCCCATGTAGCTGTTTCAGGATTGGAGTTATATGGTCACTCCTGGCAGCTCTGTGTAATATTCTGGCAGCTGCATTCATTGCGAGCTATAGCGGGTTCAGTGTGTGCTTTTTGGGAGACATTGTAGGATTGAGTTGGTGTAGTCAAAGTGGGGGGGGGTTACTAAGGCTTGATAGACTGTCTGGAAAACCTCCGGTGCCAATAGGTGTTGTCATGATGTGGGCACTGATAAAGTTGTTTTGAAGAAAAGAAATCCTGTTTCTTTAGAGGAACTAGATGTGCAGTTACCCCCAGGCACAGCTAGAGGGAGCAGGAACAGACATACCGGACTTAATGAACCTAAGCTCTCTGATGACCTGCAGCTGAAAGGGAACCAGGAAGTCATCAGTAACCGTTCACTTTATAAGCCAGAGCAGAATGCTTCTGGACAGAAAGAGAAGGAGAAAGAGGAAGAGAACAGGGAGAGAGGAGAGCTGGTAGTAAAAGAAGGAGAAGGAGAAACAGCAGAGAAGCCTGGAGGCTACCAAGGAGATAAGCCTGATTGCTGTGAAGGAAGCAAAGCTGGGAGCTGGAGGAGAAACAGACCTCACAAGGTGGGAAGCCAGAAGGCCCAAACTGATCCTGTGGTACAAGGGGAGTTTGGTGGAAGTTACCCCAAGGTGAGAGCGTCTGCCACGCCTAGTTCCTATACTTTGCCTGGAGATAGAATAGAGAGAAGAAAGCCAAGAACCAGAGAGAAAGGTTCTGACAGAAGCTTATTATCTCTGGAGGATCATTACCCAGTTTTACCTGTTCAGAGGGAAAAGCACTTTTATAGGCAACAGAAGTTTTTACCCAGAGTGAGAGGAGAATCCAACAGCAGTTTTATTCCACTGCCTAGAAGCACACCTCGGTATCCGGTTGGCAGGCAGAAGTGCAGCTACCAAGGGAGAGGTGCAGGAAAAAGAAGCACTGTGGATTTTATCTCACCAAAGCCAAGGTATGAGGCATTAAATATTGACTGTGATAATTGTGCTACTAAAAGCTCTACTAAAACAAGTATTCCTTCTATGAGATACAAGAATCAAGACTGGTTTAGTAAACTACCACCAGCCCTGAGAATCCCTGGCTATAGGAAGCCAGACTCCCAAGTTTTAAACTACCATGCTGAGATAGACAGGGACAGTGAACGCTCCTTGAACGAGTACAGGGGAGAAGAATCTATGGAAGTGGATTATCCCAGCACTGTTCCCTCACCTATGCCAGAGTTAATGGAATGTGATTGGTGCACTACCTATGCTCCAAAGTCTGTATGCTCCACATACCTTAGAAGAATAAGTGAAATATAATTTAATGTTTCTTTTTTTTTTTTTTTATATTCTTTATTTTCGTTTTATAACAACAAAGGAAAGGAAGACATACAGCTAAAAGACAGATACATAGAGTATAATACATACATCAAAGTAAACCCCTACCACCCCCCTCCCCCCTGCTTCTTCTCTAGAAAACTAAGCATTCCCGAAGCGGGCGTGTACTAACATTATTGTGTTACAAAACCAAACGGTGATCTAAAACATGATAAGTGCACATTAAACAGACATGTCGGAACAGTGAGCAAATTGTACATAATCAGTGAGCATCTGCCATTTAGACAAGCGAGAATGAGTTTGGGTATGGGGAATATCTCTCCGAGATATCTGCTCATATTTACTATATAAGCAGACGAGGTTCCACCATTCATTGACAGTAAGTCGAGAGCTATCCTTCCAATTCCTCGTGATTAAACATATGGCAATACCCAGCATGAAATCAAGGAGAAAGCGACCCTTCTTAGGAAGAGAGGGGACCTCCGCGACTGAGCGGAGTCCCACAATCTTCCAGGAGAGAGGCTCGCGAAGGTGTAAGATAGATTGAATACGACCCCAGACCCGCCCCCAGTAAACCTGTAATTGAGGACATTCATAAACAACATGAGCGAGGGTTCCCACAGCAGTATGGCAAGACCAACACTGGTCCCTGACAGTGGTGTTCCATTTGGCCATTTTTTCTGGAGTGTAAAAGCATCTGTGTGCAAAAAAGAAGAGAGTTTGGGTGACTGAGGCTGACCGGGAGACCCGCACTACTTTGCTCCAGAAAACGCTCCGTTGCGCAGGGGTTAAAGTGGTTTGCAGTTCGCGCTCCCAAGCTTGTTGAGCTCTAAAAGTGGCGGTGTCTGCACCCTGACATAGTATTTTATAAAAGTTAGAGGCTACCCCATGTGTACTGCTAATAGAGTGAACTATTTCTAATAGCCCGTCCTCGGTGGGGACCGAGGGCGGCAGGATTTGAGCACTTTTGAGGCAGTGTTGAAGCTGCATCAATTGAAAGTAGTATTTCGCTGGTAACGCAAATTCTTTTTGTAGTTCAGAGAAGGTTTTCCAACGAGCTGCAGAGAAGAGCTGTTGGGGTGTCCAGATCCCCCTAGAGTACCAGGGTTTCCATGCTATCGATCTATGTAGGACTTGAATTCTGGGGTTATTCCACAGCGGGAGTCCGTCCTGAGGACATACTTTGGGGCCCAGTGATAGAATGAGAGTATTAAAGGCCGCAAGAGTATCGACAATCATGGGGGGATGGCGGGCATCTACTTGATGGGACATACCAGGGAGATGGGTCAACGGAATTGGGCTACTAAGCTCCTCTTCTATGTCAAGCCAAACTGGTCTGCTGTCTGCTGAGGTGTCAAGCCATCGGGCACCTTGTTTAAGTAGGAAGGCTTGATGATATTTGAGAAAATCAGGAAATCTGGTACCCCCTAGTTCCTTTGCGGACTGTAATTTTTGTTTAGCTATCCTTGGTGGCTTACCCTGCCAAAGATAGCGGACGAGAAGGCCCTCAATATCTTTATAAGTATGTAGCGGGAGTAAGCATGGCAGCATTTCTAAAATGTAGTTCACTTTGGGGACTATCATCATTTTCACAGTTTCTAGGCGGCTCCACCATGTAAGGGATAAGGGAGACCAACGATTTGTGAGCTCTCGGACTTTGGAGACTACCTCTTTGGCATTAAAACTGATAGTGTCTTCTAAAGGTGAGCAGTAATGGACCCCAAGATATTTCACCATGCGGGATTGCCAAAGGAAAGGAAAGGCCTGCATGTCAGCCTCATGTACCCAGCGGTTCAGTGGGAATGCTACAGATTTGGTCCAGTTAATTTTATAGCCCGATAATTGCGAGTATCCGTCAATCAGATCCAAGACAGCTGGAACCGAATCAAGGGATACGAAAAGCATAAGGTCATCTGCATAGGCAGAGAGTTTAATCTCTCTGTGACTGAAGGGGACACCTCGAATACGTGCGGACTGTCTAATAAGGAGGGCGAGGGGTTCAAGAGCTAGATCAAAGAGCATTGGTGATAGGGGGCAACCTTGACGCGTGCCTCTTTGAAGATTAAAAGGCTGAGACTTAATGGCATTTACACAAATACTGGCAACGGGTTGAGTATACATGACTTGGAGGTAACGGAGGAAGCCCTCCCCAAAGCCATACCATCTGAGAACTGCAAATAAGAAGGGCCATTCTAGGCGATCAAAGGCTTTTTCAGCATCAAGGGAAAGACCCACCCACGGATGAGCAAGATCGGCAGCACTGGATAGCACGTGGCACAAGGTCCGAGCGTTGTCAGCGGTGGATCGGCCGGGTATAAAACCGCATTGGTCAGGATGAATTAGGGTGGCCATCTTATCAGATAGCCGAGTGGCCAAGATCGTTGCAAAGATCTTATAATCAGCATTGAGTAGGGAGATTGGTCGGTAGTTGGCGGCTAGCAGCGGGTCTCTGCCCTCTTTCTCAAATACTACCACATTGGCTGCAGAGAAGGATCCCAAAGAGGGTATATCTACCGCAAGGGCGGTAAAATAGAGTTTTAAGTAGGGAACTAAATCTGCACTGAACGTTCTGTAGAATTCGGTCGGGAGACCATCAGGCCCTGCGGCTCGGCCCGAGGCTGTACGTTTTAAGGCTGATTGGATCTCTGAAGTAGAGAAGGGTTCATCCATCGCATCCCTATCAGCTTCAGAGAGGGTCGGCCGCTGAATACCAGAAAGCAATCGCTCGAAGGTCTCTGATGAGAACTCACATTCAGATTGATATAAGCGGGTATAGAAATCCCGAAAGAGTTCTACGATGTCGGAGTCTGTGGTTAATATGCCCCCTCCCTGCGGGGCTCGAAGGGCCGCTACGCGCTTGGCTTCTTTTTGACCTTTCAAGGCATTGGCTAAAAGTCGACCGGCTCGGTTATTTTCACGATAGTATGTCCCTCGTTGAAGCTCAATACTCTTAGAAGCAGCGGTTGAGAGGATTGCATTATATTGAAAGCGGAGGCGCTGTAAGCGAATTAAGACACAGGGATCCGTACGTGAAGTTAGAACTCGTTCGCCTGCTTTAATTTGTTGGTCTAGTATGAGTAGCTGCTGTTTGCGTTGTTTCCGCAAGCGGATTTGATAGCTAGTGATCGTTGCTCGAATGGTCGCTTTGAAACCCTCCCACCAAGCCCAATTCGCAGTATCCTGGGGTAAATTAAAATGGAAGTAATCCTGTATGGCTGCTCGAATTTCTAACTGGAACTCTGGCTGGGTTAACAGGGCTCTATCAAAGAACCAGGCCCCCGAATTCCCCTGGGGTGCAGTAGTGTGTAGTTGAAAGGAAATAGCAGCATGATCTGAAATATGTTGGGAGTGAATCTTTGCAGTGTCCACCTGAGGAACTAACAGTTTTGATATCAGAAAGAAATCTATACGGGACTGGGATTTGTGAGGGGAAGAGAAGAAGGTAAAGTCAAGCTCATTGGGGTGTAGTAACCTCCATAGATCAACTAAAGCAAGATCTTTAATCAAAGAGGTAAGCGTAATGTGACTCTTGGGGGGACCACTTGTCCTAGGCGGCTGCTTGTCAATCAGGGGATCAAGAACTAAATTGAAATCCCCCCCTATTATCAATGAAGTATGAGCAGAGGCCTGCGCAACCTGGGCAATGGTAGCAAAAAAGGCAGGGTCATCCACATTAGGAGCATAGAGGCATATACAGGTAACTTCAAGGCTGCCTATCTTGAGGTGAACTCTGGACCATCTACCTGCGGTATCTGAGCTAGTCGCAAGAATAGTAGCATGCAAAGATTTCCTAACCAGTATGGCAACCCCACATTTCTTAGAAACGGCTGGGGAATAGGCGGCCACCATGTAAGGTTTAATATTGAGTTTTAGAGTTTCCTTTGAATTTAAATGCGTTTCTTGGAGGAAAATCAGGTCCGCAGCTTCATGACTTAGATAGTTTAGGATTTTCTTGCGTTTTATCGGATTATTGATTCCTTTTACGTTCAATGAGAAAATCTTACATGGTGCCATCAGTCGGTAATAGACATTTTAGGTAAGGGCGCTTAGAAATATACAACATAGTCAAAAACTGTGCAACAATAACATAATCACCGAAAATGCTGGCTAATACACCCCATATTGAAAAATATGTACCAAAGTATCTTAGAGAAGAAGCAAAACCCCCAATGAATATGGCGACCATATGTCTGCGGGAGGAGGCCCTAGAGAGGAGATGGAAACATAAAAAAAAAAAGAGAGAAAACACCAGAGTCCATAATTAACACTGTCTCTGATACTCATCGGGGCTTCAGTGGGTAGATGGAGTCGGTTCACAGATAGTAGCATAATAAGGCAACAAACTGTCCTCGCCAGACTCTTGCTGAGCCGCGACAAATCCAATATGGCCGGTACAGCGGATATGGGAATACCTGCAGGAATATTCTGTTAATCAGCGCATCAAGTCGGCTTCTTTAGAATCCAAGAACTCCGCTAGAAGATCAGGGTCCTCAAATGTTCTTGTCTGATTGTGAAGCGTGACTCGGAGCTTGGCCGGATACATCAGACCATAACGTGCTTGTAGTTGTTGAAGCCTCGGCCTAAATTCCAGAAAGCGCTTTCGGCGGTCGACCGTGGGTTTAGCCAAGTCAGGATAGAAGGAGATCTTGTGGCCCTCAAACTCCATATGGCCCTTGGACCGAGAGGCACTGAGAATTTGCTCCACATGTTGATATCGCAGAAGTCGAAAGATGATAGGCCGCGGGGTCTTCCTGTTGAGCGTTAGGTTTGTGGGCACCCGATGAGCGCGATCGATCTCCAGGTCTTTGGTAAAGGCAATTTGGAGCAGGGAAGGGAGGATTCTACACAAAAACTCCTTCATGTCTCCCGATTCCGCTCCCTCCGGTATGCCCACGAGTCGTAGGTTGTTGCGGCGCGCTCTATTATTGCCATCTTCCACCTCTTTCTGCAAGGCCCGTACCTGACGTTCAACTTTGTCAAGTTTAGACAACCGGACCGCATGGGAGTCTAATATACTTTCCATTTTGTCCTGACACGAAGAGAGCCCCTCTAGCTTGCCCTGCAGTACACCAAGATCTTCCCGCAGCGCTCGGAGTGCTTCACCGTTTGACTGCACGAGGTCCTTAACCCCTCTAATCTCTGCGAGGATTTCCTGCTGCATTTCGGGGCCCTCGCGCGAAGCCAGCCCCTTCTGCGGGGACGGGGGTTCAGTTTTGGAGCGTTTACCGTGAGAAGCCGCTGGAGATCCGAATTCCAGGCACGTGGGTTTGGTCCCCGCCATCTCACCAATGTGCCCCGGCGAGATCAGGACAGAAGTTCAAGCAGATAGGTGTTTAATCAGGATTCTGAGTAGGCCTCTCGGGAGCCTCAGCGTTATGCGACCATCCCGCTGGACATCAGGCTCCGCCCCCTCATAATTTAATGTTTCTTATACTGAATGCTACTATGGAAAAACTTGCCTTAACTGTGAAGTAACAGTTAACTGCTCAGTGTGAATATTGGTACCTTTTAAGACAAAGGACTGTTTCTGTTATCTGGAATTATCTCTTAGTTGAACCTTGCTTTAAACGGGGAATAAAAGCCTTTATTACCCACCACCTCGTCTCTTTGATCATTAACGTCTCTACATAGTGGCGTAAAATCTTTGTGTCACCGGGAACCCCGTGACAGTGTCTAAGATGCCGGACCGCCCTTATTTTGTGGTATATTGCTTTGACAGTGTTATTTACGTGGGCTTTCATGTCCAACTGTTGGTTGAGGATGATCCCTAGGTAGTGGATCATGGTTTTGCTTTGAAGCTCCGCGCCTCTCACCTTTAGAAATGCGGGGGGGGGGGGAGGAGGGTGAACGCTTGGTTCCTGGTGATGAATAGAGCCTCAGTTTTCTTAAAGTTTTTTTCTGAGGTTTTGTGTGTGGAGCCATTCGGTTACAGCATCGAAACAGGTGGTTAGAGGTGAAAAGTCCGGATGGTCAGTTGAAAATGGCATGTAGAGTAGCACATCGTCCGTGTACATGAGGCAGGAGATATTGAAGGAGCGGGTGAGTGCACAGATGGGCTGCATATATATGTTGAAGAACAGTGCTGAGAGCGAGGAGCCCTGCGGTACGCCCTGTTCTTGCCGGAACGGGATGGAGGTCTTGAGATCAATGCGTACGTGCTGCCATCTGTCTGTGAGGTATGATCTGCACCAGCTTAAGGCTGTGTCCTGGATCCCTTTCTCTGCGAGACACCTTAGGAGCAGTTTGTGGTCCATGGAGTCGAAAGCTGCGTCAATGTCCAGGAAGATTAAGGCGTATCCCAGTCTTATGTTGTCCAATCCTGTGATTAGTGTGCTGAAGAGGCTAGTCAGGAGCGTCTTGACTCCGTGCAGTTCTCTGAATCCATGTTGGCTTGGGTCAAGGGGAGCAGCGGTCTCAATACGGTGCTTGATTTGACGTTGGACAAGTTTTTCAATTATTTTTGCCATTAGAGGGATGCTTGAAATTGGCCTGTAAGAATCCACTTTCTGGGGGTCGAGTCCACTTTCTGGTGTTTTTTAGAAGTGGTCTAATGGATGTTTGTGTCAAGCTTTGTGGGAAAGTGCCCGTAGAGAAGCATAGGTCTATAAGTTTGGCTAGAAAGGGGCTGAACTCTTTACGTAGTGTTTTTATCAAGAACGCTGGGCAAGGGTCGTTTGGGGCTGTGGTGGGGTTGATAGCAGTAATGGTGTCCTCGATGTCTCTGGCTGATGGTGCTGAGAAGGTGGCTAGAGGTGTTGGGTGGTGCAATCCATGTATGGGTGTGGATGGTACAGTCTTGTCAGTCTGGATTGATTTCGATTGGAGGTAGTCTGTGAACTCCTGTGACTGTGGCATGCTCAGTTTTGTGGGTGAAGGTTTGTTTGTAAGGGATCGTGCCAAGTTAAATAGGTCCCGTGGTTTGTTCAGGGAGTGCTGTAGGAGTTCGGTGTGGTACTGCTTCATTCACTCTGAGATCGCTAGACGGTGTTTTTCCAGATGGGTGGTGTAAGTTTCCTGGTCGGCGGTGGAACGTGATCATCACCATCATCTTTCAAGTTTCCTTATATGGCGGAGTGAGGTTCGTAGCTCAGGGGAGTACCATGGCACAGCCTTCCTTCTCGTTGGTGATATGTCTACCACTGGTTGGTGGGAGATGGAGCTGAGGCTGTTCATTCCAAGCGGAGAGCATTTCCTTAAGGTTAGGGTCTGTGAGGGTGAATAGAGGCCGGGTTTTGTTGGGTATTTGTTCCTTGTCAAAGGGCCGGAAGTGTGCTTTTGCTGTTGTACCTTCATTGGCTGTAGAACGGCTGCTGGTGTGGCCTGGATGTATGGGCATTTGGAAACTCAGCAGGCTGTGGTCAGACCATGGCACTGGTATGATGGATAGGGTATGTGTATAGTTTAGGCCTGTGGCCACCCGCGGGGCAAAGATTAGGTCCAGTTTGTTACCCTTTGAGTGAGTCAGTGCATTGACTACTTGGTCGTAGCCCAGCTCCTCAAGAGCATTGAGGAAGGCGCTAGAGTGGGCCTCTGGGAGGGCAGGAAGTTTGAAGTCACCCATGATCCAGTTTGATGTGTATGGGTTCGTAGAGTTACAGGCCAGATCTATTATAGTTGAGAGGTCGTCGGGAGAGGTGGACGGGGACCTGTAGATTATGTTGATGGAGTTGTGCTTGTTAGTTATGGAGATGGTGTCGAGGTGTGTGGTGCTGCTGGCGGAGGTCTGCTGAAATTGGAGCTCCGTTCTTGTAAGGGTGAATGTACCTCTGCCCCTCCGGTCGGCTTTGTTGCAGATGTGTAGCGAGAGGTTGGGTGGGATGAGTTGGTTCATGATGACCGTGTCAGCGTCAGTCAGCCATGTCTCAGTGACCAGTAAGATGTCTAGGTTATGGCAGGTTATCAAGTCAGCGATGACAGGCCATTTCTTCCGCACTGAGCGCACGTTTATAAGGGCGCATTTCAGGTTGCTAGGATGAGGGCCTTTCTCCTGCTGGAGTTTTTTGGTGTGCTGGAGTGATACGTAGAGTAAGTGAGGGTGCAGGGGGACATTGGTTTCTGCTGTTGTTTGGCGGGAAGTACCCGACCATCTCCTCCTGGAACTCCGTAGGACTGGTATGGGGTTGTGAGTGGTGGTGAGGGAGAGGGCGCTGTGAAGTAGGCTGGCAAGGAGGTAACAACTGACTAAGGGAATGGGGGAGGTGCCATTCTGGGTTGCAAAGTCAGTGAAAACTTTCTGGCTAGCAAATAGGATGACAAGAAGTCAGAGCTACAGCCTCTAGCTATCAATCTGGGCAGAATCAATGTAGCACTTTTAGCGAGTAATTCTACAATCAAATAGTCTGTATATCTAGGTTATTAGCTCAATTGTAAAGTGTACAGGTTCTAGGGTATACAAGTCTACTAGGACAATCAAATAATCTGCGTATCAAGTCTGTGTATCTAGGTTACTAGGTCAATTGTAAAGTGTACAGGTTCTAGGGTATACAAAGTCTACTAGAACAGTTAAATTGTCTGTATATCAGCAAGATTTCTGAGGTACACAAGTCTACTCGGGCAAACCAACAGCTTACAATTGAGGATGTGGTCAGTAATACTGAAAATTCTCACCAGGATTCAGTGGGGTAGGTATACTTCAAAGTGGAAACCTTATTTACTTATTTACCTTTTTTAGCTATATAACATCTTTATTTTGACAATTTCCGGTCACCATCTTTTTTTAAAATTTGTCAATCGTTTACATCTGTCTTTTTGAATTTTTAAATAACTTATATGCTACGAGATGTTCTCACTTTTTTTGGGCCTGTATAGATCTCTTCCACAATATTAAATCATGCTGAAAAGAATATGTGCATAGATATGTTTGCTCAAAATCTCTTATGGATAAATTAACTATGTCAGGGATGATAGAAGCACTCATGGCTATACCCTTAATCTGTTGGTAAAACACTCCTAAAAAAATTAGGGCAATTGTTGAAAATTCATAGATCAGGTCAATGAGAATCTTGAAATGACGACGTCTCTGTGTTAAGGTGATAGTGGTAAATTCTAAAGAGCTATAGAGACTCTGAGTCTGAGTCAGTAAATACAGATTTACTATAGGTAGTGCGCTGCTTTCTGCCAAGTGACTGTGTGTTCAGACTCTAATTTGTATGCACTATAATATTTTTAAAAAGCCTGGCTTAACCCATAGGTGATCTATTTTCTCAGAAGGTCCATCATGTTAAAAGAGAAATGTGGCAGTGGGAAAGCATAGAAAACTGCACAAAGGAAGGATGTGCAATAAGAGGTATGGAAGCCAGTACCAGCAGCAGTGGCAAAGGTGAGGCTATGGCAGTCCTAAGATTAGCAGCAGTATATTTATGGCCAAGGTGAAGCATAAGCAAGATTGGCTGAATAGTAAGAAGATAAGCCGCTTTCCTGCATGTCCACTGTTGTTAATGCTCATGACAGGAGGAAACACAAGGATTAGGTTATTGGGTGCTAATTATTGATCAAGATTTGCAATTCCACTCCCACATATCTTCTGTTGTGAAAAAACGATTCTACATGTTAAAGCAGATTCACACCAGCCACACTATTTCAGAGACAAGATGAAGTTTTACCCTAATTCATGCTTTTATTACCACTTATTAGCATTACTGTGATTGAATTCTTCATTATTTTCAGCTTTCTTCTCTTAGGTGCAGACATCTGGTTCAGAATTTCGCTATAAAGTTACTCACAGGTGTCAAATGTTTTGATCATGTGACACCCCTTCAAAGAATGAACACTGATTTTCTATTTCATTCAAGATCAATTTGAAGATATTTATCTTAACCCAAAGAACCTACCACCTTCATCACAAATCTACTTATACCTTATCCCCCAGTGTGATTGCTCCACTCATTGCAGTATAAACTCATGGTGATTCCAGCACACAAGCATGTGCCCTTGGAGGAAATGAGGCGGACTGATTTTGCAATCATGACTGCTCATCTGTGGCATAAGCTTCCCTTTGACTTAAGTCTCTAGACATCTTGCTCAAAGTTCAAGATGAAATTTGAAACATAGATTCAGAAGACTTTCCATGTTGATGGAAGTGAGGATTAAGGTCATTGAAGGAGCACGGACTGTTTTAAGTTCCAGATTATCTAGCTAGCAGACTGGACAGGGGGATCTGGCAGAAGGCTGAATGTTTTAAACACCCTATTGTGTGCTATTCACTGCTATCTGACTTTGTTGATTTAGCCTTGACTCTAAGAAGGTAATTTATAAGGGTCGGCTAGATTTACTCATGTTTTAAAGTATACATTGTATGTCTATTTTTAAAGGTATGTGTATACTTTACAAAATAGGGCATAAGTGGTCAAAAATGTACATTATACTAGGCATGAACACTTAAAATGCATATAAATGTTAGTATTTTCTAATTTATGAATATAAATTTGTGCTCTGCTCATCTTCCCCTTAAAATACATCCCTTTGCACACCCACAGTGAAAGTACACACCATTGATTCACTGAGCATACTTTCAGAATTTATTTAGCTGTATTTATATCCTGCTTTTCACTGGGTCAAAGTGGTCAATTGGGGGATACATTTAACACAAGGGGATATGAGACACATACACTAATACTTACAGGGAATATGGGCAATGGAGGGTTAAGTGGCTTGCCCAAGACCACAAGGAGTGCCTACAGGACTAGAAATCCAAGTACCTCTGGCCTGAGATTGCTGTCCCCAGGTGGGACTTGAACCCCCAGCCCTCTGGCCTGAAGTACCTTCTCCTAAGCACTAGACCACTCCTCCCTCAGAATAGTGATTGATTACTTCGCATGCATAAGTGGCATTTATGCATGTAAACCACTAAAACGCCATGACAGACAGGCATAAACACAAGTGGAAATATAGGCATGCCTGATAAAACTACCCTAGAAATGGACAGATTAGCTGTGCTAGAGCCTTCTCTGTCTGTCTTCTCTGATTTGCTGACTTTTCATGGACTAGTTAAGGCCTATTTGTTTAGTTTAGCCTTTCCTAATAATACTTCTAATTAAAATATAAATTGAAAGAGGAACTTGTATGTACTTATAATTTATGTGACTATAATGTTTTTAACAAATGTTTTGTTATTTTATTGATTATTTGTGTTTAATTGTGAGCTGCTCAGGACTATGAGATGGTTGGCATATAAATAAATTTGAATTATTTTAAAGTTACATTTCTTGGTATTAATAGTCCTGGACTGTCAATTTATATGTATTGTGTATTTTAATTGTAAATTACTTAGATTATGTTTATTGATTTGTGGTATATCAAATAAGCCTCACACTGCTTCCTTTTTTTCTGACCAATATTTAGAGCAGATCATTCAAAACCCTACTGATTCATAGGAATGATGCTTGTGTCTTGGGGAATGGCAGCCATGTTGGCCTGTTTTCTGGAGGGTAGGTAGTGCTGAAGGGGAGCTTTAATCGACTGGGGAGAGCTTGATTGGGAGGGGGAATCAGTAGGGGGAATCAGTAGGGGGGGCTTGATGGGGGATCTTTCATCAGGGGGCTTTATTGGGGGGGTTGGGTCTCAGGGGAAGGTACTGGCCATTCACTTCATCATGGGCAGTGAGCATGCTACCAAGCTGCAGCCACACTATTGGCAGTCACTACAGTTAGTGTGAAACAATATCCTGAGTGCTGGCTGTCACTGACTGTTACGCCTACTGTCTGCTCTGATCCCACAACCTGTTATGCTAAGCAGATAACATGGAAACATTCCCACGTCTCTTCGGCCCCAGTGCTGTTAACGCCTGCGCTGATAGTTTACGCTGCTTACAAAACATGCCCTATAGAGTTGGTGGCTATTTCTGTGAGTGCCTCCTCTCATTTGTTCAACAAGCTCCTGCAGCTAGCTCTATTTGCAATAACACAGTCAAAGATCAATGTTCTGTGTGACACTGCAGCATTTTTGCCTGTTTTGTCTATAACTACTTCTGATTAATGAATGCTAGACCACAGTAAGCATTTAATTAACATGATTCAGACAGTCTAAAGCATTTTCATAAAGGGAGGGTGACAGCCCAACAACAAAGATCTTCGTACTTGGAAAAGTGACCTTCTTAATAACCTCTGTCTTCCATTTGCACAATAACAGTCTATTCTGTCTATTATACAAGGCTGGCTAATTTAAAGAGTTCCTGTTATCAGTAGCAAAAAACTATTCAAGTGAAACAAAAGTCATTTTGAAGAGAAATATTTGCATATCATAGTAAAGTCAGTGTACATTCTGTTTTCCTTAGCAACTGTGGGCTTGCACTATCCAAATATACAGTACATCTTAGGGGCACTTTTACATAGAAACATAGAAACATAATGGCAGAAAAAGACCATATGGCCTATCTAGTCTGCCCTTCCATAATAACTGCTATAGTCCCCTTTTTAACTTTAGAGATCCTCTGTGTTTGTCCCATGCTTTCTTGAATTCATATACTGTCCTTGTCTCTATTACCTCCACTGGGAGACTATTTCATGCATCTACCACTTGTTCCAAAAAGAACTATTTCCACATAGTATTCCTGAGTCTATTCGCTTTCACCCTTATCCTTTGTCCCCTCATTGCACAGCTTACTTTCAACTGAAGGAGGCTCTCCTCCTGTGCATTTATGCCATGGAGATATTTAAACGTCTATCAAATCTCCTGTATCCCACCTTTCCTCTAAAGTACACATATTGACATCTTTAGGTTTGTCACCATATGGTTTATAATGAAGACCAATGACCATTTTTGTAGCCATCTTCTGCACTGACTCCATCCTGTTTATATTCTTTGAAGGTGTGCTCTCCAGAATTGCACACAATATTCCAAATGAGGTCTCACCAAAGACTTATACAGAGGCACTATCACCTCCTTTTTCCTGCTGTCCATTCCTCTCCCTATGCACCCAAGCATACTTCTGGTTTTCACCATTGCCCTTTCTATCTTTTTAGCCACTTTAAGATGGAAGTGCAGACTAGATAGGCTATGTGGTCTTTTTCTGTCGTCATGTTTTTATGTTTCTATCAGAAACAATCACACCCAGGTCCCAGTCTTCTTTTGTAGACAGACAATCTTCACCCCCTACACTGTGCCGCTCCCTTGGATTTTTACAGCCCAAATGCATGATCTTGCATCTTTTAGCATTATATCTTAATTTCTAAATTCTCAACCTTAGCTAGATCCCTCCTTATGTTATCTACTGCTTCCTAGGTGCAGATTTTGGTATCATCCACAAAGAGGCAAACCTTACCCAACAACCCTTCTGCAATATCACTAACAAAAATGTTAAAAAGAATCAGACCAAGAGCAAATTCCTGCAGCGCATCACTAGTAACATCCTTCTCCTCAGAGTGAGCTCCATTTAACTCTAACCTTTGTTGCCTCCCACCTGACCAATTTCTAACCCAGTCAGTCACTTTAGAGTCCACCCCTAGGGCGCTCAATTTATTTATAAGTCGCCTCTGTGAAACAGTGTCAAAGGCTTTACTGAAATCTAAGTACAGCACATCTAGGACTCTTCCTCGGTCCATCTCTCTGGTCACCCAGTCAAAGAAATTAATACGATTTGTCTGACAAGATCTGTCTTTAGTAAACCCAAGCTTCTCGGATCCTGCAATCCATTGGATTGCAGAAACCTCAATATGCTCACTATACTCAGCAATGTTTCCATTAATTTACTCACCAAAGGTCAGACTAACTGGTCTGTAGTTCTCAATCTTATCCTTACTTCCGCTTTTGTGTAAAGGAGTCACATGAGTCTTCCTCCAGTCTTCTGGGTCCACTCCCAACTCTAAAGAAGGGTATTTAAAAAATTTCAATAAAGAGAAAAATTAAAATAAAATAAAAAAAGTTCAGACAGTGGAGCCGCTAGAACTTCCCCAAGTTCCTTCAGTACTCTCAGATGTATCCCACCTGGCCCCATTGCATTGTCTACTTTTAGTTAGTTCCTCACAAACACAGTCTTCTGAAAAATCATTCATCTTCTCCTTCACTTCTTTTCCTATTTGTGGGTGTTTTCAGAGCTCCTGCTCCTGGCCCTTCATCTCTGAAAACAGATGAAACATATTTATTAAGCAATTCCAGTTTATCCTCATCAGCTTCTATGTTTTCCTCCGCTTCACCCTTGAGTCTAACAATGCCACTCTTGCACTTCCTCCTCTCGCTGACATATCTGAAAAATGTCTTGTTCCCTTCTTTTATTTCATTGGCTATTTCTTCTTCTTTTTTGTATCTTTGCTTTCCAAATATTGATGCTTGTCATAGTCTTTCTGTGATCTCTTGTATTTTTTGAACGCCACCCTTTTTATCTCCACTGCTTTTGAGAACCAAAATGTCCTCCTTTTCCTTTTATATGAATTACCTTCCTAACAAAAAGATATGTTGCCCTTAAACTATCTGCTTTCCGCTTTGCCCATTGCTTTTCTACATCCACAGCTGTTCCCGCCCCACTCGCTCCTTGAGGTCCCATCTTGGCAAAGTTATATTTCCTAAAGTCTAAGACCCTCATTTCTGAATGGACTTTAACAGCCCTAGTCCTAATACTGAACCACACCATCTGGTGATCACTGGATGCGAGATGATCTCCCACTATAGCAACAGAAACACTTTCCCCTTTGGTTAGCACCAGGTCCAGTAAGGCCCCTTCACATGTTAATTTTGTTACCAGTTGCCAGAATAGTTCTCTCTGTAGAGAAACTTAGTTCTCCTTACTTCTAGATGACACCCCAGCAAGGATGTGCCAATCAACATCCAGCATACTGAAATCACCTATCAGTAGCACGTCTCCTTTCATGGCAATACTGTGTATGTCTTCTATTAAATCTCTGTCTACTTCTTCCTGTGAATGAGTTCTATATATCACACAAATGCAAATGGATTTCTTGTTCCATCTTTCTAGTTTAACCCACGGTGCCTCCTCGCTCCCTTGTAAGTCCTGTAATTCTATAGCTTTAATTATTTTTTTTTTTACATATAGTGCTATTCCTCCCCTGCTTCCTCCCCTGTTCTTCCTGAATAAAGTATAGCCCAATATAATTACATCCCAGTCATGGTTGTTCGTGAATCATGTCTCCATAACTGCCACTAAATCCAAGTCAGCCTCTTCCATTAAAGCCTCAACACCTAGGATCTTATTTCCAATACTACAGGCCTTTATGCATACCACTCTCCAGATGTTGCCCCTTTTATTCATTTCTAAAGGGGTCTTTAATATTTTGCTTACCTGAGGGCTTTTACTTATCTGGTGTCTTTCTTTAACCCATCCCCAATGAATCTAGTTTAAATCCCTCTTCAGTAGGTTAGCCAGTCTGCTGTGGGAGACATGTTGACTCTTCTTGGATAGGCGGATACCATTTCTGCTCTATAGCCCTTGGCAAATCATCCCATGGTCAAGGAAATCAAAATGCTTTTGATGGTACTTTCCATGCAGCCATGCATTTATCTTCAGGATGCGAGCTTCTCTGCCTCGGTCTTTACTCTCAACAGTGAGGATTGAAGAGAATACCGCTTGTGCATCTATCTGTTCCAGAGGCATGAAGTAAATCTTGATACACTTGGAAGGATACCAGCAGTATCTTTTGTGCCAGCATGGATAAGCAGCATTGTATAATCGTAAGTAGACTTGATGAGTCTTGGCAAACTCTCTGTAACATCTTGGATTTGTATTTATTAATGTATTTATTGAACCTGACTTCTACACTGCCTTATCCTTTAATCAAAGTGGTTTACATTGCAACTCAAACTTAAACTGGATAGAGTGAATTAGGATCAAGAGGATGGCATGCAGGGTGCTTAACAAAAGGTATAACCTATTTACAATTGGCTTAACTTATTACAGTTGGATCATGTTATATGTGGTCTGGGCATGTTATCAGGAAGTAGTTCCAGTGGTCTGACAGGTTCAAGGCAGGAGAGACTGGTGCAATTGCTGGATTTCATGACCTTTCTGTATTGTTCCATGAACAGAAGCTTCTTGAGGTTCTTTTTGAAGTCTTTGAAGGACGGGTATTCCATAAATGGGGGGCAGCTAGGAAGAGGGCTCTTTTGGAAGTCGTTTGTTTGCTTTTCTGGTAATCTGTGGGCACCTTGATCATATGTTTGTTATTGCTTCACTTGAGGTAGGTGCCTGTGTCTCTTATTACCAAGTCCTCTAGGATCTCTGCTGAGCAGTGGTGCATGATTTTTAAGATATTCAATATCACCTTGAACTTGATGTGAGCTTGGCTCGGGAGCCAATGTAGTTGGCATAATATAGATGTGATATGGTCTGTCTTAGCTGTTCCAGTGATATTGCGTGCTGTCGTGTTTTGCACCAGCTGTAGAGGATGTGTGGCTTTCCTTAGGAGTCCTTGGTAGAGTGTGTTGGCATAATCCAATATTGTGGCAATGATAGCCTGGCATACTGTCTGGAAATGGTCCTGGTTTAGGAGTGTTTTTAGTCTCCTAATGAGTCTTAGCCTGTGATATGCTTTTGCAGCAGTTTTGTTTATGTGTGACTAGAGCTTGAGGTTTTTGTCCAGGATGACTCCTAGACAGCGTAATTCACTTTTCACGGATATTGTTTGGTTTAATAGATGGATTGTTTGTGGAGGGTTGAAAGTGGTGTTTCTGGTGATGTAAAATGCTTCAGGTTTTCTGTAATTTAGCATGAGGTTGTTGTTGCTGAGCCAGTTGGTTATGTCTTCCAGTCATTGGGTTATGGCTTTGAGATTTGGTGCCTCCAGGTCAATTGGGGTGTATATCATGAGATCATCAGCATATAAGTGAAATAGTATGTCATGCTTCTTGAAGATGCTGCAGGTGGGTGTATGTATAGGGTAAAGAGGCTTGAGGAGAGTGCAGAGCCTTGTGGAATGCCTTGTGGTACAGTGAAAGGTGCTGAGTTGTTTGCTCTGCATTTGACCTGTTGTAGTCTATCATTTAGATAAGAAGTGAACTATATAAGCATGTTGTTACAGATGCCAATGTCCTGGAGGCATTGGATCAATATATTATGTGACATGGTGTCAAAGGCCAAAGAGATGTCCATGAATATAAGGAGGAACCCGGTCCTGATGTTGTCTATTTCCCTTATGATGTTGTCAAAGAGTGAGGTTAGTAGTATTTTGACATTATGGCGTGGCTTGAAGCCATGTTGGTAGGAGCCTAGCAGAGCATTGTGATCAATATGTATTTATTTATTTATTTCACAGCCTTATATATCGCCTTATCCGGCAGTCAAGGCGGTTTACAATGAACAGAATTTGAACATTACATCTAACTTGTTTAGCTTTGTACAATATAACAGTGCATATGTACATATAATAGTGAATACTGAACAAGAAGTTAACTATTTTCAATGTAACTGGCAAGAAGGGATAGGGGTTAGGTGGTACTTTTTTGTACTATAAGTGGTGTACATCAGTGATAGACTGATTACAGGGTAGTTGGGCAGTTGTGATGGAGGGACATTTGAGTCATCGGGGACTATTTCCAATGTGGATATTAACGCAGCCTTTATTAGAGTGTAGGTGCTTCTGAGATGTGTTGACCATAGTGTTCTGTGAAAAGTAGTGTTTTTATTCTTTATCTGAAGTTCATAAGGTTCTTTATTTCTCTTATTGCTGGTGGTAGGGAATTTCATAAAATTGGGGCGTAATATGAAAATGCTCTATTGCTCGTTGTTTTGTTTATTTATTTATTTATTTGGCATAGATTTGTATACCGCTACTTCCAGTGGAATGCCTTGTTGTATTGTTTGTTTTGCGGAAATCATTGGTGTAGGTAGAGAGTTTTGGGAACATCCCCTTCTCTGTCTAGTGTCTATGGTTTTGGATACTAGAGTGGTACGGTGAGATGGTGATATGTTATGTATTAATTTAAAGATGATGACCAGATTCTTGTATTTATTTCTACTGGCTATAGGGAGCCAGTGCAGACTACATAGGATTGGTGTGTTGTGTTGCGATCCAGATGCGTGCATTATTACATGTGCTACTGTGTTTTGTGTCAACTGAAGGTGTGCTAGTATTTTCTTTGGTAGACCTTGCAATATGCTAGTGCAATAGTCTGTATGTGGATTGATCATTGCCTGTATGACTATTCTGAAGTCTGATGGTTCTAACAGAGGCCTTAGTCGTTCGAGCATCTTAATCTTTCTATAGATGGTTTGGGTGGATTTAGTTATATGTGTAGCAAGATTCAGGGATTTATCCTGGATGATGCCTAGGTATTTTAACTTCTCTTTCACTGCAATTACTGCTTCTCCAAGTTGTATATGTGGTGGGGGGCTGAATTCTTTGTCTCTGGTTATGAAATAGCTTCTGTTTTATTGAGGTTTATCTTCAGGTTGGTTGATAAGAGCCATTAGGCTGCTTCATGATAACATGCCGTAATTTGCTCTAGGCTAGTTTTTATGGTGTTGATTGGAAGATATATCATGATATCATCAGCATAAATGTGGTAGAAAAATTTATGCTTTTGAAAGATTTTTCAGATTGGTTGGAGGTAAATGTTAAATAACATGGCAGATAGAGCAGAGCCCTGAGGGATTCCTTGGTTTTAACTAAAGGGTTTTGATGTGTTTTGGCCAATTTTTACCTGTTGAATGCAGTCCTTCAGGTATGAAATGAACCAGTTTAGGTCCATTCCGGAAATTCCAATTTGTTGTAATCTTGTTAAAAGAATATTGTGGCTGATTGAATCAAATGCTGATGCAATATCAAGGAATATCCTTGGTTTTTCTATACCTTTAATAAAGGTATTGAATAGGGCTATAATGAGGGTTTCAACACTGTGATGAATTCTAAAGCAATACTGTTGTGGATCAAGTGGATTACTGGAGTCTAGGTGGTCTTGCAGCTGGTTTTCAATTATTTTTTCTATTAACTTTGCAAAGAATGGCAGGCTCGATATTGGTCTGTAGGAGCTCAGTTGGAGTTTATCTAGAATGTTTGATTTTAGGATTGGATGTATAGATGCTTCTTTCAGTGATTTTGGCATGTAGCCTTGAGTTAGGAAAAGGTTTACTATTTTTTGCATTGTTGGAGCCAATGCATCATGTGCCATCTTTACTCAGCTTACAGGGCATGGGTCTCCTAGGGCTGTGGTTGTGTTTATCGTTGTGATGATTTTATCCAGATGTTCTAGGGTGACTGTTGTGAGAGAGTGCAATGCTGGATTGATAGTGGAGGGTTCTGATTTGCATACTGGGGGGTCATAGGCCAGAGTGTATAGTGTGGTACTATAGTAGTTAGCTAGTACCTGAGGACTGAGATATATAGAGGGGTTATCGCTGTGGGGTGATTTGGTTAGAAATGCTATTATCTCAAAGAGCTCCCTTGGTCTGTTGAGCGATTCCATTAGTATTCTAGCATGGTTTTCATTCTTAGTATTCTAGCATGGTTTTCATTCTTAGCATTGTTTATGGCCTCTTTATTTTTATGTAGTGTGTTCATATATTGGTCTTTGTCTTCAGAGAGCTTGGTTCTCCTCCATTTTCTTTCTAGTTTATGCAGAAGTCTCTTTAGGGATCTTAGTTCATTATTATATGATATGTTTGAACTTTTAGAGGTTTGTTTGTTTGTGTTTGTTGGGACAGTTGTGGCCTCTGATATAGTATAGTTCCAATTGTCCACTAGGACATCTATATCAAAGGTGTCATGTCTTAGTTGAGGGAATAATTCTTGAAGGAAGGTGTCTCTGTTGTATAATTTAAATCAT
Source organism: Ichthyophis bannanicus (assembly GCA_033557465.1). Taxonomy (NCBI): domain Eukaryota; kingdom Metazoa; phylum Chordata; class Amphibia; order Gymnophiona; family Ichthyophiidae; genus Ichthyophis; species Ichthyophis bannanicus. Next base: position 643,530,349 of record CM066034.1, on the reverse strand, counting down.
GCTTTAAAAGAAGGTTCAGGTTTTTGTCTAGGGATTGAATCATTATTTGGGACATCGAATGTGATGATCAGACCATGGGACCAGCTGGGTTTGATAGGATGGTGAATGCCCTTGTAATAGTTTGGTTGGGAGGAAAATAAGATCTAAGGTGCTTCCTTTATTGTGCGTTGAAGAATTTATAATTTGTGTGTAGTCCATTTCATTCATAGCTTTAATGAATGAGTGGGCTCGGGTAGTATGTATTGAAGCAAGGTTAAGGTCACCTAGTACAATTAACTCCATGTTAAGGTATGTATGGGTGCATACTGCTTCAAGTATTGTGCCTAGAAAATTGGTGTCCTGTGACAGGGCTCTGTAAATCACGTAAAATGATGCCTCTTTAGTTTCAATTATGAGGGTGCCTAGTCCTTCATAGCTGTTATTGGCTATTTAGGTGGGTTTCAGGATCTTCTTTGCAAGAATCAGAGCGGCACCTCCATGTTTATTTTTTCTGGTAGTCTAGAAGGATTCACAATTAGGGTGCTTGATTTGGTTAAGTAGGACTCTGTCTGTGTCTACGAGCCATGTTTCTGTGAACATGATATCAGGTTTATTATCAGGAATATAATTGAGTAAGATAGGTATTTTATTTTTTATTGATCTAGCATTTATAAGGAAGCAGTTTAGTGTAGTGGGGCTATGTTGATTAGTTATTTTTGTATGAAGCCCGTGGTTGTATGAGATTTTGTGGATGTGTCTTTGGGTTGTATTTTGTGTTGCTCCTAGAGGTCTGAATCCATTTAATGTGTCTTTTGAACGGTAACTGTATGGAATTATTGGTATGCTATAAGTAAACTGTGCTGAGTGTAATGTTTGGTGGTAGCTATACTTAGAAGCGTGGCTATGCAAATTAGTGTGATCAGTGCTTTGAATTCTATTTCTGTGTTTCTTGCAGCTGATGTATGCTATAGGATGTTCTGTATACGCATTAGTGATAATGTTAGGTTTGAGGTGCATTGAACTTCTACAGCTTTGTTCGGAAAAGGAGGTGGAGAAAGGATAGTGGATTTGTAAAGTACAATCTTAACATACAGCAGAATGTATACAATCTTAATATACAGTGTGTTTGCATATTTTGTTCTATGATTTTTGTGAGAAATGGTAGGCTGGAGAGAGGACACCTCCCTGGACAACAAGTCTGTTCAGCAGATGGATGCCTCTGTACTCTTCAGAAGAGAGTTATCAACCACCACTACTTTTTGCTTCTTTGTGGTCACTGAATCTGCGACTTTGGGGTGCTAGAGCTCTGGTTCTTCCCTTTCATGGGATGCTTTCACCTCTTCCAATTCCAGGACTGAATATGGTTCTTCAGTTTGAGGGCTGTGGGAGGTGGATTATTGATTCTGCAGGTTCTGCTGATTTGTGTCCAACTCTCTTTATTCTGAAGCATACCATCTTCATCTCTGTCAGAGAGCTTGGATGCTTTCCAGAAGCATCTCATCAATGTATGTCTTGCTGTCGCAAAAGCTTCTCAACCTCGCCATTTCTTCTCTGAGCTCCTCCACTTGTTTCATGAGGGCTTCAGCTTGTAGGCATCTTGCACATGAAACCAGTCCCTCAACTGGCATTGGACTGTCTGTCTGGACAGAGGCAGAAGCTGTAATGGGGGCAACAGCTTTGGCACTATGATTTTTCCCAGCCATCATTTAGTTGGTGGAGCTTTGAAGTAAACGAGAGAGACCTACCAAAGTCCCTAACTTTTCCTCAGCTATCTTTTAAGATAAAAAACAGCTAATTTATTTTATGTGTGTTCTGACAGTGCTGTTCTATGTCCCTGTGTGTAGCCCTGTTTCCTTGCTAAACAGTTATTACTTTACACAAGTAAATGTTGATATTATGTGTCTGAAGTTTATAGATTGTGTTCCCTTTGTAAAATTACCTAATCAAAGCTCCTTCAAGGATAGAAAATTGTTTACTTTCAGTAGATATCTAAATGTGGAACTTTTTGTTTCCTATTGTTTCCCTACCAACCAATAAAAACCTGTTATCTTTTGTCAACAAGCTAATTAGGGAGTTGACCTATGTAATAACTGCAAACATGCTCCAGTAAGGTAAATATGTTCCTAGCTATAACTCCTGTAATGTAAACATCTTCTCAGATGTAACCCCCATAATGTAAATATGTTCCCAGATGTAACTCCTGTAATGTAAATATGTTTTCAGTTATACCTCAGATGTAAACTCCCGTAATGTAAATATATCCCTAGCTATATGTCCCTGGTGTCACCCCAGATGTAAACCATGTTAGAAACCATGTTAGATTGTAAACCATGTAAGCCATATAATTCAACCACTATGTTATCTGTAAGTGTTGTTTGTAACACACATTCATATGTTTCATGTAAACCGCACTGCTCTGTAATAGCGCGGTATATAAAAACAAATAAAATAAATAAATAAATGTAGCAAGAATTTTACTAGATTGCACTAATGGTTAACATACTCTTTAACATATGGTTAGTGGTTAGCCTGAGGCCATGGTAACCGTTACCATGCTGTCATGACAGTTACCACATGGCATTTCCCATGTTAACTACTCATTGCATGACGAGTTGGAAAATGGGCAGGTTGTGGGTAGAGAATGATCATGGACTGTGCCTTGCAGTTAGTTCACTATACTTACCATGCACTAACTGTCAATACTGAAAATAATGTGGGTGTACTTAATACTACCACAATAGGTGGCATTAAATGTACCTGTAGTAATTGCAAATTATCTTAACATGCAGTAAGGGATTTTTCAGTGCAGCAACATCCCAGAATATGCAAAACACAAGAGGAAGGCCTCTTTGAGGACTGAAAACAAACAATTCAGATTTTGTCCAATTAACCAAATAGCCTGTCAACACTCCAAAATCCACCAAAAGCTGTTGCAGCCCTGAAATGGAAGATCCACACTCCCAAGAAAAGAAGCATGTTATCAGTGTAAATGGAAAGTTTGTGCTCAATGCCATTCACATGGATTCCAACGATATCATGCAAGGCATGAATGAAACATGCCAGGAATTCCAGAGCTATATCAAAGAGTGCCTGGAAGAGGGGGCAACTTTGCTTAGTTCCACGCCGAATGGAAAAAGCTGTTAGCACTCTGTTGATAAGGAGGTGTACAGTAATCCATTCCAAGAAAGTTTCTGGGAGTCTAAAATGATGGAGTACTGCAAACAAAATGAGCCCGTCAAAGGCGTTATTAGCATAAAGAAACAGTACCACACCAGTCAATAACTCATGCTCCACCAACTGGAGAATGTTAAACAGTCATTGAGTGTTGTCTATTAACATCTGCCCTCAGACAAACTCAGTATGATCCGGATGTACCAAAGCAGGCAAAAGATTTTCCAGCTGCAATTGCAAGGCCTTAGCCAATAATTTCATATCACGTTAAATCTCATTTGCGCTCCAAAATCTTATACCCCTATAATTCAAAAACTTTCCTCAATATAACTGTTCAATATAAAATTGGCAAGGTCTCAGACTTCCCGGCGCTATCTTGGCTGTCAGTAAACCAACAGAGCCGCGCCAACTAGCATCAACGACCTGCCAAATTAATGACCAGTTTTACAATGCAAATAAGGCTTTCCAAACTATTTAAAACTAATAATGAAAGTCATGTCAATTATCTTAACCATTACCCTACCAAAGTGTATACATAAATATTATTTAAAAAATTCACATTTGTAAAGATAACTCTTAAATTAGTCTGAAAAGATGTCTTTGAAATCCCAATATATATTCTCTGACTCCAAAGGAATGTTCCCAGTCTCTATGTATGTTATCAAAATCTTACCAACGCTGTCTTAGTCGCGCTCCAACGCGTTTCTCCCACTCGGGATTCTTCAGGGGAAATTTAAGCAAAAATGCTTTCTGGGAGATGTCAAATTACTTTCTTCAGAGAAGATGTCAATCTGTCTTCATAACAGATATGAAATTGAATTAACTCATATTCCGAAACCACTAGCTCCGCCAGTTAGAATCTCTGAGAAAAGATCCTGCTTCTCGTGGTCTCCAGTGGGTTTCTGTAGAAAGGATGCTGCCCGCGCCTTCAAGGATTAACCTTCGCTTTCAAAAAAACGCCGCGCATTTTATGCTGCTGCTCCAGCAAAGCAATATACTGTTTGAGGCAAGTCCGCTCCTCCTGGAATTGATGTACCAAATAACTCATATAACTAACAATATGTCCACAGGCTTAAAGGTCTTCCAATGTCATACAGGGTCATATACCTGGGGATCATGCACCGCCTGAAAATCACAGAGCACTGACCGCATCAATTCCCTAAATTTCCAGCCCAACAAACAGGTATTCAATCTCCATGTGCTGCCATGCAAGGGAAGCTCCCCCCTCCCCGCTCTGCACAAGAGCAAGAGTAGGGCCAAGTGATGGTCAAAAAGCTAGCAAATAAGAATGTCACTGTCTAGGCATGTAAAACTAGATCCACCAAAGCAAAGAAAGAAGTCCAATCTGTTATAAGACCAGTGGCATGAAGAAAGAAAAGACTAATCCCAACAGCCAGGATTAGCCACTCGCCACTTGTCCTGTAAGTCCAAGTGCTCAACCATGACTCAAAGTGTTCGAGTCTCCTCAAGTCCCCCAAACTGAAAACCTGATCTATCCATTTTGTTATTCACCCCCAAGGATCAAAGGCAGGCCTGTCCAGCCATCTAATTTGTAATCATACATTAATTAACACAAACTCATCAGAAAGCATTTCACACTCTAAAATAAAAAATTTAGCCTCTCTGTATGCTTCTGCTCATATCACTCCAGAGGCGGGGAGCAATGTGTCAACATACAAAGCCCCCTGAACTGGAAGCCAGCCGAACCAGAAAAAGCCTGATCCACCCAATCCCTGCATAATTTGGCATGTCTACTTCTGGTCAGAGGGTCTTGTGTAAAAAAGTAACCTGCATATTTTCCTTCTTCAGATATTGCAATAATCTTGTGCATTTAATGGGACTCAAAATGTCCCAGTTATTAAGTGAGACTATTTGCAAAGGGGCACCCATCAAGACCAGAAACAATAAAATATGGATATCCACAAGTTTTTCTATCAGATTAAAAGTACATAAATTAAAACTGCACTGCCAAATAAGCATGTAAAGCCACCCTAAAATAAGGAAAATAAGAGGAAACAATAGTTTAAAGATGTACCACACTCCAAAGAATGCACACCCGGCCATAACAACAAAACCAACCAACCCCCAAAATTTCCACTCCCCATCTCCCACCCATCCCCCACCATCCTCCTCCACAAGCAGTCTCCCCCTGACACAGAGCAACAAACAGATCACCCGCATACCAAATCCATAGGTAGGAACCAAATTGGGACCCTTGGACCATAGGCAGACAACTCACCCAATCCTCCACAAAAACCTCCACAGTCCACCCACACCAGATAGACTCCTACTCCTCCCCCTCTCCCTCTCCCACACACTTATATACTCTAACCCTACCGACACCATCCTACAACATACTACCATAGCTGGATCGCCAGTCAAAAACCCCAAACATCCCAATCATTCCCACATTTGTCTCAATACACCCCTCAAAAAGACACACTGCTTATCAGACTCCATCATCCTAGCAGTGCAAAGCCTAACCATACACTCAGAATAAGAACCACAGACTATCATACAGTCCCATCCAACACCCATGTATATCCAAACCCCCAAGCCACATATTCACACAACACCCTCCCACACACACACACTTCACTGCTATCAACTTTGCAAGTATTCAACATACAGTTCAAAGCAGCATTTAATCCAGTAACATTATAAAGCATAGCAAAGTTATCAGAACAGCAGTACAACAATATAAGCTTCAACTCAAGTACCACTAATCCCTGAACCCTAGGAGCCCCTAGATGGGGTGGTGGGTGGGGGAAGGAGAGAACCATTCCAGTATAAGAGAGCTGGTTGATATAGTGTATCTGGATTTTCAGAAAGCCTTTGACAAGGTCCCTCATGAGAGACTCTTGGCGAAATTAAAAAGTCATGGGATAGAAGGCAGTGTACTATTGTGGATCAGGAACTGGTGGTTAAAAGATAGAAAACAGAGAGTAGGGCTAAATGGTCAATTTTCTCAATGGAGAAAGGTGAATAGTGGATTACTCCAGGGATCTGTGCGGGACCTGCTGCTATTTTCATAAATGACCTGGAAATGGGAAAGATGAGTGAGGTGATCAAATTTGCAAATGCCACATTATTAATAGTTATTAAAATGCAAGAGGATTGTGAAAAATTGCAAGAGGACCTTGATAAATTGGAAGACTGGACGTCCAAATGGCAGATGACATTTAATGTGGACAATTGCAAGGTTATGCACTTAGGAAAGAAGAACCCAAACTACAGTGACACAATACAAGGTTCCATGTTAGGAACCATCACCTAGGAAAAAGATTTAGGCATCATCATGGATAATATGCTGAAACTCTCTGCCCAGTGTGCAGTGGAGGCCAAAAAAGCAAATAGAATGCTAGGAATCATAAGGAAAGGAATGGTATGACCGCACCTTTAATATTGTGTACAATTCTGGTCACCATATCTTGAAAAAGATATAGCAGAATTAGAAAAGGTACAGAGAAGAGGCACCAAAATGGTATAGGGTCTGGAAGGATCCTGTATGAGGAAAAGCTTAAAAGATTAGGGCTCTTCAACTTAGAAAAGATACGGCTGAGAGGAGATATGATAGAGGTCTATAAATTAATGAAAAGTTTGGAATAGGTAAATGTAGATCGGTTGTCTACTTACACCATCAAAAAGTAGAAAGACTAGGTGACACACAATGAAGCTACAGTTTAACCCATTTAAGACTAATAGAAAATATTTTTACACTCAATGCGTAATCAAACTCTGGAATTTGTTACCGGAGGATGTAGTAAAAGTTGTTAGTGGAGCTGGATATGAATAAGGTATGGATAGGTTCCTAGGGCAAGAGTTCATAAACCTTTATTAAAGACTTGGAAAATCTACTGCCTACCCCAGGACAAGCATTGCTTAACCTGTGTACCTTTCTGGGAACCTGCCAGGTACCTGTGACCTGGATTAGCCACTACTGGAAACAGGATACTGGGCTTGATGGACCTTGGTCTTATTCAGTATGGCATTTCTTTTCTTATATTATCAAATACGTCCTCAATAAAGAAACCATGAGTTCTGCATATTTCAAGTCCTCTATCAGGGTGCATCCTTCAGCTTATGCACAAACTACTCTGCCACTAACACTGTAGAAAAAAAATCAGAGTTTTCCCATCATGGTTGACCCAGTAGGGCCAGATAAAACCTGGCATAAGAGAGGCTGCATTCCTGCAAGGCCTTTTTTAGGAACTTCTGCCTCTTGCGCAGAACCTCTGCCTCTTGCGCTAAATATTGTGGAGAAATCTTGAAAAACAAAGGCCTGCTTGTTCTGTTATTGCAAATCCTCAGCCTTACACACTGCATCCAAGATACAAAGCTTTATGGGGACATGATGTACATGGACAATCACCACCCAAGGACGGCCCTGCACTGCCATAGCAGGAGTGAGGACCCAATGCACCTGATCAAGTTTACTGATGCCATGAGACACATCCATCTTCTGGGATCCAGTGTGAGAAAAAGAAAATAGGATATGCCTCCTTAATCCACTCCAGCTCCCAAACTAACCAGATATTTATTTACATTATTTTATATACTGTGCTATTCTGCATCAGTGTGGTTTACATTGAACAAACTGAAATTACATTGAACAGGGCATTATAACTTGGAGATAACTATTTTACAGGGAACATGGGCTATGGAGGGTTAAGTGGCTTGCCCAAGACCACAAGGAGCACCTGTGGGACTAGAAACCCCAGTCCTTCTGCCCCAAGGATGCTGTCCTCTAGTGGGATTTGAACCCCTGACCTTCCAGCCTGAAGTATCTTGCCCCAACCACTAGGCCACTCCTCCACTCCAGTGCCTTTGGCTCCAGTTCTCAAGATTGCCATTTTTTTCTAGAAATTGTTTGTGCCCTCTCTTCAGCACATTAATCTTCCACTCCATTTCCTCCATTCATGAACTGTTCCACTGCACCAACACATGGGCAGTCTTCCTCACCGAGAAGACTAGTTGGACCACTTTGTCCATCACCACTTTCAGCTGCGAGTCCAGGGTCATATCTATGCAGGCAGCCAGCTGGACCATCACCCCTTTAATTGCATCTATCAGCTCCGGAGCCAGGCTGCCCTCAACCAAAAAGGCTTCTTCCTCTGTGGAATCCCCCACCAGAGGGGCCTTCTTTCATAAGCTGCAGCTTTTACTGCTCTGCTTAGTCATTCAATCTCTCCACAGTTCAGGCAGGGAGCATATGTTCCCCCTCTTATGCCATATTTGCAGTGCCAAAAGTAGCTTTTAATGAGAAAAAAAAACAGGATAAATCATGGGTAATGATGTGATCTCTGCAGGCCCAACTCTGCTCCAATCAACAACTAATGAGCACCTTCCCTCACCTCAGTATTTGCCGTTGGACCCCTTTTTGGGAGATGAACCATTTGTGTATCATTACATGCGTCCCTTTTTAAGTCTATAAGTGTGGTAGGCGAAGGCCTATGCTCCATGCTAATTGAACTAATCAGACAGGCCTAACTAGCTTGACCTGTAAATGAAGCCTGTGAAGAGGCCCATAGGAATTGCACATCCCCCAATATGCTGCAGTAGAATTAGAACTCAGTAAAGTATTGAATTAGCTTAGACAAGCAGAACAGATGGAAAAAATACAGAAAAATATGTTTAAAACTGCTGACAGAGAAATTACAGAGCCCTGCTTCCCTACACGTACAAACTAGCTCAATGGCCTTGAAAGTAGGAAAGTAACAAGTTGGTGAACTGACCATTGTAATTGGGACTAGAAGGGGGGTTAGCAGGTGCTGAGCCCACTCAAAGAACATAATTGGATAATCATATCAGTACCGGGACCAATAGAGAAGGTACGGGAGGTACGGGAGGTTACCGGGACCAATGAAATGTTTTTCTATACCTAGAATGGAGCAAAAATCTATAAAAGTTGTTGTATTGCCAGAGAACATCGCTCAGCCATTTTGAATTTGACTTTGCTTGAGTCTTGTGCACAAATAAATGATTTGGACCTTCTGAACAGACTCCTGGTATTATTGGTTTGTCTGCGCTCTGCTGCTACATATTCTTGGTGCGTTGGCCGGGAAGGTGTGGTAATAGAGGGTATACAGGGCAATATGCCACGACTTTCCGCCTCTACAGGTTTGGGTCCTGCCGGGATTGCGCCCTTCCGACGTGGGCTCGCTCCTTGGCGCCGCCGGTCCCTTGCATCGGAGGGAGCTGGCCAGGCCTCGGAGGGTGCCGGACCCGGCTGGAGCCAACACCTCGAACCCGAGTGAGGGGAGTCCAAGGTCCAACTCATGCGCTTGCTTGGGAACTTTGAGGACCGGATCCGGTGAGTAGAGTTTTGATTTGTTATGTCTAGACAGATAAGAAAGAGCAGTGCTGCCATTTGAATATTGAACTTGGAACTTGGAAATTGGTAAGAGAGCTCTCAAAGACGGGCCGATTAACCCCGCATGAGTATTCGCAGGGCGAAACCCCCGTCTTCTTGTATTTTGGAATTTGAACAAGACTAGTCAGAATAGATAGAAATGAATGCATTCTTGGGATACGTTGCTAGCATGATTGTGTGAATGAAGTGTGAATGAGAGGTCTGGCAGCACGGACCAAGCGAAGGCGGACCCCTGAGTAACCTGACCGGGTGACTGCGTTCAGGTCGTAAAAAGGGGGAAGCGACTGTCGTCTTGTCTTGTTATTTGTTTCCCTTATATGTTTCTAGGGCCGTGAGGACCCCTTACCCACGGTCCGCCCTCCTTTTCCCTTCTGTCTGTTCTTGCGCGCACACATCGAAATGGGAGGGGCAGGGTCTATTAGGAGCACTCCATTAGAATGTATGATCGCACATTTTAAAGAAGGGTATTCAGGAGATTATGGAATCAAAATGACCGCACCACGAGTGCAGATTTTGTGTGCTAGGGAGTAGCCCAATTTAGACCCTACATGGCCTCGAGAGGGAACCTTATATTCTGTTGGGTAATGTATGATAATTTACCGCTTGACTCACTGAAAAATCAAGACCATGTCTCACTCAGTCAGAGCTTTTCCTACAGTAAGTGTGAGACTGACAAGGGGCGTGTTTGTGCAGAGATGCCTTTTTAACCCTATGATGGCATGTTTTCAACGTTCTGCTGCTGGACGAATTAGAGCTTATTTTAGGACAATTATACCTGTTCTTATTCACTTTGTTTTAATAGTGATGTTCCTTCTGCTATGGTCATGTATTATATATCATTTAATAAGGATGTTTAGTCAGGATTGTGGGTCCCAATAGTTTTGGGGCTTAGCCTGGAAAGGGTTAAGTTCTTATTCGAATTCCTGTACTTGGGCGACCAAGTGAGAACAAATCTTTAGTAATGGTTTAAACAGGAATTGATAGAAAAATTCAGGAAACTGCTTTTGTTTTTTCCTTTGATCTACAGGACAATGAAGCATCTTAAGCCAGCTTGCAACTTAAAAAAATGATTGAAATTTTGTTTCTGCTATATCTGGTTTTGATTGAATATGCTTGTTGAATAAGAGGGGATCTTATATATTATAGCGAATACCTTATAAAGTATTATGTATAAGGGTGTATTTCTATGTTAATTGTTTAGGAAAGTGTTTATTTTTTTTTTCTGCTGGCATGTCTCTGTGTGTGTGTGTGTGTTAAGTTGTTTCCCAGCAAGCAGGAAGAATGAGACAGGAAAAATGAGACAGCCGTTCCCGATTGAGCAGTCTCTTGCTTGTTTAAAATAAAGGAAGTATATCTGTTGTTTCAAAAACTAACGGACACAGACAAGAGAGAAAAAATAAAGTGTTTTTCCTTTGACCCTCAAAAATAGAGGTTAAGAACCTTGGGGGATGGAGCCCAGTCCACCGATGATGTCACCCCCGGTAGGCGTGAACTAATGTGCCCACAGCAGAGAAGTAGAACATAAAAAAAATCCAGTTCCCTCAGCTCTGGAGCAAGGGGGGAGGAGGGGGGATACCTCCCTGCAAATGTCACAAGTCACCTCCGCAGCAGGAGAAGAGAAGCCCCGGCACATCTAGGGATTTATTTGCTAGTTCAGCCTGATTGCTGTATGCCTTCAAATGTATAACTACCAGTAAGAGAGAGGGTCACGTAATCCTAATCCCATTGCACTAGGTCCAGCTTTGCAGATCCAATCCAAATAGCGCAGGCAGCCTTCACTATATACCCCATGCAATCCAGCAGCCCAGGAGAATTTGCATTTTTGTCAGTCAGTCCCAGAGAGATATAAAACAGAAATGAAACTGGATGGATTTGCAGGTATAATAGTTACTGGAAGAGTTGAACAGAAAGTATGTGAATTGTTGAATGTGATAGAGAGAGTGGATGTGAAGATGGAGAAGAGAGCAGATCTTCTTGCTGATGCTTTAGTTGAATGATGTGGAGGAGGTTATCCTGATCGAAGGAGCAGAGGAAGGGAAAAAAACTGTTGCAGAGGAGAAGGACATTAGAGAAGTGAATGCCTGTATCTTGACTCCACCCCAGGAGGGGAGGAGGGAGTACTTGATTGCAGAGTCATAGACAGAATAAAACCAAGCACAGTGTTTCAGCACGAGAGTGAAGCAGCTATAGAGTAAGTGGCAGCCTGAGAGGGCTGCAGCATGGATGAAGACTAGGCCAGACCGGATTCTCCAGTTTCCCTGGGTCCCCAGGAGTCAGTCTGAAGAATAGGGGACCAATATATGGACTTTTATGGGGGATACAGGAGCAGAATACTAAAGCAAGTAGCCCCTGTGTTTTTCTCGATGCATCACCATTATCAGAGCTACTGAGGCTAAGGCCACAAAGCCTTTTTTGCAGAACGGCATGAGTGAACAAGGGGGACAGAAAATAATGCACCAGTTCCTGCATATGCCTGAGTGCCCTATTCCACTTTTTGGAGCCAAGATCTGCTTGCAAAGCTTCAGGCACAGATATCCTTTGCTGGAGAGAGAGAAATGCAAATGACTGTGAACTCAGAGCCTGCTGGATTGATGGTGCTGACTGTTCCCCGAGAAGAGAAGTAGCGGTTCTATAACACACCTCCAGTTAAGACAACAAGTTCCTGTATACCCGCCAACCCTATAGCCCCACCTGGAGTATGGGCAAAAGATAATGCACCTGGCCTAGCAAAGAACATAGCCCCTGTCATTGTCATCCTCAAGCCAGAAGCGGAACCAGTGCATGTGAAGCAGTATCCTCTTCCCTGACCAGCCATTGCAGGAATCCACTGCCATTTAATGAAACTGCTGAAGTATGGACTTTTCAAAGGAATGTTAGTCACCTTGGAACACTCCCCTTCTTCCTGTTAAGAAGCCTGGGACAGGTGATTATCGCCCAGTGCAGGATCTAAGAAAGAATGCATGATGCAGCTGGAACTATACATCCAGTTGTGCCAAATCCTTACACACTCTTAGGACTGATCTCTGCTGAAGCTACACACATTTCACCATTCTGGATTTAAAAGATGTTTTTCTTTTTCTGCATACGCTTAGCCCAAGACCCCACTACAGGAAGACAGGGCCAACTCACCTGGACAAGATTACCTCAAGATTCAAGAATTCACCTACTCTCTTCAGTGCTACCCTGAATCAAGATCTTTCCAGCTACTATGTGAACCCAGGAGAAAGGGTTCTTCTCTAGTATGTGGACAACTTGCTTATAACCACCAACTCAGAAAGTGAATGTCTACAAGCCACCAGTGAATTCTTGTACCTTTTTAATGAGGCTGGATACAAAGTCTCAAGAGCTAAGGTGCAATTATGCCAAACAAGTTAAATACCTAGGATTCCAATTGTCCAGCGGAATTCGACGCCTGGGACCCTTACCAGAACGCAAAGCAGCTGTATGCAGTATTCCTACTCCAACCACCAGGAGGCAAGTGAGAGCCTTCTTGGGTGCCACAAAGTATGTGGTATATGGATCCCCAATTTTGCGCTGCTAGCAAAACCGTTGTATCAAGCTATCAAAGGAATGGAAAAGTCTCCATTAGAATGGGGACTTGAACAGGATGCAGCCTTTTGATCTTTGAAAAAACACTCTGATGTTGTCACCAATTCTGGGTCTACCAGATGTCCAGAAAACCTTTCAGTCTCTATGTTCATGAGTCACAAGGAATGTTCTAGGAGTGTTGACTCAATCTCTTGGACCTTATTTGAGAAGCTGTTACAGTTACAGCCTTCCTAGTGAGCAAAACTAACAAGATCACTTTGAGACAGAATCTTCAAGTTACTGTACCACACTCTGTTCTAACCATAATACAATTGAAGGTCAATCAAGCTCTGAATCCTGCTACACTGTTATTAGTTGGTCTTGAACCCCTGATCATGACTGTTTAGAAACTATGGATATTGTTGTGCCAGATATGCAGTAGTGACCTCTGATTTGGTAGTTGAGTCCTCAGCCCTGGCCCCAGATTTCAAAACTTTAGGAAAAGTAGAATGTATGAATAGAACCTTGAAATCTCAGTTGTCTAAACTTTGCCAAGAGGTTTACCTGAAGTGGCTCCAGGTTGAGAATTTGTAGAGAATTTATAGGGAATAAAAGGAGATGTGAGACAGATAGGATCTGAAATTATTAGGCATGAACTATTGGTTTTAAGTTCTGTTTTGCAGAGTCTTCATACCTGGGTACAAAATCGATCACCCATCAATTTGCCTGAACCCCTGCATCCTTTCAAGCCTGGAGTCTCGGTGTGGATCAAAGAGTGAAGAAGGATACCGTTAGCCCTGCATTGGAAGGGACCCTATGTTGTCATCTTGTCAACTCCAACTGCAGTAAAAGTCGCAGAATTCGAACCTTGGATCCATTATAGTCGAGTAAAAGCCAGCAACTGCTTCTGAACCTGATCACTGGACTACTGTACAGCATCCTGAGACTCCATTGCGCCTCACCCTACGACAACAACCACGGACCTAAGACTTATTGGTCCCTCAGAAACTGCACTATTTCAAGACTGTTTGTTTATCTGAAAGAAAGCCTCGCATCTTAAAAAAAAAGCTGCAATCATCAGAAATAGACTGTGTTGTGTTAAGGAATTGAGTCTTCTAAGAGACTGTGTTCAAATGCTCTGAGAAAAAAAAAATAATAAAAAAAACTGTTTTGCTCTCCTGAAAAGTGTACTGCTCTAAGGAGGCCTTAATAGCCTGAGAGACTGTACTATGATATTTTAAGAACCTGAGACATCCCAGAGGACAGTGATACTTTGGGATCTACAGCCCTACTCCTGCCACAAAGCTGGTAGGTCTACGTACGGCAGAAGCTTGAGGATCTACAATCAACTCTACATTTGTTATCTATTATGGATACCAACAGTTCCACCAATTCTCCAGAGACTATGCCCATTATGAATTCTTATTATTGCTTTATTTTGGCAGCAGCCTTGGAGTGCTTTGAAATGACTTTTGCTTTACCTCCCTGTGCAGCCTGTATAAGTAACACACGAACTGGGCTAAAGGTTCTTCATGCCTCCCAGAACTTGTTTCTTGAACTTGCCGAAGCAGTAGCATCTAGTCTCCACATTTATGACTGTTTGTTCTCAAGAACTGAATTATTCCATCCCCTACAATCAGACTGATTTACATAATACTACTAGTGAGTGGGTATTGGCCCACCCCATTGTTGACAGTTTGTGTTTTGTTCGCACCGGACCACAATTTGCTATGAAGATCGGACAGCTGGACTGTCTAAATCAGAGGTTTTACAACAGCACAACAAAGAAGACATCTTGGTGGTCCGGCATAAATGCTCCTGAACATTCTAATTCTTTTAGTTCTTTTTCCCACTCTTGCAAAACTATGGACTCTGACTATCTGCTTGTTGCTCCCTTGTTTCTTGCCATTTTGCTTGCAAATGATAACTTCAGTTATTAATGACACTGTAGAGCGTAAGGCAGCTACAAAGCTACCAGCTATGTGAAACTACTACCCTATACCACAGAGTGATATCTTTATTTAGTATTATGTGATTTGCTTCTCACCCTTTCTCACTTGCGGGTGAGAATAATCAAAGGGGGGAATGTAGTAGGCGAAGGCCTATGCTCCATGCTAATTGAACTAATCAGACAGGCCTAACTAGCTTGACCTGTAAATGAAGCCTGTGAAGAGGCCCATAGGAATTGCACATCCCCCAATATGCTGCAGTAGAATTAGAACTCAGTAAAGTATTGAATTAGCTTAGACAAGCAGAACAGATGGAAAAATACAGAAAAATATGTTTAAAACTGCTGACAGAGAAATTACAGAGCCCTGCTTCCCTACACGTACAAACTAGCTCAATGGCCTTGAAAGTAGGAAAGTAACAATTTGGTGAACTGACCATTGTAATTGGGACTAGAAGGGGGGTTAGCAGGTGCTGAGCCCACTCAAAGAACATAATTGGATAATCATATCAGTACCGGGACCAATAGAGAAGGTACGGGAGGTACGGGAGGTTACCGGGACCAATGAAATGTTTTTCTATACCTAGAATGGAGCAAAAATCTATAAAAGTTGTTGTATTGCCAGAGAACATCGCTCAGCCATTTTGAATTTGACTTTGCTTGAGTCTTGTGCACAAATAAATGATTTGGACCTTCTGAACAGACTCCTGGTATTATTGGTTTGTCTGCGCTCTGCTGCTACATAAGGACATCTAGCTTTCAATAGGACAATACAAAAGTCATCCTTTAACAACCTTATAATAATGGTACTGAAAGGAAACATCTGGAATACGTAAGAAAATAATATGTTTGAAATGATAATGATCAAACACTTTAAAACTGACACAAAAGGACTCAATAAATCATTGGTTTCTCATCCATTATCAAATATAAGTCCTTTGAACTGTGAAGTGTCCACTTCCCATCACCTCTATCTATATCCCCACCCCATTTTATTGAACTGTAGTGACATATGCAGGCAGACTAAGACCTACTGTATGTATACTTTGGAAGAAAGATGGGAGAAGGCAAATATAATAGAGACATTTACATACCTCTGTGGCATAAATGCACAGGAGGATAGTCTTTCTTAATTGAAAGAAAGCTCTGCAAGGAGGGGGCATAGGATGTAGGTTAAGGAGATAGACTCATGAGTAATTTGTGGAAATATTTCTTTACGGAAAGAGTGGTGGATGTGTGGAATAGTCTCGCAGTGGAGGTAGTAGAGACAAAGACTGTATTTGAATTCAATATAGCATGGGACAAATATAGAAAATCTCCAAAGGAAAAAAAAGAAGGGACTGTAAAAACAAGCTTAGTAATTGGTATGGATGGGCAGACTGGATAGGCCGTATGGTCTTTATCTGCCATCATGTTTCTATGTTTTTTTTTAAACAGCACACACATAGCAAGCTGTGGAATCTGTTGCAGGAGGATGTGGTAAAGGTGATTAACACAATAGTATTCAAAAGAGGTTTAGACAAGTTCCTGGAGGAAAAGTCCATAAATATTTATCAGCTAGATGAATTTAGGGGAGTGTCTGCTCCTCCCTGGAGATGAGCTATGAGAGATGGACCTGTTTTTTGGGATCTACTGGGAATCCTCGATCAAACTAGCCATTGTCAGAGAGGATTCTGTGTTTGGTGAACCTTGGTCTAAGTATGGCTTTTCTTATTTTCTTATGTCAGGTAACTTTCTATCTGAACTTGAACTTAGAAGGAGATTAAAAACCACCTCAAATTGCCACAAATTTGAGCTTTGCAGCCCAGATCTCTACTTGGTTCATTTCAGGGCTGGCCCAAGGATTTCTACCGCCCTAGACAAAATCCCTGGTCGCGCCACCCCCATGCCAAGAAGCCCCAACTCGCTGATTCCATCTGGGGGGGGGAGGCGGGTGAGCAGCAGCAGCATTTTAAAAGTGGCGGTTTTGTGCCACCGCTTTGTTGCCCATGGCAAGCCATGTACTTCAGCACACATGGCCTGCCACTTCTGACCCCACTCCGGCACTAAGTTGCACCAGAGGGGGATCAGAAGTGGCAGGTCAGGTGTGCCAAAGCACATGGCATGCCGCAGGCAATGAAATGGTGGCACAAAGCCACTAATCTAGGTCAGCTGCCCTAGGTGGGTGTCTAGCTCACTTAGTGAACGTGCTGGCCCTAGCTCCACAGCCCTATGATTATTTTACAAAAGGTTTCACATTCAGCATGCCTTCAGCATTTCAGATTTCGAGCTTTGCAACTTCAACATCTGTTTTAAGACCTAGATTATTTATACAAATTTAGAATATAATTGACTTCCCCGAGCATACAATTTTGCAAAATCATCTATTTATATGTGCATGTAGCGTTGTTTATATGCCTAAGTAGCACAATCACAGCTTACACAAGAAAATGGTCTTATTCAAATGCAAAAAGCCCCGAGTGATGCTGCTCTTTTTTTGTACATTTTCTTTGTAAAAGGATTTCTTCTGATTTGCATCACACCAAGCGTCCCATAGCCCTGTACTTATTTTACAGAAAGATTCATGTTTAGTGAACCTTTTGTAAAATACATTGAACATTTTAAATATCTCAACTTGGATATCTGTTTGCTGACCTAGATGCCCGTCTCTAATTTAGGACTTGATTTACTAGAGTGTGCTGTTACATAGGGAGTGGAGGAGTAGCCTAATGGTTAAGCACACTGCCTTGAGAACCTCAAGGCTAAGGTTCAATTCCCACCAGCACCCCCTGTGGCCTTGGGCAAGCCAATTAACCCTCCATTGCCAGAGAAAAATCCAAGTTCTCAATGTCCCTGTTTAATGTACATTACCAAGTTTAAGTCTCAATATAAACCACTTTGATTGAAATGATAAAGCAGCATATAAAACCTGTTAAAAAATATATAACTGCTATCCAATAAGACTGCAGTTCAGTTCACATCATATCACACATAAAGGGAGAGACAAACCCCATGCCCACTGTGTATCCTAATGATTCTATGTTAGCTTTCTGTTGGATTATTTGCCTTGAAAGGTATAATCCTCTCTTGTGGCAAATCCTCCTTTTTATTCTATTTTAAAAGGGGAACAACCCCTCACACAACCACACCAAGGGATAATACCACAATTATCCTTAGAAGTACTTAGCTGAAGTGAATGTTCCATACCTGCTAAATGGCAGCAAAGAAGCTGTAACGATGCCTCATTCACCGGTTACAAATGTCAAACTCTGTTGAATCATTTAATCTTTGGTGTCTCATTCAATTGGAAACGTCACATACATCGAACAAATTATCCAGTCCTCTGCAAATAACGCTAATGGTCTTGATCCAATGACATATATAAATATGTACACAACGTCATGTTTCAGGCCTTGAAACTCCCGGCCCTTCTTCCTGCATAATACGTCATACCATTGCTTCCTCTTCCTCTTCTTTTATGGCCAAACCCTGATCCCGTGGCAACAGATCTGGGCTAGTATTGGCTATGGTCTGAAAACCTAAAACAGACTATTTTCTAACAATTGACCAAACTCCACCAATCATGGGGAAGATTTAAACCATCTGGAGATGTTGCCCGCAAATGATAGATCCATGATTCTTCTTTATATTGTAAACAGGACAAACAATCCCCCCCTCTCGAGTGCTCAGGAATAAAATCAATAATGCACCATTTCAAATCCTGAAATGAGTGTTAAAACTCCTGACAGTGAAGCGCTACTGGCGCTGAAAGCACTCTGGTGTTAATACGGGACAAATGTTCCTGTAATCGTTTCTTCATGGGATGCGATGTTCTTCCTATGTCATTTTTTTGACAAGGGCAAATTAAAACATAGATCACAAAGGTACTCAGACAGGTAGTATGACATCTACTGGAACATCTAATCCCAGTCCTTAGATCTTCCCAGTCAGGACCTTCCATGGTAGTATTACAAAAGTCATATGATTCACAACGATATTGTCCCTTATCAATGGTCACTTCAGTATCTTGAACAGTATGTATTACCCAATCTGCTATATTCCATCCTCTCTGAAATGCCATCATTAAAGATTTTCTAAAACAGGGGTGTAGAGCCAAAACAGGCCAAGGTTTCTTCAAAATATCCATTCCAACGAAGCATTTGGCATCTATGGTAGAACCCCAACTTAAAATGTAGACTCTTTGCGGTGATTAAAAGAAATTACAATTCCGTCGTCCCACCACTCAGCATGATTATAACAAGCTCTTCTGTATGCTGCCTTGATTATATGAGAAGGATAACCTCTTTCAGCCAGCCACCTCTTTAAATCTTTGGCATGTTTTTGAAATTGTTCTAATGTGGAACAAAGCCGTTGTAAATGAATAAATTGTCCTACCGGCAAGCCCATATGTAGGGGGCCAGGATGATAACTGTAATAATACAAAAAAGTATTTCTCTGCACAGGCTTTCGATATAACGTAGACTGCAAAGTAGTACACTGTTTATAAATAAGTAAATCCAAAAATTGTATAGAATGTAGATGATACTTGGGCACAATTGTAAACTTGTATTTAGGGGATGTTTACTAAACACCGTTGCTGTGCGGGTTCCCGTTAGTGTGCTGGTGCCATATAAGGAGTGGGCGGGCCAGGCAAAAAAAAGCAAAAAACTGGACCATACGTGTGTGCGTCGCGCTAATGTGCGGGGCCCACATTAGCGCGTGGAAAGGCTAAGTGGGGCGCTGCTGCAAAACCAAGCAACAGAGCCATAGTACAATGGTGAAGACACCGACCAATGGTGCAGGGGCCAGGGGTTCAAACCCCCATTGCGCTCAACAAAAAAGACCAGCTGAGGCACCAACATTTATGGGCAAAAGTGGTTAGGAGGCATATTAATTTTGGGCAGCAGAAGGCGGCGCACTGTTATTTTTATTACGGCATGAGGCGGCGCACTGTTTAGTGTGGGCGGCAGATGGCGGCACATTGTTAAGTTTGGGCGGCAGAAGGCGGTGCGCTGATAAATGTGGGCAACAGAAGGCGGCGAGCCGGTGGGCAGAAGGCGGCGCGCTGATGTGTGAGGGGCAGTCCAATAGTGGGAGGGATAAGTGGCGCGCTGATGTGCAAATAACAGGAACAGAGCCATAGCACAATGGTTAAGACACTGACCACTCGTGCAGGGATCATGGGTTCAATTCCCCACAGTGCCCATTGAAGACAGCTGGCTGAGGCATTATTTTAGGGGCATTTCCATGTTGTGCGGCATAAGGCGGCGCGCGCTGTTAATTTAGTGCGCCACAAGATGGCGCGCTGATGGCTACAAGGCTGCGTGCGGATGCACAAACACAGGAACAGAGCCACAGCACAATGGTTAAGACACTGACCAATGGTGCAGGGGCCAGGGGTTCAACCCCTCACAGTGCCCAGTGAACAAGGCTGTCTGGGGCAATATGTATCATGGTGAGGAGTGCTATAGGAGGCCTTCCATTTATATTTTATTTCCCACCACTAGTAAACCCGCTCTCACAGTGTGTTAACATACGGATGCCCGTAAGGCACATGTTACAGTGCACTGTCCGCCAAGGCACCCTAGAATGTCCCCTATAGGGCACCATGTATGTTGCGACACAGGATAATGTATAGTGCACCCTATATGGATGGCAACCATAAGGTGGCCTATAGGGCGCCCTATAAAGCACCCTCAGAGGCACCTAATGGGTATAGTAAGCTGTGTGTGGTTTTGCCGGCATAGACATATGTACAGTAAATAAAAATAAAGCTGTGGACTGCCTATCAAAGGGCCCCACTGTGGGTTAGGGCCCCACTGTGGGTTTGAACCCATGACCTCTGGCTGTACAGGGAGTGATGTAACCATTGGGCTACAGCTCTATAGCTGATAGCAAGCCCCTGGCTGGCTGCAGAGAGCCTGCACGTCACCCCACAGACAGTCTGCTGTTGTAGACAGGATAGGGTTAGGCCACCCATACCCATGATGCACTGCACATGCAAATCAGCTGTCCACAGATGCACACAAGATGGGGAATGCACCCCAACAGCTACCCGGCCTGGTAGGGGGAATTGTCCATGTGCACCCACACAGCACCTCGGCCTGGTAGGGGGTCCTGAGCGGGTGGACTACCAGCAAAGAGTAGCTACACACCGTCACATTGTGCGGGTACTGTGCTCACCCTGAGGGTGTGATGTGGCGGCCAGGACGAGGTCCACAACACCAGCCATGGCTGGATGAGGCCATGACAGAGCTCCAAAACAGTACTAACCTGTGAGATAGGAAGGTGCTGCAGAAACATGTTGGATATCTCTGTCTGTCTCAGTTAGTGGAAACCCCCATGGACCCCCCCCCCCCCCCTAGGTGGTCAAAGCTTACCCCACTACCCCCCCCCCGAGGGTGGCAAACAGGGCCCCCCACCAACCAATCCCCAGCCCACAGCAGTAGAGTGGACCATCAAACCCCAGTCCTGCTGGGGAACAGACACCCTACAGGGCAGTCCAAGCAGCTCCACACACATCCATAACACAATATCAGACAGACTTTAGGCCTGGATATCCAAAGATGCACCCCAGCACTATCTGATATTCACCTGCAGCAAGCCATCAGCCACTGCACCCTGCAAGGCACTCCATCAAGACACATACCAGCTGTGAACAGTCTGCTGGTTAG
This sequence comes from Ichthyophis bannanicus, assembly GCA_033557465.1. NCBI lineage: Eukaryota > Metazoa > Chordata > Amphibia > Gymnophiona > Ichthyophiidae > Ichthyophis > Ichthyophis bannanicus. The sequence continues at coordinate 643,508,697 of CM066034.1, read as the reverse complement.
CCCTGATGGAAATGCATGCACCCAAAACTGGGGTGGCAGCACACACAAGCAGAGAGTTCTGTGAGGAGGCCCCAACAGGAAACCCATATATATCACAAGAAAGAAACACAATACAGCACTATGGGGGTGCCTAGCCATGCTGTCATCACTGCACACTCAGGGTGAGAGTGCTCCCCCAGCAGCACATACAGAGGTCACCCTGTCTGTGTAGGTGGTGGCCTGGCACTACAATGTCACAGCCAGTGCCCTATGCCCTGTGCAGATGCATCCTGGCCAGCCCACCATGTCTGACCTATACCCATGGTACCTTGCTGCTCATTATGCACATTGGCAGGCCAATACTGGCAGTAGTGCTGGCAGTGTGGGTTGGGGAAGGTGTTTGCAGCCAACACACACTGTATAGACAGACACACACTCCCACACCTATGCCAGCGTTGTGCTACTATTGAGGGGGTGATTAGCATTGGCCACCACACCGGTCCTGGGCACGGCACAGGCATGGATATGGTACGCAGTACTGCTGGGGGTCACTCCCCAGGGTGGTGAACACCGTCAGAGGCCAGGCCTGGAGCACGCACCGCAGACACCAAACAGATTGTTCGGATGGGGTCAACTAGCAGTATGTGCGTAACGTAGGGATATCTATCAGCCTGTACTCTTAGCAAACATTTCAGAGCTGTGTACCACAGGTGTAGGGTGACATTGCTAAGGTATGCAGGTGCTGGTATTGGGAGATGCACGCAGGGTCCAATGTTCTGCCTCTACAGGAGACATTGGCCAATGGGGCCTGTGGGTGTGGGTGTGGGTGTGTCTGCCCCTGTTGGCTGCTGCTTTACGGCAGCGCTTCCCCACTCTAGCCCAGTTTTGCATCACACTGTTCGGGTCTTCCTGCTGTCCCTCATGAATATGCATGAGCTACATCTACATGCCGTGCATAGATATACAGCACAGGCATTTGTATGAGTGGCAGCATGGAACCTGACTGGTGTGTGGCCCCCCAGGACTGCATTTGGGGGATTCTGCTGTAGGTTCTGCCCCTGTTCATGGTGTCTGTGCTCAGTGGGGTAAAAGATAGACGTATTACCATTGCATATGTCCTCGTCACAAAAGGTGTGTCCTTACTGTCACTGTTTATTTGTGGGGAAAATATGTGGGCAGGATTGCTGGTAGCCCCAGCTGGTCTTTGAACCTGTGACCTTCTGTTCTTGAATTCCCTGGATAGTCCATGACTGTGGATCCGGCAGGGCCTGTCTGTTGCTGTGGACTGTGCCAGCCTGCACATGGCTAGGCCTCTGTCTTCTGTCGCTAGCAGCCACTGCCCCCTGCACCACATGTACTCGTCCGCCAACAAGCTGGCATGAGCTTCTCCCATAAAAGGCAGGTGACCTGATTGGAATGTGGCAATACGGGACTGCATTTGGGGTACTTGGCTGTGGGTAATGCCCATTGTTGTGGTGTGTGTGCGTTGTTGGGTAAAATATGGGTGTTTTCCCCATGCTTATGTCCCCTGCAATACAAGGGTGTCTGCGCTATCTGTGTTTAGTGGTGGGTAAAATATAGGGACTGGGCTGGCAAGTGCCCCAGCTGGGCTTTGAACCTCTGGTCCTTTAGGTACTGACTCTGTCCGCTGCACCACACTATGGCCACATAGACAGTGCAGCCCCTGGAGGTAGTAAGCCTGGCAGGATGGAGTCACAAACCCTGCTCTACGCAAATTTACTGTGGGCATATGCACCCTGTCTGGTGACAAACGTGCACATAAACCCCGGAAATGACCACGGGAAATGGGGGACAAAATATCACCACGCTGGGCAACAGTGATATTAATGGGCAACCATAGCAAACACTCCCAGGAAAGCTCCACAAAAGGAACTGTTTTTTGGAAGAGTCTCCGCTCCGTAAACCCTTCCAAAATTCATTTCTTTTTTCTGGAGCTTTGCTGGGTGTGTTTTCTGTATTTGCCCATCACTATAACTGTTCCCCAGCTGAATTACTATTTTTAATAGTTCTGTTGTGGTCATTTTCTATTTTTATTTGCACTTTTGTGCTGTGCACATGTATCACACTGCTCACGTTTTGCTGGTTTCCCCGGTTTTCCTGTACATTGCTGACGGAAATGGTTTCTCTTCCCTTTAAATGCTTTCTACCGCGAGGGTTTCCCTCGCGGTAGTTTTTACATGCAAATTCGGACCCGATACTGTGCGGGGAGCCTCTCCCCTCCCACTCTCCACCCATTGACCCCGTCCCTCCGCCCCTCCGGAGCCTTCCTCCGCCCTCCTTTAGCCGTTCCACGCCTCTATCGGACATTTGCGGGCCCGCACTTGTACGGGGCCCGTTAGTGTGCTGCGCACCTTTGCGGGGGTGACACGCACGTGTGCGGGGCATTTGTTAGTGTTTATTAGCGTTTTAGTGCCGTGTTTCCGTGCGCTATTTTGCGGCGCGCACATTTCCGGTTTTTAGTAAACATCCCCCTTAATGTGTTAATCCAAGCAAAAAAATCAAGCAATTGAGACTCAGTACCTGTCCACAAAAAGAAAATGTCATCTAGAAACTGTGTCCACATCTTGATATATCCAAACCAGATACATGTATAAATAAAAGATTTCTCAAATTAAGCCATGTATAAAGTGGCCACCGAAGGTGTCACTGTAGCACCCATGGCCATCCCATAAATCTGAAAATAATAACGATCATTAAATAGAAAAAAATTATTTTTCAACACCAACATTAATAAATGAATAATGAATTTATTTGGTAACCGTGTAGGCAATTCAAGCGGTAGATCTTCTATCATAGCCAAGGCTGCATCCTGATCTATGTTGGTGTACAATGCTGTGACATCCATCATCACCAGCAACATAGAGGAACTATCTAAAGTGTGCTGGCGTAACAAAGAGAGGAAATGAAAGGAATCCTTCACATAAGATGGTATCCTTTCAATAAGGGGCCGCAGAAAAACGTCACAAAACTGTGATAGGGGTTCTAGGAGAGAACCCCGACAAGAGACTATAGGGCGACTCGGAGAACAGGTTACACTTTCATGAATTTTGGGAACCATGTATAAAATTGGTGTAACCAGATTCTTCTTATTCAAAAAATCATGTTCATGCCTTGTAATCCAATTCAAAGCATATGCATGAGCGGTATAAGATTTAATTTGGGTACTTAAAGTATTTGATGGATTTGCTTCTAACATCCTATAATACTTCTCATCAGAGAGATGATCAAGCACTGTCTGATTGTACCGTATCTTGTCCTGAATCGCGATGGCTCCACCTTTATCTGACCGACAAATGCACAAATCAGGCTGTATTGTCAATGACTGTAAAGCTCGTAATTGAGCTGTGTTCAGATTGGAAAATGTAGCTGGTAAATTACTTTCTAATGAAGACAAATCCTGTAAGACTAGACTCTGAAAAGTTGTGATTACTGAATCCAATGGTCAGGGTGGAATCCACTTTGAACGAGTCCGACAAACTGAATCGTCCTGGGTCATTGAATGTGGAGCTGCTGCAAAAAATTGCATCACATGTAACTTACAAAAAAATCGATATAGAGCAATCCGCATCTTAAAAGCATTATACCTCAGCGAAGGGACAAAAGATAAACCCAAACCCGAAACCTCCAACTGTGATTTTGGCAGGGATGCTGACAAAAGATGAATTACTGCTGCTTCATGTAAGAACGGGTTACAGGTGAAGTTTGGTCAATTGTTATAAAATAGTCTGGTTTAGGTTTTCAGACCATAGCCAATACTAGCCCAGATCTGTTGCCACGGGATCAGGGTTTGGCCATAAAAGAAGAGGAAGAGGAAGTAATGGTATGACGTATTATGCAGGAAGAAGGGCCGGGAGTTTCAAGGCCTGAAACACGACGTTGTGTACATATTTATTTATGTCATTAGATCAAGACCATTAGCATTATTTTCAGAGGACTGGAGAATTTGTTTGACGTATATGACGTTTCCAATTGAACGAGACACCGAAGATTAAATGATTCAACAGAGTTTGATATTTGTAACCGGTAAATGAGGCATTGTTACAGCTTCTTTACTGCCATTTGGCAGGCGTGGAACGTTCACTTCAGCTAAGTACTTCTAAGGATAATTGTGGTATTATCCCTTGGTGTGGTTGTGTGAGGGGTTGTTCCCCTTTTAAAATAGAATAAAAAGGAGGATTTGCCACGAGAGAGGGTTATCCCTTTCAAGGCAAATAATCCAACAAAAAATTAACATAGTATCATTAGGATACACAGTGGGCATGGGGTTTATCTCTCCCTTTATTCATTATATATAACTGAGCATTAATACCATTAATGTGCATTGTTGGTAAATAGGTCCTATTTCATAAAATGGGATATGGGGGGGGGGGGGAGATTCAAAGGCATTTACATGGTTTGCAGACCAGATATTCAGTGGCAGAAACATGGTTGATGCTACTGAATATCTGCGGGTGCTGCTACTACCTGCCCCGATGCTATGTGGTTAACGCTGGAGCGTTCCGGGATGGAGAAGAGGCGGCACTCGTTGCTAACCAGGAGGCTGTGATATGGAGTCACTGCCCAGTTAGCAACACGCAGGCAAAGTAAGGTATGGCAAATGCTGGAAGCTAACTGGACAGAGGCTCCATATCACCACTGCCCGGTTAGCTTCCAGGTTTTGCGGTGACCCATATATTCAATGCCAATCGCCAGATATGGCCCCGGCATTGAATATCCGGGGTTAGACTTCAGCAGTGATGGCTAGCTGCTTTACAAGTGCTAGCTGCCACTACTGAATATCCCCCCCATGGAAAATAATATGCATGAATGCATGCTAATGTGGTAATCCTGTGGTGTCTTTTATTAAGGCTGTTGATTTTAGATGATAGTCTTAATTGGATAATTCTGGCTGGGTGTAAATAATAATAATTTGGAAGACTGCAGTTTTCATCCAAAATGATCCCACAATGTTCATTTTTTAAACTCTTGTGCAGGCAACGTGCATCAGTATATGAATATTTGAGGTCTATTTGATAAAGTGAATCATGCTGGTACTGGGGTGCCTGAATCTAGTTTTGGTAGTTACGCCTGCTCTAGAGCAGACATAATAATCCATGTGACTAAATTGGGGAAGAAATGTACATAGGTTGTAACATTCTATGACTTGCATGTGTAAATTTAGATCCTGCCTACGCTTGGTCTAAAAGCCACCTACATGCATACCTCTATGGAAAGTACGCACAATGGGAATTAGGCACACACTTACAGAATAGTGACTGTCCAAAGTGCACACTTAAGTGCCCGTTCATGCATGTAATTCCTGGAGAATAGGGACTTACAAGCATTTCTAGCACCCAACTATCCATGTGTACTATATAGAATAAGCCCTAAGAGGGTAATTGTATAAAGTCAGCCTAGGTTATCACATGTTCCAACACATGTATTTCATGCCTGTTTTACAGTATATAATAGAGTATGCACATACTTTATAAAATAGGGGCATAAATGGTGATATACGTGCACCAGATTTGGATGTGACCAATTACATTAACCCTGGACTTGGTGTAAATGCTTGTGCCTAGATTTGTAAAGAATACATGTAAATTATAACATTTTATAACTTACGCATGCCACTGTGCGCTTCGCACAAGCTCCACCCCTGGCCATGCCCACACCAAAATTACTTGCCATCGGTCTGATGCGTGTACTTGCAGAATAGCATCAGACTAAAGTATACGTGTGAAGGACCATCCGTGCACATAAGTCATGGAAAATACATGACTTACATGCATTGATAGCATGCAATTTTACACTGATCTTTATAAAATTACCTCCTAACTGCATTGCAGATGATTTGATACAGTTACTTACCTCCATGTTAACTGTAACTCAGCCTCTGTCCAATCTTTTCCCACTCCACTCTGTTCCACATTAGCTATTTTAATGAAAAAATTGTTGAGCATTAATTGCATAGATGTCACATTAACTATTAGGGGTATGTTTACTAAAGGTTAACGGCTGTTAAGTAAAGTTAATATATGTTAAGTGCTATCACTGCCCATTTTTTTCTACATCCCTTAGTGCCTGGCCTGCATTAACTGTTAACATGAATTAACTGTTCTGTTAACAGCTAACACAGCTTAGTAAAATGTCCCCACCATGCTTACTATCTAAAAAATGCCTCAGATGAATGCTGTTTTGATGTAATATGTCTTTCGGCAGCTGATTATTCCCAGTGGACCCTTTGTAAGATGAGAGGGTATGTGTTCATAGACTACAAAGTGTAGTTTCCATTGGCTTTGCCATTCTGGGAGTTCAAAGAATTTAATTTACGAGGCTTTCAGCCAGAGATCTGCCTCTGTTGATTGAATATTGTTCCAGGAAAACTGTAACATATCTTTTTTGAGAGAAAAAACCCCATCATATTACTAATCCAATGATATAAGAAAACACGCTTTAAAATAAAAACTTACTATGAAAAAGAGCTACCCTGGGGGAAATCCTGGAATCTTCAATGAGATTTTAGTGTCAGTATGTTCTGACAATTTTCATTAACTAGCTAATATATCTCATTTAGCCAACAGAGCAGTAGAGCCTGCAGTCAAAAGCATCAGATCAAAGGTTCACCAAGAGTAATTCTGAAAAAGGTGTCAAATATAGCAAATGTTAAATAGATCATGAAAAGGTCAGCGCTTATGTTACCAGATTGCCCTATGGGACAGGTCAAGTCTTTGCATCTGATAGTGAAGAAATGAATTAGAGCTCAGGGAAATATCTCAACAGAAGTGTGAAAATGATATATTTTTATAGCTTTACATGTTGACAATCATGGATAAATATATGGGGATTCATGTTTCCATAATGAGAGCATTCATTATTTTCCAAGACATTTCCCACACTAATAGAAAGGGTGCCAGAAAAAATAACTACTTCTGAGGAAAATTTACTGTATAACCATTTAACATGGTACCAACACAAAACTAAAATCTGGCAAATGATTTGAACAGAATTCTAGTTTCAGTAAAAACATCTTAAATAAAGGAATTCAAGTACAGTATATAGTAAACACTCTCACAATCAGTCATCCTTATGTTAAAATAATGTATGAGGCTGAATGGTGTGACATTTTCATAACAGGATAATGTGAATGTGCAGTTTGGTGCTAGTTATATAGTAGTTTATAGGGGTATGCATTTGTTAGTGTGCATTTGGGTTTGTTAAGATGCCTTAAAAATTTAGTATGCACTAAATTGATTTAACATGCGTTAATCTACTTAGTGTGCCTTAATTTGTTGATTAGTGTGCATTAAGACAATTTAGCATGCACTAAAAATTTTCTATTAAAATGTGTAAAACTGAAGAATACACAAAAATGTGTGAAAAAACAATGAAAGCTAATACATTTTTCTTGCTTCTGCACATCTCTAGAAGTTTACTAACAGTGGGAGTGCAGGAGATCACATGAAAACTCAGGGAGAAAGTAGGGTCCTGTTGATTCCAGGAGATGTAGTGTTTGAGGATCCTGAAATGAAAGGAGGTGAGCTCGTATTGGAGGACAGTCTGGGAGATGAAGCGAGGAAGCAGTTGGGGTAGAGGTAGTTGAGCACCTGGAATTAATCTGTAAAGCTGATGATGAAAGAAACAAAAGCCAGACTATTTGTAGATGCTGTAGGATGGACAGGAAGAGTAGAGGTGTATGCAAATGATCTTATGTGTCAGGAAAGTCAGACTCTGACATGAGATAAGAACGTAATGGAAAGAATGTTGCTGGGGGGGGGCCAGGTTAGGTGCTGTCAAGTCAGTGCTGACGCCCATCAACCCAGCGGCCTCTGTTTTTTTTTTGGCAATGTATGACCTGAAGTAGATTGTCAGGCCTTTTCTTCCCAGACAATGGAGGGTAAAGCGACTTGCCCAAGGGCACAAGGAGTGCCAGTGACAACTGAACCTTTGATCTTTTGGGTACTAGGCAGTTGCTCTAAATGCTAGGCTACTTCTCTACTGCAGGTTTTATTAGTCTATTAAAGAACAGACAATGACAAATTAGAGCTTCAGGCTGTAGTCTGTGCTGTTGAGGATCAGACTGGTTGAAAGAGGGACTTTATTGCCTATTGGAAATGCCCCTAGACTCAGTTGGGCAGGGGCTATGTGTTGGTTGTGAAAGGTCCTGATTAAGAATCTATGGTAAAGCATCCACCTAATAGATTAAAATACATCAGCAGGACAACCAGAGTTGTAATGTTACTGCTTGTTGGAAATGCACCCAGTGCTGGCCCAAGGGTTTCTGTCGCTCTAGGCAGACCCACTGTGCCACTGACCCCCATCTTAGCTCACCCCACCTGCTTGTGCTGAAGCAGTAGCTGAACTGCCACTTCATCACTGAGTTGGGCCTTAAAGTGCTCATGGCCTGCCACTCCTGCCTCCCTCCGACGCTACTTCCTTGTGGGACAGGAGAGGCAGGCTGTAACTGCAGCCTGCTGTGGTGCTGAAGCAGCAGTTCGGCTGAGCTGCCACTTCATGGTGGGGTGAAGGGGTAACAATGCCGCCCATCAGGATCTGCCAGCCTAGTTCACCTGGTGGGTGGGCCATCCCTGAATGCACCATAATGTAAAGTGTTTAAAAGGGCTGTACTGTATGTTGGCTTGAGAAAATTATTGACTTAAGAAGCCCATGGTGAAGTATCCTCCTGAGAGATTAATGTCAAGAGACTGAGCTTGGTACAATAGAAAGTCAAACTAACCAAGAGTCATAGTCAGTGGTTGGGAAGTTAAAGCCCATAGACTGTAGTCTGTACTATGAATGGTCAGACCAGCTTAAAGTGGGAACTTTATTGCCTGGTTAAATAAGCAATAGCTATTGATGATTGGGAAACTGACAGGATGGCACATTAAAGCCTATAAGCTATTGTGTGCATTATGGAAGGTGAGATCAGTTGAAGATGGCCACTTTATTACCTCTTGGAAATATACTCTGGAATTAAATTGTGCAATGGGTAGTATGTCAGCTGTAAAACCTATTGATTAAAAGCCAATGGTGAATTATTCACCTAATTTTGCAAATAAGGCACGTATCCAACCTCATCTATGGAAAAGGAAGCTACAGCTGAATATATGACACAGAGAGCTGACCTAAAGAACCGGTCTGTGAGAGGCACCTATAAGAAATGTCCAAAGAAGTGCTTATTTTATGCCTATTTTATAAAGGTAACCTAGGTGCCCATGTGCCTTTATAAAATACACTTACATAGTAACCCCTAGTAACATACAAATTCTCTCAGACATTCTCTCATTCTCTGCTCCAAGGAAGAAGTAAAGGTGTGCATGTATGTGCACATTTATAAAATACACATTTATATTGCAATTTCACTTCAACGCTATCCAAGCAATGCTTCTAGAACTGTCTATGTACAGATTGCTTAAAAGTAGGTGCAATCTTGTGGCATGCCTACCTTTCATGTATAGGCCATTATAATAGCCATTTCCCCATGTAAAACATAACTTACATATAGAAAATCATTTCTAAAATCACCCCGTGTGTGAAAATGCAATTATATGTAGGTGGTTTACTCCCCAACGTAAAAACACTATACTAGCTTTTATGATGTTGCAATAATATTTGGTATACTTTACCTTGAGCTACCTCTTATTATTTCTGCATTTATTGAATTCCTGCTGTATAAAAGGAAATCATTATCAAAACTAAGCTATGAGCAAGTGTGAATGACTTTCCAGAAATTTGGACAGCTGGCTGTTAGAGGGAGACTTGAGAGGAGAAATTGGAACTAGAGAGAAATTAATGTCACTTTCTGTCAGAGATTAATGGAAGGTGTAGTGCCGAGGAAGTCAGGTGAAAGTAATTAGGAACCTGGGAGTGAGACATAAAGAGGGTAATTTTATGAAGTTGTGCCTAGTTAATGCACATTTGTACGTGCCTATTTCATGTCTATTTTAGTAACATCTAGGGGTATGTTTACTATAGAGCGTTAAGGGAGCAGGGGATATCAACCAAAAACAGCAGCATTAAGGGCGTTTGCGTGTGAAAAAGGCTCAGAGCAGGTAGTAGGTATTCCGGCGGTAAGGGCGCAAGGGCCCGCTTAACATATGCTAACAGGACACTGGGCATTAAGGTGCCAAGCATGCACCTTAATTCCCGAAAACAGCAGTCATCTTAATGCTGGATAAGGGAGCCCCAGTGAAAGGCAATGTAAAGGTGATGGATGGAAGAACTGGGCCTGAAAGATCCATGGCCATCCTACTTGGAGTCAGTAATTGAGATGAGCATGTGGGAGGCAGCTGGACTGATTAAGTGAGGGGTGCCACAGAAATTGCTGTCATGTCAGTGTGTGGCATAGGATGGGGAAGACACGTCCCCCTGTGGAGCCAGAATCACCATGATGTGGGCAGCAAAGGGATGACTGAGCAGGAGTGGTGAAGTGTACATCAATCACAAAATACCAAACAACCTAGTGTCATGAAGAACCTGACAGCTGTCTGGAAAAACACGAAACACATTCTATTCCTAGAATGTCTCACCAATGACATAACCGAACAGGTGTGCGCGCAGCCTCATGTCCACTAAACCTGTCCCTGTTAACTGCAATGGTCAACCCCAGGACGTTATGAATCCTCCAAGTTTTATGTTCCTGTCATAATGTACCCCCAAATTTGCTATAATGTTACCGCTTTGACTATAGGTCAAAATAGTCCAAAAAAAAAAATTGCAATAAATAAAAAGAATGAACAGGAGAGGTCTGAGTGATACACCATAATTAGTAAAATCTACCTGTGTGGCCCAGGGTGTAGCAGCTGGCAGGAGAATACATGACTACATGATGGGCATATGCTGATGGAGGGGCTGAAGGATGCATGGCAGTAGATGAGAGTGCAGTATGGCCGTGCTGCACCAATACAGTCGGAGTGTGTGTGTGTATGTGTGTGTGTGTGTGTGAGAGTGCGGTATGGCCATGCTGCACCAATACAGTCAGGGTGTGTGTGTGTGTGTGTGAAAAAATAGTAGCTGTGCCACGGGGGAGTTACAGTAACAGCTTGTTGGGTATGACAGCTGTCTCAGCTTTTCTAACCACAATATAAGCTGGTTGCAGTTGTTCAGAGGGTGGCTACTAAAATGGTTAGTAGTCTCCATTATGAGGCATATCAGGACAGACTTAAAGACCTTAAAATGTACCCTTTAGTGGAAAAACGGGATAGGGGAAATATGATAGAGGCATTTAAACACCTCCATGGCATAATTGCACAAGAGAGTCTCTTTCAATTGAAGGGAAGCTCTGCTAAGAGGGGACATAGGATGAGAGTGTAAGGGGATAGACGCAGGAGTAATATGCAGAAATATGTCTTTATGGAAAGAGTGCTAGATGCGTGGAATTGTCTCCCAGTGGAGGTGGAGGAGACGTTGACAGTATCTGAATTCAACTAAGCATGGGTCAAACACAGAGGATCTCTAAAGGTAAAAAGGGGACTATAGTAGTTGATATGGAAGGGCAGACAAGATAGGCCATGTGGTCTTTTTCTACTGTCATGTTTCTATGTTGCAATGCAATATTTCTGACACGTGTGCTGAACAACTGGACAAATGTCACTTATATTGGTCATATGGGGCAAGTAAGGATGTGTGATGATCCCTGCAGGTGGCTATCCCTTGAACATGACATGCCTGCATGTACTGCAGATATGTGATGGAGGCAAAGATGTGCAGACACAATTATGATGAAATATACCAATCATGTACAAGCCGTGTGTCATACATCTGCTGGGTTCATATGTCCGATCTTTTGCAATGTATGTATAAAATTGATAGAACAAATAAAAGCAGTCACAGAAATACCCAGTAGTGTACAAAGTCATATCTACTGGTGACACCATTGAATGAATATCAATAAATTTCAGTTTAAACCCTGAAAAAGGCCAGTACGCCGAAACGCGTTGGGGTTTTCATAAAGTTTGTTGACCGTCATCTACTACTCCGGCTCCTTTGTTTCTCTGACCTTTTGCAATGGCCTACAGCAGATCCAAATTGGACATGCTATCAGATGGGCATGAGTGAAATGTGCATGTTTGCCAACCTAAAGTGCTATTGGAACACATTAAAAATAATAATGATGTGTGTTCCCCCCGCAATGCAGACCCCGGTCTGTCTCTGGCAGTATAATAAATAAATAACAGAAGGACAGCAGAACCTTTCCTGTAATGGCAGGAACCCAGGACATGAAATCATGTAGCTGGCACATTCTGAGACATTAGTACAGTACAGCTTCAGCCTGCACAAAGCGGTACACTTGCAGAAGTACTGCACTGGACAGGCAGTACTGTAGCTGAATAACAAACACATGGCTGCAGCATACACCCCTGCTCCAAAGGCCCCGCCACATGTGAGGGCAACATGCCCATCATAAGAACATAAGATATGCCATACTAGGTCAGACCAAGGTCCATCAAACCCAGTACCCTGTTTCCAACAGTGGCCAATCTAGGTCATACGTACCTAGCAGTTTCCCCAAAAGACACAGGTTCCTCAATGCTTGTATTGGGTCAAGCAGTGATATCCCGGGTCCCTTTAATAATGGTCTATGAATCTTTCCTCCAGGAACTTGCCCAAACCTTTTTTAAAGCCAGCTACACTAAAAGCTTTTACTACATCCTCCGGTAACAAATTCTCAGAGTTTGATTACACGTTGAGTGAAAAAAATATTTTCTCTTATTAGTCTTAAATAGGTTACCCTGTAGCTTCATTGCATGTCCCCTAGTCTTTTTATATTCTGATGATGTAAACAATCGATCTATGTTTACCCATTCCACTTCATTCATTAATTTATAGACCTCTATCGTATCTCCCCTGAGCCGTCTCTTTTCCAGGTTGAACAGCCCTAACCTTTTCAGTCTCTCTTCATAGGAGTATCATTCCATCCCCTTTACCATTTTGGTGGCTCTTCTCTGTACCTTTTCTAATAATGCTATATCTTTTTTAAGATACGGCGACCAGAATTGCACACAATATTCAAGGTGCGGTCGCACCATGGAACGATAGAGAGGCATTATAATATCTTTTGTTTTATTTTCCATTCCATTTCTTATGATACCTAGCATTCTATTTGCTCTCTTGGCCGCCGCTGCATACTGGGCGGAGGGTTTTAACATGTTATCCATGATGACGCCTAAATCTTTTTCCTGGGTGATGGTTCCCAATGTGGAACCTTGCATCGTGTAACCATAGTTTTGGTTGTTCTTTCCTAGGTGCATAACTTTGCACTTGTCCACATTAAATTTATTTTTTTCTTATTGAGAATTTTTTAATTGTACATATTGAACAATCAAGCAATATGAGGAATACAAAACAAAACAAAACAGACAGCTGACCACTTATGGCCATCTTATCACCACATAACTATATACAAGTCCACATTATGGGAGAGCAGAGAATACACCTAACATAAAAAAAACAATACTCCAGTGAAATGAGAAATATATATACAAAACCCTATAATTACTAACTTTTCACCTCAGGTTGGGGCTCATGAGCTTTAAGGTAAACCAATAACTGATCAGGTTCCATAAAACCATAATTCTTCCCTAAATGGCCAACTACACATTTGCATGGGAACTTAAGAAAAAAAGTAGCACCCATAACTAATGTGCGATCTTTCAACTCTAAAAAAGCCCTACGGTGAATTTGAGTCGTCCTTGACACATCAGGGAAGAGAGTGACCCTGTGACTACAAAATAAAACATTCTTTTTAGGAAAATAAGCCTTCAAGATAAAATTCTTGTCCATCTCGGAAACAAACGTAACAATTAACGTTGCAAGAGCAGATATACTATCCGAGGAGGATTCAAGGAATTCAGAAATATCCAAGCTAGGAGGGGAAGCCGCCTGATCCAACTCCCCACCATCCCCAGCACTAACCACTTTCTTAAACTTAGGAACATAATTAATATTTGCAACCTCAAAAGATTCAGGCTGCACAAACAACAAAACCTCTTTCAAATATTTATAAAATAGGATAAGTGGGGAGAGATAGTGCATAATAGGAAAATGTAAACATCTCAGATTTTTTGAACGTGATAAGTTCTCAAACATTTCAAATTGTCTATGAAAATATAAACTATCATTGACAGAAGCTACAGAGACTGCCTTAACAGTACCCACCTTAGCTTCTAACTGACCTAGGCGGTCCTCCACAACCCCTAGCTGACCATCATAATCCATAAATTTAGCAACAGCATCACGAGTAAATTCCTCAATTTGTCCCAAAGTTCCTGTTAAAGCTGCTTCAGTTCGAGTGACTACTGCCCAAATATCTTTAATTATCACATCTTGAGGAGGGGTAGAGGACAAAAACTCCCCACCCCCCCACCCATAGATGGGACTTGAACCACTTTAGGTAAAGGCAACTGCTTAGCAGATAGACTCGCCCGTTCTGAAGACAAAACAGGAACCGGGGGCGAAGCAAGAGGAGAGGATATTACTCCCACACCCCCTGCTACCGTCCCACCCAGATCCTGTGATAAGTGGGGTAGAGTTACACCCCCAATTGGAGATGAGGTGGACAATGAGGAAGTACTCACAGAGGCCGACACGTCCAAACTACAGTCCTCCAAAACACGCCTTTTCCAATGTTTGTCCATAGGACCCTCGTTCTTGGAAGCCTTCATAGTTGGGGCAGATGGAAAACTCCTCTTTCAGTGCTTCCCCATTGTAAGATAACAAAAACTCACCCCTCTCCAAATCCTCCGAAGTACTCAGAAGGGACTCCAAAGGGGGGTGTCCTGCCCCTTTGGTCACGTCCCTTCGGTCACGTGCCCAAAGATGTGCCCGCGACCGCATCCCACAACTCAGCCCAGACTGTTATAGGGCACAGATCTGATGTCAGCTCCCACTCACAGCAATCACAGGTGTTCTCATTCACCGACAGGACTCAACTCCGCTCTCCAGCATCCCACGGCTCAGCCCAGACTATTATAGGGCACAGGTCTGACGTCAGCTCCCACTCACAGCAATCGCAGGTATTCTCATTCAACGGTAGAACCCAACTCCACTCTCCCATCTGCATTAAACTTCATCTGCCATTTTGATGCCCAGTCTTCCAATCTATCAAGATCCTCTTGCAATTTTCCACAGTCCTCTTGGGTTTTAACAACTTTAAACAATTTTGTGTCATCTGCAAATCTGATAACCTCACTAGTTATTCCCTTTTCCAGGCCATTTATGAATATGTCAAAAAGTAGCGGACCCAGTACAGATCCCTGGGGTACTCCACTATTCACCTTTTTCCATTGGGAAAATTGGCCATTTAGCCCTACCCTCTGCTTTCTATCTTTTAACCAGTTCCCGATCCACAATAGTACACTGCCTCCTATCCCATGACTTTTTAGTTTTGCCAAAAGTCTCTGATGAGGGACCTTGTCAAAGGCTTTCTGAAAGTCCAGATACACTATATCAACCGACTCACCTTTGTCTACCTGTTTATTCACACTTCAAAAAAACATAACAGATTAGTAAGACAAGATCTTCCTTGTCTAAAGCCATGTTGGCTGTCTCCCATTAAGTCATGACTATTGTCCCCCTCAGCCCCCTCTGGTGGCGGCGTAGTGGTTCCACAGGGGCTGGGGAGCGCATAAGAAATAAAGGGTTTCAGGGTTGACCTGTTGTGAGGGTCAATGAGGTAGCAGGCCTTATTGTCAGCCTCAAGGTCAACTTCCTAAAAAGTAACTCTTGCCAAGTGTAGGGTAAAGAAAAGGCTTTTATTTCACCTTTGCGCATAAAGAAGTTCAAAATATGAGGTAATGAGTAACAGAACACAAACTTTGGTTGCATCAAAATGTGAATCAGCAAAAACACTCAAAATAACATGGTTATCCGTCACCAACTTAAAACATAAGGTTTCCAGTATTCTTTGCATACATGGGATTTGTTTGCCTTTTACTTAAACACATCTCCTTGTGCAATAATCACATTCCATTGGTTCTATGTCTTCAATACCCTCAGATTCCCCTGGCAGCCATTCCATTTCTACGGGGTCCGAATCTGAGGTCTCTGAGATCTCTGGGATGTTAAAACCTGGTTTTCTAAAAGCATGCCATACCGTATCCCAGTGCTGGCTTGGGAGTTTGGGGCGTCGGCTTTTAGGTATATTATAACTCCCTGGGCTTACTGCTGTTTCAGGATTAAAGGTTTGCTTCTTCCAGTCTCTGGCAGCACTAAACTTTTTCCTGTAAAACTTATCTGGTATTTCTGGTTTAAAACAGTCCTTATTATCCAGATAAAAGCTAGCCCTTTGTTTCTCTCTAGGCTTCTTGTGAAAGGCTTGAGGCCTAGTCTGAAAGTCTTTTGCTTCAGGTAATTTCCAACGATCCCAGGATTTCTTTCCTGTTTTAGAATGAGGTATAATTCTTTTGAGGTAAGGCTGCTGCTGAGGGGCCTGTCTTCCACCTCCACCCCTGTGGCAGTTGGTTAGGGGCCGCGCCTTCTCAGCTATATCCTCTCTCTTAAGGCTATGAACCTTTCTTTCATCCTTCAAGTTACTTTTGTAAAAACTTTTAAAAGTACCTTTTTCCTCTTGAAGGTTTCTTCTCCAGTTAGAAGGATAAGCCTCTCCTTCCTTGGCTGTCCTCGGTATGACTGCCTCTTGCAGTTGTGTATGGCCTTCCTCTAGGCCTGCTCTTGGGCCTTCAGCTCGGCCTGCTCTCCCAGTAGCTTTCACTCCTTGAGCTCTTCTGGGTTTGTCAGTGACTTCACCTCGGTCTCTGACTCCGGCTTCTGGAGCTTCCCTTGGCACTGCTTCCTGCGCTTCCTGTGAAGGTCTCTGCCAAGCTCCTTGCCTCCTCCTGTGCTTCCCCTCTGGGTTGCTCCTTGACTGCCACTCTGGCTTGTCCCTTGGCTGCCTCTCTGGCTGGCTCCTTGGCTGCCTTGGCTTCCTTTGTATGACTGCCTCTTGCAGTGCTCTGTCCCTGCTTAAATCCAGAGCAGCTGCTTCTGAGTCCTGCCCATAGAGGTGTGGTTCTTCCACTTCCAAGCTTGCTCTCCTGCTCCCTCTATGTGTCCCTTCTCGTAATTGCAGGTAAATCTTGTTTTTTTCAAGATTTAAAACTTTCTTTCCTTGCGTCAGAGGGCCCGCGGTATCACACTATCTACATGCTGAGTAATTTTGTTCTTTATGATGGTTTCTACCATTTTTCCCGGTACTGACGTCAGGCTCACCAGTCTGTAGTTTCCCAGATCACCCCTGGAACCCTTTTTAAAAATTGGCGTTACATTGGCGATCCTCCAATCTTCAGGTATTAGAGATGATTTTTAATGATAGTTCACAGATTACTAATAGTAGTTCTGTAATGTCATATTTCAGTTCTTTCAACACCCTTGGCTGTATACCATCTGGTCCAGGTGATTTGCTACTCTTCAGTTTATCAAATAGTTGTAATACATCTTCCCAGTGTAGTGATATTTCTTTCAATTCTGCAACATCACCTTTAAATACCACTTCAATCATGGGTAACATTCCCACTTCCTCCTCAGTAAAGACCAAAGCAAAGAATTTATTCAGTCTCTCCGCTATAGCCTTGTCCCCTCTTACTGTCCCGTTTACCCCTCTATCATCTAATGGTCCAAGTGACCCTCTCTCAGGTTTTTTGCTACAAATCTACTTGAAAAAGTCTTTATTATATGTTTTTTCTTCCACAGCCAGTTTCTTCTCAAATTCTCTCTTTGCCTTCTTTATCAATGCCTTGCATTTAACTTGCCAGTTCTTCTGCTCTTTCCAGTTTTCGTCATTTGGTTCTTTTTTCCATTTCCTGAAAGATGCTTTTTTTGGCAACAACAGCCTATCTGAACTCACCTTTAAACCATGCTGGCAATTTTTTGGACTTCCTTCCACTTTTCCTAAAGTGTGGAATATAGCTGGTCTGGGCTTCCAAGATAGTATTTTTAAACAACACCCAAGCTTGATGTAAGTCTCTAACCTTTGCAACTGCCCCTTTTATTTTTTTCCTTAACTATTTTCCTCATTTTATCATAGTCTCCCTTTCAAAAGTTAAAAGGTAGTAATGTGGATTTCCTTACCATTCCTCCTCCATTAATTAAATCAAATGCGATCATGCTATGATCACTATTGCCAAGTGGCCCCAACACCCTTATTTCTTGCACCAGATCTGGTGTTCCACTAAGGACTAAGATCAAAATGGCTTTCCCTCTGGTCAGTTCATGAACCAGCAGCTCCAAGAAGCAGTCATTTATTTCATCTAGAAACTTTATCTCCCTAGCATGTCCTGCTCTGACACTGACCCAGTCAATACTGGTGTAATTGAAATCACCCATTATTATTACTGTTCTGTAACTTTTTTTTAGCTTCCCTGATTTCTTTGAGCATTTTGTCATCCATTTGTTCATTCTGGCCAGGCAGTCGATAGTACACCCCCACTGCCATCGCCCTCCCCTTTTTACATGGAATTTCGATCCATAGAGATTCTACAGTGAATTTTGTTTCCTGTAGAACTTTAATCCTTTGTGACTCAATGCCCTCTCTAAGAAAGAGCACAACCCCTCCACCAATTTGATCAGCTCTATCATTACAATATAGTTTGTACCCAGGTATCACAGTGTCCCACTGGTTGTCTTACTTCTACCATGTCTCTGAGATACCAATCATATTTAACTTCTCATTTAGTGCTATATATTCTAACTCTCCCATCTTAGTTTTTTAGACTTCTAGCATTTGCATACAAGCATTTTAGAGGCTGTATTTTATTAATATTAATCTAGTTATCAGTGGGCAAGGGTAATTTGGAATCTTTAAGCTCTGTCTGCTCTATACTCAAGGTCATTTGGGCTACCTTTGTCTTTAATGGAATCTTTCTGCTGATGAGCCCTAACTTAATTTTTTGGTAGTATCGTTCAAGGATACATTGTTCCGAACCATGCACTCTTGGGTGACTGTTGGCTTTTCCCTATTATCTAGTTTAAAAGCTGCTCTATCTCCTTTTTAAAGGTTAATGCCAGCAGCCTGGTTCCATCCCAGTTAAGGTGAAGCCCATCCCTTTGGAAGAGCACCTCCTTTCCCCAGAATGTTCCCCAGTTCCTAACAAATCCAAAACCCTCATCCTTGCACCATCGTCTCATCCACACATTGAGACTTCGAAGTCTCTGCCTGCCTTTTGGGTCCTGCACGTGGAACGGGAAGCATTTCAGAGAATGCTGCCCTGGAAGTTCTGGATTTTACCTTCCTACTTAAAAGCCTAAATTTAGCCTCCAGAACCTCCGTACCACATTTTCCTATGTCATTGGTACTGACATGTACCAAGACAGCAGACTGCTCCCCAGCACTATCTAAGACCTTATCTAGGTGGTGCGTGAGGTCCGCTACCTTTGCACCAGGCAGGCATGTTACCAAGCGATACTCACGTCCACCAGCCACCCAGCTATCTACATGCCTAATGATCGAATCACCAACTATAATGGCTGTCCTAACCCTTCCCTCATGGGCACATGGCCCTGGAGAAACTCCCTTGGTGCGAGAGGGTTTTACATCACCTGGAGGACAGGTCCTAGCTATAGGATCACTTCCTGCCACACCAGGGTGATGCTCTCCTGTCACGTGACCTCTCTCCTCCATGGCAACAGGGATGCTGCCAGACTGGAGGTGGGACTTCAGGACTATATCCCTGTAAGTCTTGTCTATGTACCTCTCTGCCTTCCTTATGTCTTCCAAGTCTGCTAATTCTGACTCCAGATATCGGACTCATTCCCTGAGAGCAAAGAGCTCCTTGCACCTTGTGCACACGTAAGACCCCTCACCAACTGGGAGGAAATCATACAAGTGACAGTGCAAAAGACTGGAAAGCCCCCATCTCGCTGCTGGACTGCTGTCTACATCTTCATTTTAAGGTTGTGTTTAGATATTTAAGTCCTTTATTTACTAAGGGTTGCTGGGGATACTTATACTAATAAAACTATACCTAATACGTTTAATGTACTTTGTTCACCTGAAATTTAATTAATCCCAGGTCCTTAATGTATGCTGATGAGAATAAACAGCTGCACCTGAGAGTGAATATGGCACCTCCTTTCCTTTAAGAGGTTTAAGCACCTATAAAGCTATGATTATCCCAGGGTGGGTGGGTGTTGGGGAGGGAGGGAGGGAAAGAAGACTTATTAAAAGCTAGCTGCTACACAGTACCCTGTCCTTTGCTTCTAAGGTAATCTGTGACCAATCTCCAGGGGAGTCCCACAGTCCTTGTTTGGACAGAGGGTGCCTTGGGTTCTAAATCTAACCAGAAAACTCTCCTCTGTGTTTTAAATTTAGACTGAAAACTCTTTGCTGCTACTAGGCCCTGACCAATTTAACAAATACACTGGGTTCACAGATTAACCAGCTTTAATCTACATAATTCATTTTCCCCCAAGATTTTGAAAAATTCCCAGAAGTAATACTTACAATTGCGGATCTCTCTCCAGAGGTAACAGTCCCCTTTTGGAGTCCTTCAAGACCTCTATCCCCAACGCCCATCAAGGGGTATGTTTACTGTAGAGTGTTAAGGAAGCAGAGGATATTGAGCGAT
Organism: Ichthyophis bannanicus; assembly: GCA_033557465.1. NCBI lineage: Eukaryota > Metazoa > Chordata > Amphibia > Gymnophiona > Ichthyophiidae > Ichthyophis > Ichthyophis bannanicus. The sequence continues at coordinate 643,488,157 of CM066034.1, read as the reverse complement.
AGAAGCAGCATTAAGGTTGTTAGCGTGCGATAAAGGGCAGGGTGGGTAGTAGGCATTCTGGTGGTAAGGTTGCTTTGTTCCACTTAATGGGTACAAACAGGACACCGGGCATTAAGGTGCCAAATGCTTTCCCCAATGGCCAAAAATGGCAGTCACCGTAATGCAGGATAAGAGAGCCCCTGTGAAAATCAGAGTTGAGGCAATGGATGGAAGGAAATGTTTGAGTACATGGATGTCAGATCCATATGTATCCTACGAGCTAGTAAGTGGGATGACAATGTGGGAGTCAGTATTACTGTATCAGTGAGGCATGCCTAGCTAATCAGCTGTACTGTCATTGTGTGGCAGAGGATAGGTAAGAGGTGTGCCCTGGCAGAGATGGTATGTTCATGATGTGGGCAGTAAAAGGATGACTGAGCATGAGTGGTGATTCAGATCATTCATAGGTGAGGTGTCAGTGATATGTCCTAATGTCCAAAATGTTCCTGTGTGGGCCATGGTGTAGCAGCTGGCCAGAGAATACATGACTGCACATGATGGGCATATGGTGATTGATGCCCTGCGTGATGGATGGTAGTAGCAGAAAGTGCATAATGTCCCTGTTGGCCCAATCTACCTGATGTGACCACACAAATGCAGTTGTAATGTGTGTACATAAATAGTAGCTGTGCCATGGGGCACCTCAAATACTATCTGCATGGGTGGGACAGTTGCCTCAGTCTTTCCAACCACCATACAACCATCCAGACACATGTGCATTTAAGAACTGAACAAGTCTATCTTATATTGGCCATATGGAGCAAGTAAGTCTGTGTGATGATCTCTGCATGTGGTCATCCCAGGAGTGTGATGTGCTGCATGTGATGGAGACAAAGTTGTTCCATCACAGTCAGAATGAAATATTCCATATACGAGGGGGTACCCAAAAAAACCAGGAATTATTTTTTAAAAGCTATTTATTTCAAATTCTTTACATAACAACCTTATCCCCTTCAAAATACTCTCCATTACAACTGATACATTTGTCCCACCAGTGCTTCCACTGTTCGAAACATTTTTTGTAGTCATCTTTAGAAACGGCTGACAGCTCCTCCCTCGTTTTTTTCTTGACTTCTTCAATGTTGTCAAATCGGTGTCCTTTCATGCCCCTTTTCATGCGTGGAAATAAGAAAAAGTCGCACAGAGCCAGGTCAGGCGAGTAAGGTGCGTGGGGCAGCGGAACCATGCCATTTTTAGCCAAAAACTGTCTAACAGAGATGGCTGTGTGTGCAGGTGCGTTGTCTTGGTGGAAGATCCAGTCTCCTGTCTGCCACAAATCGGGTCTTTTTTGACGAACACTGTTGCGCAATCTTCTTAAAACTTCCAAATAAAAGGTTTGATTGACGGTCTGACCTGGGGGAACAAACTCTGAATGAACTACCCCCTTGGCATCAAAAAAGCAAATCAGCATTGTTTTGATGTTTGATTTGACTTGACGACATTTTTTTGGACGGGGTGACGATGACGTCTTCCATTGGCTTGACTGTTGCTTTGTTTCTGGGTCGTAACCATAGCACCATGACTCATCACCTGTAATGACCTTTGACAGAAAATCTGGATCAGTTTCAAGCTGTTGTTTCAAAACACGACATGTTTCAACTCGATGTTCCTTTTGATTGTCAGTCAGAACCCGAGGAACAAACTTGGCAGCAACCCTTTTCATTCCCAAATCTTCCGTTAAAATTCGCTGAACCGAGCTCCAAGATAACCCACTAATCTCTGACAGTTGATCAATTGTCTGTCGATGGTCTGTGAGCACAAGCTCTCTAATTTTTTCAATATTTTCGTCGATTCGGGCAGTTGATGGATGCCCAGAACGAGGTTTGTCATCAATCGACATGTCGCCATTTTTAAACCGAGCAAACCACTGGTACACTTAACTTTTTCCCATAGCGTCATCTTGATAAGCTGTTTTCAACATTAAAACAGTTTCAGCAGCATTTTTACCGAGTAGAAAACAAAATTTCACAGCTGCACGTTGTTCACTTAAACTTGTCATCATAAAAAAAGAAACAAGAACAAAACAGCGCTAGCAAAAACAATCACTGCGGATGAACAGAATAAGCCAGGTCGACAACACAGGCGGCACTGAACTGACAATGAGTTGCACTATACACGCCTAGTGGCAGAAGTGCGTACTACACAAGCTCCGCCCACGGCAATGTTATTCCTGTGTTTTTTTGGGTACCCCCTCGTATGTGATGGAGACAAAGTTGTGATGGAGACAAAGTTGTTCCATCACAGTAAGAATGAAATATTCCAATCATGCCCAACATGTCTGTCATACATCTTCTGGGTCCACATGTCGACTCTGCCTGCAATGGGCTACAGCAGAGCCAAAAGATGCATGCTGTCAGATGGGCATGATAGCAATGTACATGTTCAGAACACATCTAAATAAATAATGACATGTATCCTGTCGTCAATGAAGGCCCCGGGCTGTTGCTGGCAGCATACAGAGGTAAGTTTACCACAAGCCTGAGGAGAACACATGGGATCTGAATCCTGGTCTACTGCTTACAAAGACAGTATACTAACCATTATGCTACACATCTACACCTGGTAACACAGGAGAGTGTACCAATAAAGATATTATAGGTCCCTGCCTGAAATGTATGAAAATGTTTGCAGCTCACCATCACAGCAGTGGGATGTGCCTTCAAGTACTGCATAGATGTGATGGAACCAAAGAGGTTCCATCACAGTTAGGATGAAATATGCTAATCATGTCCACCATGTGTGTCATACAGCTGCTGTGTCCACATGTCTGACCCTCTGCCATGGGCTATGGCAGACCCAAGAAAGTCATGCTATCAGATGGGCATGATTGCAGTGTGCATGTTCCGAACACATACAATTAAATACTGACATGCAGTCCTTCAGTAAATGCAGACCCAGAACTGTTTCTGGAAGTATATGGAGATGGGTTTCCCACAGTCTATAGGAGAACAAGCGAGAAACAAACCCTAGTTTGCTGCTTATAAAGACAGTGCTCGATCGATTATACTATACCTCCACAGTGCTTGCCACAGGAAAGTGTACAAAGATACTGTAGGTCCCTGCATGCAATGTGTGAACATGTCAGCAGCTCACCATCACAGGAGTGGGATGTGGCAGTGTGCAGTGCATATATGTGAAGGAGGCAAAGTCCAAGGCCTGCAGGTATCATGCACTATCACTGACATGTCAAAATCTGATGTTCTGGATATATCAGCTGCAGGAGCATGCCAAATTGCAATGTGCTGCATGATCCACCATACAGTCATGCTGTCTGCAGGGCCTGGTTGTGATGTCCATGCTTGGAGACACAATGTGCTGTCCAAGCAAACTATTAAAACAAGACCCCAAGCATATGTGTGTCCTGATGTTGTCAAGGAATCCTATAGATAGACACCCCTGCCCTCCACTGATACCCGGAATGTGACAGAATAGTCTGTGGTCTCCTCCAATGCAATGGAGGTCTAATAGTGTGATCTGTTGGCACCATGACTGCTAATTCAACATGTGTCTCTTGCATGAAGCAGCCTGTGGCAGAAACAAGAGGCCAATTAACATATGTGATTCACAATTTACATGCATACAATTATCACTGCAGATTGTTGTAGGAAGCCTGGACCTGTTTTCTGCAAGATATGACATTCAGTGAGAATATCATGTCTGACACCAATAACTCCCGCTATATTGCTTCATGGTCTGTGAGGAAACATGAGCCTCATTGTTGCCTTTCAGAAATGCACAGTTCATAGAGGAACTATGTTAAACTGTGCATTGCTGGACTGAAGACACCAAACTGATTGCCCATACATCCTGATAGGAACAATGTACAGTTGTGTACACACCTCCTTTCATATGGAGGTTATGTGTACTCATTGTACATTTGACAAATCTGGGTGTTCAGTGATATTTATGCTACCCTCCACTTGTGGTCAGCATGCACTTTCAATACCTTGGGATGGCAATGCTGTGCATGAGTAGGGGAGTGTATGTGAGGAAGTGTCATGCAGTATCTCAGTAAATGCCATCTCACACATATCACATGGCAGATGCAACACCGTATGACCTATGAATCTGAGGAGCCATTGCAATAAATGTTATGGTGTGACTAAGGGACAATATTTTATCTGACTTTGCAAGGGATGTCCAGGTGAATGCATACATGGTGATGGGTTGCTGCATAGGATTATGAAGGTGTATCTACAACAGATGTCATGCCCATCTCCGAACATGCATTAAAGATAATGCCATAATGGGTCTTTCAAAAGCACTGTCATGGATATACTGCTGAGTTAGCAGTGAGTGCCGAGTCAAGGTATCAAAGATATGTGAATCTACTTGTGATCGACGTTTGTTAGGACAGACTCATGTTCACAAGTACACATGTTGGTATAGTTTCAAACATGTCACTCACAAGGACTGGATCAGGTCAACATACCTGCTGATATATGTCCCAGTGTGCTGCAGCGGCCAGTATGCATGCACATATTCAAAGGTACATTGAATGCACACTGTCATGTGTGTTTCAAATCACTGAATATCACATCACCAGATATCACTTGGCATGCATGTGAAACAGTGAACAGACATGAACCCAGTGAACCAGACATGTGAGCCCAGAAGCTAACAACATAGAGTATTTACAAAAAACTATATATAGCTCCTATTTCAAATGAGCACAGACATGTGAGTGTTTATTCTGCACATTCAAAAATATCCATCTATCTACACTATATATATAGTGTGTGTGTGTGTGTGTGTGTATATATATATATATATATATATATACACAATATATACACAGTATATACTATATAAATACACAGTATACATGGCAGCAAATGCAACAGCACACAAACATGTCAACTGTAACATGTGCGTGCAGTTGTCAAGGGAGGGACAGGCCATACAACTTATCATCCAAAACTATCGGAATGTGGTTCACAATATGTCACATATCTCCCAAAGAAATGTGCACAGTGAAATGTCTTGTGATGAATGTGCAGACATATGTGACACCTAGGACAGTGTACTACAACCAGACAAATGTAATGAGACATGAATTGGAACAATTGGAAAAATGGTGACATTGTCAGGACATGATTATTGCCACCCTTACAAACTAGTCACATCAGTTGTGATAGAAACAACCATAATACCATTGCTTTCACATGAGAGACACATGTGACCAACTGTCAGTGCACACATGACTGAAATCAACCACCACATACTGCCTCTAATGTATACAATGGCCACATTCATTCACAGTTCAAGTTTTCACAATAGTGAAGACAAGAGAGCTGGCTGAGACCATCTGAAAAGCTATCCTCGGCTTAACATTAAATGTTAAAGCTGTACAAGGCCATTTGCAAGGACCCTAGGATTTCTGTGTCCAAAGTATCTCATATTATTTGAAACACCTCTACTCATGGATCATTGTTTAACTTCCATGGATGTTGTGGGATGAGTGGAAGTAATCCTAGATGTCTCTGGAGGTTAGTGCCTTACTGTTGCCCAAACGTCCTGTACAATATCCAAAGATCCTAAGGTGGACCTGCATCAATCTGGGCTGGTTGTTTCAACCTGCCACATATGCCATGCACTAAACAAAGAAGGACCTTGGTGCCCAAGGCTGAGAAGGACCCCACTGCTCATTCAAAGACCACAAAAGGCACTCCTGATCCTTGCCCAAACCCACCTTGAGAAACCACAATCAATCTGTGACACTGTGGGCATGTTGCAGAGATGACCTTCTGCTTGTAAGATGGCCGAGTGCCACAGGAATGGTGAATAGTACTGCCATCATGAGAATTGCCCAAGTCACGCATCACATCTGGGCCAGCAGTTGTTGATGGGCACCAATTCAGTGCAGACACATATGGCCTACAACAAATATTCCAATAATTTTGGATGGCACCTCTCATGGCATAAGACCCCTGGATGCAGAGGAGCCCTAAGGGATATAGCCCCACAGGCTTCACTGCTAGGGCTCTGTCTCCCCATGTGGGTATGGCTGACCATCTGAAGATGCTCCACTGTCACTCTCCTGCCTCTCCAGGTGATCAGCCAACCTCCCCACAATGTTGATCAGCTGCTGCACACACATTGTCATGGATGTGTTATGCCTCAACATTATCAGATAGTGACAAAGCCAAAATACTGTCAGGGTCCCCAGCCAAACACCTCACACATATGGAGTTTGGCTGGAAGCATCTGACAGTGCTGTGACTGAGGCAGTGGCTTCTGGTACTGAAGGCTGCCTCTCTGACTCCAATGTTGTGTGCAGCAGCTGATTCTGCTCCCCGAGGTCCTCTGTATCCATGGGTCCCTGAACAGTGGGGGGAGGATGGATGTGGCTGGTCTCTGCATCTGTGGTCCTGCAGACAGTCACCTCTGTGGTGGTGGATGTTCCCTGACCATGGGCCTCTACCTCCATGGTTCCGTCCCCTGGGTCCTCCATACCCCCTACCTCCTCCCCTGTACCAGCACCCTCCTGGGAAGCTATATCCTCTTCCTCCTTTGGGGTGTTAGCATCTCCCTCTTTGGCCTCCCCTCTGGTGGCCACAGGCACCACCTCCTCCTCCACTGTGGTCCCAGGAGCTGTGTTCATCCCTGCCACTGATGTAGATGGCCCTGGCTCTGTGAAAACAGAACATACAGGTAAGAAAGAGCTACTTCACACATAAGACATTATCATGGCACTGTCTCCATATGTCACCTGACAGTGTGACATGCTTAAGATAAAACAATCACCTTGGCACCTCACAGCAATTACTGAAAGACTAGGATATGTGATGCACTCAGTGCATATGATGTTGGCACATGCACAGCCACATAGTTATATCAGAAGGCCCCTGGTGCTTCAGGTGTGTCACAGTCACACTAATGTGGACATATACAGCATGCAAATGACCTCACCATATACTTAGAGGAACAGAAATGTTATGTTAATAGTTGATGGTTGCCTGTGACAGCCTAGCATCATTATATGCAGAATCCAGCTGATGGGCAGGTCATGTGTGGAAGATGGCCTGCATGATCTCTCATTGTACATCATCTTGCAGTTAGTACATATACTGTATGTTCTGTTCTGAAAGGGCAATTTCTATAGGTGCACCAACAAGCATCCTTTCTTGTTGCATGTATTAAATGCAGCACCATATCAGAGGTTGAATAGCAAACAGACATATCTGCTCTCTTCCCCATATTACCCTGATTCCTTCTGAGAATATCACTAGTCACACCAACTGCTCAATCCCTTGGAAGCATCTGCATATCATCCTTCTCACTTGTATGATATGCAAAGCTCAAAGTAGACCTCACTATGAGCAACATGTACACCTATGGCTAGGATTTGAATCTTGAACATGTTCATAGCACAACACAGTAGCTGCAAGATATCACATCTTTCGCTGCCTGGGAGATATATGCCTTTCCAAGGAATAATGTCAGCAGCTCAGGTGAGCCACCATTCATGCCTGCTGTTTTGACAGTAATGGAAGCCAACACACTACCAGCAAATGTAGGACACTGTCTGCAATCCCTTGTGCAAACATGTGTCCACTTGTCCATTGGTCTAAATGGAATCAGCAAACAGAAACTCATTAGGCACATGCCCCATAGCATAGGTGTTTTGAAAAACAATATCGTTGTCCAGGCTGATATGTATACATGCAATAGAACTGTTGATGTGTTGGAATATGGGAACTGAGGGGACATCAGCCATATAGATGTAGGGTCAGCAGCTCTGAGCACAGAGTCAAAATGACATGATCTCAGAATTGTCTGTCTACATCTGTCCTGGTGTATATAGGCCAAAGATCACATATCTTCCCCATGTCCTGGCCAATGATCAAGAGCTGTGCCATATAGAACATTTTGAAGGCTATCGATATTGTGAGAGACCATTGAATAGACGCTGATATAGCTGAATGCAACTTTGTGCCTGCAGGATGTTTGGAGCTACAGTAGATGTTGGAACCTCTAACACCTGCCCCATATATGCATGTGCATCCATCAACCAATTATCTCAATCATTAGGAAGATACTGACCTATGAGCCATGCTGCAACTGAATGTTGGAAAGTATGACAGAATGTGGTCAAAGCTGTTATCTGCACACACATACCTTAAGCAGCACCCTACTGCTGTGACAATGGCATACCCCTGTGTCCTTTAAACATGTTTCAAATGAAATGTCAGTAACAATGTGAGGACACTATGTGTGCAGGTTGGTGGGTGCATGCACTTGGAGAGTATCATGTGCATGGATTCCGTAGGCTCTGACGTAGAATGTCTCATGTGTGTTGGTGTCCCTGCTGCAGGTTTGTCACCACCTTGCCAAACATACATTACAGATGCTGACTTGCAGACTGTAAGAGTGTAACACAATTATGTAAATCACTTGAATGCCTATCCAGTCATGTTTAGGGGATGGTGCCTGTGCAACAATGTGCAGGACAACTTGGCCGTGCTGCAGTCACTATGGGATGTGTTAAAAAAGATGTCCCTACAGACACTCCCATATGAACAAATGGCCATAGGAGTCTACACGTCATCCACATATACATTCACATACAATGAAAAGGTAAGTAAGAACTCAGAGGTCTTCCACAATTTATAAAATGACTCCAAGCCATCATGACATCATAGGTATTAGGCAACTATAAGGTTTGTATGCTGTGTCATCTCAGGGAAATAAGTGAACCTGGCAGCTTGTGTGTACATGATGGGGCTGGCTTGATGTAGCTCGGCCTCCCTTTCCAATGTGGTGTCATCGCACCCAATGCCTCTACCAAAATAAGGTCATGTGGTGAATATTGGAAACCAACTGAAACCCCAGAAAAGTCACCCAGCAGATGATGTCTCAGGGCAGTCCACACAGGTAGCCATATAGGTGTGAATCACGGTGGCCCTCCCAGTAGATGACATTGAACTGGATAGTGCAGCAGCATTATGTCAATGACATACTGATATGCCTGTTATAATGAATGAGCAATATGTCTGATGACTAGGTAAGTGGCAGATGATTGATGTGATCATGGAACATGAAGATAGATGAATGACCAATGTAACACCAGTATTGTAAAAAGGGTGCAAGGGGTGATATGGGAAAATATGGCCATATGAGCTTGATGTCACTAATGGGCATTTTAGAGAACAAAATCAATGAATATGTACATACTCATGGAGCTCAGGATAGACCAAAATGGTCAGCTTTCCCAATGGAGAATGTAGACTAGTTGAATATGCCAGGGATCTGTTGTTTAACATATGCCCAAATGACCAGGAAATAGGAGTAACACGTGAGGTATTTGCATTTGCAGATTCCCCAAAAATATTCACCCAAGAAAATTGTGACAGATTTCACAATCACCTTGAAAACCTGGAAGATCAGATGGCCAAATGACAATTGATTTTTAATGTGGACAATTGCTTAGTTATGCACGTATGAAAGAACAACCCAAACTACGGAGAGACAAGGCATGTTTCCACATTAGGAACCACCATGCAGGAAGAATATATAGGCATCAGCCTGGATATCACTTGGAAAACCTCTGCCCAGTGTGCAGCAGTGGACAAGAAGGCCAAGAGAATTACATGAACCATAAGCAAAGGAATGGACAGTAAAGCAATGGATATGAGCATGCCTCTATATCATTTCATGGTGTGACCACACATTGAATATTTTATGCAAGTCTGGTTGCTGTATCTGAAAGAGGATATAGCAGAATTAGAACAAGTACAGAGATGAGCCACAAAAATGGTAAAGGGGATGGAAGGATACCCCAATGAGGAGAGGCAGAAAAGGTTGGGCCCATCAAAATGGAAAATAGATGGTTGAGGGAAGATATGATAGAGGTCTATAAAAGAATGAATGCAGCAGTACGTATATCAATTGTTTATGCCCTGAAAAACTAAAAATATCAGGCGACATGCAATGAAGCTACAGTGTAACCCATGTAAGCCAAAGAAGAGAACATACTTTATCACTCACCACGTCTTTAAACTCTAGTAGTTCTTACCAGAGAATGTAGTAAAAGCTGTTAGTGCACCTTCATATTAAAAGGCGTGTATAAGTACCTTGAGGATAGGTCCATAAACCATTATTAACCTTGGGAATACCGATGGGGTCAAAAGTGACACCATTGCAAGTTTCACAACGTGTATCTCGGAAAATAGTTGTTCAAGAATGCAATCTTTTTATGACTTTTCACATCTCAATATTCTCTTTATATTGCACCATGAGATGAATAATTTTCATCCGCCAGGTGATGCTAGTGATGAATTGCAGCACAGAGTACCAGTGGGGTCAATTTTGACCCCAGTTGCTTACGTCCGGTTTGGATCATGATACAATTTGCAGTTTTGTGAATTTTTTGATCTGACAAAGGTATTTATCATTAATTATGTATCATTTATTTTTTGTACTCTTATTTTATGAAAATTACACATTTTCTGCAATTGATATCATACGTTCTCTCATTATTTCCAATGAAATCTAAAGGCTTTCAGCTCATTCATCACGATTATTGTACACCTATAGTAAAACTGCTTTGCGTTTTATTCAACTTTATCTTTGTTTATTTATTTTAGGTTATTGTTTATGATATCAAAACAAAAGTATTCAGCTGCCCAAGTAAGAGAAATATTGCAACGAGATGCTGACAGTGATGGCTCTGAGTCGCCTGATGATGCAGCATATTCAGCAAGCGAAGAAGCATATCAGCCAAGTTCAGGCGATAAATCTGATGATGACAGTCATGATTCAGATGGCGACAGCAGTTGGTCGCCAAGTGAATGTGAGACTGATGTTGAGCCAGTAACATCGCCTGCAGCAAAGAGTCAAGTTACAGGTTAAGGCAAAGGTTGAGGCTGTGCTGGACGGGGAAGAAGGAAGGAGTCCTCATTGTCAGTATCATCTGCGAGGAATTTTAGTTGTGGTCATAGAGGAGCTAAGAGGTCATCAACTATAAGCCCAAATGTTGCCATTGAAGCCTATGTATCTAAGGATGCCACATGATGGAACAGGAAACCTATAAAGCAAGCTGCTGGAAGATACACCAGAGCTAATGTCATGCCCGTACAACAAGGTCCTACAAGGTATGCTGTATGAAATGTTGATGGCCCTCTCACAGCATTCCACTTGTTCATGAGGAAGAACTTATTGAATGAAATCATGATGTGGATGAGCAAACAAGGAAGACTCATTTATAACGACACCTGGAAAGATTTGACAGACGGAGAATTTCAATGTTTTCTTGGACTTCTGATCCTCTCAGTCATGAACAAGTCACGAAATGAATCCATAGTTCAGTTGTGGAACCTTGAAGATGGGGTTAAAGGAGCACTAAGAGGAGACAAGGCGATAGCGGAGAGACTAAATGAATTCTTTGCTTCAGTCTTTACTGAGGAAGATAGAGGGATGTTACCCAGGACTGAAGTGGTATTTAAAGGTGCGGAAGAATTGAAGGAAATATCGATACATCAGGAAGATGTATTACAACTATTAGATAAGCTGAAGAGTAGCAAATCACCTGGGCCAGATGGTATACATCCCAGGGTGTTGAAAGAACTGAAATATGAGATTGCAGACCTGCTATTAGTAATCTGTGAACTATCATTAAAATCATCTCTAATACCTGAAGATTGGAGGATCGCCAATATAACACCAATTTTTAAAAAGGGTTCCAGGGGTGATCCGGGAAACTACAGACCGGTGAGCCTGACATCAGTACTGGGAAAAATGGTAGAAACCATCATAAAGAATAAAATTACTCAGCATGTAGATAGTCATGACCTAATGGGAGACAGCCAACATGGCTTTAGACAAAGAAGATCTTGTCTTACTAATCTGTTATGTTTTTTTGAAGGAGTGAATAATCAGGTGGACAAAGGTGAGTCGGTTGATATTGTGTATCTGGACTTTCAGAAAGCCTTTGACAAGGTCCCTCATGAGAGACTTTTGGCAAAACTAAAGAGTCATGGGATAGGAGGCAGTGTACTATTGTGGATCAGGAGCTGGTTAAAAGATAGAAAGCAGAGGGTAGGGCTAAATGACCAATTTTCCCAATGGAGAAAGGTGAATAGTGGTGTACCCCAGGGATCTGTGCTGGGTCCGCTGCTTTTTGACATATTCATAAATGACCTGGAAAGTGGAATAAAGAGTGAGGTTATCAAATTTGCAGATGACACAAAACTATTTAAAGTTGTTAAAACCCAAGAGGATTGTGGAAAATTGCAAGAGGATCCTGATAGATTGGAAGACTGGGCATCAAAATGGCAGATGAAATTTAATGTGGACAAGTGCAAGGTTATGCACCTAGGGAAGAACAACCCAAACTATTGTTACACGATGCAAGGTTCCACGTTAGGAACCACCACCCAGGAAAAAGATTTAGGCGTCATTGTGGATACCATGTTAAAACCCTCGGCCCTGTGTGCAGCAGCGGCCAAGAGAGCAAATAGAATGCTAGGTATGATAAGGAAAGGAATGGAAAATAAAACAAAAGATATTATAATGCCTCTATATCGTTCCATGGTGAGACCGCACCTTGAATATTGTGTGCAATTCTGGTCGCCGTATCTTAAAAAGGATATAGCGATTTTAGAAAAGGTTCAGAGAAGAGCCACCAAAATGGTAAAGGGGATGGAAGGATACTCCTATGAAGAAAGGCTAAAAAGGTTAGGGCTCTTTAACCTGGAAAAGAGACGGCTGAGGGGAGATATGATAGAAGTCTATAAATTAATGAACGGAGTGGAACGGGTAAACGTAGATCGATTGCTTACCTTATCAGAATATAGAAAGACTAGGGGACATGCAATGAAGCTACAGGGTAAGCTATTTAAGACTAATAAAAGAAAATATTTTTTCACTCAACGTGTAATCAAACTCTGGAATTTGTTACCGGAGGATGTAGTAAAGGCTGTTAGTGTAGCTGGGTTTAAAAAAGGTTTGGACAAGTTCCTGGAGGAAAGGTCCATAAACCATTATTAAGAAGGGACCCAGGATATCAATGCTTGAAGCAATACAAGCATTGTGGAACCTGTGTCCCTTGGGGAAACTGCTAGGTACATATGACCTAGATTGGCCACTGTTGGAAACAGAATACTGGGCTTGATGGACCTTGGTCTGACCCAGTATGGCATATCTTATGTTCTTATGTTCTTATGGTCGTTCTGTTTTCAGCAAAAATATGGCCCGTAACCCTTTTCAGCAAATTTCTTGTGCTCTCAAATTTGATGATGCAACCAACAGACGTGAACAACGAGGCGTGGATAAGCTTGCTCCAATCAGACACGTTTTTGATACCTGGGAAGCAAGTGACGCCTTTGTTCCTGGTGAAAATGTTACTGTGGATGAGCAACTGCTTACATTTCGTGGCCGTGTTCTGTTCAGAAAATATATTCCCAGCAAACCTGGGAAATATGACATAAAGCTATGGATGTTGTGTGACAGTGCAAAGTCATATGTTCTGCGTCTTCAAATATATACAGGAAGGGAACTCGAACAAAACAGGGCACAGAATCAGGGTGAAAGGGTTGTGCTGCAACTCACTGAAGGATTGACGCAATCTGGCAGAAATGTTACTGTTGACAATTTCTTCTGCAGTTTATCCCTGTCACGGAAATTGCTACAAAAACAAATGACACTTTTGGGGACAATTCGAAAGAACAGAAAAGAATTACCTCCAGAATTTGTAACAGCAAAGGGCCGAGAGGTATTCACTTCACTGTTTGCCTTTCGCGATGATGCCACTCTGGTTTCCTATTGCCCGAAGAAAGGAAAAGTGGTTGTTCTTCTGAGCAGTTTGCATGATCAAGAAGAAGTAGATAACACACGTCCAGACAAAAAACCACGCATGATCTTGGGCTATAATTCTAGTAAAGGTGGAGTAGATACGGCAGATCAAATGTTGCGCATGTATACCACAAAACGAATGACAAGACGCTGGCCAGTGACAATCTTCTACAACATGTTGGACATCAGTGCTTTGAACACCTTCATTGTTTGGATGTCACTAAATCCAGAATGGCAGTCCAAGTCAAAGCACAAGTCGTCTATTCCTCTTGGAATTAGGAAAGCAGCTGCTTCAGAGTAATTGCAGCGAGACTTCTTCCAGCATTGAAGAAGCCACTGATGCTGTTTGCAATGTCGGGATCCCAAAGAAAAGGGCAAGGTGTCACTGCTGTTCCAGAGAAAAAGACAAGAAAAACAACATAGTTTGCACCTCCTGCAAGCACAATGTTTGCAAAGAACATTCAGAAATTGTCTGTGTCTCATGCAAATGACTGTAGTACTTTACTGTGTTCATCAAGTGCATGCAAAAACTGCTTTCATGGCAACTCTTCTTCATGTAATTTTATGATAAAGCATTAAATTTCAAAACATTTAACCTTCATATAATAAATAATTAATTCGGAATAATATTTTGTCTGTTTAGTTTAAATTTTTCATGGATAACAATTAAAATTCGTCGTGGGGTTATTTATGACCCCAACGGTATTCAGTGCGTGCAAAAAATCTCGGAAATTCCAGGGTTAAGGGCAATCAACCTTTTTGTTAAAATAGTACATAAAGGTAAAAGGAAAAGGAGTCCGCTATGGTTTTCAAAAGAAGTAGCTGAAATGGTGAAGAATAAGAGGGAGGCCTTCATGAAATACAAGAGATCACGGAGAGAAGAAGACAAGCATCTATATTTGGAAAAACTTAGAGAAGCTAGCAAAGTAGCCAGGAAAGCAAAGATTCAAAAGGAGGAGGAAATAGCCAATGTAATAAAATAGGGGGATAAGACATTTTTCAGATATGTTAGAAGAAGAAAGGCAAAAGTGGTATTCTCAGACTCATGGGTCAAGGGGAGGAATATGTAGAAGCTGATGAGGATAAAGCAGAATTGCTTAACAAATATTTCTGTTCTGTGTTCACAGATGAAGAACCAGGAGTAGGACCTCATAAAACACCCACAAACAGGAACAGAAGCGAGGGTTGTCTTGAGAAATTTCAGAAGACTGTGTTCATGAGAAACTAGATAAACTTGAAGTAGACAAAGCGATGGGACCTAGAATACTGAGGGAACTTGGGGACGTTCTAGCAGCTTTCAGTGCCTCTTTTGAGTCGGGAGTGGAGCCAAAGGACTGGAGAGAGGCACATGTGGTCCCTTTACACAAAAGTGGAAGTAAGGATGTGGTTGAAAACTACAGGCCGGTTAGTTTAACTTTGGTGGTGAGTAAATTATTGGAAGCGCTGCTGAAAGAGAAAATAGTGAGGTTTCTGGATTCCAGCAGATTACAGGATCCAAGTCAGCATGGCTTTACCAGAGACAGGTCTTGTCAGACAAATCTGATTGATTTCTTTGACTGGGTGACTAGGGAGTTGGACCAAGGGAGAGCCCTAGATCTAGTATATTTAGATTTCAGTAAAGCCTTTGACACTGTTCCTCACAGGTGACTTATAAACAAACTGAGCACTCTAGGGATGGACCCTAAGGTTACTGCTTGGTTTAGGTATTGGTTGAGTGGGAGGTGACAAAGGGTACAGGTAAATGGAGCTCACTCTGAGGAGAAGGAGGTTACCAGTGGTATGCCACAGGGATCTGTCCTTGGTCCGATTATTTTAACATCTTTGTTAGTGATATAGTGGAAGGGCTGTTAGATAAGGTTTGGTTCTTTGCCGATGATACCAAAATCTGCAATATAGTAGACACCCAGGAAGGTGTAGATAACATGTGGAGAGATCTAGCTAAGTTTGAAAAATGGTCTAGAATTTGGCAACTGAGATTTAAAGTTAAAAAATGCAAGGTCATGCATTTGGACTGCAGCAATCCAAGGGAGCAATGTAGTATGGGGGGTGAAGTACTTTTGTCCACTAAAGAAGAGCAGGACCTGGGCATGATTGTGTCTGATGATCTTAAAGTAGCTAAACAGGTAAAAAAGGTGACAGCAAAAGCTAGAAGGATGCTTGGGTGCATATGGAGAGGAATGGCCAGCAGAAGAAAGGAGGTGATAGTGCCTCTATATAAGCCTTGGTGCAACCTCATTTGGAGTATTGTGTGCAGTTCTGGAGACCACACCTTCAAAAGGATATAAACAGGCTGGAGTCAGTACAGAGGGTGACTACTAAAATGGTTAGTGGTCTTCATTATAAAGCATATGAGGACAGACTTAAGGATCTTAATATGTACACCTTAGAGGAAAGGCGGGATAGAGGTGATATGATTAAGACATTTAGATACCTCTGTGGCATAAATGCACAGGAGGAGAGCCTCTTTCAATTGAAAGCAAGCTCTGCTACGAGGAGACATGCGATGATATGCGGAAATATTTCTTTACGGAAAGAGTGGTGGAGCCGTGGAATAGTCTCCCAGTGGAGGTGGTAGAGATGAGGACAGTATCTGAATTCAGAGAAGCATGGGACAAACACAGAGGATCTCTAAAGGAAAAAAGGGGACTATTGTAGTGGTTGATATGAAAGGGCAGACTACATAGGCCATGTGGTCTTTTTCTGTCATCATGTTTCAATGTTTCTATGTTTCTAAAACAAGTAACACAAAAAAGAAGACAGTGCCTGGGCAGTGGCAGAAAAGAATGCTGTTTCGGAAAAGAATGTTGCTGCTCTCCCCTTCTTCCTGCCACCTAATCAATGAGAGAGGGGGATTCTCTCATGGGGAGGGTCTGTAAATATTCCACAGGTCAACATAACAAAGGAGCGAGGTGTAACAGCAGCTGGTGTCTAAAAGTTATATTGGTGAGGAACCCCTACACGTTTCGGCTATGCCTTCCTGAGGGGTTCAAAAAGCTTGAAAAAGACATGGAGCCCGATTCAGAGAGTGGGACATTCGGGCCGTCTGGATGTCCCTGAGGAAGATGGGCCCATCACGACTTGATTCTGGACTGTGGGAACTAAACATTCCCACAGTACACAGAATCGGGCCTGTGCACGGCCCAGCGTACCCCTGCCGCCTGCGGGGACATCCTTCCCGCAGGCACCCCCGACTCCCTCATTTAGGCCCCCCTCTTCTCCACTGCCAACCCATGGCTGGACAGCTGGGGCCTGGATCGAGCAGTGGGGAATCCCTCGTGCCTGGCCCTAGCTCTGGGGGATGGCGGGAATCCCTGAGCCCGATCGCCGGATTAGTGCTGCTAATTCCATCTTCGAGGTGGAATAAGCAGTACAGCCCCTTTGACCCAGCAGGATGTACAGGGCCATGACCGGAATTGGCCCTGTCCATCCTGCCGGCTCGGCCTACTCCCACTCTGCACAGATCTTGCCCCCTCCTGCCCCCCCACCGGCTCTCCCTGTCCTACTGCTCAGGTCATGCGGGGAGAGCAGGAGGGGGAATCTTTATCTTTATCTTTATTCTGTTGCT
Organism: Ichthyophis bannanicus; assembly: GCA_033557465.1. Lineage (NCBI taxonomy): Eukaryota > Metazoa > Chordata > Amphibia > Gymnophiona > Ichthyophiidae > Ichthyophis > Ichthyophis bannanicus. The sequence continues at coordinate 643,470,759 of CM066034.1, read as the reverse complement.
TGATTGACCACCCATGCAAAAAGCATCAGGGCGGTTTACAATAAATGACAGTGACTAGAAAAAGGAAAGGAATGCCATTATATGGCAGGAGAGATAAGAGGATAGAGCACATAGAAAAGCAAAGGACAGGATCCCGATATCTTGTGGGGCTGTATGTCCCATACAGCCCCGTAATCTATGTCTCTGAATCGAGTCCATAATAAATAAATATAAATTATAATCACAATTACAATGTTGAGGTTTGTTTTTAATTGTGTTCACATTGTGATTGTGTTTATAAGTTTTATTTATTGTGTCTTATTGAGGTGTTTTGAACCCCAGAGGAAGGCGTAGCCAAAAGGCGTAGGGGTTCCCCACTAATATAGCTTTTAAACACTAGCTGCTGTTACACCTCGCTCCTTTGTTGTGTTCTCTTGTTGTCTGCAAAAGTATGTGCCCTTTGATGGGACCAACGTTCCACAAGTCTCCACTTGTGGTAGGCTATGGCCTGTAAAATAGGCCTAGATCCTAACCCCCACCTGGGAGTAGTATTGAAAAGAACTTTGTGAAAAAGAGCCCTCCTGGATGAAACGTTGTTATGAGGAACAGTGTAGGATATTTATAGCAACTACCCAAGGGGCCCAGAAGCCTGGGGAAAAGAAACTGTCTGTCTATTCAGCCCCAGAGTCCCCAGACATTCCGTCCCTTCCGCCCCAGTTCCTCTATAGACCAGTCCCCTCGGATCCGCCACTATCCCAGGCAGAGCCTGTCCAGGAGGATCCCATTCCTGCAGTTTTACTCCGGGTGTCCTCCCAATGGCCCCTGCGGCTGGAGGAGGCACTCCCCTACCCGGCCGGAAGCCCCGGCTCAGTTCAAAGTACTCCGAGTGGGCCACAGTCCACCGATGATACTACAAGCAGGGATTCATTCGCCAGTTCAGGATCACTCACAGCCAGTGCCCAAGAACATGAAGTGGAACCCCGACAGTCCCGATTGCCGTATGCCTTCAGAAGTACAGCTACCAGTAAAAGGGATGGTCACGTTATACCATTGCGCCAGGTCCAGGGACTACCCACCCTTAATACCGAAGGCCAGGTCATGGTAGGGCTGACCAGCCTTGTTTATGTGCCTTTTTCCACCACTGATTTACTGAACTGGAAGACGCATTATGCCTCCTACACTGAGAAGCCTCAGGATTTGATTGAACTAATGAACAGTATTATGCAGACCCCTCAGCCTACCTGATCTGATTGCCGCCAGCTCCTGTCCACCCTTTTCAGCACTGAAGAGCGAGCGCAAATTGTGCAGGCCTCCATTAGATGGTTAGAAGAAAATCCTGTAGGAGATGCAGCCGCCGCAGATTTCCCAAATGATGGCCCCAAGTGGGATCCAAATAGTGCAGACAGCCCTCAATCGGTTCCGCCAAGCCCTCATGCAAAGCCTGAAGAAGGGAGGCCAGAAAGCCATGAATACTGGAAAAATATCTGAAGTTCTCCAACGACCAGATGAGAGCCCAGCAGTCTTCTATGAATGATTATCTGAAGCCTACAGACTATATACCCCATATGATCCAGCGGCCCAGGAAAATTTGCGCATGGTAAATGCTGCATTCGTGAGTCAATCCCGGGGGAGACATAAAGCGAAAACTGCAAATGTTGGAAGGATTTGCGGGCATGAATACAGCCCAGTTAATGGAAGTTGCTCAGAAAGTGTTTGTGAATCGTGATAAAGAATGTCAGAGGGAAAGTGAACGTAGAATGAAGAAGAAAGCTGATTTTCTTGCTGCAGCTTTAGTTGAAAGAGGCAGAGGAAGTTTCTCTAACAGAAGGACTCGAGGACGTGGAAGGGGCCAAGGAGATGGTCGGCCCCCATTGGGTGCAAATCAGTGTGCCCACTGTAAGGAAGAAGGACATTGGATGAATAAATGCCCGAATTTTGACTCCGCCTCCCGGAGGGAAGGAGGGAGCACTTGGAGAGCAGGGGGCGATTCCGGCATCGGGGAGGAATGCATCGCACACAGTTCCAGCAGGGAGAAGCCGCTGTAGAGGGAGTGGCAACCGCTGAGGGCTACTACACGGATGAAGACTAGGCCAGACCGGGCTCCAAGTTCTCTCTGGGTCCCCAGGAGCCTATGGTCAATTTGAAGATCGGGGACCAATATATGGACTTTATGGTGGAAACGGGGGCTGAACACTCAGTGGTGGCCAGACCTGTGGCTCCGTTGTCATCCTGATCTATCACTATTGTTGGGGCCACTGGTACTCAAGCCATCAAATCCCTCTTGCAGAACCACACTTATGAATTAGGGGGACGGAAGATAACACACCAGTTCCTGTACATACCTGAATGTCCAATCCCCCTCTTGGGCCGAGACATGCTCACTAAGCTCCAGGCGCAGATATCCTTTGTCGAAGGCGGAAAAATGGAAATGACTGTGAACTCAAAATCTGCTGGCCTGATGGTGCTGACTGTCCCCCGAGAAGAAGAATGGTGGTTCTACAGCCCACTTTTATCCAAAGCAGCCAGCCCCTGTATACCTACCAGCATTTCAGCTCCGCCCGGAGTGTGGGCAGAGGATAATCCTCCTGGCCTAGCGAAGAATATAGCCCCTGTGCTTGTCATCCTCAAATCAGGAGCGGAACCAGTGCATGTGAAACAATATCCTCTCCCACGACCAGTAATCGAAGGCATTCATCGTCATCTAAAGAAATTATTGCAGTACGGACTCCTTAGAGAATGCCAATCGCCATGGAATACCCCCCTCCTCCCAGTCAAGAAGCCTGGGACAGGTGACTACCGCCCAGTGCAGGATTTGAGACGAGTGAACAATGCAGTTGAAACCATACATCCAGTAGTACCAAATCCCTACACCCTCTTGGGACTGATTCCTGCTGAAGCTACTCACTTCACTGTTTTGGATTTAAAGGATGTCTTCTTTTGCATACGCCTGGCATCCACCAGTCAACTCCTGTTTGTGTTTGAATGGGAGAACCCGACCACCGGAAGGCGAGGCCAACTCACCTGGACTCGATTACCTCAAGGATTCAAGAACTTACCCACCATCTTCAGTGCTGCTCTTAATCAAGATCTATCAAGTTACTCTGTGACTCCAGGAAAAAGAGTCCTGCTCCAGTATGTGGATGACCTACTTGTAGCCACCAACTCCAAAACTGAATGTGTGCAAGCCACCAGTGATCTCTTGCACCTCCTGAATGAAGCTGGATAGAAGGTCTCCAGAGCCAAGGCGCAGTTGTGCCAAACAGAAGTAAAATACCTGGTATTCCATCTGTCCAGAGGGGTCCAGAGATTGGGACCCGAGTGAAAGGAAGCAGTATGCCGCATCCCTACCCCCACCACCAGAAAGCAGGTGAGGGCCTTCTTGGGAGCTGCCGGCTACTGCCGAATATGGAAACCCAACTTCGCGCTCTTGGCAAAGCCATTGTACCAAGCCACCAAAGGAGTGGAACGATCTCCCATGGAATGGGGCCCAGAACAGGATAAAACGTTCAAATCGTTGAAAGCAGTTTTGATGTCATCACCAGCCTTGGGCCTACCAGATGTACAGAAGCCATTTCGCCTGTATGTCCATGAGTCAAGTGGAAATTCTCTGGGTGTATTGACCCAAACCCTTGGATCTTGGCAGCAACCTGTAGCCTATCTATCAAAACAATTAGATCCTGTTGCAAAAGGATGGCCGCCATGCCGGAAAGCCATTGCAGCCACAGCCCTCTTGGTGAGCGATGCCAACAAGCTCACCTTAGGTCAGAGTCTCCAGGTTACAGTGCCACACTCTTTCCTAACCCTCATGGAACATAAAGGAAATTATTGTTTCACGAATTCCCGCATGCTAAAGTACTAAAGCATGCTGTGCGAAAACCCTCAATTACAGTTGATCGTCAGTCAAGCTCTGAACCCCGCTACACTATTACCAGTTGGTCCAGGTCCACCCAACCATGATTGCTTGGAAGTAATGGATACTGTGTTCTCCAGTTGCCCTGATTTAACCGATCTTCCACTGAACAACCCTGAACAGACTTTTTGTGTGGATGGAAGCAGTCTTGTCATCAACGGACAACGTCGTGCTGGCTATGCAGTAGTGACCCTGGACATGGTAGTTGAATCTTCAGCTTTGCCCCCAGGAAGCTCAACACAGGAGGCTGAACTGATAGCCCTCACTAGGGCACTGATAATAGGGACAGGGCTCCGCTTGAATGTGTACACAGACTCCAGCCCCCAGGTCCAACTGTAATCCCTGAATCATTGGGCCCAGCCTTTGTCCATGCTTTTCACCAAGCCACACATTATAGGAAAACAGCTATGGAAAAAGCTTTGAGGCCCCATTTCTATATCCCGCTGCTAGGGGATATGAGTCAGATTGGATCCGAAATCACTAGACAAGAGCTGTTGGCTTTAGGTTCTGTCTTACAGAGTCTCCACGTTTGGGTACTAATGTAGAATCTACAGCCCTACTCCTGCCACCACCGGAAGCTGGCAGGTCTACGTACGGCAGAAGCTTGAGGATCCTACAGCCCTACTCCTGTCACCCACCGGAAGCTGACAGGTCTACGTACGGTGGAAGCTGTGGAAGAAAAGAACTTAAGTGATAGCTATGTGTTTGCTTCTCCCATGTTTCTTACCCCTTTGCTTATGAATGTTTACCTCAATCATAGACAGTACAGTTGAACGTAAGGCAGCAACCAGGGTACTAGCCATGTGAAAGTATCAAGCTATATCTGGGGAAGAAGCTTCAGTTTAAGGTGACTTTGATAGGTGATTCATTTCTCACCCTCTCTTATTCGGGTTGAGAATAATCAAAGGGGGGAATGTGGTAGGCTATGGCCTGTAAACTAGGCCTAGATCCTAACCCCCACCTGAGAGTAGTATTGAAAAGAACCAAAGTTTAGAAATCTGCTTTAAACTGCATTTTGAAAGTCCCTTTCCTTCCCCCATGAAGTTTGTATAAGTTCTTTTTGCTTGGTTTGTTCTGCCATTGCATTCTCTGAGCTAGCAATGTCCTTGCAGTAGAATTGTATCCATGTTTAAGACTATGGGGCTTGTTTACAAAGCCGCGGTAGTGGTTCGCGATCGCGATCGCAACCGCGGCCCCATTGAAATCAATGGGGCCGCGGCTCCGATTACGAACACAAACCGCTACCGTGGCTTTGTAAACAAGCCCCTATGTCTTTGTTAAAACAGTTTGAGCAGAAAGGATGGGTGACCGGGCCCAGACCGGGTCACCAATTGGACAAGTATAAGGGGTGTCAAACCAATAGAAAGTTATGCTTCTATCAAACTGCAAAAACTGTATATAAGGAATTGGCTATCATACGTCATTGCTCATTCTTTTCAGACACTAAAGTTGTCCGTTTGAGCCTGTGCACAAAATAAATTGGCTTGGATCCTTGAACTGACTCCTGGTATTATTTATTGCATGCTTATCAGCTGCTACACACTGCTTCCTGAAACTGACTTGGGCCCTGATCCCTTGCAGTGATTCCACAGGGACTGGTAATGTCGGGGAGAAAGTATGATTTTATGATCCTTCCCACAGCAGTGAAGTCATGGGAATATAATGGATTGCTTTACTTATGCTCTTCTCTAATTCAGTTTACAGCACAGAAACTGCTCGAGCAGATATTTAGCCACAGTGGTTAAAAAGATTCCAGCTCTTCAGTACTGCTATTCGGATAGTGGTCGATACTCAATATCCAGATAGTGTGTTGACCAGCAACAGCATCCAGATAGCAGTGATATCAGAGCTACTATTGGGATAACTATCCAGAAAACAGCACAGTCTTTCTGTGGTCCTAAGTTATCCGGATAGCGGCACCGAATAACACCATTATCCAAATAATTTGACCCTCCTCCTCGCTCTGTCCACAGATTGCCCTGACACTATTCAGATATTACAGAGGCAGCCTCCAAGCTATATAGCAGCAGTATCTGGATCATATCACTGAACAGCGCTGACCAGCGGCACTTATCCGGAGACAGGTACTGCTTTTCGGTTAAGTGCTTCTGAGTAAATACCGGACCCTGCTGCATTTACTTTTCATCCTCATCACCATACAAATTGTATTGTCATCTGTTTTTAAGGACTAGGATAGAGAGATCTAGCTAGAACAGAATCTATCAACTGGTCTGGACTGTATGGCAGGGACATCTGCTGGAAAACAATATCAACAGCAGCTGCAGCTTTTAGTATCTCAGTCAGATTCATACAATCATAATCTGACAACACAGATTTTGCTTTAATGTGTATTAATATATTATCTTTTATATTTCTTCCCCTTCCTTTTCAACAAACATATCCAGACAGGAAGATTATGTACCCTCCCTACAAGGTCAATTTGTCATTTTCCTGTAGGATTTTACATATCCATAGCAACTCTCCATAGTATCAGTTTTGGATTTCATATGGTTAAACTTCTGAATAAGTTCCCCTAGAGGTCGGGGAACGGCAGGCCCAGGTGCTGGAAAAGGTAGGAGGGGTGCAGGAGATTTCCCTCAGCCTGACACTGGCCATGGGTAGCCAGATCGTGGGTCAGGCTGCGGGGAATGAAAGAAGTGGTCGGCAGCCAGGGATCGCGGTTCCTGAATGGAGCCATGGTGCCATGGCAACCAGATGCCGTGGTGCTGTGGCTCCATTCAAAAGCCTTGATTGAGTTAGCCAGGCAGAGGCCTGTACATGCAGGTCGACTGGAATCAGGTCCCGGCCTGCACGTACAGGCCTAGCTGGGATTCTGATCCCACGGGGGCTAGACGTGCCCCGCAGGATCAGAATCCCATCTACCTATGTGCGTCTGGTTCCGACTGGATGCACAGAGGTCTGGGATGCACTTATATGCCTCATTGGGTGTTATTTAATTCTATACTATTGCCCGGCAAGTATGTTATAGGACAATATCTCAATAACTGTGATCAGAACTCAGAGAAAAATAAATCGATAGATGGATGTTTATTCATAAATGCTAGCATTTGAGCATAGTTTATGAGCCATGAGATTATTACTGAAGACTAGCAAACAATTTTTTCTGTATCCCCTAAGGTTATCTGCCCTACTCTACTTTCCCTTTTTTTAACCTATATATTGTCGCAACCCGTGCCCAGGCAACCGCCTATAGGCACGGACCTGCCTTTGTATTGTCCTTTTAAATAAAGAATGGTTGGAGTCTTCCCAGGGCCGAGGCTTCTGGGAGTTGTAGTTGTGTTGTTTCAAGACAATAATGTTGAGACCGGAGGGTTTTCAAGGCAAACACAGGAATTTATTATTTCCTTTTCCTAAAGAGCATTTAAAGGCTCAACACATAACAAAAATAGGATTTTTTCTCCAAACAAGATTCCAAAGACCTTTTATCCAAAACAAGGCACTGTAAGTGCTTCAATTAGCTTTCAAACACATGTAGCTGTTTCTCCCAAAACCTTTCAGCATTCAAAATAAAGCTTTTCATTCTTTTTACAAAACCCAAAAGAAAATGTTCTTTTATTCAGATAAAACAGGATTCTTAGCAAACTCTAGCTAAGCAACATTATCCCTGTTTCCTCTCTCTGCTTTGTAGAGCATTTTTAGGCTTTAGGACGTTCTCCTTTCAAACCAGGAACTCCTTATTCCGTCTTCTTACATAGAGAACAGTCCATTAATGAATCATCTGACTCCTTGTCAGATTCATAAGGATCTATTTGCATCTCCTCATAACTTGAGTCTGGTAACTCTGATTTCCAGTCACTCTGCAAAAGCTCAGGCTTAATATCTTCTAAAAGTTTTAACACTTTCCTCCAGTGAGACTTTTCCTTATGCACAGGTTTTTCCCCAAGCACGTGGAAATTCTTTCCCTTCAGTAACTGACACAATGCTTCTAACTGGCTCAAGTTACTTTTTGTTACAGGTTTATTCACACAGGCAGGTTCATAAACTGCTGCTACTGTATCTTGCTCCTTGTCAGCACTCCTCCCAGGCACAGCTTCCCTGTCTCCAGAACCAGATGCAGTTCCCCTGCAGTACTGGCTTCCTTCTGGGTCGTGGCTTTCACCTCTGAGAACCCCACTGCTTTCTCCAGCATTCTCCCTGGTTAGGCCTCTTGTGTGACTCTCTCTCACAGCTTCCTTCCCAGTATGCTGCCTTCCTGTGTGCTGCTTCCCTCTGGAATCCTCTCTGGTGCTGTCTCTGGTGATTCTCTTTCCTTCCATCTCCCTGGTGTTTCTCTTTCCTTCTGTTTTCATGGTAGTCTCTTTTCCTTCTATTCCCTGGGGTTTATAAGAGTGTAAACTACCGTGCACTGCCCTTCCCCCAGGTGTTTCTTATTAACTCCCAAGCTTGCCTCTGGATTAGCAGAGCTTGGGCGTGGTCTGCACTCAGCAACGTGTGTTTTTTTCTCTCTGCCTGCAGTTTGAGGGCTACTGCTTTCTTGCCTGTCTCTCTCCTTAAAGGTAAATGACTGTTTTTCTTCCCAATCCATAGACTCAGCTGCACTCCCGCCATCACAATATACCCTAGCTGACTTTAAGTGAGTCTGCTTATTAAACTATACCCTAACTGACTTTAACTGAAAATTTGCCTGCTAAACCAGAGCTCAACAAATCCGAGGTGCCTAAAAATTGCACCCTTACACCCTAGTTTTCATACCCCTAAAATTGTTTATTAAGCAGTGCCTCAGCTTCCTCCACTACGATTAGCTCTCTGCTCACTCACAGGTCAATGCAGAAAGCTAGCGTGGGCTTTACGAGCCCATAACGCCATGTTTAAATACATTTTAAGATCCTTTTAAAAGCAGGAAATAGACATAAATGCAGATGGAAAAACTAGTGCCAAATTAATGCCACTCATATTTAAATCTATTTAAATGAACCCTAATTATTCAAACGTATTTTGCCTGATGCAGAGACAGATGTAGAGGATTTCGCAACCAGTCATAGTGCCAAAATTTTTACTGCAGGGTCTAAGTAAAAGTTAACCTCTAAACTGCCCCCGCCAGTATTTTGATGCTACCGGGTGTTTTTTCCGATGCCTAGATCATCTTCTCCTTAGATCAGGGGTGGGCAAACTTTTTGACTCGAGGGCCGCAATGGGTTCATATATTGGACCCGGGGGCCGGACCAAGAGTAGATGGACAGTGTGTATGTGTGAATTAATATAAATTAAATTTAAATTTGTAACATTAAATGTTTAGATTAATTTAAGGTAGAAAAGCATAAAAAGAGTTATTTTACAAAACTTTTATGCAATGTATTTCTTTCATAAAATAGTACCTTCAATTTTAGTGTGAACAGTGTTGTTGGTCTCCCTTTTTTGTTAAGTCAGGAGATAGCTTTGTTGCAATTCTCAATTTCAAACACATTTACACAGTCCTAATCCAGTCCTTCATCAGCCCATTTCCAGTCCAAGTTCCCCCACCATCACAGCCCATTTCGTCCATTCCCCCCCACCATCACAGCCCATTTCGTCCATTCCCCCCACCATCACAGCCCATTTGCAGTCCTATCCCCCCCACCATCACAGCCCATTTGCAGTCCTCCCCCCATCACAGCCCAATTGTAGTCCGTTCCCCCATCACAGCCCATTTCCAGTCTGTTCTCCCCCCCCACCACAGCCCATTTCCAGTCTGTTTCCCCCCATCCCAGCCCAATTTGTCCGTCCCCCCCCCCCATCCCAGCCCATTTTCAGTCCGTCTGTCCCCACCATCACAGCCCATTTCCAGTCCTATCCCCCCCCACCATCACAGACCATTTGCAGTCCTCCCCCCATCACAGCCCATTTCCAGTCCTATCCCCCCCCCCATCACAGACCATTTGCAGTCCTCCCGTCATCACAGCCAATTTCCAGTTCGTGCTCCCCCCCCCCCCACCATCACAGCCCATTTGCTGTCCTTTGCCCCCCCATCACAGCCCATTTCCAGTCCGTTTCCCCCCCCTAACACCCCATTTCCAGTCTGTTTCCCCCCCCCATCACCGCCCATTTCCAGTCTGTTTCCCCCCCCCCATCACAGCCCATTTCCAGTCTGTTTCCCCCCCCCATCACAGCCCATTTCCAGTCTGTTTCCCCCCCCCCATCACAGCCCATTTCGTCTGTTTCCCCCCATCACAGCCCATTTCCAGTCCGTTCCCCCCCCATCACAGCCCATCCAGTCTTAGCCGCCCCCCCCCGAAGAGCCCCGCGCTGTCTAAGGGGCTGCAGAGGGAGCTGGGGAAGCCCGCGCGAGGCCCCGGCTCCCTCTGCACAGCCCGCCAGCATGAAGAACCTTTACCTTCCCGCTGGCGGCTGTTTCAATGAAGCCGCGAATGCCGGGAAAGGTTAAAGGCAATGCCCTTTAACCTCTCGCAGCATTCGTGGCTTCATTGAAACAGCCGCCAGCGTGAAGGTAAAGGCTCTTCACGCTGGCGGGCTGTGCAGAGGGAGCCGGGGCTTCGCGCGGGCTTCCCCGGCTCCCTCTGCAGCAGTCCATTTGTTCACCAGGATAACTGATACAGCGGGCCGGATTAAAAGGTCCGCCGGGCCGTATACGGCCCGCGGGCCGTAGTTTGCCCATTCCTGCCTTAGATGATCAGGCATCGGGAAAAGCTCCTGATGCCATTAAAATTTATGGCGGGGGCCGTGCCGACAAAAAAGAATCCCTGGTGGCCCCATCCCCTCCCCCCCCCCCTATAGTATAAGACAGAGAGCTTGTCTCCTGCAGTTCTGCAAATAGACATAGAAACATAGAAACATGATTGCAGACCACATGGCCTATCTAGTCTGCCCTTCCATATCACCCACTACAAGTGTCCCCTTTTTTCCTTTAGAGAGCCTCTGTGTTTGTCCCATGCTTTTTTGAATTTAGATACTGTCCTCCTCTCTACCACCTCCACTGGGAGACTATTCCACACATCTACTACTCTTTACGTAAAGAAATATTTCCGCATATTACTCTTGAGTCTATTCCCTTTCACCCTCATCCTATGTCTCCTCATAGCAGAGCTTGCTTTCAATTGAAAGAGGCTCTCCTCTTGTGCATTTATGCCATGGATGTATTTAAACATCTCAGTCATATCACCTCTGTCCCACCTTTCCTTTAAAGTATACATACAGTATTAAGGACCTTAAGTCTGTCCTCATATGCTTTATAATGAAGACCATTAACTATTTTAGTAGCCACTCTCTGCACTGACTCTAACTTGTTTATATCCTTTTGAAGATGCAGTCTCCAGAATTGCACACAATACTCCAAATGAGGTCGCATCAAAGACTTATAGAGAGGCACTATCACCTCCTTTCTTCTGCGGGACACTCCTTTCCCTATGCAACCAAGCATCCTTCTAGCTTTTGCTGTCACCTTTTCTACCTGTTTAGCTACTTTGAGATTATCAGACACAATCACGCCTTCTTTCGTGGACAGAAGTACATCACCTCCTATACTGTACCACTCCCTTGTACTGTTGCAGCCCAAATGCATGACCCTACATTTTTTAACATTAAATTTCAGCTGTCAAATTCTAAATCATTCTTCAAGCTTAGCTAGATCTCTCATCATGTTTTCTACACCTTTGTTTATAAGTCGTCTGTGCAGAACAGTGTCAAAGGCTTTACTGAAATACAAATAACCACATCTAGGGATCTCCCTACTCTCTGGTCACCCAGGCAAAGAAATCTATCAGATTTGTCTGACAATACCTGCCCCTGGTGAATCCATGCTGCCTTGGATCCTGCAATCCGTTGGACTCCAGAAACCTCACTGTTTTCTCTTTCAGCAATGTTTCCAATAATTTACTCACCACCAAAGTTAAACTAACCCGCCTGTAGTTTTCATCACATCCTTACTTCCTCTTTTGTGTAAAAGGACCACATGTGCCTCTCTCTAGTCCTCTGGCACCACCCCCGACTTCAAAGAGGCATTGAAAAGGTCAGTCAGTGGGGCTGCTAGAATGTCCCAAGTTCCTTCAGTATTCTTGGATGTGTCCCATCGCTTTGTCCAATTTTAGTTTAGCTAGTTCCACATGAACACAGTCTTCTGAAAATCATTTGAGTTGCCCCTCATTTTTGTTCCTGTTTGTGAGTGTTGTCTGAGGTCCTGCTCCCGGCCCTTCATCTGTGAACACAGAACAGAAATATTTGTTAAGCAATTCCTCCCCTTCACCCTGGATCTGAGAATACCACTTGTGCCCTTCCTGCTATCACTAACATATCTGAAAAATGTCTTATTCCACCATTTTATTGTACTGACTCTTTCTTCTTCTTTTTGTACCTTTGTTTTCCTATCAACTTTGACAGCCTCTCTAAGTTTTTCCAAATACAGATGCTTGTCTTCCTCTCTCTGTGATGTTTTATATTTCATAAAAGCCTCTCTCTTTATCTTCACCTTTTCAGCTACCTCTTTTGAGAACCATAGCAGCCTCTTTTTCCTTTTCCTTTTATTTATCAGTTTAACAAAAAGGTTGGTTGCCCTTAAAATATTCCCTTTCAGTTTTGCCTACTGTTTTTCTACATTCCCCAACTGTTTCTATCCTGCTAACCTCTCCTTGAGGTATTGGCCCATCTTGGCAAAGTTAGTTTTCTAAAGTCTAAGATCCTCGCTTTTGAATCGATTTTAACAGCCCTAGTCCTAATACTGAACCACATCATCTAGTGATCACTGGATGTGAGATGATTTCCCACTATAACTTTAGAAACGCTTTCCCCATTGGTAAGCACCAAGTCCAGTATAGCCCCTTCACGTGTGGATTCTGTTACCAGTTGCCTGAATACTTCTTCCTGTAAAGAATCCAGGATCTTCTTGCTTCTAGATGACATTGCAGCAGGAATGCGCCAATCAACATCCGGCATATTGAAATCTCCTACCAGTAGCACTTCCCCTTTCCTGGCAATGCTGCATATGTTTTCTATTAAATCTCCATCCACGTATTCTCCCTGTAATAGAGGTCTGTATATCATGCCAATACAAATGGATTTCTCTTTCCCTCTTTCTAGTTTAACCCACGCTGCCTCCTCTATCCCTTTTAAGCCCTGTATAGCTTTAATATTATTTTTTACATATAGTGCCACGCCTCCCTTTCTTCCTACCTGTCCTTTCTGAATAATGTATAGCCTGGTATAGTTATATCCCAGTTATGGTTGTCCGTGAACCATGTCTCTCTAACTGCCACTAAATCCAAGTCAGCCTCTCCCATTAAAGCATTAACATCTGGGATCTTATTTTCCATGTTATGGGCATTTATAGACATTGCTTTTCAGATGTTGTCCCTTTTACCTATTTCTATAAAGATATTTAATGTTTCACTTACCTGGGGACTTTCACTTACCTGGGGGCTTTTTTTCACCCATCCCCAATGAATCTAGTTTAAAGTAATCTTCAATAGGCTAACCAGTCTGCTACTGAGGACATGTCGACCCTTCTTGGACAGATAGATGCCATCTCTACTCTGCAGCCCTTGGAGCATCATCCCATTGTCCAGGAAACCAAAGCGCTCTCGATGACACCATCCACGCAACCATGCAGTTTTCTCCAGAATGTAAGCTTCTCAGCCCTGTCCTTTACCCTCAACAGGGAGGATAGAAGAGAACACCACCTGTGCCCCAATCTGTTTCATCCTCTGTCCCAGAACCATGAAGTCACTCTTGATATGCTCAGAGGGATACCTGCCAGTATCATTTGTGCCAACATGGATGAACAAAATGGGTAATAGTCAGTAGGCTTGATGAGTCTCAGCAAAATCTCCATAACATCTTGGATTTTGGCATCTGGCAGACAGCATACCTCTCTGGACATCAAGTCTGGTCGGTCAATACCCCTCAGAAGAGAGTCACCAACTACCACTCCCCTTCACTTCCTAGTTGTCACTGATTCAGCAACTTTGGGGTGCTCAAGCTCTGGTTCTTCCCTTTCCTGGGATGCCTCCGCCTCCTCCACTTCCATGGCTGCATAATGGCTCTTCAATTGAAGGGCTTGAGGAGTTGGATTGGTGATGCTGCAGGCCCTGGTGACTCATGTCCAAGCTTGGTCCTTCTGTAGGCTCTCATCTTCACCTGTCCTGGAGAGCTTGGATGTTTCAAGAAGCATCTCATCAATGTACCTCTCACTATCTTGAATGCTCCTCAGCCTTGCCACCTCTTCTCTGAGCTCTTTCACCTATTTCCTGAGAGCTTCAGCATGTAGGCATCCTGCACATGGAACTGGTCCTTCAACTGATATTGGGATCTCTGTCTGGACAGAAGTAGAAGCTGTAACGGGGGCAACAGCTTTGGCAATACGATTGTTTCCAGTCATTGTTCAGTTGTTGGAGTTTTGGTACCATGTTTTGAAATGGAGAGGCCCTGTTAGGAATGTCTTGGAAGATTTTGAAGACTTTTATGCAGGCCACAGTTTCTTCACAGGCTAATCAGGCCCATTACATAGTAACATAGTAACATAGTAGTTGACGGCAGATAAAGACCAGCATGGTCCATCCAGTCTGCCCAGCGAGATGGCAAGAGTAGGTGCACCTGTCGCTCCGCGCAGGCCACCCCTCTCCGTATCCTTCTTCAGGGGTAAACCCACCACTCCATATAGGACACCCCTATTTGTTGAGACGTTATATAGTTCGGAAGTTAGATGGTACCGTTTATTTTGTTTTTTTTCCTATTTCTGTAAAGGGATCCTCTGTGTTTGTCCCATGCCTTTTTGAATTCCGTCACCGTGTTCGCCCCTACCACTTCCATCGGGAGGGCATTCCAAGCATCCACCACCCTTTCAGTGAAAAAATATTTCCTGACATTGCCTTTCAATTTACCCCCTTGCAGTTTCATGTTATGCCCTCTAGTTTTACAGGTTCCCCGTCTTTGGAAGAGGTTTGTTTGTTCATCATTTCTCTTTAAGTATTTAAAGGTCTGAATCATATCTCCCCTGTGCCTCCTTTCCTCCAAGGTATACATATTTAGGTCTTGATGAGGTGTTAAGAGCGAGAGAAAGGGAAACTAACAGCAGAATTTTAAACTTACACCACTAAAAAAAAACCAAGTATTTCCCCTTTTAAAATAAAGCAGCAAAAAGACTAAAAATGTAGACCAAAATGTAGACCAAAACCCTTTTTTAATTTTATATTTTAATTAAATTTTACAATAAATCAAGAAACTTGGATAAAGAATATCACAATCCATCATGCACATGCAAAAAATAAGCACAAAAGAACATAAAGCAACCAATAACATGACAGCATGTTAGCAATCCACAATATAACAATAAAGAAAAGGGAGGATTCAAGAACAATATATACTGTAGGAGAATGGGTGCAAAATGGAGTCCAGGATCACCTCCTTTGGTCTCACAAGCGGAAGAAGATCCTGGATCATTATACTCTCCTGAACTGGAGGGGGGGTACACCCCCTACCTGGGGGCAGTTGAACCCATTACCACTAGCCACGGCACAACCAATGCTGAGGCCAAGAACTGCTGAGCAGCTGTATCTGAAACCACACCAGTTGCGCTACCCTCAGCAGCCTCAGGGGCAGGAATGGAAGGGCCAAGCAGGCTCTGTGAAATATCACTGCCCAAATTGGGGCTCCTCCTAACCCCGACAATGGGTTTGCCCAAACACTTCACTTGTACAATGTTGCCCCACTGGTATAGCAACAGGAGTGGAAGAAACACCTCCCCTACCTTTAGCTTTCTGTTCAAGCATCTAGAAAAACTAAACCAGTGGAAGCAAAGTCCAGGACAAACTACTCCAACATGAATTTAAATCCTCCTAAAGAAGAACCGCTGCTAAAAGATATTAAATGCCAAGCTCACCACCTCTTGCCCCGCCTAAGGGCCATGCCAAAGTGCCCTCAGACGTGGGCCCGCCAGGCACGGGCGTGACTTAAGCATGTTTGACTTTTAAAGCCAGCAGATGAAACAAGGCAGGGAGGAGCTTGCTCCCACTCCCAACAGTACAACTATTCTCATGACCAAAACCTTTTAAGAGCTCTCAGGCAGACAGCTAGTAATTAAAAGCCACACACTCTTACCTTGCTTTGAAATGGAGAGGCCCTGTTAAAAGAAACTGGGAAGTGGAGGAGTGGCTTAGTGGTTGGGGCAAGGTACTTCAGACCAGAAGGTTGGGGGTTCAAATCCCACCAGAGGACAGCAACCTTGGGCCAGAAGGACTGGGGTTTCTAGTCTCACAGGTGCTCCATGTGGTCTTGGGCAAGCCACTTAACCCTCCATAGCCCATGTTCCCTGTAAAAAAAATAGTTATCTCCAAGTTATAATGCCCTCTTCAATGTAAACCGCATTGATGCAGAATAGCACTGTATATTAGAGAATGTAAATAAAATAAATAAATAATTGTCTGTTCCTGTTCCCTGTAGCCAGCAATAGGACCTTATGAGCATTTTTGTAGCGGAATCTCTACGTTTTCATATTAATCTCATTTTGGCAGTCTTTATTAAACAGTAAAAAAAAATGCAAATTAGCCACTGGTGCCTGGAGAGCAAGCCAAACTAGCGCAGACTTCTTGTGTGCATGTGTTTGGCTTGCTCTCCCAATTTAACGCTGCAGTGGCTCATTTGCATGTGCAGGGTTACCGCGGTGGGCATTTGCATACCCTAACCTTCCTGCATCGCATGTTAAAATGTGTGCATTCTCAGGAACATTAAAAAATTGATTCAGCACCAGCTTTCTGCATTGGCCTGCTAATGTCTTTCTCTATATATATCCCCCCTCCCCCCCCCCCCCAGCTATCACCTGGTGTCTCTCACCATTGCTGTTCTATTGCTGTTTGTGGTGTTGCTTCCTTCATACTGCAATAAGCTCTCCTCAATTAACTTGAGCCTGTAATAAAAAAGGTCCACATGTAAAGAAGCGTTTTATAGAATCATACGTAATTCTCCAAAGTTAAAAATGGGAGGATAAATTATATTGAATAAATATGAGCAAAAGAATAAAAATAGAAATAAAAATAAAAACTGTCAGACTAAAAATTGTTTACAAATACAAAAAAAGGGGGGGAAAAGGAGAAGAAAAGAAGATGGGGTGAAGGGGATGTAAGGGAACGGAGAATGAACTTACTGACATTAGGGACTTCCGTAAAAAATTAAAAACGCATCTATACAAGAAACACTATAGCACACAGATTAACACTAACACTGACACACAAATAGGCAAGGGATAACGGACAAGAAACTAAAAGCAAGTACAAGCTAACACGGTAACTAACAAACATCCCACTTTGTACATAGATGAGACTCCACTCCCTTGTAAATTAACCAGTACAGATTGGTTTCCACGCAAGCAACCTGGAATGTAATTTGTACTGCCTGTACATAGTTATAATGTTACATGTAAAAAGTTTCCAAATGTTCCATATATTAAGACTAGACATACCCATCTGTCATGCCTTGCATCACTGGTTCTTTGTAAACTGCATCCGATCCTTGGGAGGATGCGGTATAAAAGTGTTTGTTAAATAAAAATGAATAAATAAAGAAGGAAGAGGAGAGGAGAGGGGAGGAGGAGGGAGAGATAGGAGAAAGCGGGAAGAGAAGAGCCCTTGATAAAAATGACAACAAATTTTATGGAGAGTAAGCAAAAAAAACAGAGGGGAAGTATAGTTAATAAAGGTAATAATACCAAAGGTAAAATAAAGGCAGATGATATAATGTTATTCACAACCTTTGACACCTCAGACCCCTCCTATAAGAAGATCACCAACTGCTTCAATGACGTCACTGCATGAGATTCAATCAACTTTGAAGTCAACCTGAAGAAAACTGAAGCACACATTATTACTAGAAACAAAGCATTCAACTCTCCCTGTTCACTCCATGTAAACAATGCAACACTGGAAATAAAAAAAGAAATAAAATACTTTGGAATCTACCTGGATCAACAGCTCGACTTGACCAGACACATCCACATGACCACCTATGCAATATACCATAAAAACAAAATGTTACAGCACCTGAGACCACTGCTTTCCCACTCCAACTTCCGCTCTATAGCTCAAGCACTGATCTGCCCACACTTTGACTACAGCAACAGCATACTTCATGGACTCCCCAAGAAAACACCAAAGCCATTACAACTTTCTCAAAACACGGTTGCACACACAATTATGCATGCCAAAAGATCCAACCACATAACACCCATTCTGTTCCACATCCACTGGCTCCCAATTCTCCAAAGAATCAAATTCAAAGCCCTTACAAACATCTATAAAATAATATACAACACTGCACCAACATACCTCAGCACACTAATAAATATGCAGCAATACACAAGGACAACAAGAGACAACCTGAAAAACACTCTATCCATCCCAAAAAATGCAAGAAAAGCAAATCAATCAACCACCAACAGAGCTTTCTCCTTCTACGCACCTGTCCTTTGGAATAACATACCCAACACTCTAAGAGAAATCAAAGACCTCACCCAATTTAGAAAACATCTCAAGACTTTCATCTTCACGGACTACTATAAATGTGATCAACAGCAATAAATTTCATATTTACCTCCAGTTTACATTACAATGACTCTCACCATTTTCGCACTGTTACCACTCACTCTCTTGTAAAATAATAAGAATACGTGAACATGTAAATAGTTACATTATTTATTGTTATTGTTAACTAGAATTGTTATATGTAAGTGTTTATTGTTCCATGTAAACTGCATTGCGCAGTAGTTCAAAAGTTCCATGTAAACCGCTCTGATTTCTAAGACAAAGCGGTATATAAAAACAAACAAACAAATAAATAAATAAATACATACATACATACATACATACATACATACATACATACATACATACATAAACAAACCTCTATTCAGAATGCCACTGAATTACGTGGGCTAGAAGAAAATCACAGCCATATACAAACTGAAAATGTAAAAACATTGATATGTAAAGACATCTCAGTAAGTGGCCAGACTGCTATTCAGGCCTCTTTAAAGAGGAAGGAAACCTAATAAAATAAAAATGGAAGTAAAATATCCCCTGCAATAAAAAGTGAAAATAAAAACAGGTAAGTGTACAAAAGTTCTAAAATCAAATAAAAAAAAGTATCGAAATTGATTGCCTTCACCTCCAAAACTTGCAGTAAAGCATCAGCATATAAAGAAGTGTTTTTCTTAAGCAAAGCCCCATCCTGTTTAAAAACAGATTTTCCCATGTTTGAAAGTAATTGACAGCTGACTCGGGGGTCAGTCACAAAATTCCAAAGAAAAGTGAAAAATAACTTTTAAAAAACTTTTAATAAAGACCTTTTTCTTAAAATCCAGAGAGACACTGTTGTAGCAGTAGCATAAAACCAAATTATGTTAAAAAAAATATCTTATAATTAATGGAAAGCAATGTGTGTCTTTGAGTCAATGCTGATGCTTGGTGACCCAAGAGCTCCTGGGTTTTCTTGGCAGTGTGACTGGAAGGAGATTGTCAGCCTTTCTTCCAAGACAATGGAGGGTTAAGTGACTTGCTGAAGGCCACAAGGAGTGTTAGTGAGAATTTAACACTGGTTTCCTGGTTAGCAAGCCATTACTTGAACCATTAGACTACTCTTCCACTCAATTAATAAAAGATGAATAAAAAAAAGGGGGGGTATTTTAGAAGCATTCCCATGTCTAAATAGATCATTGACACATGTTGATTGGAATACACATGTGAATGCCATTTCAGAACAAGCTTTTCCCACATCTACCTTGTCAGGGGAGTGGTAGGGGCAGGAAGTGAGAGTGGTTTGGGTGGGCCTACAATGCAGACATGGAGTCACCATTTCATATATAGGAATCCATGTCTCAGTGAAAAAGACATCAACATTTATACCTGATGTCCGGCATGAATCAGTGCTTGCTGGTAGGGCCAGTTGTGAAAGTCAAGATTTGACTGCCCGATCACTGCCCTGACTTGTGGGACCCCTTTCATGCTGCCCCTGACTCTACTTCCGCCCCACCCAATGTCCAAGGCCCTCTTCCCTATAATCAATGCCAAATCTCCCAAACACCCTATCTAATCACTACTGATCCTCACAAGCAGGGGTGGCTCAGTCATTAAGCACAACTAGTCAGTTACCTAGAGCAGCAACGTCTGAGCAGTGGCAAAGATCAACAGCAGTCAAAGCAAAACAGTAGATCTTGACAGCCGCCCAAACTCAAAGGAACATCAGCCCAGTCTTTTACTTGCAGGCAGGGCTGGTGCAAGGAGATGGCGTGCCCTAGGCAAACCTCATCACCTGTGCCCCCCCACCTCCCCTTGCAACATCCATTGCCATTGTTGGCACCCCTCTCCAGAACCCCTTGGAGGGACGGCGCTCTAGAAGACTGCCTAGTTTGGTCCGATGATAGTATTGGCCCTGCTTGCAGGGAAAGTGGGCACATGCTTACATAAAAAGCAAAGTTGAATATTTAAAAGTATGATGTTCCATTAACCATTTTTACAAGATTGTTGTTAGAGGGTGGTGTTCAAATGATCACTAATGTTGAATTTAAATATAAGAATCTCAGGGGAGATGGGGTATAAGTCGGAAGATTTGCCCAGGGCACACAATACCTTGCATTGGCCCTGGGGGCAGCTTTGCTCAAAATCTCCCTCCCCCACCCCTCAAAGTAGTCTCCATCTCCCCATTTCACCCCCACAGGAAGCATGACATCCATGGCCTTCCCTCAGGCAATCTTCATATCCCTCCCCCACAAACCCCCCTCAGAACCACAATAGTTACTATCTAATTCAGTACACAGTCAAACACAAAATGACACCGATGAGCCCTAGCAGTAACCTTGCAAATCTTATTTATATATTTCTTGTATTTTGCAGCTCTTCTGATCCCTCCTGACACCCCCAATATTAGGTACCCCTTCCGATCCCACTTGACCAGAAATATTTTCAAGACGCCTGACACCACTTGACAGGTAGGAACAACCCCTGAAAGACAGGAACACCCCCAAAAGCAAGAATCTCCTGATCTGTCCCTCCAGGACAAGCACCCCCTCCAGTCCCTGATTTTCTTGGCTCTTACCAGGTGTTCCTGATGTCTACAGGGGAGATCCCTAATCACCCCTATTCAGTCAGAATCCCGGCTTCAAAATAGCATCCGTGGCCTCTAGCAATAGTCTTGTGCTACTACCTCTAGAGGGTCAAACTGCCAAATAAGCAAATATATCAAGTTCCTAATCATGGCAATACATAGCAAATTACATTGAAATTCATTAAACGGTGATACTCAGCCACAATTCCCTTAGTAAAATACTGTAGTATGATAACGCACCAGTTTACTGCACTTTAGTAAAGAAACCCCTTGGCCCACTTTGATCAATGAAAAGGTATCTACAACTTGCTTTTTTGACCTATGTTCTTACCACTTCTCAGTAAATATTTTTGATCAGATAATTACTACTACTACTTATCACCTGTATAGTGCTATAAAGCGTATGCAGCGCTGATTGTTTCAGAACACTTCACTGCATTTTCGGTTTGCTACTGCATGCTCTGAGCATCTCTGTAGTCCATTAACAGATTTGTAAGTAGTATATTTAGAAAATGTATCCTACCTACAAGCGAGTAAAGTGGAATAATAATGAAAATATACCAGTATTTTGTTCTGGAGTTTGTTTTAGAAAAGATTTAGTTTATGCCTTCATAGTAACATAGTAAATGACGGCAGATAAAGACCAGTATGGTCCATCTAGTCTGCCTTCCATCGTGCCCTAGTTTCAATATAGATACTGCATGTCATATGCTTACAGAGTCTATGATGCCCCTGCAGAGGTTTCTTTGTGTCTATGTGGCGCTGCAGCACTGGTTACAGATCTGATCTCCCAGCCAACCCCAGGACAGCGTTAGCATAATAAAGAAAATCAAGGGAAGCAGATAAAGTGCCGCCTTTGCAGTTGCTAGGCAAAAGAAACAGAACCAGCTATAATCCTGAAGCGAGAGAATGAAAAGATATAAACACAAAATGCATTAATTAGACAAAATATAATTAACCTACCTTGCTGCCGCTATCAATTTCTTCACAGTACACAAAGCTTCAGAGCACTTTCATTTCTGTCTGTTCTATTAGCTTGAATGCAGATTTTACTATTTGGATTACAGAAAGATCAGGAAAGTTTTCCTTCTGCTTATTTTTTTCTATAGAAAAGGTACAGCATAGCTTTATTTTGGAAACTGCTTTAATAGCGAAAGGTGGTTTATCAAGTCCTAATAAACTGTTAGATGTATCTTTTTATCTTTGTTCATGTTTTCTCAGCCTTTTATTTGATGATAACTCAAATTGCTATGGAATTTATAAGCAGTCAAGAGTCACATGCCAAGCAATTTTTCTTCCTGCTCATGTTATATCTAGTTAACATGTTTTTGCTTGTGTTTTCTTTGCAGTATAAAGACTTGCCAACCGTGCTGTGTAGGCACGATAGGCTGTGATACATTTTAAGACATTCATTTTATATCATTTCGCTTTTATAGAATTAGGTCACGCCAAAAAGTTCAAAGCTGGGAAGAGCAGTTCCAGAGATGCCAGTATAGATGAGTTTCTATTTGTAAAGGCCTATAGTTGTCTGCTTGGAAGCTATTTTTGGAATCAATAGAAGGACTAGGTAAATCCTTATCAAAATAATCTAATCATCTTTTTTCACCATTGCAAATAATTTCTGGGAAAGTTTTGGTCATGCTATGAAAGGGTAGATACTCTAGAATAGCGATGTTTACAACCAGTGCTTGAGAGCCGCAAAATGGGTCAGTTTCCAAGATATTCCTAAGGAATATGAATCAGAAAGATTTATATACAATGGAGGTAATAGGATTGCCAGTTTCTATTATAAATATTCATTAGGGATAACAGCACTCCAATCCTCCCAAACAACTGAATATATATAAAATATGATTCTAGCACCACTGTAAATAGCCCACCCTGTATATAGCTCAAACAAATCAAGCACCCAACACATCCCTCACACAACTAAGTTTTATCCTCACTGCATGTACAACACACACACTTTACCTGATTGCTTGCTGTGATACCACCTTGATTATTAAGATAAGGCGGTTTAGAAATACTGTTAAATAAAATAAATAAATAAATAAATCCTGTCCCATTGACAGCCCTCAAGGATTAGGAGTGAATACGTGAAGGCACATTTTCGAAAGATCATCCATTTGCAAATCAAAACATACATCATAGCATGGTGGTTTTACACACATCTCTATAGACGTGCATGAGCCATCCAAAATAGGTCCGTGCGCGTGTCTACATTTGCACATTTCCACAGTTGCGGAGACTTGCACGTGTGTGCAATGAAAGATGAGGGTGAAAACAGGATGAGGATGAAAGGGGATAGACTCAGGAGTTATATGCAGAAATATTTCTTTATGGAAAGAGTGCTAGATACATGGAATGGTCTCCCAGTGAAAGTAGTAGAGACGAGAACAATATCTGAATTCAAGAAAGCATGGGACAAACACAGAAGATCTGTAAAGGAAAAAAAGGGACTATAGTATGTGATATGGAAGGGCAGACTAGATAGGCCATATGGTCTTTTTCTTCTGACATGTTTCTATGCCAAACACGTGTAAAACCCCTGTAGATTATAACAGTGACGAGAACATGCAGTGTGTTTTGAAAAAGGTATATATGTGCACCCTCCAAGAATGCAAGAATGGGCATGTGTGGGTGGGCCCATATGTGCTCCCCTCTACCATGGAGACCCTCCACATTCACAGCTTTTTTTGACCATCAGGTCATACGATTGTATCTTTCCTGTTTCAGAATTATGGTAATTCAGGGATAAAATCAGGCTGATATTCAAAATCCTTAGCTGGAAGGCCAACCGGTTCACCAGGAGGAATCTCTGGGCAGAGTGAGGGCAATGTAGGCACTACTCAGATAAATGACAACATTATCCAGTGAGTGCAGTTTGTAGTCGGCCCTTATCCATACAACTCAGGCTGCATGAAAAACAGGCCTAAGATGTACTCTGGTTAAGTGCTGCTCAACTCTGATATTTAGCGGCATCTCCTATGAGAACACTGCTGCTGAATATCCCCCTTGCTGTGGAGTTTGAATATTGGCCTTTTCGAAAACTGGGCCCAATATGCTTAGGTTCTTATTTTTACTTTGCCTACCTTATTTCATTTCATCTTTTCTTCTGCAATGAGCTGATTTCAAATTGTTGTCTTCTTTTCTTTCTTTTTTTTGCAATAGCTTTCAATCATAAAATTTTGACTTGAATTACTAATGTGCACTGCCATGTTAGTGCATACTAACACTGGAGGTTATTTTAGAAAGCTTAATCACGATTTCCATATGAAACTATCCAGGGCTTAATTCATAGATAAAAAGGAAGTGGAACTGTGGAGCTGGGAAGGAGAAGGCACGCTGGCCAGGGACAGAGCAATAGAAGAGGACCTTTATTAGGGAGTAGAGTGACTGTTCTTTGCCTTGCTCCAGTCCCATCCCCTCCCCTCCTCTTCCTTGCAGGCTGGCTGGAAGGGAGGGGCTGCAGCAGAACACTCTTAGGGGTATGTTTACTAAAACCCCGGTAATGTGCGCGCTGCGCTAGTGTGCGGATGCCATATAAGGAGTGGGCGTTTCAGTCATAAAAAAGCAAAACCGGGATTAATCATGCGCTAATGTGCGCTGCACTCATATGCGCCCCGCACATTAGCGCATGGGTAATTTGCACGGGAAGCATAAGTGGCGCGCTGATGTGGAAGTATAGAAACAAAGCCACAGTACAATGGTTAAGACATTGACCAATGGTGCAGGGATCATGGGTTCAATCCCCCACTGTGCCCAATGAAAAAGGCTGGCTGAGGTATTACCTATTATGGGGAAGATTGCTTTAGGAGGCATTTTATCTTTATTTTAATTATCCCTACTAGCAAACGCACTCTCAAAGCGTGTTAACATAAGGCGCCCCATAAGGCACATTTTAAAGTGCACTGTTCGCCAAGGCACCCTAGAATGTTGCTTATAGGGCATTTTATAGGGTGCTGTATGAGGTACCGCAAGGTCACAGCACTGTTTTTGATGGCAGCACTGTGCAGTTTAAGGAATGAAAATCATAAGTAGGCGCGCTGATATGCAAGGAGGAGCAGCAGTGTAGCACAATGGTTAAGGCACTGACTGCTGATACAGTGGTCATGAGTTTGCTCCCCAGTGTGCCTAATACATAAGGCTGGCTGAGGCATCAACTTTGCAATGTACATATTGTTTCCTGCAGCACTTCATTTGTATTTTATTAATTGCTGCCGGCAAACACGCCCTCACGTGCTGTAACGGAAGGTGCCGCATAAGGCACCCTATAAGGAACTCCATAGGGCACATGATTAAGTGCACTGTCCGCCACAGCACCCTAAAATGTCCCCTATAGGGCACCCTATAAGTCGCTCCACAGGATAATGTATAGTGCACCTTATATGGACGGTAACCATAAGGTGCCCTATAGGGCGCCCTATAAAGCGCCCTCTGAGGCACCTTATGGGTACAGTACGCAGAGAGTGTTTTTGCTGGCAGCAATAATGTACATTAAAAAGAGATAATGCTTTGGGCAGCCCTATAAAATAACCCCACCGTGGATTTGAACCCATGACCTCTGGCTCCACAAGCAGTGAAGTAACCAGTGGGCTACAGCTCTATAGCTGCTAGCAAGCCCCTGGCTGGCTGTAGAGGGACTGCATGTCACCACACAGACAGTCTGCTGGTGTCACCAGGATAGGGTTAGGCCACCCGTACCCATGATGCACTGCACATGCAAATCAGCTGTCCACAGATGAACACAAGATGGGGTATGCACCCCCACAGCACCGTGGCCTGATAGGGGGTACTGACCGTGTGTGTTACTGGCACAGAGTAGCTACACACCGTCACATTGTGCGGGTACTGTGCTCACCCTGAGTGCGCGGTGGGGCGCCCAGAACCAGGTCCACAGCACCTTCCATGGCAGAAATAGGCTATGCTGCAGGTCCTCAGCAGTGCTAATGTGTGAGATAGGTAGTTTCTGCAGAAACACCATGGACATATCTGTCTGTCTCAGTCAGGTTTAGCTCCTATGGACCCCTAGGAGGATTATGTACCACCACCCTTCTCCTCCAGGGCTGAGGGTGGTAAACAGGGTCTCCCACCAACAGATCCACATGCTACCTCCCTGCAATGGTAGCAGTAGAGGGGACCATCAACCCCAGTCCTGCTGGGGAACAGACACCCTACAGGACAGTCACTGCAGCTCTGTACACATCCATAACACAATTGCAGACAGACATTAGGCCTGGATATGCTAAGCTTCACCCTACCACTAACTGATATTATCCTGCAGCAAGCCTTCAGCCGCTGCACCCTGCAAGGCACTCCAGCAGGACACATACCAGCTGCAGACAGTCTGCTAGCTAGTCCATAGTGCATGCTCCTGGTGGAAATGCGTGCATCCAGAACTGGGATGTCAGCATACACACCAAGCAGACACGTCAGTGACTGGACCCCAAAAGGAAACCCATAAATATTGCATGAAAGAAATATTATCTACCACTATGGGGGTGCCTAGCCATGCTGTGGTCACTGCACAGTCAGGGTGAGAGTGATCTCCCAGCAGGACATGCTGAGGCCACCCTGGCTGTGTAGGTGGTGGCCGGGCACTACAATGTCCCAGCCAGTGCTCTATGCCCTGTGCAGATGCATCCTGGCCAGGCCACCCTGTCCGGGCTATACCCATGGTACCTTGCTCCTCATTATGCACATTGGCAGGCCAATACTGGCAACAGTGCTGACAGTGTGGGCTGTGGAGGGTGTTTGCAGCCACCACACACTGGATAGACAGACAGACACCCCCACACCTATGCCAGCATAGTGCTACTATAGAGGAGGTTAGCAGCCCTGGGCACCACACCAGTCCTGGGCACAGTACAGGCATGGATATGGTACGCAATACTGTTGGGGGTCACTCCCCAGGGTGGTAAACACTGTCAGAGACCAGACCTGAAGCACACACCACAGACATCAGAAACGTTGTTATGATGGAGCTCAATCAGCAAACTGTGCTTAACGTAGGAATTGCTATCTGCCAGTAATCATAGCAAACGTTTGATAGCTGTGTACCGTATACCCAGGTGTAGGGTGGCATTGCTAAGGTATGCAAGTGCTAGTATTGGGAGATGCACGCAGGGTCCAATGTCCTGCCTCTCCAGGAGGCATTGGCCAATGGGGCCTGTGGGTGTGGGTGTGGGTGTGGGTGTGTCTGCCCCTGTTGGCTGCTGCTTTACGGCAGAGGTTCCCAACTCCAGTCCTGGTGTGCAAAACACTGTTCGGGTTTTCATGCTGTGCCTCATGAATATGCATGAGATACATCTGCATACCATGGGGGTGGTGCATAGATATGGAGCATAGGCATCTTTATTAGAGGCAGCATGGAACTTGAATGGTGTTTGGCCCTCCAGGACTGCATTTGGGAGACTCTGCTCTAGGTAATGCGCCTGTTTATGGTGTCTGCGCTCGGTGGGGTAAAATATAGGCGTATTAACCATGCGTATGTTCTCTGCAATAAAGGTTTGTCCTTACTATCACGGTTTAGTTGTGGGAAAAATATGTGGACTGGATTGGCAGTAGCCCCAGCTGGGCTTTGAACCTGTGACCTTCTGTTCTTGCACACACTGTCTGTGTGCACTGCACCACCGTGTTGCTACAGATATGCTGCATTCCATGGGGAGTCCATGACTGTACATCCGACAGGGCCTGTTTGTTGCAGTGCACGGCACCCACCTGGACAGGGCTAGGCCATGGTCTGCTGTTGCCACCAGCTGCTGCCACCTCCACCACCAGTACCGCTCCATCCTTAGATTGGAGACAGCATAAACCCTGAAGGATTTGTGGCCCTCCAGGACTGCATTTGGGGGAATCTGCTCTAGGTAATGTGCATGTTTCTGGTGTCTGTGCTCTGTAGAGCCTTTCCACGCCTTTATCGCACATCAGCGCGCCGCGCACATGAGCGGGCACTTTAGTGCGGCGCGCACGTGTGCGGGGCACAAAAACGCATCATTAGCATGCGCTAAGGTACCTTAGCGCATGCTATTGTGCGCCACGCACTTGAGCGCAGTTTAGTAAACATACCCCTTACTGTTCTGGAGTCTGAAAGGAAGTGCTGGAACTGCATTCCATTATGGTCCTCCAGAAACCAAGCCCTTTACATGTGGGAATGGCATCCACGTGGACACTGCGATTTTGGGAGGGCTATGATTTAGATGTGGATGCACCTGGCTATGTACATACATGTATTTCCACATTTTCAAAAGAGGATTGTTAGGACCATGGTTCAGTTGGTGCTGAGGTTTATACAGGAAGAATGTATTTTGCAAAGCATGTCGATAAGCATGTTTATATTTAAATGTCATCATTTATATCTGCTGTAAATTATATTCAAAAGCCTACCATAGTATTCATTCAAAAGAATTCTAATGGATCAGTTAGTACTTCTCATATAAATGAGTTGACATGGGCAGCGAAAATGTAAGCTGCAAACCTAGACTCACGGATCTTTTACTATTTATCCTAAAAACTCCAGTCATCTTGGGGATGCTGCCAGTTTTGCCCTTTGCAGAAGGAAACTGTAGCTCGAGACACTTTGATTGCACAGTTTTCAATGGACTCTGACCTAAGTGGAAACTCTACTTTTGGAATAGAGATTCCCCGATTCGTTTGTATATTTCCTGATGTTTCTCAGTTAGTAAGAAAGCAAGGAGCATTTCTAGTTCTGGTATCAAGGGCACAATCTCTGACTGTTCCTTTTGCATCAAGATTTCCATGTAAGTATGTGCTTAATTCACTATAATTTCTCCGACCTGCAAGAATTTGTGATTTTTCTCAAAAATGAGATGGGTGGGCTATGTCTGTTTCTGGTCCTTCCGTGGCCTTACTACAAAATTCAGGGTGTCTGGATATAGTTATGAAAATTTGGATGCAGTTATATTTTGTTCATGCTACAATCTGTTCCATAAAAAATATATTTGATTTATTATTTTC
This sequence comes from Ichthyophis bannanicus, assembly GCA_033557465.1. Lineage (NCBI taxonomy): Eukaryota > Metazoa > Chordata > Amphibia > Gymnophiona > Ichthyophiidae > Ichthyophis > Ichthyophis bannanicus. Next base: position 643,441,859 of record CM066034.1, on the reverse strand, counting down.
TTTCCTTATCTTACATGCCTGAATCTTTTCTCATTATCTGCGGTGTGGTTTAAATTGGCATTCTTGTTTAATTTAGGGGGTCTTTTACTAACGGGAGCTGGCTGGCAGTGCGTGTTCTGGGGCTTGTTGAAGGTGCACTGGAGACATACTGCCAGCTGGCGTGGGGTCACGACTGTCATTCCCGTGCTAACTGTATAATCTATGTTAGAGCCACAAGTGGGCAGGTAAGGGGTGGAGAGTCAGCATAGTGCACTCAACGCCAACTTCATACCACACACTAACTGCATCATGTTTCATTAGCTTGGGTTCAGCTAATGCCACCTCAACAGGAGGAATCGCGTGCACCCGCACTAATGCAGCCCATGTTTGGAGAAAGAGCTCTGTGTTAAGAGCTGGGGAAATGTTTTCCAGTTAACACAGTGGCGTTGCACCTAACATGCTGTAGTTTTGGTGCTTTCGATGCATTAGGTGGAACACTCTAGTGCCCTAACATGTTGCTTTTTCATGATGCATTTTTTGTCATTTATCTGGGTTGCTATATAAACTCTTAAATGCATCACAATGAAATAAAAATCTACAGATTTTTGCCAATGCAAACCACACTAAAATCTATCTGATTTGTACTTAAATCAAATTTCTATGTGCGTCTTTAGACCTGTCTGCCTCAGTAAGCATGAAAAACATCAGTCCGAATACAGTCACTGATGCTACGTTCTTTTGCAAATTAAGCTCCAGAGTATCAGAAATTTAGATTTAGGATAAGATGTTCAGAGGATTGTTATCAAAAACACAAAATGTGAGCATCGCCTTAGTATAACAGGCCCTCACCATCATATTTACTCTGCTTATGCATATTTTTTTGTAAATACTTTTTATTGAGGCTATGGTACACCGATCAAACAATCAGCATAACCAAACATTTTAAAAACACAAGAAACATGTTCTTTCCCTACTATATCTGAGCTACTTTGTCTTGCGTAAAAGATGCACACAGTAATGATAAAGAAGCTTGGATAATTCAATGGACCAGACATACTAAATATTTTCTCTGTAGACACAAACATAAAATAAAACCCAAACTTTTGTACATCTGGTTCTTTTTGAGCTAATAAGAAGAAAAAGGAATGTGAGCAGAGTTTAATAGCATTTCTTAAAATGATAGAATGAAATAAGCAATTCAGACTTAGAATTAAATATAGAAGCATCACAACTAGCAGGGAAATGAAAATCACTTTTAGCAAATTTGATAACATGAATTAGAATTACTGTTTGCTTTCCAGACTAGGTTCTGGCACCCAGTGTGGCCACATCTGCTTCTGATGCCATTCAGTTGACAGCTACAGATCACCAGTGATCATGGAAATAGCCATGGAACTGACAACAACTGGCTACAAATGTATGAAGTAATTATCTAGCCGACAGCTCTAGGCAGCTCTTCCTGAAGAGAGGCAGATGGAAAGCCAGTAAAGCCATTCTTGTTTCAGTATAGTAATAGTCAAACAGCAAAAATGGTTATTGGGGGAAGAGCCATTTTTTTCTGGAAAATGCACAGAAAAATGTAGGAACAAGACGGCAGAAAAAGACCATATAGCCTATCTAGTCTTCCCTTCCATATCAACTACAAAAGTCCCTTTTTTTCCTTTAGAGACTTTCTGTGTTTGCCCCATGCTTTTTTGAATTCAGATATTGCCCTCGTCTCTACTACCTTCACTGGGAGACTATTCTATGCATCTAGCACTCTTTCCATAAAGAAATATTTCTGTATATTACTCCTGAATCTATGCCCTTTCACCCTCATCCTATGTCCCCCCATTGCAGAGCTTACTTTCAATTGAAAAAAGGCTCTCATCCTGTGCAATTATGCCATGCAGGTATTTAAAAGTCTGTATCATATCTCCTCTATCCTGCCTTTCCTCTAAAGTACAATATACATATTGAGATCTTTAAGTCTGTCCCCAAGACCACTGACCATTTTGGTAGCCACCCTCTGCGCTGACTCCATCCTGTTTATATCCTTTTGAAGGTGTGGTCTCCAGAATTGCACACAATACTCCAATGAGGTTGCAACAGAGACTTATACTATCACCTCCTTTTTTTCTGCAGCCATTCCTCTTCCTATGCACCCAAGCATCCTTCTGGCTTTCACCGTCACCTTTCTACTGCTTAGCCACTTTAAGATCATCCGAAACAATCACACCCAGGTCCCACTCTTAATTCGTGGCAGAAGTACTTCGCCCCCCTATACTGTACTGCTCTCTTGAATTTTTGCAGCCCAAATACATGACCCTGCACTTTTTAGCATTAAATCTCAGCTGCCAAATTGTTAACTATTCTTCAAGCTTAACAAGATCCCTCCTCATGTTATCTACTCCTTCCTGGGTGTCTACTCTATTGCAGATGTTGGTATCATCCGCAGAGAGACAAACCTTACCTGACAGCCTTTCTGCAATATCACTAAGAAAGAATCAGACCAAGGACAGATCCCTGAGGTACACCACTGGTAACCTCCCTCTCATCAGAGTGAGCTTCATTTACCTGTAACTTTTGTCGCCTCCCACTCAACCAATTTCTAACCCAATCTGTAACTTTAGGGTCCATCCCTACGGTGCTCAGTTTGTTTATAAGTCACCTTTGTGGAACAGCGTCAAAGGCTTTACTGAAATGTAAGTACAACACATCTAGGGCTCTCCCTCGGTCCAACCCCCTGGACACCCAGTCAAAGAAACTGATTAGATTTGTCTGACAAGACCTGCATCTGGTAAACCATGCTGCCTCAGATCCCACTAAGGACTAGGTCCAAAATAGCTTTCCCTCTTGTCAGTTCAGGAACCAACTGCTCCAAGAAGCAGTCATTTATTTATTTCATCCAGAAACTGTATCTAGCTAGCATGTCCTGCTGTGACATTAACCCAGTCGATTCTGGGGTAAGTGAAATCACCCATTACACAGGTACACTACCAAAAAACTGCCTCCAGTTTTGCAACTGATTCCTATAGATTTTGGGGTGCTGAATCCAGGAAAAATAGCCAAAATGTTCCATCACGTCACGTTTTCTTGCAAAATTAGATTTCTTACCCATATAAGGAATGTTCACATAATTTCTTTTTAGCCGAGTGCAGTTTATTTTCTTGGCCCAAAATAGAGGTTGTAATGGTTAACTAACTAGAAACACTCCCTCATGATATTTTAGAGTGTTTTGTATTCATTTTATACATTAATTTAATTTAATTTAATTTAATTAGCAGGTTTTTATATACCGCAACTTCCATAGATCAGCTGCGGTTTACAAAGAACAACAATGAACAAGCAAGACTGTTTTACAAGGAACGGCAGTAAACATCATGCTGTTTTTACATATAACAGTGTTAACAGTAATAACAATTTCGGTTAACAGGACAATTGGGAGGCGGGGGGCTAAATCCAGTACTTGCGCTGGCGCATGGTCTTTCCTGTTCGCCTCGCCTCGTTCGCTCGCTCAAACACGGTGGTTGCGACATGAATGTTCCTGTCAAATTTCAGTTTCTTGCAAGTTCATTATTACCTTTTGTTTGCTCAGTCGTAATCCAGCTTTATTCCGAAGTGGTTCACTACAGTTGTAGTTTGCAGTGCTGTGTATTTGTGATGGCTCACAGAGCCAGAGGTTGCGTCAACTCTCCGGACAGTTTTTGTTTTATTTGTGGGGAATATACCGTGAAAAAGTGGCAGAGGAACATTTCTGCATTTATTAAAAAAGTATATTTCGCCTATTTCGGTTTGAAGTTAGGCGATCAAGACAAACCGTGGGCTCCTCACAAAGTGTGCAAGACATGTGAGGAAGATCTACGCTTATGGATGAAAGGTAAAAAACAAGCATTACGTTTCGGAATACCTATGATGTGGCGTGAACAAAGAGACCACAGCAGTGACTGCTATTTTTGCTCTTGCATTGTGAAGGGATACAACTTAAAAAATAAGAACGTAATAAGTTACCCCAACCTTCCCTCAGCAATTAGGCCTATGCCTCATAGCAACGAAGTACCTGTGCCTGAACCACCAAAATCTTTGGATCATATTTGTGTGGATGGTTCTGATCATGATGAGACTCATCAGATGGCTTTTCCCGATGAGTCCAGTACTTCCGAGTTTGAAACTAAACCAGATCCGAAACCTGAACTTTTCTCTCAAGCTGAATTGAATGATTTAGTCCGGGATTTAGGACTCCCAAAAGATGCTGCCCAACTGCTAGGTTCTCGGCTTAAACAGAAAAATCTATTGTCACCAGGAACAACTTTTTATTGGTACCGCAACCGCGAGACACAATTTTTGAAGTATTTCAGCAAAGAGGAAGATTTGGTATTTTGCAACGATATATACGGAGTGATGGAAAAGTTTAAACTCAAGTATGATCCTGCTGAATGGCCGCTGTTCATTGATTCGTCAAAAGACAGCATAAAAGGTGTTCTTCTTCATAATGGCAACACATTCGCTTCCGTTCCTATTGCTCACTCTGTTATTCTCCAAGAAAAATACGAGAATTTGGCCCTGATTCTTCAGAAGATTCGTTATGATGAGCATAAGTGGATGATTTGTGGAGACTTTAAAATTCTATCCATGCTATTAGGGCAGCAATCCGGTTTCACCAAATATCCCTGCTTCCTTTGCTTGTGGGATAGCCAGGCCCGCGACCTACACTGGGGGAAAAAAGACTGGCCAATTCGGGAGTATTTGAGACCCGGTGAGAAGAATGTTCTTCATGAGAGCTTGGTACCTCGTGATAAAATTCTATTACCACCTCTCCACATTAAGTTGGGTCTCATTAAGCAATTCATCAAGTCCCTTCCAAAAGATGGTGATTGCTTTCGGTACCTTTGCTCAAAGTTCCCCCGACTTTCTGAAGCAAAGCTAAAGGAAGGAGTGTTTGTTGGCCCTGATATAAGGAAACTCATTTCAGATGGAGCATTCGCTGAAACGATGTCTGAGAAGGAAAAGGAAGCCTGGGATTCCTTCAAGGATGTTGTTCTCAAATTCTTGGGGAACAGGCGGGATGAGAACTATAAGGATATTGTTGCCAGGATGCTCAATGCCTTCAAAGAACAAGGCTGTAACATGAGCCTGAAAGTCCATTTCTTGCACTCCCATGTGAACTACTTTCCCGAAAACTTGGGGGCGTACAGTGAAGAACAAGGTGAAAGGTTTCACCAGGACATCAAGGACGCAGAGAGAAGGTACCAAGAAAGATGGAACACCACTATGATGGCTGATTTCTGCTGGTTGCTGCTGCGGGAAACCCCAGATGAAAAATACGCCAAGCAGCGCACCAAGAGAAGCATTCGGCGGAAGAAGAAACGGGCCCACCAGGAGATTGATTGACCCAAGAATGACTTTAAAATCTAAACTGTGTTGACAAATATCGTGTTTTTACTAAACTTTGAAATAAAAATTTGCTAGTTATTACCACAGTGTCGGATCTCATTTATTAGAATTTTATTTTCACACCATCAGGTGTTTGTCTTCATGTATTGCAATGGTGCGGTTTGCGTTTTCTATTCTTACATACATACCTGTACAACATTTTTTGCACATTTCTTTGCTTTGCTTTGTGTCTAACCTCGCTCTTATATGCTCAATGTTTGTGCACATGTATGTGGCTGTTTTAAGTGCAGACAATTTTGCTACCATCACAGTGTGTTTTGTTGACATTACTCTATTCTTATGTGCTGCCTTGTTACAATTTTCTTTATTCTTATTTGAATAACTACCAAACAATTAGTATAAAGAATTCATCCAAGAAACTTTTATCTCGATCGCACTCAATCTGAAACGTTCACCTCAAACTGCTATCCCAATGTAGCAAAAAATCTGTACGTGATGGAGCAAATTGGTTACCAGATTTGGATTCAGCGCACCAAAAAACGTAAAAATCAATCGAAACATTAGAGGCAGTTTAAAAAAAAATTTTTTTAGTGTTCCTGTGTTATTATTGTCCTGTAACTTTTGTTAGCTTCCTTGATTTCTTTTAGCATTTCATCATCCGTTCATTCTGGCCAGGCAGTCAGTACTATACCTCAACTGCCATTACCTTCCCCTTTTTTCATGGAATTTCTATCAATAGATAGTCTAGAGTGTATTTTATTTTCTGCAAAACTTTAATCTCATGAGACTCAATGGCCTTTCTAAAATAGGGGTATGTTTACTAAAACCCCCGTAAAGTGCGGGCCCCGGTAGTGTGCGGGTGCCATATAAGGAGTGGGCATTCCGTCCTGAAAAAGAAAAGCCGGAATTTACATATGCGCTAAGGTGCGTGGCGCCCATGTGCGCCCCGCACCTTAGCGCATGAGATAGCTGCGTGAAAGGCATAAGTGGCGCGCTGAAGTGCAAGAAAAAGAGCAGAGCCACAGCACAATGGTTAAGACACTGCCCAACAGTGCAGGGTTCATGGGTTCAATCCCCCACAGTGCCCAATGAAGACAGCTGGCTGAGGCATTAATTAATGAGGCACAGAAATAGTGGGCGTCATAAGGCAGCACGCTAATGTTTTTGGCGGCATATTAATACTGGGCGACATAAGGCGGCACGCTGATGTTTATGGAGGCATTATAATACTGGACGGTATAAGTGGCGCGCTGATGTGCAGGAAGAAAAGCAGAGCCACAGCACAATGGTTAAAGCATTTACCAATGGTGCAGGGATCAGGGGTTCAATCCCCCACAGTGCCCAATGGAGACAGCTGGCTAAGGCATTATTTTAGGAGGCATTTAAATGATGGGCGGTATAAGGCGGCGCACTGATGGGCATAAGGCGGTGCACTAATGTTTTAGGAGGCTTTTTAATACTGGGCGGCATAAGGCGGCACGCTGATGTGCAATCACAGGAACAGAGCCACAGCACAATGGTTAAGACACTGACCAATGGTGCAGTGATCAGGGGTTAAAGTGCCCAATGAACAAGGCTGGCTGAGGCATAACATATTAAGGGGAAGATTGCTTTAGGAGGCATTTTATTCATATTTTAATTATCACTACTAGCAAACTCACTCCCAAAGCGTGTTAACATAAGGTGCCCTATAAGGCACATTTTAAAGTGCACTGTCAGCCAAGGCACCCTAGAATGTTGCTTATAGGGCGCTTTAGAGGGTGCCGTATGAGGTACCGCAAGGTCAGTGTGCTGTTTTTTATGGCAGCACTGTGCAGTTTAAGGAATGAAAAGCATAAGTAGGTGCGCTGACTGGCAAGGAGGAGCAGCAGTGGAGCACAATGGTTAAGGCACTGACTGCTGATACAGGGGTCATGAGTTTGCTCCCCAGTGTGCCTAATATGTAAGGCTGGCATCAGCTTTGCATTGTACATATTTTGTCCTGCAGCACTTTAATTTTATGTTATTAATTGCTGCCAGCAAACACGCCCTCACGTGCCGTAATTGAAGGTGCCGTATAAGGCACCCTATAAGGCACTCCATAGGGAACATTAGAAATTGCACTGTCCGCCACAGCACCCTAAAATGTCCCCTATAGGGCACCCTATAGATTGCGTCACAGGATATTGTATAGTGCACCTTATATGGACGGGAACCATAAGGTGCCATATTGGGCGCCCTATAAAGCACCCTCAGAGGCACCTTATGGGTACAGTACGCTGAGGGTGTTTTTGCTGGCATCAAAATATGTACATTAAAAAAAATGCATTGGACAACCCTATCAAATAACCCCACTGTGGGTTTGAACCAATGACTTTTGGCTTCAGAGGCAGTGAAGTAGCCATTGGGCTACAGCTCTATAGCTGCTAGTAAGCCCCTGGCTGGCTGCAGAGAGCATGCATGTCACCACACAGACAGTCTGCTGTGGTCACCAGGATAGGGTTAGCCCACCCATACCCATGATGCACTGCACATGCAAATCAGCTGTCCACAGATTAACACAAGATGGGCAATGCACCCCCACAGCACCTCGGCCCGGTAGAGGGAAGTGACCATGTGCACCCACACACCACCTCGGCCTGGTAGGGGGTACTGACCGTGAGTTTTACTGGCACAGAGTAGCTACACACCGTCACATTGTGCGGGTACTGTGCTCACACTGAGGGTACAATGAGGCGCTCAGGACCAAGTCCACAACACCTTCCATGGTTGAAAGAGGCCATGCTAGAGGTCCAAAGCAGTGTTAATGTGTGAGATTGGTAGTTCCTGCACCAACACCTTGGATATCCCTGTCTGACTCAGTCAGATGTAGCCCCTGTGGACTCCTAGGTGGGTCATGTACCACCACCCCAGGCCTGAGGGTGGCAAACAGGGTCTCCTATCAATAGATCCACATTCTACCTCCCTGCAAAGGTGGCAGTAGAGGGGCCCATCAACCCCAGTTCTGCAGAGGAGCAGACACCCCACAGGGCAGCCAATGCAGCTCTATACACATCCATAACATAATAGCAGGCAGACATTAGGCCTGGATATGGTGAGCTGCACCCCCCCACTAACTGATATTCTCCTGCAGCAAGTCATCAGCCACTGCACCCTGAAAGCTGCTCCATCACAACACATACCAGCTGCAAACAGTGTGCTAGTTAGTCCACAGTGCATGTTCCCAGTGGAGATGCATGCACCCAGAACTGGGATGTCAAAATACACAGCAAGCAGATAAATCAGTGACTAGGCCCCAAAAGGAAACCCATATCTATCACATGAGAGAAATACTATAATAGCACTATGGGGGTGCCTAGCCATGCTGTGGTCACTGCACAGTCAGGGTGAGAGTGATCTCTCAGCAGGACATACTGAGGTCACCCTGTCTGTGTAGGTGGTGGCCGGGCACTAAAATGTCCCAGTCAGTGCCCTGTGCAGATGCACCCTGGCCAGGCCACCCTGTCCGGCCTATACCCATGGTACCTTGCTCCTCATTATGCACATTGGCAGCCCAATACTGGCAACATTGCTGGCAGTGTGGGCTGTGGAAGGTGTTTGCAGCCACCACACACTGGATAGGCAGATAGCCACCCCCACACCTATGCCAGCATTGTGCTACTATAGAGGAGTCCAGCAGCCATACCCACCACACCAGTCCTGGGCACAGTACAGGCATGGATATGGTACGCACTACTGTTGGGGGTCACTCCCCAGGGTGGTAAACACTGTCAGAGACCAGACCTGCAGCGCACACCGCAGACATCACAATGATTGTTATGGTGGAGATCAATGAGCAAAATGTGCTTAACGTAGGAATTGATATCTGCCAGTTATCATGGGCAACGTTTGATAGCTGTGTACCATATACCCAGGTGTAGGGTGGCAGTGCTAAGGTATGCAACTGCTAGTATTGGGAGATACAGGCAGGGCCCAATGTCCTGCCTCTCCATGAGGCATTGGCCAATGGGACCTGTGGGTGTGTGTGTGGGTGTGTCTGGCCCTGTTGGCTGCTGCTTTACGGCAGAGTGTCCCAACTCCAGTCCTGGTGTTCCAACCACTGTTCGGGTTTTCATGCTGTCCCTCATAGATATGCATGAGCTACATCAGCATACCATGGGGGTGGTGCATAGATATGCAGCACAGGCATCTTTATTAGAGGCAGCATGGATCCTGAATGGTGTGGGGCCCTCCAGGACTGCATTTGGGAGACTCTGCTCTAGGTAATGCGGCTGTTTATGGTGTCTGTGTTTGGTGTGGTAAGATATAGGCGTATGAACCATGCGTATGTTCTCAGCAATAAAGGTTTGTCCGTACTATCATGGTTTAGTTGTAGGAAATATATGTGGACTGGATTGGCAGTAGCCCCAGCTGGACTTTGAACCTGTGATCTTCTGTTCCTACACACACTGTCTGTGTGCACTGCACCACCATGTTGCCACAGATATGCTGTGTTCCCTGGGGAGTCCATGACTGTACATCCGACAGAGCCTGTCTGTTGCGGTGGACGGTGCCAGCCTGCACAGGCCTAGGCCACTGTCTGCTGTGGTTTGCAGCCACTGCCCCCTCCACCACCTGTACCCTTCCGCCAACATGCAGACATGTCCCTATCTGGGAAAAAGCATATGACCTGATTGAGTTGTGGCACTCCAGGACTGAATTTGGGGGACTCGGCTGTAGGTAATGCCCATTCTTATGGTTTGTGTGCGGTGTAGGGTAAAATATAGGTGTTGGAACCATGCTTATGTTCTCTGCAATAAAGGAGTGTCTGTACTATCACTGTTTAGTGGTGGGTAAAGCTATGGGGACTGGGTTGGCAGGAGCCCCAGCTGGGATTTGAACCTGTGACCCTACAGGCACTGGCTGTGTCTGCTGCACCACACTGTGGCCACAGAAACAGTGCAGTCTCTGGAGATAGGAAACCTGGCTGCACGAGTCCGACACCCTGCTCTGCACAATTTTACTGTGGGCTCGTTTACCTTGTATGGGGACAAAGGTGCGAATAAATCTCACAAATGCCCTCCAAAAAAGGGGAAGAAAACCAAAACCAAGCTGCGCAACAGTGATATCAATGGGCAACCTGGAAAACAGTCCCAGGAAAGCTCCATTAAAATGCAGTGCTTTTGAATGAGTCTACGGAGCGTAGACCCTTCCAAAAATCATTTCTTTTTTTTGGAGCTTTCCTGGGAGTGTTTGTTATGGTTGCCCATTAATATCACTGTTGGCCAGCTGGATTATAATTTATTTGGAATTTGTTGTGGTCATTTGCAATTTATATTTGCTATTTTGTTCTGTGCACATGTATCACACTGCTCACGTTTTGCATGTTTCCCCGGTTTTGCTGTACATTGCTGACGTAAATGGTTTCTCTTCCCTTTAAATCGGCTCTAACGCGAGGTTTTCACTCGCGGTATTTTTTTGCCGAAATTCAGCCACGCTCCTGTGCGGGGAGCCTCTCCCTCCCACTCTCCACCCATTGACCCCGTCCCTCCGCGCCTCGGGGGCCTTCCTCCGCCCTCCATACGCCTTTCCCCGCCTCTATCGCACATCAGCGCCCCACACACGTGCGCGGGCCCGTTAGTGTGACGCGCACGTGTGCGGGGCACTTAAGAGCACTTAAGTGCATCATTAGCGTACGCTACTGTGCGCCGCGCACGTGTGCGCGGTTTAGTAAACATACCCCATAGAGTGCAACCACTCCACCAATTTGATCTACCCTATCATTGCGATATAGTTTGTACCCAGGTATCACAGCGTCGCATTGTTTGTCCTCCTTCCATGAGGTCTCTGAGATGCTAATTATATCTAACCTTTCATTAAGTGCTATATATTGTAACTCTCCCATCTTATTTTTTAGACTTCTAGCATTTACATACAGGCATTTAGATGGTGTATTTTATTCGGATTAACCTGGCTATCAGTTGATAGGGGTAATTTGGAATCTTTCAGTTCTGTCTGCTATGCACTTAAGGGCTTCTGGGTTACTTTTATCTTTATTGGAATCTCTCTGTTGGGATGCTGTAACTTCCCTCTTTTGCTGGTATACTTCAAGGATCCATCCTTTCAAACCATGCACTCTTGGGCAAATGTTGGCTTTCCCCTATTATTGGGTTTAAAAGCGGCACTATCTCCTTTTTAAAGGTTAATGCCAGCAGCCTGCTTCCATTTTGATTAAGGTAGAGTCCATCCTTTCAGAAAAGCCCCTCTCTTCCCCAGAATGTTGCCCAGTTCCTAATGAATCCAAACCCCTCTTCCTTCTACTATTGTCTCATCCACACATTGAAACTCCGGAGCTCTGCCTGATGTTTGCTATGAATGTGTACTCAAGAGGCTTCATAGTACCTGATGCAGAGCTATTTTGAAAGTAATTGAATAGCTCAAAATGTGATGTTATGTCATGGTGCTAAATAGTGGGATGCCTCGTTTCTCTGTTCCACTGTGCTGCATGTTTAAGTGCTAAGTGTTTCTGGATTTTATTGAATTGTGAGTTTGAATTGCTTATAATAAAAAAATTAATTAAAAGAAGGTTTATCACAGGAGAGTGGCTTGTCCCTCTCTTGACAGTCTGACAAAAATTATACACAATAAGTCATCTGCTTGTTTCTATGCTTGACTTTTTATGATTCTTAGGACATGAATATTGGCATCCTTATAAACAATTCAAATCAGTTTCAACAGAAGAACCACATTCCCATTGCAGTAAAATTAAGTGCACCTGTGATCAACTGTCAGCACTCACATGACTTGAATCAACCAATGAATGAATGTTCTAATGTTTAAAATGGCCACATTCACGCCCTGTTCTATTTTCACAATGGTGAAGACAAGAGAGCTGTCTGAGACCATCAGAAAGACATTATCGCCAAAACATCAAACTTCAAAAGAGCACAAGGCCATCTCCAAAGACCTTGGGATTCCTGTGTCTACAGTTCTCAGGATATGATTGGAAGAGGAAAAATAATCCAACAAGTCTTAGAAGATTAGTGCAAACGGTTGGAAAAACACCATGTACAACATCCAAAGAGCTTAAGGCTGACCTGGAGCAATCTGGAGTGGTGGTTTCAACCTGAACCATATGCCATGCACTAAACAAAGGAGGACCCCATTGCTGAAAGACAGACATAAAAATCATGCCTGATCTTTGCCCAAACCAACCTTGAGAAACCACAGTCCTTCTGGGAAAATGTTCTGTGGACAGATGAAACCAAACTTCAGCACTTTGGCAATGCAGACCAGCGATACATTTACAGGCAAAGAAATGAAGCTTATAAGGAAAAAAATACCCTTCCTACAGTTAAATATAGATGAGGTCTCATAATGTTTTGGGGCTGTTTTGCTTCCTCAGGAACTGGAGGCCTAGAACATATTAAAGAATCATGAAGTCAGAGGACTACCAAGGTATTTTGGGGAGAAATGTGCTACTTAGGGGTATGTTTACTAAACGTGAATAACGCGCGTAGTATGACGTTAACGACCGTAAGTGCAGTGTAACGCGCGTAAACACGCGCCAACGACCGGTAATGTCGTACTACGCGCGGTAACCGCGCTTAACGATCGTAAAGCCTCGCGGCGCGTTAAAACAGCGCAGAAGGTGGAGAGTGGGCGGAGAGAAGGGGTCAATGGGCGGAGAGGGGGCGTGGAGAGGCTCCCCCTCACTAACGCGCTGTAATTCTGAGCTTAATTCCAACGCGAATGAAAACCTGCCGTTAAAGGCATTTAAAGGGAAGAGAAACCATTTACGTCAGCAATGTACAGAATAACCGGGGAAACACACAAAACGTGAGCAGTGTGATACATGTGCACTGAACAAAATAGCACATAAAACGTTAAAAATAACCACAGGAAACATTTTAAAAAGCATAATACAGCTGGGCAACAGTGATAGCAATGGGCAACAAGGAACAACACTGCCTGGAAAGCACCAAATAAAAAAGAAATGATGTGTGGAAGGGTGTACGCTCCACAGACCCTTTTAAAGATCATTTCATTATAATGGATTGTCCTGGGAGTGTTGTGTAATGTTTCCCAATGATATCATTGTTGCCCAGCTTGGTTATGGGTGTGTGCCCCTTTTGTGAGGTATTTTCTGAGGTTTATGTGCACCGTTGTCTGCATACAAGGTAAATGAGGTCACAGTAAACCTGTTGCAGAGCAGGGTTTCTGACTCGTCAGGCCGGTTTAACTAACTCCAGGGACTGCACCATCTCTGTGGCCACAGTGTGGTGCAACAGACACAGCCAGTGCCTGTAAGGCCAGAGGGTCACAGGTTCAAATCCCAACTGGGGCTCCTGCCAACCCAATCCCCATAGCCTTACCCACCACTAAACAGCAATAGTAAAGACACACCTTTATTGCAGAGAACATACACATGGCCTATATTTTACCACACCAGAAACAAGCACATTACCTTAAAGCAGAGTTCCGCAAATGCAGTCCTGGAGGGCCCCACAACATTCCGGTTTCATGCTGCCTCCAATAAAGATGCCTGTGCTGCATAGCTATGCACCACCCCCATGTTATGCAGATGTAGCTCATGCATATTTATGAGGGACAGCATGAAAACCCGAACAGTGTGTGGAACACCAGGACTGGAGTTGGGGAACTCTGCCGTAAAGCAGCAGCCAACAGGGCCACACACCCACCCACAGGCCCCATTGGCCAATGCCTCCTGGAGAGGCAAGACATTGGGTCCTGCCTGTATCTCCCAATACTAGCAGTTGCATACCTTAGCAATGCCACCCTACACCTGGGTACATGGTACACAGCTATCAAACGTTTGCTATGAGAACTGGCAGATATCAATTCCTCTGTTAAGCACATTTTGCTCATTGAGCTCCACCATAACAATCATTCTGATGTCTGCGGTGTGTGCTGCAGGTCTGGTCTCTGACAGTGTTCACCACCCTGGGGAGTGACCCCCCAACAGTCTTGTGTACCATATCCATGCCTGTACTATGCCCATGACTGGTGTGGTGTGTATGGCTGCTGATCACCTGTATAGTAGCACAATGCTGTCATCGGTGTGGGGGTGGTTGTCTGTCTATCCAGTGTGTGGTGGCTGCAAACACCTTCCACAGCCCACACTGCTAGCAATGTTGCCAGTATTGGGCTGCCAATGTGCATAATGAGGAGCAAGGTACCATGGGTATAGGCCGGACAGGGTGGCCTGGCCAGGGCGCATCTGCACAGGGCATAGGGCAGTGACAGGCACATTGTAGTGGCCGGCCACCACCTACACAGACAGGGTGACCTCAGTATGTGCTGCTGAGAGATCACTCTCACCCTGACTGTGCAGTGACCACAGCATGTCTAGGCACCCCCATAGTGCTATCTAGTATTTTTCTCATGTGATATATGTGGGTTGCCTTTTGGGGCCCTGTCACTGATTTAACTGTGTATGCTGACATGCAAAAATCCAGGTGAATTGTATGCAATAGGGAGTGGAGGAGTAGCCTAGTGGTTAGAGCACTGGCTTGGTAACCAAGCAACCAGGGTTCAATTTATTTATTTATTTATTTATTTATTTATTTATTTATTTAACAGTTATTTATATACCGCTCTTTCCCATGTATTCAATTCCCACTAGCACTCCTTGTGGCCATGGGCAAGTCACTTAACCCTCCATTGCCTCAGAAGAAAGGCCTGGCAATCTACTTCCAGTGACACTGCCAAGAAAACCCAGGAGCTTCTGGGTTGCCAGAAGTCAGAACTGACTCAAAGGCACACATTGCATTTTTGTATGCGATAGGGCAGGGGTAGGGAACCCTGCTCCTGGAGAGCCGCAGACCAGTCAGGTTTTCGGGATATCCCTAATGAATATGCATGAGATATATATGCATTAGAGATATCCTGCCAACCTGACTGGTTTGTGGCCCTCCAGGGCTGGATTTGGAGACCCCTGCCTTACACCTCTGTCATTTAAGATTGTGAGTGGGCAAGGTGCAGATGTCCAAGACATCAAAAAGGTTAGATAGAATGTGTCACATTCCTCCTCACTTCTCACCACCACCAAAATATTGTCTATTAGATACCCCTGAACCCAAAGGTATGAATGAGAGAATAGAGTGGAACATTTTCTTCTAAGGGTCCAAGGGCGGCCTTTGTAAGTTCTACAGGTTAACTTTGGAGCTCATCTGCCTTGCTTTGTTTGAATTTTTTGAAGGTTATTTCTTTTTTTGATTTGTGAGCTGGCTATATATTTAGGGGTATGTTTACTAAACTGTCTTAATGCTACCGGCACTAGTTGCAGCAATAATGTGAAGAATGCCATATAAGGAGTGGGCATTCCAGTCCTAAGGTAGCGAGAATCTGTATCGCATGATAGTGGGCGCAGTGGCACGTTAGCGCGCATTAACCCTAAGTACATGCCAGCACAGTGTTAGAAGCTATAATGATGTAGCCCACTGGTTGCTGCAATGACTGTGGAGGCAGAGGTCATGGGTTTGATCCTGCAGTGGTGTAATCTAAAAAGTCTGTTTGAGGCATTTTCTTTTCATTTAAATCAGTGCTGCCAGAAAAAACACCCTCACAGTGCCGTAACATAAGGCGCCTCATAGGTCACATTATAAAGTGTCCTGTCTGCCTATAATGTGCCCTATATGGCACTGTATAGGGCGCTTTACAGGGCGCCCTATAGGGTGTCTATGAGGCACCTTAGGCTACAGCACTGTGAGGGTGTTTCTGCTGGCAGCACTGGTTGAAATGAAAAGGAAAAGCCTCAGACAGCATTCCTAAATAACACCACTGTGGGATCAAACCCATGACCTCTGCCTCCACAGTCAGTGAAGTAGCCAGTAGGCTACATCTCTATAGCTGCTACCACACTGCTGGCTGGCTACAGAAAGAGGGTGAGGTGGGGCACCCAGCACCAGGTCCGCAGCACCTGGCTTGGCTGAGATAGGCTATGCTGCAGGTCCCCATCAGTGCCAGCATGTGATAGGTAGTCCTTGCAGACACACTTGGGATACACCTGTGTCCATCTCTATTTCCCAGTCACATCTAGCCCTTGAGGACTATGATGGGCCCAGAATAGTGCATATCCTGTGTGGGTATCATGGTCATATGTTAGAGGTGAAGGGGGGTGTTTGGACCCAAAAGCAGATTATGTAGCAACACCCAACCCACCCTCTGTGGTTCAGGGTGGGGGGATAGGATCTCCCACCAACTGATCCACATTGTACATCTCTGCAATGGTAACAGTAGAGAGACACCCTATAGGGCAGTCAATGCAGATCTGTACACATCACATAAGGCAATGGCAGACAGGCAGAACGCTGAAGTAATTCAGCTGTCCCCCCACCACTATCTGACATTCACCAGCAGAGAGCACAATCAGTCCCCACCCACTGCACTCTCCAAAGTGTTCTAGTCATACACATACTAACTACAGACAATCTGCTAGCTAGTACATAGTGCATCTTCCTGGAGAAACACACACATCAAGCAGGTATGCCAGTGATTGGGCCCCACTATGGGGGAACCTAGCCATGCTGTGGTCACTGCTCAGTCAGGGTGAGAGTGACCTCCCAGCATGGCATGCTGTGGCCACCCTGTCCATGCAGGTGGTGGTCAGGCAGTACAATTGTCCTATACTCTGTGCAGATGTATCCTGCCCAGGCCACCCTGTCTGAGCCATACCCACAGAACCTTGCTCCTCATTATGCACATTGGCAGGCTAAAACTGGAAACCATGCAAGCAGTGTGGGCTCAGTAAGGTGTAGGCAGCCACAACACACTGGATAGACATATACACACTCCCACACCTATGCCAGCATTGTGCGGGCATTGCTATTCAGGCAATTGGTAACAGACCCCACACGTGAAGGGGCCATACTGGACTTGGTGCTTACCAATGGTGAAAGTGTTTCTGATGTTGTAGTGGGAGATCATTTTGCATCCAGTGATCACCAGAGGGTGTGGTTCAGTATTAGGACTAGAGCTGTTAGAATCCATTCCAAGATAAGGATCTTAGACTTTAGGAAGACTAACTTTGCGAAGATGGGCCAATACCTCAGGGAGTCGTTAGTGGGATGGGAACAGCTGGGGGATGTAGAAAAAAGTGGGCAAAACTGAAAGGGGGTATTTTAAAGGCAACCAACCTTTTTGTTAAAATGGTAAATAAAGGCAAAAGGAAAAGGAGACCACTATGGTATTCGAAGGAAGTAGCTGAAAAAGTGAAGAAAAAGAGGGAGGCCTTCATGAAATACAAGAGATCACAGAGAGAGGAAGACAGGCATCTGTATTTGGAAAAACTTAGAGAAGCTAGCAAAGTAGTCAAGAAGGCAAAGATTCAAAAGGAGGAGGAAATAGCCAATGCAATAAAATGGGGGGATAAGACATTTTTCAGATATATTAGTGAGAAGAGGAAGGGCAAAAGTGGTATTGTCAGACTCAAGGGTGCAGGGGGGGAATATGTAGAAGCTGATAAGGATAAAGCGGAATTGCTTAACAAATATTTTTGTTCTGTGTTCCCAGATGAAGAACCAGGTGCAGGACCTCAGAAAACACCCACAAATAAGAACAGAAGCGAGGGACATCTTGAACAATTTTCAGAAGACTGTGTTCGTGAGAAACTAGCTCAACTTAAAGTAGACAAAGTGATGGGACCGGATGGGATACACCCTAGAATACTCAGGGAACTTGGGGACGTTCTAGCAACTCCACTGACTGACCTTTTCAATGCCTCGTTGGAGTCGGGAGTGGTGCCAAAGGACTGGAGAGAGGCTCATGTGGTGCCTTTACACAAAAGCGGAAGTAAGGATGTGGTTGAAAACTACAGGCCGGTTAGTTTAACTTCGGTGGTGAGTAAATTATTGGAAACGTTGCTGAAAGAGAAAACAGTGAGGTTTCTGGAGTCCAGCGGATTACAGGATCCGAGGCAGCATGGATTCACCAGAGGCAGATCTTGTCAGACAAATCTGATTGATTTCTTTGACTGGGTGACCAGGGAGTTGGACCGAGGGAGAGCTCTAGATGTGGTGTATTTAGATTTCAGTAAAGCCTTTGACACTGTTCCTCACAGGCGACTTATAAACAAACTGAGCACCCTAGGGATGGACCCTAAAGTTACTGCTTGGGTTAGAAATTGGTTGGGTGGGAGGCGACAAAGAGTACAAGTAAATGGAGCTCACTCTGAGGAGAAGGATGTTACCAGTGGTGTGCCCCAGGGATCTGTCCTTGGTACGATTCTTTTTAACATCTTTGTTAGTGATATAGCGGAAGGGCTGTCGGGTAAGGTTTGCCTCTTTGCGGATGATACCAAAACCTGCAATAGAGTAGACACCCAGGAAGGTGTAGATAACATGAGGAGGGATCTAGCTAAGCTTGAAGAATGGTCTAGAATTTGGCAGCTGGGATTTAATGTTAAAAAATGTAAGGCCATGCATTTGGGCTGCAGCAATCCAAGGGAGCAATACAGTATAGGAGGTGAAGTACTTTTGTCCACTAAAGAAGAGTGGGACCTAGGCGTGGTTGTGTCTGATGATCTTAAAGTAGCTAAACAGGTAAAAAAGGCGACGGCAAAAGCTAGAAGGATGCTTGGGTGCATACGGAGAGGAATGGCTAGCAGAAAAAAGGGGGTGATAATGCCTCTGTATAAGTCTTTGGTGCGACCTCATTTGGAGTATGGTGTGCAATTCTGGAGACCGCACCTTCAAAAGGATGTGAACAGGATGGAGTCGGTGCAGAGGGTGGCTACTAAAATGATTAGTGGGCTTCATTATAAAGCATATGAGGACAGACTTAAGGATCTTAATATGTACACCTTAGAGGAAAGGCGGGATAGAGGTGATATGATTGAGATGTTTAAATACCTCCGTGGAATAAATGTTCAGGGAGAGAGCCTCTTTCAATTGAAAGCAAGTTCTGCTATGAGGGGACATGGGATGAGGGTGAAGGGAGATAGATTCAGGAGTGATATGCGGAAATATTTCTTTACGGAAAGAGTAGTGGATCCATGGAATAGTCTCCCAATGGAGGTGGTAGAGATGAGGACAGTAACTGAATTCAAAAAAGCATGGGACCAACACAGAGGATCTCTAAAGGTAAAAAGTGGACTGTTGTAGTTGTTATGGAAGGACAGACTAGATAGGCCATGTGGTCTTTTTCTGTCATCATGTTTCTATGTTTCTATGTGGAACGTGTTCCCAAGTTTAGGACAGCATTGCTAAGGTATGCAGGTGCCAGTATTGGGAGATGCTGCTCCGCGCAGGGCCCAACAGCCTGACTCTCCATGAGGCTTTGGATAGTGGAGCCTGTGGGTGTGGGTGTTTATGCCCCTGTTGGCCGCTACTCTAGGGCAGAGGTTCCCAAATCCGGTCCTGGTGGGCCAAACACTGTTCAGGATTTCATGGTGTCCCTAATGGATATGCATGAGATACATTTGCATACAATGGGGGCGATGCATACAAATGCAGCACAGGCATGTTTTTTAGGGACAGCATGAAACCTGAATGGTGTTTGACCATCCAGGACTGCAGTTGGGAAACTCTGCTCTAGGGATTGCACATGTTTATGGTGTCTGTGCTCTGTACGGTAAAATGTAGGCTTTTCAGGTATGTTTAATTTATCTGCAATAAGGGTTCCGTCTTTATTACCACGGTTTAGTACTGTGTAAAATATGGGGACAAGGTTGGCAGGAGCCACAGCTGGCACTTGAACTTGTGACCTTCTGCCCCTTAACACACTGGCTGTGTGTACTGCACCAAACTGTTGCCACAGGGGCAGATCATTCCCTGTGGATACTATGACTGTTCGTCAGACAGATATTGTCTGTTGCAGTGCACGGCACCCAACTAAATGGGGCTTGGCCGTGGTTTGCTGTGGGCAGATGCCACTGCCCCCTCCGCCACCAGCACCCCTCCGCCACCATGCTGACATGCCCTTATGCCGGTGGTGCTGGTAGTACCCAATCCCAGGCCATCCAGTGTGCCGGTAGTCAGCTGTCTATGGTGTGGGTTCTCGGGTAGAGGTGCCTACATGGACATGCGTGCTTCCCCCCGTCATCGCCTGCCAATGTTATGTGCCCTGGGGGTACCTGCTGGGTAATATTTATTTTATTTATTTATTTATTTGCAACATTTTTATATACCGCCACTTCCTAAGATCAATGGCGGTTTACATTGAACATAAGTCGAAATACAGAGAACAAATATCCCCTGTGACACTGTGGGACACACAATCGTGCCCATGTTGGTCCCTCGTCAGTTGCTGTTTTGCTGCTTTACACTTCGGCATTCCTATGTGCCACCTAGGCATCTGCCTAGTCCGCACTGTGCCCCAGCTGGACCACAGCATGTGCCGCCTGCAGCCCCCTGTATCCCATTTACAGCATCAGTACAGTTGCCCTTTCCTACGTGCCCACTCTGCTGTTGCTGCACATGTGCATGCCCTAACAAACCTTCCCAATATAAATAACAAAAACCCTGATCACCGCTATTTCAATGTGGGATCATTCACTTTGTAGGTGTACAGAGCATAGACCCTTCCAAACATGATATATTCCTTTTTACACTTTGTCAGTAGTGTTGCTTTATGTTTATCATTAATATCACTATTGGCCAGCTTGGTTATTGGGATTTCAGATGTGGTTCTGGTCATATTCTATGTTTATTTGCCTTTTTGGTTTCTGCACATGTATCACTACTATCACTTTTCTGGGTTTCCCTGCCTTTGCTGTACATTGATGACTTAAATGGTTTCTCTCTTCTGCAAATGTGTCTTTAACGCGAGGGTTTCACTGGCGTTAGTGTTCAGACCCGGATTTCACAGGGTTAGTGTGCCTGGAGCCTCTCCCCGCCCACTCTCTGCTCATTGACCCCTATCTCCGCCCTCTGGGAAGCCTTACTCCACCCTTCAGAGACGGAGTTCACAGCGATAGTGTGCCTTAACGCCGCTGCCGACGTTATCGCGCGATAACGTCGCTGCTGCTACATTAAGATGGTTTAGTAAACATACCCCTTAGTTTTGTAAATGATTCTGTTTTAACTATTGGTGCATTTTTTTAGATTAGTTTCCCCTCTGTTTTCCCTTTGAGGTGGTTCACTATTTTGGACATTTCTCGATAAATTAGATTTATCCACCCAGGCCATTCCCTTAGTCATTACCACCTGGATTACAGTAATTCACTACATAATCGCGTGCCTTGTTTCTTTATTAAATGGCTTCAACTAATTCAAAACTCAGCTATCAAACTAATATCCCATTCAAAGAAATCAGACCATGTTATCACTCTTCTGAAAGACCATCATTGGCTATCCATTTCCTATTATATCAAATTTGAAATCCTTCTGCTGGCTAACAAGACATCTTATATTGGACTTCCTCTATACTTATCTTACTCCCTTGTCCCTTATATTCCTCCTAGGTCCCTTCACTCCCAGAACGAAAATAGACTAAGGGGCCCCTTTTCTAAAGTATGCTAAACAACACATGTTTTGGGGCATGGTAACCTCATGCTTGGACCACAATAACTATTCGCACAGGGGCATGACAGTTACCACATGCTGATTTGCACGCTAACTGCCATTCACTCATTGGGGCAGAGAGTGGGCATAGTGAGCACATGGCAGTTAATGCAGAGTACATATCACTCACTGTCAATGTTGCAGGTAGCACAAGTGCAATTACCTCCACCTCAATAGCGCCATATGTTATTGAACACATCTGTACATTAACTGTCAAGAATATGCAGGTCATGACCCTAACAGTTACCATGGAGGCTTTGCACTTAGCGCATGCTAAATGTGCATTAGGTGCAAATCCACAGTACACTTTAGTAAAAGGCTCCTAAATGTTTCATCGAAAGCTCAGCTCACCATGAGTCTATACATCCACTTTTTATTTCCTAGCCCCAGCCCTCTGGAATGCCTCCTCATTAAAAAACTTTTAGAAATCCTCAAGGTCTATTTCTTTGAGCTGGCATTTGGAGTAGATTAATCCAGATATTTGGTGAGAAACAATCCAAAAATGTTTATCATATTTATTCTTCTTGTCTTTCCTTTTTAATCCACCTCTCTCAACCCTCTCTTACCCTTTTTCTTTTATCTTCTCAGTTTTTAACTAGATTTTATAAACTGCCTGGATGCTCAAACTAAAGGTAGTATTCAAATTTGTATTAAACCGTAAACTCTGAATAATAAACCATAAAGAATTATTAATGTAGACTTGGGGAGATCCATTGCTTATCCATGGGATAAGCAGCAATGACTCTATCTAGCTTTCGAAGTCCTGCAAGTGCTTTTTATCTGGATTAGCCACTTTTGGAAACAAAATACTGAACTGAATAGATCATTGGTCTGACTTAATATGACAAGTCTAGAAACAAAACTATCAAAATTACTCCTAAATGAGTAGGCAAAAAGATATATAAAGATATATAAAATCATGAGAAGCCTACTCAAAAAAATAGCAAGATCTTAATTATATCTGGCATCTTAACAAGAGGAAGAAGAGCTCAGTCTGCAATCCTGGAGCTTAAAAACCAAGCCACTACAGGAAAGCCTGTCAACTGCCCCATAAATAACAAACGGGAACAGTGCAGCAGCATTAATGGTCAGAAAAAGCCTCCTACTATAAGCCTTACTATAGGCCTTGCAAAAATGTAACATAGTCCCAACTGATGAAATCCAAAAGGTTAGGGAACCCATGCAATATAAATGTTCAAGAATAAGCGCTTAACAATTCATAGGTTTAAGCAGAAAAGCTTTCCATGAATTTATAAGTCTAGAAACAAAGCCATGCGCAGACTAGTGTCAGAACTTCACAGTACCCATTTTCAAGGATAGCCCCCAGATGTCCCACCAATGTTTTGTCACGAATTACTTCAGAAGGGTAGGTGCATACAGATCTGCATGTTATCCCAAAACCTCTTTTCTAGATTAAATTTCTTCCAATGTATCAGGTATTTTATCTTCTTGCAGAATACACTTGAATCTGTGGGATCTGACCCACCAAGGAACCAGTTCAGTCCCAGTCCACCCACATGCATGACGGCTGGATTGCTGCACTTCGCATGGAGGTGTTGCAGCAGCCGAACGCTTGGGCCATTTCCCTCCACCGAGCGTACGCAACTCCCTGGTGCCCAATGGCCCGATCCCCTGTCTGACGATGTTTTGGCAGCATCGGGGGCTTCTCTCGCTGCCTTGATACCCTGATGCCATCAAAACATTGTCAGGGGGGATGCCCACCACTGCAGAGCAGGCATTGCAACACTGTGTTTGGCCCAGTTTGGCAAACGTGGACCGCGACAGGAACTGGTTCGCAAACTGGGCCGAACCAGCTAGATCCCACCACTGACTGGAATGCAGAATCTCTTCCACCTCTAACTTGAATTGACCATTCACCGGGATGGATTTGATAGATCCCGTAATCTACCAAAAGTATTCACTCTGACTGGTTTCAGTGAGCACACATGGAAAAGAGAATTTTAAAGGAATCTGGAGGCTTCAAATTCAGTCATTAAATGAATGCTATCCATAATAGGGATCAAAAATAGGGATGAGCTTGGTGCATAAAGTTTTGGTGGATAAAGTTAATAAAAAAATTGTAATACCTGTTAAACATTAACATATACAAATTGATTTAGTAAATCCACTAAATTTGTTTAAGGTTCACTAACAGAGTGAATGCATGCTAACAAATATGCATCATTGAGAATGGCAGTGAGATTCAACTTCATTACACAGGAACCCAGTCCATTTGGGGAAACAGCAACAGCCATATGGATTTGTTAAGCAGAAAGTCATAGTACTGCAGTTATGATTCTTACTGCACACGTTCTGACAATATCCCCTCACTACTGGCTGTAAAACAGACATTCTTTTTCAATACTAATCCCAGTCCCAGAGTTTAGATCTAGAATTTGAATTTAATTACTCACTAGGGGTGTGCATGTGCAAAAGAAAAAGTCTCATGATTGTTTAAAATAAATTATTACTGCTGTTTGGGCATTTCTTCATGCTCATTAAAAGGCTCATTTTAGAAAGGCCATTTATGTGGTTGCAGGAACATCCAAATGAAAACGTCTACAAGTCTATGTTCATCTTTAGAATAGAGGGTGGGCACATGTAAGTCCTATGTAAAATCAACGTATCTTCGCCTCTCACCATGACCGTATGTTTTAAATCAAATAAAGAAGAATAGAAAGTACAGGGATGGATATCCACCTGCAGCAGGAGACACTGTTTCACAAACATATACATTGTCCTGGGAACCCTGCAGTTATGAGTGCTGGCATTTCAGAATGGACATGTGTGTTGACACTTAGGGGTATGTTTACTAAACCTTCTTAATGTTACTGGCGCTAGCTGCAGCATTAAGGTGAAGAATGCCATATAAGGTAGTGGGCGTCAAGGTAGCAAGAATCTGTATCACGAGATAGTGGGCGCCGTGGCACTTTAACGCTCATTAACCCTAAGTTCATGCCAGTGCAGTGCTAGAAGCCATAAAGATGTCGCCCACTGGTTACTGCAATGACTGTAGAGCCAGAGGTCATGGGTTCAATCCTTCAGTGGTGTTATGTAAGAAGGTTGTCTGAGGCATTTCCTTTTTTAATTTAAATCAGTGCTGCCAGCAAAAACACCCTCACAGTGCCGTAACCTAAGGTGCCGCATAAGGCACCCTATAAGGCACTCCATAGGGCATATTATAAAGTGTCCTGTCTGCCAAGGCACCTTATAATATGCCCTATAGGGCGACTTATGAGGCACTTTAGGCTATGGCACTGTGAGGGTATTTCTGCTGGCAGCACTGATTTAAATTATAAGGAAAAGCCTCAGACAGGCGTATTAAATAACAGTACTGTGGGATCAAACCCATGACCTCTTCCTTCACAGTCATTGAAGTAACCAGTGGGCTATATCTCCATAGCGTCTAAAACACCGCTGGCTGGCTACAGAAAGACTGCAGGTCACCACACAAACTGTCTGCTGTGGTACCAGGATAGGGTAAACCCACCCGTACCCATGATGCACTGAACATGCAGATCATCAGCCTACATCTGATCACCAGATGGGGTATGCACCTCTATATTACCCCGGCCTGGTAGGGGGAACTGACCGTATATGTTCCTGGCACAGAGTAGCTACAGACCGTGACATTGTGCAGTTCCTGTGCTCACTCTGAGGGTGAGGTGGGGCACCCAGCACAAGGTCCGCAGCACCTGGTTTGGCTAAGATAGGCTGTGCTGCAGGTCCCCATCAGTGCCAGTGTGTGATAGGTAATCCTTGCAGATACACCTGTGCCCATCTGTATCCCCCAGTCACATCTAGTCCTTGTGGGTTATGATATACCCAGAGTAGTACATATCCTAACCAAAACATCCCAGCCAGAACAACATGGTAATGCTATTCATCCTCAAACCCTCGCAAACCACTACGCAAGCAAGCTGACTACAACCTCACCCAATCTCTGTGTTGACACATCACATCTGATAACTGAAGTAGAACAAGAACAGGCATGGCACGAGTTCCACAAAATTGATGATAAACAAACTATTGAAATAATAACCAGTATCAACACCACCACCTCCCCGTTAGATCCCTGCCCAGCTGCGTGGATCAAGGAGGCAAAAAAGGACATCGTCCGCCAGGTCTCACACATTGTGAACCAATCACTGAGTCAAGGAATCATGCCTAACCAGCTCAAGAAGTCTATAATTAGACCGATTCTAAAAAACAACTCACTCAACAAAGAGGACCCAACATCTTACCGCCCAATCTCTAGCATATCTTTCCTAGCAAAGATCATTGAAAAAGCAGCCCTCATTCAACTTCAAGACCACCTCGATGACCATGAAGCCCTGGACAGTCAACAATTCGGTTTCAGAAAAAACCATGGGGTCAAAACTCTTCTATTGGCCCTGATTAACAACCTCCTCAAAGGCCTGGAAGACAGAAAGAAAATGTTTATTCTCATTTTCATTGACATCTCTGCCGCTTTCGATACTGTCCATCATGAAATCCTCCTTAACAAGCTAGAATCAATTGGAATATTGGGAACCCCACTGAAATGGTTCTCCTCTTACATAACAAACAGAACGCCGCAGGTCCAATTCAACGGCGAAAAAGCAGAACCCTTCACTCAAACCCAAGGCATACCGCAGGGATCGGCCCTCTCGGCACTACTTTTTAACATTTACATGCAACCTCTCAGTGGCATTTTCAGGAAATATGACATCAATTACCACATTTACGCAGACGATATTATGCTGTACACGCAATTAGATGCCGCAGACCCTAAATATACTCAGCTCGAGACCTGCCTGGGCGAGATGTTAGGATGGCTACAACAAAACAATATGACAATTAACCACAAGAAACAGAAGTGATGTACATATCCACTAAACATGACTTTGAACCTCCTCCTACAATCAAACTGTGTAACAACACTTACAACACTAAGAATGAGATCAAGTATCTGGGAGTCACAATCGACAGCAAACTAAAGATGGAAAAGCACCTAAGCAACACCAACAAGGCCATTTTTCACAAACTTAGAGTGCTACGACCCCTGCGGAATATACTTGAACCATGTGATTTCCAGTCTGTTGCACAAGCACTCATCATCCCTCACTTGGACTACTGCAACGCCATCCTACAGGGTCTGCCAAAGAAAACCACCAATATCTTGCAACTTGCACAAAATGTAGCGGCGAGGATCATCATGCGATCAAGCGTAACTGAACACATTACACCCGTATTGGTCAAGCTACACTGGCTACCCATTGCTGCCAGGATTCAATATAAAATATTGGTAACTACGTTCAAAATCATACATAACCTAGCCCCATCATTCCTCTCAACCCTTATTTGCACACAACCTACCACCAGAGAAAGGAGAACTATCAACTCAGGCACGCTACAAGTTCCGAGCACCATCAGAAATGTAAAAGCCAGTATGAGCCGCAGAGCATTCTCATTCTCTACCCCAACCTTATGGAACCACCTACCATATGAGCTGCGTTCAATTAAAGACATAGTT
The DNA here is from genome assembly GCA_033557465.1 of Ichthyophis bannanicus. Lineage (NCBI taxonomy): Eukaryota > Metazoa > Chordata > Amphibia > Gymnophiona > Ichthyophiidae > Ichthyophis > Ichthyophis bannanicus. The sequence continues at coordinate 643,414,511 of CM066034.1, read as the reverse complement.
GTCTTCAGGAAGAAATTAAAAACGCATCTGTTCCAATGCCACTACAACCAGATGTGAATCCCAGTGGGATAAAAGATGAAGTGAATAGGTATATGTATAAATGTAAATATGCTAAGGTATATCTCTTTGTAAATTTTATGTAAATATGTTAAGGTCATTCTTGGGACCCTATTCTGTGTGCTGTGTATTACCCCTAAACTATGTATATATGCCCTTACTTTTCTGTCTTGATTATTGACAAACCCCAAAAGATGTAATCAAACCGCTTCTGATCACTGGAAATAGCGGTATATAAGTGTTTACTAAATAAATAAAATAAATAAATGTGGTTGCCATGGTCACATGTTATAAGAGGAGGGTGGTGTTTAGAACCAAAAGCGGGTTAGGTAGCATCACCCAACCCGCCCTCTGTGGGTCAGGGTGGGGGGACAGGATCTCCCACCAACAGATCCACATTCTACATCTCTGCAAAGGTGGCAGCAGAGGGGACCATCAACCCCAGTCCTGCTGGGGAATAGGCACTCTCCAGGGCAGTCAATGCAGATCTGTACGCCTCACATAGGGCACTGACAAATAGGCAGTAGGCCTGGAAAAGCTCAGCTGCCTCCCAGCACTATCTGACATTCACCAGCAGAGAGCAGAGTCAGTTTCCACACACTGCACAGCGTTCCAGCCATACACTTGCTAACTGCAGACAGTCTGCTAGCTAGTGCACAGTGCATGTTCCTGGAGGAACTGTGTGCACCCAAAACTGGGATGTGAGCACACACACCAAGCAGGTATGTCAGTGATTGGGCCCCAGAAAAGTGAACTCATAAATATCACTTGCAAAAAATATTGTACAGCACTATGGGGGAACCTAGCCATGCCATGGTCATTGCTCAGTCAGGGTGAGAGTGATCTCCCAGCATGACATGCTCTGGCCACCCTGTCCATGCAGGTGGTGGTTGGGCACTACAAGGTCCCAGCCATTTCCCTATGCCCTGTGCAGATGCATCCTGTCCGGGCCATACCCACAGTACCTTGCTCCTCATTATGCACATTGGCAGGCTAACACTGGAAACAGTGCAAGCATTGTGGGCTCAGTAAGGTGTAGGCAGCCACAAAACACTGGATAGACATACACACACTCCCACACCTATTTCAGCATTGTGCAAAGAGAGAGATGGTTGGCAGCCCTGGCCGCCACATCAGTCCTGGGCACATTGCAGACATTGCTATGGTACTCAATACTGTTAGGATCACTCCCCGGGGTGGTAAACACTGTCTGAAACAAACACTGAAACACACTCCACAGATATCAGAAAGGTTGCTATGATGAATCTCTGTCAAAAAATTGTGTTTAACGTAGGATTTGTTATCTGACATTAATCATAACAACCTTTTGATATATGTGGAATGTGTTTCCAAGTTTAAGATGGTATTGCTAAGGTATGCAAGTGCTAGTATTGGTAGATGCTGCTCCGTGCAGGGCCTAACAGCCTGATTCTCCATGAGCCGTTGGATAGTGGAGCCTGTGGTGTGGGTGTTTTTGCCCCTGTTGGCCGCTGCTCTAGGGCAGAGGTTCCCAACTCCGGTCTTGGTGGGCCAAACACGGTTTGGGTTTTCATGCTGTCCCACATGAATATGCATGGATACATTTGCATACAATGGGGGCGGTGCATACAGCTGCATCACAGGCATATTTATTAGGGACAGCATGAAACCTGAATGGTGTTTGGCCCTCCAGCAGGGGCAGCTCAAGGCAATCTGCTGCCTGAGGCGAAGGATGAGATGGCACCCCCCCCCCCCACCCTGTAGAGGTGGGCAGGGCTTTTTCAAAACTCCAATCAGGGACTGAACCAAACCAAAAAGCTGATTAGATTATATGAAGGAAATGCAAGATGTTTGCACACCAAGGAACTAAAAGAGAGTGAGAACCACAGCACAGTTCATAAAACTAAATTATAACTCATTTTTATTTTGTTGTTATAAACTGCGTTATGGTTGTTACCTTTTCTTTTTCAACATATATTTTGCATCCACAGAACCCCTTCAACAGTGGTTGCAGAGCAGAACCAGGACATTCACCCACATAACTCAATATCTTAAAACAAAAAAATCTAATTCTGATCATCTCACTAACAACAACAAACATTTTCCAGTACCAGGCATATTGTGAACTAATACAAAACCCTACAATAAAGTCACTGAGTATCTATAGAGCAAATCTACCATACCATACCAGCACCAACTTCCAAAACTCACATAAGGAGCCCACCAAAATAAAGCGTCACTGTAAATACTACAGTGGACCCTGGAACATCCATACACCTATTTGAAAAGGTGAACAAGTCAAATTACTACAGTACAGTATAGATCTTTATGTACAAACTCTGTTAACAGAACACCTGGGCTCAGTCACACACTCAGAACACAGACCCTCACCAAGTACAGAATAAGTGACTTACAATCTAAAGTAAAAATAAAAATATGTAGACAAAATTTAAACTGAAACCCCAAGAAGCCAGACTCTTCAAGCAGTGCAACATCAGATAAATATGCAGTTCCACCATGCAGTATAAAATATAAAGATAAGACAAAGTCCAATCACTAAAATGAAATAAAATTATTTTTTCTACCTTTATTGTCTGACCATTTTATTCTCTGATCATGCTGGTCCCGATCTGAGGCTTCTACTTTCCTGTCTTCTCTTAGCTCTTTTTCTGTGGTCTATGGCCATCTGCCATTTCTTATCTCTTCTTTTGTTTTCACTTCTTTCCATCAGCCTATTTCCAGTCCCAATAACCCTTCCCAGTATCAGCCCCTTTCCAGTCATCCCTCCCAGTACCTTCCAATGTCAACTGGCATTCACATGACTGCCACTGGTGTCCAATACCTTCCAGTCCCCCTCCTTCCCCACTGTCTAGTCCCTTCTAGTCCAAATACCATGGCAGCCCCTCTCAGCATCCACTCCCTTCTAGTTCCATTCTCCCATCCCCTCGCATCAGCCCATTTGTAGCCCTAGCCCCCAGTTTTCTTCCAGGGCCAGCAGCTCTATCCTCCTCTCCCCTCCCCAGCATCAGCCCATTCCCAGTTGAAGCCCCCCAATCAGCTCACTTCTAGTGCTAGTCCCCCCTCATCCCCATTACCAGTGCTAGCCCAATACCAGTCCTACTCCCCCATCAGCCCATTACCAATCCTAGCCTCCACTAATCAGCCCATTTCCAGTCCTAGCCCCCCCCCTCCGATCAGCTCATTTCCAATGCTAGCCTCCCCATCAGTCCATTACCAGTCTTACCCACTCCATCAGACCATTACCAATCCTAGCCTCCCCTAACCAGCTCATTTCCAGTGCTAGTCCCCCCTCAACCCAATTACCAGTGCTAGCCTCCCCTAATCAGCCCATTACCAGTCCTACCTACTCATCAGCCCATTACCAGTTCTAACCTCCACTAATCAACCCATTTCCAGTCCTAACCCCCCCTTATCAGCTCATTTCCAGCGCTAGCCTCCCTGATCAGCCCATTACCAGTCCCAGCCCCCCCAATCAGCCCATTACCAGATCTAGCCCCCCTCAATCAATCCATTACCAGTCCTAGCCTTCCCTAACCAACCCATTACCAGTCCTAGCCCCCCTGATCTGCCCATTACCAGTGCTAGCCCCCCATCATCCCATTATAATCCTAACCCGCACTGTCTCTCCCCTTTGTCCAGCTGTTCTCTCCTGTCGCTACCCTTTGTCTACTATTTATCCCCCTGTCTCCCCCTTTTGTCCAGCATGTCCCCTGTATTCCCCTTTGCCCAGCATGTCCCCATCTCCCCCTTTGTCCAGCATGCCCTTGTCTCTCCCTTTGTCCAGCACTTGTCCCCCGTCTCTCCCTTTTGTCCAGCAAAATTCTCTGTCTCCCCCTTTGTCCAGCACTTGTCCCTCTGTCTCCCCCTTTCTCCAGCATGTCCCCTGTCTCCCCCTTTCTCCAGCATATCCCCTGTCTCCCCTTGTCCAGCATCATGTCCCCTGTCTCCTCCTTTGTCCAGCATGTCCCCTGTCTCCCCCTTTCTCCCCCCTGTCACTCACCATTGTCTCTCCTTGTTGTCTTCCTCCTGTCCCCATTCCCTCACCTGCACCTCTCATCCGGTGGCAGCGGGGGCATTCCGGCTGTTTTAATTTTAGATTTTTCCACCTCTGCCCTGCCTCTGCCTTACCATGTGGGAAATCAAAGGCAGGCCAGAGTCTGTCAAATCTAAAATTAAAACACATCCGGAGTGCCGCCGGCATTGGGAGTGTCACCTGAGGCGATTGCCCCAGACGGCCTAATGGAAGAACCACCCCTGATATCTACCATTTCTCACCCTTCATCCAGTGTCTTGTTCTCTTTCCTTCCATCCAGTATCCATTCTTTCTCTCCCTGTCCTTCCATATCTGTCCTCTCCCTTCCTATCTCCCTGCATCCAGCACTCAAGATGGGGTACTCCAGATGGGGTACTGGGTGTACTTCCTTTGGGGGCGGGACGGAGTTGCACGGGTTCCTTCACAGAGGTGGCAAAGGCTCCGCACAGGTATGAAGTTGGTTTAAACGGACAACCATCACTAGCAGCAGCACAGTTGCGGCTCTAAGAAGCAGGAGCCGTGTCTGCCATAGGAAAAAGAGAGCCAGTCTGCCGCTGCCGAGAAGCGGACTCGGCAGCAGCAGCAACTTGTGCGCTTGGCTTTTTGTTTTTTGTTTTTTAATTTTTTTTTAAATTATTTATTTATGGATAATTTTACAATATAAAACAGTAAAATTTATAACAGAGGAAAAAGAAATACGTCAAAAGTAACAAATAAAGAAGAATTCTAATACAAAATTGCAACCCACTTCATGGGGAAAACATGTCTGAAAATCCAATAAGGAAATAAAATATTAAGGATAAACAAGGCTAAACAGAGCCCCGAAAGACTCTGTAGCCAACATATTTAGCCAGGTGAGAACCCTCCCCCACCGAGCTTACACGCTGCCCTTGAGTTTCTCCCTTTCCAAAATCCATTTTTCCAATTCAGAGGATGACAAGAAGATAAATTTATCATAGTTAGAAGTAATACAGCATTTACAGGGGTATTTCAAGAAGAAAGTAGCCCCTAAGGCAAGAACTCTAGGCTTCAATGCAAGAAACAGTTTCCTACGTGACTGCGTAGAGTAAGAAACATCAGGAAATATCTGTATCCTTTCACCACAAAACTTCACCTCTTTCCTCCTGAAATATGCTTTTAGACTGTCGAATTTTTCCTCCTCAGAGGAAAAGGTCACCAATAAAGTAGCCCAAGAGGTGATAGTATCATGGGACTCTTCTAAAAAGGCCGTCAAATTGAAATTCCCGGAGGTAGAAGGAGGAAAAGCCTCTTCCTGTTCCACGGAGCTGTGAGGTAAATTCTTAACAGATAAGTAATAACACGATCAAACAAGTATCAGCCCGTGGAAAAAGAAGGGCTTCCTTCAAGTACTTCCGAAGCAAAATTAGAGGGGATAACAATGAACAAATAGGAAAATTTAATAAGCGCAAACTTTTAACGCGAGAGACATTTTCCAGATGTTCAAGTTTCTGGTGCAAAATTAGACTATCCTTAGCGTGAGCTGCCGAAAAATCAGAGGCAGACACCACTTGGGACTCTAATTTCGCCACCGCGGAGCTCAAGGCTCCAACTTGAGAATCCAGAGATTGAAATTGTTCTACGGCATCCCGTGTAAATTCACACAACATAGAAACAGTCCCAGCAAGAGTCTTTTCTGTACGAGTAACCACTTGCCAAACATCTGAGAGGCTAATCCTGGAGATCGGAGGTTCAGTGGGAGGGACAGAAGGAGGGCTCCACGAGACCGCCTTCGGTACTACACCACATCGAGATGACACACTAGGGGAGAGTTCACCGGACAACTCCAAGAAGCCCGGGGGGAGCGGAGGGGTTCGCTCAACTGAGCTTAAACTCACTCCCTCACTAGAGGGGTCAAGAGACACAGTACCTGAGATGACAGCACGAGGTGTAGAAACCAAATGTTTCTCGATGGCACCAACTTGGGAAGCCTCAGCCAAAGGCATTTTCTTCCGCTTTCCACCCGGCATGTTAGGCACTCCAAAACCGGTTGGGCTCCTAATGTGCTTCTAAGGGGCTCACAAGGGGCATGGCAATACCCCTTTGGAGACGCCCCTTAGGAGACGCGCCGACGGCTAGCGCCGTAGCGAAGAACTTATATTAGGGCCCAGGGAGATGACGTCAGCTGGGCTACCCGCTCCAATCGCCAGCCTCCAAACCGGCACCTCTCAGCCCCAAAGGGAAACCAGGCTGCAAGATAGACGCTCCCGAGGAGAATGCAGCAGAGGGATCTTATATCGGGCCCCGAAAGTGATGTCAGCTGGGCTGCCCGCTCTAATCGCCAGCCTCCAAACCGGCACCTCTCAGCCCCGAAGGGAAACCAGGCTGCAAGATAGATGCTCCCGAGGAGAATGCAGCAGAGGGATCTTATATCGGGCCCCGAAAGTGACGTCAGCTGGGCTGCCCGCTCCAATCGCCAGCCTCCAAACCGGCACCTCTCAGCCCCGAAGGGAAACCAGGCTGCAAGATAGACGCTCCCCTCTGTTTTTTAACTTTTGAAGGCGAAGTGAGGCGGTTGTTTTGGGGGCATTTTTGCTGCCCTCGAAACTTTGCCACCTGAGGCAGCCGCCTCACTTTGCCTCATTATAGAGCCACCCCTGCCCTCCAGGACTGCAGTTGGGAAACTCTGCTCTAGAACCTACCTATAATCTCCAAAGGAGAGATCAGTTAAATAAATTAACCTCACCAAAAGAATTCATCAGGGCCAATAAATCCACAAACAAGAAAGCCTTCTCCCACGCAGCCCCCATCTTGTGGAACTCAATCCCAATAGAATTAAGACAATTACCTGATATAATGGAGTTCAGAAAAAAACTCAAAACACACTTATTTACTAAACATTATGGATCTATGACCAGCCCACTTCTCACCTCTCAGCTAGATAAAGGATAATCCTACCCCAGGTAATACATTAGTCAATAAAGGAATGAAATGCTGTAGCCCTAAGACAAAGTGATTAAGAAATATAAAAAAAAAACCTATGTATATAGTTTAATTTCTGTTCAATTGTAAATAGTTCACCAATTGTTAATTGTTAACTGTAATTACCTAGCTACAAACTGTTATATGTAAAAACAGCTCGCCCTGTTTATTGTTGTTATATGGAAACCGCACCTGATCAATGGAAGGAGCGGTATATAAAAAATCTGTTAATTAAATTAAATTAAATTAAATTAGGGATTGCACATGTTTATGGTGTATGTGCTCTGTAGGATAAAATATAGGTGTTTATGGCGTGTTTAATTTATCTGCAATAAAGGTTCCGTCTTTGTTACCACAGTTTAGTACTGGGAAAAATAGAGGGACATGGGCTGTAGGAGCCACAGTTGGGACTTGAACCTGTGACCTTCTGCCCCTGAATATACTGGCTGTGTGTACTGCACTAAACTGTTGTCACAGAGGCAGGTCATTCCCTGGGGATACCATGACTGTTCGTCAGACAGACCTTGTCTGTTGCAGTGCACGGCAACCACATAAACAGGACTTGGCCTTGGTCTACTTTGGGCAGATGCCACTGCCCCCTCCACCACCAGTACCCCATCTGCCACCATGCTGACATGCCCTTGTGCTGGTGGTGCTGGTGGTGCGCAGTCCCAGGCCATCCAGTGTGCCGGTAGGCAGCTGCCTATGGTGTGTGATATGGGGTAGGGGTGCCTGCCTAGACATCCATGCTTCCCGCAGGCACCGCCTGCCAATGTTATGTGCCCTTTGGGATACTTGCTGGGTACTGTCCCCTGGGACACTGTGGGACACACACTCGTGGGCATGTTTGCCCTTGGTCAGTTGCTGTCTTGCTGGTTTTCCGTTTCTACATTCCTATGTGTCACCTAGGCATTTGCCTAGTCCACCCTGTGCCCCAGCTGACCCACTGCATGTGCCGCCTGCAGCCCCCTGTACCCCATTTACACCATCGCCATAGTGCCTTTTCCTATGTGGCCACTCTGTTGTTGCTGCACATGTGAAAGCCACAAAAGCAAGCTGTCCAATATACACCACAGCAAACCCTCATCAACACTATCAATGTTGGAACATTAATTTTGTGGGAGGAATCAGATTTGACCCTTCCAAAAGTGACATCTTCCTTTTTATTCTTTATGGGTAGTGTTGATTACCGTTTATCAATGTTTTTTCTATTGGCCAGCTCGGTGTTTTGTATTTCTATTTTGGTTCTGGTCATTATCTCTCTGGTCTTTGCATGTTTTGTTACTGCACATGTATCACTACTATCACTTATCTGGGTCTCTCTGCCTTTGCTGTACATTGCTGACTGAACTGGTTTCTCTCTCCTGCAAATGTGCATATAATGCAAGGTTTTCAGTGGCGTTAATTTTCAGACCCTGATTTCACAGCGTTAGTGTGCCTGGGGCCTCTCCCCGCCCACTCTCCGCCCATTGGCCTCTTATCTCCGCCCTCTGGGGAGCCTTACTCCACCCTCTGCACAGTTTAACGCCGCCGGAGACGTTATCATGCGATACATGATGTTATCACACGGTGATACGCCATTATCGTGCGATAACATTTATTTATTTATTTATTTATTTTATTTATTTATTTAACAGTATTTCTAAACCGCCTTATCTTAATAATCAAGGTGGTATCACAGCAAGCAATCAGGTAAAGTGTGTGTGTTGTACATGCAGTGAGGATAAAACTTAGTTGTGTGAGGGATGTGTTGGGTGCTTGATTTGTTTGAGCTATATACAGGGTGGGCTATTTACAGTGGTGCTAGAATCATATTTTATATATATTCAGTTGTTTGGGAGGATTGGAGTGCTGTTATCCATTCTCTTAGGTTATGTGATGTGACCATAGTGCTCTATGAACAGCATGGTTTTCAGTTGTTTTCTGAAGTCTTTGAGGTCTGGAGTTGCCCTTAGATCGTCCGGTAGATTGTTCCATATTGTTGGAGCAGCCATGGAGAGAGCTCTGTCTGTTGTGTCCTTGCGTGTGTGCTTGTACTCATTTGGGGTGCTGACTCGGTTGCGTGTTTGACTTCTTCTGGGACGTGCGCTGGTTTCCGGTTGTATGAGCAGGTGGAGGCTGTTGGCTGATGTGTGTTCTTTTATCTTAAATAGGTTTATGATAGTCTTGTATCTGATGCGAGCAATGATTGGGAGCCAGTGTAAGTCCTTTAGTGTAGGTGTGATGTGCTCCTGCCTTGCGGCTCCGGATATGATTCGAGCTGCAGTGTTTTGTGCCAGCTGTAGTGGTTTGAGAGCTTGTTTTGGTAGTCCGAGGTATATCGGATTGCAGAAGTCCAGTATTGGGGTTATCAGTGCTTGACAGACTGTACGGAAGTGTTCTGGAGCGAGGAGTGGTTTCAGTCTCCTGATGATTCGCATCCTGTAATATGCTTTTTGGATTGTTTTGTCTATGTGTGGTTTGAGGTTGAGTCACTTAGCGCCGTTTAGTAAACATACCCCTTACATGTGTATTCTGGACATTTTGCAAATCTAGACCTACCGCTGCTCTTAATCAATCACAGGGGACTCACTGTTTACCTCATTTCAATTTAGAGAGGGAAAATAAACTTTGGGGGGAGGGTTGAGGGGGATATTCAACAAGCACTTTTCAAAAACGTATTTGTGTCAGGAAGCAGATATAAATCCAGGCAGGGACAATTTCCCTCTTCCAGGTGCATCCCTTCTATGAAATGGGGGATACACGTGTAGCTTTTTATTCCTCCCAGATCATACCCTCAGCATGCCCATGCAACTTAGACATGAATAGGGCAGACACATGTAAATTGCGGTCTCTCTAAAATCATATTATACATGTAGATGTGGCTTGCAAGTTTTTCTGCCATCACATTCACATGTAAAATGTGAATAAGGCCTCTAAAATACATTCTGTAAACCATTTGGGTTTTATTATGCACACAAGAACTTAAATGCTCACAACTGATTTTATGTACATTAATTCATCAATATACATGTGTACAAGTGATTGCTTGCACTTTAAATATTTGGGCACCCAAACTAAATGCGTGATCACAAATGCAAACCTCTGTTACTCACCTTTGCAAGCACATATTCATGGTGAGTTTTAATTCAGCATAGGTAGGTTCCTTCTACAGAAAGTGCACAGTCTGCTTGCATTGGTCTAAAGAAACAGGGTTTTGCCCACGATTAGATGAATTGAGAACTACTGGAAATTTATTATAAATAGTATAGAATTTTGCCACCAGGCTCTCACTTGTTCAAGTGTTGACCATATAAATAATGGAATCCCTTTTTCATTTTTGTCACTGTGAGCTGAGAAAAATTAACCACAGACGAAGGGAAGATACAGAAGGGGATACTGTATATTTGCATGTCCACAATTGATAAGGAGTGAAGCCCATCCATCTGAACGTATGTTTGCACATGCACAAATGCATAAGGCTCCTCAAACAGCAGGACAGAGCAGCATAACACAGAGAAGCCGTCTGGAGTCCATGGGTCCCCATAGCACAGAGAAGGGAGAGAACACAGTGAAGAACTGGCTGGAGTCTGCAGGTCCCGGCAGCGGAAGGAAAGCCTTGCCACAGTGAAGAGCTGACGGGAAACCTCTGAAGATGTTCAGCTTCAGAGAACGGATGGGACAAGGGGGCAGAGCATAAGGAAAGGAGTGGGATAGAGAGGATAAAATAGAGAGGAATGGTGAGTTGATGGAGTATTAGGGAAGGAGTGGAATTAAAAAGGAGGAGGGAAGGGGTTAGCAGAGGGACAAAGCATAAGGCAAGGGGTGAGGCAAGAGGAGAAAAGGAGGAGGGCAAGGTGAGAGAGCTGAGCATAAGGAAGGGACGCGGTTAAAGGGAAAGAAAGGCAAAGGATAAATGCATGGAGAGGAAAGAGTGAATGGTGCGTATGGGAAATCAGAAAGTGCAAGATGGGACATGAAAGGTAGGGAGAGTGCAATAAGGTAGAAAGGAAGGGAGTGAAAACAGGTGGCAGGGAAAGGAGACAAAGTGCAAGGTTGGGTGGCAGGGGAAGGAGGGAAGAGAGTGTGGCAAAAGGTAGGATAGGGTAAGGGAAGCAGGGGGATTTCGGAGGACAGGGAACATGCAAGGGAGAGAAGCTTACAAGTTCACAACCTCACTACACACACATACAGAACCCCTTACATCACCCCTCCCCCCACTCACACTCACAAACGTGTCACCCCTCTCTGACATATGCCCTATGAACAGACATAAGCACAGAGCTCCCAAGACACAGTGCCAACACACACACTCACAGACATACCCAGGATGCACCCTTATATACATACATATATGGAAGGCAATGCTATATACTCTTGTGCAGTTAATGCACATATGTGGGGCCTGTTTTATAAAGTATGCACACCCTTTACTTTATAGAATAGGGGTGTACAGATGCTCCTTAATCTAGTCGCAGCAGTTACACCTGCTCTGGAGCAGGCATAAATGCCCGTGCCTGGATTAGTCAGTAGCGCACATAAGTCATTAAATGCTCCACCCAATCTTAGCCTCTGTTCGCTCACAAACCAAAAATACACACTGTAGGATTTAAGCAAGCATTTATAAAATAGCGACCGCCTAAAGCATATATGCACTACTAGCATGTAACTTTCTGCATGCCCTTTATAGAGTTACCTCCATAGCCCTTAACACACTGCCAGCACACATCCCCCACTCTCTGACATCCCCACAGATAAACTCTGCCCTTGGAGATAGATATCCACATCATACCATCAGTTCACATACACCTCACATACACCATCGTTTGTTACCCACACTTGCTCACTCACCCAGATGCCACTCACACGTCCCGTCCTACTATACTGAGTCCACTACCAATGCAACCTGAGTGTGAATGGAGGAAAGGAGAAGCACACCATTGCATCTCTCTGTAAGTGTGCACTTTTCAACTTGTCTTATTTTGTAATATATATTGTGTGTGGAGGGGAGGGGGTTTATAGAGATTTACTCTATACAGTATTGTATTTGTCTAATGCTTGTTATATATTGGTCTGGGGGAGTGTAATTATGATACTTCTGTTTCAGCCTATAAAGCAGTCTGTTCTAGCTCCCTACTGGAAGTGGGATGAGGTTCATGCTAGTATAGGAAAGTATATTGTTTTGCATTTTATAAGAATGTATTTTAGGATGTATTGTTAATTTTGTGTATGATAGTAACACGCACTAGGTGTTATGTCCCTCAGAAATACTTGAGTAAACTCTCATTTCATTACATTTTAAAAGACCATAACGAGTACCATGATGAGTCATAATAATGGCTCTTCATGCCCAGAATCCTGTCTCTAACAGTGGCCGGTCTGTATCACTTCAAAGTATCTGGCACATTCAAATAGGAAATTCCATTCCATATCGCTCACTCCCAGAAGTAAGAGATGAAGACACCCAAGTCTATCTGGCTAACATCATTAGATTTATCCTCCAGAAACGTATCCAAATCTTTTTACAATTCTAGAGGTCCCTGTCAGAAGCAACTGAAGATAGTGATGCTCTGCATATATTCAATAGTTATCCTCTTAAATCTGGATAGTCTCCCACTCCTACTACCCCCACAGAGTAAGGATTTATTTATTTAACAGGTTTCTTATACAGCTTTATCATTTCAGTCAAAATGGTTTACATTGAAACTTAAACATATACATTAAACAGGAAAATTGTTAGCTTGGAATTTTCTGAGGCAGTGGAAGGCTAAGTGACTTGCCCAAGGTCACAATGACAAGGAACACAGGAGGAATTGAACCCTGGTCATTTGGGTTACAAGCCAGTATGCTAGCCATTAAGCTACACCTTCATTCCAAGTGGCAGTAGAAGAGTCTGGATCCTATGCACAGAGCTGCCCTGCAAAGCCCATGATCCAAAAGAATCTACTGTGGCCTAAGAAAATCCCTCTTACCTTTGGGCACAACACAAGCATGGTGTAACCTTAATATGCCCCCACTATCACCACCACCGCCAATAAGCTGCTATTTGCCCATTTGAACAAAGCCTACTATGCTGATTGGACTCTTCCTCTTCCCCCTTTGCTGCTCTTCCTGTCAGGACTGAGGGATAAGCAGAGAACCTCCTAGAGCCCCTGTGTCAGAGCTGAGAGACGTCACTGAGATTAAACTTCAGGATAATTGGCAAGTATTGGACCATTTTTACTTTCTGCCATGCTCGCCACTCTGCCTGACACTGGCCTTGCGCACTGGCTGTCCTGTTCTTTCTTTACCTTCTGGTCCTGTTCTCCACAGTTTTAGAATTTTGAGGTCCCAGCAGCCAATACCCATTGTCCCTCATCCAGTACTTAGAGATCAATGCAGAAACCATTTGCTGTGTTCTAGCGTGGCATTTTGCTGGTGATTTTTCTACCCTAGTCTTCCTTTGTGATGCAGAAAGCAAGCTTGTATGGGAAAATCACCAAAGAAAACCACTGTGCTAAAGCATAGTGCAGTGGGCATGCTAATCAGATGAAAAATGATAAATATTTAATTGTTCCCGATGTGAAACTTAGCACAGTTTTTTATTATTTTTTTTAATGTTGAATATTTATGCCAGCTTTGGACAAGTATAAAGATCCTGCAGGGAGCAAAAGGATCATCTGAGGTGAAGGGGGCACTAAGAAGCCCCCTGATGCTCCCAACAGAGAATTGGGGGCCAGTGCCCCCCCCCCCCAGACACTGACCCATCCATGCAATTCAAAAAACATTGGTGGTCGGGCCAGTGCCCCCCAAACCTTTACCCACCCACCAAATACAAAAAACATTGATGGCCCCATTTGCCCCAATCCCTACTCACACAATCTATAAAAATCATTAGAGGCCCCATAGGCTCCGGCCCTCCACACATCCTCTCAAAAAAGATCATTAGTGGCTCTGTGTGCTCTACACCCAAGCCTCTCAATGAAGACAATGGTGTCTCCATGGGCCTCAACTTACCCTCTCTCACCCCCATAATTCTCTCCTATAGTACCTTTAAGCTGGGAGGCAGAAGCGATAACCATATGTGTCTGGATCCCTGTTGTAGTCTTTCAAAATGGCAGCACCTTAACCCATGTACTGCATCCTAGGGATGCGCCTTCTAGGGGATGACAAATCTCAGTCTGACAAATAAAGAAAAAAGTCCTCACTTGGAAGACTGCCCCCCACAGTTCATTCCGGGAAAAACAGCAAGGCGTCAGCAGACAAACCTCATGCTGTTTGTCCCTGGATGTAGTGCTAGGGGGATTGATCTGCCAAATAAGGATGGGATTTATTGTGGGGTCAGGTACCACCATTTTGAAAGGTAATAGCTGGAGGGGCAAGAGATGATTAAAGGTACTGGGAGGGTTAAAGGGGTCTGGGGATAGGCTAGGGAAGATGGATGCCCTCAGAGCCACCAATTACTTTATTGAGAAGCTGGGGGGGGGGGGATTCATCATGGCCCATGGGACCACCATTCATCTTTTTTGAGAGTGTGTGTGGGGGGGGGGGGCCCTCGAAGGAAGGTTGATGTTCAGTAGGGTATAGGCCCCCCAATACTGTGTCAGGAGCATCAAGGTTCAAACTTCTCATCAGATGACCTTTTTTCTCAGCGGACACCATGCCAAACTTGCATAAAATAAGGGGCTGCTAATGCAGACCCCTCTATGCATGTGTTTGGCTTGCACTCCCTGTTTATTACGAATATTTTGCACACAGCTAATTTGCATGCTGTTTCTTTACAGCATCGCTGAGTAAAACATCAGCATTAAACATTGTGATGAAGAAGCCCATACTGAACATATGGAATTAGAAGAAAAGGATGATTTTACTTTAAACAAACTGGCAGTCAGGCGGCACACACGTTTCAGTGTTTGCAAGAGAGAGGCAAGCATAGGGAAACAGGAGCTAGGCTGACACACTCAAGCTCTGACATAACTGCAAGCCTGGAACCTAATTACACGCACCTGTTCAGGAAGGCAGACCCAAGGCTCAGGGAACAGGAATATAAACTCTGGCTAGGAGAAAGCAAGGGAGGAGTTGGTGATTGGAGTCTCGCTGAGAGAGCCAGTAATAGTGTTGATGAGAGTATTGACTGGAGAGGTGGTTGGAGAGACGGTTGGAGAAGAGCTGGGAGGAGACCTTTGAGGAAACCCAGCTGCAGTTCTGGAATTGAAGCAGACAGAGCGGAAGGAGAGAAGGGACAGACTGCTGTCAGGAACCTGCCTAGAGGGAGAGAGCAGAGAGACCTTCAGACCTCATTGCCAGATAAAAAGCTTTAAGGAGCTCACAGGTGGGAACCTAGCACTAAACCCAGGGGTTTGCAAAGCTCAGTTTGGGACTGGGAACCAGAGCAGTGCTCCAGACAAGAACTCCAAACAGGGAATCAGAGAGCGTTTCCCTACAGCTGGAAAAAGCTAGCTGAACAAAGCCAGAGAGGAATCTCCAGAACCTCAGGTATTTCCAATCCTTACCATATAGAACTGTGCCCAAAGGAAGCACCAGAGGTCTTAGGGGGAAATTATCCTAAGCCGTATAATAACAGATTAAAGCTAAACTCCTTAGTTCCAGAGTTTGAAGAGATGCAACAGGACTTTAATGAGAGTGACTCAGCAGAAGTGCCTATGGACTGTACACTGTGTTTGGCAGATGATATAGAATCCCTTTGCTAAATGTGTATAAGGGAGCTGAGTGTGAACAAAGGGAAAGAAGATATTTTTCTTTGTGAGAAGAAGCTGTTATGTTTTCTATCTGTTACATGTGATATGCATTGCACGTTTTGTGAGCAAAGAGAGTGAAGCTCAATCAGTTTAAGTTCTGTAAATATCCTCGAGCAAACACCTGAAAAGCATCCTGATTTAATCTGCACTGAATCTTTTTGTTGGGGAATAAATTCTTGTCATTTTGCCTTACCACTGGTCTCACAACTATTTCCTTATCAGAGGGCAAAGGAACTACCTCTCCCAGCAGGCATAGCGGGAGCAAAAGGTTTCATCTCACCTTCTGCAAGGAGCATATAATGGCAACCCCAACCCTCTGAGCCCTAGGCGGAGGGCTGGGGCTTGACAACATGCATTACGAAACCCTGCATTAGAGCTTTAGCACTGAACTCTAGTGTAAGGTTTCTGCATAGGCCCGTTCATCAAGCAAATAGGTTACACATCATTAGTCTGTATAGTGTGTGTACTCATTCTGCCTTTATTCATATTTTAGAAATAGCATGGAACCAGTGTTTTAAAAAAGCTGGCATTTTTTTCCTCTCCGAAGTAACTTTAACAGTTTAACACAATTTAATGAATAGTCCTCGAATACTAAATATTCTTGGTTTTAGATATGAACATGCTATTCACATTTTGTGCTATATTCCACTTCAGTAATATACTGAACTTTGAGATAAAATGTTATTTTTATTACTATTTCCATATCATGCTTTTTTCTCATGGAAAAGTCCTTGCCGCACTAAAAATGGATTTAACATACAAAAAAAGGAATTGTGATAAAGCATTATTGAAATGAAGATTTAAAAAGTCACTAGGAATTAGACTGGCTGAGCTGAAGATGAAATCATTTTCTCCATGTCTTAGAAAACCTGACCTTGAGAAGTAACTTCCAGTATCAGTGCACCTGTCAGGTTTTTATTGATTATCAACATATCAATTGCGTTAAAACTGAACAAAAGGAACTGATTTCTTATGCCAGTGAAATTTTAAAAACATGATCGAATCTCATAGCATAAACAAAATTAACTTATTAGATTTGATAGGCCATCATAACATTGGAAATCTGCATGTGCACATTTGTTTTATGATGTGCCCAATAATTTCCTTTAGTTTAATCATCAGTCCATCAATTTTATATATTTTTTTAAATTATTTCATAAATGACCTAAAAGCTTATTATTCTCAAAAACTTCTTATTTATCTTCAATAACAAAATTCTTCAAACATAGTGCTGTATTTTGAAACGTATGAATCAGGGAGTAAGTGTTCAAAAATACATTTCATCCTTTACTGCCACTACAGTCTAACATGAAGTCATTTAGCTTACAAAAAATGGCGATGATGTTTTATCAAGAGTAGCTTCACCAATCACAAAACTCGACATCAGATATTCTAGCCATTTAAATTGAAGACATCAACCCAGTTTCATTGTTTAATCCATATGGTGCTGCTGTGCATAAATAGACTATCTACCATTGTTTCCAATAATTAAAAAAAAATCTCCAGATCAATTCCTTCTGTGTTGAAAATAGTAAGCTAAAGATTAGCATGTGTTAAGTAAAGTTAACATGCATTAAGTGCCACCACAGCCCATTCATTTCTATGGGCCACTGCAGCACTTAACGCGCATTAACTTTACTTAACGCATAATAACTTTTATTAAGCATGCCCCTTGGTCATTAATATGGCACTTCAAGTCTTTACATTCATGTTTCTGTTGAAGGCAATGTTCCTCAATGGGAGTCGATGAAGTACTGGTATTTAAACGGCTTCTGTGCTCATTAAGTTAGTCAAATAGATTGCTTGGGCCTGCCCACATATATATATTGTGATGAGGAGAACATGGCTGAGCCCATGCAAACAGAGGAAAATTATAGATCTACCTTTAAGGAAGGAGACAGGCAAGATATCTGTAGCTTTCAGGGTGCAGGCAAAGGAAAAAAAACACGCACTTGCTGAAGCTAAGCCACACCCAAGCTCTGCAGATCTAAGGGCAGGCTTGGAGGATAATGGGAGACACCTGGGTAAGGGACAGTGCAAGTTAGGCAAAAGGCAGCCTTATAAACCCAGAGAAACATGTGAGAGTAGCACCGGATGGAGAGAGGATTCCACGAGAGAGCAGTACTCGGGGAGAGAGCAGCACACGAGGGAGCTGACTAGAGAGAGCACTGCAGACTTCCGTGGAGGGAGAAGCACCAGGGAAAGACCCAGAGAACTCACCAAAGAGGAGAACAGTGGAGATTTCCAGGGGGATTTCAGAGGTGAAAGCAGCACCCAGAAAGAGAGCCAGGCTTGCAGGGAAACTGCAATTGGTTCTGAAGCCAGAAGAGCTGTAGCTGAAAGAATTACAGACAAGGGGCAAGGTGAAGAAACTTCTCACTCCAGGTGGAAACCCTTTTCCTAGTAAGAAGCCCCAGTGGAGGAGAATTCAGGAGCTCTTAGAGAGTTTCAAGCAAGAAGCATTGCATGAAGGTTTAGAGCCAGACATACCGGTTGAAAACCTGGAGGAAATGCAGGTAGAATCTGTTGAACCTGATTCTGACTCAGAGGATTTATTAATGGACTGCTCATGGTGTAAAAAGGCAGAATAGAAGCGGCTGGAAAAAGTCTGTAACTTGAAAACCACCAAAAGCAGTGAGTAAGACAGGGAGAATGATTCTAGCCTGAATTGCTAAGTACCTTGTTGAAGGAAGAAAAGACAATTACTTTGATTTGAAGAAAAGAAACTGTGTTTATTGCTGTATGTTTGGGAAACAGCTACGTATGTTGTGAAAGCCAGCTAAAGCAATTTCACTGTTGGTTTTTTTGTGTGATTTTCCTGAGGATCATTTGTTTTGGAGAAGAATCCTGTTGTTTGTTTGAGCTATGCGCTTTTTTTGAAACGAAGGAAATAAATTCCTGTGTGTCTTTTTGGAAAAAAACCCTCGGTTCTCAATACTACTGTTTTTTTTAAGTGGTAGCACAACTACAAGTCCCAGCAGCCCAAGCTCTGGACAAGGACAAATTATTCTTTATTCAAAGACTAAATAGTGGCACCCCTATGCCTATAGGTCGTGGCCTGGGCTAGGGGCCCCCACAATATATATATATATATATATATATATATATATATATATATATAGAGAGAGAGAGAGAGAGAGAGAGATATAGATATAGATATAGATATATACAGTATATATGTATATACAGGGTGGCACAAAAAAAGTGAGAACATCTCATAAATTAAAAGCTTAAATAGTTTACTTATTTACCTTTTTTAGCTATATAATGTCTTTATTTTGACAATTTCAGGTCGCCATCTTTTTTTTTTTTATTTGTCAATTGTTTACATCTGTCATTTAGAATTTTTAAATAACTTATATGCTACGAGATGTTCTCACTTTTTTTGGGCCACTCTGTATATACTTGCAAGGGCATATTGAAATATACACAGTTTTAGAATTACATGAAATCCCGGTACAGGATATGAACTTTCTTCTATCTTTCAGATAGATCCAGTCTCTGCCTTCCAATGTGAAATGAAATAGGGGGTCATTCTGAGAAACGAATAGTGGGGATGGACATCCCATTGGGACGTTCATCCCTGCTATTGGTGCCCTTTCCCAGCCCCATCCTCCTTTCTCGCGCATTGTACAGGGACGTTAGATGGGGGCAGGAGAGAGGCAGATCAGGGGCATCGCTAAGGCGGGCAGTGGGCAGTCGTCAGCTCCGGACATATAGGGCTGATTCTAATGTCGGCCCCGTACGTCTGAGGCCATCGACTTGCATGGGGAACTGATTGCACCTCACAATAATTTCCCTAGTCGCCAAGGGACGGGGGGCCTGGGGCACAGAAGGGGCAGGAGGGCCCGAGGACATTCTCCTCAGTCCGACCCTGGCCTTAGGTGGCCAGATCGGGGGTCGGGCTGTGGAGAATGCAGCATTTGAGCCAGCAGCCAGGGATCGTGGCTCTTCAATGGAGCTGCGGTACCATACAACCGGACACCATAGCGCCGCGGCTCCATTGAAGAGTCCTGACTGAGTTAGTCAGGCAAGGCCTCTACATGCAAGCCGGATGGAATCGGGGTCCGAGCCTGCATGTACAGGCCTGTTCGTGATTCTGATCCTGTGGGGTTAGATGTGCCCCGCAGAATCAGAATCGCGACTCCCTCTGTGCATCCGGTTCCGACCAGACACACAGAAGGCAGGATGTACGCTACAGAATCGGGCCTATTCTGTATAGTGCAGTTGTCACATGCAAAATGACCAACTGGCAATTCATTCTCTCTTTTGACAATCATGTTAAATGATGAATGTGTTAAAATTTCTCATGTATTCCTGCATCTGGTATAAGCCACTAAATTCCATCCATTCAAAATCTCATGTAAAGTTAACACCTGCCAGTGCTGCATAACTGACATCATGGAAGAAGGCATTTGGGGTCATTCTATCCCATGAATAGTGGGGATAAACATCCTGTTAGGATGTCCATCCCGCTATTCATCCCCCTCCTGGCCCCGGCAAAAGCCTCCCCGTACTAACAGCAGGTTCATACGGAGAGGCCTAGATGGGGGCAGGAGGGGGTGTTCTGGAGGCGGAGCAAGGGCGGGGCATGGGTGGTCCCTGACCCCGGACATACAGGGCTGATTCAGAGGTTGGCCCTGTACATCCAGGGTCTCAGATCTAGACGGGGGACTGCTAGGGTTGCCAACTTTTTCACCGAGAAAAACCCGACACCTGTGGCTCGCCATGCTCCACCATTCTCCGCCCCTAGTCCCACCCCTGCCCCGCCCCAGCCCCACCCACAAAAATTACAGAGGATTCAGTCACACCCCCCCTCAGTGTTGGTTCTCACACCCCCCTCCCCTCAGTGCTGGTTCACTCACTCACCATCCCTGCTGACTCACTCACCCCCCTCCCCTGCTGGTTCACTCACTCACCCCCCTCCCCTGCTGGTTCACTCACCCACCCCCCTGTCACTCACTCACCCCCGCCCCTGCTGGTTCACTCACACCAACCCCCTTCCCCTGCTGGTTCACACCAACCCCCCTCCCCTGCTGGTTCACTCACACCACCACCCCCTCCCCTGCTGGTTCACTCACCCACCCCCCGGTCACTTAACCCTCCTGCTGGGTCACTTACTCACCCCCTCTCCTGCTGGTTCACTCATACCAAACCCCCCCCCCTCCACGGCTGGTTCCCTCCCACCTCCCCCACCAACACCCCCTTCTGGTTCTCTCACACCATCACCCCCCCTCCCCTGCTGGTTCACTCACACCACCACCCCCCCCTTGCTGGTTCACTCACCCACCCCCCTGTCACTTACTCACCCCTCCTGCTGGGTCACTCACTCACCCCCCCTCCCCTGCTGGTTCACTCACACCAACCCCCCCTCCACTGCTGATTCACTCACACCACCCCCACCATCCCCCCTTGCTGGTTCACTCCCACCATCACCCCCCCTCCCCTGCTGGTTCACTCACATCACCCCCCCCCCTCCCCTGCTGGTTCACTCACACCCCCCCCCCTTGCTGGTTCACTCACACCACCACCCCCCCCCCCTTGCTGGTTCACTCACACCATCACCCCCCCCCCCCTGCCCAAGCCGCTGCTTCTGCTTTGTACAGAGCAGCGGCTGCAATACACTTACTTTGAAAAGTAAAGACACCCTGTGTAAGGAGCCCTCCGGTCATCGAAGAGCCCTAGGACGTGATGTCATGTGGGCGGGCTCCTCACAGGTTGTCTTTCCATTTCAAATTAACTTTATTGCAGCTAAAGTTAATTTGAAAAGGAAAGACAACCTGTGAGGAGCCCGCCCCCATGACATCACTTCCTCGGGCTCTGCGATGACCGGAGGGCTCCTTACACAGTTTGTCTTTACTTTTCAGTGTAAGTGTATTGCAGCCGCTGCTCTGTACAAAGCAGAAGCAGTGGCTGCACTGCTATGGGGAATTGCGTTTGCGTTCGCGCCGCGGACTTCGGCACAAAAGTCGTTTTTTTGCTCTGGAAGCCCGCGATCTTGCGGGCAGAGCAAAAAAACGGCTTTTCAATGGCCGGTTTTACGTCTGTGCTGGCAGCCGGCCTGGCCATGGAAAAACCGGCCAGGCCAGCTGAAAACCGGCCGGTTGGCAACCCTAGGGACTGCAGTGTGGGACACAGACAGGCAAGTGAGAGGGCTCAGGGAGTTCCCCGCAACCCGACCCAGGCCTTAGAAGGCCAGATCAGGAGTCGGGCTGCGGGGAACAGGAGTTGTTCAGGGGCGGCCGGCAATCGTGGCTCATGAATGGATCTGCGGTGCCATGGCAATGGGATGCCATGGCACTGTGGCTCCATTCACTAGCCCGGCTGAGTTAGCCAGGTAGTTGCCGGGATATACAGCCAGGCAGAATCGGATCCTTGCCTGAACATCCAAGCACTAGACCCAATTCTGATGCCACGGGAGCCACGAGATCAGAATCGGGTCTAACTTTGCACGGCCTGATTCTGCCCAGCTGTACAGGGGCTGCACAGCCTAAATAGAATAGGCCTCAATGCAAATATCAATCTATCCGACTCAGTTTTCGATTTATAAGGAAGAAACAACTCCCTGTGTGCAAATTTGGCACAAGTATATGCTCTCTTTAAAACAGATGATGGATACTTCCATTGTACAAATCTATAGCTGAGATCAGTTGCTTCATGCTTAAATTGTGTATTTGTAGAGCAATTTTTTCTAATCTGTAAACATTGGTTTAACTATATTTATTTATTTATTTATTTATTTAACAGTTATTTATATACCGCTCTTTCCCTAGTATCAAGTGCGGTTTACATGGAACAGTAGGTTAATTGGTATGTAATATACCAAGTCAGTTTACATAGAACAGATAATTATAATTTACAAGGAATGTTGTAACATTAAAGGTATAACATTTTAGAACATATATACATTGTTAGTTTAAATCTATAATCATCATGTGAATGAGAGTGTGGTATGGTTAATAGTGTATTAGTGATATTTATTTTGAAAATAGAGTATGTAATAATAATGTATAAATGTTAGCCTGTATCTATTTGAGTATTCTGTTCTGAGGGTGTATTGTAGTGTAATATGAATAAGTGAGTTTTTAATTTTATTCTAAATTCCTTTATATCAGATAGCAGGCGAATGTTGTCAGGTAGATTGTTCCAAAGAATTGGAGCAGAGTGTGAGAAAGCTCTCTTATTTGTTTGTTTTCTGGCTTTTGTGAAATCTTTTGGTATTGTTAAGGTATTTAAGTTTCTGCTTCTTTGGGATCGTTTATCGATGTCTATATTAATCAGTGTATTGAGTGCCGATGGTGCAAGATTATTTATAAGTTTAAATGTAGTGACAAGAATTTTATATTTGATTCGGGAGTAAATAGGTAGCCAATGAAGTTCAGCCAAAATTGGTGTAACATGTTCAAGTGGGCTTATATTCATAATCATCCTGGCAGCTATGTTCTGAATTATTTGTATCTTTTTAATATTTTGTTTTGAAATGCCATTAAGTATTGTGTTTGCATAATCAAAATGTGGGGTGATGATAGCATGAATTATATTAATAAAGTCTTGTAGATGAATCAATGGTCTTAATTGTTTTAGTGTTTTGAGTTTGTAATATATTTTTTTAGTTAGATATTTTATATGTGAATCCATATTTAGATTATTGTCAAGTATTACACCTAAATATTTTATTTCTTTTTTTGTATTTATTTCATGAGTATCTAGTGTGATCGTGTTTGGGGGTATGTATGTTTGATTTTTAGTGATGAATAATATATCAGTTTTAGTAAAGTTGATAAGTAGATTTTGTTCTTTGAGCCATTCAGTTAGTTCATTGAAACATTCTGTTATTTTTTGAAGAGGTGGGTGTGGGATTTCAAATGGGAGGTAGAACATTATATCATCAGCGTAGATATGATAATAAACATTGTGACGTTTAAAGATGTTACAAACTGGTTGTAAGTATATATTAAATAATAGCGCAGATAATGCAGAACCCTGCGGGAGACCCTGAGTTTGTTTGAAGGTGTTAGAAATTTGGGTGTGGATTCTTACTGTTTGAGTTCTGTTTGATAGATATGATTTGAACCAATTATAAACAGTAGATGTAATTCCAATTTGTTGAAGTCTGTTTAACATTGTTAAGTGATTAACACTGTCAAATGCAGCTGATATGTCAAGGAAAACAAGAATAAAGGCTTGTTTAGGATTATCAATACCTCTTAATATTGTGTCATAAAGGATCGTTAGCAAGGTTTCTACTCCATGGAAGGGTCTAAAGTCATGGGATAGGAGGCAGTGTACTATTGTGGGTCGGGAACTGGTTAAAAGATAGAAAGCAGAGAGTAGGGCTAAATGGCCAATATTCCCAATGGAAAAAGGTGAATAGTGGAGTACCCCAGGGATCTGTACTGGGTCCGCTGCTTTTTGACATATTCATAAATGACCTGGAAAAGGGAATAACGAGTGAGGTTATCAAATTTGCAGATGACACAAAACTGTTTAAAGCTGTTAAAACCCAAGAGGAAAGTGGAAAACTGCAGGAGGACCTGGATAAATTGGAAGACTGGGCATCCAAATGGCAAATGAAATTTAATGTGGACAAGTGCAAAGTCATGCACCTAGGAAAGAACAACCCACACTATAGTTACTCGATGCAAGGCTCCACATTAGAAGCCACCACCCAGGAAAAAGATTTAGGAGTCATCGTGGATAACATGTTACAACCCTCCACCCAGTGTGCAGCGGCGGCCAAGAAAGCAAACAGAATGCTAGGTATCATAAGGAAAGGGATGGAGAATAAAACAAAGGATATTATAATGCCTCTGTATCGCTCCATGGTACGACCGCACCTTGAATATTGTGTGCAATTCTGGTCACCGTATCTTAAAAAGGACATAGCGTTATTAGAAAAAGTACAGAGAAGAGCCACCAAATTGGTGAAGGGGATGGAAGGCTACTCCTATGAAGAGAGGCTAAAAAGGTTAGGGCTCTTTAGCCTGGAAAAGAGACGGCTGAGGGGAGATATGATAGAGGTCTATAAATTAATGAATGGAGTGGAACAGATAAACGTGGATCAATTGTTTACGCTATCAGAATATAGAAAGACTAGGGGACATGTAATGAAGCTACAGGGTAAACTATTTAAGACAAATAAGAGAAAATATTTTTTCACTCAACGTGTAATCAAACTCTGGAATCTGTTACCGGAGGATGTGGTAAGGGCTGATAGTGTAGCTGGGTTTAAAAAAGGTTTGGACAAGTTCCTGGAGGAAAGGTCCATAAACCACTATTAAAAAGGGACCCAGGATATCAATGCTTGACCCAGTACAAGCATTGTGGAACTTGTGTCTTTTGGGGAAACTGCTAGGTACGTATGACCTAGATTGGCCACTGTTGGAAACAGGATACTGGGCTTGATGGACCTCGGTCTGACCCAGTATGGCATGTCTTATGTTCTTATGTTCTTATGTTCATATTGATGTTCATCAAGGAGGTTTAATGTGTCAATAAAGTCTTGTAGTTGAATTTGTACAATTTTTTCAATAAGTTTGGCCATAAAAGGAATACTTGATATGGGTCTGTATGATTTTGGGGATAATTTATCTAATGTGTTATTTTTAAGTATAGGTCGTATTTGAACGTGTTTGAGAGATGGTGGTAAGTAGCCTTTTTGTAAGGATAGGTTCACTAAGGGTAGAATGAAAGAAGAGAGTATTGAGAAAGTCTTCTTTATCCAATCAACTGGGCATGGATCAAGGTATGAGGTTGTTGTATTAATGTTAGTTATTGTAGTTTTGAGAGTAGATTTTGATATTAAGTTGAAGTTGGTCCAGTTATCAAATGTAGCTTGCTTTGTTTGTGTTTGAATTTGTGGTTGAGTAATATGTAGAGGTGTTATTTGTAGCTTTGTTTTATTGATATAGTATTGAGCTAATTCTTGTGGGGAGATATCAATTGATATTTCATCAGAATTTAGTGTTTTGTTTGTTAGTTTTTGTACTATACAGAATAGTTCTCTTGGGCGATTAGTGGCTCTTGAGATTATATTAGAATAATAATTTTGTTTGGAGTTGTTTATTGTTTGTTTATAAATTTGTAGTGTATTAGTGTAGTTCTCATGATTTATTAATGATTTTGATTGTCTCCATTTCCTTTCCTCTTTTCTTAGTTGTCTTTTTAATGTTTTGATAGATATATTAAACCATGGAGCATGTCTTTTTTCAATTTTATTGTTGTTTATATTTTGGTGTGATTGTTTTGGATTACTTTCAGCTGCTTTAGAGATTATATTGTTCCAGTTTTGATAGATTCTTCAAGATTTGTGGGTGTTTGTGTTAGTTGTGGTATTATTTGATCTAGAAATTCTTCTTCATTGAATTTTCTGAATCTATTAGTTTGAGGACGTTGTGGTCTTTTAGTTTGATTGTTGTAGGTGATGGTTATATTGAATTTTAGAAGATAGTGGTCAGACCAGGGGACTGGAATGTTTGAGAGGGATTCAGAGTTATATAGGTTGTGCAGAGAGTTTGGTAGGAAGACCATGTCAAGAGTTTTTCCTTTATTGTGTGTTTGTTCAGTTATTATTTGGTGAAAGTCCAAATTATTTATCATTTCTAAGAATTGATTAGAGTGATTGTTGGGTATTGAAGGAAGATTAAAGTCTCCCATAAGTATTACAGGATTTGTATCTGTGGATGATGCTAGTAATTCAATTAAATTGTAAATTTTATCTATGTTGTATTCTGGCGGTCGATATATTAATGATATAGTTGTGTTTTTAATTTTTATGGTGAGTATGTCAACATTATCTATATTATTAGATGATATTAATTTTGCATTGAGGTTTTTCTTTATTATTATAAGTACTCCTCCTCCTTTTTTTAGTGTTCTGTGAGTATGGAAGATCTCATATTCAGGTGTCTTTAATTGGTTTAAGAATACTGAGTCAGTATCTTTGAGCCAGGTCTCTGTTATACAAAGGATATCAGGTTTATCATCATTGATAATGTCTACAAAAATTGGTAGTTTGTTTTTCATAGATCTTGCATTAATGAGTTGGCAGGTGAGAATTGTGTATTTCTGTGTCTGAGGTGAGTGTGGTGTGTTGCCTATTTTTGTTGTTGTTATATAAAAGTCTAGATTGTCTAGATCTAAGGTTGGTTCCTATTATGAATGGGTGTATTAAGTTATCATGTTTTGATATTCTTTGTATTATGGGAATTGGTCTATTATTCTTATTATCTATGGATTTTATTAGGTTAATCAGTGTAAGGATTGTGATACTTATAAGTATAGCATTGATGGGAGAAAGGAATTGTTTATGCATTTTTGGTTTGTATTTAGATTTACTTTTTATGTTTTAACTAGTAATAGGTTCAATAAATAGAATAGTGCTAGTGATTAATATCAGTGATAATTACCTGTGGTAGAGATACTACTGATAATACTAGTGTTTCAGTGATAGTAGGATAATTGAGGCTTACGTGAAGAATGAGTAACTATAACATTAATACTAGTGTCACAATGATAGCAGTATAACTGCAGATGATATTGTGAATGAGAAGCTATTTAGAGATAGCAGGATAACTGTAGCTTACAGGGAGAATGAGAAACTATAATATTAATACCAGTGTCCCAGTGATAGCAGTATAATAGTAGCTTACAGGGTGAATAAGAGATTATAACATTAATACAAGTAATTCAATGATAGCAGGGTAACTGCAGCTTACTTGATGAATGAGAAGATATAACATTAATACCAGTATTTCAGTGATAGCTGGATAGTTGCAGATTATAGAGTGACAAAGAAGCTATAACATTAACATCAGTGATTAATACTAGTGATAATACTTGATAATGATGCTAGTGATAATACCAGTGTTTCAGTGATAGCAGTATAACTACAGCTTATATGGTGAATGAGAGGTCATTCAGTGATAGCAGGATAACTGTAGTTGTTTCAAATGGAGCTGACTCCTCCCCCTCTCAGACAGCCCCAACTAGGCTGGAGTTCAACAAGCAGGACAGATGGATTTCTGCTGGGCTGTGTAACCCCAATCAGGGAGCAGAAGCTGATGACAGTTAGCTCTTTACTTGCCTGAAGGCAGCTGCTTTTCAGATGGAGCTGACTCCTCCCTCTCTCAGACAGCCCCAATTAGGCTGGAGTTCAATAAGCAGGACAGATGGATTTCTGCTGGGCTGTGTAACCCCAATCAGGGAGCAGAAGCTGATGACAGTTAGCTCTTTACTTGCCTGAAGGCAGCTGCTTTTGAAATGGAGCTGACTCCTCCCCCTCTCAGACAGCCCCAATTAGGCTGGAGTTCAATAAGCAGGACAGATGGATTTCTGCTGGGCTGTGTAACCCCAATCAGGGAGCAGAGGCTGATGACAGTTAGCTCTTGCCTGAAGGCAGCTGCTTTTCAAATGGAGCTGACTCCTCCCCCTCTCAGACAGCCCCAACTAGGCTGGAGTTCAACAAGCTGGACAGATGGATTTCTGCTGGGCTGTGTAACCCCAATCAGGGAGCAGAAGCTGATGACAGTTAGCTCTTTACTTGCCTGAAGGCAGCTGCTTTTGAAATGGAGCTGACTCCTCCCCCTCTCAGACAGCCCCAATTAGGCTGGAGTTCAATAAGCAGGACAGATGGATTTCTGCTGGGCTGTGTAACTCCAATCAGGGAGCAGAAGCTGATGACAGTTAGCTCTTTACTTGCCTGAAGGCAGCTGCTTTTGAAATGGAGCTGACTCCTCCCCCTCTCAGACAGCCCCAATTAGACTGGAGTTCAATAAGCAGGACAGATGGATTTCTGCTGGGCTGTGTAACCCCAATCAGGGAGCAGAAGCTGATGACAGTTAGCTCTTTACTTGCCTGAAGGCAGCTGCTTTTGAAATGGAGCTGACTCCTCCCCCTCTCAGACAGCCCCAATTAGGCTGGAGTTCAATAAGCAGGACAGATGGATTTCTGCTGGGCTGTGTAACCCCAATCAGGGAGCAGAAGCTGATGACAGTTAGCTCTTTACTTGCCTGAAGGCAGCTGCTTTTGAAATGGAGCTGACTCCTCCCCCTCTCAGACAGCCCCAATTAGGCTGGAGTTCAATAAGCAGGACAGATGGATTTCTGCTGGGCTGTGTAACCCCAATCAGGGAGCAGAAGCTGATGACAGTTAGCTCTTTACTTGCCTGAAGGCAGCTGCTTTTGAAATGGAGCTGACTCCTCCCCCTCTCAGACAGCCCCAATTAGGCTGGAGTTCAATAAGCAGGACAGATGGATTTCTGCTGGGCTGTGTAACCCCAATCAGGGAGCAGAAGCTGATGACAGTTAGCTCTTTACTTGCCATATATCAATGAGAAAGGAAGAAAGCTATGAAATTTCAAAAAATTATTTTCATCCAGTGATTTTCTAAAAGTTAATGTTTGAATTCAATTTTCTATTGCACTTTGATAATGAAAGTGAAATAAGATATGTATTCTTATGATCCAAGATCTTTTCTATCAGCCATTAATTGGCAGAATCTTTGAAGACTTTACCGCATTACTACTGATTGCTGCTATATTTTAACTAATTACATCTGCACAGTGCACTTTAATCAACCAGAAGACAGTGAGCTTCATGTGCCTGGTGATATCGGCCTGCAACCTGCTTACTTTTAAGACACTGGTCATGCTGGGGTACAGACGACCTCTTTTGAATCAGCTGCTGATTGTCAGAATCACCGGGGACTTTATCGCATTGCTAGTGACTGCTGCTGTAGTCAAACTAATTTCATCTTAACAGTGCACATAGATGCCCTATATAAGAGACAAGGGAAGATTAAACCTTCCCAAAACTCCAGGTGGCAAACAGAAGCAGGGGTTTTAGCATGCAGTCTGAGAGTATAGACTGTGAACAAAGCAAGAGCTAAGTGGTGACCAAGACAGGAAGCTGGAAGAAGCTGTTTACTTGCCACAGCTGTTAATCCCCCACCTCTAGCCTCTGGCTGGTCTTGGCCATCAGAATGAACCATTATATGTAAAGTTATTTCATGCATATTGATTAAGGCTAGGAGGAAATAGAGATGACTATTGAGCTTGCTATTTTATACACTGTCTGTCACTTTCATTGTTTAGTGTTTCTAACCTTTGAATGTTGTTACAGATTTGCTCCTGACATAGGTGTTCACTACTGAAACGCGGCCATGTCAAGCATAATAAAATTTACTACTTTTGGTTCACTTCCCTTTCTCCTTTATTTCCTGCATCTGCTTCTTGTGGGAATGTCCCTTTTATTTTTGTTTTTTTATTGATTAGGGATATCCTGAAAACCTTACCTGTCACAGCTCTCGAGGACTGACTTTTGTACACCCCTGCCCTAGAGGATGTGTGTAGCCCATGGCAACCTAGGGTTGCCAATGGGATGGTATTTGGCTAGTCTGGCCAGATTCTAAATGGTAGGTTGGAGGTCAGCAGACTAGAAAAATAGCCAAGGCAAAAGCTGGTTTTCTGATGAGTACTGGCAAAGTCAAGGAGGGCTGTTCCTGTAGTTATCCACCTCTTTCTGCTGCGCAACTGTCCCCATCCCCTCCCGAGGACTCTCCTGGTCTCCCCCCCCCCCACCCCCTCCCCCACCTGTTGCTGTAAGCTGCAACTTGGGCCAAGTTTGATCACTGAATCTTGCGCAGCTGTGATGAAATGAAAGTAACAAGATGTTCAGGGCCAACCTTCAGTATGTGCACACTGAAAGCAATGCCAGTCCTGCCCCCAGAGATATAGGAAGTCTGCTCTGGAAGAGGGTGGACTGTCATTGTTTTTAAGGTGTTTGTGCTGAAGTCTGGCCCTGCACATCTTTTAACTTTCATTTCATCACAGCTGATGCCAATTCAGAGGTCAGGTCTGGCTTGGGTTGTAACTTGCTGAAGCAGATGGCAGTGGGAAAGGGAGATGCTGGACTTCGGAGAAGGAGGGGAGAGGTCTTCAAAGGAGGTACTGGACATGACGGAGCTATGGGAGGGAAAATAGGGACATCTGAAGGAGATGCTGGACTTGTGGGGGTAGAGAGATTGGAGGGAGATGTGCTGGACATGATGGAGCTGTGGGAGAGAGAATAGGGGCACAGATAGCAGAGATGCTGGACTTGAGAGCAGGGGTGAGGAGGTTTCAAAGGTTATGCTGGACATGATAGAGCTGTGGGATAGATTGTGAGATGCTGGCATAGGGGTGAGGAGTGCAGAGGTTGATGGGGGACATGCTGGACATGATGAGGCCATGGAAGGGGTAATAGGAACACAAACAGATGTCTGAGACGCTGGACCACCTGAAGAGAGGGGTGTAGGCACATAGGTGTGAGATTCTGTACCTTCTGGAAATGGGGGATTAAGGAGACAGAGAAAGTATGCTGGACATGGAGGAGAATCTAGGGAGACAGAGTGTATGCTGGGTGTAAGACACTGGATGTGGGGAGATAGAAAGGGGGAAATTCTGAATCCTGGGAGGGAGATGCTGGGCACAGGGAGAAGAGATAGAAGGGGGAGTTAGTGAGAGACTGGAGAAGGAGGGAGGGATAGGGAGGGCTGAGGTGACAGAAAAGAGGGGGAAATCTGTAGGTAGATGCAGTAATAAAAGGAAGCTAGAGGACTGGTCGATAAGATGGAGAAGTGATATCCGATAGAGAAGAAGAAAAATAGGGAAGAAAGCTGTAACGAAGAGATGGATATAGCAGAGGAAGTGAAGATAGGAGGAAAGAAAAAAAATGTCAAATAGACAGGAGACTATGAAAATAGAGCTAAGAGAAGATAGAAGAAAATGGAAATCAGATCCTGGGACCAACACAATTAGAAAAATAAAATGGTCAGAAACCAAAGTTAGAAAAAATAATTTTATTGTCTATTTAGTGATTGGAATATATCAATTTTTGGAATGTATATCTGCCAGGGTTGGTGTTAAATATGGTTATGGATGAGAGAAGATATTTGGGAGGAGAACCAAAAGTCCACCATTAGGCTGCCTTCTTCAATTTCAGGCAGGCTCGGGGTGCCCAGGGCAATTGCCTGGTTGCATCCCCCTAATGTAGGCCCTATATTTGCAATCTTTATATTTTGCATAGTTCGGGGAAATGCTTCTTGAGATTTCAATTTATTTTTGGTCTACATATTTCTATTTTCATCTTGTAGTCACTTATTCTATACTTGCTTAAGATCTGTGTTCTGTATGTATGACTGAGGCCAGGCCGTGTGGTCTCCAGGCTCCAACGTCTGCACTAGTGAAGTCACTAGTTATTTTGAGGGATGGGACTGGGCAGAACATGGCCAATAGCAGGTGGCAGGTTTTCTCTTTCAAATATTTGGCAACCCTAGGGCCATTGCCCTCCCTTCTGCCTCCCCAAACAAGTGTACATTTTAATCAACTGGAGGACAGTTGACCTGCATTGTCATCATCCCGTGATCTGCTTGTTTTATTTATTTGCATTTAACTCATGCCTTTCCAGTAGATGTTCAAGGCAAGTTACATTTGGATACAGTAGTTATTTCCCTGTCCTCAGAGAGTTTACAATCTAGATTTGTACCCGAGGTAATAGTGTTGCATGGCTTACACAAGGGCTTTCATTGGTATTTGAACTCTGGCCTTTCCTGTTCTAAGCTGCTGCCCTAACTGCTAAGCTACTTCTCTACTCCACTCTTATTTTTAAGAAAGTGACACTGTTGTGGTGGAGATGACCTCTTTTTCATCAGCCACTGATTTTTGCAAGAATCTTTTGGGGCTTTTCTGCAACCGCTATTGATTGCTGCTGTGTTTGAATTCATTTCATCTACATGCTGTAATTTAATCCACTGAGGGACAGTGAGCTCTGTGCCCTTGATGAAATCATCAGTCTGCAAATTACTTAACTTTAAAACTCCAACTGTGCTGTGGCATGCCACAATATTGGGGCTCACCTTCTTGTGAGATCAAAGTGTCCTCTCCCCAAATGTAATTCATAGAAGTTTGTTTTTGTTTGGTGCAGTTATGGTTCTCTTAATGAGCTCCTAACCAACAAACACATTTCTGTTATAAAAGGGAATCTATGGTAAGAAGCATACAGGCACCTATGTTGCCTTTATCAAAACAAATGAAAGCAACAGCAAACCTCTCTGTGTTCAGTAGATTGCAATTTTGGACAGTATGAAAGTTTGGCTAAACTTATGAAATCTCTAAAAGCTGATTATATTCTTCAAATATGAATGGATTTTAAAAAAGACCATACTTGACAGGATAGATTTGGTGCAAGTGATTCTTTGAAAATCGGGTCCAACTAAAACAATCCTTTTTGTGTACAGGTGATGTTTGAGATAATAGTCGTGAAGGTTTATGCACTTTGAGTGAATACTGATATGGTGATTACTTTTAGGTCTTTATAAAATATGGACTTTTGGACTTCTTAGTAGCAGATCTTTGTTTAAGAGCTATTTACCTGTTGTTGTTTTTTGTGGGGGGGGGGAGGGGGTTACTGCATTTTTCCTCTGACAAAAATTAAGTAATGATTGTTGTCGGGGAGTAGCAGTATTCCTTTTCCATTTTGTATCTTATGAATACCAGCAATATTGGGTTTTCTATTTTTGATTATACTCACTAATTTCCCGGAGTAAAGGCTATGGCTACTAGTGAGCTTCACCACCTTGTCTCCTCCTCCAATAAAACTTTCTGTCCTCTCGATCCCATTCCCTCCTCCTGGTTACCTACTCCCTCTCTCTCTCTCCTTCCCTATCTCCTTACTCTGCTTAACTCTAGCCTCTCCTTAGGGACCTTTCGTTCCTCTTGGAAGCATGCACTGATTCGCCCTATTCTTAAGAAACCCTCCTTGGACCCCTTGGACCCTGCCAACTATCGCCCGGTCTCCAACCTCCTCTTTCTGTCTAAACTTCTCGAGAAAATCGTCTTCGCTCAGCTCTCTCATCACCTCGATTCTATCAACTTCTTGCACCCCCATCAGTCAGGCTTCCGTCCCGGTCACAGCGTCGAAACAGTCCTTCTCGCCTTCACAAACTCACTGCACGTAGCGCACGACCGTGGTGACATTTCGGTGGCGGTTGCACTTGACCTCTCTGCTGCCTTTGACTTGGTTGACCACTCTCTCCTTCTTTCTCGCTTGCGCGAGGCTGGCCTCTGTAGCACAGTTCACCGGTGGTTCCACTCTTTCCTCTCCTCTCGGTCTGGTGCAGTTCTCTCGGCCTCCCCTTCTATTTCCCCTTCCGATCCATTTCCCCTCCCTTGCGGGGTTCCCCAAGGATCTGTCTTAGCTCCACTTCTCTTTAACCTCTTCCTCACCCCCTCACTCAATTAGTACAGCAATTCGGAATCTCAGCGTTCTACTATGCGGACGACATTCTTCTCCTTCACCATACCTCACCTCTGTGCCCCGATCTCACCCCTCTTAACTCCTGCCTTGCCGCTGTCACTGATTGGATGACCCACAATTGCCTTCACCTTAATCTCGCGAAAACTACTGCAATCTGGTTCCCCCATGGTCACGCCTCCCCTTCTTTAGCCCCCTCTTTTTCAGGTACCCCTAAATCTCTGGTCTCCACATTTCGCTACCTTGGTGTGCTCTTCGACTCTGATCTCTCCTTTCGTGCTCATGTTTCTCACGTTACCAAGACTTTATTTATTTATTTATTTTATTTAACAAGTTTTATATACCGTCTTTCTACCAGTCAAGACGGTTTACAGAGAACAAAACAGTCGGTATTTTTCAACCTTTTACATGGAACAATATAGCAATGAGTATATATGTAAGTGAACATAACTAATTACAATGATCGATCGAAGACTTCTTTCTTCTTTCTTCGTCAGATTCGCTCGATTCACCCTTTCCTTTCCCCCTTTGCTCTCACAACCCTACTCCTCTCACTGGTCATGTCTCATGTCGATTTTTCCAACTCAGTACTCGCCGGCCTGCCCTCAACTCAACTAACCCGTCTGCAAAGGATCCAGAACACTGCCGCCCGGCTTCTCACCTGTTCCTCCCCTAGAGATCACATCACCCCCCTCCTTCTACGTCTCCACTGGTTACCCATGTCTTTCCGCATTCAGTTTAAATTACTCACCCTGGTTCATAAAGCATTCCACACCTCCACCCCTCAATACCTCGCAGAGCTCATTCACTTCCATACCCCCAGACATGCCCCTCGTTCCTTTCATCTCAACCGCCTCGCTCTCCCCTCTCCTTCTCTTGCCCATCTTCAGTCCACCCGTTCCTCAGCCTTCTTTTTCATAGGTCCTGCTCTGTGGAATTCCCTTCCCACTACTCTCCGCTTAGAACCTAATCATTCCACCTTCAAAGCCGAGCTAAAGACCCATCTCTTTTCCCTGGCCTTTAACCTGCCCGCCCCCCCTCCCTGACCTTCTCCTTGTCTCTCCTATACTAGCCTACCTCCTTCTCTCCTATCAAGATATTGTAATTTCCTTTTCAACTTTCCGGCCCTGAGCCTTACTGTGTGATACTTTTATGTATTGTAAACCGCTCTGACTATTCTTGAAGGGCGGTCAAGCAAATCTAATAAACATAAACATAAACATAAACATGGATACTTTCGCCTATACTGATGAACAGCTGGAGCGTTTATGTCAACGTCCTAATTTGTTTGATGAACCAGGGCAGCCTTACAAGGCGCCTTATAAGGTACCTTACTTATAAGGCACCTTACTTATAAGGCACCTTAGTTATACGGCATCTTACAAGGCACCTTATAAGGCACCTTACCTATAAGGCACCTTGTTGTTGTTAAGTGCCGTCGAGTCGGAGTCGACTCATGGCGACCCTCTGGATAGCTATCCTAAATTGTGTTCGGTCTTCAGTCAGGCGGCTCATTGTTGACAGACTGGTACCCGTAGCTGCTGTTATTGTATCGATCCATCTCATTGCTGGCCTTCCTCTTTTGCGTTGACCTTCTATCTTGCCAAGCATAATGTCTTTCTCTAATGATTTCTCTCTTCGCATGATGTGTCCAAAGTATGAAAGTCGAAGTCTTGTCATCTGAGCTTCTAAAGAAAGCTTAGGTTTGATCTCCTCTAGTACCGACTGGTTTGTTCTTCGGGCAGTCCATGGTATACACAGTATCCGCCGCCAGCACCATAATTCAAAGGCATCAATTTTCTTCCTATCTGTCTTTTTCACTGTCCAGCTTTCACATCCATATGATGTTATTGAAAATACCATGGCTTGAACAAGTCAAATCTTTGTATGGAGAGAGACTTCTCTGCTCTTGAGAATCTTATCTAGGTCTTTCATAGCCATTCTGCCAAGAGCAATACGTCGTCTGATTTCTTGACTGCTTGCTGCTTCTTTATTGATAGTTGATCCAAGTAGGTTAAAGTTGTTCACAATTTCAATTTCTTCTCCTTCAACGATGAACCTGTTGATTATGCCAGTTGTCATGATCTTTGTCTTCTTTACATTAAGGTGCAGGCCCATTTTGAGACTATGTTCTTTGATTGTGAGAAGCAAATGTTTCAGATCATCTTCACTTTCAGCCAGTAATGTGGTATCATCAGCATAGCGAAGGTTGTTGATGAGTCTTCCACCAATCCTCACACCTCTGTTGTCTTCATACAATCCTGCTTCTCTGATGATTTGTTCTGCATATAAATTAAACAGGTAGGGGGAAAGTATGCAGCTTTGCTTATTTTAAACCATTCTGTTTCTCCTTGTTCCGTTCGAACTGTTGCTTCTTGATCAATGTACAGATTGCGCAAGAGAATGATCAGGTGTTCTGGTATACCCATGCTTCTTAATGGTAAGGTGCCTTATAAGGTGCCTTGTAACGTGCGTTGGTCTAAGGCGCCTTGTAACGCGCGTTAGCTGATATGGCTTGCCATAATGATGCACCACCCACGCCTTTATATGGGCATCTGTACCATTACCGTGGAACCTAACGTGGGTGACATTACTGCAGTTTAGTAAACATACCCCATAGTGTATCTGAGATGGCATCTTGCCTTGATCTTGGATTTAGAAATGAAAGTAATTAAATCTAACATCCAAATTTGAATGCAAAAAAGCAAAGACCCCACTCAGAAGTGGTAGAATACAAATCTTCTGTTCTTAAACAAAGCTTACCCACTCCTTATTGTGAAATGAGCAGGATGATAGTTAGGAGAGCAGTCTACCTCCTTCCTGTGTGTCACTTCTCCATGACTGCTAGGTTTGTCACGTCTTATTCTTTACTGTACATTGCTTGTGGGCTGCTTTGTTACTTTTCCTCCAGTCACTTTCCTGATCCTAGCGTGTGTAGATAAGAAGAACTTTGATGGATTTGCCACTTCCATACGGAGGGCTTTTGGTTGTGTTTGAGGGTGTTTAGCCATGGAGGGTTTTTTAACTGTTGAGGTATCTTGGCCTGTGAGAGGAAGGTCTTTTTCATATTAGTAAGATAGTCTAATTTAAGACATGTGGAATTTCCACCTTATTTGTCCCCTTGTAGGATTCTTTACAGTCCACACTAATGGAGCCCATATTTCTAAGCTGGTTAAAATGGGCTGCAAGGAAGAACACAGTTCATGGCTGAATTAAAATTGTCATGTTCATTTTTAAACAGCCATTTCAACACAGCCACAACCTGCATCTCAATAGATTGGTCAGATGGAATGGATGGGCAGACTAGATAAATCATATGGTCATTATCTGCCAACATTTTTCTGCCTTTCTCTTTTCCTATTAAACTGCATGTTAACATTGGTGAGTCATATACATTACCTGCCAGTTTTAATGCTGCTTATTAAATAAGTTCCAGACAAAAAGAAAGGAAAAGAAAATGGTTGTATCACAGTGTGATAGCTGGAGACTCCCAATTAAGCCAGTCCTTACTCTAGGATAATATTAGAGCAGTATGCAGTTTAGATGAGAAAAAGATTGACTTGTAAATAAAAAGGGATCATGATGGAGGAATGCTTTCAGGGAACATAGGGACCTCAAATTATATAATTCAAGAATTTAAGCTTTCTATTTTGTACTAGAACAGCATAGAGATTGGGTCCTCCAATTATTTTTAAACATCAGGAGGTCCAGTTCCTAAACAATAAGATCCATGTTTTTCATGATGTGACTAAAGTTATATAAATGAAGCATAGAAAATCTATTAAGACCTTGGGTTTTGCAATAAGAAGCACAATTTTGGTTAAATGTTCTATGTAAATGTATTATAAAGGGACTGGTTACTAAGTCATGGTAACTGTGGGGTTACAGTGTGCCAAAACCAGTAACTGTTACCGCATGACAAATATGCAGTCACATTCAGAATCTAATACTAACGGCTTAGTGTAGGTTAGGGCAGAAACTGGACCATCCAGGAGTGGAGCGTGCACATTGCGGTTAATGCAGGTATCCTAAACATATGTTAACCAGCAATGTTGAACTTAGGGGCTTGTTTACAAAGCCGCGGTAGCGGTTCGCGATCGTTATCGGAGCCGCAGCCCCATTGATTTCAATGGGGCCGCGACTCTGATAACGATCGTGAACCGCTACCGTGGCTTTGTAAACAAGCCCCTTAGTATGGGTGCACTTACCATCACCTCAAAGGGTGGCGTTAAGTGCACTCATGGCAACTGCAACAAATGCCTTAGCACTGAGTTAGCATGGAACCTCCCGCTCCATTGCTTAGTGCAACTCTGGCACTAGCCCTGTGTCAAGTTTTGGTTCTGAATGGGCATTAAGCTACCACATTTTAGTAAACATGTCCTTTAGTTTCATATGATAAAATACATGTTTTAACCATCCCATCTGGCTAGTTTTCAAGCTACCAAGATCATTATAGGTTCATCTAGCAGTTTGCAGTCTAAAGCTCCTGACTCCTTGTAGGTATGTGTAGCTCCTTAATTTTATATAGGTTTGTCTAACAGCTATTTTCTATTATTTCCCTATTATATTATATTTCTTAGATTAATGGACTCTGATCCCTTTTTTATGGACTGGGTTGCTTAAGCATAAGTACAGTTTCCTTTGTGTTTGTTTTCTTTTGTTTTTGTTTAAATATACTTAGCTGTTCTGAATAAGACAATGTTTTTTATAATTATTATTGCAAGTTATAGAGATTCTTTTAATAAAGGACGTTAGCTGGCAATACCTATTCAGGCAAACACTGCAGTGCATTGCAATATGCGTTGCTAGGGGCCATGATAGCGCAGGACAAATCTCATGCAGTTTAACTTGTTTTAGGGTAGTGAATGAGTGGGGTAGGGGTGGAGCGTGGGTGTGGTATGCTCTGTGCAGTTAGCATGGGGTTCACACTGTGCGCTAACTGCATTAGTGCGGGATCACATAACGCCACCTCAATAGGTGAAGTTAAGTGCACCTAAGTTAATGTGCCATGCGCTAAGAGACAGGGCTCTACCCTAACTGCTGGGGAAATGCTTTCCACATCCCTGACAGTTAACGCAGTGGTGTTGTACCTAATGCGCCATAGTTTCAGCGCTGTTGGCTTGTTCGGTGCAACACGCTAATGTCCTTTAGTAAAAGGGCCCCATAAATAAGTGGAAAAAGATAAAGGTTGACATTCTTCAGCACTTATCTTGTTAACAGTACTTGCTAATCAGATAAGTCCTGTTGGCCAGGATATTCAACAGCACTATAAGGATAGTGCCACTGAATATTCTAACAGACCATCTTGGCACTGTCTGGATAGTGCTGGGTAGAAGTGGGCACAGCCAAAGAAATGTTTGGTTCATGCTCATTTGCAACAAATTCTTTCTGGTTTTCAGGCATGTTTCCACATTTGTTTAACATATTTGCTTTTTGAGGCGTACACTATAGTTTGACGTTTATTTTTTGATATACCACCATTGTCACCATCACAGTTTACAAAACTGGTAAGCTAGAACCAGCTAACAATTAAAAAAAATGACATAGTAGATACGCAGATTAAAGGCCAGTCACAGCGTTGTGGTATACCATAAGAACATAGAAACATAAGTTTGCCATACTGGATCAGACCAATGGTCCATCAAGACCAGTATCCTATTTCCAGCAGTTGCCAATCCAGGTCACAAGTACCTGGCAAGATCCCAAAAGGTAGACAGATTCAATGCTGCTTGTTCCAGAGGTAAGCAGTGGATTTTTCCTACTCCACTTTAATAATGGTTTATGGACTTTTTTCCAGGGACTTGTATATATCTATTTAAATCCAGCTAAAAACTAGCTACACTAACATCTTTCACTACAACTTCTGGTAACAAATTCCAGAGCTTAGTTACGCATTGAGGGACCATGATTAAGATATGGACATATAAGGAAGAAAGGAGGGAGATTCCAAGATGGTGGCACACAGGGTTTGATCCTCTGATGCTCCCGAGTTATGGGGAAAAGGAAAGGAAAAACAGGAAAATTGATCCCTCTTCCCTGTCAAGCTACTCTTCATTGCCTGGTATTGCTTCAGGTCCAATGGATGTGTTTCTCGAAAGTCGGGGCCAGCAACCAGTGTTCTCAGATGGGAACCTGGCATTGGTAGCTTCTGGGTTGGAGGACCTAGTGTCATCTTTGGACTTGGATGAGAACCCCTCTGGACTAGCCGACCACTGTTTTTGCGGCAGCAGCCACAGGAGAAACACCCCGCCCCCCCCCCCCCACTGTCCTATTTAGAAATCTTCATAACATTGATCCCCTGACTCTCTCCTCCACCATTTCTCCATCTCTTTCCTCCATTTTATCATCTGAGTCCGTCGACAAGGCACTATCCTCATACAATATTATACTATCCTCAGCCCTTGACATTCTTGCCCCCCACCTCACGTCCTGTAAAATGATCTACTCCCCAACCCTGGCTTTCACCCACAATCCGTTACCTATGCAGCTGCGCCCGTTCTGTCAAACGAGCCTGGTCCAAATCCCGCTCCCAGGAAGACCTTCTACACTTCAAATTCATGCTTGGCTCCTTCCAGTCAGCCTTAGCACTTACCAAACAAGATTACTACATCCACCTGACTAATTCCCTTGCCTCTGATCCTCGCCGTCTCTAACACCCTCAATTCTCTCCTCAAGGTCCCCCCGCCCTGACCCCTCCTTCTCTGCCCAAACCTTAGCCGATTACTTCCATGACAAAATCCTCAAAATTACCTTCCAGCAACATGCTTTCCGTGCCCCCTGATAGTTAGCATGGTGGTGTTTCACCTAATGTGCTATGGTTTTGAGCACTACTGTATCATTGTGTTAGGTGCAATACCATAGCGCCTCTTAGTCATCTATACTATCATAGTGACAGATTTCAAAGGAGGCTCCTCAAGTAAATTGATGCTTATCTACAAAACCCTCTATTGAAAATTGCCTTCAGTCCCTGTGGTGAAAAGGAGACAGAATTAGAACAGGCTGCCAGAGGTAGTCATCAACATTTCAGTTTTGAAATCTCTGTCTTTTTTTTCCCCTAATACTGCTCTTCAACTCTAAGGGAGAAGTTTTCTTTTTATACATTGATACTTCTGAGGCAACTCTTTAGAGTTGTTCAGTATAGTAAATAGGTATTTTCTTCTGCTAGAAATGACTTAGGGGTATGTTTACTAAAGGCTGTGCTGGTAGAGTGTGATTGCAGTACGATATTGGTGCAGAGGCCTGCGCTAAATGTTTGTGGTCATGTCCCTCTGTCTTCCATGCCTGTAGCACACTGCAATTGCATGGGACTGTGCTAACCAACATGCAGGCACATTTATTACCACCCTTTGAGGTAGACTTACATGCACCTGTGCTAATGGCTGAAGTCATGGTTAGTGTGCACCCATAAGATCCATGCTATCTGCTTTTCCATCAATGCCCACATTATACCCCTAACTCACCCTGTCCTTGTCCACTTACACTCTAACTGGTTAGCAAACAATGTTTAGATTAGCGCCACACATTAAATATCAGCAAGGAGCACTTGGCGTTTGCTGAACCCCAGTCTAGTTTACTAAAAATGCCTCTTACAGAAGGAAATCCCATATTGTGAAGCTTTTTCAGTGTTTTCCTTGGAAAAAAACATCTAGCTTTCATAAAATTATTTAAAATGGCTAATAATCTTTTTATTATTGTGAAGAAGGAGGTCAATATAAATTGGTTCTTCAACAAGGACAAAATCAGTGTAATGACCATGGGGGACCCTGAAATACTATCTATTATTGTTTACATCAGCCCATTTCCAGTCCTATTCCAGCTCTTCATCAGCCCATTTCCAGTGCCAGCCCTCCCATCACAGGCCATTTCCAGTCCTAGCCCCCCAATCACAGCCTATTTCCAGTCCTAGCCTCCCCCCACCATCACAGCCCGTTTGCAGTCCTAGTCCCCCCCCCTATCATCACAGCCCATTTGCAGTTCTAGCCCCCCATCACAGCCCATTTCCAGTCCAAGACCCCCCCAACCATCAAAGCCCATTTGCAGTCCTAGCCCCCCTAATCACAGCCTATTTCCAGTCCAAGTTCCCCCTCCCCCCACCATAGCCCAATTCCAGTCCAGGTCCCCCCCCCCATAGCCCATTTCGTCCAGGTACACCCCCCTCCCCATAGCCCAATTCCAGTCCAGATCCCCCCCATAGCCTATTTCCAGTCCAGGTTCCACCCTCCCCCCCCCCCATAGCCCAATTCCAGTCTAGGTTTCCCCCTATAGCCCAATTCCAGTCCAGTCAAAAAACGTGGACAGCAAAGGAAGGATGTTCTTTATTGGTCAATAAAAGCCTATGGCCCGACACAGGCCGAGTTTCGTTGCCTTCTTCAGGGGCAGGCTACATTAAAAACAGATTCTGCCAAAAAACGGAATCAGTGAAAACAGGGATAAAAAATAAAATGTTCCCTGTAAATATGACATTTCTTGTTCCAAACTGTGTCATTAGTCAAATACCGGCAGAATCCGACTATGAAAGAAGTGTGAAAGAAGACCACAAACTGCAATGTGGAATGCAGTACTGTTCTTGAAAACTTGCTTTTGCATGAGAAAATGCAGTCAGTATTTTCCTACAGAGGAAGTACTACGTTATCAAATAATATTGAGTTGGGCAAGCTATACGTGGCAGCAGCGCATAGCCTGCCCATCGACCCCCATAACCGGATTTTCGCTTCCGCATTGACGGAAGTGAAAATTTGGGTTAGTCTGGATGCTCCGGCAGCCGCAAACGCTATGTGGGTTACAGCGATTTTCGATGCTACCCACATAGCCTCTGCATCTTAAAGATAGGCAAGAAAAAAAACCTTGTCTATCTTTAAGACACAGAGGGCTATGTAGGTAGCATCGAAAATCGCTGTAACCCATGTAGCCCTTCCTCCGGATAGCATTTGGGCGTATTAGGGACTTAACCGGGATTTTTGAAAGGCACTACCCATGCCCTTCGAAAATCCCAGATAAGGCCTTTACACGGGTAACGAAGGAAGTTACATGTGTAAAGGCCTTTGAATATTGGGCCCTATACTTGTATGTAAGTTACTACTACTACTACTTCTCATTTATATAGCGCTACAAGGCATACGCAGCGCTGTACAGAGACA
Organism: Ichthyophis bannanicus; assembly: GCA_033557465.1. NCBI lineage: Eukaryota > Metazoa > Chordata > Amphibia > Gymnophiona > Ichthyophiidae > Ichthyophis > Ichthyophis bannanicus. Next base: position 643,371,337 of record CM066034.1, on the reverse strand, counting down.
TGTAAAAGAGAGTCCCTGCTCATAAGAGCTTATAGTCTAATCAAGACAGACAACATAACAAGTGGGAACTAGGATATATTCAGAGGAATGGTAAGGAAACACCTTATATCGCAATACCATATCATTAGAAAACAATAACTCGTTTTCAAATGTCTTGATCATATTGAGGCCCTTATTTTAGAACCATTCACACATTTTGACCTTATTTGACAGCTTGAACACTAGTGGTAGTGCTGCGATACTAGCACTAGGAGTCGTGGGTGCCATTTTGAACCTGGGATTTTGAACAAATGAGGATCACTCCTGCTCCCCACTAGGCACCAGGAACTGAAAGAGAAGGTTTTAACCTTCTAAAGTTAGTCCAAGAATGTATTAAGTTCATCCAATAAAAAGATATTACCTTATTTTCCTTTTTTTGTTTCTCTTTTCTTTTTTTTTCTATCTAAAATGTGCCTTCACATACAGTATTAAGGTCTGGGGTATTTTCATAATCCAGAGATGTAAAGGCACATTTTACAAGATGTCCCAGTGCAATCTGGGATATTCAAGCTAGAATGTCCAAGAAAAAAAGCAGGTGTGTCCTAGTTCATTTACGATTTCACATACGTGGACATGCTCGATATGAACATCTGTTGGGCCATCTACATAGACATCCCCAGAATAATATTCTAGCCTGGGGCCATTTTATGAATAGCCTAATAGAGTAGTGAGCTAGGACCCGGCAAGCCAGGACTTGAATCCCACTGCTGCTATCATTGTGATTGTGGAGGATACTGCAGATGGTGGAGTACCATCTTCGCTATACTCTCCAGATGTTTTATGGCCAAAATGAGCATGTTTCCAATGCTTAATTGTGCCTGGAGCGGGGCTAAATTTGGACGGGGTTGCAGCTGTCCCCAACATTTCTGAAATCCAGTGGGGACATCTAAGTACATTGTATCGCCCCAGACATGCCTCCTGCCTACTTGGCCATCCTCACAGAGACATCTTTAAAGGCCATTTCTAAAATAGTTCCAGAGACATCTCCATGATTTGGATATCTATATGCACGTTTTCAGAAGTCCAAATCATGACTAAAGCTTTTCCCTAAGGATCAAGAAAATTCAGAATCAGTCAATCCAACTAATTCAAGATATGTAGATCTTTGTGGTTATACAGCATGCTTTAAAAATATGCTTCAAATCTATTAGTATAGAACAAGGGATTAAAACATTATTTCATTTACAGCACAGTTTTCAAAATTGTGTGTTGTGACCAAAAATAAGATTGCAAAACCTTGAGCAGGGATTGTGAGTGCCTCACATGACAGTGGGAGCAGTACTGTCATTAACAGTGAGAATCAGTGTAGAACCTGTCAACCATTATGTGCTTAGAGGCCTTGCAGCAATTCTATTACTCATGTAGGTTCTCATAGTAACAGGAAGGTCATACAAGAGGAGGGGATGAATTGACTGGAAAGTCTGTGAACATGTGCTGGTTCATAGGCCCCTTAGTAACTTTCACTGTTACTGCCACTATTTTTGCTACTTGCAAATTACAATTGGGCCCATGACCAGCCATAAGGTGAGATGGAGAAGAGTAGGGATGAGTGCACTTGTGAAAGGCGAAGCACAGGCTAGTGGAGATTGCTGCTGCTTCTTTCTCTTCGCTCACTGCTGGTACTTCCTTAAAGAAAAATATTGATCATATCATTGACCTGCCTTCTCATCCTACTAATTACTAGCTATTATATGCCCAAAGAAAAATACTGCTGCTGGTCCTGGCAGGGAATGATATTGGAAACTGAGATTGATTGAAGAAAGGATTTGAGAGTAAGTTGTAAGTAGGGATGTGCAGGCTAAAAAACTGAATTTTATTTTCTTTATTTTTTGCTATGTGGATAGGAGGGGATTTATTTTTGATGGTAAGGAGGATAGCAAAGCACTTACTGAGGCTATAAGAGGCAGACTTGAGAGAAAGGATGGAAGGAATGAGGTGAGGCTGAAAGTTATGACAGAGGTTATGGGATGGGAGTTGAAAGAAAGGAGATTGGATGGAATCAGATAGAGGGAACAATAAAAGAAGGAGTGGAATGAGAAAGAGGGGCTGAACTGGGGGAGGGAGAGGAAATGACAGAGAACTGACTGGGAGTTGTAAGAGGAGATTGAGATGCAAGAAATAACTTCAAAAGGAAGCAATGTGAGAGAAGAGTTGAACTGGGTTATAAAGAGGATCAGCTTGGACAAAAGTGAAGCTAAGGGATGGAAGAAGGGATCAATTGGTTGAGGAAGCTGAGAAAAGGGATCAACTGGAAGAGTAAGTTTGAGATGAGGCCACTTGGAGGAAAGAGGTTAAGAGGAGAGATCAGTAAGATGGGGGTGATGTGCTCAGTTCTTGGGGTGTCTGTAATGATGCGTGCTTCAGTATTTTGCACCATTTGGAGTGGGTGTAAGGTCTGATGAGGGAGGCCTTGATATAACGAGTTTCCGTAATCAAGCAGAGGTGTGATGAGTGCTTGGCAAACTGTGTGGAAGTGGTCCTGGTGGAGTAGTGGCTTGATTTTTCTTATAGTCCTCAAATGTTGATAGGCATTGTTTGCAGTTTTGCTGATGTGAAATTTCATGTTCAGAGCTCGGTCCATTGTGATGCCCAGGTACTTAACTTCATCTTTGACTACTATGAGTTTGCCTAGTATGCTGATAGTTTGTGGTGGATTGAAGGTAGGGTTCCTGGTGATGAACATTGCCTCAGTTTTATCGTAGTTGACTGTCAGGTTATTGGCTGTGAGCCAGGTATTCATGTCTTCAAGGCATCTGGTCATTGTTGTGCTGTTAAGTGCTAGTAGGTTGATTGGGGCATACACCATGATGTCGTCAGCATAGAGATGATAGTGGAGTTTGTGGCGTTTGATGATATTGCATATGGGTTGGATGTAAATATTGAAGAGCATTGATGACAGAGCTGAGCCTTGTGGTATTCCTTGCATGACAGGGAACTGCAATGATTTCTTTTGGGCGCATTTGACTTGTTGTGTTCGATCTTTCAAGTAGGAAGTAAACCACTTCAGGATATTCTTGCGTAGTCCTATCTGTTGCAGGTGTTGTAGTAACCTGGCATGGGACACTGTGTCAAAGGCTGCCAAGATGTCCATGAATATTAGCAGGAATCCATTCTTTATGTTATCTATGCCTCTTAGGAGATTGTCAAAAAGAGAAGTGAGTAGTGTTTCCACACTGTGCTGGGGTTTAAAGCCATGCTGACAGATGTCCCGTGGGGCATTCATGTCAATATGGTTCTGAAGTTGCCATTGCACTGTCTTTTCGACGATTTTCACAAGGTATGGTAGACTGGAGATGGGGCGGTATGATTTTGGTTCAGAGGGGCTTAGATTGTTACTTTTAACCAAAGACCCAAACTTCACCCCACTTACGCACCTCAACTTAGGAGCCATACAAATACAAATTCAACCACACATAAAATACCTAGGAGTCATCATAGACCAAGCACTCACACTCAAACAACAGATCAAAAAAACTACCGGAATAATATTCCACAAGGCTAAAACAGTACAACGCCTAAGGCCCCTTATTGACTCACAGGACTTCAGGACAGTTATGCAAGCTATGACGCTCCCCCACCTGGACTACTGCAATATAATTTACCACGGACTGCCCACAACCCACACCAACCCACTACGAACAGCCTTAAATATTACAGCAAGAATTATCCAGAAAGCAAAAAAACAAGATCACATCACCCCAGTCCTGAGAGAACTGCACATACTCCCTCTCGAAGCAAGAATCAAATACAAATCTGCCCTACTTATCCACAAAGCCCTCTACCAAACTCAGACTTCCCAGCTCCACACTCTGTTGCCCCAACCTACCCACAACAGAACAACCAGACAAACCACCAACAACATCCTCACCATTCCCCACAAACAAACTAAATACAATCAACGGACCTGCAACAGAGCCTTCGAAATGTACGCACCATCCCTCTGGAACTCTCTACCAAGTCAAATCAGAAACAACAGAGATCCCTCAACATTCAGGAAACAACTAAAAACCATCCTGTTCCAGAAATACCTCGGACCAGAAACAAACATCCATCACTAAATACTCCTCCAGACCTCATAACATACCCTCAGATCTATCTACTAAGAGTCTCATATCCACTGTTTGTCCTTAATGTTTGTTCAGATCATTAATGTTGGCCCCCTGGTGACAGACCCCCCCACCCTAGAATTGATCACTGTCCCCCACCCTTCAATGTTAAGCCACTTTTGACCCAGTAAAAAGCGGGATATAAATACAGTTAATTAAATTAAATAAATACAATAAAATAAGTATCGGTCGTATCATGGCGTGTTTCAGGGATTGCGGCATGTGTCCTTGTTGGAGTGATTCTTTGACGATTTTGTGAATGTGATGGGAGAGCTGGCTTCTTGTGGCTTTGAGCCATGCTACTGGGCATGGGTCTGACGGTGAGGTTGTTTTGTTGAGTCCATTTAATATGTCCTCTACTTGATGTGTTGATGGTATGCTGAAGTCCTCCCAAGTTTGATGTTGTTCTTTCATTTCATGGTCATCTGTCTGTGATGTGATGGAGCATGTTTGGATGGTGTTTTTCGATTTCATGTAGTCCGCAAATTCCTGTGGGTCAAGATGGTGGGTACAATGCTGCGTGGTGTCCTTAGTGAGCTTTTGGACAATGCTAAAGAGTTCTCTTGGTCTGTTGACAGATTTCATGATTAGGTTGGTATGGTGCTGTTGCTTATGCTCATTTATCAGGTTGTTATATTCCAGTTGCTTGGCTCTGTATTGAGTCAGAGAGTTATGCAACGTGTTCCACCTCCATTTTCTCTCCAGTCTTCAGAGAGTGTGCTTTGCATCTCTGATATCACTGAGTACCAGGGGGCGTTGGACCTCCTGCATGCTTGTGGTTCTGTACTCGTAGGGGCTGATGCTGCATTAGATATTATGGAGTTCCATTTCTCTGTGCTTAGGTCAAGGGTGTCGCATTCCTGCTGGAGTTGTGGATGATTTTGTCTATGAATGAGTCTTTGTTGAAGGCTCTGAAACGTCTGGCTATGCTCTCATCTTCCTTGTGTTGGGTAGGGTTTTTCAGGGTTAAGGTGAAGTCAATTGCATGATGATCTGACCAAGGGACAGGCGAGATTGTTGGTGTTGTGGCCTTGCCCTGTTCCACCAAGTGCATTGGAATAAAGACCATATCCAGAGTTGTACCATGCTGGTGCGTTGGGGCATTGATTGTCTGGCAATATTTTAGTGGCTCCATGGCTTATAGGAATGCTGTGGCTTCCTTGGTGGGTGTGGAGGTCAGGTTGTAGTCTCCTAGTACAATGAGTGGTTTGTGTTTTCTGTTGTGTGCACATATTGCTTCAAGTACCGTCGAGAGATGTTCAGTTGTGGTTCCAGGAGGCCTGTAGGTGAGTGAGACGCTTAGGTACTTGTTAGCTATGGTGAATGTGTTGGATTCAATCGTATTAGTGGTGGAGATTGTTTTAAATCTGTATTCCTTTCTGGCCAGTATTAGCACACCTCCTCCTCTTTTTTGTGCTCTAATGCAGTTGAATGCTGAGTAGCCTGTTGGGGTTACTTGATTTAGTATTATCTGGTCTGAGTCATCTAGCCAGGTCTCTGTGATGCAGATTATATCCATTTTTTTGTCGAGGATGAGGTCGGGGATAGTATTCGGTTTATTCCTGATTGAGCTGGTTTTTATTAAAGCACACCTGATGTTGGCAGCTATTATTGGGTTAGTGTGTACACTGTTTGTGAGATGAGTGAGTGTAGTACATGTGGTATTATGCAGTTTGTGAACTGCAGGCTTGGTATGCTGGTGTTCTTTAGAGAGGGATGAGCCTGGTGTCCATACAGTTGGGTGGTATGTAGAAGGAGCAAAGGGATTTGCTCGTTGGGTCTGATGCCCTGTGTGCAGGGTGTGAAGATGTGGAGGAGTGTAAGGTAGGCAATGAGGTAGTGGGGAGTGGAGTGCATTTTTGCAATTTACTGACCTGGTTTCGGCTTGAATTGTGGCTCAGTGGTGGTATGTGTCTGATCCTTCTCTTGTATCTCTAAACTTGCCCGCTCTCTTTGTTCGGTTTCTCCTCCTTTCATGTGGCTCTAATCTGGTGATGGGGTCTATACATTATGCAGTATGTCATTTACAAGCAGTGAGGTAGCAAACAAGCAATAAGGTAGCAATAGGGTCAAGAGGCTATGCAGCATACTCTATCTTTAAAGCAATGAGGTATTAGTGAAGTAGCAAAGAGTTAGTAGTGGAATCTATAGGTTATGTAGCATATGTTACCTACAGCAGGCTGTGCAGCACATGTTATTTACAGCAGGCTATGCAGTATATGTTATCTACAACACATGTTATCTACAGCAGGCTTTGCTGCATATGTTATCGCAGCATATTTTATATTTACAACAGGGTTGTTGCGTCCAATGGAGGGTCTATTGCTGCGATCGCTGATGGCAGGTGGAAATAACACTGAGAGGAGGTGGAGGAGGTCTTGCGGCGTGTATTCTAACCCGCTCCCAGGCCCTCGCCTAAGGGCCACGCCAAAGGGCTCTCTGGCAAGGCCCTCAGGTGCGGGACCGCCAGGCTCCTTTTAAATGTGCTCGCAACTGCCCCGTTTGGACAGAGCACGCTGCTGGGCTGCATCCAGTTCCGGCAGCTCGATCCCGCACGATCGGGAGAGCTGTGGCTGGGCCAGATGGAGGAGAAGGCTGTAGGCTTCTGCGCCCGATGGCACTCCTTTTAAATATGATCACTGTTGCCCCGATTGGACAGAGCACGTTGCTGGGCTGCGTCCGGTTCCAGCGGCTTGATCCTGCACGATCAGGAGAGCTGTGGTTGAGCCGAATGGAGGAGAAGGCTGCAGGTTTCTGCGCCCGATGGCGCTCCTTTTAAATGTCCTCGCTGCTGCCCCAATTGGACAGAGCACACTGCTGGGCTGCATCCGGTTCCGGCGGCTCGATCCCACATGATCGGGAGAGCTGTGGCTGGGCCGGATGGAGGAGAAGGCTGCAGGCTTCTGCGCCCGATGGCGCTCCTTTTAAATATGCTCGCTGCTGCCCCGATTGGACAGAGCACGCTGCTGGGCTGCATCCGGTTCTGGCGGCTCGATCTCGCACGATCGGGAGAGCTGTGGCTGGGCCGGATGGAGCAGATCACCCCCGTCTTACAGCAACTGCACTGGCTCCCAATGATGACCAGAGCAAAATTTAAAACAATCCTGATCATCTTTAAAATCATCCACCATCTCTCGGCAGATGCACTCCAACATATCATAATAAGGGATATCAGCAATAGACCAAGAAGGACCAGTAATGACAATATGATCGGTACACCTGCAGGATATCACAAGACTAACCAAACAACTTCAAGAAGAGCTCCTTCACTACTGGCGCCCACACTTTGGAACTCCCTCCCAACGAGCTTGAGGGCATTAAATGACATCATCGACTTCCGCAAGACCCTTAAAACCCTGCTATTTACAGAAAACTATGAGCACGATAATGCAACTTCCTCCACCAACTAGATACCCACTCATCCCAACTAGACACACAAATTAATTGTATAATGTTATTAGATACCCTCACAGTAAATGTAACCCTCCAATTGTGATGTCTAAATGTTGTTAAATACCCTCATGTTAAATATAACCCTCCAATTGTGATGTGACCACTTTGATTTATTTATTTATTTATTTATTTATTTATTTAACAGTTATTTATATACCGCTCTTTCCCTTGTTTCAAGTGCGGTTTACATGTAACAGTAGGTTAATTGGTATGAGATATACCAGGACATTTTACATAGAACAGATAATTATAAATTACAAGGAAAATTGTAACATTACAAGTATAACATATTAGAACATATATACATTGCTAGTTAAATTATTAATCATCATGTAAATGAGTGTGTAGTATGGTTAAATTAGTGTATTAGTGTCGTTTATTTTTGAAAATAGGGTATATAATATTAAAAATAAATGTTAGCCTGTATCCCTTTGAGAATTCTGTTTTGGGAGTGTATTATAGTGTAATGTAAATAAGTGAGTTTTTAATTTTTTTTTAAATTCTTTTATGTCAGACAGTAGGCGAATGTTGTCAGGTAAATTGTTCCAGAGTATTGGAGCAGAGTGTGAGAAAGCTCTCTTATTGGTTTGTTTTCTGGCTTTTGTAAAATCTTTTGGTATTGTTAAAGTATTTATGTTTCTGCTCCTTTGAGATCGTTTATCAATGGCAATGTTAATCAGTGTATTTAGTGCAGATGGTGCAAGTTTATTTATAAGTTTAAATGTAGTGACAAGAATTTTATATTTGATTCGGGAGTAAATTGGTAGCCAATGAAGTTCAGCTAAAATTGGTGTAATATGTTCAAGTGGGCTTATATTCATAATCGTTCTAGCAGCTAAGTTCTGAGTTATTTGTATCTTTTTAATATTTTGTTTCGAAATACCATTAAGTATTGTATTTGCAAAATCGAAATGTGGGGTAATAATAGCATGAATTATGTTAATAAAATCTTGTAGAAGAATCAAAGGTCTTAGTTGTTTTAGTGTTTTGAGTTTGTAATGTATATTTTTAGTTAAATATTTTATATGTGAATCCATATTTAGATTATTGTCAAGTATCACACCTAAATATTTTACTTCTTTTTTTATATTAATTTCATGAGTATCTAGTGTAATCGTGTTTGGGGGTATATGTTTGATTTTTAGTGATAAATAAAATATCTGTTTTAGTAAAGTTGATAAGTAGATTTTGTTCTTTGAGCCACTCAGTTAGTTCATTAAAACATTCTGTTATTTTTTGGAGAGGTGGGTGTGGGATTTCAAATGGGAGGTAGAACATTATATCATCGGCGTAAATATGATAAAAGACATTGTGGCGTTTAAAGATGTTACAAACTGGTTGTAAGTAAATGTTAAATAATAGTGCAGATAAAGCAGATCCCTGCGGAAGACCTTGAGTTTGTTTGAAGGTGTTAGATATTTGGGTGTGGATTCTTACATTTTGGGTTCTGTTTGATAGATAGGATTTGAACCAATTATAAACAGTAGATATACCAATTTTTTGAAGTCTGTTTAACATTGTTAAGTGATCAACACTGTCAAAGGCAGCTGATATGTCAAGGAAAACAAGAATAAAGGCTTGTTTAGTATTATCAATACCTCTTAATATTGTGTCATAAAGGATCGTTAGTAAGGTTTCTACTCCATGGAAGGGTCTAAAGCCATATTGATGTTCATCAAGAATGTTTAATGTGTCAATAAAATCTTGTAGTTGAATTTGTACAATTTTTTCAATAAGTTTAGCCATAAAAGGAATACTTGATATAGGTCTGTAAGATTTTGGGGATAGTTTATCTAATGTGTTATTTTTAAGTATAGGACGTATTTGAACATGTTTGAGGGATGGTGGTAAATAGCCTTTTTGCAAGGATAGATTCACTAAAGGTAGAATGAAAGAAGAGAGTATTGGGAAAGTCTTCTTTATCCAATCAACTGGGCATGGATCAAGGTATGAAGTTGTTGTATTAATGTTAGTTATTGTAGTTTTGAGAGTAGTTTTTGATATTAAGTTGAAGTTGGTCCAGTTATCAACTGTAGTCTGCTTTAATTGTGTTTTAATTTGTGGTTGAGTAATATTTGATGGTGTTATTTGTAGGTTTGTTTTGTTGCTATAGTATTGAGCTAATTCTTGTGGGGAGATATCTATTGATATTTCATCATTATTTAGTGTTTTGTTTGTTAATTTCTGTACTATACAGAATAGTTCTCTTGGTCGATTAGTGGCTCTTGATATTATATTAGAATAATAATTTTGCTTGGAGTTGTTTATTGTTTGTTTATAAATTTGTAGTGTTTTAGTGTAATTCTCATGATTTATTAATGATTTTGATTGTCTCCATTTCCTTTCCTCTTTTCTTAGTTGTCTTTTTAATGTTTTGATAGATGTATTAAACCATGGAGTATGTCTTTTTTCAATTTTATTGTTTATATTTTGGTTTGATTGATTTGGATTATTTTCTGCTGCTTTGGAGATTATATGGTTCCAGTTTTTGATAGATTCTTCGAGATTTGTGGGTGTTTGTGTAAGGTGTGGTATTATTTGATCTAAAAATTCCTCTTCATTGAATTTTCTGAATCTTTTAGTTTGAGGAGGTTGTGGTTTTTTAGTATGATTGTTGTATGTGAAGGTTATATTGAATTTTAAAAGATAGTGGTCAGACCAGGGGACTGGAATGTTTGAGAGGGATTCAGAGTTATATAGGTTGTATATAGAGTTTGGTAGGAAGACCATATCAAGTGTTTTTCCTTTATTGTGTGTTTGTTCAGTTATTATTTGGTGAAAATCCAAATTATTTATCATTTCTAAGAAGTGATTAGAATGATTATTGGGTGTTGATGGAAGGTTAAAGTCTCCCATAAGTATTACAGGATTTGTGTCTGTGGATGATGCTAATAATTCAATTAAGTTGTAAATTTTATCTATGTAGTATTCTGGTGGTCGATATATTAGTGATATATTTATGTTTTTAATTTTTATGGTGAGTATGTCAACATTGTCTATATTATTAGATGATATTAATTTTGCATTGAGGTTTTTCTTTAATATTATAAGTACTCCTCCTCCTTTTTTTTGTATTCTGTGAGTATGGAAGATCTCATATTCAGGTGTCTTTAGTTGGTTTAAGAATACTGAATCAGTATCTTTGAGCCAGATTGAAGGATAAGGTGGTATACAGATCTGTCTAAATAAATAAATGAAAGGACATTCAGTGGGAAATAGGGATGTGCAGTTTTTGTTTTTTTCATTTTATCTCACTTTGTTTTTCAGGGCAGCTGAAACTGCTGCCCAAACAAGAAAAAAGGCTGAAAGGTTGCTAAAGATTTCAAGGCAGGGGGGCTAATTGAAGCTTTTATTTTCTTAGACATGGTTTCATAAAATTTCTGATTGGATCACTAACTGGACAAGCATGAACCAGAGTAGGCTTGGAAATTGTCTATGATAGTATAATAATAACTAGGAAAGTCACACAAGAATTCGGGATTGTAAGTCCAAGAATTCAACAGAATGGCTAGGAACATGACATAGAAAACGTGTTTGGAGTAAATCTCTTGGAGTCAGGAGATGCACAAGAAGGGTTTTCCACAGAGCTCAAACCAGATGGCATTTTTAGGTCAGTCAGAAATAGGAACAGCAAGGCCGCGGGCCCCGTCCGCGTGGCCGCTCCTAACCGGGGGGGTGGCGGGCCGTTCGCCCCCCCCCCCTCGGTTGCGGCGGCGGCGCGCGGCTCGATGGTGCCCGCGCGGCCGGGCGCCTCATTGGCTCCCCGCGGCGTTTAAAACGCCCGGGAGCCAATGAGGAGGCTAGGACCCGGCGGCGGGGGGGGGTGAGTGGCGCGGAGACCCAGCTCTGCATCGGCAGTTGCTGGGTCGGGGCTGGAGGCTCCAGACGCCCGCCCGCCCACCCTGCCTGGGAGAGGCTTTGGGTGGGGGGGGTTTTGGGTTGTTGCAGCTGGAAGGGGGGGCTTTGGCGGGATCCCGGAGGTTTCCGGGGTCCGGAGCCGGTGGCAAGCATGAGGGCGGGGGTGGGGTACCCCCGACCCGGTTAACCCCTCAGGCTTTTGCTAATAGCATGGCGAAGCCGGAAGAGGGAGGGCGTGGAAAATGTCGGGCCTGTGCCCGGGGGAAGCGGATGCGGCGTCACCTTGCTACTAACACGGCGGGTGAGAGCTCGCTCTGCTTGGGGGGGGGGTGGGAGTTAAAATGTGTTGATGTTGTATTATGTGTGTTTAAAAGGTTATTAAAGCTGCGACCAGTTTAAGTCCCAAATGGTTGTCATGTGTTTGTTTTGAATTAATCTGTCGGGGAAAGGAAAGTGGGGGTGGGGCCTGGGGGGGGGGGGAGGGGGGGGCGAGAGGCGACATGCCGCCTTACCCGGTTACTAAGCCTACCAGAAATACAAGACACAGTTAATCCTTTCCAGGCCGAGCCCAAAACTCTTGGGATCCAAACTTCTGACTAAATATTCCTATCAAATGGTATATAATACATGACCATAGCAGAAGGAAAATCACTATTAGAACATATTGAATAAGACGGGTACAATTTTCCTGAAATATGCAAAAATTAACCCGGCTGCAGAATGTGGATTAAAAATTTAAAGTAGGCCTTAAAAGGGTTAAGAATAAGCTGGCTAGAGTCAGGTCCCCAGGAGGCAGAATAACTCCCCTTGGAAGACAGGTGCGTTTTAACCCAAGGGTCAATATGCTCAAGGCCAGTGCCTGATAACTAGAAAGAAAAAAACCAAGTTTTTAAAATGCTCTATGTTGCTTTAATGTACATTCCTACTAATTGCAACTTTTACTTTCTTAGGTATGATTTAATTGAATTTTTGAAATAGATCACTAATTAGACAGATACACTAGGATCTGGAATAGACTTTGAAAATATCTAGGATAGTATAATAGTAACTGGGAATTTCACAAATGGATTCAAAATTGTAAGTCTAGGAATTCAACAAGGAAACAATTTTAGCAAGAGATGCAGGATACTTTCCCCAGAACTCACAGGGATAGGAACATAGTGCATGGAAATTCTTTGAAGTAGGACTTTAGAGTAGGTTTCAATAAAAAGGTTTTCCATAGAGCTCAAGACCAGATAGGAAAGCTTTGGGCCAATCAGGTAACAGGAACTAAGATTCCTAGAAATACAAGACACAGCTAAGAATAGGATGGCTAGAGCCAGATCCTTAGGAGGTAGAACAGTTTATTCAAAAAGACTGGGTCACTGGTTCAAGACCAATTCCTGACAGCTATTAACACTAGAAATAAAACAAGCTAGAAGTTGTTCCATTACTACAGAGTTAACGTCATGGTTTTTTTTTTTTTCATTTGGTGCAGAGTGCTGGCCTGCTGTTTTTTGTTTTTTTTTAATTCTACAGCACCAATATCCTGAATACTCGTACAATGGTGGGACCTAAAAGTCAACTGTGTTGCATGAGGAGGCATTGATACCATGGGAATAAGTGATAGAGGGTGAATGATTGAAGTCAGAAAGACTAGGGGAGGCTAAGGACTGTGAAAAGGGTCCCATAGAGACAAAGGTTTGGAATATGTGAGATGATCAAATAAATCTGCATCAATAAAGACAGGATGCAGCACCAGTCCATTGAGGTAGAGAGCCCAGCTAGCCAGTGTGTGTATGGATGGAAAGCCAGTGCTTATGGCTGCAGGACTGCATGGAACTTTGTTGTGTGCTGATGGCAGTCAGGGAGATTATACAAAATGAGTTTTCTTATGAATGACATGTACTCCACAATAGTAATGAAACAATCAGCCATGTTCTGTCTGTAAAAGCCAAACATTGTACAAATAAGAAAATAATGAAGATGCTGACTCTGTAAATTAGAAGAGTGAAAGATCACTTACCAAAAAAATCTCAATAAGTACTTTCTGGGTATATTATTTTTTAGCTTTATAAACAATATATATATAAAATCTTTTATGCAACAGGAAATAATTTGTTCCTTTCCACCTATGATTTTCTGGGTTAAAATCGTGTATTGTTTTCTGAGAGTTCTCTCATGAGGATGAGGAACTTGTGGGAATCATCAACTCAAATATGGTTCATTTTCAGTAAATCGTTATTTTAAATTATTTTAATGAGCTCCTGAGGGTTGATTATTTTCTATGGAGAAATTGTATATGACAGTTAATAGAAATGAAACACAGTTATAATTCCAAATAGGAAAGTGGTCTCTAAACCAAATTAATTTCTTTAGTCTCAGTAGTGGAAGAGGTATCAACGGATATAAAAGTTAATTAAAATTTATTTTTTGAGGAAGCCAGAAAATAATGTGTTTACTTAATTTAAAAGGCATAGTTCTGAATGACTTGTGAATTTAATTCCATTATGTACTTTGGTTTCTGGTGAGAACATTGTATGTATGAGGAGGTGTGACTGAATTTGAATGAAAGTGAAAAGAATTTTTATTTTGTTTAACCAGACTAAAATGCGTAGCAGTGGAGAAGAAAAAAATGAATAAGACTGATGGTTAAAATCCTGTTACAATGCACTAAGATCAGAGACGCGATAGAGATAATTTTATAAGGAGCTGTAAATGCAAGTATTTTAGTCATTTACACATGGAAGCAGACCCTTACATAAATAAATGACCTCTCATAAAATACCGACTACTTTGAAAGCACACGTGCAGGTTTTATGGCTTTCACTTGACTTTATAAACTAGGCATAAAATAGCAACATGAAAATGCACATTAACTAGGTATGATTTCATAAAAGTATCCTCCATGTGTATTTTTAGGAATCAAGTACACACCTAACTAGGGGTTATTTAAAACATGAACGTGTATGTGTGGTCACATACATGCATTAATGATGTTAAAAAGCAACGACCAGTGTAAAAGTACGCACATTGCTTTGCAGTAAGTACTATATTGGTGGGCATGCACATGGGAGGAATTTGATGGCAGATGGACAGAACATACAAATATGTGTGTATTAAAGTAGAGAGGAAGTCCATCCCAGTAAGTTAATACAAGAACAGGAAGGAACTACCTTTGGTAGGATGCTAAAAACATTCATATTTCCAGGCTAGTTGCTATGGGAGTGGTTTTAAAGGAGTGAGGATATAGGCAATGCACAGAGCAACTGGTATGTACATTGTTCTGTTTTTTAAATATTTTTATCTTCTGTTTTATGCAATTGTGAATGTTATTTTGTTAGTGGTATTCAAGAACTTGTAAATAAATAAACAACAATAAAAATATACTATAATTTATTTAAGGTAAAATTTCTGCCATTTATGCTATTATTTTATAAAGACAATAGGCGCTTGATGTTTTTTTAAATTGGCTTGAATTAGGTGCCCCCTTATAAAATTATCCTCCACAAGCCTGGATTTTGCAAAAGTTCTATAGGTAGAAAAGTGCAAATGACAATGGGTTATACAAAAGTAAACTCTTTCAGACAAACCAACAAAAATTAATACTTTTGTAATATCTGCCATTTTCTTTACTATAGCCCCGCTCTCCACCTTGCCGGAATTCTGCCTTTGTTCCCCACTGCACACACAGAGATTGCAGGACTACAAAAAGGGGGCTGCTACTTCTGGAGTGAGATCCGCAATTGTAAGTATTTACTTCTGGGAATTTTTTCTAAATCTTGGGCAAAAGGGAATTCTTTAGATTAAAGCTGATTAATCTGTATAAATTAGAATACAATGCATTTGTTAAATCAGTCATGGACTAGCATCAGCAAAGAGCTTTTAGTTAAATTGAAAACTCAACAGGTAGCTTCCAGTTTAAGTTTAAAACCCAGCAGAGCGCTGTCAGTTTAAATTTAAAACCTAAAAGAGGGCTGTCAGTTTAAAATCATAACACAGCAGAGAACTTTCTGGTTAAATTTAAAACCCATCAGAGAGCTTTTAGTTTAAATTTAATATTCAGTCAGGGCCTAGTACTAGCAAAGAGCTTTCAGTTTAAATTTAAAACTCAGCAGAGAGCTTCTAGTTTAAATTCAATTTTCAGTCAGGGCCTAGTATCAGCAAAGAGCTTTAACTTAAATCAACTCAGAGTATAACTTGGCATAAAAGGGAAAACAGGGTCAGTATTCTTTGAGCAATAAATTGTTTCTAGAGACCTTTACAAAGAGGCCTTCTAGACAGGGGGCAAGAGAACTGTGAAATTGTTTTAAATAGGTGTTAAAGTCGAGAGACAGATAAAAGGGGCATTTTGAAAGACTCTCTCTATCCAAGCAAGAGCTGTGTGAATCACCCAGGAAATTGGTCACAGATTACCTTAGAAGCACAAGATAGGGTACTGTGTAGCAGCCAGCATTTAATAAGTCTTCATTTCCTCCCTCCCTCCCCGACTACCACCCATCCCTGGGATAATCATAGTTTTATAGGTGCTTAAACCTCTTAAAGGAAAGGAGGTGCTATATTCACTCTCAGGTGCAGCTGTCTATCCTCATCAGGCATACATTAAGGATCTGAGATTAGTTAAGCTTGAAGTGAACAAAGTCCATTAAATGTATTAGGTATAGTTTTATTAGTACAAGTATCCCCAGCAAATCTTAGTAAGTAAACAGCTTAAATACCTAAACAGAATCCTAAAATTAAGATGCAGACAGCAGTCCAACAGCGAGATGGGGGCTTTCCAGTCTTTTGTATTGAGTATCACATGTATGATTTTCTTCTAGTTGGTGAGGGGTCGTATGTGTGCACTAGGTGCAGGGAGCTCTTTGCTCTCAGGGAACGAGTCAGATTTCTGGAGACTAGAGTACCAGACTTGGACAACATAATGAAGACGGAGAGGTACATAGATGAGACCTACAGGGATGTAGTACTAAAGTCCCCTCTCCAGTCTGGCAGCATCCCTATAGCCATGGAAGAAAGGGGTCACGTGACTGGAGCGCATCACCTTGGTGTGGCAGGAAGTGATTCTGTAGCTAGGACCTGTCCTCCAGGTGATGTAAAACACTCTTGCACCAAGGAGGTTTCTCCAGGCCATTTGCCCATGAAGGAAGGGTTAGGACAGCCGTTATATTTGGTGAGTTGATAATTAGGCATGTAGATAGCTGGGTGGCTGGTGGATGTGAGGATCGCCTGGTAACATGACTGCCTGGTGCGAAGGTAGGGGATCTCACGCACCACCTAGACAAGGTCTTAGTGCTGGGGAGGATTCTGCTGTCTTGGTACATGTCGGTACCAGTGACATAGGAACGTGCAATAGGAAGGTTCTGGAGACTAAATTTAGGCTTTTAGGTAGGATGCTGAATCCAGAATTTCCAGGGTAGCATTCACCGAAATGCTTTCCATTCCACACGCAGGACCCAAAAATGCAGGCAGAGCTCCGGAGTCTCAATGCGTGGATGAGTTTGGAAGAGGAGTTTGGATTTGTTAGGAACTGGGGAACATTCTGGGGAAAGGAGAGGCTTTTCCAAAGGGATGGCCTCCACCTTAACCGGGATGGAACCAGGCTGCTCTCATTAAACTTTAAAAAGGAGATAGAGCAACTTTTAGACTAGATATTAGGGGAAAGCCAACAGTCGCCCAAGAGAGCACAGTTTGGAACAATGTATCCTTGAAGGATACTACCAAAAGAATGAAGTTAGGGTATATCAGCAGAGAGGTTCCAATAAAACAAAAGTAGCCCAAATGCCCTTTAGCCCAAATGCCCTTGAGGACAGAGCAGACAGAGCTTAAAGATTCCAAATTACCCCTGCCTACTGACAACCAGATTAATATGAATAAAATACAACCTCTAATATGCTTGTATGCAAATGCCAGAAGTCTGAAAAATAAGATTGGAGAGTTAGAATATATGGCACTAAATGAGAGGTTAGATGTAATTGGTATCTCAGAGACATGGTGGGAGGAGGACAACCAGTGGGATACTGTGATACCTGGGTACAAACTATATCATAATGATAGAGCAAATCAAATTGGTGGTAGGGTTGCACTCTATGTTAGAGAGATCATTGAGTTACAAAGGATTAAACTTTTGCAGGAAACAAAATTCACTATAGAATCTCTGTGGATTGAAATTCCATGTAAAAAGGGGAAGGGGAAGACAATGGCAGTGGGGGTGTACTATTGACTGATTGGCCAGAGTAAACAAATGGATGATGAAATGCTCAAAGAAATCGGGGAAGCTAAAAGGAGTTACAGTACAATAATAATAATGGGTGATTTCAATTACCCTGGTATCAACTGGGTCAGTTAATACCGAGATATCGACTGACCCAGGACATGCTAGAGAGATAAAGTTTCTAGATTAAATAAATGACTGCTTCTTGGAGCAGCTAGTTCATGAACCAACCAGAGGGGAAGCCATTTTGGACCTAGTCCTTGGTGGAACACAGGATCTAGTGCATGAGATGGGGGTGTTGGGGCCACTTGGCAATAGTGATCATAGCATGATCATGTTTGATTTGATAAATGGAGGAAGGACAGTAAGGAAATCCACAGTACTACCTTTTAATTTTCAAAAGGGAGACTATGATAAAATGAGGAAAATAGTTAAGAAAAAACTAAAAGGAGCAGTTGCAAAGATTAAAGATTTACATCAAGCATGGGTCTTGTTTAAAAATACTAATTTGGAAGCCCAGACCAGCTGTATTCCATACTTTAAGAAAAGTGGAAGGAAGTCCAAAAAACTGCCAGCATGGTTTAAAGGTGAGGTCAGAGAGGCTGTTGTTGCCAAAAAAAAAAAGCATCTTTCAGGAAATGGAAAAAGGAGCCAAATGATGAAAACTGGAAACAACATAAGCACTGACAAGTTAGATGCAAGGCATTGATAAGGCAAGCAAAGAGAGAATTTGAGAAGAAGCTTGCTGTGGAAGCAAAAACGTATAGGGACGACTTTTTCAAGTACATTCGTAGCAAAGAACCTGTGAGAGAGTCAGTTGGACCACTGGATGATAGAAAGGTAAGAAGGGCACTAAGAGGGGACAAGGTCATAGGGAGAGACTGAATGAATTCTTTGCTTTGGTCATAACTGAAGAAGATATAGGGATGTTACCCATGACTGAAATGGTATTTAAAGGTGATACCGCAGAAGAATTGAAAGAAATATCAATACACTGGGAAGGTGTATTACAACTACTTGATAGACTGAACAGTAGCAAATCATTTGGACCAGATGGTATATATCCAAGGGTGTTGAAAGAATTGAAATATGAGATTGCAGAACTGCTATTGGTAATCTGTGAACTATCACTGGAATCATCTGTAATACCTGAAGATTGGAGGATGGCCAATGTAAAGTCAATTTTTAAAAGGGGTTCCAGGGATGATCCAGGAAACTACAGACTGGTGAGCCTACATCAGTGCCGGGAAAAATGGTGGACACCATTGTGATGAATGAGATTGCTGAACATGTGGAGACAGCCAACATGGGAGACAGCCAACATGGCTTTAGCCAAGGAAGATCTTACTTACTAATCTATTATGTTTTTTTGAAGGTGTGAATAAACAGGTAAACAAAGGTGAGTCAGTTGATATAGTGTAACTGAATTTTCAGAAAGCCTTTGACAAGATTCCTCATGAGAGACTTTTGGCGAATTTAAAAAGTTATGGGATAGGAGACAGTGTGCTATTGTGGATCAGGAACTGGTTAAAAGATAGAAAGCAGAGGGTAGGGATAAATGGCCAATTTTCCCAATGGAGAAAGATGAATAGTGGAGTACCCCATGGATCTGTGCTGGGTCTGCTGCTTTTTAACATATTCATAAATGACCTGTAAATGGGAATAACGAGTGAGGTAATCAAATTTGCAGATGACACAAAATTATTCAAAGTTCTTAAAATCCATGAGGATTGTGAAAAATTGCAAGAGGGCCTTGATAAATTGCACATAACAATTTGGAGCAAAGGTTTTACAAAAATATTGAGGTGAAGAATTTTTTTTTAAATACTTTGTTGCCCGTTTTCATTGAGAGAGAAAGTTTTGTGCAAAATGGATTGCAAGGTCACTTTGGGTGTATTTGTATACCAAATTCAGATTTAGGGGAATGTTTACTAAATGGTACTAACAGCAAAGGGTTTCCCATGTGCTAAGTGTGCCAAGTCAACAATGCAAGGCAATGCAGTAAAAGTCCCGCGCTAGGGTGGGAAATAGCGGTGAATGGGAGGGTTTGGGGTGGAGTGTGGGCACTGACAGCACTTCGCATTTAGCATGGCTATTTTTGCCACACACAATAGCTGCAGTTAGTGTGGGTGCACATACCACCTCCTCAGTGACTGACAGTAAGTGCACCCTCATTAGATGTGCTGGCCGGTTATTTATTTATGGAGTTTTATATAGCACATTAGACCATGGCAACAATGTAGTATACAATAAAATACATTTCAATGCAACACAGGGTAGTAAATTAAAGGATTACACCGCCGTCAATAACAATAGATATCAATTTAAGAAATAAAGTTTAGAAAAATAAGAGAGTTTAGGACAGCCAGATAGTGAGAAGCATTAAGAAACAAGAGCAATACTGGAAATGTAGTTCAACCCTAAAGGTCAACCTGCAATAATGTGTTTTCGAGGTGGATTTTGTCTGAGGTCTGAAGGTTATTTGTTACAAAGCGTGGGGGCCCCTGTACTAAAGGAAATATGTTGAATACCCTTATGTGCATCCAGCTACAGCTTGGAATAACCAAAAGATTTTGAGAGGATGTCCAGTTAGTTTGGATTTGGTATACAAGGAATAATGACACTGGACAGGAAGAGTGGAAAACCTGTATACAGAATTCTGTGCACCCTTGAAAGCTGTTCTGAATGTGGCCTTACTTTATTTCCCTACATAATAGCCTAATAGCTGTATTTTGAATCAACTGAGTCTTTTGTCTTCAGATGCCTTTAAGCCCTGGTATAATGCATTGTAGTAGTCTAGATCAGCGTTTTTCAACCACTGTGCCGCGGCACACTAGTGTGCCGTGAGATATTGTCTGGTGTGCCGTGGGAAAAATTCCAATTTCATCCGTAACATGTGGCCTCGGCTCACAAATTAGGGTTGCCAACCGGCCGGTTTTCAGCTGGCCTGGCCGGTTTTTCCATGGCCAGGCCGGCTGCCAGCACAGTTGTAAAACCGGCCATTGAAAAGCCGTTTTTTTGCTCTGGCCGCAAGATCGGGAGCGGCCAGAGCAAAAAAACGGCTTTTGTGCCGAAGTCCGCGGCGCGAACGCGATTGCGATTCCCTATAGCAGTGCAGCCGCTGGTTCTGCTTTGTACAGAGCAGTGGCTGCACTACACTTACATTGAAAAGTAAAGAGAAACTGTGTCAGGAGCCCTCCGATCATGCAGAGCCCGAGGAAGTGATGTCATGGGGGCGGGCTCCTCACAGGCTGTCTTTCCTTTTCAAATTAACTTTAGCTGCAATAAAGTTAATTTGAAAAGGAAAGACAGCCTGTGAGGAGCCCGCCCCCATGACATCACTTCCTCAGGCTCTGCGATGACCGGAGGGCTCCTGACACAGTTTCTCTTTACTTTTCAATGTAAGTGTAGTGCAGCCGCTGCTCTGTACAAAGCAGAAGCAGCGGCTTGGGCAGAGGGGGGGGGGGTGTGTGTGTGTGAGTGAACCAGCAAGGGGGGGGGAGTGTGAGTGAACCAGCAAGGGGGGGGGGGAAGTGTGAGTGAACCAGCAGTGGAGGGGGGGTGTGTGAGTGAAGCAGCAAGGGGGGGGGGGGCGATGGTGTGAGTGAACCAGCAGGGGAGGGGGGGTAAGTGATTGAGTGACCCAGCAGGAGGGGTGAGTAAGTGACAGGGGGGTGGGTGAGTGAACCAGCAGTGGAGGGGGGGGGGGGTGGTGTGAGTGAACCACCAGGGGAGGGGGGTTGGTGTGAGTGTTTGATTCCTATTCAAGAGAATTACTTTATATATAGTCAATATAGGCACAGAGGTAAATTTTTTTAACATTTTCTAATGGTGGTGTGCCTCGTGATTTTTTTCATGAAAAAAGTGTGCCTTTGCACAAAAAAGGTTGAAAAACACTGGTCTAGATGTGGTAAAACTAAGGCATGCATTTCATATGCAATTATGGGTGCATGTGACTATATATAGATATAGCCTGTTTTCAATGTCCAAAGTACGTACTTCTGCATAGATAAATTTAAGGGCTAGTATGTTATTTTGGTTCCAGTGTTAGTGTTTTCTTTCTCTTCCTTCACAAAAACTGTATTGCAAAACGTACAGTAAAGGCATCAGTTCTGTCTATATCCTCATTATTAAAGGCATCATCATCAGATTTCTTAACACCTGCACTTTAAGATTGCAAGATTTGTCACAAATAATATATTATTCTGATTGGCAAAAAATGAACCCAAATGCGATATGCTTCAAAATACTAGCATAAGATGTTCTTATCAAATTGTAGGACAGTATATCTGGCTGGTTTGCTATACTTGCAATATTATCTGTAAATGAGTCACATTCTGTTTTAGTCTTAGTCACTCTGTGCTTTGAACCTACAGGCATATATTATGTTGTTAATGGTTCACAAAGGTTGAAATCCCTTCACCCTCTGCCAAGCATTAACAGGGGTAAAGTCAGAAATGTGATATCCAGGAGCGCTAATGGCATACTCAGCAAATGTATGATAGTAAGTAATGGATATTATAGGCATTAAGACTATTCTATTCATTTGGATTTAGCAAATGACATTTCATTAGTAGCTCAAAGTGAGTTACATTCAGGTATATGCAGTTGCCAACAAGTTTGCTTACATTAATAAGCTCCTTATTGCTAATTCCTTGCATCTTCTGTCTCTGCCTGAGAACTGGCACCAGGCCCACTTTCAGGAATATTCCAGCTGTTGACCCTTGCATGCTCTCCACTCGTCTCCTCTTTCCTGACCTCCACTGCCTTGCTATTTTATCAGTCTGGTGAGGAGAAAGTTTCTTATTACAGCAATATTCTGTCCTCTGTTTTTGACATTGTCACCCTCCTACCCATCTTTCAAGAAATAGCAAACTCCAAAAGTAGCTCACCTCCAAATTTAATTTCCTATATTTCTATGTGTTTGTCTGCAAAGCATCAGTGCCTAAAATCCCATTCTCATACTGACTTGCTACATTTCAGATTCATGCTCCTCTCCTTATAGTCTGCTACTGCACTCATTAAGCTTACTATGCCCATCTAAAAGATACCTTTGCCTCCCATGTTTGACATCTCTTCGACCTATTCACCAACCACTTCTGACCACCCTCCTCTCTCCGTTCCATTCATTGCCTGCCTTTACAATGACTTATTTTTCTCATGATCGGGTCAGGCCCTTTCTTCCTCATTATTTCATTCCTCTCCCTTTCCTCTTCGAAACTCATTACATATTCTTCTGATTCCATCTTTACTTAGTTCTACAATTCTATCTTCCATGTAATTATTCTCTCCATGTCACATCCTTAATATATCACTTTCCCTTATGAATGTTCCACTACCAATATGTTGTAATCACACCACTTTTCAAAGATGTTTCATTAGACCCTGTTCATCCATCCCTTTTCTGTCTCATCATCCTTCTTCCTTTCAAATCCAAACTAAGGTGCATGTCTACTAAAATTCACTACATGGGTGGTGCTGGGGTAGCTTACGAGTTGGGCACCATGCTATAAGTAGCGTGGGGCCCTGTGCTAAAAATAAAATTCTACCCAAGCAAAACACATCTGGGTGGCACCTGGTTGGGTGTAGGCATTCACGCAGTGGAGCTGCTAGCATGAGCCTTGGGTGGTGGTAGTTGTTCCCCCACAGTGGTATTAATGCCCTGAGCTGTGCTAAATTCAGGGAGATGGCTGTCTCCCCCCCCCCTCCCTGCATCTAGTTCAGTGCCCATGCCAGTAATGTGACTCAAAGCCATCTAACGAGATGGGGCTTAGTAAACATGTCCTTAAATGAGCATACCATTTGGCCTCCAAGAGGGCACTGGGGTAATCAGCAAGGAGAGGTGATTGCAAACATAATCAGCAGTCATAGAACTTCAGTGGGCATGCAAAATGGCTAGAGTGAGCAGTATAAGAAGACTGTGGTTAAAACCAGGGCCAGTGCAATCCTGCTGTCTCCCCCCATTGCCACCACTGCTGCCCCTCTCTGGGAGCTGCAGTTGCAGCAGTACCATTTAATGGCAACGTAGGGCTTACTCAAACTCTCTATCACTGTATTGCCTTTTCTGCTCTCTATGACCCTCCGTGTTCACCCCTCTGACGCAGACATTCTGTTTGCATGGGGGCGCTTCCACCAGCTTTCAATAGTTATTTCATGGAGAAAAAAAAATAAAAAGTGCATTTATATTACAATTAAATCAACTTCTTAATAAATGCAATTCCCTTGATACCTTTCAATCTGTTTTCAGTCTTGATATGTCTGTGCCATAAAGTCAATTTTGACTCCTGGCAACCCAGACCCTGGGTTTTCTTGGCAAGGTGCAAATGGAAGAAGATTTCCAGGCATTTTTTCAAAGTCTAGTAATCCAAGGTGGTTTCCTATCCAAGTGCTCTCGCCACACCATTGAACCACAGGAGGCATGGTGGATAATTGAGTTTGTCGCCGGGTAACCGCCGTCACAATTCAAAGCCCATTAGTCTCGGGGGCCTCCAACTGCCAGAGGTCTCCAGAGACAGCACCCTCCTTGGCAAGCTGATCAGCTAGATCATTTCCAATCTTGTCAGGGTTATCAACACGGGAATGAACTTTCACTTTCTTCCAGTAGATGGTCATGTCATTTTCATGAGCTACCTTGTCCAAGGCCAGAATCAATCCGGCATGTTTGACAGGTTTCCCTTTGGAATTCAGCATATTGTTAGATTTCCAAATGGGTAAGTGGGAAACAAAATTCTGTCGGATGTAGTCTAAATCAGTACAGATGGTTAGGGTGTGAACCCCTCCCTGAGCGGCAGACTGGAGAGCTGCCAGGGCTGCAGCTAGCTCTGCATACTGATTAGTCTTGGTACCCAGACGGTACTTGAAGGGTTCACAAGGGTGGTTCTGGTTCCAAACCACACCTATACCTGCTACCAGTTCATGGTCAGGCTCTCGACGGTAAGCATAACCGTCCACATACACCTTGGGGTAGCCTTTACAGAGGTTCTCATCGTAAGGATGATGACGAGAAGGCTCAGGCGTACATGACTCCATTTCGGTGTCTAAATCACCCACTAAAGGTTCTCTGGCAGTGCAATCGTGCAATTCAGCCAGGCCCTGTGCGACGGCATCCTTGCGGTTTTGAGCATACCTGACCTCCAGGGGCCAGCCCTGAAGTGCTAAGGTCCAGGAGACAATGCGACTGTTTGACACTTGTCCCGATTTAATCCGATCACTGCCTAGGAACTTGATGGGTTGGTGATGAGTCTCAACAACCAGCCTCTCACCTTGGATATAACTGCGGAAATATTGGAGGGCCCAGACTGTGGACAACAAGGATTTCTCACAGTCAGAGTATTTCTTCTCCACTTCCGTTAAAGCTTTGCTGGCATAGGCAATAACTTTCCTATCTGTGTCATGCATCTGATACAGAACAGCACTCATAGAGTGATCAGTGAAACCTAGTTCCACGAAGAATTCTCTGCCACTCTCTGGATAGGCAAGACAGGGAGCTCGACTCAAAGCTGCCTTCAGCTCTTCTAGAGCTGCCTCTTGGTCGGGATTCCATACCCAAGGTTCATCTCTTTTGAGGATTTTGACCAGGGGTCGGGAAATCTCCGCATATTGATCCACAAATTGGCGTGAATAATTGCAAATGCCCAAGAATGAGCGCAGCTCACTCACGTTGGTCGGACGTTTGAGTTGTTGCAAGGCCACAATTCTCTTCCTTTGAGGCCGCAGTCCCTGAGCAGAAACTTCGTAACACAAATAATTGAGGGATTTCCGGCACCATTGGCCCTTTGACAAGGACAGCTTTGCTCCCGCAGCTTTCAGTTGCTGGAAAACATGCTCTATTTCTTGCAAATGGTCAGTGAAACTGGCGCTCTTCACCAGAATGTCGTCTACATAGACGAGGGTGCCTCTAGTCTCAGCATCAGGCAAAGCCTTATGCAGGAAAATATTGAAGTCTGCTGGGGCATTCAAATAACCAAACGGTGTCCGATTCCAAGTATATTGTCACCTACCAAAGGTAAAAGCCAGCTTATGCTGGTCTTCTGGATGGATAGGTATAGTCCAAAATCCTGAGGCCAGATCCAGGCTTGTAAAGTACCTTGTACCCTTGATGGTGGCTAAGTTCTGTTCCAGATGTGCCATAGGCCATCTGGATAGAGGTACCTTTTTATTAAGCTGGCGATAGTCCAAAGCTAAGCGCCAGCTAGAATCCTTCTTGATGACAGGCCACAGTGGGGCATTGTAAGTGCTGTTGCATTGACGTATAATTCCCTTTTGTTCCAGGGAATTAATGATTTCCTGAACGGATTCATAGGAGGTGAATGGGATTTTATACTGCCTCACAAAGACGGGTTTACTGTTGGGATCCGTAGGAATACGGGTGACATGTAGGTCGGTGAGACCACAGTCATAGGTGTCAGTGGCAAACAGGTCCTTGTGACGGTACAGCAGTTCTTTTAATTGGGCCTTTTCTGACTCATCAGTGCAGGCGTCTGCTTCAGCAAGTTTTCCCGCAACCATTTAGTCAAATCCCAGAACAGGTTTGTTTGAGGGTATTTCAACCTTCTCCTCAATCTCATCTTGGAGAGAGGAGACCTGGATGGCTTGGACAGCATGGGGCTCCCCCCCCTGGTGGGTGAGGGAACTAACAGCCTCATCGAGTTTACTTGACAAAATCAGATGGTCAGACTCGAGGACTACTTGAGAGGTCACAGCACTATGTGGCCAGACAAACTGTAAGGTGAAGAGGCCTCGGGGTGAGGATCGGACACACGCAGGAGTTCCCCCCCCCCCTCACAGATGTTCCAGGAAACAGGGGCTTCCCCAATAATCTGGAGACCCAATTCCACACTTGGGAACGATTCTGCCACTAGGAATCCCAGGGGTTCGCCTTTCACAAGGTGAATGCGATCTGGGTTTGGATTGGTGAGCAATAAGTGTAAGGAGGGAGCTGTGGCCTCCATGCAGGGTATGGGACCCATGGCTAGGCCCAGCTCCTCAAAACGGGAATTTGGACTGAAGAAGACCAAGTTGTCGGAGACCACATGTCCTCGGGTCACCTGTATCGGCAGGGGACAATCCTGTACCCTCCCAGGTATGTGGGTGTCTTCTGCACTGACCACTTCACAGACTTGAGGAATAGTCTGACCAGCCCGTAGGGATGGGCGGGCACCAGAGAAATCCACCGTATCTCCTTCCATCCTACTCCAGAGGATGTTGTTCACAAAATCCACATAAGTTCCCAGTTGAACAAGGCAATCTGAGCCTAAGGAGAGGGGCACCTCAAGTCCTCTGATGATGGAGAAGGTGTGCCGAAAACCTTTGACCCCAACTTGTAAGGGGAGATTGCAGTAGCCCATTAATGTCTTGAGCCCTTCCGCAGGCACTTGGAACGAAGTCTTCGCTCCCATTACCCAATCAAGGGTAAGCTGTTGTTTGAGCCGATAGAAAAGAGTCTCACTGATGAGGGAGTGGTCACAGTGGGGTAATAGGTAGGCCCGTTCCTTTTGGGACATGCCCACCTGCACATATATAAAGGACCTTTCTCAGCCGAGAATATGTCCGTCAGTCTCCTAGGGTGATCTAGGCAGGGATGGGATGGAGGAGGGGTTTGCACCTCACAACCTTCCACAGGTTCCTTCAGGAATATCTGCAGGCAGTCAGTATCAAGGACAATGTTAGCTACTGAACCCACTGCAATGGCAACCACGTCGCTGATGCCCTGATCCTCATCTCCAGCCCTTTCATACTGGAGCTGAAGGATTTGGGGATCAGCTGACCTCTGGAAATTAATCCTGATGGACATGTTTGTGCGTTCCACCGAACAAGGACCACTGACTCTGCTGTCATGTTTTACCCTAGCATAAGGTATGGGATGTGTGACCTGTGTCCAGATCACTTCCTGGACATAGTCCAGAATGGGGCGTAACCGTTTCAGGAGCTCATTGCCAATCAAGAATTCTTCCCCAGGGCACTTTGTAATGATGACAGGATGTTTCACCTGTAATTTTCCAATTTGGAGGTTAAGCCAGACCTGCCCCATTGACTCTATGGGCTGATTCCCATAAGCTGCGAGTGACAAATCACTGGGTGTGACGTGTAGGGTCCTCTGACTCCCCAAGGAAGCAGTGAGTCTATCAAAGAGACTCGAGGTAATCAGGGTAGCCTCAGAGGCAGAATCTATCAGGCCCTCACAGAGAAAGGCCTGCTGAATTGTAACAGGAACAGTGTACCTCTGTCCTTTTGGCTTGAGTTTACCCAGAAAGTACTTGTGCTTCCTGATGGTGTCAAAGGCTGGACCCTCGCTGTCCATTGCGGGACTGTCACTCGGTGTCCCTGGGGTGGCATCTCCAGCTGGCTGCACCTGTGGAATAGTGACCTGTGGGACAGAAACAAAGTCGGTTAGTCATTCAGTCTCATTAGAAGGGGAAGAGGAGGCAACCAGTTCCTCCTCTGGCTTCTGAGGCTTTGCTCGTGGCTTAGGTGGCGCACTACTAGCAGA
The DNA here is from genome assembly GCA_033557465.1 of Ichthyophis bannanicus. Taxonomy (NCBI): domain Eukaryota; kingdom Metazoa; phylum Chordata; class Amphibia; order Gymnophiona; family Ichthyophiidae; genus Ichthyophis; species Ichthyophis bannanicus. The sequence continues at coordinate 643,343,202 of CM066034.1, read as the reverse complement.
AGCCTCCTGTGAGGAGCTGAATGCAATGGTAGCCTTCATCATATCTGTCAACTCGCTATTCTCTTCTCGCTATTCTCTTCTCCAGCTCCTGGAATTTGTCAAAACCGGGCTTTCTCTTCCAGTTCCGGTTCTGCGGAGTGAAACGCTGATTCCTAGAGCGCTGCTTAGACCCAGATGACTGGTTATTCTGGGGTGGCCTGGGAGGATTCTGTGGAGCAGAAGGAGAAGAGTTATTTTCCAACGAAAGAGTGGATTTTACAGCACTAACACTCTGTTATGGCTCCTTGGGTTTGCTTGAAGCCTTAACTGTGCTGCCGCAAGTGTTGGCTCTCATGTTAGGAACAGCTTCCCAAATCCACTCAGCATGTTCTATCACACGTGACAGGGGTTCGTGACGCTTGTCAGACATATAAGGCTTAATAGATGGAAGGAGCAACTGACAGAAAAGATTACGAAACTCCTGATGGTGTTCTATTGTTTCCCAAGAAGGGTCACTCTGGAAGAAGGTCTGCCTAAGTCTGTAAGCAAACTCTCGGGGTGTTTCATTTTCCCTATGAGTCATACTAAATGCTGCCTGCTTTGCAGCGATATCATCAGGGTATGGCCCATAATGTTTCTTTAGTGCCTGTTCAAAGATGACGATGTCCTTCTTTTCATCGTCTGCAATGGCCCTGATAAACTGCTGACAAGGTACATCAAAGGACCATGGAAGATACAGAACCATGTCCTCCCCCCTGGTAATGTTCAGTGCCCGAAAGGCATCTTTGACTGCAGCTAAATGTTCATTTATGGTGGCACGACCATTTTTCTCAAAAGGTGTGACCATGCTCCGCAAGGTCTTGATAATTTGTAATTGGGCGATAGAAGCACCTTCATTTATTTGTTTCCCTTGCAGGACACAGGAGCATGGAGGATTTCGCTTGCCTTCAGCTCCCTCTGGTGGTCGCTGCTGGTACAGTTTTCCATCACTAGGGGGACTTCCCACCCCCCCTCCACCGCTCCCTGTATGGGGAGGGGTCGAGAGTAGGGTGTTTCACTCCGCCCTGTTTCTCTCCTGTGCTCATGCGCTGATGGGAGAGGACTGACTTTGTTCTGGAAAAGCTGCCTTTCTACACTGGGCAGGGTTTCCAGTGACAAACTGCCGTCATCTACCCTCCGGTAATGTGAGAAGCCTAGAGGGATCAAATTATCCCTGTACTCTGTCTCGTTACTCTGAGAGGTAGTCACACAGGCCAATTCAAAACAATCAGCTCTTAATTAGTGGATTTTGAGGTTAACTCTCTGTATTTCCTGCCCACATTCCTGACGTGCAACAGCTAGCTCGCTTTGGAGACTAGCCGTGCGCTGTCTTGCTGCATTCAGAGCAGTCTCTGTCTCATTTAACTCAGCTATCAAAGCACTCTCACGTCGCTCACAAGGAGCAGCGAAATCTGTTAGTCTCCTGGTCTGGGCGGCTAGTTCAGTTCTACAAACTGTCATAAATTGCAATTCCATTTGATCCAGAGCATTCCGCTTCCTGAGAGTGGAAACCTGATCCACCCAGCCCTCTGTGTGAACCATCGTTACAAACACAGGAATAGCTGCTAGAATTACACTGACTCAGTAAGACGCAACTCATTCAGAAAGACTCATCCCTTGGAAGAGACCTCCATTATTATGTAGGGTATATTAGTAGCACAAAAATAAGTTAGACTCTCTGTTGTCCAGGGGAAATAGCTACTATTACCCAGCCCCAAGTTCGGTGAGTTATTCTGGCAATGAGCCATGAAAGAAGTCTGGTCTGCAGATATATATTAGACTTTATTATAGGCAACCAGGTAGAAAAATATACACACACACATATAGCTAATTAGAAACATGAGGTAGAAATTTGTTATAGTACAGATGTACACTTGGACAATGTAATAAATCACTGATTAGTAACCAGACGTCACTGATTCGCTCTGCACTGAGGAAAAGTAAGAAATATATTGCTAACCCCTTGCCCGTCATAGGTCCGATGATTGGTTGGCACCAGGCAGTCTGAGGTGTTCTCAGCGAATCAGGAGGTAAATGATGGGCAGCTTCTTGCAAACAAAGGAGCCATAGTCAGAAGTCAGGCCGAGGCAACAGTATGTAACTTCTGGGCATGTACAAGTGTCCAAGGCCAGCCACGGACAATAGCTTCTGTATGCACACTTAGAAACGCTGCACAAGCAGTTGCTGAACACAGCAAAAGCGTAGTGCAGAATCCATCTTGTCTGTTCAGTTTGGTTCAGGTCTGAGTTGCTGAGCAGGCCGGAGATTTGCATGTAGAATTGCAGGGGTACCAGCCCTACAGGCTCAATGAGCAAAATGTGCTTAACGTAGGAATTGATATCTGCCAGTTATCATAGGAAATGTTTGATAGCTCTGTACCAAATACCCAGGTGTAGGGTGGCATTGCTAAGGTATGCAACTGCTAGTATTGGGAGATACAGGCAGGGCCCAATGTTCTGCCTCTCCAGGAGGCATTGGCCAATGGGGCCTGTGGGTGTGTGTGTGGGTGTGTCTGCCCCTGTTGGCTGCTGCTTTACGGCAGAGTTTCCCAATTCTAGTCCTGGTGTTCCAAACACTGTTCGTGTTTTCATGCTGTCCCTCATAAATATGCATGAGCTACATCTGCATACCATGGGGGTGGTGCATAGATATGCAGCACAGGCATCTTTATTAGAGGCAGCATGGAACCTGAATGGTGTGGGGCCCTCCAGGACTGCATTTGCGGGACTCTGCTCTAGGTAATGCGCCTGTTTATGGTGTCTGTGTTTGGTGTGGTAAAATATAGGCGTATTAACCATGCGTATGTTCTCTGCAATAAATGAGTGTCTTTACTATCACTGTTTAGTGGTGGGTAAAACTATGGTGACTGGGTTGGCAGGAGCCCCAGCTGGGATTTGAACCTGTGACCCTCTGGTCTTACAGGCACTGGCTGTGTCCATTGCACCACACTGTGGCCACAGAGACAGTACAGTCCCTGGAGATAGGAAAACTGGCCTGACGAGTCAGAAACCCTGCTCTGCACAATTTTACTGTGGGCTCATTTACCTTGTATGGAGACAAAAGTGCACATAAACCTCAAAAAAGACCTCGAAAAAAGGGGCAAACACCAATAACCAAGCTGGGCAACAATGATATCATTGGGCAACATTAAACAACACTCCCAGGAAAGCTCCAATAAAATGAAATGATTTTTGAAAGGGTCTACGGAGCGTAGACCCTTCCAAACATCATTTCTTTTTTTGGAGCTTTCCTTGGAGTGTTTTTTATTGTTACCCATTGCTATCACTGTTGCCCAGCTGAATTATAATTTTTACACTGTTTCTTGTGGTCATTTTAAAGTTTTATTTGACATTTTGTTCTGTGCATATGTATCACACTGCTCACGTTTTGTAGGTTTCCCCGGTTTTGCTGTACATTGCTGACGGAAATGGTTTCTCTTCCCTTTAATATGCCTTTAACGGCAGGTTTTCATTCGCGTTGGAATTGAGCTCTGAAATTCAGCGCGTTAGTGTGAGGGGAGCCTCTCCCCGCCCACTCTCCGCCCATTGACCCCTTCTCTCTGCCCACTCTCCACCTTCTGCGGTGTTTTAACGCGCCGTGGGGGTTTACGATCGTTAACTGCGGTTAACGTGTGTAACGTACACTTAACGATCGTTCGCAGGTCAGAATGCGTGTTATGACGTGTGAACGATCGTTAAGTGTACGTTACGCACGTTATTCACGATTACCGCAGTTTAGTAAACATACCCCTAAGTAACTTACAGTTATCTAAACCTGTTTTCTAAAGTCTACAAAGACTTTTATTTGCAAAATAGTAGCTATTACAGCATTATAAGCTACTTACTGTTTTTTGTGATCTTTTTATGTTGAGCCACCAGTACTGTCAAAATCAGCAAACTTTGAATACCTATTAAACTAACTAAATCTCAGATAAAAAATCTTTATATAATGCTTTTTGACATAACGATAATAGCTAAACATAGTTCCATTGAATTTATAACCATTAATTAGTAAACAGTTGAGTAGTAAGTATGGAAACCTTATATATGTAAAACATACGCTGGTCCAAAACAGGTTAAACTGCTAAACAGTCAGATATTATCCATATATATGTGGGCCATGTCAGGAAAGGAGGGAGTGCAGGCCAGAAAATTATCCCGACAGCCAGGGGCGGCCCAAGGGGGGTGCGGGGCCATGTGCGGAGACTCGGTGCGGGGCCTCATTTGCATAAGGGGCCTCATTTGCATAAATATTTGCTTAATGTTACCATACACTAACTTTTAGTAAACATGCCTCTTAATGAGTGTATAAATAAAGAAAGACTAAAAGACTTCTACATTACTATAATCCAGTGCCAACCGCCAGACACATTAGGAACTACTACAAACACTGCCCATTTAGAACCCATAGCAAACCCGCCGTATCCTAACAGCACTACCAGGACTCATAAAGCACCATGCCCTAACTATCAAAAGGAAACGCTGCAAATATTAAACCAATACATTTCAGAGAACAACAATACATGACCTACTGGGGAAAGAGAACAAGTGGCAATGTCAAATAGGAATTACATAAACAGAATACCTCAGCTCAGTTACACATGCAGAACATAGACCATCACCAAACAAGGAATCACAATTTAGAAACAGGAAGACAATAATTAAACTGGGAATCCCAAAAGCCAAACTTGGAATGTACAACACTGTAGAAATAAAACTATACATTAATTTGCTCTTGTACTAAACAAAGCGCAGATGTTAATGATGCACATTTCCCAGAGCTGACATATTCCAATTAATAAATTCAAAATAAATAGATATTTTTCTACCTTTTTGTGCATTTTTTTTCAGCTGCAATTGCTCCAGTCACTTTCTTCTGGTTTCTTTGTGTCTTCTGCTAACTCTCCATCGTCTGCTGTCCATTTGTCTTTTCTTCTCTCTTCTAGTTTTTTTCCATTCTCTCTCTACATCTGCTTTAACATACTAATCTTTCTCCTTTTGCTCTTTCCTCATTCCTGTTTCATCTGCTCAAATTTTACCCCTCCATTCTCAATCCCCACTTACTCTCCCAAAATCCGGCCAATTGTAGATTTGTCTTTCCTCCCACACAAAATATTTTTTCCCTCTCCATTTCACTCTCCCAGCTCCATCCCATTCTAATCCTCCCCCAACATCAGCTCCATTCTAGTTCCAGTCCCACCCAGCATCCACTCCCTTCTAGTCCCCGCATCAGCCCATTTCCAGTCCTATCCTAGACCCACCATCAGCCTATTTCCAGTCCTAGCTCCCCCATCTATTTTCAGTCCCATCAGAGTGCCTCCATCAGCTCATTTCCAATCCCAGCCCCTCATGAGCCCATCAGCCCATGTCAAATCCTAGCTCCCCTCCACTCAGCCCATTTCCAATCCAAGCCCCCCATGAGCCTACTTCCAGTTCTAGCCCCTTCATGAGTCCATTTCAATCCAAACCCCCACCACAGCCCATTTCCAATCTTAGCACCCCCCAACAGCCAATTTCCAGTACTATTCTAGCCCCTCCATCAGCCCATTATCCTGTCCTAGCCCCCCCACTCACCCATTTCCAGTCCTAGCTCCCTCCCCCTCACAACCCATTTCCATTCCAAGCCCCCGTCCCCATCAGCTATTTGCAGTTCAAGCCCTCCTTCCACTCAGCCTATTTCCAGTCCTAGCAACCCCCCAGCCCATTAACAGTCTTAGCCCCCCCAGCCCATTACCAGTCCTAACTCCCCATCAGCCCATTTCCAGTCCTAGCCCCCCCATAGCCCATTACTAGTCCTAACCCCCCCATCAGCCCATTATGTCCTAACCCCCCCATCACCCTATTTCCAGGCCTAGCCCCCATCAGCCTATTTCCAGTCTTAGCCCCCCATAGCCCATTACAAGTCCTAATTCCCCCATCAGCCCATTAACAGTCCTAACCCCTCCCATAGCCCATTACCAGTCCTAACCCCCATCAGCCCATTTCCAGTCTTAGCTCCCCCCATAACCCATTACCAGTCCTAAAGCTCCCCATCAGCCCACTTCCAGTCTTAGCATCCCCCCATGGCACTTTACTAGTCATAACCCTCCCCCATCAGCCCACTTCCAGTCTTAGCCCCCCTCCCATAACCCATTACCAGTCCTAACTCCCCAACAGCCCATTGCCAGTCCTAGCCCCCCATAGCCCATTACTAGTCCTAACCCCCCCATCAGCCCATTACGTCCTAACCCCCCATCACCCTATTTCCAATCCTAGCCCCCCCATCAGCCTATTTCCAGTCTTAGCCCCCCACAGCCCATTACCAGTCCTAATCCCCCATGAGCCCATTACCAGTCCTAACCCCTCCCATAGCCCATTACCAGTCCTTACCCCTATCAGCCCATTTCCAGTCTTAGCCCCCCCCCCCCATAACCCATTATCAGTCTTAAACCTCCCCATCAGCCCACTTCCAGTCTTAGCACCCCCCATGGCCCATTACTAGTTCTAACCCTCCCCCAGCGGCCCACTGCCAGTCTTAGCCCCCCGCCCGCTTAATCAATTTGCAGTCCTATACCTCCCGCTCTGACCATTTCTATTATTAGCGCACCCATTGCCAATTACCAGTCCTAACCCCCCATCAGCCCATTTCCAGTCTTAGCCCCCCCATAGCCCATTACCAGTCCTAACCCCCCCCCCATCAGTCCACTTCCAGTCTTAGCACCCCCCCCCATCGCCCATTACTAGTCCTAACCCTCCCCCATCAGCCCACTTCCAGTCTTAGCCCCCCCATAACACTTTACCATTCGTAAACTTTCCCATCAGCCGTGTTCCTGTTTTAGCCCCCCCATATCCATTTACCTGTCCTAACCCACCCATCAGCCCATTTCCAGTCAGCCCCCCCATAGCCCATTACCAGTCCTAACCCCCCCCATCAGCCCACTTCCAGTCTTAGCCTCCCCCCCCCCATCGCCCATTACCAGTCCTAAACCCCCTTCCCCCAATCATCCCAAATTAAAAAATTTAAAAAAACAGCTGTTTCTGCCGCGGCAGCATCAAGAGTGCCGCCGCGGGGCCCCCCCTGCCCGGCAGAGCTTCCCTGTATCGTAGGCTAGCGTTGAATCCCCAAACGCGGGCTTCTTTCAGAGCCTCGAGAGTTTCCTTTCTCGCGGCTCTTCTAATCCCGCCGGGGCTGATGGGAAATCCCCGGCGGGATTAACAGAGCTGCGAGAAAGGAAACTATCATGGCTATGAAAGAAGCCCGCGTTCGGGGATTCAACGCTAGCCTACGATGCAGGGAGGCTCTGCCGGGCAGGGGGGGCCCCGTGGCGGCACTCTTGATGCTGCCGCGGCAGAAGCAGCTGTTTTTTTTTTTTTTTTGAACTTGGGATGATGAAGAATGTTTTTTGCGCGGGGCCCCCTGAAACGCGGGGCCCTGTGCAAAAAACATTCTTGCTCAAAGGACGGGCCGGCCCTGCCGACAGCAGAGAGATTCAGCTGCTATCCAGATAAGTTACTGTATATGTGTAATTTATGCCTGTTGAATAGCAGCTGATTGAACTATCTGTATATTCAGTGTCCTACCTGTATGAATGGAGTGGAGGAGTAGCCTAGTGGTTAGAACACTGGCTTGGTAACCAAGACAACCAGCGTTCAATTCCCACTAGCACTTCTTGTGGCCTTGGGCAAGTCACTTAACCCTCCATTGCCTCAGAAGAAAAGTGTGGAGTGGAGGAGTGGCCTAGTGGTTGGGGCAAGGTACTTTAGGCTGGAAGGTCAGGGGTTCATATCCCACTAGAGGACAGCAACCTTGGGCCAGAGGAACTGAGGCTTCTAGTCCCACAGGTGCTCCTTGTGGTCTTGGGCAAGCCACTTAACCCTCCATAGCCCATGTTCCCTGTAAAATAGTTATCTCCAAGTTATAATGCCCTGTTCAATGTAATTTCAGTTTGTTCAATGTAAACTGCACTGATGCATAATAGCACAGTATATAAGAGAATGTAAATAAATAAAAACCTGGCAATTTACTTCAAGTGACACTGCCAAGAAAACCCAGGAGCTTCTGTGTCACCAGGAGTCAGAACTGACTCAAAGGCACACATTGCATTTTTATGCTATATGAATAGCAGCACTGAATATACAGAATAAGTTGAATGTCAGCACTGCCATTTTAGTTAAGTCACTGACTGTACTGGATGAAAATCCACTGCTGTTTGCATGGCTCATACTGCAAGACCAGCTCAGAGAGCTACAACTCCTTGAATCAGTCCTTCTGTCACAGACTCCCAATGAATGTATTTAACTTCATTTGAATAAGAAATTCCCTTATTCATTGTTTTTCTGTTCCCAAGTTCTAGGTTTCTGCGACATCTACATACAACGGGATCTGATAACTTTGGCTTAACATGTTTGTAAGAATCCTTAGAATTTCTATCCTCTGCTCTTGCAGTTTATTTGCATAAAGATTGCAATCAAAAACTGTTTAATAAATACAGGCTTTAAAAAAATGTAAATCATCAACTTAAAGCATAGTTCTAAAAGTAAAATTTTAACATGTTTTTTTTTTTTAAATCAAGAGCTGATCATTTACGCATAACCTCATTCATAATGCAAATGCTGCAAATGCAAACATTGAGCACTTGGCATCTGGTAACGTTATCAGAACTCATCAGGCAGCAGAGAAAAAAAGGCCGTAAATTGGAAGTCTCACCTTGAAAAAATCTTTGGAAAAGGAAGTCATAGGACATGGTAAATAGAGGCCTGCCAGGGGGTATTCAATAGTTAAGAGAAAGGAAAGGTCAACTTGCCAGACCGTTAAGTTAGTATTCATGAGTCAACCTTATCTCACCTTGGGATCTGGCTTTAATGACTTGGGAAACAACCTCAGCTGAAGTGTGGTGGCTGAATGACAAACTGTATTCTACATTATAAAACCAAGTGAAGACAAGCCCTGACTACCAATCAAGGGAGAGCTATGATTGTTGAAGTGCACCACTTTCCCTGAGTCAGAAAAGACAGACAAGGAGACTTTTCTTCTGTACTTGATATATTTACAATATCTCTCTACAAGGGAGACTGCATGACAAGCTTGACAGGGAAATACATTCCCATCTGTGCACATATAAAGCTCTAATTAAAGGCTCAATAGCCTTGAGCCTCAACGTATTTTCCCACAAAATATTGTTACTTTTAGAGATTAGCAAGATCAATTCCCATTGATTTCTGTCTAAAAATTACTTGTGCCTATATATTTTGTGAAATGTGCCTACATAGATTAAAAACAAATTTTCTGCATGGCAAAATTTTTTTTTAATTAATTTAGCATTTTCTTTCAGAAAAAGATTGAAGGTATAAGGAGAAAAAACATCTAAGTTATGTCAGAATCACAGCTGCCTTTTTACTGCAGCAGCTCTTGAAATTCAGGTTTCTAGAACTCAGTTGCAATTCAGTAGTATATTTGAATAAATAAGAATTATTTGGTATATTAAATAATGTAAACATATTTTGCATAGCAAAATGAAAGAAATCACTATTTAAAGGTATCTTGTCAGAAGTAAGAAATTAAAGGGCGAAATCAAAGGGCTAACCTGGCTAACTGGATAAATTTGACCATATTATTGTCACTAGGCAACCAAATTTAGCTGGTCAGAATTTGGGTAGTGCTGGATATGAAGTTAAACTGTAGCCAAATTTAGGAAATGCAAGAGGAAGCCTAATCTTTTCCTGCCATCTTCACTCTAACATTAGCAATAACTACAAAACCAAAAAGTCCTACAAGCCAATACTTCCATCCCAATCCACTTTTCACCTTTAAAAATAAAGGAGGACAGATTCAGCGGTGGCGTTTAGGGTGACTAAAAAAGCAGCTAGTTATTGTCACATTAAATTAAAATTGAATATTCAATACTAAGGCTATATCTGGCCAGCCACATTGAATATGCATAGCGAATTAGCTATCTGGTCAGTGATGATATTCACCCACTGGCCAAATAGCTAAACCAGCTAAATAAGGCCAACTTTTTTCGGCAAAACTTTAGTTGGTTAGGGTTAACCAGCCAGCGGTTCAATATCGCCACTGAGCGGCCAAGCCTTGCGCCCTGTTGCGCGGTTAGTGTCGAGGCATTCAGTGGCACTAAGAGGGGATATTCTGTAGCACCAACTGGTCTGCTAACCATTTCAATCTCTTTGAATATACTTCCCAAAATAACTTTCTGTGGATAAGGTCTCCTTTTTTGAGAATGATTGACTGGGGCAAAATAGCCTACCATATATCTCATGAGCTTTAAGTTCTTGGCATAGTGGGGGGGACATTCTTCCATGTTTATTTTATTTATAACAAGGCCAGATGATTGAGGCCAATTGGATATTGTTGACCAGGTTATGGGTATGTTTTTGGAAATACCTTGATCAGTCTGTGCATATGTGCTTTAGTCAGGACCAGTGCTACCATTAAGCGAACCTAGTGGTTGCTTTGAGTGCTGGCCCTCCATGGGTGCCCATTGCCCTCTCTGGGGCCTGCAGTGATGGCAATGGCTCCTGAACTATGACGCAGTGCTTACCAATACACACTGGTGCTGCATCACGGTTTCTTTCTTTCACTAAGTGCCATTCCACCCCCCTCCAACACAACTTCTAGAGGGGGGTGGAAACTGCACTTAGTGAAAGAAAGGAACCATGACACAGTGCCAGAGTGCATTGTGGTTCTGGCGCCATTGCCACCATTGTAGGCCCAGGAGAAGGCAGCAGTGATGGCAATGGGGGTAAGGGGCAGCAGGATAGAGGGTCTGCATAGAGTGTCTCCAATCCTTGCACTAGCCCTAGTTTTAGTTACTGTCTTATTTTGCTTTGTAGTAGTCTATCTGTGTTTCCATTTCTACTCCTGGGCATGCCTTTGTAGCTCTTTCAGGAGTCTGAAAGACTGTATTAGAAAGGCATTATTAGTTATGTTTTTTCTGGAGCACTTGTTAATGTCATGCTAGTTTAGTTTAATAACATTTTTTAAATTGAAAAATAATTTTCATGATGATATCCCAGTTATTCCTTCTTAATTCCTTTTTGTTTAAATCTAGAATCTGCACCAGTGTTTGAGGATCAATTGTGCTTACCTCAGTGGTGTCTAACACTACTTCAAAAAGTACAAAACTCAACTACTTAATTGGAAGGAAAGAGACTCAGGCCAGCTAACAAGTGTGAAAGCCAGGAAGACAGACTAGGGACTGCTTAGATCTGCCATTGTCCCAGGGCTGCAGGGCTAAAAAGGAATGGCAAATACTGAAGATATCCATCTATAAGAGTGATACAGACAACGTGTAATGAAAAGTGGTGAAAAGGCACTGATGAGGAAATTGCTAGAAAAACAAATGACACTTTTGGGGACAATTTGAAAGAACAGAAAAGAATTATCTCCAGAATTTGTAACAGCAAAGGGCCGAGAGGTATTCACTTCACTGTTTGCCTTTCGCGATGACGCCACTCTGGTTTCCTATTGCCCAAAGAAAGGAAAAGTGGTTGTTCTTCTGAGCAGTTTGCATGATCAAGAAGAAGTAGATAATGCACGTCCAGACAAAAAACCACGCATGATCTTGGACTATAATTCTAGTCAAGGTGGAGTAGGTACGGCAGAACAAATGTTGTGCACGTATACCACAAAACGAATGACAAGACGCTGGCCAGTAACAATCTTCTACAACATGTTGGACATCAGTGCTTTGAACGCCTTTTGTTTGGATGTCACTAAATCCAGAATGGCAGTCCAAGTCAAAGCACAGACATCGTCTATTCCTCTTGGAATTAGGAAAGCAGCTGCTTCAGAGTAATTGCAGCGAGACTTCTTCCAGCATTGAAGAAGCCACTGATGCTGTTTGCAATGTCGGGATCCAAAAGAAAAGGGCAAGGTGTCACTGCTGTTCCAGATAAAAAGACAAGAAAAGCAACATAGTTTGCACCTCCTGCAAGCGCAATGTTTGCAAAGAACATTCAGAAATCGTCTGTGTCTCATGCAAATGACTGTAGTACTTTACTGTGTTCATCAAGTGCATACAAAAACTGCTTTCATGGCCACTCTTCTTCATGTAATTTTATGATAAAGCATTAAATTTCAAAACATTTAACCTTCATATAATAAATAATTAATTTGGAATAATATTTTGTCTGTTTAGTTTAAATTTGTCATGGTTAACAATTAAAATTTGTCATGGGGTCATTTATGACCCCAATGGTATTCAGTGTGTGCAAAAAATCTCGGTAATTCCAGGGTTAAGGGCAACCAACCTTTTTGTTAAAATGGTATATAAAGGTGAAAGGAAAAGGAGTCTGCTATGGTTTTCAAAAGAAGTAGTTGAAAAGGTGAAGAATAAGAGGGAGGCCTTCATGAAATACAAGAGATCACAGAAAGAAGAAGACAGGCATCTATAATTAGGAAAACTTAGAGAAGCTAGCAAAGTAGTCAGGAAAGCAAAGATTCAAAAAGAGGAGGAAATAGCCAATGCAATAAAATAGGGGCATAAGAGATTTTTCAGATATGTTAGAAGAGGAAAGGCAAAAGTGGTATTCTCAGACTCATGGGTCAAGGGGAGGAATATGTAGAAGCTGATGAGAATAAAGCGGAATTGCTTAACAAATATTTCTGTGCTGTGTTCACAGATGAAAAACCAGGAGTAGGACCTCAGAAAACACCCATAAACAGGAACAGAAGCGAGGGTCATCTTGAGAAATTTCAGAAGACTGTGTTCATGAGAAACTAGCTAAACTTGAAGTAGACAAAGTGATGGGACCTAGAATACTGAGGGAACTTGGGGACGTTCTAGCAGCTTTCAGTGCCTCTTTGGAGTCGGAAGTGGTGGCAAAGGACTGGAGAGAGGCACATGTGGTCCCTTTACACAAAAGCGGAAGTAAGGAAGTGGTTGAAAACTACAGGCCAGTTAGTTTAACTTCGGTGGTGAGTAAATTTTTGGAAGCGCTGCTGAAAGAAAAAATAGTGAGATTTCTGGAGTCCAGCAAATTACAGGATTCAAGTCAGCATGGCTTTACCAGAGGCAGGTCTTTTCAGACTAATCTGATTGATTTCTTTGACTGGGTGACTAGGGAGTTGGACCGAGGGAGAGCCCTAAATGTAGAGTATTTAGATTTCAGTAAAGCCTTTGGCACTGTTCCTCACAGGCGACTTATAAACAACTGAGCACTCTAGGGATGGGCCCTAAAGTTACTGCTTGGGTTAGGTATTGGTTGAGTGGGAGGTGACAAAGGGTACAGGTAAATAGAGCTCATTCTAAGGAGAAGGAGGTTACCAATGGTATGCCGCAGGGATCTGTCCTTGGTCCGATTCTTTTTAACATCTTTGTTAGTGATATAGTGGAAGGGCTGTTAGATAAGGTTTGCTTCTTTGCAGATGATACCAAAATCTGCAATATAGTAGACCCCCAGGAAGGTGTAGATAACATGTGGAGGGATCTAGCTAAGTTTGAAGAATGGTCTAGAATTTGGCAACTCACATTTAAAGTTAAAAAATGCAAGGTCATGCATTTGGACTGCAGCAATCTAAGGGAGCAATGTAGTATAGGGGGTGAAGTACTTTTGTCCACTAAAGAAGAGCAGGCCTGGGCATGATTGTGCCTGATGATATTAAAGTAGCTAAACAGGTAAAAAAGGTGACAGCAAAAGCTAGAAGGATGCTTGGGTGCATAGGGAGAGGACTGGCCATCAGAAGAAAGGAGGTGATAGTGCCTCTATATAAGTCTTTGGTGCAACCTCATTTGGAGTATAGTGTGCAAATTCTGGAGACCGCACCTTCAAAAGGATATAAACAGGCTGGAGTCAGTACAGAGGGTGACTACTAAAATGGTTAGTGGTATTCATTATAAAGCATATGAGGACAGACTTAAGGTTCTTAATATGTACACCTTAGAGGAAAGGCGGGATAGAGGTGATATGATTAAGACATTTAGATACCTCCATGGCATAAATGCACAGGAGGAGAGTCTCTTTCAATTGAAAGCATGCTCTGTTATGAGGAGACATGGGATGAGGGTGAAAGGGAATAGATTCAGGAATGATATGCGGAAATATTTCTTTACGGAAAGAGTGGTGGAGCCGTGGAATAGTCTCCCAGTGGAGGTGGTAGAAATGAGGACAGTATCTGAATTCAGAGAAGCATGGGACAAACACAGAGGATATCTAAAGGAAAAAAGGAGACTGTTGCGGTGGTTGATATGAAAGAGCAGACTACATAGGTCATGTGGTCTTTTTCTGTCATCATGTTTTGATGTTTCTATGCTTCTAAAACAAGTAACACAAAAAAGAAGACCGTGCCTGTGCAGTGGCAGAAAAGATTGTTGTTTCGGAAAAGAATGTTGCTGCTCTCCCCTTCTTCCTGCCATCTAATCAATGAGAGAGGGGGATTCTCTCATGGGGAGGAGCTGTAAATGTTCCACAGGTCAACATAACAAAGGAGCGAGGTGTAACAGCAGCTGGTGTCTAAAAGTTATATTGGTGAGGAACCCCTACACGTTTCGGCTATGCCTTCCTGAGGGGTTCAAAAAGCTTGAAAAAAACATGGAGCCCGATTCAGAGAGTGGGACATTCAGGCCATCCGGATGTCCCTGAGGAAGATGGGCCCATCACGAGTTGATTCTGGACTGTGGGAACTAAACATTCCCACAGTACACAGAATCGGGCCTGTGCACGACCCAGCATACCCCTGCTGCCTGCGGGGACATCCTTCCTGCAGGCACCCCCGACTCCCTGGGTTAGGCCCCCCTCTTCTCCACTGCCGACCCATGGCTGGCCAGCTGGGGCCTGGATCGAGCAGTGGGGAATCCCTCATGCCCAGCCCCAGCTCTGGGGGATGGCGGGAATCCCTGAGCCCGATCACCGGATTAGTGCTGCTAATTCCATTTTCGACATGGAATAAGCAGTACATCCCCTTTGACCCAGCAGGATGTACAGGGCCATGACCAGAATTGGCCCTGTAGATCCTGCCGGCTCGGCCTGCTCCCACTCTGCCCAGATCCTGCCCCCTCCTGCCACCCACCAGCTCTCCCTTTCCTACTGCTCAGGTCATGTGGGGAGAGCAGGAGGGGGAATCTTTATCTTTATTCTGTTGCTTGATTGACCACCCAGGCAAAAAGCATCAGGGCGGTTTACAATAAATGACAGTGACTAGAAAAAGGAAAGGAACGCCATTATATGGCAGGAGAGATAAGAGGATAGAACACATAGAAAAGCAAAGGACAGGATCCCGATATCTTGTGGGGCTGCATGTCCCATACAGCCCCGTAATCTATGTCTCTGAATTGAGCCCATAATAAATAAAAATTAATTATAATCACAATTACAATGTTCAGTTTTGTTTTTAATTGTGTTCACATTCTGATTGTGTTTATAAGTTTTATTTATTATGTCTTATTGAAGTTTTTTGAAGCCCAGAGGAAGGCGTAGCCAAAAGGAGTAGGCGTTCCCCACTAATATAGCTTTTAAACACCAGCTGCTGTTATACCTCGCTCCTTTGTTGTGTTCTCTTGTTGTCTGCAAAAGTATGTGCTCTTGGATGGGACCAACGTTCCACAGGTCTCCACTGCTTCCTGCAACTGAGTTGGGCCTTGATCCCTTGCAGTGATTCCACAAGGACTGGTAATGTCGGGGAGAAAGTCAGATTTTATGATCCTTCCCACAGTGGTGAAATCATGGGAATATAATGGATTGCTTTACTTTTGCTCTTCTCTAATTCAGCTTACAGCACAGAAATTGCTCGAGCAGATATTTAGCCACAGTGGTTAAAAAGATTCCAGCTCTTCAGTACTGCTATTCGGATAGTGGTCGATACTCAATATCCAGATAGTGTGTTGACCAGCAACAGCATCCAGATAGCAGTGATATCAGAGCTACTATTGGGATAACTATCCGGAAAACAGCACAGTCTTTCTGTGGTCCTAAGTTATCCGGATAGCGGCACCGAATATCACCATTATCCAAATAAATTGCCCCTCCTCCTCGCTCTGTCCACAGATTGCCCTGACACTATTCAGATATTACAGAGGCAGCCTTCAAGCTATATAGCAGCAGTATCTGGATCATATCACTGAACAGCGCTGACCAGCGGCACTTATCCGGAGACAGGTACTGCTTTTCGGTTAAGTGCTTCTGAGTAAATACCAGACCCTGCTGTCATTTACTTTTCATCCTCATCACCATACAAATTGTATTGTCATCTGTTTTTAAGGACTAGGATAGAGAGATCTAGCTAGAACAGAATCTATCAACTGGTCTGGACTGTATGGCAGGGACATCTGCTGGAAAACAATATCAACAGCAGCTGCAGCTTTTGGTATCTCCGTCAGATTCATATAATCATAATCTGACAACACAGATTTTGCTTTAATGTGTATTAATATATTATCTTTTATATTTCTTCCCCCTCCTTTTCAACAAACATATCCAGACAGAAAGATTATGTACCCTCCCTACAAGGTCAATTTCGCATTTTCCTGTAGGATTTTACATATCCATAGCAACTCTCCATAGTATCAGTTTTGGATTTCATATGGTTAAACCTGCCCTCTATAGAATGCACATTTACAGGGACCTGAAAAATCATAATACAAAAACTGAGTGTTTCCTATATTTACAAATTGGGAGGTTCACGGTGACGGACAACTATACTTTAAAGCCTTTTTGCCTTTTAATTTTGTAATATATGGGTCAACTCAGCTTTTTAAATTAAGTGCCATGTAAGTTGTGGCACTCAATATATGTAATGAACGGTGACTTCGCCGGCCCTTCCTATTTAGCAACTGGATATCATTGCTAAATAGATACAGGTCAGTATTTAACTGTGGCGGCCAGCTTTGTTTTTAAAAATGAGCCGCTGTAGTTAAATATAAACTTGATATTCAGCACTGACACTAAATATCCAGTCTTTGCAGTCAGCAGGAACCACTACACTATCTGTACCATAGCTAGCTACCAGATAGCCATTTAGAACAGTTTTTTTGCTGTCCTAAGTTACTTATGCATTATAAGGATCAATCAAAGGACCACCTTGGCTTCACTCCTGGACCACTCCGGCACTTTCTGGATAGTGCCCAGGTGCTCAGAGAGAATATTCAGCAACACTATCCAGACAGTGCCTCGGAACTTCACTCCGGCCTGCACGTAGCAGTATAACAGGGTGCCTTGGATACTTGGCCAGATAATTGCCAGTGCTTCCTTCTGCCCCATCCCTACCCCAGCCCATTAGAATTATATCCGACCGTTTCACGATTTAATTGGCCTGATATTATCCATATGATTTCTGAAAATATATGAGAGGGGACTTATGTGTTCAGCACCTAGTAATCTTCAAAAACCTAATTTTCAGTGATGGTTAATTTTTCATTTTGCAAAATTCAGTCTATCATAGGGTGACTATACAACTCCATTCCATAAGGCTAACTTATTCCCGTCTTAACCCATTGTAAGGGTGCCTATGTTAAGAGACCAAGTCGGCACCTACTTAGGTGCGGTTTTATAAAAGCACATGGGTGCCTCTGTATCTTTATAAAACACTAGCGTAAGTGGCAGTAATCAAGCCTTGAATGCAGGTGAGGACATTTATAGCTTCTTGAAAGCAGGCGCAAAGGTTCATGTGCGAAGATTGTAATTAGGAGTGTAAATGAAGGTATTTATAATCTACATGTGCACTTGCAAACTATGCCCATGTTCCGCCCAGACCGTAGCCCTGGCTCTGCCTACCATTAAAGCCTGAACCTTCATGTTGAGGCATGTATGTTTAAGTCTTTTACTCATGTACGTGGTCATATATGTTCAAAAATAACGTATAAAGTGACCCCCTATATGTCAAGAGAGGAAATCCTCCTTTTCTTAGAATCCATGCAGTTATATTCTTTGGGATGAAAAGTGTACCCTGGAAACTACGCACTTAACCCTGCCCTTCCTTTTTTTTTTCTGTGGGTTAAAGTAAGATCATTATAAAACTAGGGTGGGGACATTTTTAAAGCATTTCCCATCAGCAAAATATTGCTTGTATATAGATACCCAGCCAGGTCTCCATTAGCCTGTCTCTTTTTACGTGGCTATGCCTCCATACTCCGAGAGCAGCACACACTGATGTGCTTTTCCAGAGATTCCTAATGTATGAAGCACATTTGTATGCACGGCCTCAGTTGTATGCAGATATAGCTTGCCCATATGAATTAGGGATATCCTGAAAGCAGAGCAGTCTGCAGACCTCGAGGACTGAAACTGGATACTCCTGAGCTACACAGTTTATATTCCCCTTTTTTTTTCTTTTACTCTAGTGAATGCTTTTGCTTTATTTCTACAGACGTGTTTTGTATTCTTGCATGCAAGGAAAGAGATCAGATTTATTAACACCCTTCCTCTTACTTGTCTGACATTCACATTTTCAATATTAGGTGACTGAATATCATATCTGATTTTTTAAAGATGAAAAACATGATGTTCCATTTCTTTAAACCCGTCGCCTTTACTTGAACATTGGCTAAGATCACCAGATGGTTCCAGGTTATCAGGGTAGGTTGTGCCAGAGTTGTTTTACCCCATTGGCAGACTAACCTATCCGCAGCACCCAAGATCATTTTCTATATTTATAATGAGGCTGCTTTTGTTGTGAAATTGTTTCCATGCTAATGTAAGTGCTTTTTCAAGCCAAAAATACTCAATTAAATTTTACCAGCTGCTGCTTATGATAACAATGATCTTCATTCTGTCCTTTCCTATCGTATCTTCTCCAAATCTTTATGCTGGAGAAAGAGATGAAGAGCATTCAGAATCTAGAATCTAGATTCAGGTTTACATGACTACATTGGCATGACAATTTTACATGTATTGCATTAACTGGTTAAGGTTAAAAAAAACTAGAAAAAAATAATTTACATAAAGATATAACAATAAAATTAAATTACTAGAGAGAGGGCCATAGAGGTAATTATCAGGTTTTAGTACTGACCTCTGTGGTCAGGTTTCAGGTTTTGCTGAAATCTTAAAACTGAATGGATTCTATAATGCATAGTCAGATCCCATTTAAGGAAAGTTTAGCAGAAGTTAGCTTCACACCATATTTAAGGCACAAAGGAACAAGTCCAATCTACTGTTGATTAAATCAAACATTCTTGACTCCTGCCTTTGAGAGTCACAAACCATTTGGGTTTTCCTGGTAATTAATTATACAAGATTAGCCTTGTACTTATAAAAAATGAATGTAAATACATTTTCTGAATATTTATCATGAAGGTGTAACCTTGAGTGGAGGAATGACTTAGTAGTTGGAGCAGCTGGTCGTTATCTAGGACACCACAAATTGAATCCATTGATGCTTCTTATAACCTTGAGCAAGTCACTTCAATTTAATGCGTGTTATTTAACATAACTCCCTTTATTGTCAATGGGACCTATTTCCTAATGCAGGGGGGCAATTTATAAAATTCATTCCATATGTATAGCATACATTGCTCATGGAAAAAGGCCTTTTATAAAATTGTATGGCCATATGCATATGCATAAATACTTACAGCAACAAGATGACATATACTTACTTGCGTTCCAGGAGCACAGTTTCACCTCATCGAAGACACAGCAAAAGACATGGACAGCCATCTGTGATCCAAGCTGAAAAGCCCTATCATTTTAAATGGAGTCTAATAGAGCTGTGGAAGCTTCGCCTTGGAGAAAGGCCCTGCGCAGTGACAGCCTGGGAGGACAAGCAGGGCTAGCCTAGCCTCTAGCAGCAGCGGAAGGCACCTCATCGAGCAGCGGCAACATCTCCCTACGTTGCATCAATAGATGCTGAGCACGTAGTGCCGCTGCTAGCCACTTGCATACTTCAAAGCGGAGGCCACATCGACCCCGCACTCCAAGCAGTGCCCAACTCAGGAGCGGCTGCCGGAGCATGGCGCAAAGCGACACTCGCTCACCTGCCTCCACCCCTCAATACCACAGGAAAACACTTCTGACCCGCAGATCCGGGACCTGGGCCTCCGCAGCATCCACCAGCACAGTGCTCACCAGTACCCAGGAGGAGGGAGGGAGGAGCTGCAGCCTGCACTGGGGATGAGGTCTGACTGCTGCCAGGGACCCAAATGTTGATGCAGAAGAAGGGAGTAGCCGCAGCTCATGCTGGGATGAAGCCTGCCTGCCCCTGAGGAACCTACTGTCAGCAGTAGAGGGAAACAATAATGGACCCAGGCATCAGCAGATCAGAAAAAGAAGTTGGCAGTGACAACCTCCACTGAAATCTACGAAGTCCTCAAGGAAAGGATGAGGATTTAGGGATTCCTCTCTGTGAACAGATGTTTATATGTGATCTACGTATTTCTAGTATGTTGTATCAGTTTTTTTGTCATCTATTTGTGATCACTGTCTATCATACAGCATAGGGGACCACTGTAAGGGCTACACAGAGCCAGGAGGTTACATCTGACTAGAGGTGAAGCCTTGTAACATGATATGGATGATCAGTGGTAGTAGTTAAGAGAGCAAACTATATACTGACATGACAAGCGAATCACACTACTACTTATCTGGACTATACCAATGACTGTGCGCTATCAGTTCCTTACGTTGGCCTAATTACTGTGGATATTTGCATTAAGTTAATTGAAAGGAGAGTCTCTTGCATTTGCTCATGCAGCACTGACTATGTCTTTGTGCTGTATGATTGATGCTTCTTTCCAGTTAGAACTATTAATACTGTTAAGGTAGTTCTTATATTAATTCTTCTGCTTCCCCCTCATAGCTCCACATTATTTTTTCTATTTCTTTTTGTCACTCGCTCATACCAACTTCATCTCACCTTATTATCCTCTCTCTTCTTTACTTATCTCTTCCCCAGTCTTGTCATTCTTCCATTCCTCAACTCTTGAACTCCGCCTTTTTCTTCCTTTCTTTCATCCCTCTCCCTCCTCTCTTAAAATACCTCATCTTTGTTTACACCGTTCCATCTCCTCTCTGCCTCGCACTCCTCTCCTCCATCTCCTTCTTTATTCTTGTGACATTAATCCTAACCCTGGCCCCCCTAGACTATTCTCTCACTCTCATTCCTCTCTCAACCATTGTGATCTCATTTATATTCCTCTCCTCTCCCCCTCCTCTCTCCCTTTCTCTTGTGCATTATGGAATGCACATTCCATTTCCAACAAACTCACCTTTACTCATTTCTAACACCTTCAGTCTTCTAGCTCTTACTGAAACCTGGCTCCTCCCCAATAACATAACATAAGAACATAAGATAAGATATGCCATACTGTGTCAGATCAAGGTCCATCAAGCCCAGTATCCTGTTTCCAGCAGTGGCCGATCTAGGTCACAAGTACCTAGCATTTCCTTAAAAGACACAGGTTCCACAATGCTTGTATTGGGGCAAGTGGTGGATATTCCAGGTCCCCTTTAATAATGGTTTATGGATCTTTCCTCCAGGAAATTGACAAAATCTTTTTTAAACCTGGCTACACTAACAGTTTTTACTATATCCTCCGGTAACAAATTCCAGAGTTTGATTACAAATTGAGTGAAAAAACACAGTTACTTACCTGTAACAGGTGATCTCTGGGAACAGCAGGAATAAGTCTTCACATATGGGTACGTCAGTACCGACGGAGTCCACGCGGGAACGCTCCCCAGCGTCCAATCAGAACGCTTTTAGGAGCATCCCACCACGCCTGCGTGCTGCCTTCCCGTCTTTCCCAACTGCCTCTCCTCAGTTACGTTTTAAAGCTGAGACAAAGAGAGAGGGAAAGATAGAGATAGAGAAATACAACTCCTAGGGGAGGTGGGTGGGTTGTGAAGACTTATTCCTGCTGTTCCCAGAGATCACCTGTTACAGGTAAGTAACTGTGCTATCTCCAGGAACAAGCAGGAATGAGTCTTCACATATGGGGACTCCCAAGCTAAGATGCCCGGAGGGAGTTCTAGCATGTTGCGAATCTAAGATGAGCCATGCTTTCCCTCAGAACCTCAGGCATCCTGTGGATGGAGGGTAGGAGTTGAAATAAAAAGAGAGATGCTGTGAAACAGCTAAACCAAACCAGGACTTCCGGATGGGAGTCTAGGTGTAGATGATCATAATAAGTAAATATTGGAGAGTAATATTCCAATATGGACCTCACCTGGTGGTATTGTAAAATGTTTATTGAGTTTCACATGGATCTGTTAGTAAGAACCAGTAGAAAACCCTCAAGGAGTACCTCACTGTGAAGTAGAGGTAATCAAACTGTAGAAGGACAGGTGAAGGTTAGAAGCCGTCAAGGGTGAGAGTAGCCCCAGGAAAAAAACTGGGTGGTGTAATGAGGAAGGACTTCAGCAGAAAACGCAGAAGGCTGTATCAGACAAGGCTTAAAGTATTTTGGTTCGAGAATAGCACAATCCTAGGACCAAAAGGAGATACGTTTGACCAATTTGGACGGACAAATAGAAAATAGTCCTTGTAGAAGGGAAGGGGTATTGAAGACCCCTGTATCCGATGAGAAATAGGGACAGATGTCTGAGGCGTTATAGCCTCTGATTAACTGAAGATCAGTAATATCTTTCCTAAGTGATGTTAGATAGGAAAGATAATGATACATGGAGAGCTTCAGAGGTACCTAAACCTGAAAGGTTATGGTAAGAAATCTGTTAATTACCACAGAGATTAGCTGTATATGTAGAACCCTATGCATGCTGGCACAGCATTGATAAGGGTAGTGCCCAGCTGTCAGAGTCATATAGGAATATATGTATATATGAACCTAGACAGATAGATAGATAAGTTTCTAGGTACACATCTACCTATGATGATATGTCTTAACATATATATATATATATGTGGATACATATATAGAGATATACATGGGCATAAATATACATAGATACATATAGATATAGATATAGATAGATGCATATATCTATATGCAGATATATTTATATATGTCTCCACATATGTAGGTAGAGACATGTCTATATAACTATACCCACATAGGGGTATGTGGAGAGAGAAAGGTGCATCTAATAACAAGAAAAGTAATACCTGCTTGAAAAGATGCAAGAAAACCTTTGTCCCTGGTTATGACTGAGAGAGTCAGGGGAATGCTCTCTCTGACAAGGAGCAGTCTAGATTCATTTAGGAATTCTGGCCCTTGAATAACCAGGATGGTTTACATGAAAAAAGTGCAGATGATATCTTCAGTCTGCAGGCAGCAAGTCCAGGTCCTTTTAGAACTGTAGTATGGTAACTGGATAAAAGACGCAATGGAAGTGAAAACCATATAAGGACGAGCTGCATGAAAAAGAAAAATATCCCTGGTGAAGGAGTCCAGTGGAGACGTGGACGAAGCCAGGGAACTGAGCAATTCTTTAGGTTTTCACGTGATGTAAGGCATGGGTCCTTCGTTTTAAAAGGAGACCTTACGGGAGATGGTAAAGGTAGGGAAACCCTACCAGTCATGAGGGGGCATGACTGGATGAGGCCTTCCTAACCATCTGGGATTATCTGCTAGGAAGATGCAAATGCTCTCTAGCAAGGGCCCATAGTGCAGAGCTACTCTGTAGAGTTGCAGAGAGCATGCTGCAGGTTGGTTGGAAGAAAAAACTGGCTGTTTAAAAGCCAGTACGTAACTTAAACTATTCTGCCAATGACAAGGGAATTGGAGATGGCGAGGAATAGAAATGAAAACCAATAGGCCTGTAGTAATAGAGTTTCCAAAAGAAAGGTTGATAACTTGTTTTGGACCTAGTAGTAAGGCCAGAAAGGATTGCTGATGGAGGACAAACCTTGGTTACTTGGTAAATAGAACCAGAGGGTAACCACTAGGAACTCCTGCCGTTGCAGCTATTACCAAGGCAGCAGAAAAGAATGAACAGACATAAGGAGGAGTGGCAAGACTCCCTTACTGACTGATAAGCTGACCCAAGTAAGATTGAAAAAAGGGGGGGGGGGACTCTGAAAAGGAAACCCCTTACTGGAAAAGGTAGAAACCTACAGGGATTTTAGAAAAAAACCCTCCAGCTAAATGGTACCACTCTTACAGGCGAAATGTTTCAGTAAGAGGGTAGGTAAAGGCTGAGTAGAAGGAGACTCACGATATGGTAAGTCCCTGAAAAGGTATGATGATACATGCTGGAACAGGAAACTATCTTACTGATAGTTGTTACACCTCTTTTCCCTTTCAGGAGGAAGAGAAAAAGCCCTGTTACTTATAAGCATGATCATCCTGAGAGCTCATAGAACAAAAAGAATGGATGTCTATTGAGAAGAAATCCATGTCTAGAGTTTAGGATGGAAACAGTGTAGATGCTTCTATTAAGAAGAAGCAGACTACAGGTTCTAAACCCCAAACAGGAAAGAAAGATGTAATGATAATATATCAGAAGCCCTGCGGATGCTGGGTTTGCTGAACCTGTTGAGGTTGTGGTTTCCTTAGCCTGGTTGGATGTTTCCCCTGTCTGGGAACATCTGTATGATGGGTAGAAGATGAATAAAACTTTCTCCCCTTAAGGGAACAAAGTTTGTTAGGAGATCTACAAACTGGGATAGAGGAAGGCGTAGACAAGCCCCTGAAAGCAATAGTGTCAGTAGTTAACTGAGCAGCTTAGAGTAAAGCCTCCTTGTTAAAGAGATTCTCTCCAGTACAAGGAGTATTTCCCAGTCTATCTTGTACCCATTTGTCCAAGTCTGAAGCTTGGAGCCAGGCTCTATGTCATGCCCCTATGGCTATAGCAGAAGTTCTGCTAACAGACTCAAAAGAGTCCAGGGAAGCATGAGTAAGGAACCTAGAAATGTTTTGAGCATGATTGACTAGTATAGAAAAATCTGCTCTTTTAGGCTCTTGAAGAAAAGGGGTCAAAAGTAGTACATTCTTTGTGACCTCCTCAAGAGATAATCCCATATAGAAAATATATGAGAGAATTCTTGCTGAAAACACCCTGTTAATTACATGTAGCTAAACTCAAATGTATATAGTTTCCCCAGTTATCCAAGTTCAAATCCCTGTTTTCTGTAAACGTAGGACTATTTGTACGTCCAAGTGTTTATTGTTTCAATGTAAACCGCACTGATGAGAAATAGCGCGGTATATAAGAATTGTCAAATAAATAAATTGTCAAATAAACATGGATGCCTGGAAGGTTTGGCGTCCAAAGGCATCTAAAGTCTTAGGGGCTTGTTTACAAAGCCGCGGTAGCGGTTTGCGATCGTAATCGGAGCCGCGGCCCCATTGATTTCAATGGGGCCGCGGCTGCGATCGCGATCGCGATCGCGAACCACTACCGCGGCTTTGTAAACAAGCCCCTTAGCCTCACAACCTGGCGGATAAGAAGAGTGCTTCTTAGTACTCTTAACATGCCTCATTGCTGATTCTACAACAATAGAATGATGAGGGAGCTGAGGCTTTTGAAAACCGGGAGAAGGGGGCACCATGTATAGAAGATCAGTTGCCCTAGAAGGTGGGGATACTGTTAAAGGAGCTTCCCACATTCTAAATAGGAGATCCTGCAAGGTCTGATGCAAAGGAAACATAATGACTTCCTTTGAATTGCAGGGGATCTGCAGAGGTTCTGGATCCTCTGGTTCAGGATATTGACCAGGTATAGAAATGGCAAGTAACCTTGCCATGTCAAGCAGGAATGCTTGAAAAGAAATCCCCCCAGAGGGGAGTCCTCTAGAAAGAGGAGTAAGAACTAGATCTGTTGAAGAACTAGCTCTAGCACCGACCGGTTCATTCAGATTCTCTAGAATAGAAGATCTGAAGGGGTGGAGCATCGGATTGTCCTTGAAGGATAGTTGTCGGTACCGCTGGAAGCCGGTACCGCAACCCGTCAGTAGCAAATCGTCCATGCTAGGGATCGATTCCAAACTCGGTATGGAAGGAAGCGAGCTGGTTGAAACGAGCATGGGAGGTACCGACACCGATGCTGATGTTGATACCGGTACCGAGACCGCTACCGTCGTTGATACTGATACATAAAGATCAGTCTGTGATAGTTCTATCGGTACCGAAGTAACCAAACGTGGCAGACCTTGATCATCGGTAGAATGTCTTCGGTACCGTTTGAAGTCGGTACCGAGATGAGTCGGTACCCAGTCATCCAGACTAGAGATCGACTCCAGACCCGGCATCGAAGGAAGCGAGTCTATCGATGCATATCTGGAGGGTACCGACGTGGATACCAGTACCGGTACCGGGATCGATACCGATACTGGAATATCGGTCAGCAGCGGCTCAGTCAGCCCCGAAGGAACCGAGAGCACTAGACTGTGATCTTTGTTGAGGAATGTTTCATCCAACACCATTGCCGATGCCGGGGTATCGGTACCGCCCCAAGCGGATGCTGCCACTGAGCATGGCTCAGGTATGTTCGTAGAGGTGAGAACCCAAGAAACAACCTGAAACCCCATAAATGGCTTGGAGGCCGAAGACTCCCACTGGGGTTTTAATGCCAAGGTGTTCGAGGGTAAAGCCAGAGGCATCTCTATGCTGAGCATGAGATCTACCACTCGAGGCCTGGCTAGTCTTAACAGACTGTTTTTGGGTTACCTGATCCTGTGAAGAAGAAGCGTTGGCTGGTACCGTGAAATTTAATGGGGACCGCGTATCGAGACATGCTCGATGCTGAAGACTTCTTCTGGATATACCGCTGCAGGAGGAACACTCCAGCAGACGGTGGTCAGGACCCAAACAGGGTAGACACCAATTATGAGTGTCTACAATTAATTTGGTACCGCCACAGTTTAAACATTTCTTAGGGTTAGTGGCTGGTATTTCCATGAAGGAGAGTGAGTAGGCCTAGCAGGCCGAAAAACCGTCAGGCACTAACAGGGAAAAATATTCCTCAGAAAGGAAATTTTGTAAGAAAAAAGAAGAAACACCGGCGGTACCGGTGGCGTCGGGGAAGGCAGATGTGACCACAAGAAAACAAAAAAATGAAAGAAGAATTTTCTGAGGTGACAGGAGTTCATCCTGCCGGCTCTGCGGAAAAACGAAAACTGAGGAGAGGCAGTTGGGAAAGGCGGGAAGGCAGCCCGCAGGTGTGGTGGGATGCTCCCAAAAGCGTTCTGATTGGACGCTGGGGAGTGTTCCCGCACGGACTCCGTCGGTACCGATGTACCCATATGTGAAGACTCATTCCTGCTTGTTCCTGGAGATAATATTTTCTCTTATTAGTCTTAAACAGTTTACCCTGTAGCTTCATGTCTCCTAGTCTGTCTATATTTTGATGGCATACCCAAACGGGTTTACCCGTTCCACTCCATTTATTAATTTATAGACCTCTATCATATCTCCCCTCAGCCATCTCTTTTCCAGGTTGAAGAGCCCTAACATTTTTAGCCTCTCTTCATAGGAGTATCCTTCCATACCCTTTACCATTTTGGTGGCTCTTCTCTGTACCTTTTTTAATAATGCTATATTTTTTTTAAGATACGGTGACCAGAATTGCACACAATATTCAAGGTGCAGTCGCACCATAGAACGATACAGAGGCATTGTAATATCCTTTGTTTATTCTCCATTCCTTTCCTTTTGATACCTAGCATTCTATTTGCTCTCTTGGCCATCACTACACACTGGGAGGAGGGTTTCAACATGTTATCCACGGTGATGCCTAAATCTTTTTCCTGGGTGGTGGTTCCTAATGTGGAACCTTGCATCGTGTAACCATAGTTTGGATTGTTCTTTTCTAGGTGCATAACTTTGCACTTGTCCACATTAAATTTCATCTGCCATTTGGATACCCAGTCTTCCAATTTACCAAGGTCCTCTTTCAATTTTTCACAATTCTCATGGGTCTTAACAACTCTGAATAATTTTCTGTCATCTGCAAATTTGATTACCCCACTTGTTATTCCCATTTCCAGGTCATTTATGAATATGATACTGCTTCAGTCGCTGCCCTCTTGTTACGGTGGATACCAATTTTCCCACACTCCTCGTGCCACTGGCTATAGTGGTGGTGTTGAGTTGTGGTGGTGTTGGGTTTCTGCTTTCTCCTTCCTGCCAATTCCAACACCTCCTTCTACCTCTGTCTCACTCTTTTTCCTCCTTTGAAGTCCATTCCATCCCCCTTTTTAATCCATTGCCCCTCCGGATAGCTGCTATTCATAGACCCCCTGATAAGCCCATCTCTACCTTTCTCACTGACTTTGACTCCTGGCTCTCCCTATTTCTAGATTCTTCTTCCCCCTCACTCAATCTTGGTGATTTAAATATTCATATTGATAACCTTTCTGATCCCTATACTTCTAAACTCCTTTCTCTTACCTCTTCTTTCAATCTCCAACTTTGCTCTTCTGTTCCTACTCACCAGCATGGTCACTGCCTTGACTTGGTTTTCTTCTCTAACCGTTTACCCTCCAATTTCCATACCTCAGTTCTTCCCTTATCTAATCATCACCTCCTAAGTTTCACATTTCAGAACTCCCCACCTCAACCCCACTCTGTCTCCTCCTACCTTGTTAAGAATCTTCATACTGTCAATCCATTGGCTTTCTCCACTATCGTCTTATCACGTCTTTCTTCCACTTTGCTTCTAAATCTGTTGATGAAGCTATAGTTCCCTATAATACTGCCTTCTCCTCTGCTCTAGATACTCTTGCTTCATCCAACCCATGCTCTGTAAGATGCACTACACCCCAGTCCGGGTTTTCCTCAACTACCCACTATCTCCGCTATTGTGCCTGCTCATCTGAGTGTATTTGATTCAAATCTCACTCCCATTGCGACTTTCTTCACTCCAAATTCATGCTTACCTCCTTTCAGTCAGCCTTAGCATTTTCCATCAATCTCTACTACTCTTTCTTCCTTTCCCATGGTCTCTGAGGATGAAACCTCTCATCTTCTTTCCTCCTCCAAACTTAATATTTGCTCTTTTGATCCTATCCCCACCCATTTCCTTAACTCTATTTCTTCCTTTGTCATCCCTTCCATTTCACATATTCTCAACCTCTCCCTATCCACTGCTACTGTTCCTGCAGCCTTCAAGTATGCTGTGATCACAACCCTACTCAAGCAACATTCTCATGATCCTAGTTCTTCTAATTAGTGTCCCATCTCCCTTCTTCCCTTTGTTTCCAAACTTCTTGAGTGCACAGTCTTCCACTGTTGTCTTGAATTTCTTTCCTCTCAAGTCCTTCTGGATACTTTTCAGTCAGGCTTTTGCCCCCTACATTTTACTAAAACGGCACTTGCCAAAGTCTCCAGTGACTTGTTCCTGGCTAAATCTAAGGGCCTCTACTCTATCCTTATCCTTCTTGATCTTTCTGCCGCTTTTGATACTGTTGACCACCACCTTCTCCTTGACACATTATCCTCACTTGGTTTTAGGGGCTTTATCCTGTCCTGGTTCTCTTCTTATCTCTCCCATCATTCTTTCATTGTTTGTTCTAGTGGTTCCTCCTCTATTTCTATCCCACTCTCGGTTGGTGTACCCCAAGAGTCTGTTCTGGGCCCTCTCCTTTTCTCTCTCTACACACATTCCCTTGGTACTCTCATCTCCTTCCATGGCTTTCAGTATCATTTTTATGCTGATGATTCTCAAATCTATCTTTCTACACCTGATATGTCTTCGATACTCCAGGTCTGTATCTCTGCCTGTCTCTCTGACATCACCATCTGGATGTTTCAGTGCCATTTGAAACTAAACATGAACAAAACCAAACTTCTTATTTTTCCACCTTAACCTTCCGCTCCCCTTTCTCCTTTCTCTATCTCTGTTAATAACACTCTTCTACTTCCAGTTTCCTCAGTCCACAACCTTGGTGTCATTTTTGAATCCTCTTCTCACATATCCAACAGATAATTAAAACTTGTTATTTCTTTCTCTATAACATTAACAAAATGTGCCCCTTCCTCTCTGAACACACTACTAAAATACTTGTCTACACTCTAATTACTTCCTGTCTCAACTATTGCAACCTCCTTTTTGCTAGTATCCCTCTTAGCTACCTTTCTCCCCTTCAATCTATTCAGAACTCTGTTGCATGACTAGTCTTTTGCCAACCTCAATATACTCATATAGCCCCTCTTCTCAAGTCATTTCATTGGCTTCCTTTCTGTTTCCATATCCAATTCAAACTCCTCCTTCTGAATTTTAAATGCATTCATTCTTCTGCTCTTCACTATCTTTCCTCTCTCCTCTCCCCTTACACTCTTCCTCGTGAACTCTGCTCTTCTACTGGCTTTCTCATCTCTTTGCTATTTTCTTCCACTGCTAACTCCAGACTTCGGTCCTTTCACCTTGCTGCATCTTTTGCGTGGAACAAACTTCCTGAGTCTATACATCAGGCTTCATCTCTGCCCCTTTTCAAATCTTTGCTAAAGGCTCACCTCTTTGAGGCTGCATTTGGTTCCTGATCCCTTGGTCCCTTGTGTCTCCCTACTCTTCCCTATACTATCCTTATTCCTATCTTTTGTCTTGTCTGTCATGATTAGATTGTAAGTTCTGACGAGTAGGGACTGTCTCCAGCTGTGTTTGTACAGCGCTGTGTATGCCTTGTAGCACTTTATAAATGATTAATAGTAGTAGTAGTACCACGGGACAGAGCTGTGATGCATATGTGGATTTTGTAGGCATGTTTCAATTAAGCCATAGCACATTTTATGAAGGACTCATCTATCTTTCTGTCTGTCAATTTGGCCATTTGTCTATGCGTATGTTGTTTGCACATCTGCAAACAGATGCATACAGCCTCACACTGAAGGGGGGAAATGGACGGTAGGAAGGCCAGGCCCTACCACCCAAAGAGAAAGCTGATAAGGGAAATTCAGGAGGAACCACAGTGGGGGGGAGGCCAGGTCCCACCCCCAACATATAAAAAGAGTCAATGGGGAATGATGGAGTCAAGCAACGATGAAGTCAGCCCTTGCCCCCTCCCCCCTCTCCAATGAGGGGAACTTCCTGGAAGGATCCATGGGCATCAGGCAAACCAGGTTCTGGCCCCCAAGAAGAAAGACATCTGGCGGGGAAGATTCTGTGAGGAACCATATGTGGTAGAGAAGCCAGACCACGCCCTGATGTAGGAGTACAGGCAGTGCTGAGCCACCAACAAAGCCACAGTGTTTGAATGTGCAGCCTACCCACGGACCTGACCCTTCAATTCAAGAAAAGGAGCTAAAGTGAGTGAGGGGAAGGGAAGGGTTAGGGAGAAGTGAGAGAGTGCAAGAGTGAGTGACAAGGAAAGGAGGTCAGTGCAAGAGGGTGAAAGAGACAAGGAATGAGTGCAGGAGAAAGTGAAAGGGAAATGAATCCTAAAGATTCACACATCTGCTCCACAGCATATACACACTTATCTAACACAGCATTATCCATACCTATCTCTTTCCTCCTCCGAGACATACACACACAGACACCCTTGATGCAGCCTCACCCATGTCTCCTGACACCTTCACCATGGAACACACTCTTGACATACCATCACACATGTCCATTGCCACCAAGACACACATACAAACGCACCTCATCCATATCTCCTGATTCACACTCACAGACACTTGACGCACCCTTGACAAATGAAGCGGATGCATCTAATGCCATCTCTTGAAGATGCATTAAGTGCACCCATGCTAACTGCAGTATTGACGATTAGCACATCCCACTGACAGCCATGCTAATCGTAATGTGCAATCATTGCCCACTCTCTACCCAATCCCACCAGAACCTGCATTGTGTGATGCCCATTTAAAGTGCTATTCACCACATAGTAATTGTCCTCCTGTGCAGTAACATTTATCACGGGGCCATGGAAGCAGTTAATGCACACTAAAATGTGTGTTAAACACATAGGGGCATGTTTATTAAAGTGCTCTAGGTGTGCACTTTTTAATTTGCTATAAATTATGAGAATACATGTATAGAGTACAAGAACACAGTTATACCAGCTTTCATGAGATCATAAGATATGCCATACTGGGTCAGACCAAGGTCCATCAAGCCCAGTATCCTGTTTCCAACAGTGGCCAATCTAGGTCATACGTACTTAGCAGTTTCCCCAAAAGACACAGGTTCCACAATGCTTGTACTGGGTCAAGCATTGATATCCTGGGTCCCTTCTTAATAATGGTTTATGGACCTTTCCTCCAGGAACTTGTCCAAACCTTTTTTAAACCAGCTACACTAACAGCCTTTACTACATCCTCCGGTAACAAATTCCAGAGTTTGATTACACGTTGAGTGAAAAAATATTTTTTTTATTAGTCATAAATAGTTTACCCTGTAGCTTCATTGCATGTCCCCTAGTCTTTCTATATTCTGATAAGGTAAACAATCGATCTACGTTTACCCATTCCACTCCGTTCATTAATTTATAGACTTCTATCATATCTCCCCTCAGCCGTCTCTTTTCCAGGTTAAAGAGCCCTAAACCTTTTAGCCCTTCTTCATAGGAGTATCCTTCCATCCCCTATACCATTTTGGTGGCTCTTCTCTCAACCTTTTGCTAATAACACTATATCCTTTTTAAGATACGGCGACCAGAATTGCACACAATATTCAAGGTGTGGTCTCACCATGGAACGATATAGAGGCATTATGATATCTTTTGTTTTATTTTCCATTCCTTTCCTTATGATACCTAGCATTCTATTTGCTCTCTTGGCCGCCGTTGTGCACTGGGCCGAGGGTTTTAACATGTTATCCACAATGACGCCTAAATCTTTTTCCTGGGTGGTAGTTCCTAATGTGGAACCTTGCATCTTGTAACCATAGTTTGGGTTGTTCTTCCCTAGGTGCATAACTTTGCACTTGTCCACATTAAATTTCATCTGCCATTTTGATGCCCAGTATTCCAATTTATCAAGATTCTCTTGAAATTTTCCACAATCCTCTTGGGTTTTAACAACTTTAAATAGTTTTTTGTCATTTGCAAATTTGATAACCTCACTCGTTATTCCCTTTTCCATATCATTTATGAATATGTCAAAAAGCAGCAGACCCTGCACAGATCCCTGGGGTACACCACTATTCACCTTTCTCCATTGGGAAAATTGGCCATTTAGCCCTACCCTCTGCTTTCTATCTTTTAACCGGTTCCTGATCCACAATAGTACACTGCCTCCTATCCCATGACTCTTTAGTTTTGCCAAACGTCTCTGATGAGGAACCTTGTCAAAGGCTTTCTGAAAGTCCAGATACATTATATCAACCGACTCACCTTTGTACACCTGTTTATTCACACCTTCAAAAAAGCATAACAGATTAGTAAGACAAGATCTTCCTTGTCTAAAGCCATGTTGGCTGTCTCCCATTAGGCCATGACTATCTACATGCTGAGTAATTTTGTTCTTTATGATGGTTTCTACCATTTTTCCCGGTACTGATGTAAGGCTCACTGGTCTGTAGTTTCCCGGATCACCCCTAGAACCCTTTTTAAAAATTGGTGTTACATTGGTGATCCTCCAATCTTCAGGTATTACAGATGATTTTAATGAAAATTCACAGATTACTAATAGCAGGTCTTAAATCTCATATTCTTTCAACACCCTTGGATGTATACCATCCAGCCCAGGTGATTTGCTACTCTTTAGTTTATCAAATAGTTGTAATACATCTTCCCGATGTATCGATATTTCCTTCAATTCTTCTGCACCTTTGAATACCGCTTTAGTCAAGGGTAACAGCAGATTTTATTTGTCTAATAGTTTTTTTTATACTGCTTCATCATTTAGTCAAAGCAATTTGCATTATAACTTAAACTGGGTAATGTATATTAAACAGGGACATTGATAACTTGGAATCTTCTGAGGCAATGGAGGGTCAAGTGACTTGCCCAAGGCCACAAGGAGTGCTAGTCAGAATCAAGCCCTGTTCTCTTCGTTCCCAAGCCAGTGCTCTAACCATTAGGCTGCTCCTCCACTCCAGATATAAGGGGGGGGGGGGGGGTCAACATTTGCACATTACTGGAGCTGGCTCTGGCTGCCTATTTTGCAAAGGCGCACAGGCAAGTTCTGAGAATCTTCACCTAGGATTCCTGTTATACCTTTAGATTGTACAATTTCTGGGGCAGGAGCTACCTGAATTTGTAACTCACTTTAAGCTTTATTTGAAGAGGAATTTACTACATCTAAATCCAAATATTTTGAAAACCAAAGATCTTTTTACAGCCATTGCTAAGAATCCCTAATTTAAATGATCTGATCATATCCATCTTTTTCTGTCCTCTGCAATACAACTTGCTTCTCAATTATGCTCAAATTGACTTGCATCTTTTTGTCCTGTCATTGTTCAAAGAATAATGATCTAAAAGCATCCAATATATGCATACAAAATATTAGCTTTCCAGTATGGACAACAAGAATTAGAATAAAATTTTGTTCACAAAGCACTGTACTATTTTGCAATCAGCACAAGTTCATTTCACTGCCTCGTATAAGGGAAAATTTATAAAACTCCAGATAAGTTGCAGGCAGGTCTGAGTGTAATTTGTACCGTGGGACTATATTCATAATCTGCTTTTCAAATGCAAACTCCTCACAATCACAGACTTTCCCTTTGCAAATTCAGGCCAGCTGAGTATGAGAATACTCTTACAGACACTTTCAGAGAAAGGTAAAATGCAATGAGCCAGGCATCTTCATGAATCCACAATGATGGTTCCAATAAACTAGTTCTATCTGCATACAGATCTCTTAATGGTACTTTCTTAACATATTGAAATGAGTATTCTCTCTTGAAAATAGTGAACAGTCATAGCCAAACAAATGGGGTAACGGGTTAGCTACATTTCAGATGTAAAAGCTATGCACTCAAAAACTTACAATCATTTTTCTTCCGCAAGACTGAAAATTTGAAATGCCAGTCTGAACGTGTGATTAAAATATCCAAAAAAGAAACGGTTTGTAAATCGGCAGTAAACACAAATTGTAAATTGCTGTCACATCCATTCAACCATTCAAAAAATGATACTAATCGCACATAACTACTAGATCATAGCAATGATGCCCACAAGAAAGAAAAAGGCAGTCCAACTGCACAGCAGAAGTGATAATGACCACAGCAGCAGAAAAACGGACTAGTGGGATCAACAAGCCCTTTAATGCGAACAAAAATAACTGCAAAAAAAACAAAATCACAGATGCTCCTATTTTTATACTGCTCATACAAGCGGCAAACAAAATTGGGCTCCCTCTTAAATAACAGTAACCGTTTAAATTCTGAAGTTTGTACTCCAACCTGACCGATGCTGAGATGTCAATCAGCAGTACAGGTGGGAAATAATGGCGTTTACGCAGCTCTGCTACATTCTGAACAGCTAATGCTGTCTGAGTCCTAATCTCAGTAAGACACTTTTCCTTTATAAGTATTTCTTATATCTTTAAATATTTTTGAACCTTTTAGGCTAGTGGGCAATTAGAGCAGTCACTGTGATGTAAATGTCTGCCATATGTATGAGTTTGATAAAAATAGGATCCTCTGTGATTTACTGTATTTTTTGGAATTACAGTACCTTCAGGCTGTGTAGCTTATACCACATAGCCTTACAGAGTGCAGTGTTATGAGTTTTATAGGGGTATTGATACTGAATATTTTAATACATATTTTAATATGTTGTTATGTTCTTTTAATATGGGTTAGGTAGAGAGAATGGTATCCTGACCATTCTCTTTTTTCAGACAGCCTTATGAAAAGTTATGGTTCTTAGTCGGCTTTTCTAACAATTTATTTTTGCACAGATAGGCAGTGTCTGATGCTCTACTAGTTCCTTTTTATTTCATTTCATTTCATTTTTCATTTCTTGATAATGGCTTTTTTTACATTCCTGCTTTGCCAAAATGATACTAGTCTTGGGGTACCCTGCATGAAATTTTTATAGCAGTTTGTGAGCATCCATTGGTGTCTTCTGTTGCCCCTTAATAAGCATAATGGGGGGGGGGAGGTGATATTCAGTACCAGCAGCTAGCACTGCTAATGTGACTAGTTGCTCACACTGAAATTTAAACCCGAATATTCAATGTCATGGTTATATCCGGCCCCAGAACTGAATATCTGGGTTCACCGCTTTGCCGCCGGTTAGCTAACAAGACAAAAGTTAGGCCAGAGTTCAATATCGCCATTGCCTGGTTAGCGATTGGTGCCACCTCCACTCTGCCGCCAAAACGCCCTCAGAAGATCATGATGCTAACCGGCACCTGGGGATATTCAGCAGCACTAATAGTTTTTGTGTCATTGAATATCCTGCAGAGTTGCATTTACACAGTTGGCAGGTCTGCAAACCATGTAAATACCTTTGAAAATGCTCCCTATGTATACGTATCTATGTGTGCGCAGAAATGGTTTTTTTGTGGTAGAATCTGACAACGGTCATATGCTGGTGCCGTTCGTTGTTTTTTCGCCTCCTCTTTTTTGGTTTTGGTTTCTTTGTTCCTCTTTTCCGTATATTATTTGTTTGTTTATCTTATGATTCTTGTTTTTTTTTTGTTGTTGTTTGTTTTGTTGACTCCAAGACATTCCTTATGAAGGCAGTTTACTACCAACAGTCCAGCTAGTAATGAATCATTTATTAGCTCTTGATGCAGGTCAATATACTGAAACATGTCAGGCTTGTGAATAAATTGTGATCTGTACTGGACTTTTGCTCAACTGCCTATTGTATAAGGAACTCTGTTTGCAATTGTATGTAATTATTTGCATGAAAGGGCTTGTTGATCCTATTTTTAAAGAGCCTGATGCTGAAAGGGGCATGTCCGGCCCATCTGGACATCCAAAATCTGGACAGGCTGGATCTGCACCAGATTCTGCACCCATAGGAGCATTCCTACAGAAGCATAATTGGGTGCAGAGGGCCTTGGCGTGCTGGTCGTGCCCCGATTCTGTTCCACTGCATGCCTAGAAAACCCCTCATCTAGGATACCCTACACTCCTGCATGGAGCCTCGTGCTGTGGCGTCCCATCGCCATGGCACTGGGATGCCATGCAGGAGCCCCGATCCGCTGCAAGCATTTTTGAATACCTATTCCCCACTGCACGACCCCGATTTGGCCGGCCAGGGCTGGGATTAGGCTATGGGGAACCCCCGCATGCTACTCACCAGTTCTGGGGGATCCACTGGTGTTGATTCTCTTCCTCAGGAGGACTTGGTGGAATATATCCCCCATCCATTCCTGCCATTCCGGACTTATAGGGCCACTACTGGAATTGGCCCTGTACATCCAGGGTCACGGTGCCTCCTCTGTCCTGCCCACTCTCCTCCCTGTCGCCGCCCCCTCCTGCCCCCATCCAGAGCTACCCAGCTCTGAGAGAGCTTTGGACCAGTAATCGGGTCCCAGAAAATAAAGGGGGTTGGACTCCATTCCAGACATCCAACTCTACTATTCGGGACTCTGCATGCCAGCCTATGTATTTATTTATTGCACTTTCTGCTATGTCTCTGCCATCTATATTAAACATATGAAATAATAAGATTATAAGTAAAACAAAGGTATAAAATGACATTCTAGCGGCTCCACTGTCTGGCCTTTTCAATGCCTCTTGGAGTCAGGAGTGGTGCCAGAGGACTGGAGAAAGGCACATGTGGTTCCTTTACACAAAAACAGATGTAAGGATGACATTGATAACTACAGGCCGGTTAGTCTAACCTCTGTGGTTAGTAAATTATTGGAAAGGCTACTAAAAGAGAGAATAGTGAGGTTTCTGGAGTCCAGTGGATTGCATGGAGGGCCCCAAACCAGTCAGATTTACAGGATATCCCTAATGAATATTCATGAGATAAATTTTAATACAATGGGGGCAGTGCATGCAAATTTATCTCATACATATTCCTTAGGGACATCCTGAAAAGCTAATTGGTTTGGGGCCCTTCAGGACTGGAGTTGGAGACTCCTGCTCTAGAGAGATGGTTTTACCTTCAATATGATAGTGAAAAGTGCCAATTGCACTGAGGTGAATCATGACAGAGTTGGTTTTTAAAATGGACTCGGACAAATGTAGAAAGTATTAAAGCAGTTTTTGTGTGGGTCAAGAAAAGGTCTCAAGCTCATCCTTCAAACCAGAATGTAATCCCTTCAACATCTAAGCTGTGAGGGCTAAGGTCTAGATGCTAGAGTGTAACAGAGTTCCTTGATCCTACATAATCAGAACTGGTGAGTCGCCTGGGCATATCCAGTCCTTGATGGAAAATTTGTGTAGAAGAGAGAATCACAGTTACTTGGGTCAATGAGATGCCATGAGAATTAGCATGCCCCCATTGTCTCTGAGTTTCAGAAGAGGTAAGCATAAGACCCTTCCCCCCAATGAAGGAGAAAGACATCCAAAGCTATGTTATTTGTTTATTTATTTATTTAACGTCTCTTCTATACCGCGCTATTCAGATCAGTGCAGTGTACATTTAACAGAACCATATACAGTGCAGTCGCGCTGCATTGTATTTACAGTGAACAGGAACTAAAACTTGGACATAACTGGGGTGACATTTTACAAATTATTTACACTGATTACTATACTTTCCAACTATAGTCTATTCAGGGCTGGACATGTGGGGCTGGCTGCACCTTTTCGTGCAAATGAGTTATTGAGGGGATCAAGGTGACTGGTGAGAGTGCTTGCTGCCTGATTTCTATAGCTGGTTTCTGGGTAGTGTCTTATGAACAGATGATGTTTCAGTGCCTTCCTGAATTGAGTCAGGTTGGTGATGACTCGTATGTCTGTGGGGAGGGCATTGCAAACTCTACGAGCATAGATCATGAAGGCCCTGTTAGATGTTGCCTTTGTGCATTTTGTTGTTTCTTTCGGGATTATTAGGGTGTTCACTGCTATGGATTTTCTGATTCTGTTAGGAGGTGTAGTGTGGATCAACTCAGTGATGGATGTGGGAGGCTGATTATTTAAGGCTTTGAAAGTCATAACTAGGATCTTGTAATGAAGTCTGGCATGTATAGGTAACCAGTGGAGTTTCTTCAGAATTGGTGTGATGTGGTCCATCCTTGATGCTCCATATAGAACTCTTGCGGCTGCATTCATTGCAAGCTGGAGTGGGTTTAGCATTGCTTGCGGGAGTCCATATAGGATTGTGTTAGCGTAATCAAAGTGTGGGATTACTAGGGCTTGATAGATTGTTCGAAAGTCAGTGGGGTCGAGTAGTGGTCGTAGATGCCTTAGTGTCCGTATTTTATGGTATATTGTCTTTACTGTGTTTTTTATGTGGGTTTTCATGTCCAGCTGTTGGTCCAAGGTGATACCTAGGTAGCGGATTGTGGGTTTGGCTATCAGTTCTGCTTTTTTTTGCCATTCATCCCTACCCTGGAACAGAACTGAGGCCCTTACCTATTCCAAGGAGTGGCAAACAAATCTATAGAGGGAGTGCCCCACTCTTAAAGAGAGATTAATCCACTTCCCAGTCCAGGGTCCATTTGTGAGGTTGGAGGACATGGTTCAACCTATCTGCCAGGATTTTGTTCTCATCTAGCATATGGTTCTATCTGCCAGGATTTTGTTCTCATCTAGGTATATGGTCCTAAGCATCATTCCATGAGAGATGGTAGTATGTGGCCCTAAGTGCCATCCCATGAAAGATGGTGAAGTTTCACCTCCTAACTGCTTTCCAACACAGGAAGTTCAAGGCTGTTCCTCCCTGATTGTTTATCTAGTACATTGTAATCTGGTTGTCCATCTGGATCATGATAATTTGATTGACTAGTCAATCTTTGAAAGGCTTTAGAGCATTTAATTTTGCTCTCAATTTCAGGAAATTGAATTGGTGAAGGCTTTCATGGGTGGACCACAGGTCCTCAGTGTGGAACTCATCTATATGAGCTCCCCAGCCCAGCTTTGATGTATATACATCATCAGCAACTATTAGTAGGGGAAAATTTGAAAAGGGAGACCTTTCACTAGATTGGACGGTTCTATCTACTAGGAAGCAGCTTCCTGGAGAGGCAAAGTGACAGAAATGATGTCCTTGGGTCTAGGAGAGGACTATATCCACTGTATATTCAGGATCCACTGAACTTGTCTCATATTGAGATGTGCCAAGGAAATTACATGAACTGTTGAAATCATGTGGCCAAACATTCTCAATAGGTCTCTTGCTGATGTCTTCTGTAATCCTTCTACTATTACCAGTGGTCAGATAAGCCTGTCTTGAGGAAGGAAGGCTCCAATGAATTCCAATTGATGGGATGGGCTGAGGTTTGATTTGAGATATTTAATGATGAACTCTAGTAGTTCTAGCATCTAGGTTGTAAGGCATATGAATTATTGACCCCTTCTTGAGTGGTGCTCTTGACCAGCCAATCATCCAAGTAGGGATACAGACGCATACCAAAGGGGTATGATTACTAAATGGCACAAAAGGTCACCATTTGTGTGTGGTAAATGGCATCATTAAAGATCCCAGCATACATTAAAGGATGGGACGGAGAGTAGGTGTTCCAGTGTAAAGGGTGCTAGAGGCTAGTTAGCAGGTATTAAGTGGACAGTTGGCGTTAAGAGTGCCCAGTGTGCAAATTAATGCCCACTAAGGCTGGTTGCCTTAAGGTGGGATAAGGGAGCCTTTCTGCAAGTCACATTTGAACTGCTGGATGGGAGCAAAGGTAATAGTCAATGAACAGTGGAATGGAGGAGTAGCCTAATGGTTAAGAACACTGGCTTGGAAACCCAGAGACCAGAGTTTGATTCCCACTAGCACTCCTTGTTGCCTTGGGCAAGTCACTTAACTCTCCATTTCCTCAGAAAAATCCAAGTTATCAATGTCCCTGTTTAATGTACATTACCAAGTTTAAGTTTCAACGTAAACTGCTTTGATTGAAATGATAAAGTGGTATATAAAACCTGTTAAATAAATATGTTACAGCCATATGCCCCTTACATGTGATACAGTGAGTGAGAGGAGAATATGGGAAGCAGATGGACTGTAGCAGTAAGGGGTGCACATGTAATCCATGGTGATGACTGTGGGTGGCATAGGAATGGGTAGAAGTGTGCTATGGAGTAGCCACCATGGCCACAATGTAGGCACATCAGCTGCAGGTGAGGTGGGAGTAATATGCCCCAGTGAGAAAAATGCCACAGTATGGGCCAGGATATAGTAGCTGGCAAGATAATACAAGATTGAACATGATGGATATATGCCGATGGATGGAGGTAGATAAGAGTGCTGTATGGCCTTGCTGCTCCAATGTGACCTCACAAATGCAGGTAACCTCAGTTGTAGTGTGCGTGAAATATAGTTGCTGGGCCACAGGGAAAGGCTAATACCATCTGTTTAGGTGTCTCAGCTATTCTAATCACCATACAATCTTCCTAACACATATGCATATAACTATTGGAAAAGTAAGGATGCTATGATCCAAAGACATAAAGACCATACATCTGTACAACCTGCATGCAAACACAAAATGCTCTTGGAGAGATAAAGTCTACACACATACTGTCTGGTGGAACAAGGTCACTCACATGATGTTAATACCTGGCATCCACTCATGTCTCTGAAATGATGTGTCTCTAATATTGCCCATATGGAGCAAGTAAGAATGTGAGTTGTTCTGTGCAAGTGGGTATCCCAGGAGTGTGACGTGCCTGCATGTACTACATATATGTCATAGAGCAAATGATGTTCATTCATAGTTATGTTGATAGTCTCCAATCATGTACAACTCATGTGCCATGTATCTACAGGGTCAAGTTGAATGATCCTTTGCAATGTGCTGCAGCGGAAGCAATAAAGTCATGCTGTTGGCTGGCTATGATTGCAATGTTCATGTTTGCAGAACCAATGTGCATAACACACAAAAAACAAATAACACTAAAACAATGTGTGCCCTCAAGTCCATACTGATTCCTGGTGACCCAGCAGCTCCTGGGTTTTCTTGACAGGGCAAACAGAAATATTTTGGCAGGTCTTACTTCACAGGTAATGGAGGGTGAAGTGACATTCCCAAGGCCACAAAAGGGATTTGAACTTTGGTCTGTTCCTTACTGAAGCAATGCTCTAACCATTCAGCTACACCTACAGAAACGTCACTTAACTACTCTCTAGAATGTACCAGTCTACAGGTCCCTGCCTACAATGACCTAAACCCCAGACTTCATACAACTTGGCAGGCACATTCTGAGACAGTTGTAAACCACACCTATGACCTGCCTGCAGTGATACACATGCAGTACGGATTGCACTGGATACTCAGTACTGCAGCTGCATAAGAGATACACAGTAGCAGTAGTAATCTCCTGTGCAAAGACAAAGCCACATGTGAGGGCAAGATACCCTTCCCGCCACTGTACTGTACCTCCTTAGCCAAACAGCATTTCGCACACAGAGGTCTGCTGTGCTGCAATGTTGCAGTAATCTCTGAGGCAGCACCTGTGCATGGCATGCATTCCCTTGTGAACTGCTGTATATGACAAGTAAGTACTTTTGCATATACATCAAATGCAAACCTCAGTCATGACTGCCCTCTCCATGGGGACATGTACACTTGCTCCCTCATCATACAAGACATGCAGGTACTGGGCAATGCTCTAGTGATCTGAGCACCTATGTATTAAGTTTTACCCAATAGAAAATGCATGACAGATCACATCTATCGAATGTGCAGAAATGCTGTGTGCATCATGGGCATTACAGATGCCACATGTGCAAACAACCTTTTTCACCATCTACCTGCTGCAGGTGTT
Source organism: Ichthyophis bannanicus (assembly GCA_033557465.1). NCBI lineage: Eukaryota > Metazoa > Chordata > Amphibia > Gymnophiona > Ichthyophiidae > Ichthyophis > Ichthyophis bannanicus. Next base: position 643,300,627 of record CM066034.1, on the reverse strand, counting down.
GAGTGAGGTATTCATACTAAATGCTTTGTATCCTGTACAACTGTAGCATGTGGGGACAGCAGGACCCATTGGCCCATGGGTCCTGCACCTACTGGCCAGGGATTCTCATGTAGCAGCATTTATTTATTTAGCAATGCTTATATATCTCTTTTCACTGGGTCAAAGAAGTGTACATTCAGGTACAGTATATATTTCCCTTGTCCTCAAAGGGCTCACAATCTATATTTTGTACCTGAGGCAATGGATGTTAAGTGACTTCCCCAAGGCCACAAGGAGTGCCTGCAGGGCTAGAAACCCCAGTTTCTCTGGCCTAAGGTTGCTGTTCTCCAGTGGGACTTGAACTCCTGGCCCTCCAGCCCAAGGCAACTTGCCCCAACCACTAGGTCACTCCTCCCAGCTCATATGCAATGCTCTAGAGCTCTGGCAGCTGTTCCCATGGAACCTGAATGCAGTGAGTGGTAGCTAGGTAGGAAAGGGGGTTCTGGCACCAACCAGCACATCCTGCCAAAACCATAGCCAGCACAGTTTACAGGCAGTGCAGGAAAGCACCGCTCCTTTTTTTCAGAGAAATTAATTCAGCTAGACCCATTACAGTCAGCCTACAGATGTTGTGCTACACTGGTCTGTGTCAGTCACCCACACACCATCTGTGTGAGGTTGACTAGTCACCACCCACTGTGGGTACACAGAGCCATGATGAGTATCTTGACTCTGTACAAACAGCATGGACAGCCATTGCCAACAACCTAGCAGGTGACTAGAGTATCATAAACAAAAACAGCTCCTTTGTCACTGCAGCTTAATCCTATACAGCACTATATGGATTCATAGTTGTGACATGGTCACAGTGAGAATAGACTCTCAGCATGAACATGTGTGTGCAGTCAGGCCATGCTCGTGCCAGACCCATGTTTTGATGGCTCATCCATTTACCTAAGCTCTGACTCGTGTACATCAACTGCAAACTGCTTTTTTGTAGATAATACTCAGAATCTTCTGCTCCTCATTAGTGTACCCTTTTTGTTTGAACTTACGGACTGCTAATACAATGTCACAGAGGTATTTAAACGTCTCAATCATATCACCTCTATCCCATCTTTCCTCTAAAGTATACATATTAAGCTCCTTATGTCTGTCCTCATATGCTTTATAATGAAGACCACTAACCATTTTAATAGCCACCCTCTGCATTGACTCTAACCTGTTTATATCCTTTAGAAAGCACATTCCTCTTGATGGAATTGTGCATGCACCATTCAGAGGTCAGTGTCCCACTGTCACAATCAGGCAAACCAATGTATGTCGTCTGTAAACATAAGGCTAGTTGTAGTTATGGAGTAGTGCACAATGTCATGCTGACTGCTGGGGTCAGTGATTAGTAGACAGTGTTGAGATAGGGTATATTTTATGCATATGTGCCTAACATGGACATGCCTGTATGTGCATGCTGTGCATGGAGCTAAGAGACTCCCCAGATTGCACTCTGTGACTGCAGCTTAGGACAAGAGCAAAGTGCATGCAGCTACATGGAAGAATCTTTCCTGGCTAACCAACTCAGTGACTCCACTGTACATTGACAGAGGCCAGCCCTCCACATGAGCCTAGCTCCCAATAGGTTGCAGCTATCCCAAGGGGGCTGACAGTGTTGCCTCAGATACAGCTATTATGACATTTACCATTAGTCACGTCTTTCAGCTGTGTAGCCAGGTGTGTCCTGAGACCTGGAGGTTCAGTCAGAAGTAAGGTTTGCTGCACACACACATGTGATGGAGCTCTCCCTGGTAAGGCTGGCCCCACCTCTCCCACACAGCTCACGCCAGTGAAACCAGCAGGTGATAGGGGAGCTGTACTGCAGTGTCATGTTGGGAGATAAGTGTAGAGGCATGCTGTGGGGATAGGCCTTGATGATTGCTTAACTGGAAATGCATTTGTGTGTCACAGATTTGGGGAAAAAATGTGTACAGGCACAGCTAGTCAGCCAGTGACTCCCACAGGTTGCAACTGCTTACTGAAAACTATCATTCTGCCTATAAATGATGTTTCACACAGTTTGTGGAGTTGCAGAATAACTGACCATGCAGCATGTTGTATGTACAGCTATAAAGCCTGGGCATCACATGCATGCACAGTGCATTGCCAAAGCTCAGAGTCCTCTGAACACACTCACACCTACAAACACATGACTCTACTGTCCAAAAGAGGTATAAGTTGGCCCTTAGGACTCCTTGTCAGGCTGCATGAGGGCATAAGTTGGGGTATTCCTCTGTGTATCTTTCTGCAGGATATGTGTCATACTGTCTGACAGGGTATGTTAGGCAGGTGTGGGAGAGGAACATTTTGTTAGGTGTGTATGTAGCACTGCATTGATATGCTGCTGGTTTAACTGAGTGACCTAGCAGAGTGACCAATGTAACCATTTCTTGATGTGTGTTTGTGAGCCAGTCATCGAATAATGTCATAGTTGGGAGACCACAGTGAGTAGGTTTGATCCCTCCCTCCCTGAACGCATTGCATAGCCGCCACCTCAAGTGCTGTGGGTGGCCTTAGAGCAGCAGCTCACATGTGGGTAGTTCAAAGCATGACACTCCTGCCCTCCCTCTGACAGGATATATCATAGGGGGCCAGGAACAATATGCCATGAGCACACATGATGCTGCCTTAAGCCTTGCCACTGCGTGACAAGGAACAATTGCATGCTACCCTCCTACCCTAGGTGAGACAATGAATGCTGGGAGGGGGGACAGCATGGGGAATCCTCCCTTTCATGCTGTGAAGAACCTCAAGGCAACAGTGAGGGGAGGGGGGTTGCACAAGGGGGTCTGCTTAGGATGACAGATACCCTTGCCTGGCCCTGACAGTACAAACAGCATTACAGCTGGGACAATGGCATCTTCTGTACCAGACAGGACAATGGTATCTTCTGTACTAGGCAGGAGCTGCTACCACTGCTACTCCTACCCCTACCTGCATGGCAGTGGTGGTGGCACAACTTCCTTTGTGACAGCAGTGGAATGTATGTGTGCCCCTGCTGTCACAGCAGAGTTACACCAGATATCTCAGATGTACACCTTTGGTGGCCACCTAGTTCACCTAGCAGACTGACTAGACTCACTGAATCACATGGCAGCCCCCTTGGCACTTTGGCACCAACAACATAGTGCCCTTTATTACAAGGGCACCATGTGGGACTGGCAATGCACTACTACTACTATCACTAATTTCAGGACTCTAGTCTGGGAGGTACACACGGCATACATGTGAATGGGCTCCCTGTGTGGTGTTTCACGGCCAAAAATGGCTCTTTCCTTCCAAAATGAGCCCTGAACACCAGCTTTGAGCTGGCATTACAATTCTCCGCAGATGCGCTTCTAAAGCCCACTATTTGTATCCGGCGTTAGTGTGCACTCGCTGACTCCACCTATCTCCACCCACTCCACGTCCCTTCTCCATCCCTTTTCCCCTTAATGGCCGACAGTGCTTTTGCAAACCAACAAAGTAGCACTGTGCCACGAAAACCAGGAGATTAAGTCCAAAAACATAGCACAAGGAAGGAAAAGCTTAAAAACGTTTTATTCGATACTTGAATGAGATTGCGTGCCAAAGACCCAACACAGGCCGCGTTTCGTCACACCTTCATCAGGGGTATTGGCATACTAAAATCATAAAATAAACATAATCAAATCACATATAAATAACCATTTGATATGTACACTAAAAACATATATAAAAACATATATATTAAACAATGAAATTTACAATTGTGTAAAATTCATGTAAAAGAGGAGAGAGAATGATAATACATACACATATAAATAGGTTCTATGATGAATCACATAAATAAATCCATAACAGACCAACAAATACATTAAAATGTGTAATATCAACTAAACCTATGTATAAATGATGAGACAACATCTTAAGAACACAGTTAAAAGAAAAGAAAATTGTACAGATACCTCTTTTGGCTATATATACAATATTCGTAACTAGTTTTCTGAATAATCACACCAATTTCTTATTGGATACATTCCTTATACACTAAACAATTAAAATGATTAAAAATTAATAAACCCCCAAGCAATAAAAAATAAAAATTAATAAAATGAGACTAGAACAAAAACAAAAAGGAACAGGACTGAAATGAAGCAGGAGTGAATTATATGCTCTCATGTAAAATCATAAAAACCACTATGGGACACCAACCTCAAAGAGTATTCTTATATCTCTTCAAATTTCTTCATATAAAACGCATAAAGTCCAACTGGTTCCCATGCATACTTTATAGTTATCAATACATGTTATACATGTGCAATACCTATAGGAATTATAATTTTGACATAATTTATTCTTCATTTTTATAGTTTTAAGTGTTTTATATGAAGAGATTTACCCTATGCCACTAGGAAGTGGCATTGCTCATCCTTCTGTGGAGGAAGAAAGTCTGTCAATTTCTCCAAGTTCTGCATGATGTTCTGCAAGTGTATGTCCATGAAAAGCAAGTAGGCATTACATGAAACATTATCATAGGATTTTGAAAAGCCTTTTTCTCAAAAAAGTCCAAGGTCTACTACTACTACTTGTTTTATAGTCCTATAAGGTACATGCAGTGCTGTGCAGAGACATAGGAACATAAGAACATACGAAATGCCTTAGTGGGTCAGACCAATGTCCATCAAGCCCAGTATCCTGTTTCCAAAAGTGTCCAATCCAGGTTACAAATACTTGGCAGGTTCCCAAAGAGGCACAGTTTCTACAATGCTTGTCCCAGGACATGTACGAGACAGATCCTGCTCATCAGAACTTACAGTCTAACAGAAAACACAACTGGGGATTACGATATGTGGGAAATGGTACAGAAATAAATAGGAGGTAAACAGGAGACTAAGCAAATCAGGATCAAAATGCAGCCTCAAAGAAGTGAGTTTTTAGTCTGGATTTGAATAGGGCTAGAGATGGAGCCTGATGTACTGACTCAGCAAAAGAAGCAGAAAGGTGGAAAGATCAAAGTCAGGAGTTGGTAGTGAAAGAGGGCACGAATAGAAGAGATCTACCAGAAGAATGGAGTTCCTGAGGAAGGGTGTAGGTAGAGATAAGAGATGAAAGGAAGTGTGGAGAAGCAGGAGAATGAATGCACTTATAGGTTAGTAGGAGAAGTTTGAACTGGATGCAGAAACAGATATGGAGCCAATGAAATGACTTGCTGGAGGGCCTGAACTAGTGACTGAGCCTGGATTTTATCCCTGGCTAGTAATGTCTTTAAAACAGTAACAGAAGGCCTGGGTTCTGTCTGTAGCTGCTGGAGGGCCTGGACCAGTGGCTGCCTGGATTCTATTCCTGGTTGGTAGTGTAACAGAAGGCCTGGGTTCTGTTGATCTTTCTCCTACCTACCCTTCTTTCCATCCAATTTCCTCTGTCATCTGTTCTCCTCTCCATTTGTTATGGCTCCACACCACTTTTTCTTCTTCTCATTCATCCCTCTACTTTCTCTCTGAAACAACCTCATCTTCATTTTCGCCATGACATCTTCTCTCTGCCTCACACTCTTCTTCTTCTATCATCTGGTGATATTAATCCCAATCCTGAACCCCCTAAATGTTTTTCTCACTCCAATGATAGTTTCTCTGTGAACTACTCCAGTCTCATTCATATTCCTCTCTTTTCCCCCTCCTTTCTCCCTTTCTCATGTGCCTTAAGGAATGCTCATTCCATATCTAATAAACTCCCCTTTACTCACGATCTCTTTATCTCTAATGCTTTCTATCTTCTAGATTTTACAGAGACCTGCTCCTCCCTGATGACACACCTTTAATCGCTGACCTCTATCACGGTGGCTACCAATTCTCCCACATGTCTCATATCCCACTGGCCTTGGTGGTGATACTGAGTTTCTACTCTCTCTCTCCTGCCAATTTCAACCCCTCCTTCTATCTCCTTTGAAGTCCATTCCCTCTGCCTTTTTAATCCTTTACCTTTTTAATCCTTTATCATTCTGGATAGCTGTCATTTATAGACCCCCCTGACAAGTCCACCTCTACTTTTCTCACTGACTTTGACTCATGGCTACTCTTAATTACTACCTGTGTTGGAACCTTTGCTCACTGTGAGAGAGGAGGAGCAGCAGCTGACATCACCTCCAGCTGCTATAAGATCCCTTGGCAGATGTAGGATGCAGCTGTGGGTGCATGCCCGTGGGCACATCACCAAAGGGGCACATCCTGCCCCTTTGGAGCCCCTTCGAAGCTTGGAGGAACAAAACATCATCTGAAGGAGTTATATGGTGAAGCGCAGGAAGAAAGCTTTTCCGGCAAAAGCAATGAAGGTCAGTAAGAACATAAGAACATAAGATATGCCATACTGGGTCAGACCAAGGTACATCAATCCCAGTATCCTGTTTCCAATAGTGGCCAATCTAGCTCATACGTACCTAGCAGTTTCCCCAAAAGACATAGGTTCCGCAATGCTTGTACTGGGTCAAGCATTGATATTCTGGGTCCCTTCTTAATAATGGTTTATGGACCTTTCCTCCAGGAACTTGTCCAAACCTTTTTTAAACCCAGCTACACTAACAGCCTTTACTACATCCTCCGGTAACAAATTCCAGAGTTTGATTACACGTTGAGTGAAAAAATATTTTCTTTTATTAGTCTTAAATAGTTTACCCTGTAGCTTCATTGCATGTCCCCTAGTCTTTCTATATTCTGATAACGTAAACAACCCGTTCCATTCCGTTCATTAATTTAAAGACTTCTATCATATCTCCCCTCAGCCATCTCTTTTCCAGGTTAAAGAGCCCTAACCTTTTTAGCCTTTCTTCATAGGAGTATCCTTCCATCCCCTTTACCATTTTGGTGGCTCTTCTCTCAACCTTTTCTAATAACGCTATATCCTTTTTAAGATACGGCGACCAGAATTGCACATATTCAAGGTGCGGTTTCACCATGGAACGATATATAGGCATTATAATATCTTTTGTTTTATTTTCCATTCCTTTCCTTATGATACCTAGCATTCTATTTGCTCTCTTGGCTGCCGCTGCACACTGGGCTGAGGGTTTTAACATGTTATTCACAATGATGCCTAAATCTTTTTCCTGGGTGGTGATTCCTAATGTGGAACCTTGCATCGTGTAACCATAGTTTGGTTGTTCTTCCCTAGGTGCATAACTTTGCACTTGTCCACATTAAATTTCATCTGCCATTTCTTCCAATTTATCAAGATCCTCTTGCAATTTTCCACAATCCTCTTGGGTTTTAACAACTTTAAATAGTTTTGTGTCATCTGCAAATTTGATAACCTCACTCGTTATTCCACTTTCCAGGTCATTTATGAATATGTCAAAATGCAGCGGACCAGCACAGATCCCTGGGGTACACCACTTCACCTTTCTCCATTGGGAAAATTGGCCATTGAGCCCAACCCTCTGCTTTCTATCTTTCAACCAGTTCTTGATCTACAGTAGTACACTGCCTCCTATCCCATGACTCTTTAGTTTTGCCAAAAGTCTCTGATGAGGGACCTTGTCAAAGGCTTTCTGAAAGTCCAGATACACTATATCAACCGACTCACCTTTGTCCACCTGTTTATTCACACTTTCAAAAAAACATAACAGATTAGTAAGACAAGTTCTTCCTTGTCTAAAGCCATGTTGGCTGTCTCCCATTAGGCCATGACTATCTACATGCTGAGTAATTTTATTCTTTATGATGGTTTCTGCCATTTTTTCAAATACTAACGTCAGGCTCACCGGTCTGTAGTTTCCCGGATCACCTCTGGAACCCTTTTTAAAAATTGGTGTTACATTGGCGATCCTCCAATCTTCAGGTATTACAGATGATTTTAATGATAGTTCACAGATTACTAATAGCAGGTCTGCAATCTCATATTTCAGTTCTTTCAACACCCTTGGATGTATACCATCCGGCCCAGGTCATTTGCTACTCTTCAGTTTATCTAATAGTTGTAATACATCTTCCCGATCTATCAATATTTCCTTCAATTCTTCTGCACCTTTAAATACCACTTCAGTCATGGGTAACATCCCTACATCTTCCTCAGTAAAGACCGAAGCAAAGAATTCATTCAGTCTCTCCGCTGTCGCCTTGTTGCCTCTTAGTGCCCCTTTAACACCTCTATCATCTAATGGACCAACTGACTCTCTCACAGGTTTTTTGCTATGAATGTACTTGAAAAAATCTTTATTTCATGTTTTTGCTTCCGCAGCAAGCTTCTTCTCAAATTCTCCCTTTGCCTGCTTTATCAATTTTTTAAAAAATATTTATTATTATTTTTTATTTTTTTATTTAGCATTTTTCTATACCACACTATTCAGCATCAGCACGGTTCACTAATAACACAAATGTCCAGTGTAGGGGGTCTACATTGGACTTACAGTATAACAAGGAATTTAAACTTGGTGAACAAGTAAAACTATATACATAACTTCTCAATATATCTATGCACAGTATTTACAGGTCGCTGGGATGTGTAGAACAAGGTCAATCGGGGGTTTAACAGGGGAGGGTGGGTTGGAGGATCAGAGGGGGTGATTGGGGTGTCTGCTCTATGGGTGTTGGGTAGGGTTGAGATGTGGCTACGTGATGTCGTCTGAGTTGGCAAAGCATTGAAGGAAGAGGTAGTGCTTCAGTACCTTTCTGAATTGGTGAAGGATGTTTATGGCACGGATGTTGGTTGGTAAGTTGTTCCAGCATGAAGGTGCGGATAGAGCAAAGGCACGGCCTCTAGAGGCTTTGGTGCATTTGGTGATGGTTTTCGGGACTAGAAGGGAGTTGGTGGCGGCAGATCTTCTCAGTCTGTTGGGGGGGTGAGTTGGATAAGTTCAGAGAGGGCATTGGCCGTGCATTTGTTGATGGCTCTGAATGTTATTGTTAAGATTTTGAAGGTGATCCTGTAGCGTACCGGGAGCCAATGTAGTGTTTTCAGTATAGGGGTGATATGATCTCTTCTAGAGGCTTGGTGAAGGGTTCTGGCTGCCGTGTTCATTGCTAGTTGCAAAGGTTGTAGTGTGCACTTCGGAAGGCCGTGGAGTATGGAGTTCACGTAGTCGAAGTGGGGCATCACTAGTGACTGAAAGACTGTTCGAAAGTCTTCTGGCTCAAGTAGCGGTCTGATGTGACGTAGCATCCGGACTTTGTGGTAAATTGCCTTTGACATGTTGCCTATCTGGGCATTTAAGTTGAGATGTTGGTCGAGCGTTACTCCAAGGTATCGAATCGTTGTCTTCGTGAGAAGCTCGGCATCACGTACTTTCAATGACTTGCATTTGACTTGCCAGTGCTTGTGCTGTTTCCAGGTTTCATCGTCCCTTTTTCTAGTCTTGAAGGACTAGAAAAAGGGACTGTTACTTCTGGAGAGAGATATGCAATTGTGAGTATATACTTCTGGGAATTTTCTGAAAGGAATTCTTTCAATTAAAGCTTTTAAATCTGTGAACCCACTATTTTTTGTTAAATCAGTCAGGGCCTAGTAGCAGCAGTTTAAGTTTAAAACACAGAAGAGAACTTTCTGGTTACATTTCATACCCAGCAGAGAGCTTATAGTTTTAATTTAATAGTCACTCAGGGCCTAGTATCAGCAAAGTATTTTTAGTTTAAATTTAAAACACAGAAGAGAGCTTTCTGGTTAGATTTAGAACCCAGCAGAGAGCTTGTAGTTTAAATTTCATAATAAGTTAGAGCCTAGCAACAGCAAAGAGCTACAATTTAAATCAAATAAGAATATAGATTAGCACAAAAGGCAAAACAGGGTCAGTACTCTTTGAGCAGCAAATAAAGTCTTCTAGAGACTTTTACAAAGAGGCCTTCTACCTAGGGGGCAAGAGATCTGTGAAACATTTTCAATAGGTGTTAACACCAGGTGGCAGTACAAAGGGCCATTTTGAAAGACTCCTTCTATCCAAGCAAGGACTATTAATCATCCAGGAAGTTGGTCACAGCTTACCTCAGCAGCACAGGCATAAATAGCTCAACCAGAGCTCTGTGATCCTCAGTCTTGAAGGACTAGAAAAAGGGACTGTTACTTCTGGAGAGAGATCTGCAATTGTGAGTATATACTTCTGGGAATTTTCTGAAAGGAATTCTTTCTATTAAAGCTATTTAATCTGTGAACCCACTATTTTTGTTAAATCAGTCAGGGCCTAGTAGCAGCAGTTTAAGTTTAAATTTATAACACAGAAGAGAACTTTCTGGTTACATTTCATACCAGCAGAGAGCTTATAGTTTTAATTTAATAGTCACTCAGGGCCTAGTATCAGCAAAGTATTTTAAGTTTAAATTTAAAACACAGAAGAGAGCTTTCTGGTTAAATTTGGAACCCTGCAGAGAGCTGTAGTTTAAATTTAATAGTCACTCAGGGCCTAGCATCAGCAAAGTACTTTTAGTTTAAATTTAAAACACAGAAGAGAGCTTTCTGGTTAAATTTAGAACCCAGTAGAGAGCTTGTAGTTTAAATTTCATAATAGGTTAGAGCCTAGCAGCAGCAAAGAGCTATAATTTAAATCAAATAAGAATATAGCTTACCTCAGCAGCACAGGACAGGGTACTGTGTAGCAGCCCTCTTTTAATAAGTGTTATTTCCCTCCCTCCCTCCAAACACCCACCCACCCCTGGGATAATCGTAGCTTTATAGGTATTTACACATCTTAAAAGACAGGAGGTGCTCTCAGGTGAAGCTTGTTACCCAAATCAGACATACACTAAGGACCTGAGATTAATTAAGCTTCAGGTGAACAAGGTATATTAAACGTATTAGGTACAGTTTTATTGGTATAAATATCCATAGCAACCCTTAGTAAGTAAAGAACTTAAAGATCTAAACAAAAACTTAAAACTAAGATGCAGACAGCAGTCCAGCAGCGGGATGGGGGCTTTCCAGTCTTTTGCATTGAGTGTCACATGTATGATTTTCTCCCAGTTGGTGAGGGGTCTTACGTGTGCACTAGGTGCAAGGAGCTCTTTGCTCTCAGGGAACAAGTCCGTTCTCTAGAGGCTAGAGTAGCAGACTTGGAAAACATAAGAAAGGCAGAGAGGTACATAGACGAGACCTACAGGGATATAGTCCTGAAGTCCCACCTCCAGTCTGGCAGCATCCCTGTTGCCATGGAGAAGAGAGGTCACGTGACAGGAGAGCATCACCCTGGTGTGGCAGGAAGTGATCCTGTAACTAGGACCTGTCCTCCAGGTGATGTAAAACCCTCTCGAACCGAGGAAGTTTCTCAAGGGCCATGTGCCCATGAGGGAAGGGTTAGGACAGCTGTTATAGTTGGTGATTCGATCATTAGGCATGTAGATAGCTGGGTGGCTGGTAGACGTGAGGATCGCTGGTAACATGCCTGCCTGGTGCGAAGGTAGCGGACCTCACGCGCCACCTAGATAAGGTCTTAGATAGTGCTGGGGAGGAGTCTGCTGTCTTGATACATGTCGGTACCAATGACATAGGAAAATGTGGTAGGGAGGTTCTGGAGGCTAAATTTAGGCTTTTAGGTAGGAAGTTGAAATCCAGAACTTCCAGGGTAGCGTTCTCCGAAATGATTCCCGTTCCACGTGCAAGACCCAAAAGGCAGGCAGACCTCCGGAGTCTCAATGCGTGGATGAGACAATGGTGCAGAGATGAGGGGTTTGAATTTGTTAGGAACTGGGGTAAATTCTGGGGAAAGGAGGGGCTCTTAAGAAGGGATGGGCTTCACCTTAACCGGGATGGAACCAGGCTGCTGGCATTAACCTTTAAAAAGGAGATAGAGCAGCTTTTAAACTAGATAATAGGGAAAGCCGACAGTCGCCCAAGAGCAGATGGTTCGGAAGAATGTATCCTTGAAGGATACTACCAAAAGAGGGCTGCTACACAGTACCCTGTCTTGTGCTGCTGAGGTAAGCTAAATTCTGATTTGATTTAAATTATAGCTCTTAGCTGCTGCTAGACTCTAACTTCTTATGAAATTTAAGCTACAAGCTCTCTGCTGGGTATGAAATGTAACCAGAAAGCTCTCCTCTGTGTTTTAAATTCAAATTTTAATTGCTGCTACTAGGCCCCAACTGATCCAACAAAAAACAGTGGGTTCACAGATTAAGTAGCTTTAATACAAAGAATTCTTTTTAAAAAATTACCAGAAGTATATACTCACAGTTGCAGATTTCTCTCCAGAAGTAACAGTCTCCCCTTTCTAGTCCTTCAATGACCCTCGATCAAACATTTACAGGGATGCTTAAGAAAAAAGAGCCCCTCCCCCAGCTGCTGAACTCCCAGATGAAGGAGGAGAAATTCACACCATTGCTTTTGCGTCTCCTTTGACAAATCAGGATAAATTATAATCATAAGGCCTCGAAACAATACATTCCTCTTTTTATAAAACAACTTTAACAACCATCCCTTATCTGAAAGCAATGCAAAAGTCACAGGCAGTGTAGATGGTGACACCACCTCTGACTCAGATTTTTCCAAAAAGTCAGTAAGATTTAGAACATCTAAACGCTGATCATCAACAGCATCATACACTGGCTTCTTCTTCCCTGGCAGTAGATAGTACAATCTTAGCAGCGGTGGATGTGATTTTCCCGGGATTGCCAAAACTTCAGTGAGATATTTCCTATACATTTCACAAGCAGAAATCAGAGCACAACGGGGAAAATTAATTATCCTCAAATTCACCGCCCTTGAAGCATTTTCCAAGTGTTCAGTCCTAGCATGCACAAAGAACTCTTCATGTTAGTTTGAACCTGGTTCTCCAGAAGTTCTGTTTTTTGTTGTAGTTCAATAAAGTAAGAATGTATTGAAGTGACTTGAGTGTTAAGAAGATCAATCGCACCGGCATTAGAAGAAGCTTTACTAGCCAAAGTAGAAATTTGAGGCAACAAAGAATTGCCAAGTGAAACTATAGTAGCTCGGATGATCTCCAGCGTGAAAGTTTCAGGTTGAACTGGAATAAAACTAAGCCAGTCCACACCTGCAATCTCTCTGGGTACCCCTCCAAGTGCTAGGTGCTGAGAGGGCATCGGCATTCCATTGCCCGAGACTCTGGTGCCTGACCCTCAAGACTCAGCACTACTCCCAGTCCAGAAGGAACTTCATCGCAGACCACTCACAGAATCCTGCTGAAAGCACTGCACCTTAGAATGCTGCCGTGAACCAGGGGAGAGAGATGACACCCCCGAGGCAGACGCTGAGCCTTCCTGCCTCAACGTACCTGCAGCCGAGGTTACCTCTCCTGGAATTGCCAGTTGCTGCAGCAGTCAACAAGAGGTATCCAAAGGCCCTTGGGCCATTGAAGATAAGGGCGTGGAAGCCACCATTGTGTGAGAGGGCACCGCAACCCCCTTAGGCTTATGCTTCCTCCCCATGAAGAAAAACAGCCCCTGCACAAGCAGCTCAGCAATCCGCTATCTTGAACCCCTTTTTTAATTTAAAAGAAACCGTACGCTGCCAGCATTCCCACCAGAGCAGCCTCTGGACCAATGATTTTTTTTTAAGAACCCTGTCGAACTTCCCACAGTCACGGAGCTCCGGGCCCATGAGGTTTTTTATTTTTATTAAAACAGCACTACTTTTCAGCTGCGCGATACCCCTTCAAAACCCAAACATCGCAGCTACAAACAGCAGCCCTATTGAGCATCACTAAGCCCATAAATTCCCCAATAAAAGGTAAAACCTTTATTATTTTTACTCTGGTTACATAAAGAAGGCAGAAGAGGAACAATGAACAGCTAGAAGAAGATAGCAGAAATCTGAAAGAATATTACAAAAATGAAGATAAGTGAAACAGACTGACAAATAAATAAATAAATATAGAGACAGATGCTTAAGACTCAAGACACGCCTAGGCAAAAATGTCTGACCAAATCAGGATGCTAGGGCAAAGGCTTGTAGTACAGTTACTCTCAGTAAAAGAGAGAAGCAACAGAGGGCTCAGCACATGTGTACAGAGAGGAATGGGACCCAACAATGCACCAGAAGGGGAGAGGGCTGGCCCACGCCACCTACTACACTCACTCAGGTAAATTAGCAAACAGGCAGATTCAGCACGCATGGCACAAGTACATTTAAAAACTCCAGTTAAAACAGGATAGATCCCCCCCCCTCCAATATGCTGGAATGTGATATTGGCCTGGCATGAGGCACTGTTGAGGTCCTGGCTTCCCTCTCTAGGGTATCAAAGAGCGAGATTCAGTACTCTTAACCCTTTTAAAGTGGTTTCCATGACCACAGAATGGTGTGGCAGCTGAAGATTCTTGAATCTGGGAGTCTTTTGAACTCTATACAGAGCTGACATTCTTGCTGACTGGAGGCACAGAGAGGGGGGTCTCCCACATTCTCATTTGTAGCCTCCGAAGAATGTGATGGATGGGCATTGTCACCATTTCCTTAGGGATAATGGAATTTTGAAGGATATCTAACTTTTCAGCCCTGAGTTCCTTCTCCATCTCCAACAGAAACAAAATGGATTTGGCTAGTTCCCTAATTAAATCATTTAAGGTTAAGCTCCTCAGGTGGGAACTTAGGATGCTTAGGAGGAGAGGTGAGATCTCAGGAAAACTCTGGAAACATATCTTCTGAGAAGTATTCAGAGCAAAGTTCCAATTCCCAGGAGTGCTCAGAATCCAACTCAGATAAATACTCTAAAAATGTCTTCCTCTACCTGGGACAACTTCGGCCATGTAGGGAAGGCAGATCTCCTCTGGAAGTGCCAATGCCCTGGTGACTACCAGTGCCATGGTGTGTGATCACTCCCTGATGCACTGGAGAGTGATACTGCTGGCATAAGGTGGAGTGGCCTAGTGGTTGGGGCAAGGTATTTCAGGACGGAAGGTCGGGGGTTCAAATCCCACTAGAGGACAGCAACCTTGGGCCGGAAGGACTGAGGTTTCTAGTTCCACAGGTGCTCCTTGTGGTCTTGGGCAAGCCACTTAACCCTCCATAGCCCATGTTCCCTGTAAATAGTTAGTATGGTTATCCAAGTTGAGATCCCTGTTATTTGTAATTACGGTGTAATCCCCCATCGTAAAATACCTTGATGTTCCATGTAAACCGCACTGATATCAAATAGCGTGGTATATAAGAGAAATAAATAAATAAATAAAAATAAGGTGGTGTTGAGGTCCTTTGAGATATTGATGACAATTTCCTTCCCAAAGGCAGACTAAGGGTTTTGAGGTTGGGCTTGCTGCGTCATTGCACCATTATTGATGGAGTTAAAGCTGCAGTTTTGTGAAGGACGAAGACCATTGTGATCCTCTGTGCAAATCCTTTCATAAGCCATTTCTTGAGGGCTGCCATAACAAAGTTGTAAAGCCTGCAGCTGATTCGGCCGTTGTCAATGGAATCTGACAGGATGGCTGGTCTCGACTCTTTGGAGGCTGGTGGTATTCTCAGCACTAAAAACACATTTGCACTGCTTCTCTTAACCATGGAATCCTCACCTTGTCATCTGTAAACACCAAACACAAGAAGAGGGCTCATAGTCTAATTACTAGGATCATCCGGGGCTCAAACCCAGTGATACTAATGGGTGATATTAATATCCACTCACTAACCAAAACACAATCAACACCTTTACTGGAATCTATAGCAGACATGGACTTCCATCAAGTCATAGATAAACAAACCCATATCAAAGGCAATACATTAGACATGGTCTTCCTACCTCACTCCCTTCAAACACTATTTAATCCCGCATCACTTGAATGCTTACCCGTTCCATGGTCGGACCACCACCTCCTAAAGTTCAGCATCACTTATGCAGACAACACCCAAACCAGACGATCACAACAGCCCAAAGCTAATAGATTCAAGAAATTCAACGAAGAATTCCTTAACCAAATAATCCCCCACCTAGATCTCACGCCATCAAACCTTGAAGACTCGGTTGACAAATGGCACAAAATAATTTCACAAGCGGCAACACGCAAAATAAATCCTAACCACACAAATAATATAGATAGCAATACCAAAAAAAGAAATGTGCCCTGGTTCAATACTGAGATGAAATCAATGAGAAGACAACTAAGAAAAGCAGAAAATAAATGGAGAAGAATAAAATCATTAACAAACCATGAGAAATACATAAATGCACTAAACATATACAAACCGTCTTAATGTGCGCTCTGCGATGTTATCGCGCGATTAGGTACCTTATCACGCAATAATGGCGCTTTATCGGGCGCACAGGTACCTTAGCACGCGATAACGTGCGCAGCGGCGGAAACGAGCGCTGAAGGCGGAGAAAGGCTCCCGGAGGGTGGAGAAAGGCTCCCCAGGGGTGGAGAGAGAGGGTCAATGGGTGAAGAGTGGGAGGGGAGAGGCTCCCCGCACACTAACACTGTGAAATCCAAGGCTCAAAACTAACGCCAGTGAAACCCTGAGGTGCTGTAAGGCTGCACACGGTCAGTTCCCCCTACCAGGCCGAGGTGCTGTGTGCAATGTTCCCCCTAATTTTCTGTAGGCTGTGTGCGCATAAAATATCAGCTGTGCAGCTTTTGAAGGAAGGCTAAATTTTTGTGCACCACAAACGACACTCCGCATTATATATTTTAAAATCTGACTACACGTCAGAATACAGTATGTATACCACATTGATTTTAATCAAATTAAATGAAAATAGACGATTACTAAATGAAGCAGAAAATTTCCAGTAATTACAATCACAACTTTTAAATTTTAAGACATCTGTGTTGTTTTCTATCAGAATCAGAACCGTAATTTTTGTGCGCTCTGTTGTAAAGTATGTGCGCTCGCTCGGTGAGGTGTGTGCGCGCGCACACGCACACAGCTTAGAGGGAACAGTGGCTGTGGGGGTGCATACCCCATCTTGTGCTCATCCGTAGACAGCTGATTTGCATGTGCAGTGCATCATGGGTATGGGTGAGTTAACCCTATCCTGGTAACCACAGCAGGCAGTTTGTGTGGTGACGTACAGTCCTTCTGCAGTCAGTCAGGAGTTTGTAAGCAGCTGTATACCACTGGTTACTTTACTGCCTGTGGAGCCAGAAGTCATGGGTTCAAACCCATGGTGGGGTTATTTGATAGGGCTGTCTGAGGCATTGTCTTTTTTTAATGTACAATAGTGATGCTGAATATCCCGAATAGAGGGATTAACATGGTTAGCAGGTGTGTTAACTATGTTAATCCCTTTGAATATTGGGGCCATTATGTCCTCCAATATCCACTATGGTAAATATGTGAGTTTCAGAATCACAGCGAATAATTAATATTTCAGTTTGACATGTTTAGCTTACTATATTCAAAAAGTGACAGCCTTTTTTGATTACACCACTGCAGGATTGAACCCATGACCTCTGCCTCTACAGTCATTGAAGTAACCAGTAGGCTACATCTCTATAGCTGCTACCACACTGCTGACTGGCTACAGAAAGACTGCAGGTCACCACACAAACTGCCAGCTGTGGTTGCCAGGATAGGGTAAACCCACCCGTACCCAAGATGCACTGCACATGCAGATCAGCAGTCTATAGCTGATCACCTAGGCCTGGTAGGGGGAACCGACCGTGTGTGTTACTGGCACAGAGTAGATACAGACCGTGATATTGTGCGGGTCCTGTGCTCACCCTGAGGGTGAGGTGGGGCACCCAGCACCAGGTCCACAGCACCTGGCTTAGCTGAGATAGGCTGTGCTGCAGGTCCCCATCAGTGCCAGTGTGTGATAGGTAGTCTTTGCAGACACACCTAGGATACAGCTGTGTCCATCTGTATTTCCCAGTCACGTCTAGCCCTTGTGGACTATGATACACCCAGAATAGTGCATATCCTGTGTGGGTGCCATGGTCACATGTTGGGGTTGGGGTTGGGGTTGGGGGTGGGGATGGTGTTTGGATCCTAAAGCGGATTATGTAGCACCACCAAGCCCACCCTCTGTGGCTCAGGGTGGGGGGGGGGGGACAGGATATCTCATCAACAGATCCACATTGTACATTTCTGCAATGGTGGCAGTAGAGAGGATCATCAACCCCAGTCCTGCTGGGGAACAGGCACCCTACAGGGCAGTTGATGCAGATCTGTACATATCACATAAGGCAATGGCAGACAGGCAGAATGCTGGAGAAGCTCAGCTGCCCCCCACCACTATCTGACATTCACCATCAGATGGCACAGTCAGTCTCCACCTGCTGCACCCTGCAAGATGTTCCAGCCATACACATGCTAACTGCAGACAGTCTGCTAGCTAGTACATGGTGCATGTTCATGGAGGTACTATGTGCACCCAAAAATGGGATGCGAGCACACACGCCAAGCAGGTATGTCAGTGATTTGGGCCCCCCCCCCACAATCCCCCCCCCACAATCCCCCCCCCCCAAAAAAACCCCCATAAATATCACTTGAGAGAAATGCTGCATAGCACTATGGGGGAACCTAGCCATGCCATGGTCACTGCTCAGTCAGGGTGAGAGTGATCTCCCAGCATGATATGCTGTGGCCACCCTGTCCGTGCAGATGGTGGTTGGGCACTACAATGACCCAGCCATTGCCCTATACCCTGTGCAGATGCATCCTGCCCAGGCCACCCTGTCCGGGCCATACCCACATTACCTTGCTCTCATTATGCACATTGGCAGGCTAACACTGGAAACAGTGCAAGCAGTGTGGGCTCAGTAAGGTGTGGGCAGCCACAACACACTGGATAGACATACACACATTCCCACACCTATGCCAGCATTGTGCAAATATGGAGGTTTGTGGCAGCCCTGGCCGCCTCACCAGTCCTGGACACAGTGCGGGCATTGCTATGGTACGCAATACTGTTGGGGTCACTCCCTGGGGTGGTAAACACTGTCAAAAGCAATAACTTTAACACACTCCAAAGATATCAGAAAGGTTGCTATGATGAATCTCTATCAACAAATCATGTTTAACTTAGGATTTGCTAGCTGACATTAATCATAGCAACCTTTTGATATATGTGGAACATGTTCCCAAGTTTAGGACGGCATTGCTAAGGTATGCAGGTGCCAGTATTGGGAGATGCTGCTCCGCGCAGGGCCGAACAGCCTGACTCTCCATGAGGCATTGGATAGTGGAGCCTGTGGGTGTGGGTGTGTGTGGGTGTGCCCATGTTGACCACTGCTCTAGGGCAGAGGCTCCCAACTCCAGTCCTGGTGGGACAAACACTGTTCAGGTTTTCATGCTGTCCCTAATGAATATGCATGAAGAACATTTGCATACAATGGGGGTGGTGCATACAAATGCAGCAAAGGCATATTTATTAGGGACAGCATGAAACCTGAATGGTGTTTGGCCCTCCAGAACTGCGGTTGGGAAACGCTGCTCTAGGGATTGCACATGTTTATGGTGTCTGTGCTCTGTAGGGTAAAATATAGGCGTTTCAGGCATGTTTATTCTATCTGCGATAAAGGTTCTATCTTTATTACCATGGTTTAGTACTGGGTAAAATATGGGGACAAGGATGACAGGAGTCACAGCTGGGACTTGAAGCTCTGACCTTCTGCCCCTTAACACACTGACTGTGTGTACTGCACCAAACTGTTGCCACAGGGGCAGGTCATTCCCTGGGGATACCATGACTGTTCGTCAGGCAGACCTTGTCTGTTGCAGTGCACAGCATCCCCTAAATGGGGCTTAGCCGTGGTCTGGTGTGGGCAGATGCCACTGCCCCCTCTGCCACCAGCACCCCTCCGCCACCATGCTGACATGCTCTTATGCCGGTGGTGCTGGTGGTGCGCAATCCCAGGCCATCCAGTGTGCCAGTATGCAGCTGCCTATGGTGTGGGTTGTCGGATAGGGGTGCCTACATGGACATGCGTGCTTCCCCCCGGCACTGCCTGCCAATGTTATGTGCCCTTGGGGGTACCTGCTGGGTAATATCCCCTGTGACACTGTGGGACACACACTCATGCCCATGTTGGACCCTCATCAGTTGCTGTCTTGCTGCTTTATAGTTTCGGCATTCCTATGTGCCACCTAGGCATCTGCCTAGTCTGCACTGTGCCCCAGCTGGACCACAGCATGTGCCGCCTGCAGCCTCCTGTATCCCATTTACAGCATCAGTACAGTTGCCCTTTCCTACGTGCCCACTCTGCTATTGCTGCACATGTGCACGCCATAGCAAACCTACCCAATATAAACAACAACAACTCTGATCACCGCTATTTCAATGTGGGATCATTCACTTTGTAGGGGGACAGAGCATAGACCCTTCCAAACATGATGTCTTCCTTTTTACGCTTTGCCAGTAGTGTTGCTTTATGTTTATCATTAATATAACTATTGGCCAGCTTGGTTATTGGGATTGCAGATGTGGTTCTGGTCATTTTCTATGTTTATTTGCCTTTTTGGTTCCTGCACACGTATCACTACTATCACTTTTTTGGGTTTCTCTGCCTTTGCTGTACATTGCTGACTGAAATGGTTTCTCAGTCCTGCAAATGTGCCTAGCGCGAGGTTTTCACTGGCGCTAATTTTCAGAGCTTTATTTCACAGCGTTAGTGTGCATGGATCCACTCCCCGCCCACTCTCTGCCTATTGATCTCTTCTCTCCGCCCCTGGGGAGCCTTACTCCACCCTCTGGGGTGCCTTTCTCCTCCCTCTGCGCACCTCACCGGCGTTGGAGATGTTACATTATCACACGATAACATTGCGTATCACACAATAACGTCGCCGCTTCTACGTTAAGACGGTTTAGTAAACATACCCCTAAGAGTCAACATCTAAAATCCCAAAATAAAAAAATTTGAACCCTTAGGAGCTTAAAAATAAAAATATATGTATATATTTGGACATTTAGTCAACTGTTTTCATAAATATTTATTTAAATATGAGCAGAACAAATTTTCTGACCACCACAAGAATTTTCGACCACTTAAACCTACCAAGTACTATATTTTGTATTGCCCTACTGACCTTGCTAATACTGCATCAGGAATGTTGCTCCCATACAATTTAGCATTCCAAATTTTCTGCAATCTCTTGCCCTCATCATTACTTAATCAGTGACGTCTTTTACTGCTACCGTATCTCTCAGTGTCATTCGCTGCAATGGTCACTACTTACTACTTCCAAACAGACAACCTAAATACTTCTGGCTTTCTTCCCGATCTCCAAATGAAAACACCAAGCAACTATAAACACAGCAAAGAATTCCACTCAGTCTCCATATTTAAACCTGTAGCAGTAGTAGCATGCAAATGGTAAATCACCCATTGCTCCTGCAAGTTTAAAATGTATTGAAACCAAATATATGTTCCAGTCTTGAAGTGGAGAATCCTCAATTATGTTCCTGTTCATTGGAGAGGAGGTAATAGAGAGAGCATTTTAAATTACAGGTAGCAATGGTGGATTTAACATCTGCATACTACCACTCCTGCAGGTTTACATACTGTATTGAGATTGAGTGGAACTCTGTTGTAATTATTCATTGCTTGGCATTTTCATCTGGCGATCGGGAAGAAAACGATTGTCTGACAATAGGAGCAGAAGAAGTAAATAGCACCTGTTGCAGCAAAGGATGCTGATAGCCCACTACATTAAGGGATGATGAGAGATATAGGAGTGGCAGGAGATGCCGTAGATTAAGTAATGGTATGGGCAAGAGATTATAGACAATTCGGACCACTAAATTGGATGGGAACAACTTCCCTGATGCAGGATTAGCAAGATAAGTGGTCAATCCAAAACATAGTACTATGTCAGTTTAGGTAGCTGAAAACTTGTGCAATGGTCAGAAACTCTGCTTTGCTCAGTTCTATATTTAAATGAACATTTACGAGAAAAATTGAATTGAAAGTCATGATTATATACTCTAGAAAAAGTTTTAGACTAAAGAAGCATTCATTTATACAGTAAAAAGGACTATCTGGACTGAATAAACTTTTCATAGTATGTATGACAGAATGAAGTTCGACAAAAAATTATTGAAAGTTTGTTTAAGCTCCTAAGACTTCAGTTTTTGATTTTTGGATGTTTAGCTTTAAATCTTGAGATCCTAGCCATAAATCAGCATTTGCCACACAGCTGTCTAAATAATATAAAGGGGCTTCATATCCATCAAGAACTGAAAGAAAAAAACACATTGACTCCATAAAAACAGTTTTCAATTTGCATTGTTTAATAATGACATAAGAACATAAGTAATGCCATACTGGGTCAGACCAAGGTCCATCAAGCCCAGTATCCTGTTTCCAACAGTGGCCAATCCAGGTCACAAGTACTTGACAGCAGGGCCGGCCCGTCCATTGAGCAAGAATGTTTTTTGCACAGGGCCCCGCGTTTCGGGGGGCCCCGCGCAAAGAACATTCTGCTTTTTCTTAATTGAATTTTAAAAAAAAACCAAAAAGCTGGCCGCTGGCGCCGCGGCGGCATGGAGTGTCCCGCGGGGCTCCCTCTGCCCGGCGGAACTCTCCCGGCGCGGCTGAGCCCCTCTCTGCCGGCTTGCAGATACGCGAAGGGAGAGAGTCTCCCTCGCGTCTCTGTTAAGCCCGCAAGGGCTGATGGGAAGCAGGGGCTGATGGGAAATTTCCCATCTGCCCCTGCGGGCTTAACAGAGACGCGAGGGAGACTCTCTCCCTTCGCGTATCTGCAAGCCGGCAGAGAGGGGTTCAGCCGCGCCGGGAGAGTTCCGCCGGGCCGAGGGAGCCCCGCGGGACACTCCATGCCGCCGCGGCGGCAGCGGTCAGCTTTTTTTTTTTTTGTTTATTGCCATGAGCCGAGGGGGGGGGGGGCGAGTAGGACTGTCAATGGGCTAGGGAGGGAGGGAGGGAGGGAGGGGGGTTAAGACTGGCAATGGGCTAGGGGGGGTGTTAAGACTGGCAATGGGCTAGGGAGGGGGGGTGTTAAGACTGGCAATGGGCTAGGGAGGGGGGGTTAAGACTGGCAATGGGCTAGGGAGGGAGGGGGGTTAAGACTGGCAATGGGCTAGGGAGGGAGGGGTGTTAAGACTGGCAATGGGCTAGGGGGGGTTAATACTGGCAATGGGCTAGGGAGGGGGGTTAAGACAGGCAATGGGCTATGGGGGGGTTAAGACTGGCAGTGGGCTATGGGGGGTTAAGACTGGCAATGGGCTGTGGGCTGATGAGGGCTGGCAATGGGCTATGGGGGGGGGGGTTAAGACTGGTAGTGGGCTGATGGGGGGGGTAGGACTGATAATGGGTTATGGGGGGGCTAGGACAGGAAATGGGCTGATGGGGAGGGGTTAGGACTTGAGGTGGGCTGATGTGGTTAGGACTGGTAATGGGCTTTGGGCTGATGGGGGGGTTTAGGACTGGCAATGGGCTATGGGGGGCTGACTGGAAATGGGCTGATGGGGGTTTAGGACTGGTAATGGGTTATAGGGGGGCTTAAACTGAAAATGGGGTGATGGGGGTTAGGACTGGAAGTTGATTGACGGGGGGCTAGGACTGGTAATGGGTTGGGGGGTTGCTAGGACTGGAAATGGGCTGAGTGGAAGGGGAGGCTTCAACTGCAAATAGCTGATGGGGAGGGGGCTTGGAATGGAATTGTACATAGTTTCCCCCAGTTACTTCCAAGTTGATCTCCCTGTTTATTGTAAATACAACTCAAAGTTCCTTGTGTTGTATAGTTGATGTTAAATGTAAACCGCTCTGATCTAAAATAGAGCGGTATAGAAGAACTGTTAAATAAAATAAATAAATAAAATAAATAAATGGGCTGTGAGGGAAGGGAGCTAGGACTGAAAATGGGCTGATGGAGCAGCTAGGATAGGACTGGAAATGGGCTGTTGGGGGGAGCTAAGATTGGAAATGGGCTGTGGTGGGGGCTTGAATTGAAATGGACTCATGGAGGGGCTAGAACTGGAAGTAGGCTCATGGGGGGGCTTGGACTGGAATTGGGCTGAGTGGAGGGGAGCTATGATTTGACATGGGCTGATGGTGGGGCTAGGAAATGACTAGAAATGGGCTGATGGGGGGGCTA
This sequence comes from Ichthyophis bannanicus, assembly GCA_033557465.1. Lineage (NCBI taxonomy): Eukaryota > Metazoa > Chordata > Amphibia > Gymnophiona > Ichthyophiidae > Ichthyophis > Ichthyophis bannanicus. The sequence continues at coordinate 643,276,723 of CM066034.1, read as the reverse complement.
GGATTGGAAATGAGCTGATGAAGGGACTTGGACTGGAAATGGATGGGGGAGCTAGGACTGGAAATGGGCTGATGGGGGGCTAGGACTGGAAATGGGCTGATGCAGGGACTAGAAGGGAATGGATGCTGGGTGAGACTGGAACTAGAAGGGAGCTGATGTTGGGGGAGGATTAGAATGGGATGGGGCTGGGAGATTAAAATGGAGAGGGGAAAAATATTTTGTGTAGGAGGGATGAAAAATCTACAATTGGCCAGGTATTGGGAGAGTAATTGGGGATTGAGGATGGAGGGGTAAAATTTGTGTGGATGAAATAGGAATGAGGAAAGAGCAAAAGGAGAAAGATTAGTATGTTAAAGCAGATGTAGAGAGAGAGAGAATGGAAAAAAAACTAGAAGAGAGAAGAAAGGACAAATGGACAGCAGACGATGGAGAGTTAGCAGAAAACATGAAGAAACCAGAAGAAAGTGGCTGGACCAATTGCAACTGAAAAAAAAATGCACAAAAGGTAGAAAGATATCTCTTTATTTTGAATTTATTAACTGGAATATGTCAGCTCTGGGAAATGTGCATCATTAACATCTGCGCTTTGTTTGGTACAAGAGGAAATTAATTTATAGTTTTATTTCTACAGTGTTGTTGTACATTCCAAGTTTGGCTTTTGGGGTTCCCAGTTTAATTATTGCCTTCCTGTTTCTAAATTGTGATTCCTTGTTTGGTGATGGTCTATGTTCTGCATGTGTAACTGAGCTGAGGTATTCTGTTTATGTAATTCCTATTTGACGTTGCCACTTGTTCTCTTTCCCCAGTATTCTCTGAAATGTATTGGTTTAATATTTGCAGTGTTGCCTTTTGATAGGTAGGGTATGGTGCTTTGTGAGTCCTGGTAATGCTGTCAGGATACGGCGGGTTTGCTATGGGTTCTAAATGGGCAGCGTTTGTAGTAGTTCCTAATGTGCCTGGCGGTTGGCACTGGATTATAGTAATGTAGAAATCTTTTAGTCTTTCTTTATCCATACACTCATTAAGAGACATGTTTACTAAAAGTTAGTGAATGGTAACATTATGCAAATATTTATGCAAAGAAGACCACTTATGCAAATGAGGCCCCACACCAAGTCTCCGCACATGGCCCCGCACCCCCCTTGGGCCGCCCCTGCTTGACAGGCAGGGGCGGCCCAAGGGGGGTGCGGGGCCATGTGCGTAGATTAATTGTGGGGCCTCATGTGCATAAGAGTCTCATTTGCATAAATATTTGCATAATATTAGCATGTACTTTTAGTAAACATGCCTCTTAATGAGTGTGTGGATGCCTTTAACCTTTCCCAGCAATCGCGGCTTCACACAAACAGCCGCCAGCGTGAAGGAAAAGGATCTTCACGCTGGTGGTTGTACAGAGGGAGCCGGGGCTTCATGCGGGCTTACCCGGCTCCCTCTGAAGCCGTCCGGTGTGCCATAATGGTGTTTGCGTGGGGCCCCCTGAAGCGCGGGGCCCTATGTGAACAACATTATCACACAGTGGATGGGCCGGCCCTGTTGACAGGTTCCCAAAAAGGCACATAAGTTCCACAATGCTCATCCCAAGGTAAACAGTGGATTTCCCAGGTCCTCTTTTTGGACCAGCGTATGTTTTACATACATAAGGTTTCCATACTTACTACTCAACTGTTTACTAATTAATGGTTATAAATTCAATGGAACCCTGTTTAGCTATTATCGTTATGTCAAAAACATTATATACAGATTTTTTATCTGAGATCTAGTTAGTTTAATAGGTATTCGAAGTTTGCTGATTTTGATGGTACTGGCGGCTCAACATAAAAAGATCACAAAAAAATAGTAAGTAGCTTATAATGCTGTAATACCTACTATTTTGCAAATAAAAGTATTTGTAGACTTTAAGAATTGAAGGAAATATCGATACATCGGGAAGATGTATTACAACTATTAGATAAACTGAAGAGTAGCAAATCACCCGGGCCGGATGGTATACATCCAAGGGTGTTGAAAGAACTGAAATATGAGATTGCAGACCTGCTATTAGTAATCTGTGAACGCACAAACAACACTAGGCCTAACCGGAGTTTAACAATGATACTTCATAAAGACAAAAAACAACTCCACACATTAACCAACTGTAGCACTGGAACCTCTGCACTACAAAAATGATTTGCAGTGTTTTGGGATTGAAAAGGTTGTTAAAGGTTTTAAAGATCTATCTCGTGAGCAATTTTTGCTATATCGGGAGCAGCGGTGGATCTTTATGCTTCGAACGGTGGCCCCGGGCGGGTTGAATTTTAATATTGATTGGAAGGCTTGTTTTTGATGGACAACTTGAGAAGTGAGTTTAGGAGGTTGGTTTTCGGCTGTGACGCGGACATGACGTCAGACGCCGACTTTGGGATATCTTGATCGAGGGATGTTTGTTGAGTTGAGTGTCATTGAGCTGAATGGTGAACCCGTGGTGAAGACGTGGGTCGGGTGAGGAATTCAGGCTTCATTTGCTCCGATATAGGAGTGTGTATGTCATTGTTGTAGGAAAGTTTAGCACTTTTTTATTGTATTTTATTGTATTTTATTGTATACCCCCCTGAGGCAGCGTCTGCGAAACGCTAAGAAGGACGTCTGAATGTGGCGTCGGGGTTGATACCATAATGACCATCTTGGAAGAATAAGCTGAAGATTGCTATTTTGTGCTGATGGGTCCTTTTTTGTACAGGAGCCTTCTCATGCTTTTCGATATGGTCAAATGTTGATATGTTAAATGCTGGAGGCTCTATGATAAGTTGTTTTACTGTATGTGATTACTATAACCATTGATTATGATAGTGGATATCTGTTAAAGCAACTTTTAGTTTGGTTTCCCATCAGTTTTTTGAATTTAAGATGCTGGTGATGGACCGGTGGGGTTGGATGCAGACCGCTGATGTAAATTTCCTCATATTGGATTACTGAAGCCAGGTTTCTTGGCTTTGAAGCATTCAATGCATATCTGAGGATAGTTCTGAGGTCTGTGCTCTCCGTTGTCTCGGCGCTAACAGTTTTTGTAGTGCAGAGGTTCCAGTGCTACAGTTGGTTAATGTGTGGAGTTGTTTTTTGTCTTTATGAAGTATTAGTAATCTGTGAACTATCATTAAAATCATCTCTAATACCTGAAGATTGGAGGATCGCCAATGTAACACCAATTTTTAAAAAGGGTTCCAGAGGTGATCCGGGAAACTACAGACCGGTGAGCCTGACGTCAGTACCGGGAAAAATGATAGAAACCATCATAAAGAATAAAATTACTCAGCATGTAGATAGTCATGACCTAATGGGAGACAGCCAACATGGCTTTAGACAAGGAAGATCTTGTCTTACTAATCTGTTATGTTTTTTTGAAGGAGTGAATAAACAGGTGGACAAAAGTGAGTCGGTTGATATTGTGTATCTGGACTTTCAGAAAGCCTTTGACAAGGTCCCTCATGAGAGACTTTTGGCAAAACTAAAGAGTCATGGGATAGGAGGCAGTGTACTATTGTGGATCAGGAACTGGTTAAAAGATAGAAAGCAGAGGGTAGGGCTAAATGGCCAATTTTCCCAATGGAGAAAGGTGAATAGTGGTGTACCCCAGGGATCTGTGCTGGGTCCGCTGCTTTTTGACATATTCATAAATGACCTGGAAAGTGGAATAACGAGTGAGGTTATCAAATTTGCAGATGACACAAAACTATTTAAAGTTGTTAAAACCCAAGAGGATTGTGGAAAATTGCAATAGGATCTTGATAAATTGGAAGACTGGGCATCAAAATGGCAGATGAAATTTAATGTGGACAAGTGCAAGGTTATGCACCTAGGGAAGAACAACCCAAACTATGGTTACACGATGCAAGGTTCCACATTAGGAACTACCACCCAGGAAAAAGATTTAGGCGTCATTGTGGATATCATGTTAAAACCCTCGGCCCAGTGTGCTAGGTATGAAAAGGAAAGGAATGGAAAATAAAACAAAAGATATTATAATGCCTCTATATCGTTCCATGGTGAGACCGCACCTTGAATATTGTGTGCAATTCTGGTCGCCGTATCTTAAAAAGGATATAGCGATTTTAGAAAAGGTTCAGAGAAGAGCCACCAAAATGGTAAAGGGGATGGAAGGATACTCCTATGAAGAAAGGCTAAAAAGGTTAGGGCTCTTTAACCTGGAAAAGAGACGGCTGAGAGGAGATATGATAGAAGTCTATAAATTAATGAATGGAGTGGAACGGGTAAACGTAGATTGATTGTTTACCTTATCAGAATATAGAAAGACTAGGGGACATGCAATGAAGCTACAGGGTAAACTATTTAAGACTAATAAAAGAAAATATTTTTTCACTTAACGTGTAATCAAACTCTGGAATTTGTTACCAGAGGATGTAGTAAAGGCTGTTAATGTAGCTGGGTTTAAAAAAGGTTTGGACAAGTTCCTGGAGGAAAGGTCCATAAACCATTATTAAGAAGGGACCCAGGATATCAATGCTTGAACCAATACAAGCATTGTGGAACCTGTGTCCTTTGGGGAAACTGCTAGGTACATATGACCTAGATTGGCCACTGTTGGAAACAGAATACTGGGCTTGATGGACCTTGGTCTGACCCAGTATGGCATATCTTATGTTCTTATGTTCACAAGGCAGTGAGTAAGGTTAATTTAGTACCTGTGAATAAAGGTGATTAAAATCCTTAAAACCATTTGTCATGTTGGCTTTGAGAGCTCTGTGGCAATCAACTGTTCATCATTATGCCACATTCCCAGGGCATTGCTTAAAAGTCCTTACAAGATATTAAGAATTGTATTTAATGTTTCCAGGTAGTCTACATGATTTAATGATTGCTTAAAGGTTATTTTGGCTACTGCTTCCAGATTTACTATATGGCATCAATATGTGTATAATGATTTATATTAGTAGAAAGTGTTCTTTTCACAAAGGTACATTGCATTTATAAGTGAAGCATTTGTTATTTCATAAGAACCCTTTTAAAAAAGATTTTATCATGCCCCTGTCTCCACTCCATTCATATTTGGCAGTCATCTTCAGCAATGCATCCAGGAAATAAGTTTAATGAGAGCAAGCCAACTATCCACAATTTGGTTTATGTTCAGTTCCAGAGTTTACGGCTGAGAAAAATGCATGCCGGCATATGTTGTGAACATTTTACATATCGTAGCTCATGCAAAGGAAAAATTATGATTTATCCCACTGCAACAAATTTGTTCCAAAAGGAGTTTAGTCCTGGATATGCATCATACTATATTGCATATAACCAAGTTCTAGATTGTAAGGCTTATGAATAATGGAATATAATTATTTTCTAATAAAAAGTAAGAATTTCCATGAATTAGAGTCTGAAATCGATTTTTAGCAAGTTATTTTTTCAAAACATGGGCCCAAGAGTGATGTATAAAGTATAGAAATGTAGTCTAGTGGTCTTATTCCCTCCCCCCACTCCTCATGATCCACATGAAAAAGGATATTTTTGCTAACAAGCCTACTTGTTATTAAAGCTTCAAATAGCTTCACCTAAAATGTGAATCACGCATAATTATTAAATGAGATGTATCTAAAGATTGTCATGTGTTACTGAATGACAAAAAAATCATACATAGGAGTAGGGTTGTCAACTGGCTCCAGATGCGTCTGAAAGGCTTAATCCAGTCCTGGGTTTACCCCATTGTATGCAGTGATTTATAGTTTTCCTTTTTTTATGGAGTGCAATGGAGAAATCAGAACTGCATATCCCTGCATTCAATGAGGTAAACCCAGGACTGGATTAAACCTGTCGGGCACATCTAGAGTCAGTTGGCAACGCTACAAAGAAGCTATTGTAGAGTGCAGTAGTAGCCTAACAGATCTGTGGGCTTGGAAATCACGAAGCCATGGTCCAAATTGTACTGCTGCTTCTTGAATCTTGGGCAAGTCACTTTATCCTCTATGGTCTTGGGTACACACTAGATTGTAAACCCTCCAGGAATAGAGAAATACTCACAGTACCTGAATGTAACTCTTCTTGAGCAATTAATGAAAAAGACGTGAGCTAAACTCTAAAATCCTTCCTTTCCCCTATTGTTCACTAGGTTGCAGGGCCTACTATGTCTCTTCTTTAGTTATTTCTGCAGCTCTGAGGGGAAGCTTCAACAAACTAAACTACAATAGCTTCTATCTATAATTTATCTTTGCTGTTTCAGCCAAACTGTGCATGCAAAATATTTTGACCAAAGCTATTGTACCTGTCTTTTTATGTGTCTCTCTCTGTCTGTCTGTCCAAGTCCTTTCATGTACATGTTTTTGCGTGCACGTGCATGTGAGTGCATGCATGGCCAGAAATTTAAGAGGTGCTTTGGACCCACAGAAGTGGGGTGAAGGGTTGAAGGTTTCTACTTGCTTCCCTCCCCTCCTCCTATCAGCTGAAGGCAGAGATCAGAGGCAAATGTGAAAGAAAGATATTGCTTAAAATACTAAAAAAACACATAATTTTAGTGGGAATAAGCCGAAAAACATATTACAATGTCTGTAAGATAAATGTTTGAGACAAGATCATACTCATTCTAGTTTAATCACCTTGATTTTTTATAATCTTCTATCTCTTTTTAATTACATATCAATACACAATGAGGATCAAAGCCTGAACATGGGAGCAGATTGTAAACTCTGATGAGTAAGGACTGTCTTAAGTCTATATGTACAGTTCTGTGTATGCCTTGTAGCACTATACAAATGATTAGTAGTAGCAACTAAAGACCATGTAGCCTGTTCTTCTCGGCCTCCTCTTCACTTCCACCTTTAAGAAAAGGAATCACATCTATTCCTCTCCAGTGCTTCAGCACAAATTCTTGCTCTAAAGAACTGATGAAAAGATCATCGAGTGGAGATAGCAAACTTCCAAGTGCTCCCTTAATACCTTCCGATATATCACTCTTCACTAATAGAGTTTTTTAAAGTAATTTTAAGCTATCACGCAGCCATTCCTATTTGTGGCATTATTCCATGAACATAAAAAGATAAGCAAAGCCATACTGAGTCAGACCAATATTCATTGATAACAGCATTCTCTGTCCAGTTGTGGTCAATCTGGGTCACAAGTACCTATCATAAACCAAAAAATAGATTTGTTCTCATTTCCAGGGTTAAGCAATGGTTTCCCCAACTCTACTGAAAAATTTTAATGGACTTTTCTTCCAGGAACTTGTTCAAACCTATTTGGAACCCCACTATGTTAGTCACTTCCATCACATCTTCTGGCAACACATTCCAGAGTTTAACTGAACTCTATATGAAAATCTACTTTTTACATGTTTTCATGTTTTTTCAGTCTACTGGTTGGTAGTTTCATGAAGGGCCCATGGACTGGTAACCACATATGCAGTTTGGATTCACTAGCATTTAAGGATTGGACATCATAAATACCCCGTGTTATGTCCTATCTGTTTTAAGTTCATTTTGACTGTGTGAAGCTACAACGGCAATAATTTATGAGTAAAACATCCTGGAAGAAGATTACTGATTTGAAATAAAGACTTTTTTTGGATTGTTCATGGAGATGGTAAAAAAAACAGATTTTAAAATGTTTAGCTTCAATGCAATTTTGAGCTAGGTATACTAAGCTGATTGGACAATAAGCTTCAAAGGGAGTGAATGAAGTAGAATTAAAATTTGATTTGGTATTTAATATGGGATTAGGCAAACGGTTATCAGTTTGACTTGTCAGTCAAACGTTGTGTGAAAAATTATTAAAACTATAGAAAAAAAAACATTTTTTGGACCAAATAATGAGGGGAATTAACCAGACGATACAAAAGAAACTGATTAATAGAAAGCCACAAGAGGTTGGTGATTGATGATTCAACTAGTTTACTACAGTGGTTGTACACTCATTAGGTAATATATAAATAAATACTTGTAAGTTATTTTGTGTATTCTACATGGAGGGAGGTGATCATGATTTGCTGAGTATCAGGGAGTTCTGAAAAACTGATGGAAAGGCACTCATTTGGAAGGAATGCTTCTCTCAAGTTGGATGTTGAATGTCCCACCTAAACACTACCTCTAAGTAAGTGAGATTTGCAATGGTATGATGGGCCTGTCAAGGAACAAACCAGGGTGTTAGTGGGCAAGTCTATGAGACACATGCTGAAAGACATGAGTATAGGATGTTGGCAGGAGAGAGGACATGGAATACACTGGATGGGGTAGGAGAGTGTCACAGTGAGAATGGGAGTCCACCAGACAAAACAGAGACTCATAGCATTAAAAGACCAAACTCTGCCACCTAACCAAGCTGGACCATCCCATCAGAGACTGATGACTACCAAGGAAAGCTATCAGGTGAGAGTATTCATAATATATGGAACCCCAAAAATAATGGAAAACTTATCTATTCAGGGAAATAACTGTTCAATTGTGCAACCTCTGCAATTTATTTACATTCTCTTATATACCGCGCTATTCTGCATCAGTGCAGCTTACATTGAACAAACTGAAATTACATTGAACAGGGCATTATAACTTGGAGATAACTATTTTACAGGGAACATGGGCTATGGAGGGTTAAGTGGCTTGCCCAAGACCACAAGGAGCACCTGTGGGACTAGAAACCCCAGTCCTTCCGGCCCAAGGTTGAATGATAGAAACATTCAGTGGGAATCCTTACTACAATTAACATGCAATCTAGCACTAAGTAACACAGGAGGAAATGTGTTATATGTGTTACATGTACCTGTGAATGTGACTTGCATAAGAAAGGCAAGTAGTTATTGAGGTGGCATCTATCTTCATATTGTCCCTTTTTAAGCTATTAGAACAGGACAGATTGGCAGACCTTGTAGAAGTCACATGAACAGCCTGGAAGCCTCAGTTTCATATCACCTTGCTGTCCCAAGGAAACATAAGAGCCATGTGAATAAAGTCTATGGAACCTATTATGTTGGGCATCCCAACCATAGTGTAAAATACCATCTTCTGTGTCGCCCATTTCTGTCTGTCCTTAGAAACATAACATAAGAAATGTTATCCTGGGTTAGACCAAGGTCCATCAAGCCCAGTATCCTGTTTCCAGCAGTGGCCAAACTGTGTGTCTTTTTGGGACACACAGGTTCCACAATGCTCATCCCGGGGTAAGCAGTTAATTTCCTGGGTCCTCTTTAATAATAGTTTATGGACCTATCCACCAGGAACTTGTCCAAACCTTTTTTACAACTAACAGCTTTTACTACATCCTCTGGTAAAAAATTCCAGAGTATAATTATGCATTAAGAAAAAATATATTTTCTCTTATTAGTCTTAAAAGGGTTACATTGTAGCTTCATGCCATGTCCTCTAGTCTTTCTACTTTTAAATGGCGTAAACAAACGATCAATGTTTACCTGTTTCACTCCATTCATGAATTTATAGACCTCTATCATAACCCTTGGGGAAGAGCTGAAGACTTCTCAGAGTAAAGCCAGCATTCAGAAGCTGTAAAGATGTCTTACGCATTGGAACATGGAACGTACGAAGCATGAATCAAGGGAAGTTGGAGGTGGTCAAGAATGAAATGGAACGTGTACAACTTGATCTGTTGGGTGTCAGCGAACGGAAATGGACTGGCATCGGGCACTTTGCATCAGATGATCACATGGTCTACTATGCTGGAAATAAAAGACAAAGAAGAAATGGTCTGCATTTATAATAAAGAAGAAACTTGCAAGAACTGTAATGGAATACAATGCAGTCAGCGAACGCTTAAGCTCTATTCATCTACGAGGAATGCCTATCAACACAACTATAATTCAAGTATATGCCCCAACAACGGCTGCAGAAGAGAATGAAATTGAAGAGTTATATGAACAAGAACAAGCTGAAATTGACAGAACATGCAAACAGGATATCCTGATAGTCATGGGTGACTGGAACGCAAATGTTGGCAACAAAGAAGAAGGCAAAGTAGTTGGAAAAATGGACTTGGCAACAGAAATGAAGCTGGAGAAAGACTGATAGAATTCTGCAAGACCAACAATCTATTCATCTCAAACACCTTCTTCCATTAACACAAGCGGCGACTGTACACATGGACTTCACCCAATGGATTGTATAAAAATCAAATTGACTACATCTGTGTAAGTCAACGATGGAAAAGTTCTATAACATCAACAAAGACAAAACCTGGAGCTGACTGTGGTACAGATCATCAACTACTAGTATGCAAACAAGCTAAAGTTGAAAAAGAGCAAACCACTCATGAATACAGCAAAATATGACCTTGAGAATATACCACTGGAATTTAAAGACTGCCTGCAAAATTGATTTTCTGCTTTAGATACAAATGACAGAGCTCCAGAAGAGTTATGGAATTAAATCAAGAAGGTTGTGTTGGAAGAAAGCGAGAAGTTTCATCAAAAGGTGAAAAAGCAAAAACGGCCAAAATGGATGATGGAAGAAACTCTGAAAACTGCCCAGAAACGCAGAGAGGCTAAAGCCAGAGGAGAAAGAAAGACAATAACAGAACTCAGAGATTTCCAACGCGCAGCAAGACAGGACAAGGAAAAGTACTACAACGATGCATGCAAGGAAATAGAAGCAGAAACTATTAGAGGAAGAACAAGATCAGCTTTCCTAAAGCTACGAGAGTTAAAGAAAAAGTTCCAGCCTCGAATTGGAATGTTACAAGATGCTCAAGGTTCTATGTTGAATGATGCTGAGAAGATCAAGAAAAGGTGGAAGGAATATACAGAGTTTATATATGATAAAGATCAAGTGGACCAACAGCCATTTCAACCTGTACCTTATGATCGGGAACCATTGGTGATGAAAGAAGCAGTTAAAGCAGCATTGAAAGCCTTATCAAAGAACAAAGCACCAGGCATTGATAGCATTCCCATAGAAGTATTACAACAATCTGATGCAGCTGTTACTGTACTTACAAGGCTCTGCCAAGAAATGTGGAAGACAACATCATGGCCAACTGACTGGAAAAGATCTGTGTTTATACCAATACTAAAGAAAGGTGATCCAACTGACTGTGGAAATTATCGCACAATCGCTCTGATCCCACATGCCAGCAAGATTCTACTGAAGATTATTCAAAAAAGACTGCAACCATACCTGCAACAAGAACTACCTGAAGTTCAAGCAGGGTTCAGGAAAGGGCGAGGAACGAGAGACATCATTGCGGATGTGAGATGGATCCTTGAAAAGACTAAAGAATACCAAAAGGATATCTATTTGTGCTTTATCGACTATAGCAAGGCTTTTGATTGTGTAAACCATGAGAAACTCTGGGCCACAATAAGAAGCATGGGTATACCAGAACACCTGATCGTACTCTTGCACAATCTTTACATTGATCAAGAAGCAGCAGTTCGAAAAGAACAAGGAGAAACAGAATGGTTTAAAATAAGCAAAGGTGTAAGACAAGGCTGCATACTTTCCCCCTACCTGTTTAATTTATATGCAGAACAAATCATCAGAGAAGCAGGGTTGTATGAAGACAACAGAGGTGTGAAGATTGGTGGAAGACTCAACAACCTTCACTATGCTGATGATACCACATCACTGGCTGAAAGTGAAGATGATCTGAAACATTTGCTTCTCACAATCAAAGAACATAGTCACAAAATGGGCCTGCACTTAATGTAAAGAAGACAAAGATCATGACAACTGGCATAATCAACAGGTTCATTGTTGAAGGAGAAGAAATTGAAATTGTGAACAACTTTAACCTACTTGGATCAACTATCAATAAAGAAGCAACAAGCAGTCAAGAAATCGGACGGCGCATTGCTCTTGGCAGAATGGCTATGAAAGACCTAGATAAGATCCTCAAGAGCAGAGATGTCTCTCTCCATACAAAGATTCAACTTGTTCAAGCCATGCTATTTTCAATAACATCATATGGGTGTGAAAGCTGGACAGTGAAAATGATAGGAAGAAAATTGATGCCTTTGAATTATGGTGCTGGCAGCGAATACTGTGTATACCATGGACTGCCTGAAGAACAAACCAGTCGGTACTAGAGGAGATCAAACCTAAGCTTTCTTTAGAAGCTCAGATGACAAGACTTTGATTTTCATACTTTGGACACATCGTGCGAAGAGAGAGATCATTAGAGAAAGACATCATGCTTGGCAAGATAGAAGGTCAGCGCAAAAGAGGAAGGCCAGCAATGGATGGATTGATACAATAACAGCAGCCACGGGTACCAGTCTGTCAACAATGAGCCGCCTGACTGAAGATCGAACACAATTTAGGATAGCTATCCAGAGGGTCGCCATGAGTCGACTCCGACTCGACGGCACTTAACAACAACAACATCATAACCCCCCTCAGACTTCTCTTTTCCGGTGTTGAAGAGCTCCAACCTTTTAAGCCTCTCCTCATAGGGGTATCCTTCCATCCCCTTTACCATTTTGGTGGTTCTTCTCTGTACCTTTTCTAATTCTGCTATATTCCTTTTAAGATATGGCAAACCAGAATTGCACACAATATTCAAGGTGTAGTCACACCATGGAACGATACGGAAGCATTATAATATACTTTGTTTTATTCTCTATTCCTGTCCTTATGATTCCTAGCATTCTATTTGCTTTCTTGGCTGCCGCTGCACACTGCGCAGAGTGTTTCAACATATTATCCACAATGACACGTAAAACGCTTTCCTGGGTGGTGTTTTCTAAGGTGGTACCTTGCATCATATAACCATAGTTTGGGTTGTTGTTTCCTAGGTGTATAATGTTGCACTTGTCCACATTAAATTTCATCTGCCATTTGGACGTCCAGTCTTCCAATTTATCAAGGTCCTCTTGCAATTTTTCACAATCCTTTTGTTTTAACAATTTTGAATAATTTTGTGTCATCTGATAATTTAATCATCTCATTTGTTATTCCTATTTCCAGGTCATTTATGAATATATTAAAAAGCAGTGGGCCCAGCAGAAATCCCTGGGGTACTCCACTATTCACTTTTCTCCACTGAGAAAATTGGCCATTTAGCCCTACTCTCTGCTTTCTGTCTTTTAACCAGTTCCTGATCCACAATACTACACTGCCTCCAATCCAATGATTTTTTAACCCTTTGAAGGCCTACTTTAAATTTTTAATCCACATTCTGCAGCCTGGCTAATTTTTGCATATTTCAGGAAAATTGTACCCGTCTTATTCAATATGTTCTAATAGTGATTTTCCTTCTGCTATGGTCATGTATTATATAAAATTTGATAGGAATATTTTTGTCAGAATTTTGGATTCCGAGAGTTTTGGGCTCGGCCTGGAAAGGGTTAATTTCTTCAAGAGTCTCTCATGAACGACCTTGTCAAAGGCTTTCTGAAAATCAAGATACACTATATCAACTGGCTCACCTTTGTCTACCTGTTTATTCACACCTTCAAAAAACTATAACAGATTAGTGAGACAAGATTTTCCTTGTTGGCTTTCACCCATTAAACCATGAGTATCTACATCTAAGTCTTGTTTTTCCACTGCAGGGCTCTCAGCATCTGCCAGAAACACCTAGAAAAGGAGACGTGACATTCCAGCCACAATGATCACTATGGGGTATGTTTACTAAAGTGCGTTAGTGCAATTCGCATTAGGAGCCGCGTTAGAAACACAAACACCAAATAAGGACATGGGCGGTACATCGTTACCAACAACGCGCGTTCCCAAAACTAACGAGCGTTACAGGGTGCCGTAGCGCGTTACCGCGCGTTAAGCATAAGAAGGTGCATAGACAGAAATTACGTAAACAGAAGTGTAGCATAATGGAACCTGCACTGACCGCTGATACAGGCATCATGGGATCGATTCCCCAGTGTGCCAAATGCAGAAGGCTGGCTGAGGCACCACCCTGTACATTACATAGTGAATGAGTAGGCATTTTACTTTTTTTTTCCAGTAGTGTTGCCAGCAAACACACCCTCACAGTGGCGTAACCAAAGGTGCCGCAGAAGGCACCCCATAACTCACACAGATGCTGGAGATGGCTGCCATTTGCTCTGACTGTATCAGTGCTGCGTAGCCACGTGCGTTAGTGAGGGCGTAGCCACATGCGTTGGTGGGGACGTATCTATGTGCATTGGTGAGGGCGTAGCCACATGCATACCTACATGTTGTTATGGGCGTGTCACCGCGAGTGAATACGTGCATTGGTTCCGGCATGGGCGAGCGTTACTACGTGCGTTGGTTCAGGTGTGGGCACTGTAGATTACATATCCTTGAGGGTGTATTGTACCTAACATTAATGCTACCATCTCTGATTGTGCTGGCCTATTGCCTATCAGAGCCTGTGAGCAGGAGCTGACTTTACAAACCCCACTTCTTAGTACTGCTGCTACATTTTGCTGCGTCGGCATCATGTTTTATACCACCTTCTGCTGCACACATGTCACATTAGGGTACATTCACATGGCTAGATATGTCCTCAATGTGGGGATGTAGCACACATTTTTAATGCCCCTTTTGTTTAGAGGGATTGAGGAGGGTGTGTGGTGGGAACGGCACAGAGGGAATCCCTGATTGGTTATATGTCGGGGTGGCATTGGAAGCAATGGAGAGCTTGTGTGTATTTGACAGAGGGGCTTCATTTCACCACGCAGTCCATCTGCAGGGGTTCACAGGGTTGGATTGGAGCAGTCACACCCATGATGCACTGCACATGCAAATCAGCAGTGTACAGATGGTCATATGTTGCGGTTCCCCCCCCCATCACCTAGGGCTGATGGGGGTCCTGACCATGTGCAGCCCCACAGCACCTCGGCATAGTAGGTGGAACAGACAATGTGTGGCACTGGTACAGAGTGACCACAGACAGTCACATTGTGCGGGTACTGTGACCACCCTGAGTTTGAGGTGGGGTGGCCAGCAACAGGTCTACAGCACCTTTCATGGCTGCCATACTCCATGCTGCAGGTCCCCATCAGTGTGTTGTCTTGTAGTTCCGTTAAACACACTGTGGTTACATCGGTGTCCTGTTGTATGTCTCGCTCATGTCTGGTCTATATGGGCGATTATGCACCCAAAATAGTGCATATCCAGTGTTGGTGTCATGGTTACCTGCTGTTTTGGAGGGAAAATCATGATCCACCACACAACCCACCCTCCGGGGCTCAGGGTGCAGAACAGGTTCAGCCACCAATAGCTCCACAGTCTACCTCACTGCAATGGTAGCAGTAGAGGGGACCATCATCCCCAGTCCTGTTGGGGGACAGACAATAGTCAACAGTCAACAAATGGTAGGCTTGGAAATGTGCAGCTGCCCCCCAACATTATCTGACATTCTCCAGCAGCACACCTCCAGCCGCTGCACCCTGCGAGGTGTTCCAGCAAGACACATACTAACTGCAGACAGTCCGCCAGCTAGTCCAGAGTGCATGGTCCTGGATGAGATGTTACACACCAAGCAGATAAGTCAGTGATTGGGCCCCAAAAGGGGACCCATATATATCACATAAGAGAAATGCCATAGAGCACTATGGGGGAACCTAGCCATGCAGTTGTCACTGCTCAGTCAAGGTGAGAGTGACCTCCCAGCAGGACATGCTATGGCCACCCTGTTCGTGCAGGTGGAGGCCGGGCACTACAATGTCCGAGCCATTGCCCTATGCCTTGAGATGATGCAGCCAGGTCAGGCCACCCTATACAGCCTATTCCCACAGTACCTTGCTCCTCATTATGCACATTGGCAGGCCACTACTGGCAACAGTGCTAGCACTGATGGCTGTGGGGGGTGTTTGCCGACACCGCACACTTGATAGACAGACACACACTCCCCACACCTATGCCAGCATTGTGCAGCTATGGGGGTGTTGGGCAGCCGTGCCCCCCCCCCAACGGTCCAGGGCACAGTGCATGAATGGCTGTGGTACGCAAAACTGTAGGTGTCACTGCACAGGTTGGTAAACACTGTCAGACACAGGACCTGTTGCACACTCCACAGACGTCAGAAAGGTTGCTATGCTGCAGCTCACTCAGAGAAAACTTGTACTTGAGCTAGGAATTGCTATCTGCCAGTAGTCATAGCAAACTTTTGATAGATGTGTACCATATGCCCAGGTTTAGGGTGGCATTACTATGGTATGCAGGTACTCGTATTGGGAGATGCACACAAAGTCCAAAGTCCTGCCTCTCCAGGTGGCTTTGGATGATGGGACCTGTGGGTGCGGGTGTGTCTGCCCCTGTTGGCTGCTGCTTTACGGCAGTGTTTCCCAAATCCAGTCCTGGTGTGCCAAACACTGTTCAGGTTTTCATGCTGTCCCTCATGGCTATGCAAGAGATACATCTGCATACCATGGGGGTGGTGCATGGATATGCAGCACAGGCATCTTTATTAGAGGCAGCATGGAACTTGAATGGTGTTTGGCCCTCCATGACTGCATTTGGGAGACTCTGCTGTAGGTAATGCGCCTGTTTATGGAGTCTGTGGTCTGTAGGGTAAAATGTAGGTGTTTTGGGCATATTTACGTCATCTGCAAATAAGGTTCTGTCTGTATTGGGACTTTGTAGTGGTGGGTAAAATATGCGGAGTGTGTTGGCGGGATCCACAGCTGGGACGTGAACCTGTGACTTTCTGTGTCTGATTACAGTGGTTTTGTGCACTGCACCACCATGTTATCACAGAGATGGTGTATTCCCTGGTGCTACCTTGATATGTGCCACCTGCGGCCCTCTGTATCCCATTCTCCAGCATCTGTCCAGTTGCCGTTCCAACATGCCCGCCCTCTGTTGCGGGACATGTGCACACCATAGGCACCCTGTCTGGTGGTGGGGGAAACCCTGCGCAGCGCTATTTCACTGTGGGTCCATTCACCTTGTATGGGGACAGATTATAGACACTTCCACGGTTTCTATATGTTCTATGGTGCTTACTCGGGGGGGGGGGGGTGTTTCTCATTGATAACACTGTTGAACAACTTGGTTATTGTTTTTATCCAGTTTGTTGGGGTCATTATCAGTGTTTCTGTGCCCTTTTGCTATGTGCACATGTATCACACATCACTTTTTGGGTTTTCCTGCCTGGGCTGTACATTGCTGACACCTAAATGGTCTCTCTCCCCTTTAATGTGCCTTTAACGGCAGGTTTTCATTCGCGTTGGATTTGAGCTCTGAAATTCAGCGCGTTGGTGTGAGGGGAGCCTCTCCCCGCCCACTCTCCGCCCATTGACCCCTTCTCTCCGCCCTCTCTCCACCTTCTGCGTTGTTTTACCGTGCCACGGGGCTTTACGATCGTTAACTACGGTTAACGCGCGTAGTATGACGTTAACGGTCATTGGCGCGTGATTCCGCGCGTTATACTGCACTTACGATCGTTAACGTCGTATAACGCGTGTTATTCACGTTTACTGCACTTTAGTAAACATACCCCTATATTTTGGAAGGAACCAGAAGACAGATGAAGACTCCTTAGTAGTATGCAAGTCCTGGACTGGTAAAAAATGGTTGTTGAGTGGTTCCATGTTATCCCTTATGATATCATAAAGATCCATGATAGCCTATGAGCTCAGATGGTACATGCACAGCACCTTATCATTGGGCAGTCCCAGTAGGGTAGTCCACCAATGAAAGATGCACTCTAGCTTCTTTATCTTTGCCCTCCATTGGTCCTATGTAGGCAGCCATTGCCCTCCACATCCAACATGAGAAAATAGTTGACTAGCCTGAGGGATTGTTGCTCTTGACATTTTAATGTTAGATATGTAATCAAAACATCCTACAGTACTCAGATACTCCTTTGAAAATACTGTATAGACTTTTTATAACCATTGAATGTGTCAGAGGATGTGTTCTAGATATGGGGTGGAGTTTGAGCTTGAAAAACATGTGAAGTTGAAGCCAATGAGAATTTAACTACAACTCAAAAGGAATGTTAAATTAGCTAACTCTTTAGTTAGCATTCTGGAATACCCTTTTTCCTGATTTACATAAGGTTATCATATCATTAGCACTAAAAGGAAAATAGCACAGGCCACATTTGAATAATGCAGATATCATTAAAATAACATGAGTTAGTAACCAACTCCCAGATTATTTTAACAACTTATTTAACACAGTTTAGTAACTTTTCCTGAAAGTTCCTACAGAGTGAAATTAGGCACACATACAAGTGTTTCATGTCTACAAAATAGAAATATTCTCTATGCCTCACAAAGGCCATAGGCTCCTTGTACCACTTGAACTGTTAACACACATACATAGAACGTAAAGATGCTGGAAAGACCTTGCACCATAAGAAGTTCTGACTTATTTCCAATTACTGACCAATCTCTGCAGTGCATCCACTTTGCATATCATTTAACCTTGGATCTAGATCGCAGATTGCCCAAATGTAAAAGAAGCCCAACATATGAATTCCAAGGGAGGCACTAAGGTCTAAGGGCAACAATTAAGGCACAACAAATGACCAGAATTAACTGGGAACAGGCTAATCTGGTTTAACAAATGCAAACATGGAAGGAAGCAATAGCTGGAACAGAAATCACAGGACTAGATGGCCTACAATCATGTCTTTATGACAAAGATTTACTAGAAGAAGGTACATATATATATGGTATCTTGACTTAAAGGTGAGTGATTTGTGGAGGAAGAGGCCTCCTGGTCCATAAGGCTAGAGAAACTGGATGACCCTAAGAGCAATCAACCAAAAGAGCGTAAGTAGTATTTTGTATAATATTCAAATGTCTGACACATACTTCCAATCCAGAAACTGCTGCATTCATCATCATGATCTTAAGATATGTAGCTTGAGGGGGTACTCAGTGGTACTGAGTACTAGCATCTTTTTCATTGCCTGCTAAAACTGATCCATGGTCCTCATGTATTAATGAAAGAGCCCTGCATACGCACCTGCTAGGAAAAATGTACTGTGAAGAAGGATACATCAAAGACAAATTCAATCAACAAATGACCTTTAAAGAAAGAAAGAAAGAAAGAAAATAAATATATTGTATTTCTGGCTGAAAGAGCTATTGGTTGCTCTCTTCGGGGAAAATGGAAAATAAATTCTCAGGCCCTCCCAGATCCTGACACACAAACAGGCCAATGCAGAAACCCCATGCTAGAGCCCAGTGCTTAAAGCTTTACCACAGGGTTTCATAGTAAAAGTTTAAAGCTGACTTTTTGCACTGCGATGCAATATGTATATTAACCAGAGTGCAAAAAGTCAACATTAAACTGAGAGAGCAAGCTGAACACATGTGCACAGATGTCAGCACAAGGTTGGCATGCTGTCCCGGATAAACAGGGTCATCTGAGATGAAGTTTAACACTTCACCTCAGATGATCCAGACATCGGGGAAAACCCTCAATGCCAATGTCTTGTCCTGACCCCCGCTGGACACCAACCCACTTACAGAAATAAAATCAGTGATGGCCCTGTGACCCCAATCCCCCAAATAAAAAAACATCTGGTAGTCCAATGGACCCTAACCCCCATTCCCTCAAACCCTCCCCAATACCTTAAATGTTGTTGGAGGGGGGGTAGTGTTGTCCACATGCTTCTGCCCTCACACCGCCATCTTGCAACATAGTGACGCTTAACCCTGCGCAGTGAACCCCTCATTTTGCATCCTGGATATGGCTTATGAACAGCTGAGGCTGGTGTGCCAACTTTGCCCATTTTTGGATGAGGCAGTGATACATATGGTAATGCAGGCATTGGTACTTTTGATTTTGGATTACGGCAACCTTCTTTATGTGGAATTTCCTAATTATTTGTTTAGGAGGTTGCAGATGGTCCAAATGCAGCTGCACAGATGTTATCTGGTCGGGATCAGAGAGAATCCATTGCAGATGTACTGAGGCTCTCAAATTAAGAGCGCTGTCTGTTTAAAAATGGCAATGTTGATCTTTAAAATCTTGAGAGAGGGGGGGGCACAGCTATTTGCTGGGAGTATTACAGTGGCACCAGCCTGGCCATGTTTTAAGGTCCAGCCAGTGGAGTTTGCTAGTGGTTTCTGATAGTTGAGAGATATGATAATAGAAATGGAGGGTGTGTCTCTTAGGGTGGCTGCACCAGTGTGGTAGAATAAGCTTCCCATTGTGGTGTGGCAGGAATTAGACAGGGGCTGCTTTTGGAAGTGTTTGAAGACCTTTTAGTTTGCCAGTTACATTGTAGCAGAGGGAGGGAGTAGGTAGATGGCTAGGGGCCCACAGTCTGTTTTGTTATTTTGTATTTTCCCTATATTATGCTTTATTTAACATGTTCTTATTGTAAACTGCTTAGAATGTTGTACACAGTAGTGGTATATAAATGTATTAAGTAAATAAAAAACATTTTTTGCCTTATATGGGATCTGGTGCCACCATTTTGCAAAATGGCAGTGCAGGGGAGGGACCGTGTGGGCAACGCTCCCACTCACAATGTTTAAGGTACTGGGGAGGGTTCAGGAGTGGGAGGTTTGGGTCTACTGCACCACCAGATGCTTTTTGGTAGGTGGAGGGGGGGTTCGGGCCTCTGGGCCACCAGGTTCTTTAGTGTTTTAGTGAGGCGGGCAATTGGGGCTTACTGAGCCACCAGTGATTTTACTTCTGTTGAGTGGTTGGTGTCCTGGGGAGAGGGGGGGGGGACACTAGCCCCCAACATTGTTCTGATGGCATCTGGGGCTTTCCCCAATGTTTGATCATATGAAGTGAAGTGTCAAACTTCACCTCAGATGATCTTTTTGCTCCTGGCTGTATATTTATGCCAGCCTGAAGCTAGCATAAAGATCCAGTGTTAAAAATAATGTAAACAATTGCACTGTTTCAGTGCAGTTTTTTAAATTCAGGCACAATTAAATATGCAGCACTTTGCATGAGATCTTCATGCTCACTGCACTGCAATTTGGTTTGTTGTTAAGTGCCGTTGAGTCAGTGTCGACTCATGGACATCCTCTGGATAGTTGACTTTAACTGTGTTTTGTCATCAGTCAGGCAGCTTACTGTTAATACAAAATACACCCATAACTGCAATTATTGTATTGCTCCATCTCATTGCGGGCCTTCCTCTTTTGCGTTGACCTTCTACCTTGCCAAGCATTATGTCTTTCTCTAATGATCTCTCTCTCCCTGCATGATGTATCCAAAGTATGAAAGTCAAAGTTTTGTCATCTGAGCTTCTAAGGAAAGCTTAGGTTTGATCTCCTCTAGTACTGACTGGTTTGCTCTTCGGGCAATCCACGATATACACAGTAGTCGTCACCAGCATCATAATTCAAAGGCATCAGTTTACTTCCTGTCTATGTTTTTCACTGTCCAACTTTCACATCCATATGATGTTACTGAAAATACCATGGCTTGGACAAGTCGAATCTTTGTATCTCTGCTCTTGAGAATCTTGTCTAGGTCCTTCATAGCCATTTTGCCAAGAGCAATGTGTCATCAGATATCTTGACTGTTTGTCCTTTCTTTATTGATTGTTGATCCAAATAGCTTAAAGTTGTCAACTATTTCAATATCTTCTCCATGAACTTATTGATTTTACCAGTTGTCAAGATCTTTGTCTTCTTTACATTAAGGTGCAGGCCCACTTTAAGACTATGTTCCTTGATCTTGAGAAACAAATGTTTCAGATCGTCTTCATTTTTAGCCATTGATGTGGTATCATCAGCATAGTGAAGGTTGTTGATGAGTCTTCAACCAATCTTCACAACTCAGTTGTCTTCATATAGTCCTGCTTCTCTAAGGATTTGTTCTGCATATAAATTAAACAGGTAGGGTGAAAGAACGCAACCTTGTCATACACCTTTGCTGATTTTAAACCATTCTGTTTCTCCTAGTTCCATTCGAACTGTTGCTTCTTGACTAATGTAAAAGTTGTGCAAGAAAACTATCAGGTGTTCTGGTATACCCATGCTACTTAACGTGGCCCAGAGTTTCTCATGGTTTACACAGTCAAAAGCCTTGCTGTAGTCAATAAAACACATATGGATATCCTTTTGATATTCTTTTGTCTTTTCGAGGATCCATCTCACATCTGTGATGGTGTCTCTTGTTCCTCACCCTTTCCTGAACCCTACTTGCACTTCAGGCAGTTCTTTTTCCAGGTATGGTTGTAGTCTCTACAGAATGATTGTGAGTATAATCTTGCTGGCATGTGGGATCAGAGCAATTGTGCGATAATTTCTACAGTCAGTCAGATCACCTTTCTTCAGTACTGGTATAAACATAGATCTTTCCCAGTCAGTTTGCCATGAATTTGTCTTCCAAATTTCCTGGCAGAGCCTTGTAAGTATGGTAACAGCATCATCTGATTGCTGTAATATTTCATTGGGAATGCTATCAATACCCCATGCTTTGTTCTTTGATAAGGCTTTCAATGCTGCTTTGACTTCTTCTTTCATCACCAGTGGTTCCTAATCATAAGGTAAGGTTGAAACAGCTATTGGTCCATTTGATTTTATGGTATAATGACTCTGTGTATTCTTTCCACCTTTTCTTGATCTTCTCAGCATCAATCAACATGGATCCTTGAGTATATTTTAGCATTCCATTTCAAAGCTGGAATTTTTTCTTTAACTCTCATAGCTTTAGGAAAGCAGATCTTTTTCTTTCTCTAATAGTTTCAGATTCTATTTCCTTGCATGTGTCATTGTATTACTTCTCCCTGTCTTATCTTGCTGCACATTGGAAATCTCTGTTGAGTTCTGTGATTGCCTCTCTCTTCTGGCTTTAGCTTCTCTGCATTTCTGGGCAATTTTCAGAATTTCTTCAGTCATCCATTTTGGCCGTTTTGCTTTTTCACCTTTTGTAGAGACTTCTCACTTTCTTCTAATACAACCTTCTCAATGTCATCCCATAACTCTTTTGGAACTCTGTCATTTGTATCTAAAGCAGCAAATCAATTTTGCAGGCAGTCTTTAAATTCCAGTGGTATATTCTCAAGGTCATATTTTGCTACATTCCTGAGCAGCTTGCTCTTTTTCACTTTAGCTTGAGTTTGCATACTAGTAGCTGCTGATTTGTACCACAGTCAGATCCAGGTTTTGTCTTTGTTAATGTTATTAAGCTTTTCCATCATTGTCTTCCACAGATGTAGTCAATTTGATTTTTGTACAATCCATTGGGTGAAGTCCACGTGTACAGTTGGCACTTGTGTTGCTGGAAGAAGATGTTTGAGTTGAATAGATCATTGGTCTTGCAGAATTCTATCAGTCTTTCTCCACCTTCCTTTCTGTTGCCAAGTTCATATTTTCCAACCACTTTCCCTTTTTCTTTGTTGCCAATTTTGCATTCCAGTCACCCATGACTATCAGGATATCCTGTTTGCATGTCCTGTCAATTTCAGCTTCTACTTGTTCATAGAACTCATCAACATCTTCCTCTTCTGCAACTGTTGTTGGGGCATATACCTGTATTGATGGGAATTCCTCATAGACAAATATAAATTAAGTGTTCACTGACTGCACTTTATTTCATTACAGTTCGTGCAAGTTTCTTCTTCATTAGAAATGCAACAGAATTTCTTCTTTGTCTTTCATTTCCAGCATAGTAGACCATATGATCATCAGATGCAAAGTGCCCAATGCCAGTCCATTTCAGTTCGCTGACACCCAACAGTTCCATGTTTTATTTTATTCTTGACCACTTCCAACTTCCCTCGATTCATGCTTTGTACTTTCCATGTCCCAATATGTAAGACATCTTTGCAACTTCTGATTCTCATTTCATGCACAGCTACAATGGTAGTCAGATGTCTTGAGGGCTTTGATCCAACCACATCATAAATGCTAGTTTTACTCTGAGAAGTCTTTGGCTCATCTCCAGTAGCCAGTTGAGTGCCTTCCGACCTTGGGGTCTCATCTTCAAGCCCTATAGTGCAATTTGTTTTGTGACTATCCATTGGGATTTTGTGGCAAAATACAGAAGTAGATTTGCCAGGCCTTTCTTCCGTGCAGGTAATTCTAGTGTTGTTGCAGTTGTCACAGTAATGTGATCCTCCACTGCCAACACCATCCCATTCTGCTGCTGTCCATATGGGTGGTTTGTCTTAGTCTGGCATCTCAGCGGAGACCTATCTATCTTAGGAGATCCTGCCAGTAGTTAAGCTACCGATTGTTTTGCTCTCAACATCACTGATGCATACAAGCCCTCACAGCATGACAAGCTGCAAACCAAGTAAAGGCGCTTCAATTTAGTGCAGTAGTTTTTCTAGTGTTTTTCCAGCACTAATGGGCTTTCTGCATTGGAGAGCAAGACTAGCACAGGAAAAATGCCAGAAAAATGTCATGTTAAGGTTTTCAGCATCGACCTGAAAACTGCTTCATTAATTACAGGAGAGCAGGTAGATGCCAGTTTCTAGAAATACCACTTCAGATGTAGTTGTAGCGTGAAACAGCTAACATCAGATGCTTTTTCTTCTCTGACCTATTTCTACTAGCAGGTGAGAAGATGGTTTCACCTGTGATCATTCCTGTCTCTTCAACTTGGCTAAGCTTTTCCTGCATCTGACTTTCAAACAATTTCCTTGCAAGCACCCATATCTGAAAGAGCTTGATCACGAGCAATACACACAGTTCCCCAGTGCTGATATAATTTTTTCCTAATGTACCTTCACTATTCAACTGGATATGTGTGGGGAAAACCCAATCTATTAGCCTGCTGAGAGTCTGTTTTATTAAAATGGATATGTATATTGAAATTTCAGAAGTTATTCATATTAATATTTATATTTATTTATTTAGTAGACACTTGTATACCGCTGCTTCCTACGATCAGCAGCGGTTAACTTTACAGATCAGGTTGGACTGCACAGTGCAGTAATTTGTATGATTTACATTATGATTGGTTAAGGATTTGATTAGAACCAACACAAACACAGAGTCATTTGATTTACATTTGAATTAGTGTGTGCGGGTTTGCTTACCTATATATACATTAGGATGCGTGGGTGGGGGTGTGCTCCGTATATACATATATACAATATGACAGATCTGGTTTCTGGTTAGTTCAGTCTATATACATATATAGAATTAACAGACTGGTTTCGGTTAACTCAGCCTAAAATGGGACTGAAAAAGGTGTGTCTTGAGATTTTTTCTAAATTCTTTTAGGTCACTTATTTGTCGTATGTCGTGGGGCAGCTGATTCCAGAGTAATGGTGCAGTATACGAGAAAGCCCTGCGGCTTGTCTCCGCTTTGACCTTTCTTATGCTGTTTGGGACGTTGAGGGTGTTTTGAGTTATGGTTCTTCTGCTTCTATTGGATGCCTGGATGGTGATTAGATTGTTGAGGTATGACGGGGCTACGTTGTGAATGAGCTTGTAAGTGGTTACTAGTATTTTGTATAAGATGCGGGCAGTAATGGGGAGCCAATGGAGTTCAATGAGTACAGGAGTGATGTGTTCAGTGATGCCTTTTTTCATAATGATCCTGGCAGCGACGTTTTGGGCCATTTGTAGAATGTTTAGGGTGCTCTTCGGGAGACCTTGGAGGATAGCGTTGCAGTAGTCCAGGTGCGGAATGATAAGAGCTTGTGCCACTGTTCTGAAATCGGAATGGTCGATGATGTTGCGGAGTGGTTGAAGCACTCTTAATTTATGAAATATGGCCCGGTTTGTTGTTCGTAGGTGTTTTTCCATCCGCAAGTTGCTATCAAGTAGTAACCCTAGATACTTTATTTCGGGCTTGGTGTAGTAGACGTTATTGTTGAGGGTGACGGTGGTGGGCGGAGTGAAATCCTTTTTCTTGGAGATGAACATCACCTCCGTTTTTTTTGGTGAAGAGCCTTTGAATATTTAATTTAATTTAATTTAATTTAATTAACAAGTTTTTATATACCGCACCTTCCAATGATCAGTTGCGGTTTACATTGAACAACAGTAAACAAGGCAATGCTGTTTTTACATATAACAATGTGAAGCTACAAAAAATCAGATCAAACTTACAATTAACAGTTGTAACTATGTACAAAGAACAGGATTATAAACTATGTACAAGGTATGTATGATTCAAAAGCATCAATTTGGGGTTTTGGTACTTATTCCAGTTCAGAGATGGATAAAGTTAGCTGGTGAAGCTATCCTTTTTCTTGTTGAAAAGGTGAATTTGTCAAAGAACTATAGTATGTTGAGAATAAATGTGTTTTGAGTTTTTTCCTGAACTCCATGATTTGAGGTAAGGATCTGAGTTCCGATGGAATGTTGTTCCAAGTTATAGGGGCAGCATGTGAGAAAGCTTTCATGTTTGTTGATTTATTGGCCTTTATAAATTCCTTTGGTGTTTTTAGTTTGTTTATTTGGTCTCTCCTTTGAAGATTATGATTGGGTTCTTTATTGATAAGGTTGATTAATGTAGGTGGCGCTGTATTATTTAGGACTTTGTATGTGGTTAGGAGAGTTTTATATTGTATTCGGCATTGAATCGGGAGCCAGTGTAAATATTCTAATATAGGTGTTATATGTTGGAATGGTGGGGCATTCATTATAGTCCTGGCTGCTGCGTTTTGTGCTAGGTTTTGTTTTGTTACGCCTATTAGGGTTAGGTTCGCAAAGTCAAAATGGGGGGTTATTATCGCTTGTATTATACGTTGAAAATCCTGTAGGTGCAGTAGGGGGCGGAGTTGTTTTAATACTTTAAGTTTAAAATAAACTTTTTTTGTTATATTCCTTATATGCGAATATAAATACATACCTTAATATAAATATAAATACATACCTTATCCATATGGGGTTAAGCACCCCATACTTATGCCAGTTATGGGAAGGATAAACTTAAAACATCTAAATGAGCAACATAACTGTTTGTTTCCTCATTACCATTGACTTATGATCTGTATTGAAAAGGCAGCCCGTCTAAAAGCTAGTCTCCTTCTCTAGCATGTGAAGATGCCAGTCAGAGACCCCATCCTGGGGAAGGCAAGCTTCACTACAGCAGAGACAAAGCTGGCCATGGACTTAATTCTACACTAGCAGGTCACCTGTTTGGCAGACATAGTGCCAATGAGAAGCAAAGTTCATAAGTAATTTCCAGGTAAGTAAAGGTTGTACACCCTTCCAACCAGGATGTGAAGGATCTGATGGTGAAGTGGTAGGTCCTCAGGAGGTAGAGAAAGAGGAAGTAGGTGGCCAAACTCCAGCTTCCTGACTCTCATATGGTATTCTTGACCATCCTGGAGTAGTATGGGCTCCAGTCCATTGATGAGATTGCCGTTACCAGGGTGTCAGGACTTGATAGCCCAAGGAATGCAAACATGCCAGTAAGTAATGCAGTGATGCTCTTTGTTGCTAAGGACACTCACTTTTAGGGTAAGCGGCGGTAGCAGCTACTGCGGTATTGGAACCGTGGCCCCATTGACTTCAATGGGGCTGCGGCTCTGATACCGCACAGTAGCCGCTACCACTGCTTAGTAAATATTCCCCTTAGAATTCATAGCCAGCTGGCCATGAACAATACATGCACGCTTGCCTGTTCATTTAGAATGCCAGCAATTGGTTAGTCATATCCTTCTAAAGGCATAGATATTTGGCCTTTCTTTGTATGCAAAGATTGTGTAGCTCTTGGTCATCTCCTCACTCCCTGCTTTTGCTTGCAACTTCTCTACAGGCAAAATACCATTGCCATTTTTTCCCAGGCTACTGCAGTGAACTATGTAGTCTTTAATTTACCACATCATAGTTTACTTGCACTGAATGTTGGCTATGCTGTCATCGTGGAGGAAAATGTTTACAACCTAAGCAGAGATGGAAAAGCTACCTGAGGCAAGAAGAAGAGGTTTTTGTGCATAGCAGATGATTTCTTAATGCATGGTAGGATCCATTCTCTATGCTTGTAAGACTGACAATCAGTACAACAGGTTACATGTTTCATTTATAAGCAGTTGTCAGTTATCTTGGACTGGGGTTACATCTCTCCAGTAGAGTTTGACTCAGCCATGTAGCTTGGGCCTTCTTTGGCTGTTGTCCTCTACCTAACCACTTCCTAGCAAAATGGATATAGTAAGAACATCCGTGATTTCAGTCCTCTTTCTGTTCAGTTTCCTGTCATGGACCCAGAGTGCTCAAAAAGGTTAAACCATCAGAGCATTTGTTCACAGAATGGCAATTAACTCACCATTTGATTTTCAGCCTTTTCTCAACCTTCAGGTGAGTATCCATAGGAGAATGAAGATCAAGCTGGACCACCTCATCAACATCTTACCAAGAACAGCAGCCGGAACAAGAGCAGTAAGAGAAACAGATCAGAGCCAGATGAGGAGGAGATGCTAAGCCACTCAGCCAGAATGGGAGCCTCTCAAGTAGCAGAAGAAAATAACCCTAAGCCTAGCAGGCAATTTAGCTGAAAATTCACCTCATAGTGGGGTACATTATAATGCATAATCAGCATTCTATTAGGCTGAATAATTATGCTACATTATCCTTGGGAAAAGAGATGTCCTGGGATCCCAGCAGCAACAAGTGAATTAAATGGCGGTGCTGACACTGTTTCAGTTACATCCCATGAGCAGAAATATATACTCCCAATGCAGCAGAGATTCTATGAAACACAGGCCTCAATGAGCGATTGGTGATTCCACAGTATGAAGACAAGTTCTCACCTGTGCATGAGTGTATTAAACACTGTCAGCTGAAAAATTCACAAAAAAACCTGATATTCCAGACATACATAAGAGTTGATTGGCAGGCCAGAAAAGTCAATGGGATTTTTTTTTATTCATTAGAAGCAGCCCTGGTAACCTTTGGCAATCTCCGAGAGGTGTAACACATGTTTTTAAAAAAGTAGCATTAAAAGGACACATTTGGAGGTCTTTTTCACCCATATTTAATATAAGTTAATATATTTTCGCATTGGTGTGATTTTTATCTGTTCAGTGATTTTGGATATGTGATATGGCTTTATGTCACTGAATTCTACCACATCTAGGCAGTAATTTTATAAAAAACATTTTACCAGTGAAAAAAGTTTAGAGAATTACCCAATGCTTTAATATTGTAGGGCCTGGAGTATGTAACATAAATGTACATTGAGATTCTAAGCTAGAAAAGAGAAAAATATATATTTCTGTTGGATCATCTCAAATGTTTTTTAACCACCTTGTAGAAGGAGATTTTACTGATCCAATCCCAGTTTAAGCAACAAAATTAAACCAAAGATATAGGCTGTTCAAAATTATTATTATTTATAAGTTTATATCCCAATTTAGGGATTAGAATCAATAAAGATGGTTCGCAAAATTTTCATACATTCCAAATGCAGACAATTCATAATCAAAATAAACTAAGCAGTCCATTTAAAATCCTACATTATCAAAGACTTCCTGGAACAGGAAAGCTTTCAGCTGTTTTCTCTAACACAGATTATACAGTAGTTGTTTTCAAATCAAAAATATTCTGAAAAAGAATTCCATAAAATCCTTGGGCTGATTTTCAAAATGGCCAATGCTCAAAAGACACTGTAGTCAGCCATAGCATTTAAATATCTTTTGGATATTCAGAGACAGTGTCTGGATAGGGGTTGCCGCTGAATGTCAGAGCTGCACTAACTGAATAAATGGTATCTTTATTCAGTTCACGGTGATTTCCATACGCCACTTATCTGCCTTGACACTTAGGATGGCCTAAGTTGGCCAGATAGATGACGACTGAAAATCCCGCTAACCAGATAAGGTGCTATTTATCCAATTAGCTCTGAGACTGTCCTCGCCCCACTCACAGTCCGCCCCTGCACTAACCAGATAGCAGAGCTCTGGACAGCACCACTGAATATTATGGTCTTCACCCTTAGGAGGCTCACCTCCCATTGACTGGTTGGATAAGGGCTTTGAATGTCAACCCCAGTCTGTCTCCTTCAGCTTCTGTGGTGGTGCCTATAACGAACTAATACTTATTTAAGTAAAATTTTAGAACTGCATATTTGACCTAACTATTGAATTATGCAATGTCTGTAGTCCCCTTTCCTACATAAAATATTTGACTGATATGAAAATAAAATTGAACAATCACCTATAATTTCATGAAACTAAGTTCCTTTTTAGGAGATTTCTGGACAGCATACATTCCAGTACTCTAATCTTACTTCAGACTTCTTCCTCCCTCTCCTTTAAAAAATCTGTAATCCCCTCTATTATCTAAGAATTCTATTCTTGAAATAGTGAGCACCTATTCAAATTCATCTGTCAAAGTACTAATTCTGTCACATAAGAGATCCCATGTGATAAAAAGTATGAAAATATATATCATTTTTGTCAGACTAAATTTCAAAGATCATTTAGTATTAGTATGACCCGCCAAATATAGTCCATTTTAATTTAATTTATAGTCCATGGATGCTGTTGTCGGAAGCTGTTACTCAAGTTTTGGAGATGACTTTTATATAGTAACATTGTAAATGATGGCAGATAAAAGACCAGCATGGTCCATCTAGTCTGCCCAGCAAGGTGGCAAAAGTAGTGCACCTGCTACTCCATACAGGCCACCGCTCTCTATGCCTTTGTTTAGGGGTGAACCTACAGCTCCGTGCAGGTCACCCCTATTTGTTGAGATATAAGAGATAACTTAAGTTTATTTTGATTTTATCCTGTTGCTATAAATGGATCCACTCTGTCTGTCCCATCCTATTTTGAATTCTGTCACTGTATTTGCCCCCACCACTTCCATTGGGAGGGCATTCCAGCATCTGCCACCCTTTCAGTGAAAAAGTATTTCCTGACGTTTCCTTTCAGTTTATCCCCTTGCAGCTTCATGTTATGCTCGCTAGTTTTAAGCATCCCTGTTTGTTCATTAATACTCTTTAAGTTTTAAATGTCTGTCTGTATCATATCTCCCCTGTCCCTCCTCTCCTCTAGGTTATACATATTTAGGTCTTCAAGTCTCTTCTCATACGTCTTCTGGTGCAGGCTCCAAATCATTTTGGTCGCCTTCCTCTGAACCATTTCCAGTCTTTTTATATCCTTTGCGAGATATGGTCTCCAAAACTGAACACAGTACTCCAAGTGAGGCCCCATCAATGACTTGTACAGAGACATTAAAACCTCCTCATCTATGTGGTTATTCCTCTCTATATGCAACTCAGCATCTTTCTGGCTTTGGCCACCACCTTGTCACATTATTTTGCCACCTTGAGATCCTCAGAAACAATCACTCCAAGGTCCTTCTCCTGGTCCGTGCATACCAACCTCTCTCCCACTCTCACATACAATTCCCTTGGATTTCTGCATCCCAAGTACATGACTATGCATTTCTTTGCACTCCATCAGAGGAGTCCACTCTGTTGCAAATTTTTGTGTCATCTACAAAAAGGAAAACTTTAACCTTCAGTCCTTCAGCAATATTACTCACACATTACATTGAACAATAGTGATCCCTGGGGCACACCACTACAAGGAGAACTATGCATATTATTTAAGTTCAAAATGCAGATTCTGTGTCAGCAGGACTCTTGTTGCAGTATGTCTCTTAAGTTTACAGGTTTTTCATAGTTTTTCTACTTTTTACCATTAAATTAAAATAGACTATATCCAGCGGGTCATACTGATACTAGATGATCTTTGAAATTTAGTTCAGCAAAAATACTATATATTTTCATACTTTTTATCAAATGGGATCTCTTATGTGGTGGTTTTGTTATAGATTCCTTATTGTAGACAGCTGTGGAGGGTTTTTTGAAGTACTAATTCCAACCAACTCACACACCTACATGTATCAATTGTACTGCTTTTCAAATAATTCTCTGTGTTGATCCTGCACCAGCCTGAATAAAGTAGGAATTTGTAGAACCAGCATGTACTTGCATTCTAATCACTTTAAATTTCTTAGACAACAGCATCATTTTTTTTCGAAATAATTTTCTTGTCAAATTGGACAACAAAAACATCAGCCAGCCTTTTATTTAAATACTCACTCTGCAGATGATAAGAGCAACCTTGAATTGTTAGCAGTATATTACATGTAAAAGTTGTGACAAGTATTTGATTTTCATGTTCTTTTTTTCATTTTTCAATCTTTTCCCTTAAGGTTTGGTGGTTGTTAAAAGTGTCATATTAGCAAAACTAAATGCATGTATACAAGAAAAGAGTTAAAGTTTTGACAAAGAAAATGAATCCAAAATTGATGGGGTTTTTTCTCATTTGTGCTTTTTAAGAAACTGGATTGAATTATTTAGCAATCTTTCAAGCTAATGTACTATATAAATATAAGAAGATTTGTATCCACCTTCAGTTTAAGTCTCAATGAGTTTTCTATGGCAAATAGTGCAATTTATGCCCCTCCCATGGTCTCCAAAGCACTACACAAACTTAAAAAGTAAAACAATCTAATGTATTCTAAAGAGCGGTAAGGGAGCAAGTGTGCTGTTAATGTGTGTTATTGGCACCCATGAGCCCTTAATGCCGTGGAAAGCACTGATAACACTGCATTAACGATGTTAGAGGGGCCCACAGTGTTAATGGAAAAGGAGGTGGAGAGTGTGCATTAATGGGCGGAGAATAGGCGTTGACAGCAGGTGCTCCCTTACTATCCGGTTGAGCAATCGCACATTACTAGAGTAGAACTAAGTAAGAAGAGGAGAGAAGCCATACCAAAAGAACAGACAAATATAGAACCACAAGAGAAGGATCAAACACCTACCACCACTGGGATACAACTCAAGTAAATCCCAAGTCAATAAAGAGTAAAATGCAATCCACTCACCACTACCTCATTGCATACCTTACACTCCCTCACACTTTCATAGCATACACCCAGGGCATAGGACCAAATGAACAAATCCCCTTGTTACACCTACATACCACCCAACCTGAACGGATACCAAACACACCCCTCTCTAAAGAACACCAACATTTCTAAGCCATCAGTCCACAAACCACATAATACCACACGCACTACACATACCCACCTCACAAATAGGGTACACACTAACCCAATCACAACAACCAACATCAAATGTGCCCTACTAAACAACAGATCAATCAGGAACAAACTAAATACTATCCTCGACCTCATACATAACAAAAGACTAGATATAATATGTATCACAGAAACCTGGCTAGATGATTTTGACCAGGTAATATTAAATCAAATCATCCCAGAAGGTTACACAGCATTTAATTGCATCAGGACCCAAAAGAGAGGTGGAGGAGTGCTAATACTGACCAGAAAAGAATACAGATTCAAAACAATCTCTACCGCAAACACGATAGAATCCAACACAATCACCATAGCCAACAAACACCTCAGCATCTCCCTCACCTACAGACCCCCTGGAACCACAACGCGATATCTCTCTACGGTACTTGAAGCAATATGTGCATACAGCAAAAAGCTCAAACCCCTCATTGCACTAGGAGACTACAACCTAACCTCAACATCCACCAAGGAAACTGCATCATTCCTAAAAGCTATGGAATCACTAAAATACTACCAAGCTACCAACACCCCAACACATCAACACGGTACAACTCCAGATATGGTTTTTATCCCAAAGCACTTGGTGGATCAGGGCAAGACCACAACACCAACAATCACACCGGTTCCTTGGTCAGATCACCATCTAATTGAATTCACATTAACCCTAAATGACCTCATCCAAAACAAGGAAAATGAGACCATAACCAGGAGATTTAGAGCCTTCAAAAAAGAAGCATTCATAGACGAAATTGAACCACAACTTCAGCAAGATTATGAAACCCTTGACCTAGGCATAGAGAAATGGAACTCCATAATATCAACTGCAGCATCAGTTCCTACAAGTATAAAAGCACAAACACGCACAAAACTCAATGCCCCCTGGTACTCAACTGATATTATAGATGCAAAACGCACCCTCCGAAAACTGGAGAGAAAATGGAGGAGAAACAAGTCACAAGACTCAATAATTCAATACAGAGACAAGCAAATGGAATACAACATTCTAATAAATGAACATAAACAGCAACACCATATCAACCTAATCATAAATTCTGTCAACAAACCAAGAGAACTATTTAGAATTGTCCAAACACTTACTAAGGACACTACAAAGCATGATACCCACCATCTTAACCCGCAGGAATATGCAGACTACATAAAATAAAAAAAAACACCCTGACATGCTCCATCGCACTGCAAACAGATGACCACGAAACAATAGAGGAGCATCAAACCTGGGAAGACTTCAGCATACCATCAAAACAACAAATTGAGGACATAATGAGTGGCCTCAACACAACAACCTCACCATCAGACCCATGCCCAGTAACTTTGATCAAAGCCACTAAAACCCAGCTCTCCCATCACATTCACAAAATCGTCAAAGAATCACTCCAATAAGGATGCATGACGGAAACTCTGAAGCACGCCATGATAAGACCGATACTTAAAGGGAACAACCTCAGCCTCTCTGAACTAAAATCATACCGTCCTATCTCCAGTCTACCTTTCCTTGCAAAAATCATTGAAAAAACAGTACAACGCCAACTACAAGACCATATTGACATCAATGCCCCACTGGACATCCATCAGCACGGTTTTAAACCCTAACACGGAGTTGAAACACTATTTACCTCCCTCTTTGACAATCTCTTAAAAGGCATAGACAACATAAAGAATGAATTCCTGCTTGTATTCATGGACATTTCGGCAGCCTTTGACACCGTGTCACACGCCAGACTACTGCAACGCCTGCAGCAAATAGGATTATGCAAAAATACTCTAAAATGGTTTACTTCATACTTGGAAAATAGAATGCAACAAGTCAAATGCGCACAAAAGAAATCGTCACATTTCCCCGTCACGCAGGGAATACCACAAGGCTCAGCCCTATCATCAATGCTCTTTAATATTTACATCCAGCCCATATGTAACATCATCAAAAGTCACAAGCTCCAATATCACATTTACGCTGACATCATGGTGTATGCCCCAGTCAACCTACTAGCACTCAACATCACAACTATAACCAGATACCTTGAAGATATGAACACCTGGTTCACAGACAATAATATGACTGTCAACTATGATAAAACTGAGGCAATGTTCATCACCAGGAACACTACCTTCACTCCACCACAAACCATCAGCATTTTAGATAAGCTTATAGTAGTTAAAGATGAGGTTAAATATCTGGGCATCACAATGGACAGAGCACTAAACCTGAAATCCCACATCACAAAAACTGCAAACAAGGCCTATCAACGTTTAAGGATCATCAGAAAACTCAAGCCATTACTCCGCCAGGATCACTTCCGCACAGTATGCCAAGCACTCATTACACCTCTGCTTGACTATGGAAACTCGTTATACCAGGGCCTCCCTCAACAAACCTTACACCCACTCCAAATGGTGCAAAACACTGCGGCACGCATCATTACAGACACTCCAAGATCTGAGCACATCACCCCAGTCTTACAGCAACTACACTGGCTACCCATGATGGCCAGAGCAAAATTCAAAATAATCCTAATCATCTTTAAAATTATCCACCAGCTCTCAGCAGAGGCACTCCAATACATCATAATGAAGGATACCTGCAACAGACTTAGAAGAACCAATTGTTCCAGGCAATCTTGATAACTATTAGGGATGCTTTTGTAGGTACGAACCCGCCTACACAATAAAGACAACATGATCGGCACACCTGCAGGATTCCACAAGACTAAACAAACAACTTCAAAAAGAGCTCCCTTCTTACTAGCGCCCACACTCTGGAATTCCCTCCCAACAAGCCTGAGAGCATTAGATGACCTAATAGAATTCCAAAAGGACCTCAAAACGTATCTCTTTATTGAAACTTATCAGCAGACAGAAAACAGTCCCCGCCCAAATAGTAATGCATCTACTGCCGATAATTTGATACTCACTCATCTCAAATAGGCATACAAGGTAATGACATAACATCAACTCAAAACCCACTCACCCCAAACACTCACCCTAAACAAACATAATATAACGTTGTTAATTACCTTGTATTGTCTAAATGTTACCCTTATGATAAATGTAACCCTCCAATTGTACTGTCTAGATGTTGTTAAGTACCCCATGTTGAATGTAACCCTCCAATTGTGATGTGACCACTTTGATTGTAGGATAAGGTGGTATACAAATCTGTTTAAATAAATAAATAGAGGACCCAGCAATGGGAACCCTAATGCCAAATAAAACCTCGTGGAAAGGGGTTTTTTTTAGGGAAAGAACGCACATAAATGTCTGCAATGTGCACCACACACAGGGAATCCCAAGAAAGTGATAGCAGTGCTTCATTAGCAGCAACAGCACAGTGCGCTATCAGGAAAGGGCACGATGTTGATGGTGCTAAGTTGGTAAAGGAGGAGTCATGTGGGTGATGCAATGGGGCTGGCTGGTCTACAAGGCTGACTAGGCAGCTGCCTAGGGTGCACATCTGTGCTGTCCACAGTGACAGTGGCAGCAAACAGACATGCAGCCACAGTCAAAAGGGAGTTGTGCCACCTCCACTGCCACCATGTTGCCATGTCAGCATGGTGTGAGGGTGGTGGCAGCGGATGCAGCATCTGTCCCAGCCCTGTGTGTCCAGTGCCACGCCACAGTTGGCACTGACAGTGGGACAGCAGAGCAGATGGCAATCCCATCCCAACAAGGTCCAATGTCGAAGCATATGTTGCCACAGCCCCTGTTGGAGGGGGCAGGAGCGGCAAGCTGAGTACCGCTGCACATGTGCAGCACTGAGGTGTAGGGTGCACCACAATCAGGAGCGGCCCAAGGGGGTGCGGGGCCATGTGCGGAGACTCAGTGCGGGGCCTCATTTGCATAAGGGGACTCATTTGCGTAAATATTTGCACAATGTTAGCATACACTAACTTTTAGTAAACATGCCTCTTAATGAATGTATGGATAAAGAAAGACTAAAAGATTTCTACATTACTATAATCCAGTGCCAACCGCCAGGCACATTAGGAACTAGTACAAACATTTCTACATTACTATAATCCAGTGCCAACCGCCAGGCACATTAGGAACTAGTACAAACACTGCCCATTTAGAACCCATAGCAAACCGGCCGCCATATCGTAACAGCACTACCAGGACTCACAAAGCACCATACTCTACCTATCAAAAGGCAACACTGCAAATATTAAACCAATACATTTCAGAGAATAACAATGCATGACCTACTGGGGAAAGAGAACAAGTGGCAATGTCAAATATGAATTACATAAACAGAAACCTCAGCTCAGTTACACATGCAGAACATAGACCATCACCAAACAAGGAATCACGATTTAGAAACAGGAAGACGATAATTAAACTGGGAACCCGAAAAAATCAAACTTGGAATGTACAAAAACACTGCAGAAATAAAACTATAAATTAATTTCCACAAGGAGCACCTGTGGGACTAGAAACCCCAGCTCTTCTGGCCCAGGGTTGCTGTTCTCTGGTGGGATTTGAACCCCCTGACCTTATAGCCTGAGATAACTTTTCCCAACCACTAGGCCACTCCTCCCTTAATCCCTATCAAGATTAAGGAGCATAGTCTTAAAATGGGCTTGCAACTTAACGCAAAAACAAAGATCCTGATAACCGGTCAAATCAATAATTTCAGTCTTGATGGAGACTTCTGTACAAATAGTAGACAACTTCAATTTGCTTTGATCTGTGAAAGGGAATTGTAGAAGGGACATCCAAGCTAGAATCTGAAAAAAAAAAATGCAGGCATGTCCAGGTGCAGACACGATTTCACAAACCTGGATATGTCTGAGATGGGCATCTGTGCGGGCATCTACATAAATATTCCCAAAACTGTATTCCTGAACTCTGATATATAGGACAGTCTAATGGTTGGAGTAGTGGACTAAGAACAGTGTAGCTAAGGTTTGAATCCCCCTTCTACTCTTATGGACATTGTGCTAAGTACTGGGGATGATGTAGTGCCTTCTTCTTTATACCCTCTGGATGCTTTTCAGCCAAAACAAGCACTGTTCCTGCCTGGAGCAAGTCTAAACTTGGACACATTGCTAGATATCCATAATGTTTCTGAAATCAACTGGGGATGTCCAGGTTCCTGAGAACACACCAGCCAGGCCTCCACCATGCCCATGTTCATACTTGGACATCTCTATGCTGTTTTCAAATGTCCAAAGTACAAATAGGGCTTCTAAAAAGACCCCCATAATAAATAATGAAAGGACAAGCAGACCAACTGACTTCTCTCCTTTCCTTCTACCACCATTTTTATGCCTCTCCCTCCCAACCATTATTAATTGATAGACTAGATTTTAAGCTCTATGGAGTAGGGACATCGTTTTTATATATATACACCTATACAGCATTGCATACGCCAAGTAACACTTTTAAAATAAGAAATAGTAATAGATAACTGCTTGCTCTTACTATGTAATCGTGTACTTCTTTGTGTTCCTTCTCTCTCTGCACTCTGACTACTGTCACAAAGTCTGAGAGATTTTTAAAACTTACTTCTCTGCATCACAGTGCTGCTGTCTTGCTCTCAGAGCCTTATCTTGATATTTAGTTGATTTCTGTATTTTCTGCACCTTTTGTACTTCAACAGAATAAATTTGTGTAACAGCAATTTGCAGTCACCTTTTCTCTCTAAATGGAGAAGATTGTGCTCTGTTGGTTCTACATTTTAGTTTTCTATTGAGGAGATGACCTCATCAGCCATAAGCTTTCAAAGAAGGGACATGAGAATAGGCTTGCTTGGCTGACCTCCAGTTTGAACATTATCGGTGGATTGTCTTGTGCTTCTGCCTTCTCGCCTCCCAAAATGGCTCTGCTTGTCTGTCACAAAGCGAATGGAGCAAATGAGGATTTGGTTCATTCCATCCTCATGCCATTCAATTTCCTTAAAGAGCAAACAAAAAATGCCCTCAATTGTCACTTTTTACCATTCATCAAAATAAATTAATACATGTCCACAGTAAGATGTCCATGAAGCAGATCGTTGATTATAAATATAATCCCTTGGCAAATGGTCTTTTGCTGTATGGAGAAGGAGGAAAACAAAAATAGAAACATAGAAAATGACAGCAGATAAAGATCATACAGTCTATCCAATGTGCACATCCATACGCATGCTCAACAATTCTTTCCTCTTCCTTAAGCTGAGTATACACTAGGTGCAATGCAACAGGCAATGCAACCTAGCCTGCAACATATTTGTCAATGACCTACGAGCATCCTGCGTGCATGCTATGTGCATTCGCTTTGTGCTCATTCAGATCCCAACTTTGTCGGGTTTTGGCGCAAACACAAAGGAGCACACAGGGTCAGTTAGGATGTTGTTTGGAGCACTTCCCTGGTTAATGCATGCCCGTGAACATAGTGGATCATACTGCATGCAGCTGGTTTCTGAGAATGTATGCTTGATGCACGCTCTGTGTACCAGTTAGCTAGAGTTCTGTTACAGGTTGCATTACATGTTTGGATTGCCCAGTGTATTCTCACCCTGAGAGATCATCTGTCCTTGTCCTATGCTTTCTTGAATTCAGATATATTTCCTTGCCTCCACCACCTCTGCTGGGAAGCTGTTCCACACATCAATCACAATTTCGGTAAAGGAATATTTCCTTAGATTACTCCTGTGTTTACCTTCATCCTATGGCCCCCTCATTTCAGAGCTTTCATTCAATTAAAAGAGGCCGTGCTCCTACATATTTATGCCATAGAGGTATTTAAATATCTCTATCATAGATTCACTGTATCATCTTCCTTCCAAAGTATACATATTGAGATCTTGAATGTCC
Organism: Ichthyophis bannanicus; assembly: GCA_033557465.1. Lineage (NCBI taxonomy): Eukaryota > Metazoa > Chordata > Amphibia > Gymnophiona > Ichthyophiidae > Ichthyophis > Ichthyophis bannanicus. The sequence goes on along the minus strand of CM066034.1, from coordinate 643,237,111 downwards.
CCATATGAGTTATGATGAAGACCACTAACCATTTTAGTAGCCACCCTCTGCATCAACTCCATCCTGTATACTGTATATTCTTTTCAATGTAAGGTCTCCAGAATTGCAAGTAGTACTTCAAATGAGGTCTCAGAGACTTCTACAGAGACACTCTCACTGCCTTCTTCCTGCTGGCCATTCCTCTTTATATGCACCCAGGCATCCTTCTGGTTTTCACTGTTGAATTTTCCACTCATTTGGTCACATTAAGATAATCAGAAACAAGCACCCCCCCAGGGTCTGTGCTTCTTTCATGGACAGAGATACTTCATCCCATACTGTACTACTCCATTGGATTTTAGCAGCTACACACATTTTCATATTTTTTTATGTGTTACGATAGCACATTGGATCTGAAACATGCACGTTGCAATCCTGCCCATCTGACAGCATGACTTTATTGGCTCTGCTGTAGCTCATTGCAAAGGGTCAGACATGTTTACCCTGCAGATGTATGACACATGAGTTGTACATAATTGGAAAATAGTTCACCTGCTACTCCGTACAGGTCATCCCTCCCTATGCCTTTGTTTAGGGGTGAACCTATAGCTCCGTGCAGGTCACCCCTATTTGTTGAGATATAAGAGATATTTAAGTTTATTTTGATTTTGTCCTGTTGCTATAAAGGGATCCACTCTGTCTGTCCCATGCCATTTTGAATTCTGTCACTGTATTTGCCCCCACCACTTCAATCAGGAGAGCATTTCAAGCCCCACAAAGCAAGGATGTATCCCTAATCTCAAAACTGTCTTCCATGCAGTGGCAATACTGCAAGTGGATTGCCAGGCCTTTCTTCCAAGGGAATGAAAGGTAAAGTAGCTTGCCTAAGACCACAAGGAATCAAACCCAGATCCCTTGGGGGTGTAGGCTGTTGTCTTACCACTAGGCTACCTCCATACTCTTGATGAGTGACACTTCACTTCAGAAGGGGTTGTACTCTGGAGCTGCACGCAATGAGTATGTGAAGGGAGAACATATAGGATCTCTGGAAGTTTACATGTAAAGAGACAGTACAGTTATTCTATGAAGGGCCCAGCTGTGGATCTATGCATTGGAATACAATCTGCTTTTGCATACACTCATCCAGATAGCCATATTCTGCTCTTTCCACTTTGTTGGAGACTTAGCCAAGGCCTACGTCAGATAGCATCATGCACGAGGAGATAGACAAGGAAAGTGCTAGGAGTTGGAATATCTATATGTGGTCTGTTCTTTGAGCTATATTACTATCAATCAGATATTATGTGTTCACTCAAAATGTAACTGAAGAGTACTGATGTACTGAAAAGTATTCCTTATAATTAAACTCACGCACGTCTTAAATTGACAAATTGCTTAATACACTGAGGAAGGTCTCAGACTCTACGGCACTGGTCTTCACTTGAGAACTATCAACCAATTGTGCCTGCTCGCATCAATGACCTTCCCCAAGAGGTATGTTATTCTTAATGCTGTATTATGCTTGAAAAAATCTCGTACTATATTTTAAACTTGTTTCAAAAAAAGTCCTTAACTTATTTCCCAACGCCGTCCTTTGGTACCTCATCCACGTTTCACTTTTCAAGTTTCCTCAGGGGTTTTTCAAAGCACAAGATTCTACAAAGACGGAAAAATACGTAAACCGCTAAAATAACTTTAAAAGTCATCTCCTCTCACTAATATAACATTTAATACAACTATATCACCAATCACCTACCAAAATTATAAATTATGCTGCACACGTCCTGCTTTCCCCAAAAAACGGGCTCTTCACAACTCTTTCGTTTCACAAAAACGCCACGCATGCAGAGTGCTTACTAGATTCCTATTTTAAATCCCTATAATCATGGCCTGATCAGCTGTAGCTAATACTTATTCATCTAATATCATCTCTTGACCTTATTTGCCTAATAGTATCACTGAACTTATGCTAGTTCTCCCCCTAGTAATACAGGTCTTACTTGCTGATTTCATTCATTTTATGCGGATATGCATAGCAAAACTGTCCCCCTACTTCCAGTGATATATCAATCAAATGCTCTAAATTAAACAAGCTACTACCCTAAAATGTCTCTTTTGATACAATGGAGACAAAACGTTTACTCCAAAAACGACATTGCTCAGTGTCTTCATATGCAATACTTCCATTCTATACATATATTTAAACCTCCTGGTATCACTGAATCCAAATCAAAAATCCATTTTTGCTCCCTTATAAGTAACACTTGTTCTTGTGATTTTCCCGCTACTCCCGATCGTATCTTATCTATGCAGAAGCACCTTAAATCCTCAAAATTATGCCCTTTTTCCAGGCAATGTTGCACAATTGGTGCCTCTTTTGTTTTACATTTCAAATGGCTTTTGTGTTCTCCCATTCTTATCTTAAAAGCTTGAATTGTTTTCCCTACGTAAATTAAATCACAGGGATATTGAATTGCGTATACTACATACGTAGAATCACATGATGTTTGTTCTCTTAAGGTGTACTTTATACCATGATATTGAAAACTATCCACTTCCTTAGTAATCTCACAGATTCCAAAAGTACTGCATTTTCTACTAGAAATTTCTCTAGTTGTGTAGGATCATAAAACACGTACGTCATTCCCTGCAGGGATATAATACACTTGCAGGGGTAACGCAAGAAGAAAGTTGCCCCTAGTTCCACAACTTTAGACCTCAGGGCCAAGAAAAACCTTCTACGCAGCTGAGTACTCCTAGACACATCCGGGAATACATTAATTTTTTTTACCACAAAATTTTAAATCCTTACATTTAAAAAAGGATTTCAAAACCCTGAGCTTATCAGCCACTCATACAAAGGAAACCGACAAAGTTGCTCGCTTAACAATCTCATCACTTGAGTCCTCCAAGAATTTTGTCAAATCCTGGTTGATATCAGGGGACAAGATAACAAGCCCCTCCCCCACCCCCACCCCACGCATCCAATACCCACTTTCCAATAGGCAGATAGTAGCATCTCTGAACTGAAATCTCATCTTCAAACAGTAATACTTCATGAAAATACTTCTTTAGTAATATCTCAGGAGACAACAACTTAGTAATAGGAAAACTGAGAAAACACAAGTTGGATGCTCTAGCAGAATTTTCTAGAGATTCCAGTTTGGAATGAATAATCAGAGAATCTTTAATAGAGGAAACACTAGTCTGTTGGACAACCTGAAGTTGTCCATCCAATCTAGAAATTGTATTAGACATCTCAATCATCCTATTATCTACTTCCTGAAACTGCTGCACAGACTGATCAGAAAATAAACATAAAGACTGAACAGTATTAGAAAGTTTAGAGTCTATATTAGCAATTGCTACCCACAAGTCTTTTAAGATAATATCTTGAGCAGGAACTGGCAAAAGAGAAGCCCCATCTGCATATACTACTGGAACCGGGAGTGGTTGGTGGGGGGAGGGACCTGGCATCCCAGTTGAAACAGGCAAAGCAACAGTGGAAGAAAGCTGAAGAACAGGACCGGGGGGGGGGGGAGGGGGGTCCTTTATAGCGAGCTAATAGAAGCCCCTTCAGCTGACAATTGTAAAGGAAAAACTGGTCAAAATGTTTATCCAAAGGCTCTATAACTTTGTGAGGATCCTGTGGCAGGGAAACCTGTGCGACAGCGGGTCTTTTAGCCTTGCGTTTCCCCATCAAGGATTAAAAGTTCCTTAACAGTAAAACACACACAATACCTTGTCACCAGGAGATAGACTGCACCCACCAGCTCATCGCCGGGTCATTGAAGGGGCATCAAAGGGGCGTATCCTGCCCCTTTAGGCACGCCCCTTCAGGCCACGGCCCAGAAGGCCTATGGAGGAAATTATCAACTGTCTTAGGGCCTCAAGCGCTCACGTCAGTGAGGAGAGAGAGGAGGTTGACTGCCCAGATGCCTGCAGCATCTCACTCCCCGATGGACAAACACCTCTACAACAGCGCAGTTCACCAAACCCAAATGGAAACTCCCATTCTTCCCAGCTCTTAGCATGTATCTAACCATATACATACCTATCTACCTATTGTTGGCACACATATGGTATATCTTTTATGGTATATCTGCTGCCTCTTTATGGTGTCAGCTCACATTAAATGTTACTAAATGTTCCCATTGATATACAATGAATGTATCTAATTAACTCTTCCATTAAAACTATTTACAATATATTTTTAAAAATCCTGTTATTTTCAAAGAAAAAATCCAAATACTAGGGTCTAAAGGCATAAAGCTATGGCTCTTTGCAGATGAATGGTCTCTGAAAGGGCCTTCAGCTCTGTCCTCAGGCTCTATATGTTGTCTATCAAGCAGTGCCTGGTAGCTGCCTGGGCCTCTGCTACCTCTGTTACAATGGTGTCTTTCACGCCTGCCATCTCTCCCATAAAGACAGTGCTCTAGTCCCTCAGGACCTCCTTAGGGTTCTGCTGTTGCAAAAGCAGCATTCTTTGAAGGGGGTGGGGGTTGTGAGAAAATCAGGGCCCTTCTGTCCTCTTCTTCTTTCTCCACTTCTTTCTTTTTCTCTTCTTGTCCTCAGTAAGCTAAGATGGGCCAGCAACAATTTGTCCTATTTCAGGGGCCCAGACATTCTAATAGAGCACACAATCTAGCTGTGAAATGAACTCAAAATCTATTGAAGTTTTAGGCCCATTGTGTGATTAAAATGCACAACTCATTGGCATCTAGATTGGTATCAAGTGATGGAAAAGACAGTGGACATTTGTGTATGCATTTGATCCTTTTAATTAGCATGTTTTCTCTGTCTGGATAATGGCAATATAATGTAGCCTTGAAAGTTGCATAAAGACTCCAATTAATAACATTTTAGAGAAGATGTGTGCAGATAGCAAATAATCCAGTAAGATTACTGCCATAAATAATAATGCATATGTAAGGAGAGTCACATTCAAGGTCAAAATGATCATACTGCTAATAGCGGGGCAGCAAAATACTGAATACTTATGAGCAGGCCCTATTACCATTACTGCATGTAGATGTTGGAAAGTCTGTACAGATACGTAACCCTCCCCATTCCCTAGAAGAATAAGGTTCCAAAGTACATGGTTGTTCTTTGCATGCAAACATTATTAATGCATGATGGGACTTATAACAACATTGTATATTCTTTAGCTTACCATATAAGGTGTACTGTACAAGGTCTACAAATGGTAGTAGTCAAAAGCATTTACCCTTGAAAATTTACCCTTGAAATTACCTGACATAATATAGGAATGAATGCTTAGAAACAGGATCACATTCACAGATTGCCCCTTGCCTTGTTCAGTCACCATCTCCCTGTGTGTGCTGGACAAGTGCAGGCTTTGAGCAATGCGAACTCATAATTTGGGTTTGATGACTTCTGTATCATGCCAAATTCACATCTCTCTGTTAGAAACACAAAGAGGCATGTTTACTAAAGGGTGTTAAAAGAGTCAGTGTGTCATTAACACCTGTTATCAGCACCCTTGCCCCCTTACTGCTGCAAAAAAGCTGCTTTAGTGGGTGTTAAAGGCTCCAGCAGCATTAAGGGCACAATAGGCAAAGAGTAGGCATTAACAAGGTGGAGAGTGGGCGTTAACTGCGTGTATTCCCTTAATGCCTGTTGTGCAACATGTTTAAAAGCCCTTTAATGCTAAGAACTCTAAAACCTCACAGAAAGGGTGTATGTAGAGGGAAGAGAGCCTATTTAAATGTGTGCAATGTGATGCACTGACAGGGGAGCCCCAGACAGTGATGACAGGGCTCCAATAGTACCAACAGCATCATGCCCAAGTATGAAAGGGCACTATACTGATGGTGCAAATGGGGCAAAGGAGGTAGCACATGGGTCATGCAGTGAAGGTTGCTGGTGCACATGGTGGACTAGGCAGCTGCCCTGGTGGCACATAAGAACATAAGATCATTAGATATACCATACTGGGTCAGACCAAGATCCATCAAGCCCAGTATCCAGTATCCAACAGTGGCCAATCTAGGTCACAAGTACCTAGTAGTTTTCACAAAAGACACACAGGTTCCACAATACCTGTAGTGGGGCAAGCAGTGGATTTCCCGGATCCCCTTGAATAATGGTGTATGGACCTTTCCTCCAGGAACCTGTCCAAACCTTTTTGAAACCCAACTATGCTAACAGCTTTTACTACATTCTCCGGTAATGAATTCCAAAGCATGATTATGCATTCACTGAAAAAATATTTGCTTTTATTAGTCTTAAATGGGTTACACTGTAGCTTCATTGCATGTCCCCTAGTCTCGCTACATTTTGGTGGCTTAAACAATTGATCTACGTTTACCCATTCCATTCCACTCATTAATATATAGACCTCTTTTTTTTTTAATATTTTTATTTATAAAGTTTCCAAAATTACAACAGATCGGAAAACATCAAAGAAAATCAGAAAATATCACAAATAATCACCTTCAAAAGAAAACAATACATAATGAAGACCACATTACGGGAACTGACTGTGATCAAATTTAAGAACTATAAATCAAAATGCATCTACATACATTTATCAGTAAACAGAGCAATATCTTGCCCATCTACAAAGGTGTATAACAAATCACTCACCCTGAATTGCCCCAGATACTGCCTGACGATCAGAAATAAAACGTCCTAAATGAGAGCTATCAGTGAACACATAAGATGCACCCTCAAAATTGACGACGCATCGGCAAGGGAATCGTAGGTAGAACGTAGCTCCCAAACTCAGAACCTGAGGCTTTAAAGCTAAAAAAAGCCTCCGTCTGAGTTGGGTGCTATGTGCCACATCAGGAAAAATATTAACTGTATAACCACAAAATTTTACAGCCTTACATTTAAAGAAGGCTTTAAGAATTCAAAATTTCAGATCTAAAGAATGAAAGGTCACCAGTAGCGTAGAACGGGAGTGAATTATATCAAGAGAGTCCTCAAGAAAGGCAGTCAAATTAGTTATAGAGGGCTCAGGCATATCAATACCTCCTTCAGCAGAGTGCACCTTTTTAGACCGAAGGGGAAGGTAATAAAGAGAAGAGACATCCACAGAATCAGTGATAGAGAGGACCTCCTTCAAATATTTATCTAATAAAATCCGAGGTGCTAACAAAGAGGTACACGGAAAGTTCAAAAAACGTAAGTTATAAGCACGTACAGAATTCTCAAGGGCCTCCAACTTAGAGTGTACCATCATAGAATCTTTTATACCGGCAACATTTGCAACGGTAAGAGGGGCAACTTGATCCTTCAATTTGGAGACAACTCTATCTACTGAAATTACTTTCTCATCCAACTGTCGCAATGAAGCAACAGTTTCCTGAGAAAAGATACACAATGACTTAGCATTACTAGTTAACTTACTATCTATACATTGAAGCGCTCCCCATAGGTCTTTTAAGGTGACTTCACCATCGGGAGAAAGAACAGGAAGCTCTGAAACAGAGCTAGACTCAAAAACGGGCTTAGGTAAAATCAAGGATGGAATTTCATGACTTACCAAAACTGAAGACTCCTGAAACAAAACGTCAGGCGAAAGGGGCAAAGGACAGGGAGGAGGAGTCCGACCCTCTGAACTTAGGGAGACTCCTTCCGGAGAGGATTGTGCCAGCGGATGAGGGACAAGGTGCTTATCCAAGGAGCCAACCACCTTCCCTCCACTCGACCCACTAGCTCCATCTACTAGCACCTTGCTCCCCGTTTTAGCCTTCCTCTTCCCCATTTGAACAGAGCTGTGGCTCACCGCAAACTGAATACCAAACAATACAATAAAAGTAAAACTAAATATAACAATTAATATAGAAACACCACGAAGCACCACGTGGCGCCAAAGGGGCGTGAAAGGGGCAGCACCTGCCCCTTTAGACACGCCCCTTCGGACCATGCCCCGCGGTCACGCTCCGCGGTCGCAAAAAACACAAGCAAATTTATAGGTAAAAGTCACCCAAGCGCAGCCAATCAAACAGCGCCGTCCCGATCATCCAGGACAAGAGAGGGCACAGCTCAGGACCTCTCAGCAGCAGGTAACCACAGCGATGCCTGCCCGATCGTCCAGGGCAGGAGAGGGCGTCGTCAGCGGTGCAAAAACCGCAGCAGCAATCCCAGGAGCCTGTCTCCAGGCTCCGTGCACCTCCTCTCACTCACGGTAGCAATTCCAGAGAAGTAACACAACGGCACCGATTTTAAAGGGCACAGCTCAGGACCTCTCAGCAGCAGGTAACCACAGCGATGCCTGCCCGATCATCCAGGGCAGGAGAGGGCGTCGTCAGCGGCGCAAAAACTGCAGTAGCAATCCCAGGAGCCTGTCTCCAGGCTCCGTGCACTTCCTCTCACTCATGGTAGCAGTTCCGGAGAAGTAACACAACGGCACAGATTTTAAAGGGCACAGCTCAGGACCTCTCAGCAGCAGGTAACCGCAGCGATGCCTGCCCGATCGTCCAGGGCAGGAGAGGGCGTTGTCAGCGGCGCAAAAACCACAGCAGCAATCCCAGGAGCCTGTCTCCAGGCTCCGTGCACCTCCTCTCACTCACCTCAGCCATCTCTTCTCCAGTTTGAAGAGCCCTAACCTCTGTAGCCTCTCCTTTTAGGAGTATCTTTCCATCCGCATTACCATCTGTGATGTTTGTCATGATCCCACAGTGACAGTTGCAGCACAGTGACAGTTGCAGCACACAGACATGCTGTTGATGCGGAAAGGTGATGTGCCACATGGGGCGGTCCAAGAGTCATGGCACCCTAGGCAGAGATCCCGGCTGCCCCCCCTCCCACTGCTGCTGTACTCAGCTGTGGTAGAAGAGGCCAATAGCGCCAGCAGCTGTAGCCCTCCAGGTAGCTGCAAAATGCAGGTGCTTGGAAAACTACCACAGCAGTGGCTGTCATCCTCCCCCTGTCATCCTCCCCCTGAGACGTATTGGTGGCAGGTGGTGATGGGGTCCCTGCAGAGGCAGATGGTTGGGGGGCTGCATGGCAATCCATGTGTGCCTCTGCCCTCTCCCGTACAGACTTTGCACGCTAGATGCCCACCAAACCCACCTGTTGGACAGGCTGGGACTGCGCACCACCACTGACAGCATGTGGGCATGTCAGCATGTGTGGGGGTGTTGACAGCGGGGCAGTGGGGGCAGCAGCACCCGCCTGCAGAAGCCTGAAGCCATGTCTTGGTCCTGCTGCTATGCGCATTGCAACATGTGGCAAGATCTGTCTGATGGGGAGCATGTCAACCCCAGGGACTGTTATATCCATAGGGCAGCACTGTGGCTGAACACATACAGTCAGTGTGTATATGAGTGGAGGGTCACAAGTTCAAGTCCTGGCTGCAGATTGTATATTGCATGTCCCTGTGGCTAAACTTTAGCCTACAGTACAGGTAGAGCACCAGCATGTGCAACCCCAGCATGGCCAGCAAGGGTATAAACACCCATCAGCCACACAGAAAGGCTCATCTATCCACAGCTGGATGGAGGGGTGGGCTGATAGCACCTGCACACTGAGCAGGTGCTAACAATGGGTGTTAATGTCAGAGAGAGCTACTGGCACCTGTACAATGAGCACATGTTAACAATGCTTGAGCTGATATGGAGACCAAACTGGCAGGCAGGAATACCAACCATCCCTACTTTTGCGCAGCACAGCGATGTGAGTGTGTGTGGGTGTGTCTCTCATTCTGTGGCTTTCTACACTTCACTGTGCCTTGCATTACCTAAGCTGTTCCCATGTGCATGACGAGGAGCAGAGGATTGAAGATATGGCCTAAAACAGAGCGGATTGGCCAGGATGTGTCTACCTCAGTTGTAGGGTCAATGACTGAGACTTTGTAGTGCCTGTCTGCCTCATTCATGGCCTGGATGACCACAGCATGTCATGCTGAGAGGGCACTGTCACTGTGACCATGGCATGGCTATGTATCCACATAGTGCTAAATAATGTCTGGCTCCAGTGATGTGGGTGCAATCTCAGTCTGGGGAGCCAAATCACTGAGACAAAAACTGCATGTCCATTATGTTTATCCCAAGCCAGGTTGCAAATGGTCACTCTGTGCACATGCATTGTGTGCTGACCAGCAGACCAGCTGCAATTGGTACATGCATGGCTGAAACATCCCAGTGATGGGCAGCAGGTGCAGTCTTACTGAGCTTGCAGTGATGGATTGTTAGTCCTAGATGGTTGGGACAGCAGTTGTTCCTGTCCTACTCACTGTGGTCATGGCAGGACAATAGCAGCAGCCCCATGCAAGCCTAGAAGCCCCAAATATATTTGGTGTTCATGGCATCAGTTTTTTAACACTGGGCTCTGACATGCAACATTCTATGAGGATCCCTATCCAACAAGAGCAGGACGCAGGGCCCAGCTGTGACTGGCACCTACAGCATACTGCTATTGTGCAGGAAATAAGGTGACCAGCATAACAAACTGCAGATAATACCTACCACACACTGGCAGTGATATGGACCTGACACATGGCTGGCAAAGATCATTTCTAACAATGCAAGTTCTGAGGACCAGGTGCTGGGCACCCATCCTTACCCTCAGGGTGATTGCTAAAACTGTTCCATAGCACAGTTTGTAGTTGTTATGTGTTTGTAGCACACACTGTCAATGCATCTTTCTGAGCTGATGTGATGAGTCAGTGCATTCTCCATTTGGTGATCAGCTGCAGACTGCTGTTCAACTTGTACAGTGCCTCATGGGTACTGGAGGGGCTAACTTATACTGGCACACACAGTAGACAGTTTAGGCAGAGACATGCAGGCTCTTTGTATCCAGACATTGCTGTGTAGAGAGGTGTAGCCTACTAGTTAGTGCAATGTTTCCATAAGTAGGGGACAAGGGTTTGATTCCCACTTGTTCATTTTGCGCCTGTGTGCTACTCAGGTCGATTCCCTGCCTGTAATAGTCCTGGCTCTGCTGTGACTTGCAGACACTCACCCTTCTATGTTTTATGCATTCTGGACACACTTTGGGTCAGCAAATATGCTATTCCCCATCATGGCCTTCTGAGAGCATTGCTTTATTGGCTCTGCTGCAGCTCATTGCAAGGGGTCAGACATGTTCACCCTGCAGATGTCAGGCCCCTCTTTGGAGGCATGACATGATAGCCATGGCAATGGCTTGGGGGGAGGCCAAGTACCACAGTTTGAGGCCCACTACCTCTCCTTATGTGACATTTCGGTATGTGTTCCCATCGCATTTTATATCTGCCACAATCTTCATGGGCTGACAACACCCTTTTGTGATCTTGAGCAGATCAATTAACCCACCAATGGCTCAGCTGACTGCAGGTACATACAGTCCTTATTTATCATCAGTCATTACCAATTGACGGCAAGATGTACCCCGATATGACTGCACTGCTACAGCAGTAAACTAACAGGCAGTTACATGCAAACAGCTGTAACCTACTTGGCAACATGAGTCATGTATGACATCATGACTGTGACTGTACAGCTTGGGCTCCATTACATCTCTGCAGTACATGCTGACACATCCTACCCCTCGCATAGCCACCTGCAAGTATCACCTCATGTCCAGACGTGCCCCATTTGCCCAGTTTGGATGACACTTGTGCAGATCTTATCTGCACATTTGTCTGATGTGTTGTATGGTGGCTGTGTGGCTGGGACAGGTGTGAGTCTCACATGTCTGGTATCAGGCCTTCCAAGTGGCACTTTCACACTTTTTCATGCATAGTACAAATACAGTGGTGTGCAAAAGTCTGGAATCACTTGTAAATTTGATGTTTTTTTCAGCTTCATGACCTTATATATTAATTTATTTTTCCTCCCAGTGGCTTTTTCTGTGTATCTCATGGTAAGTGATAGATTTGGCTATTAGGGCCAACTTTTAGTATTGGTTTGGCCCTTATTTTCTGAATTTGTTCCCCATAGTTGTCCTGTTGATAGATTTTTCTGTGAAAATCGTGCATTGTACATCGTTGGCCAATGATATATTATTGTAAGTATGCTTTAAAATATTATGGAGGCACGCCAGGTTTCCTTCAATTAATGTATGTGGCCTTGAAAAGGCTGTTATTATGTGTCGGTGATGGCTCAGTATTTGATGGGCCACCCTTTGTTCTCGATCACCTGACTGCACCTTGTCGGCATTGAATGAACCAGTCTGACAAGGTGATCGTTGGTGACAACGCGGTTCCAAGCTGCAATGAGTGACTCAATCAGCTCATGCTTTGATGTCTGATGCCTCTTGGATATTTCCAAGGCCGCCTTGTGCCACAGGTTCTCGACTGGATTTAGATCTGAAGACTGGGCAGGCCAGTCCATTGACTTGATGTTTCGCTGCTTCCAGCTGATCACCTGTCTGGAGCGATGGCAGGGTGCATTGTCATCTTGGAACAGGAACTGTCCAGGAAACAGCTGGTGTGCTGATGGCACCATGCACTTTTGCAGTATGGTGATGTACTTGGCCCCGTTGACCATTCCATCAACGATGTGAAGACATCCAGCGCCACTAGCAGCCATGCAGCCCCAGACCATGACCTTCAAAGGAGGCTTCACAGTGAGGTTGAGACACTCAGGCTTGAATCCTCTCCAGGAAATCTCCTCACATAGGTGTAGGCCTGGTTACCAAACAGGCAGAAGGTGCTCTCATCGCTGAATAGCACCTTTTCCCACATTTCAGTCGACGAGGTTGAGTGCTTTCTTGCCCACATGATCCAGTTGCACCTTTGTATGTCAGTCATCAGTGGCTTATTCCTTGCTTTGCAGCCCCAGAGACCAAACTGCAGGCACCGGCGACAAACTGTTGATGAGCTGACACTGACCTCACTCTTGTCTGACCACTCTTGAAGTAGCTGAGGAGAGGTCAACTTGTGATTAGTCAGTGAAATGCATCGTAGTGCGCGGTCCTGGTGTGATGTTGATGCATGTGGACGACCTGAACGAGGCTTGTCCACCACTGAACCCATTTCTTTCTTCTTCTGTACAATCTTAACAGCACTCTGACTGCAGCCAACTTTCCTGGCTATATGACGGCTTGAAAATCCTTCCTCGCTCATAAAGGACACACGAACATGCTCCTCCAACGTCAGGGTCTGAGTCATCTTCATGGTCAATCAAGAAAGCATATGAAATTCAAAAATTCTGCGCGTTTTTATAGCTGCACTGTTGGCTAGATATCTGCATTGTGATTGGTTCGTGAAACCAGCCTCCTGATTGGTCAGAAATAAAGTGTGCATATTGGATAATCTCAATCCAGTTTTGATGCAGGATCCACCAAAATTGCAGTAGCTATCTCCCAGTGTCTTTAAAGTATTTAAATTGGAAGCAAGGAATGCATAAAAGTAAACTCTAATAGCCAAATGTATCCCTTTTAAGGTGGTAGGAAGATGAATATGCTGGGCTAACGCAAAATTTTTTAAAAAAAGAAACGTTAGAAAGTACGAAAAACGCAAAACTCACAAGTGATTCCAGACTTTTGCACACCATTGTATGTTGGAGATGGCACTAATGGCACATCGGTGCTGCCAGCCCATACCATCCTCTCCTTAGCCATCATCCTTCATTCAGTCCATCCATCTCTTTCTGTTGGCTGTGTGCAGTCATGTCTTCTTGTGCAAGCTGCTACACCATGGCCTATACTGGTACTCTGGTATTCTTTTCCACATTTCGGTTCTTCACGCATGCCTCTCCTGTGCCTGATCTGCACATCACCACTCCTACTCTGTCCTGTTGCTGCCCACATCCTACCACTTCTGACTCTGCTGTGGGACACGTCTTCTCCATCCTATACCACACGCTGACATTTTGCCATTTTACATCAGCACTTCTCTGTGCATCAGTATAGCTGCCTCCCACATGCTCATCCCCTTTACTGGCTGCAACATAGGGTGACCACGGATCTGCTCCCACCTGTCCTTCCATCCATCACCTTCAGATTGACTTTCCTTATTGCTCCTTTATCCACCGTTAGGGTTACAGCCATTTTCAGACGCTAAGGTGCAAGCTTGACACCTTAATACCCGATGTCCCATTAACACATGTTAAATGACCCATAACTCCCTTGAAGCTGGAACACCTCTTACACACCGAGAGCTCTTTTCACATGTAACACCCTTTATTGCTTCCATTAACACTCGCTAATCCCTGCTCCCTTAACACCCTTTAGTAAAATACCCCAAAGTGTAGGTTTTCAGCATTAATGGGAGAGCTGAACAAAATCCCAAACCTCCTCCAAAATGCACTTACCAGCGATCCTTGCCCATTGTGTCTCTCCCCTACTGCAGATCCCTCTTATGGAACACCACTGGCAGTCAATCCTCCAAGTCATTTGTGTTCTTCAGAATCCCGTCAAGAAATATCCATTGCAACAATCACAGATGGTTCTCAGGCCAGCCGCAGTTCTAAAGAAAGGACTGCTGGTATTATGCCATTGTACAATATTAATACTTGCTTCTCCCCATCCCTCTAGACCTTAAAGGCATCACTTTCCATGTGTCATTGCTGATTCTGAGGCCAACAGGATTTATGAAGCTCCAGCTGCATTGACGTTTTCGCCATCGTTGAATATGAGATGTACTGGGAATGTAATGCTTGTTGAGTGCCATGCTTAAATTCTCAGGGGAATGCCTAGAGGGCTGAAAGTTAGTATAAGGGAGGGGGGGTGCAAGGCAAAGGTTTGCCTAGGGTATCTAATATTGCACCAGCTCTGACTAAAACCACAAAGGGAATGTACGGGGCATTAGAGGTAAAAGAGCCCTGTACTATAACCATATTGTTCCTATGACCCAATTTCACTTCTAAGATATTGGAACATACCCAGCAATGAAATCTTGCTTACCTCTAACAAGGAGAGTTGCACCCCTCCTGCCCTCTAGAAAGAGAACCTGATTTTTCTGCTGCATCGAGTGGCAGAACAGACTGACCTCCTCCTCACTAAATTCTCCTTTCTCCTTCAATGCTGCTGATACATTTTTTAAGATGTGGGGATAAAAGCAATTCATATGTAGACATTCAAAGAGTTATATATAAACCCATTTTATAAAGGAAAAAGCCTATGTGCAAAGCTGGATTTTATGCATCTATACATGCTCAAATATATGCAGTGATTTAGACATACATATTCAAAAATTTGTAAGTGCCATATTCAGGTTCATCCATATAACTCTTATTCGATGTGCACTGTATTCAGATGGCCCTAAAAACAATCTTGTGTGCATATTATTCCACCAGCATATGTACGTATTTTCACAGTTATATAGATAACTAGCTTCTTTTTTAATATTTGTTTGTAGTTTTGAAATATAAATGCAGTAAATAAATAGGGAAGTAAATAAAATGAGCTTTTATAAGCATAAAATGTGTCCTTGAATAATTGGTAAAGAGATTGTTGTATTAGTTTACTTATCATTTCTTTTCCTGTGCACAGAATGGTTAATATTTTACATTTGTGTCATTGATGGAATATTTTCAAAACAAATTAATGTAATATATTTTTTTTTCATTAGCATAGGAGGCTATTTAAAGCAGTTTTATTTTGAGTGTCAAGTAAAATGTCTCTAGTCGAAAAAAGCTCTGGAATTTCACAGCATCTTAAATCACGTAGAACCAGCTTGTACACTAGTTAACATGATAGTCAGGTTACAGGTCCATTATTACATGATAAAACTTGTAAATCCAGCATATTAAACCAGATTAATGAATTCCTCACCTAACAACTAACAGACTAGACTGTACGCTGTACTATGAGATCTTTGTGTGGACACATTTCAGGACTTTATATGCCATTTTTTAACTGTTTTTATTCATTTATTTAGTTTGTTTATATACCATTTTGTTTTGCAATCAAAGTGGTTTACAGAAAATTTAACATGCATATATTTTACACCAAAAAGAAATTATATACATTGAGCATTGGCAATGAATAACTCTCTTGGTCTTAGACTGTGCTCAGGTATAACTGAGATAGGAGAGCACTTCCACAAGGAGGTTCTAAGGTTCATAGCATGAACATGGCAGTGTTCAGTGTTCAATGTCTTTCGACTTCTGAGTATGTTGGGTTTTATCTCCAAAGTACTCTCTGAAAAGTGCATTTTGAATTTCCTTAGAAAGTCTTTGATTTCTATTGTGGTTCTTATTTCTATTATGAGTGTGTTTCAGATAGATGGAGTATATAAAGAGAATGATTGCTTACATCGGGCCATCTCAAGAATTTTTGCCACCCTAGACAGAAACCCCAGCCTCATTGCCCCCCCCCCCCCGACACCTCTCCCTCCCTGCTGACGCCTCCCCCCTCCAGCTGCTGCCATTGCTACTGCCGCGGCCACCACCTCCCAGCTGCGGCAGGCAGCAGCATAAGCAGTATTTCCAAAAGCCGCTGCTTTTGGAAATACTGCCACTGTGTGCCTTCCCTCTAAACAGAACCAGCAGCAGCTATGGGGGGCAGCAGTGGCCGTCCTTGTGTGCCTCCATTACTGCTGCCACCTACCCATGCCGTTGCCGCCACCCACCCAGGCCAACTACCTAGCTTGTCTAGGGGACGGGCCAGCTCTGACTTGCATGCAACTTGCAAGATTTTTGCCTTTAGTGTTGGGATCGTAAATGAGTGTTGTGCATTAGACCTCCTGGTTCGATCATTCTGTGTCCTGTGTAGCAGGGATTGAAGGTGGTCAGAGGATAGGTTGTGTGATATTTTGAAGATAATTAGAGCTTTGTACTGTATTGTATTCAAGTTGTTATCGGTAGCTAGTGGAGATGCTTCAGCAATGGATTATATGATCAGTTCTTGCTGTTCTGTGTAGGATTCATGCAGCTGTATTTTGTGCCATTTGTAGTGGGTGAAGGGCGTAATTTGGTAATCCATGATAAATAATGTTGCAGAAATCCAGGTGAAGGGCTATCATGGCCTGTAGTGCTGTTTGGAAGTTATTTGTGTTGAGTAGTGCATGCAGGTTGTAGTACTTTCATTTTGCGGTGTATGATTTTTGTAGTTTTGCTGATGTGTGGTTGCAATGATAATCACTGGTCTAGGGTTATAATTAGACAATGGATTTCTGTTTTGAGCTCTAGTTCCTTGTCCATGATTTTCAATGTGGCTGGTGGGTTGAATGTTTTTTCTCTTCTTATGTAAAGAACCACTGCTTTTTTATAGTTTATGAAGAGATTATGGTCAGTTATTTATAGCCATGAAGCAGTTTATTAGTGATGTGTGCATAGATTTTATGGTAGAGAAGGGTGAATAAAGCATGATGGGCCTCATCTTCAATTTGACAGGGCTAAATGTTGTAACTGCATAGCCCTGCCCACTGACCTCTTTTCCCCAGATATTCACTTCCGCAGCAATGGAAGTGAATATCTGGGATTCACTGCACAGCTGGGAAGCTGCCGAGTCTAAACAGGCAGCAGCGATTTTCCATGCTGCCTGGTTAGCGCTCTGTACCGAAAAGATAGGCAAGGGTTTTCCTCGCCTATCTTTTCGGTGCAGAGTGCTAACTGGGTAGCATGGAAAATCACTGCTGCCCAGTTAGCACTTGACTCCACCCCGCTCCACTCTGTAACGCCCCCGACATGCCCTGATGCTAACCAGATAGTTTCTTTGCACGTAGGGGACTTTGGAGGGGATTTCCGAAGGCACTAACCTTGCCTTTGAAAATCCCTGTTTACGGCATCTACATGCTTTACTGGACTGTAAACAATGTAAATGCCTTTCAAAAATGCTGCCCAATATTGTTATGGGCATGTATGATTGAACAGAGTGACTGGAGGTAAATGTTGAATAATAGAGCTGACAGAGTATTACTCCTTGCTGTTGCTTGAAGGGGGTAGAAGTGTGTGGACCTATTTTTTCTTGTTGCCAGCCTGTGAGATATGAGCAGAGCTATTTTAATGTTGTGTCATGAATATCTATCTTTATCTTTATCATTATTAGTTGTAGTCATGAAATTAGTAGATTGTGATTGACCGAATCTAAGGCTGCTGTTATAATTAAGAATATTTATATAAATCCTTGCTGTGGTTTATCAGTACCTTTTATGAGTCTGTCGAGTAGTATTGTTAGTAGTGTTTCAACTCTGTGATTAGGCCTGAGTCTGTGCTGTTATGGATCTAGAGGTGCATAAACATTTAGGTGGTTTTGAAGTTGTACCGTTTTCGCAATGACCTTTGCAAGGAATGGTAGACTTGAGATTGGTCTATAGGAATTGGGAGCAGTTGGATCAAGTGAAGCATTTTTTATTATTGGATGGACTGACTTACATTTAAGATCAGTTGGCATGTTTCTCTGTGAGAAGGATAACTGTGTAATTGTGAGCAGTGTTGGGGTTAGTTCTGTTTGTGCCATTTTGATCTATGAAACTGGACATGGATCAAAGGGAGATGTAGTGGTATTGAAGTTTTTGATGATGTTCTCTATATAGTCTGAGGAGACTGTCTCAAATGATTACCATGTATTCCTGCTATGGTTCTTGCATGGTATGGCTGGTGTCACAGAGGTTTGAGGTTTTCTCCATTGTTTTTTTCTTGAAGGTATTTTGCCATTATAACTGGAGAGAGGGAATTTCCTCGCTCTTTTGAGTGGGGTCTTTTATTAGGGATTTTGCTATTGCAAATAACTCTCTGGGTCAGTTTAAAGAGTTCATAATAAGGCAAAAGACAACTGCAGGTCAAGGTGGGACACAACACCTCCCGACCCATAAAGGTCCAACAAGGAGTACCTCAAGGATCCGCACTCTCAGCACTCCTATTTAACATATACATCCAACCAATATGCAACATCATGAAAGAGAACAACATCCAATACACAATTTATGCAGACGACATCATGATATACACCCCGATATCAATCGACAACCCGGACTTCTCCAAGATAACAGACTGCCTCACCCAGATGACGAGTTGGTGTCAAAACAACAACCTCGCAATAAACTACAACAAGACCGAAGCTTTAATCATCACCCGGAACCAAAGCTTCATACACCCACCAAATATAAAGATACAAAGCACCACAATACCAATAAGGTCAGAGGTGAGATACCTCGGAGTTACTCTGGACAATCAACTCAATCTCAAGCCACATATAGACAAAACAATCCAGAAGGCCTACTACAAGATGCGAATCATCAGGAGACTGAAACCACTCCTCGCCCCAGATCACTTCCGAACCGTTTGTCAAGCCCTGATAACCCCACTACTGGACTTCTGCAATCCAAATATACCTCGGACTACCGAAACAAGCCCTCAAACCACTCCAACTGGCACAAAACACCGCAGCACGAATCATATCCGGAACCGCAAGACAGGAGCACATCACACCCACCTTAAAGGACTTACACTGGCTCCCAATCGGTGCACGCATCAGATACAAAACCATCATAAACCTATTTAAGATAAAACAGCACACATCAGCCAACAGCCTGCACACCCTCATACAACCAGACACCAGCACTCATCCTAGAAGAAAACAAACACACAACCGAGTCAGCACCCCAAGTGAATACAAAAACACACGCAAAGATACAACGGACAGAGCACTCTCCATGGCTGCTCCAACAATATGGAACAAACTACCAGACGATTTGAGGGCAACCACAGACCTCAAGGACTTTAGAAAACAGTTGAAAACCATGCTGTTTATAGAACACTATGGACACATCACATAACCCCAGAGAATGTATAACAGCACATAACCCCGCCTAAACAATGTATGTATGGAAAATGTATTTAGAACCACTGTATATAGCCCACTTTGTACATAGCTCATACCAATCTAGCACACAATACAACACCCACCCAACTAAATTTCACCCTCACTGCATGTATAACACACTCACCTTACCCGATTGTTTGCTGTGATACCACCTTGATTATTAAGATAAGGCGGTTTAGAAATACTGTTAAATAAATAAATAAATAAATGTATGGTATTTCTTTCTGTGCTTGTTTACCGTGTTACAATAATCTTGTAGTTGGGACGTGTATGCTTCTCAATCATGTGGGCTCTTCGATCGCCTCCATTTTCTTTATGTTTGCCTGAGCTTCTGTTTTAGGATTTTCAGTTCTATGGCGTACTATGTTGCGTAGTGCCGTCTTTTTGTGATCCCCATTGTAGGGCTATGGCTGTTGCGGTAATAATGTTATTCCAGTTGTTGATTAGGGATTCAATGTTGGTTATCTCTTGATTTAGGTTTGGTAGGATTTCTTTTAAGAAGGTTTATATGTCGAACTGGTGAAATCTATGGGCGTTTCTGTTGAGTGGATGTGTACGTATGTATCTTCAGTTGTGTTTTGTGGTATCTGGAACATGATCATGCAGTGGTCCAACCATGGGACAGAGCATATTTGTGGTGGAGGAAGATTTTTCTTTGTTAGGATTTCTTTTGGGACAAATATGTTGTTCCCTTTATATATTGAATCTTTGATGATCTTTGCATATTCCATGGCTTACATAGCTTCTAGGGAAGCTTTGGCTTGTTTGGATGAGATGGACGAGAGGTTAGGATCCCCTAATAGGATATTACAATTCTTCTGGCTGTTATGACTGCTTGTTGCTTCTATAAGAGATGATAAATTGTCAACTCTCGGTATTGGTGATCTGTATTCTAGACAATTTTGTTTTGGGTTTTTTTGAGAAATTAAGTATGCCTAAGCAGTCTGTTTTGTGAACTGTTAATTTGCATAATTTTATCTGGGTTTTTGCTTACATAAGCACTTCTCCTCCATGCCAGTTTGTTCTTATGCAGCTGAAGATGTAGTTTGAAATAAGCAATTGGTTAAAGAAGGCATTGTCTGTGTTATTGAACCAGGATTTGGGGATAAAGTACAGAGACTATTCTGGGGACTGTTGCTGAACTTACCATATTGATTGTTGCTTCACTTTATAAGTATAGGCCTGCAACACACGCATGTTGTCATGCATTGCTTGTATGGGGGTTTACAAAATTACCCTCGACATGCCTCTGAAATAACAATGTGGGGCATATTCAGTAGTAGCAGCCAGCATGATGAAAGTAAAAAGTTTATTTGAAAGATTTGCGTTTCGGTCTTTATTTTTCACTTTGCCTTCTATGGATAAGCTCTATAAGTAATGTGGGGTTCATTCTCATTTGTTTTTTGTTTTTAGAGGTCTGTCTACGATCACTTTAGTAGGCCAATGATAATATACCATTTTATACACGAGGTTATTATGTACAACCCTCTTTTTTATTTTTATTTTTATTTTTACTGGTCTCCTGCCTCCTCTTCTATTTTTGGTCTTAAGGAGCAGGTTTTTTGGGGCCTGTCTCCTTTTTGTATGATTTGCCCTACCTTTCATGCTTCCCCAATTTGCTTTTTCAGAAGTTTTTATGTATTCATTTCTTGATACAATTAATTCTCCCCTTCAGGCTCACTCCTTTTTTCTCTTTTTTTCTCTCTCTATGCCCACCATTTGTTTAGCACAATAAGTTTATTTCATTGGTGAGGTAAACAAAGATTGTTTATACTTTTATGTATAATGGTTCCCTTCCACTTATTGTCACACTCTAGTTTTAATGCATGTCATCATATGTGTTTAATTTATTTTGTACAATATCATAGTTCATTTATAGTTTTTTATCCTGATTTGCAATGTCTATTTATCTATTTACCTTTTTAAATATTTATTGTTTCAAATATTCTTGTTCACATTATAGTATTGTTTGTTATATAATGTAGTGAGTTATTTTATTATAGTGTTCCAACATTTTTAATTTGGTTATATAATTTGATATATATTTAAATGTTTTTACTCGTTATCATTTTTTATAATTATGTTTTATTCAGTTTAATGATATTGATTTGTATATTGCTTATAATGTTTTATCTGTTTTATTCTCTCGACCCTAGTTTGCCTTTTACCCCTGATGAAGTTTTAAATGAAACACGGCCTGTGTCGGGTTTTATTGGCAAGACAAATAAAGTTCCCTGATATATTTTACTCCTTGGTTTTCCATACTATATTTTACACAGTACAGGGAAATGAGTCTCTTTTATTTCTCTGGTATTGCATTGCATGCAGAATCTGTCTTCTTGGGCTTTCAGTTTAATTTTTGTCTACATATTTTTATTTTCAGTTTAGGTTATCCTTACTTATTCTGTACTTAATGAGGGTCTGTATTCTGAGTGTGTGACTGAGGCCAGGAGTTCTGTTAACATGGAGTTTGTACGAAGGGACCTGTACTGTAATAATTTGACTTATTTAGCATTTTAATCGGTATATGGATGTTCTAGGTCCCGCTACAGTATTTATAATGCTGCTTTTATCTGAGTAGGCCCCTGGTTGAATGAGTTTTGGAAGTTTATGCTGTTATGATATGGTTGTTCTGGCCTTGAAAATCATCTGTGACTTTTGTAGGGTTTTGTATTAGTTCACAATATGCCTGGTACTGGAGAATTGTTGTTAATGAGATGACCAGAGTCAGATTTTTTTAAAAAGTAGATATTGAGTTTTGTGGGTGGATGTCCTAGTTCTGCTCTGCACCCATTGTTGAGGGGAGGGATTCTGTGAATGCAAAATATATGTTAAAAATAAAAAGCAACAACCATAACACAGTTTATAACAAAATAAAAACAAGTTCTTTAATTTGGTGTTATAAACTGTGCAGTGGTTCTCGCTCTCTCTTTTAGTTCCGTAGTGTGCGAATATCTTTTTATTTCCTCCAAATTATCTAATTAACTTTTTGATTTGGTTCAGTCCCTGACTGCAGTTTTGAGAAAGCCTCCCCCTCACCGGCTCGGGGGGCGCCATCTCATCCCTCGCCTCAGGCAGCAGATTGCCTTGAGCCGCCCCTGGGACAAGACACTGATCCTACACTACCGCGGCCACCTGACCAGCTGCACTAGCACTGACAGTTTCTAGCTTGATTCCTTTTGCTCTCTATTGCAGGTGTTGCCATTTCTTCTTTGTATCTTTTACTTCATAATTGCAATGGCATATAGTAATGCCTTTTGCTTTTGTTAAGCACTAGGCGTCTGAGATTTAGACCCAAATACCACCTTTTCATCTTTTATCTGAGAGGAGATGTGTTCCACCTCTTCAGTTGAGAAATCATGCTGTCTCAGGAGGGCAGTCCTCTTTAAAGTCATTTTGCTCAGCCTAACAGCAAGGAAAGCACCTACTTTCGAAAATTCAGACACAGCATGCTAATTGAGCTGATAATACACCTATATAATTGCTCATTAACCCAGGTATTTTTCTCATGCCCAGAAGCTGAAAAGTAGGCATAAAGGATCCACACTGTAAAAAGTAGTCCCTTTGCAAGCTATTACCCAGCTAGCTAAATGAAACCATTGCCAAGTGAAATGTGTTGAAGGCAGCCATATAGACCATAAGACCTGATCTCAATGTGGAAGGTAGGGGGCTTTGCCATTATCCAAATGATTTTATCAGCTTTGTGGTTGTATCCTTTAATGCGATGGACAAGATCATACATTTTTCTATATAGCTTAGCCTTTCTGGCCTCAAAGCTGAAATCTCTCCTGGTGGCTCAACATAGCTAAACAGTGAATAACTCTCCAGTGGACAAAGCCCAATATTATACTGGGGCACTGAAGAAATCTTGAACCTGTGTTAGAAGGCATTTCCTTATTTGGCAGCCTGATCCCCTAGTGACACCAATATGAGATTATCACTAAAGTCACAGGCACCATTTTGGAACTGGGGCCCGCCATAAGCAGGAGTGACTGGGGATCACTCCTGCTCCCACTAGACCAGTTGTTCCCAAACTGTGGATCAAGAACCCAAATGGGGTCACATTGTTAGCGAATGGAGTCACAGAAAAAGGGTTGCTCCCCCTTCCTCTGGGCCTCCACTGTAATCTATGCACAATGGTGGCAGTCAGAATGGGGTCTGAGAATCAGCGAAGGTTCACAGGCCCTGCCAACTTCCCCTGTTTAGGCTTCCTGTTAGACTAGAAATCCATGCAAAGTACTGGCGTCTGTGAGCACACACTGGCACACAGGGCCCTGTGCTGACTGTTGCTGCCATCATGCTTTGGATAAGTGGGGAAAGGAGAAAGTGGATGAGAGAGGGGAGAGGGGAGAGGATGGGGGTCTGCCATTTTGTTTTCATCACCATCTGTGGTCACATGTGTTTTTAACGTTAAAATGGGGTCATATTGGATAAAGGTTTGGGAAGTAGTTCACTAGACTCCAGGGACCCCGGTAAGAGTCATGTTCAGGGAGTGGGGGCTTAGCTGGCTGGGGAGTCACATTGGAGGGAGTCTCATTTTCAGGTGTGACTAAAGGGGGTGCAGAATAGGGTAAATAAATGTTGGGAGGTAACTGGGAGGGGGGAATCAGATGTCGGGGAGATGTTGGGTGGGGGATCAATGTCGGGGGGGGGGGCTGTGATAAGGATGGTTGTCCTCAGGCCTTACATCTGTTCCTTCAATTAGGCACTTATTTGTGCCTTGGAGTAGCTGTAAATTGTGATATCTAGAATTTTTTAGATCAATGTGTAGTCCCTCTTTTAAAATTGAGAATACACGTTGGTACTATAGGCCCACCCAAACTACTCTCTCTCCACACCCTAACCATGCCCTCTTAAAATCCAGACATGGTTAGGCAGCATTCAAAATTTACATTTGCACATACTCGTAAATGTGCATGGGGATTATTCTAAATTAACCTTTGTATGTATATACCTTTGCATCTTTTCAAAAAGATTTTAAATGCAAGCTGGCAAAGAAGTGACAAAACACATAACCAATTAAAATGCACAGTGCACAGAAAATGATAAATATGACCTCAGTGCAGCTTAGAAGATCCAGAGCAGAGGTGACCAGAGATCTTAGAAAAACCATAGTTCAAAGGAGATGGCGGTACTTAACAGAGCAATGCTTAATACTACAGAGAAGCCCTGTGGGCATCCTGACACCACACCATCTAGTGCTGTTGCATTTGGTATTGTCATGTTTTGCTCATGCTGCCTTGACCTGAAGAAGAAGGTTTTAACCTTCAAAAGCTAATCCAAAAATGTGTTAAATTAATCATCGTGTTTTATTTTTTATTTATCAACCATCCAAAGTTTTATTCATCAAGTGTGACTTTTCCTTTCAGAAGCAGGAGATGATCTCCCAGACCTGAGATTCCCACATAGTGAAAGAGACTTTGGATGATTTATTGCTTCTGTGAGAATGATGCTAGGATTATTGTCACAAATATCAAAGGTCAGACAGAGAACAGACATAAAGGGGAGACAGGGAATATGCTGTTTAGGTTATATTGGGAGCCACAATAAGGGCACTGAAGGCAAGGCGAGATGATCACAAACTGAAATGCAAACTCTCAAATATGACATTTTTATAGAAATATAACATGAAGCATGACAGTAGATAAAGATCTTACAGCCTATTTAGTGCAACCATTCACATGCCACCTACTCGTACTCAGTTTTACATTCCCTTCCCCTCCCTCAGCACGCCTCTGGGCTTGTCCTCTGCTTTCTTGAATTCAGATATCATCCTTGTGTCTACAACCTCGATTTAAAAAAGCTGTTCAGTCAATGCAAGATCTTAAAAAGAAGAGGGGCAGATATTCAGACCCAGACAATCAGCACTGTGCAAGCACCTGACTGATGTGGCCAAAAATGAAACTGGATATTCAGCGCTGGTGTCTCTGGCATCCAGTCCTGAATATTTTATTTCACCAGGGACTGGTCTGGCAACTGGTTAATAATGATATTCAGTCACTAACCGGATAGCAAGATCTATATAGACTTAGGGGCATGTTTACTAAACCGGGCTAACGGTTAAACCGGGCTATCTGCAACTAGGTCCCATTGAATAATATGGGACCTAGTGGCAGATAGCCCGGGTTAACCATTAGCCCGGTTTAGTAAACATACCCCTTAGAGTAACCACTGACCTATCCATTGCTGACCCAGATAAGGGCTAAGACTGCCCCAGTTCTGTCTAAAGGACTGCCCCGAAACGGACCACACATTTCTAGGATGGTCTGTGGGGATATTCACCAGCACTAACCAGTTGGTGCTAATGCATTTCGGGCAGAGTGGGGTTTATGCAGTTTTCAAGTCCTTCAAACTATTAAACCCTTTTGAATATTGACCCTAGCGAGACCATTCATGATTCATACATAGGCATAAAGACTAAAAAGGCACTAAGTCCCCCAACCCTTAAGAAGATCATATACATTTTTTTGTATAATGTCTCCATATCTTTCACAAATTTACCTGCAAATCTATCACTTCTCCATGGCAAGGATATTCAGGTATAAAAAAAACCAATAGATAATCTGATAAAAGCTACAGAAAAAAAAATATTTTGTTTGAGAGCTTAGCATGTTTCAAACCCTACTGAATATAGTTTTATCCTCCTTCGTAACACTGGGGAAGTTGTTATAGGTTATTTTTCAAAAAGGATAATGTATCTAAGTTAGCAGGTCAAAGTTTGGCTGAATAAATTAAGATGATTTTGAGCTGAATCTAGATAAGTAGATTTTGGTCTGAAAATCAGTTTAACTCTTACATTATGAGCCCCTAGTCTGTGAGACGTTCATACCCCAACAAAACAGTTGTTATTCCGGGTTCTCTCCACTCCTTTCAAGCAGTGCATTCATACTCTTCTCCAAGGGGGTTGTTCTCTCTAAGGGGTGAGGGAAGGAATTTTCCTTTGAGACCCAGGCATAGATTTCATTCTCCACCACAAATACTCAAACACTAAAATGGGGGATTTCAATTCACTTTCCAGGAAGTCACCTGGAATGAATGGTATACATCCGAGGTTGTTGAAAGAACTGAAATATGAGACTGCAGTCTTACTATTAGTAATCTGTGAACTATCATTAAAATAATCTGTAATAACTGAAGATTGGTGAATGGCCAATATAACACCAATTTTTAAAGAGTTCCAGGATTGATCCAGGAAACTACAGACTAGTGAGCCTGATGTCAGTACTGGGCAAAATGGTAGAAACCATTATAAAGAACAAAATTACTGAACATGTAGAAAGTCATGGCTTAATGTGAGAAAGCCAACATGGTTTTAGCCAAGGAAGAGTTTGTCTTACTAGTCTGTTATATATATTTTTTAAGGTGTGAATAAACAGGTAGACAAAGGTTAGCTGGTTAATATAATGTATCTGGATTTTCAGCCTCATGAGATATTCTTGGCAACATTAAAAGTCATGGGATAGGAGGCAGTATACTATTGTGGATCAGGAACTGGTTAACAGATAGAAAGCAGGGGGTAGGGCTAAATGGCCAATTTTCCCAATAGAGAAAGGTGAGTAGTGGAGTACCTCAGGGATCTGTGCTGTGCCGGCCACTTTTTAACATATTCATACATGACCTAGAAATGGGAATAACAAGTGAGGTAATCAAATTTGAAGATACAAAATTATTAAAAGTTGTTAAAACCCAAGAGGATTGAGAAAAATTGCAAGAGGACCTTGATAAACTGGAAGACTGGACATTCAAATAGCAGATGAAATTTAATGTGGAGAAGTGCCAAGTTATGCATCTATGAAAGAACAACCCAAACTATGTTTACAGGATGCAAGGTTCCACATTAGGAACCACCACCCAGGAAAAAGATTTAAGCGTCATCATGGACAACACGTTGAAACAGGCTGTCTAATGTGCAACAGCAGCCAAGAAGGCAAATAGAATGCTAGGAATCATAAGGAAAGGAGTAGAGAATAAAACAAAGGATATGTCACTCCCGGCAAAGCAGAACAACATCAGAAACAGCCACACTTTTAAACCACACATCAATGACAAGTGGGAAGAAGTGGGCAGAACAAAATCAATGCAAAATACATGCAAACCAGTTAAATGCTGGAAAGCAATGAGCACAAATGCTCGAAGCTTAGCCAACAAAGTTCCAGACCTGGAAGCTCTAATGGTGGAAATGGACTTGGACATTGTGGCCATTACAGAAACATGGTTTAATGAATTGCATGAATGGGATATAGTCATAGCTAGCTATAATCTATTCAGAAGAGACAGAGAAAGTGGAAAAGGAGGAGGAGTAGCCTTGTATGTAAAAAACAATATTAAAGCTACTGCAATGCAGGGGGCATGGGGAAAAGAAGAAGCACTCTGGATTGTGTTGGAAAGAGGAGATGGCACTGTCATCCATACTGGTGTGGTCTACAGACTTCCGACTCAAATCAAAGAAATAGATAACAAATTGATTATAGATATTGCCAAGATAGCCACAAAGGGGGAAGTGATCATAATGGGTGACTTTAATCTACCTGATGTGGATTGGAGTATTCCTTCTGCGAATCTGGCAAGAAGCAAAAAAATTGTGGATGCTTTCCAAGATGCATCACTTAAACAAATGGTGATGGAACCAACCAGAGAAAGCTCCATGCTGGATTTAGTGCTCACCAACAGTGAGAGCGTGTCGAATGTCTGAGTGGGTGCCCTGTGAACAGCAGTGATCATCACACGGTGTGCTTTGAGATAAAAGCCAAGATGCAGTCCAATCATAGAAAGCTCTAAGTCCTAAACTTCAAAAAACACTGACTTCAGTAGAATGACCAAGTACCTGAAGGAGGAGTTGGCAGGGTGGGAGGTTAAGGGAAGTGGAATTGCAATGGGCTAAACTAAAGGTGGCAATAAAAGGGGCAACAGATAAATATATAAGGAGAGTAAATAAAAACAAGAGGAGAAGGAAACATATTTGGTTCTCTAAAGAAGTGGCTGCTCAAATAAAGGCAAAAAACACAGCTTTCACAAAATTCAAAAGCTTGCAAACAGAGGAACACAGAAAGGAATACAGGATAAAACTAAAAGACACAAAAAGAGAAATAAGGAAAGCAAAATCAAAGGCAGAGGAAAAGATGGCTAAAGATGTGAAGTGTGGCGACAAAACTTTCTTCAGGTATATTTCGGAGATGAAGAAAATCAGAGATGGAATTGCAGGACTCAGAAGTGCTGGGAATGGTTTCGTGGAAAGTGACATTGAAAAAGCGAAATTTCTAAACAAATACTTCTGCTCTGTTTTTACTAAAGAAAATCCTGGAGAAGGACCACCTGTGACTCCCAAGTATAAAAATGGGAATGAAGACTTCCGGTGACGTAGGCAGATTGGATGGCGGCGAACTAGTGGCGTTCCGCCACCGCCGCCTGCCAAAAGGGCAAAAAACAACAACTTTAAATGCTCGGAAGGTGAAGCGAAATGGAGGGGCAGAGAGAAAATTAAACCCCCAATTGAAGCGGAAGCAAGAGCGGGCCGTGCACATACACGCAACAAGTAGCTGCGACGGAGCATGGAGCCACATGCCACGAAGAACAGCGGACGCAGAGGTCTCGGGGAAAAGATCAGCGGCGGAGAGCAGTGGAGGGCAAGCGGCGAAGAGTGCAGGGGTAAGGGGGTAAGGGGAGGAGATCCCGCACTAGAAATTAAAATGGCTGGGTGCCGCAGTATCTTCCCGCAACAAACAAACAAAGAGAGGAGAGTGCCGCTCGGGGAGGGCAGTGCAGGTGGGGGAGAACCAGCAAGGAGGCAGAAGAGCCGATGAGCTGAAGGCAGAGAAGTAGTGGAGCTTAAGGAGGACAGCTGAACAGGTGAACCAAGGCTGAAGTGTAAAGCCAAGAGTGGGGGAGCACACCAGGCTGAGCAGAGAGCAGAAATAGGCCTAACAGGCTGAAGGGATGGCTGAGTGCACACCAGGCTGGGCAGAGAGCAGAAAAGGGCCTAACAGGCTGAAGGGATGGCTGAGTGCAAAGAAGAGTAGCACAGCCTGCACCAAAAAGAGGGGAAATAGAAAGCCCAGACAGCCCAGAAAGCTCCAGGGCTGGAGGAGCAAAGGAACAGCAGTGCAGTGGAGCAGCTGAGAAGGACAAGCTCCGAACCACATTGGGAGAGGCCCAATAAGTCAGCATACAGGCTGGGGTAAATTAAATTGGAACTGTAGTGGCAGAACCAGACAGGAGGAACAGCAGTGCCAAATTCAGAGGGAAAGTACTGAAGATCGCAATATTGCTTGCATAATACCACACTGTGAGGGGAGAACAGTGGAAACTGACAAGGAAGGTGTTGCCTGCAAGGGAAGATTCCCTATCAATAAATCATGGAGAAAGCAAAAAGAGAGGGGGCAATGAAGAAAAAATTGGCGGAATTTCGTTCCCCATATGCGCCGCAAAGAGGAAGAAAGGAGTGTGAGAAGATGGGCAAGATGATGGGGGACCTCTCGTCGAGGCGTGAGGAAGAGACAGAAGGAGAGGAGTGCGTGGGGATGGCTGAGAAAATCAAGCAGTGGCTTATGGAGCTAAAGGAGGATTTAACACTAGAAACCCCAAAGTGTGTCAATTGACGCAAATGCATCTTCGAAGTTGTATACCAGCGCCACTGCTAGAACCACGTCAGTCATGTTCCATGGCTTTGTTAGCAAGGTCAAGATGTTCAAATATGTGCATCAAAAATTAATGACAAATGCACCACCTATCAGGAAAATGAATTTATACATAGAAGCCCCAAAGTACATCAATTGATGCACTCAATTATCTTGGATGCGTCAATTGACATACTTGGGGTTTCTAGGTATAAATTCATGTTCCCACTAGGTGGTGCATCTCAATCACTGTTTACAGTTTTACTCCGACATTACAAACAATAAACACATGATGACATCATGTAATGATGTCACATAATACACGTATTTAACAAATAAGTAACTTCACATTAATTCACATCTTCAATTTCATGCTAAACGCAGTCGTGATAATGCGTCAAATGACACACTTTGGGGTTTCTAGGTAAAATTCCTTTTGGGGCTTCTAGTATTAAAGGAAGAAATTGGAGGGGTTAAAAATGAGTTAAAAGAGGCCTTGCAAACAATCAAGCAAGACATCACAGAACTGGGAGAGCGCATAGAGGATGTAGAGAATCAATTTGAGCAAAACAGGGCAGCGATGGAGCAAATCCAGAAAGGATGGGAGGAGATGCGAGAGGCTCAAGAGGAGCTGAAGGCGAAAATGGAAGACTTGGAAGATCGGTCACGAAGATTCAACATTAGAGTGTGGAGAGTACCGGAAGAACCCAAATACAGGAACAGTGAGGAGGTGGTACAAAAAATATTTGGAGAACTCTTTAGAGGGAAGGAGCGCTCAGAGGAGGAAGACGATGTGCAGATGAAAATAGAAAGGGCCCATAGAGGGTTGGGGCCCATAAGAGACAATCGGGAGAGTTAGAATATATAGCACTAAATGAGAGGTTAGATATGATTGGAATATCAGACACATGGTGGAAGGAGAACAACCAGTGGGACACTGATAGCAGGGTACAAACTATACCGCAATGATAGAGCTGATCAAATTGGTGGAGGGGTTGCGCTCTATGTTAGAGAGGGCATTGAGTCAGAAAGGATTAAAGTTTTGCAGGAAACAAAATTTGCTGTAGAATCTCTATGGATTGAAATTCCATGTAAAAAGGGGAAGGCGATGGCAGTGGGGGTGCACTATTGACCGCCTGGCCAGAATGAACAAACGGATGATGAAATGCTCAAAGAAATCAAGGAAGCTAATAAAAGTTACAGCGCAGTAATAATAATGGGTGATTTCAATTACCCCGGTATCAACTGTGTCAGTGTCACGGTAGGACATGTTAGGGAGATAAAGTTCCTAGATGAAATAAATGACTGCTTCTTGGAGCAGCTGGTTCATGAACTGACCAGAGGGGAAGCCATATTAGACCTAGTCCTTAGTGGAACACCAGATCTAGCGCAAGACATAAGGGAGTTGGGGCCACTTGGCAATAGTGATAATAGCATGATCGCCTTTGATCAAATTAGTGGAGGATGGATAGTAAGAAAATCCACAGTACTACCTTTTAACTTTCGAAAGAGACTATGATAAAATGAGGAAAATAGTTAAGAAAAAACTAAAAGGAGCAGTTGCAAAGGTTAAAGACTTACATCAAGCTTGGGTGTTGTTGAAAAATACTATCTTGGAAGCCCTGACCAGCTGTATTCCACGCTTTAAGAAAAGTGGAAGGAAGTCCAAAAAACTGCCAGCATGGTTTAAAGGTGAGATCAGAGAGGCTGTTGCTGCCAAAAAATTCAAAAAAAGCATCTTTCAGGAAATGGAAAAAAGAGCCAAACAACGAAACCTGGAAACAGCACAAGCACTGGCAAGTCAAATGCAAGGCATTGATAAGGCAGGCAAAGGGAGAATTTGAGAAGAAGCTTGCTGCGGAAGCAAAAACGTGAAATAAAGACTTTTTCAAGTACATTCGTAGCATAAAACCTGTGAGAAAGTCAGTTGGTCCATTAGATGATAGAGGGGTTCAAGGAGCACTAAGAGGCGACAAGGCGATAGTGGAGAGACGGAATGAATTCTTTGCTTCGGTCTTTACTGAGGAAGATGTAGGGATGTTACCCATGACTGAAGTGGTATTTAAAAGTGCGGAAGAATTGAGGGAAATATCAACACATCGAGAAGATGTATTACAACTATTAGATAAACTGAAGAGTAGCAAATCACCTGGGCTGGATGGTATACATCCAAGGGTGTTGAAAGAACTGAAATATGAGATTGCAGACTTGCTATTAGTAATCTGTGAACTATCATTAAAATCATCTCTAATACCTGAAGATTGGAGGATCGCCAATGTAACACCAATTTTTAAAAAGGGTTCCAGGGGTGATCCGGGAAACTACAGACCGGTGAGCCTGACGTCAGTACCGGGGAAAAATGGTAGAAACCATCATAAAGAATAAAATTACTCAGCATGTAGATAGTCATGGCCTAATGGGAGACAGCCAACATGGCTTTAGACAAGGAAGATCTTGTCTTACTAATCTGTTATGGTTTTTTTTTTTTGAAGATGTGAATAAACAGGTAGACAAAGGTGAGTTGGTTGATATAGTGTATCTGGACTTTCAGAAAGCCTTTCACAAGGTCCCTCATCAGAGACTTTTGGCAAAACTAAGGAGTCATGGGATAGGAGGCAGTGTACTACTGTGTACCAGGAACTGGTTAAAAGATAGAAAGCAAAGGGTAGGGCTAAATGGCCAATTTTCCCAATGGAGAAAGGTGAATAGTGGTGTACCCCAGGAATCTGTGCTGGGTCCGCTGCTTTTTGACATATTCATAAATGACCTGGAAAGTGGAATAACGAGTGAGGTTATCAGATTTGCAGATGACCAAAACTATTTAAAGTTGTTAAAACCCAAGGGGATTGTGGAAAATTGCAAGAAGATCTTGATAAATTGGAAGACTGGGCATCAAAATGGCAGATGAAATTTAATGTGGACAAGTGCAAAGTTATGCACCTAGGGAAGAACAACCCAAACTATGGTTACATGATGCAAGGTTCCACATTAGGAACCACCACCCAGGAAAAAGATTTAGGCGTCATTGTGGATACCATGTTAAAACCCTCGGCCCAGTGTGCAGCGGCGGCCAAGAGAGCAAATAGAATGCTAGGTATGATAAGGAAAAGAATGGAAAATAAAACAAAAGATATTATAATGCCTCTATATCGTTCCATGGTGAGACCGCACCTTGAATATTGTGTGCAATTCTGGTCGTCGTATCTTAAAAAGGATATAGCATTATTAGAAAAGGTTCAGAGAAGAGCCACTAAAATGGTAAAGGGGATGGAAGGATACTCCTATGAAGAAAGGATAAAAAGGTTAGGGCTCTTTAACCTGAAAAAGGGACGGCTGAGGGGAGATATGACAGAAGTCTATAAATTAATGAACGGAGTGGAACGGGTAAACGTAGATTGATTGTTTACATTATCAGAATATAGAAAGACTAGGGGACATGCAATGAAGCTACAGGGCAAACTATTTAAGATTAATAAAAGAAAATATTTTTTCACTCAACGTGTAATCAAACTCTGGAATTTGTTACCGGAGGATGTCGTAAAGGCTGTTAGTGTAGCTGGGTTTAAAAAAGATTTGGACAAGTTCCTGGAGGAAAGGTCCATAAACCATTATTAAGAAGGGACCCAGGATATCAATGCTTGACCCAGTACAAGCATTGTGGAACCTGTGTCTTTTGGGGAAACTGCTAGGTACATATGACCTAGATTGGCCACTGTTGGAAACAGGATACTGGGCTTAATGGACCTTTGTCTGATCCAGTATGGCATATCTTATGTTCTTATGTCCGAGAGACATTATAGTCTGCCTGGCATCATACAAGTTGAAAGAACGCATTCTGGGAGCAGCGCGAAAGCTAAGACACTTCCAATGGGAAGGACACAAACTGGAACGGTTTCAGGACCTCTCCCAGGGGACGCTACAGCGTAGACGAGCGATAAAAGATGTCAAGGCCTACATGAGCAGGGCCGACCTGAGATACAAGTGGCTGTACCCATTTGGACTATTGATTACGGTACAAGGGCGGTCGAGGAAAGTAAAGACAAGCGCAGAAGCCTGGAGAGCATTGAAGGACCTAGGAGCCGAAAATTTACCGGAGGAGGCCCGTAGGCCAGCTAAGCCATCGGACAGCACCGCCAGTAACACTAAGGTGGAAAGTTCGAGGTGGCACAGAGCAGCAAAAGGCGGTAGGAGGCTGGCGAGACTGGTCAAGGAGCGTCAGCACGAAAAGGAGAGTGAAGAGGATGCAGGCTGAAGCAGCAGATAGCACATGGACTTGAACAATATGACTTTCATGATGGAAAAGGTTGTGGGGGACAATACTAAGTAATGAATGAATGTGGGGGGCAAGGGGGAGGTAAGAAGGGTAGGGGTGGAGTGGAGGGGGGGATAGGTAGAAATGGGGTAGATAGAGCCTGGAAGGAAGATGGGGGGAGGGGGAAGAGGGGGAAGAGGGGCGGGGCAGGTGGAGGTCTGATTCTCGGTCACCGTTATGGAAGTCAATTCTCTGGTTTGGAGAAGAAGAGTGGGGGTGGGAGGGGGAGGGGGGAAGGGAAGGAAGGTGAGGGGGAGAGGGGGAGACAGAAGAGGGGAGACTAAGAAAGGAGGCTGGGGGGAGGGGCAAGGGGGGTGGTAGAGGGGTAGGGGTGAAGAGAGGTGAAGGGGCGGGAGGGGGGAAGGGGACAGGAGGGAGGGGTGGGCAAAAAGCTGGGAGGAAGGGAGGAGCAGGGATGGAGGAAGCCTTGAAAATTTTAACGTTGAATGTGAAGGGTTTGAATTCACCCTGGAAGAGACAGAAATTGTATAAAGAGTTAACAAGACACAAAGCAGCGATTGTAATGTTGCAGGAGACACATTTACAAAAAAGACATGAATCATTAGTAAAACCGAAGGGTTATAGAGAGTGCATTTTTGCATCAAACTTACGGGAAAGGAAGAAAGGAGGGGTGGCAGTTTTCATCACTGGAGAACATAAAATTGAAGTTCAGGCGGTGATGAAGGATAAGTGGGGGAGATACCTGCAACTGCGTGTGAAAATAGGGGAGGAGTGGTTTTGTGTGGTGAATGTGTATGCGCCTACGGGATCCCAGAAAGAATTTTGGGAGGAGTTAGGGAAGCAGGTGGCGGTAATGGGGGATGGGGTGATGATATGTGGAGGGGATTTTAACATGCCCTGGGAGGTGGGGAGAGATATGACGGGAAAGAGGGAACGGCGGAGGGCGGACAGACAGAGATATCATAGGTTTGTGAATGAGAATGATCTGATAGATGCATGGAGATTGATGAAACCAGGTAGGCGACAGTTTTTCTTCTACTCGGCAGCGCACGGTACATATTCAAGATTAGATGTCATCTGGGTAGGGAAGGAGCTGGCAGGCAGGATCAAGGGAGGGGAAATTTAGCCTATTACGTGGTCGGACCATGCACCAGTGATAGTACAGGTGAGGGTGAGGGGGGAAAGTAAGGGGGGGCAATATTGGAAGCTTAATGAAGGCTTACTAGAGGATAACAGGGTAGTGAGGGAGGTGGAGCAGTTAATACCAGAGTACTTTGAGCAGAATGGGGTGGGGGAGGTAAAAGAGGGAGTGGTATGGGATGCGTTCAAAGCAGTGGTAAGGGGGGTGCTGGTAAAGTGGGGAGCGCGGATAAAAAGGGAAAGGGAGGAACACGAATTGCAATTAAGGCGTCAGCTAATGGAACTGGAAGAGAAAGATGTTCAGGGGGGAGGGGGATATTTAGAGGAGCAGTGCTGGAGGCGAGGGCTAAATTAAATGCGCTGGAGGTGGGGTGGATAAGACATAACCTGCAGTTATTGAAACAGAATTTCTTCGAAGGGGGTAATAAAGCGGGGAAGTACTTGGCTAGACAGTTAAAAAAGAGAAAGGAATGGAATCGTGTCATTCAGATTAGAGGCAGGGGGGGAATAGTGCAGGAGGATCACCAGATCAGAGAAGAGTTTGTAGCATTCTATCAGAAGCTATACGCAGCCCAGGTAGAGGGAACGGAGGAAGCGATGAACAAATACCTGGGAGAAGTGGGGCTGCCACGGTTGGAGGACGGGGAGCAGCAGAGTCTTGATAGAGAGATCGGAGCAGAGGAAGTGCAACAGGCGATTAAGGAGATGAAGCTAGGGAAAGCCCCGGGTTTAGATGGGTTGACGGCGAGTTTCTATAAAAAATTTGGAAGTTTGCTGCTTCAACCATTAACAACAGTATTTAATGCAACGCGACGGGGGGGAGAAGTTGGCGGATATGATGGGCTGGGCAGGCATCACCCTTATACATAAGGTGGGGAAAAATCCGCAGGAGTGTGCATCCTATAGGCCAATTTCGCTACTAAACCATGATGCGAAATTGTTGGCAAAGATTCTAGCGACGCGGCTTAATAAAATCCTAGGCAAGTTAGTACATGAGGACCAAGCAGGTTTCAAACCGGGGAGGCAGGTGGCGGATAACATACGCAAGGTCTTCGATGTGATTTGGGTAGCAAGGTGCTCGGGCGACCCAGCGCTGTTGGTCTCACTGGATGCTGAGAAAGCATTCAATCAAGTGTCATGGAAATTTTTATTTTCGGTATTAGATGCCATGGAGTTTGGGGCAGAGTTTGGGAATTGGATAAAGGCTTTGTATGCAAGTCCCAAAGCATGTGTGAGAGTAAATGGAGGGTAAACAAGGTTCTTTCCTCTGGGGAGGGGAACGCGGCAGGGCTGCCCTTTATCGCCATTGCTCTTTGCGCTTTTGTTGGAGCCCTTGGCAGCGCGGATAAGGGCGAGTCACGAGATAAAGAGGGTGCGGGTGGGACAAACAGAGTATCGAATGTCGCTCTTTGCAGATGACATTCTGTTGACAATCACAAATCCAGGGGAATCATTACCAGCTATAATGGGGTAGATACAGGAATATGGGAAGGTGACAGGGTTTAGAATTAACTGGGGGAAATCAGAAATTTTGAATGTACTGGGGGAGGAGGAACAGCAGAGGGAGATTCAACGGCGTTTCCCCTTTAGGTGGGCAAGGAGGTTGATTAGGTACCTGGGGGTGCAGGAGGGGAGGACCTTGGAGGAATTATTTGAATTAAACTATAAAATACTATTAGGACGGGGGGGCGGAGCTAGCCACAGAACAGAATGGACGCATGAACTGCTGCTCCCGTTGCTACCGGAGACTCCTGAGCTTATTTTTGTGTGAGAAGTCTTAATAATTGAACCCTTAGTGGAGGAGCTGAAAGGAGGGTGTTCGAGGATGTCGACATTGAAGCCGGCCCGACTTGAGTTTCAGCAGGGAGCGGGGTCGGCAGCGAAACGCTCCAAATCTGAAGTAAGGTCCCTGCAGAAAATGGCCGCGGTGGAAAAAGAAGGAGCAGTGGCGGAAGGCCTTCGCGAAATATTGATGGAGCTGAAAAGTGTTAAGGAGATGATCGCTACTAATACAACTTCGCTGAATGCGATTCAGGAGGACTTGAATGAGGTAAAGGAGAAAATCGCTACCGTTAGTACACGGTTAAACGCAGTAGAATTGCAGGTTCAGAGGCAAGAAACTGCGCTGGGGCAGATGGGCCCTCTCATGAGACGGACCAAGAAGATTGAAGAACAGATTGAGGATCAGAACAATCGGGCCAGGCGTAATAATGTCAGATTGGTAGTGGTCCCTGAAGGGGCCGAAGGTGTTGACCTGATAGCATTTTTGGAAAAGATCATACCGGAGGTGTTGCAGCTTACCTTCGCGAGGCCTTTTGAGCTGGAGCGGGTTCACCGCGTCCCTTCGCATAAAGTGGACAATGTTCGGTATCCACGGCCAATTATAATGAAAGTACTCAGATATTCGCAGGTTCTACAGATCCTCCAGGCTGCTAAAAAAAGTGCTTCAAATTCAGGGCCAAAAAGTTGCTTTCTACCCGGATTTCAGTAAGCAAACTGTGGATCGTAGGAGAGCGCTACTGGCATGCAGACCCATGCTGCAAAGCTTGCAAGCGAGATATGGACTATATTATCCTGGAACTATATGGGTCACTTTCAGTAACATGACGAGAAATTTTGTGGATGCTGACAAGCTGAAAGTTTTCCTGCAGGAGCAGGGTGACATGGAGACCTGAAGGACTAATTGAAAATGTTTTTTGTTTGGAGGGAGAGATAAAAAGGGGTGGTATTATGGAGACAATGTTAATGGCATAACCTACATAAGGGGGAAATGAAGGTTAAGTGTTCTCTGTTTAATGAAGGGGATATATTTAGGAGTCTTGATGTGAATTGATAATCATGACATGGCATTGTTTGTGAACCTTCTAGGCAGTTGTTAGAAGATATTTCTGTTTGTCAAATATAATGTTTATGCAGACATGGTAGCAACGATGGGGCTATGTTCTGTTATCGTGGATGGTATTCACCTTGAAATGTATATGTATAAAGTTTGTATGTTTTAGTGTGCCAGTCCAGTCCAGTGGAACGCTTCCAGCACGGGAGATAGCAGCCAGTAAAAAGAGCAGACCCATTTCCTACAGAATAATGAAGGCAATTCATGATGGCTAATGAACTGATTTTGTTTTCTTTGAATGTGAAAGGGATCACAGGTCCAATAAAATGAAAGAAAATATTGTCCTACTGTCAACAAAAAAGAGTGGACATTGTATATCTGCAGGAGACGCATTTGTCGGACAAGGAATCGCTGAAAGTGGCCTCCAAATACTACCAGGTAGCGGTAGCAGCCCCAGCCACAAGACGGAAAGGAGGAGTGATAACTTTGGTGCGGAAAGCGCTTTTGCCTACAATTAAAGAAACAAGGGCGGATCCTTTAGGTAGGTGGGCTCATGTAACGTTGCAAATGGGTCAAAATCTTTTTACATTCATGAATATATATGCACAAAATGCTGATGAGCCTAGTTTCTTCAAAACTCTCGCCATGGAACTGGCTGAAGTAGTGACTACGAACATAGTACTCGGCAGGGACTTCAATATAATAATGGATCCATTACTGGATTGAGTACCATATAGGGCGATTGTCAAAACCAAATCTCATGCGGTGCTGATGGGTATGGTTGAAGAACTGAACCTAGTCAAGCCATGGTGGCTTTACCATCCCATGGGTAAGGAATTTACATTTTATTCTGTGCCACATGATACCCAGACTAGAATAGATTTTTTTCTACTGGCGGTGGGGTTGATCAGGCAAGTAGTAGCGACTGAAATATATGCTGTAACGGTGTCAGATCATGCAGCAGTGTCCCTGGTATTGGCAGAAGGTGCTCCCAAGATGGACGTTTGACAAGTCATTGCTACTGGATGAATCCTTTGTGGCCTACCTGAATAAAGAAATGGAGACCTACTTTAAATATAATGCGCTTGCAGATACCTCAATATGGGGGTGGTGGGAAGGTTTTAAAGCAACATTTCGGGCTCATATCACAGCCTTTACTATTAAGAGGCGGAAGGTTAGGAAAAAGGAGAGGGAGGAGCTAGAGACGCAAATAAAAGCTGGGGAATGGTTGCTGGCGAAGAAAGCTGATCCAATGGTATTGATAAACCTTAGTCTTTGAAGCCTTAAGTATAATGCCATACTCAGCAAGGAGGCGCAATTTGGGGTTCGGGCCCAGCAGAGTACTTACTATTATGAGAATAACCGAGCGGGATCGCTGTTGGCTAAACTGCTCAAAGCCAGGAAGAATGTGGCACGTATCACAGCGTTACAAAATAAGACTGGGAATCTCCTGGTGCATGATGAACAAATATTGAACTGTTGTAAGGAGTTCTATGAAAAATTGTATCGCTCTGAAGTAACCTGCAGTGAGAAAGTGTTTGAAGAATTTGTCTCTACCATAGCAGGACCCAAGCTGTCAATCAGTCAAGCCCGGGAGTTGGAGTAAGATGTCTCGGTGGCAGAGATGCAAAAGGCGATTAGGCGATGGCCCGTGGTAAAGCGTCTGGACCAGATGGTATACCACTGGAATTTTATCATAAATACCAAATGCAGATAGCACCTATGTTACAGATTTACTATAGTGGATTGTATGAATAAGAACCGGAAGTAGGCGCTCTGGCAGAAGCAATTGTAGTTATCCATCCGAAGCCGGGCAGAGACCCCCAAAAGACAGAAAACTATAGACCCATATCGTTGTTGAATGCCGACTACAAAATATATGCTAAAGTGCTTGCAAATAGACTGGGAGTGGTCCTGAATGAGTTGGTGCACACAGATCAGTGCGGATTTGTGCAGGGTAGGTCTACTACAGATAATGGGAGGCTGCTCACGCACGTCTTAATTAAAGCCCAGAAGATGTCAGAACCTCTTATAGGATTATCGCTGGATGCCAAAAAGGCTTTCGACCAGTTGGAATGGTCGTTCCTGTTTAAGTCTTTGCGGTGGTTTGGGATGGGCGAGAAATTCCTCAAAAGGATAGCGCTGTTATATGCTAAGCCAGTGGCTCGAATAGCGGCTAATTTTGGCCTATCTGATCCTTTCGGGCTGCAGAGAGGAACCAGACAAGGTTACCCGTTATCACCGCTGCTTTTTAATTTGGCTCTGGAACCGCTGGCGATTGCTATCAGACAGCATAATAGTGTCACTGGAGTTGAATTGGCAGATGGTCAATGTAAGCTGTCAGCCTATGCAGATGATC
The DNA here is from genome assembly GCA_033557465.1 of Ichthyophis bannanicus. Taxonomy (NCBI): domain Eukaryota; kingdom Metazoa; phylum Chordata; class Amphibia; order Gymnophiona; family Ichthyophiidae; genus Ichthyophis; species Ichthyophis bannanicus. Next base: position 643,196,246 of record CM066034.1, on the reverse strand, counting down.
TACTTCTGTTCCTGCAGCCTGAAGCATTGCCAATAGTTATGCAAATTATAGACAAATACTCTACAATATCGAGGTATAAAGTGAACCTAAGACAACAATAATTCCTATGAATATGCATGTCAGTGCGGATATGGTGCGAGATTACCCATTTCAGTATGCACATTCGTCCTTCAGATATTTGGGAATGGCTTATGGTCATACTATGGAAGAGACCATAGCTCTCAATATAGAAACATGCAAAGCAATTGTTAAGGAGTGTGTTAACAAGTGGACGCCATTGCACTTGACTTGGTGGGGCAGATTGGAAGCAATAAAAATGGTGCTAGTGCCCAAGATTAGCTATATACTAAGTATGATCCCTGTGTTGTTTCCACAAGTGTTCTACAAGAAAGTTAACAGTATGCTTGTATCTTTCCTATGGGGTAACAGAGTCCCTCGGATTGCAGCGTGGAAACTAAAGCTACCCAAGGAAAGAGGAGGAGTTCACTTTCCGGATGTCGAGTGGCTGCATATAGCCTCATTGTTAAAACAGGGTGCTCAATGGGCTGCCGAAGATGGCATAGAGAAAGGGCCCAGATGGTTGAGAGCAGAGCAAGCCATGAATTTCCCATTGCAGATGCAGATGCTGATAGGTACAACAAAAGATCCGAATAAACCACACTCTCACTTGGTTTGCAGCTTGTCATGCTGTGAGGGCTTGCGTGCATCAGTGATGCTGAGAGCTAAACTATCGGTAGTTTAACTACTGACAGGGTCTCCCAAGATGGACAGGTCTCAGCTGAGGTGCCAGAACAAGACAAACCACCCATCTGGGCAGCAGCAGAATGGGACTGTGTTGACGGCGGAGGATCACATTTTTGTGACAACGGCAACAACACCAAACTTAAACTGCGCGGAAGAAAGGCCCGGCAATCTACTTCTGTATCTTGCCATGAAAACCCAATGGATAGTTACAACAAAACAAATTGTGCTATGGTGCTGGAAGATGAGACCCCCAGGTCGGAAGGCACTCAACTAGCTACTGGGGAAGAGCTGAAAACTTTTCAGAGTAAAGCCAGCATTTATGATGTGGTTGGATCAAAGCCCTCGGGAAGTCTGACTGCTGATGTAGCTGCACATGAAATGAGAGTCAGAAGCTGTAAAGATGTCTTACACATTGGAACATGGAACGTACGAAGCATGAACCAAGGGAAGTTGGAGGCGATCAAGAATGAAATGGAACGTGTACAATTTGATCTGTTGGGTGTCAGCGAACTGAAATGGACTGGCATGGGGCACTTTGCATCTGATGATCACATGGTCTACTATGCTGGAAATGAAAGACAAAGAAGAAATGGTGTATTTATAATAAAAAAGAAACTTGCAAGAACTGTAATGAAATACAATGCAGTCAGCGAACGCTTAATCTCTATTCGTCTACGAGGATTGCCTATCAACACAACTATAATTCAAGTATATGCCCCAACAACAGCTGCAGAAGAGAATGAAATTGAAGAGTTCTATGAACAAGTACAAGCTGAAATTGACAGAACATGCAAACAGGATATCCTGATAGTCATGGGTGACTGGAACGCAAAAGTTGGCAACAAAGAAGGCAAAGTAGTTGGAAAATATGGACTTGGCAACATAAATGAACCTGGAGAAAGACTGATAGAATTCTGCAAGACCAATGATCTATTCATCTCAAACACCTTGTTCCATCAACACAAGCGGCGACTGTACACATGGACTTCACCCAATGGATTGTATAAAAATCAAATTGACTACATCTGTGGAAGTCAACAATGGAAAAGCTCTGTAACATCAACAAAGACAAAACCTGGAGCTGACTGTGGTACAGATCATCAACTACTAGTATGCAAACTCAAGCTAAAGTTGAAAAAGAGCAAACCACTCATGAATGCAGCAAAATATGACCTTGAGAATATACCACTGGAATTTAAAGACGGCCTGCAAAATCGATTTGCTGCTTTAGATACAAATGACAGAGCTCTGGAAGAGTTATGGAATGACATCAAGAAGGTTGTGTTGGAAGAAAGCGAGAAGTCTCTACAAAAGGTGAAAAAGCAAAAATGGCCAAAATGGATGATGGAAGAAACTCTGAAAATTGCCCAGAAACGCAGACAAGCTAAAGCCAGAGGAGAAAGAAAGACAGTCGCAGAACTCAGAGATTTCCAACGTGCAGCAAGACAGGACAAGGAAAAGTACTACAATGACACTTGCAAGGAAATAGAAGCAGAAACTATTAGAGGAAGAACAAGATCGGCTTTCCTAAAGCTACGAGAGTTAAAGAAAAAGTTCCAGCCTCGAATTGGAATGTTACAAGATGCTCAAGGTTCTATGTTGAATGATGCTGAGAAGATCAAGAAAAGGTGGAAGGAATATACAGAGTTTTATATGATAAAGATCAAGTGGACCAACAGCCGTTTCAACCTGTACCTTATGATCGGGAACCATTGGTGATGAAAGAAGAAGTTGAAGCAGCATTGAAAGCCTTATCAAAGAACAAAGCACCAGGCATTGATAGCATTCCCATAGAAGTATTACAGCAATCTGATGCAGCTGTTACCGTACTCAAGGCTCTGCCAAGAAATATGGAAGACAACATCATGGCTAACTGACTGGAAAAGATCTGTGTTTATACCAATACTAAAGAAAGGTGATCCAACTGACTGTGGAAATTATCGCACAATCGCTCTGATCCCACATGCCAGCAAGATTCTACTGAAGATTATTCAAAAGAGACTACAACCATACCTGGAACAAGAACTACCTGAAGTGCAAGCAGGGTTCAGGAAAGGGCGAAGAACGAGAGACATCATTGCAGATGTGAGATGGATCCTTGAAAAGACTAAAGAATACCAAAAGGATATCTATTTGTGCTTTATCGACTATAGCAAGGCTTTTGACTGTGTAAACCATGAGAAACTCTGGGCCACATTAAGAAGCATGGGTATACCAAAACACCTGATCGTTCTCTTGTGCAATCTGTACATTGATCAAGAAGCAACAGTTCGAACGGAACAAGGAGAAACAGAATGGTTTAAAATAAGCAAAGGTGTAAGACAAGGCTGCATACTTTCCCCCTACCTGTTTAATTTATATGCAGAACAAATCATCAGAGAAGCAGGATTGTATGAAGACAACAGAGGTGTGAAGATTGGTGGAAGACTCATCAACAACCTTCGCTATGCTGATGATACCACATTACTGGCTGAAAGTGAAGATGATCTGAAACATTTGCTTCTCACAATCAAAGAACATAGTCTCAAAATGGGCCTGCACCTTAATGTAAAGAAGACAAAGATCATGACAACTGGCATAATCAACAGGTTCATCATTGAAGGAGAAGAAATTGAAATTGTGAACTACTTTAACCTACTTGGATCAACTATCAATAAAGAAGCAACAAGCAGTCAAGAAATCAGACGACGCATTGCTCTTGGCAGAATGGCTATGGAAGACCTAGATAAGATTCTCAAGAGCAGAGATGTCTCTCTCCATACAAAGATTTGACTTGTTCAAGCCATGGTACTTTCAATAACATCATATGGATGTGAAAGCTGGACAGTGAAAAAGACAGATAGGAAGAAAATTGATGCCTTTGAATTATGGTGCTGGCGGCGAATACTGTGTATACCATGGACTGCCCGAAGAACAAACCAGTCGGTACTAGAGGAGATCAAAGCTAAGCTTTCTTTAGAAGCTCAGATGACAAGACTTCGACTTTCATACTTTGGACACATCATGCGAAGAGAGAGATCATTAGAGAAAGACATTATGCTTGGCAAGATAGAAGGTCAACACAAAAGAGGAAGGCCAGCAATGAGATGGGTCGATACAATAACAGCAGCTACAGGTACCAGTCTGTCAACAATGAGCTGCCTGACTGAAGACCGAACACAATTTAGGATAGCTATCCAGAGGGTCGCCATGAGTCGACTCCGACTCGACGGCACTTAACAACAACAAACCACATAATGAGGTGGTGACGGCAACACAACAGGCATGTCGACTGATCACAGCGTGTATCGAAGATGGCGAAGATTTTTCAAAGGATATGCCTCTATGGTTGAACCCGCGGTTTGTCATTGGTGGGAAACCAGTATTATGGCTGAAGTGGATAGAGCATGGTATTGAGACAATAGGACAATTGATATGTGGGAGCGAGTTTAAAACCTTTGAAGGATTGAAGGTAGAATTCGGCTTACCAAATACCAGCTATTTTCAATGGTGCCAACTCAGGCATTGCCTGGGTAAAGCGGGTGTATCTCCAGTATTGTTGCGGGCAGGATGGCCACTGTTGCAAAAGCTCCGAGAGATTCAAGCAAGCGCACGGGCCATAACAAAGTGTTTAGTGATGCTCCGATCCAGAGGAGAGTGGAAATGTACCAATGTACAATCGGTGTGGATTGCTGATGCTGTAGACGGTATGAGCCCGGAGATGTGGAATACTTTCTGGGGATCTCAGATACGAGTCACCAGGGCAGCATTCTTAATGCAGTCCATGTATTTTGTAGTGCATCGGGCATATATAACCCCGGTAAAGAAAATGAAATGGACATGGCAGGATGGGAACCAATGCTGGTCCTGTAATGAAGACGTTGGAATGTTGGCACATATGCTATTTTACTGTAGGCACCTAAGAGTATACTGGAGCAGGGTATAGGAGCGTATATCCAATATAGTGAACATACAAATTCCTGTCTCATACAGGATAGTGGTGTACAAATCCATGGTGGTCGTACCAAGGTTGATGAAACATGATAGCCAGCTATTAGATCTAATGCTGGGCATGGCTATAAAAGTCATCTTGATACACTGGAAGAGTCTCGAAAAGGTGCATTTTGAATACTGGTGGAACTTGTTGAGTCTGCACAAAATATATAAAGAAATGTACATCATAAAAACTTCAGGTTCAAGTAAACTGAGTAAGAAGTGGGGCGCTCTAGATAGATACATGGAAAAATTAAAAAAAATTTAAAAAAAGGTAGCGTAACCTTTCACTAATGGTATCACTATTGTTGGTAACTGCAACTGATTTGAAGAATGCAGTGCGAGGGAGCGGGGCGCTGGATTAGATTGGTACTGGTTAGTTGTGGTTGTTGTTTATTATGGTTGTGTGGTCATTGTAGACTGATGTTGAGATAATGAAATGTTTGTATGTTTATTATGTTTATTTAGATTTGATATACCGCTCAGGCCAGAGGCATTAGAGTGGTTTACAATGCAATATCATTTGAGGAAATAGGAAAAGAATGCCATTCATATGATAGGACAGAATAGAGGACAGAGACAGTCAAACAGATAATAGAAGGAGGGAAACAAATAGAAGCATGTCAACCCAGTCCATGTCATCAGTGCAACCCTCAGCAACAGACGCCATGGACCAACGCCTAAGGGCCACGCCAAAGGGCCCTCTGGCGAGGCCCTCAGGTGCGGGCCTGCAAGGCACGGGCGCACCTCAGAAGCTGCGGTTTTTATGCTGCTGAAGAGGGCCGCTGATAGGCAGGTAAGGGAGGTGAGGAGGAGCTCCTGCTCACTCCCTCCGAAGATGGCTGCTGCTCCCCGATCGATCCGCGCGCCTCAGAAGCGGCGGTTTTTATGCTGCTGAAGAGGGCCACTGATAGGCAGGTAAGGGAGGTGAGGAGGAGCTCCTGCTCACTCCCTCCGAAGATGGCTGCTGCTCCCCGATCGATCCGCGCGCCTCAGAAGCGGCAGTTTTTATGCTGCTGAAGAGGGCCGCTGATACGCAGGTTGCATATGTGTGTGGAAACTGAATAAAGAAATGTTAAAGAAAAAAACTATTAGGACAACTGGAGTCACAGCTGGGGGATGGAGCAGGAGGTACTACTCTTGGTTTGGGCGGATGGCAATAATTAAGATGATGCTGCTTCCTCAGTTCCTGTTCTACTTCCAAGTTTTACCAATAGCGATACCAAGTGGACTATTAAAAAGGATACAAAAACAAGTAGAGGGTTTTATTTAGGGGGGGGTAAAAAGCCAAGGGTGGTGGCACGGACACTACAAATACAGGGAACGGAGGGAGGGATGGGTGTTCCTAACTTTGCACTATATTATAAGGCTGCACAGCTCTGGGCGGTGTATGCATGGTTAAGAGAACCTTTAAAGCAAAGCGTGAGGATGGAGGCAGCAGAGTTTAGCCTTGCAGAGCTAGAAAGGTTAGTTTGGGAGGGGGGAAGGAGGAGAGGGGGGTCTAACCCCTTGGTGGTGCACACTTTAAATGTCTGGCAACAGAATAGGCAGAGGATGGTGGGGGATAAGAAATGGTCACATACTATGACCCTTCAGGCGTGATGCGAAAAGGGAGTGGGACCGAGTAGAGTAGTACTATGAAGATGGGCGGAGCAGGGATTAAGTCAGGCATCACAGATTTTAGTGGGGAAGGAGGTAAGGGGTTTTGAGGGTATGCGAGATATGTATCAGTTGCAGGAAACAGGTATTGCGACACTTCCGCTGGGGCCCGAGAGCTTACCAGCTGGAAGTGGCCTTTGAGTTTCCTCTTCTGAATAAAGCTATTCCTATTGTCGCCAGGGATTCTGGGACTTGTAGTTTTGCTTATTTCCTTAAGGACAAAATTGTAGTTATGACACGAGTGTTTCAAGGCTGCAAGAATATTTATTGTGGGGAATTTCCAGCGCATCAAAGCTCAAACACAAACAAGCATAAAGGATGCATCTCCAACATATAGGTATTTCAGGAACAGAAGAAAACGTAACAGAAATATCTCAGCACTGCTCAGCTGTTTCTCAGTCCCATAAACTTTCCACAGGACACTGCCCCGTGTGGTTATTCAATGGAAAACAATTAAACTGCAACAGCTGATTTTCTTTCTCACAGCACAGCTTCTTATCCTCAGAAGACAATTAAGCTTATTAAACATAAAACAAGCCTTTCCAATTCTTCAGCAGGTATGGCAAGTACTTTCTATATTATTTCATACAGTTTCAGTGCTGTTCAACAGTGCCTTCTTCCTTTAAACATAAAGAGCAATCCATGGGAGAAGATTCACTTTCTAAAGCTGGCAAACAAGAGTCTATTTGCATTCTTTCAACAGTATTAGAATTACTGGCATCTCTATCAGGTTTAACAGTTCTCCCTGACTTTCTTTCCTCCAGAAATTCCTTGAACTGGTTCAGGAGCAATTCAGCGTGTACAGGCACATTAGCATTAGGAGAGAAAATGTTTCCTTATGACAACAGCTTGCTTATAGCTTCTAACTCTGAAGGCTCGGCTGTTTTACTTTTGTCAGTGTTATAGCTTCCCCCATATGTTATCAGTTAAAGGTGTTGGGTCTGCCTTCTGGACAGTAGCAAAGGCAAATGGCTTCTCTAACAATAATTCAGCATTAGAAATGCTAGCATTACCTTTGGCAGGGTTTCTTAGACAACTGCTGAACCCTTTTCTCCTGCTATCCTCCAGGTTCTGGAATTCAGCTTCCTTATGTCTATTTCCAGTGCCAGTTAGGTATCTGCTCTGAAGAGGCTTTTCTTCCTTCTTTCCTCTACAGCTGCTATAGCCCTTGTTGCTGTATGTCCAATTGCCATCTCTCCAATGGCTTCCCTTGCTAGCTCTCTTGCTCCAAGGTTCTGCTTTGCTGTAACATCCTCTCCAAGGCTCTCTCTCTCCTTCACCTTCTTCATAAGGTTCCTTTCTTGCTTGCTCTTTACCCGTACTTGTTTCTTTGCCTCTTCTCGGGCTCCTTTCCGTGCTTACTCTCTGCTCTGTTTGTGGATTTAAAAAGCATTTGCTTCCCGGCACTCCCTGTCCTTCCCTCGGGTGTGACCAATCAGTGAGGAAGCCTGTCTCTCCCTCTGAGCTGGGGCGTGGCCTGAGCTCAGCAGAGAGCTGTGTTTTTTTCTTATCTGGCTTGGAAATCCTGTGCACAAGTGCAATATCATTTATTTCAACAGGATTTTCCTCCACCTCCATCTCCTCCTGGGGACTTTCACCATTACAGTATGCATATGCACAAATGGGGTCACTAATCAGCAAAAGGAAGAGGGGGCAAGAAGGTGGGGGGGGAGTGGAATGGTTTGAAGGGGCATGTTTGGGTTCCATGGGGCAGAAGGGCATGTAAGTATTAGCGTATGTGTCTCATATCCCCTCGTGTTAAATGTATCCTCCAATTGACCGCTTTGACCCGGTGAAAAGCGGGATATAAATACAGCTAAAATAAATAAAATAAATAAAAATGATATCCAGAATCTATAAAGGGTTAAAAGCGAGGGGAGTCGGGAAACTTAGCTACATGGAAGCGTGGGAAAGGGACTTGGGGGTGGAATGGGAGGTGGAGGAATGGGAGGGAGTGGTGATGGGCATTGCCAAATTCACTATTGCCATGGTGCTACGTGAGGATGAGTTCATGGTGCTGAGTAGGTGATATCTCACACCGGAGTGGCTGCATAAAGTGGGGGTATTGAAGACGAATGAATGCTGGAGGCAGTGCGGCAAAGAGGGCACATGGATGCATATGTGGTGGTCATGCCCAACGGTCCAAAGATATTGGGGGAAAATTGGGGATAACATTAAAAAAATTGTGGGAGCAAGTATAGAGCTGACTCCTGAAATATGTCTCCTGCAAAAGAAGGATGGGTAGTGGGAAGGAGAGTGGAATATCATTTGGTGTTGTGTCATGGCAGCCAGATGAGAAATAGCACGGCACTGGAATAGAATGACTTTACCTTCTATGGACAGTTATGCAAAGAGAATGTCGGACATTTATCTTATGTACAAAATCACGGGGGAAAAACAGGGCAGGGGGGGACAAATGGAGAAACGATGGGAGGGGGTGTGGAGATGGTTAAGAGAGAGTATGTGGAAGAATGGAGGAGTCGAGGAGGGGAGGGGGAGGGGAGGAGCGAGGGGGTGGGAGTGGGGCTGGGGTCAGGATAGAGGAAGGAGAGGCAGTATATAGGAGGGGGAATAGGAGGGGAGTAGGGGGAAGGTAGGGAGGATGGGGGAAGGGGGAGGGGAAAGGGAGAGGGGGAGCTTGAGAGAGATGCCATGGCCATCGTGGAGCTATGAGGATCATATGACCTCTGTCTCTCTGAAGCTTGAACAGAGTTTTGGGAATTAGGGGAATGGGTGGAAAAGCATACAGGAAATCCTGACCCCAATGAAGGAGGAAAGCATCCCTGGCCTGACAACCTCAAGCTGGAATTCTGGAACAGAACCGGGGAAGTTTGGCATTCAGTGGACTTGCAAAGAGGTCTATGTCTGGGGTTCCCCAAATTTGAAAACCTTTGGCCACCTGGTCTGCATGGAGAGACCATTCATGTGGAAGCAGAACTCGACTGAGTCTGTCTGCCCAAGAGTTTTGAATGCCTGGAAGATACACCGCAAGGAGATGAATCTGATGCTCTCTGGTGAGGGCCCATAGTCGCAAAGCTACGTTGGACAGTGACAGAGAGCCTGTTCCACCCTGCTTGTTCACATAGAACATGGCTATCTGATTGTCTGTTTGAACTAGGACTGTCTTGTAGCTGAGCTGGGTGTGAAATACTCAAAGAGCAAGGAAGATTGTTCTGAGCTCCAGGAGGTTGATATGAATATAGGCTTCCTGTGGAGTCCAGGTACCTTGGGTAGAGAGACCGTGCAGGTGGGCTCCCCAACCCACCTGTGAAGCATCTGTTGTTAGAGTGGCTTGGGGTGGGGATTGCTGAAAAGGAGACCCCACCAAAAGGTTTTTGGGTGACTGCCACCATTGGAGGGACAAAATAAGGTGATCTGAGTTTGCTATTTTGTCTGACAGGCAACCTGACACCTGAGTCCACTAAGTGGATAAGGTCCACTGGGCTGCCCTCATATGGAGGTGAGCATAAGGAACCACATGCACGGTGGATGCCATGTGGCCTAGCAACTGTAACATTTCCCGAGCAGTGAGGTGAGGTTTTAGCACTGCTTGGGAAGCTAACTGTACAATGCGAAGGCAACAGGGCTGTGGAAGGAAGGCCCTTGTCTGTCTGGTATCCAGAAGAGCTCCTATAAACTCTAGGGATTGAGTGGGAACAAGGTTGGCCTTTGGGAGGTTTATGACAAGTCCCAAAATACTGAAGGATGCACATTTTGCGAGACAGAGCAACCCTGGCCTCTGGCTCTGAAGGGGCTCGAATGAGCCAGTCGTCTAAGTAGGGGAAGGCGAATATTCCCAGGGTGGTGGAGAAATTCTGCTACCACAGCCATGCATTTTGTGAACACCCTTGGTGCAGAGGCCAGGCCAAAAGGAAGAACCCTGTATTGGTAATGCTTTCCTTGAAACAGGAATCAAAGAAACTTTCGATGAGTTGGATGGATGAGAACATGAGTGTACGCATCTATGAGATCTAGAGAACCAAGCCAATCCTGACTCCGAAGGTATGGCAGCAGAGTTCCTAGAGAAATCATTTTGTACTTCTCTCTGAACAGGAATTTGTTCAATTCTCTGAGGTCTAGAATGGGTCTGTGTCCTCCTGTTTTCTTTGGAATGAGGAATTAGGGGGAGTAAAACCCTGTACCTCAATGGGGAATGGGCACCTCTTCTATTGCTCCTTCAGCAAGGAGCATAGTAACTTCTTGATCTAACCGGTCATTGAGAGAGGTCTGAGAATTGAACTGTCTTACTATTGTAGGAGGGGGCATGCTGCAGAAATGAAGATTGTACCCCTCTCGTACAATAGACAGAGTCCAATTTTCTGCTGTTATCTGACCCCATCTGGGGCAAAATGACATAACCTTCCTGGGATGGTGGAGAGTTCTTGGCCATTTAGGGCCAGGAAGGCAAAGTTCTCTAGACAGGAGTCAAAGCCCCTGTGGAGGCTGAGTCTGCTGAGCTGGTTGAGGCTTAGCTGCTTTTGGCTTCCTTTGTTGCCTAGGTTGTTGCTGCTGTCCCTTTTGGGCAGACTGACCTGAACGATGTCCCTGCTGGGTATAGGAGGGATACAACTTTTTCTTCTTGCTGAAGAATGGTTTCTTAGAGGATCTTTTCCTCGCAGGATCAGCTGTAGATTTGGACAATCTATCCAAAGTGATATTGTCAGCATCTATCTCATTAGCTTTTTCCTGCCAATTCTTGCCAAAGAGATTCTCTCCTGTGCAAGGTATATTCCCCAGTTTGTCCTGTACATCTCTCTCAAGCTCCGCCTCTGGAATTAGGATCTGCTCCAGATCTTCTTTCTCAAGAGGACGGGATGCTGTGGAATCCCAATCCCCAGTCTCTGCATCTCAGGGCCTGGTTGCTGAAAGCCTAGAACTTCACGGTCTTAACCTTTCCCAGCAGGTAAAGGATATCCTTCATGCTTCCAGGAAACCTTCCACAAGACGCTTTCATGCATTTAAGTGGAAAAAGTTTACTATATGGTGCTCACAGAAGGGTCTTAACCTTCGTGCAATACCTCTGGAATCATTATTGGAGTACCTCCTTCATTTATCAAATGCAGGGCTTAAGACCAATTCAGTGAGAGTCCATTTGAGTGCTATTGCAGCTTCTTTCAAGCCTCTAAATGGACAACCTATTTCCTCTCATCCTCTCATAGTGAGATTTATGAGAGGCCTTCTTTTAATGAAGCCTCCCATTTAGCCACCACCGGTGGCATGGGACTTGAATCTCGTACTTGGGCAACTCATGAAACCGCCCTTTGAACCATTTGCCACTACCTCTTTGAAATTCCTTTCCTGGAAGGTCATTTTTCTTATTGCAATCACATCAGCACGTCACATCAGTGAATTGCAAGCGTTGGTGGCTGATCCTCCTTATACAAGGTTCCATCATGATAAGATAGTCCTTAGGACTCATCCGCACTTTATGCCAAAGGTAGTTTTGCCCTTTCATTTAAACCAAGCGGTTTACCTTCCTGTATTCTTTCCAAGTCCTAATGCCTCAAATGCAGAAAGGACCCTTCATACTTTGGACTGTAAAAGAGCTTTGGCCTTTTACTTGCAAAGGACACAGCAACATAGAAAATCCTCTCAACTCTTTGTTGCTTTTCATCTTAGTCATTTGGGACTTCAAGTCTCCAAAAGGACACTGTCCAACTAGATTGCAGAGTGTATATCTTTTGCCTATGAGAGTAAGAACCTTCCTCTTGAAGGTCATGTCACAGCTCACAATGTGAGAGCCATGGCAGCCTCAATGGCTCATCTTCACTCTGTGTCTATCGATGACATCTGTCGAGCAGCTACTTGGGCTTCGGTACATACCTTCACAGCCCATTACTGCTTAGACAAGGACTCCCGCCAGGATGCCTTGTTTGGTCAGGCTGTTCTTCAACACCTATTCCAGACTTAATCAACTCCTACCCACCATCCCTTGTAGGATGCCAGAGATCCATGGAGGGAAGTGGAGCCCTTTCACAAGGGCACACAACTTTCTGGGGCCATCTCCCTGGCATTTGCAGCTAGGGAGTCCCCATATGTGAAGACTACATTCCTGCTTGTTCCTGGAGATAGCATAGTTACTCACCTGTAACAGGTGATCTCTGGGAACAGCAGGAAGTTGTATCTCTCTATCTCTCTCTCTCTTTTGTCTCCGCTATAAACTCAACTGGAGAGGGACAGTTGAGAAAGGCGGGAAGGCAGCATGCAGGCACTGTGGGATGCTCCCAAAAGCTTTCCTATTGGACGCTGGGGAGCATTCCCACGCAGGCTCCATCGGTGCCAACGATACCCATATGTGAAGACTACATTCCTGCTTGTTCGCAGAGATCACCTGTTACAGGTGAGTAACTATGCTTTATCTGCCGTCATTTACTATGTTGCTATGTTACTATATTATAATGCCTCTGTATCTTTCCATGGTGCAACTGCACCTTGAATATTGTGTGCAATTCTGGTCGCCATATCTTAAAAGGATATAGCTGTATTAAAGAATGTACAAAGAAGAGCCACCAAAATGGTAAAGGAGATGGAAGGATACCCCTATGAGGAGAAACGTAAAAGACTAGAGCTCTTCAACCTGGAAAAGAGATAGCTGAGGGGAGATATGATAGAGGTCAATAAGTTAATGAATAGAGTGGATCCGGTAGACGTAGATCTATTGTTTACACCATCAAAAAGTAGAAAGACTAGGGGGCATGCAATGAAGCTACAGTGTAACCCATTTAAGATGAATAAGAGAAAAATCATTTTCACACAACCTATAATCAAATTCTGGAATTCCTTACCAGAGGATGCAGTAAAAGCTGTTAGCGTAGCTGAGTTTAAAAAAGGTTTGGACAAGTTCCTGGAGGAAAGGTCCATAAACCATTATTAAAAGAGGACTCTGGAAATTCACTGCTTGTCCCAATACAAGCATTGTGGAACCTATGTATCTTTTTGGGTAACTGCTAGGTATTTGTGACCTGTATTGGCCACTGTTGGAAACAGGATACTGGCCCAGTATGGCTTATCTTATGTTCTTATGTTAGTGTTATACTTCTTGTGTTATTATACAAGTCTCAATACATTTTGATCGCATCTCATATATACCACATTACCACATACACACACATATTCACAAACTAGGAGGGTCTCTGATTTATAAAGGGGCAGGTAGAATCATTACAGCTGTAAGCTCCCCAGAAAAATTCAATGGTGGGTGAGTGGAACAGGTAAAGATAGGGTCCACATACAATGGAATGCTTCAAAGAGGCTTTCACAAAAGTAAATATTAACTTTACTACTTAAAATGTAGTAAAGCGATGCTGAGAATTAACATTGTATTCTTTTAATCATTCTTATAGGTCGATGCAAAAGAGTAAGACCTGCAATGTAATGGATCATTACGATAACAGCCAAAGGTGCCACTCTATGAACAGTTAGCCACCTGACCAAAGATCAAATATAGTATAGGACAAGTATCCAAAGGGTCACCATGAGTTGAGATCGACTCAATGGCACTTAAAATTATTTTCTAGTTGAACCAGATAGGATCAATGACTAGTTTTGATAAAACACAAAGGTTAGCACCTCAGTAAATTTTTTACAGCAAATGCACTTTTGATTTTAAAACAACTGCTTTTCTTTTCAGCTTGTCAGCAATAATATTTCCAGTTAACAGTAAAATTGCATTAGATAAGTACCATTAATTAGTTCACTTCCACTCTTTAATTACTTTGTTATATTATGTATTCTGTTTACCAGGAGTATTGATACGTTTTGCAGCACTGTCACAGATGAAAAGAAGATGAAAAGAACACAATCCCCTACCTGTAATTTTGTATGTGTATGTCCACATGTGTGCCCCTTAAAAAAAAAAAAAAAACCTATCCAAAATCCTGGGGAAACTACTGTCTCTATCTCTCTCTTAAAAAAAAGAGTTTTGCTTTTAGAATAATGGCCAGAATGTACAGCATATATTGATACACATTTATAAATGCTAAAATACAGCTTTAGCCATTGCAGTCCTTTCTTCTTGTTTCAATCAAATCCATTGACAGGTTCCTGTGACATCCTCAGGCTTCTCAGTTGAATCCTACTCCCTAACTACAACAAACTCATTAAGGAAACCTCTATCTAGTGCTATTTGTTGATTCTTTTCATTCAATTACAATTTTTTAACTCCTTCTTTTTTTAGTAGCCTGTACAGGCCTTTAAAGTCCCTATGATGTTGCTGTCTATTTAAAATCAAAGGATAATTACTTTCACCTAAGTACTGAGATCACCATATGCCTAGTAACTTGCGTTCGTCTACCACTCTGACGCTCAAAATACTTTCATACCTCTTTAATTTACCTAGCAATCCTTTATCAATGTAATTCTTCAGATTTTGAGTATCACTGAGGCCAAATCACTGCCTGAGCCTTTCTGCACTGCCTCTTACTGAGGGCTGATACCTTGCCAGCTGGGCCTCACACTCAAAGACAATCTCTTGCTTGATATGCTTAGAGAAAGATACTCAAAGGCAATTGTCACTCCTGGCTTCTCTCCCAGGGAACTCAATCATTCTCCTTTGTGTCATTCATAAAGTGCCAAATATATTGCAGAACATTTCAATGAATTATTGTTAATACAGTTTCATTCTCATTCATACCTAGAATCAACTTTCTCTAATACTTTGCTCAAAATTCTAAATTTAGGCATGCGGCATCTGAAAAGAGGTCTGACCTCCTTGACTGTCTCTAGTGATCTCAGGCCGGGGGGGGGGGAGGGGGTAGAAGGAGGAGGTATATTCAAAATAAAGATCACAGCTAGCAGACCTGCTAAGTGCATTAATCATGGTGAACAGAATATTCACTAGCATCAGGGCATTTGGGGGATATTTCGGGGGCCGCGCTCATGTTAACAGGTCAGCGGCAATATTTAACCACTGGTCAGTTAGCACAAACTACCTAAAGTTGAGCAAGAAAAAGGCAGACAACTTTAGCCTGGTATAGCTAACCAGGCAGCAGATGAATATCAGCACTCCCCGAATAGCTAAAACGTTCTCTGGGCAGACTGCATAGTCAGTGCCTGTGGCCGGATATGACCCTGGCATTGAATATCCGAGTATAAGGTAAAATGGCAATGGCCAGCTGCATTACTCGGTCTGGCTGCTGCTGTCCAATATGGCCCCTCTTTTGCTATGACAAAAGTATCACTATCCCCCTCCCAACTGGTGGTTGCCACAGTGCTTTCATGGTGTACCATGGCTCCCCCAATAGGGCCTCGTAGCTTAGCTTCCTTCTTGGCTTGGGTGCTATAAAGCAAAGTTGATTATCTGTAATGGGGTTTCTCTGTAGACAGAAGGGCATCACATCCAGACTCTCTAGTGATATCCCTGACAAAGCCAGTGAGTGTGGAGCTCTCCTCCATCCAAAGGGAATTCTTAAAAATGTCTTTTGCACCTGCTTGATCTGGTATCCTTCAGCTGTTCCCTCCTTCCGATACACTTTTCACCTCAGATTTTCTCTCCCTCCCCTCAAATCTCCAGGTCCAGAGATGGAATATTACACTGGCTACCACTCTTAACATCCTTACTCCTCTACGTCCTGTTACCCATTCCTGCCAGCTAAATCGTCACCCATGGTACCACTCTTGTCTCCTACTACACCGCACCTATCTCCACCGTACCAAGTGTCTGTGGTGCAAGCACCATTCCTCGGATTCCTTAGCCCACTTTTGTCACTACACTATCACTACCATTTTCTGCTCCACACTGCTAAGCAATCCTACTATTCAAATCTCATCTCCTTGTCCTTTAATTCTTCCCGCCAAATCTAGTCCATCCTTTGCATTCTGTCAGCTTCCCACTTTTCCTCCTGCTCGCCCCCCCCCCCCCCCAACTTGGTCATCCAGATCCTCCTCTCCGGGCCACCTTCTTCCATGATAAAGTTCAAGCTCTCTGTCTAACTTTCCCAGCCTGCCTTCCCCCACTCTCTCCTTCCATTCCGGATTCCCCTCCTCCTCCTACCTGTGCCGCCACTACGGATAGCTCCTCCTTTCATCTTTGGTCCTCCTTTCATCCTATAACCTCTGCTGAACTAACTAAAGCCCGCGCCACTTCTCATAAGACCACTTGCCAGTCAGATTCTATCCTCTTCCATTGGGTATGTGACCCCCCCGCCCCCCGGCCCTCACTCCACTCATACTGAATATCTTTAACACTAGCCTCTCCTTCAGTTTCTTTCCTTCTCTATGAAAACATGTCCTGATCTGCCTAATTCTTAAAAACCCCTCACTGGATCCTTATGTCCCTGTACGCTGGCACCCCATCTCCAATCTTCCTTTTCTTTCTAAGCTCTTGGAAAAACTGGTCTTCTCGCAGCTCTCCTCTCACCTCAACACTACCCTCACTCTCCACCCCCACCAATCGGGTTTTCGATCTGGTCACAGCACAGAAACCATTCTTCTTTATTTCCTCAATGAACTCCACAATTTGCAGTCTCAACTCCCTAGCTGTTTCATTAGACCTATCCTCCCTTTCATTCTGGTAGACCATCCCACCCTTCTCACCCGTCTCTGTGACACTGGGATTTGCAGCACTGTCCTTCACTGGTTCCATTCCTTTCTTGTATCTGTGTCCTTTTCTGTCCTCTCTGGTTCAGCCTCTTCACTGGCCACCCCTTTACCCTGTGGTGTCCCTCAAGGCTCTGTTCAAGCTCTTCTCTTTTTCAATGCCTCCCTGACCCCCCCCCCCTAACCCTACTTATTCAGCAGCATGGCATGTCAGCCTATTACGCAGACAACATCATTCTCCTACACCACACTAGTCCCATTGCTCCAGATATCACCCTCCTCAACACCTGTCTTTCATCTATCGATTCATGGATGTCCTCCAGTTTCCTCCACATCAATCTCACGAAGACTCTAGCCATTTGGTTCACTTTTGATAGTCCACCCCATCCTTAGCCCCTGCACTTTCTTCTTCCCCCATTCCTCTGGTTCTCATCCTGCGCTACCTCGGTGTCACTCTAGACTCTGCACTATTTTTCTGCGAGCACCTGTCATCTGTTATATGTCATTCCTTCTGTTCTCTATGACAGATCCGGCTGTCTGCCCTTTTCTTTCCACTTCCTCTCTGACTACATTGCAGCTCTCCCTTGTAATGATCCGGTTAGACTATTGCAATGTCACCCTCACCGGCCTTCCCCAATACCAACTCTGTAGACTACAACTTTTATAGAACACAGCAGACCGTATCATTACACATGCCACTTGATCAGACCATATCACACCACTACTCACATACCTCCACTGGCTTCCTGTTGTCTCCTTACCTTCACCCATAAAGCAATCCACACTGGTATCCCACAATACCTTTCCAACCTTGTCCACCTTCACACCCCTCACCGCTCACTCTGGCTCATCCATTCCAATCATATGTTTCTCCCATCCCCCTCGCAAGCACACTTAGAGTCCACTCATAATTCTGCTTTCTTTTTTCTTGGCCCCAAATTATGGATCTCCATCCCTCTGAACCTCCCTCTGGAACCTTCCTTCAATAAATTCAAATCAAAGTTAAAAACTCACCTTTTCAGTACTGCCTTTGATCTCCCTTCCTCTCAGGCCCTCCCCCCTCCCCCCACATTGATGTCTCTCTGACTCTCTCCCACCTCTGCCATCTTTTCTCTGCGATGTGTTCACTTTACTATTCCTTTCCTATCAGAGTTGTGATGTTCTCTTTCCTCTTTCCAGCAGCATAATTTGATGTATTGTAAATCGTTCAGATACCTGCATATTAAGCAGTATATAAAAATAAAGATATAATAAAGATAAAGATAAAAGATAACGATTCCTGCTCTCCCCACAACAGCCAATTGATCAGCAGTCAGCTCATAGCATACTGAAAAAAATATTTCTTTTTCTCTGTTTCTTTTTTTTTTTTTTGAGTGGAAATGAGAGGGTGAGTGTAAATGCATTACCCTACTGTCTATAGAACCCCCATTACACGTAAGCAACTTTGCCTTCTCCATAGACAAATAGGGCTCATGTATCCACATTCTCTGGTGAATCCAAAGCTTTGGGCCATGTTTATAATTTCTGCTTGATGGCCTGGAGGTTCTGCTGGTGATGGTGTATAAAGCTGACTGAAAGTAGCATGTTGATGGGAAGCTTGGTCCAGAGAGTAGGGTTTTGCAAGAGTAAGGACTTCCAAGTGGCAGCTTTCAAATCTCCTTTAAGGATACAGCCCTTAAGTTCACCATTATAACAGCCTTTGCTCTGAACTGATATGGTCCCACTGTCCCTAGGGGCTGCATATTTGCTTGCTTATAACAGAAGTTAATACAATATGAGTCCGTGATTGATAGTCTTTTTTGGAGGCTGGTCTGCCAGGATTATTTGAATTGTAAGTGACAAAAAGTTGAGACGTTGTCCTAACTTCTTTGGTTGCTTGTAGGTAGTACAGTAGTGCATATTTACAGTCTAACATATGTAGAGCAGACTCTAAATTATTTTCCATTTTTGTACTGAGAAAAAAAATCTGGTAAGTCAACATGCTGGTTCATGTGAGAATCCATCACAGCTATTGGAAGAAATTTAGGATGCATTTGCAGAACAATTTGATAGTAGAAAAACTGAATATTTATTTATTTAAACTTACTTTTATACTGCCTTTCTATCATTCAAGGAGGTTTACAGTTAACTGAAGGTGAAACATGGCCATGGTGGGCACACCGTTTTACACGGAACTAGAAACTGTAAAGTGTAACACTGAAACAATGTTAACTACATACAATGCACTCTTAACTATTTACAAAGCTGGTCTATGCAGCGGTTGGTCAGATTACCATTTGTAAATTTATACAGGTCTCCAGTGTACTGAGGCTAGTGAGCTGTTAATAGTCTGCTTCTAGGATGGTTAGTTTTGTGGATACAGGTCTGGATTGCATTCCTCTTGGAAGAGGAATGTTTTTAGTTTTTTCCTGAATTCCGCTGTGTCAGAGTATCCTCTTAGGGTTGGAGGCAGGGAGTTCCATAAGATAGGTACATATAAGATGAATGCTCAGTTGCAGATAGATTGCTTGCTTTCTTCTGGGTAGGGATCGCTAGAAGGTTGGTGGTGGTGTTTCTTCATGCCCTGTCATTCCTGGGGTTTGAGATTAGGGTCTGTAGACTGTTAGCAGATATGCTGTGTAAGATTTCAGATATTGTGGTGAGATCTTTGTATGTGATTCTGGTGGTGATGGGGAGCCAGTGTAAATGTATTAGTATGGGGGTGATGTGAGATCTGTGGAAGACTCCAGAAATTATTCATGCTGCCATGTTCTGGGCCATCTGTAGAGGATGGAGGGTGTTCTTTGGGAGGCCATGGTAGATGATAGTACAGTAGTCCAGTACTGGTGTGATCTTGGCCTGGCAGACGGCTCAAAATAATTCTAGGGTGAGTAGAGGGCGGAAATGTTTTAGTGATCTTAGCTTGTGGTAGACAGAAGTGGTTGTTCTTTTTATGTGGGAGTAGAAGTTCAGCTGCTGGTTTATTGTTATGCCTAGATATTTTATTTTGGTTTTGACTTTGATTAAGACATCGCCAAGTTTTAGTGTTGTTGGTGGAGAGAAGGTTGGGTCAGTGGTGAATATATGCAGATGTGATGTGCAAGTAGACACACACAGGTATTTTCACCCCCAAGAGCTATGTTGGAGCTCCAACAAGGGGCTTGGAGCTCCCAAACTGAGTGAATACAGGGCTTAGTACACAGACAGTGAGGGATACCTTAAGTGCTGGGGCAATAGCAGCCACCTTAAAGGAACCTTAATGTTCCTGGTTAGCCAGGATGGTGTGGATCTGTCTTTCCCTGATAAAAATGCTGAGAGCCAGAGAATAGAGGAAGCTCCAAGGAGACAGGGGTTGACTTTCAATTCGAACTATAGACTTTCATAACCAACTCAAGACTCATCTCTTTCAGAAGCATTTTGGCAATGAGCAACCAACAATGTAGAATCAGCAGAAACTCATACCCACAAGCACATCCTCCCCCTGTCCCACCCTCATGAAACCCCTATGACCCCACTCATGAACTCCTATGACCCCACACACCCCCAGTCACCAACCCTTCATCCCTTTGTATATAGTCTCATTTGTTCTCAGCTTTGAAAATGTTCATTGTTATAAGTTCACTGATTTAATCATTATAAAAGTTGTAATGCTGTTCATAACTTGTTTATTGTAAAAACTCAGTTCTTTGTAAACCGCTTTGACTTGTAGAAAAACGGTATATCAAATTTTGTTAAATAAATTAAATAAATAAGAATTACCTAAGGTAAGCTGGGGGGGAAAAAACTGAAAACTCCGGGTATGGGAAGTATGATGGAAAATGCAGATAACCCTAAGGAAGCCAGCTGAGTTGGGAGCTGGGAAACAGAGAGCTCTGGGTTGGGTAGCCTGATGAGAAAAGGCAAGTACCCAGTCTAAACGATTGCTTGTTCCCTGCAGCACTAGCAAGGGGCTAAAACCAGCAGAGCTGTGAGATGTGTAATACAGAGATGAGAGCTCTGGTATGGGAGTCTGACAAGGAAAAACAGGCACTCAATACAGTTTATTTATTTACATTCTCTAATATACTGCACTATTCTGCATCAGTGCAGTTTATATTGAACAAACTGAAATTACATTGAACAGGGCATTATAACTTGGAGATAACTATTTTACAGGGAACATGGGCTATGAAGGGTTAAGTGGCTTGCCCAAGACCACAAGACCACTGTGGGACTAGAAACCCCAGTCCTCCGACCCAAGGTTGCTGTTCTCTAGTGGGATTTGAACCCCTGACCTTCCAGCCTGAAGTACCTTGCCCCAACCACTAGGCCACTCCTCCACTCCCGTTGAGCATTTGTTTCAACTGTGAGCACTAAAGTATGTGGGGAATGGTATTGTTATCCCTGCCAGAACAGGAGGCATAGAAAACCTGAGCCTGACAACAGTTGGAGTAAATTCTGGGCAGGAACAGGTAGTTATGAAGGTTAAAAAACTAGCCAACACAAGCTTGTGAAGACAGTGACAATGATTTGAAGCCTGTACTTTTCTAGTATTGCAGAGAGCTTTCTAACTGCTGAACGGACATCCCTTATTTGGGAGACTGTCTCCTTCATTTTTTATCTAGAGAGACTGTCTTCTAGACATGGGGCATTGGCTATTTGGTCATGGAGATCTTTTCATAACACTGACGCCCTAAGCCATGCAGTTCATCGAGCAGCAATAGCCGAAGCTGTTGTTCTAAATATTGTGTCATATGTGATGTAGGCGGAGTGAATGAGATCAGTGAATTTTTGTAGATTTACCCACAGGGACTCCTGCTGATTATCAAGCTGGCTTTACAATTCATGATAGTAATGCAGAATCTCAAGTTGATGAGCCACAATCTTCCTAACTAGTATGGTGCTTTGGTAAACCTTTTTGTCAATGTTATCAAGTAACTTGAGATCCCTGCCTGGAGGAATTTGAGTTAGATATTTAGCAAACGTATTATCTTTGCTGGTCTTTTCTGTAACCATCGACTGGTAGGGGAGGTGGGTATGATCATATCCTGGTGCAGAAAAGATTTTGTATTTTGGTTCAAGTCTCCATGAGATGGATTAAACAGAAGAAGGGGGTTTCTAGATCAATAAATATAGATTTTGAAGAATCTAGCATATTGGTAATGCCCCCACTTCTTTGGGTGCACTGCAAGATTGTAAAATGGATTAGAAATCTTGTTTTTAGCCTGGGTTAGGCTTGGGGGATAGGGCTAATGCTCTGGAAATTTTTTGTAAGAATTTTGGATAGTATTCCTTATTAGGGGAATCTAGGGGAACTTAAGCAGGTTGCTATTCTAGAACAGGATCAGCATCCAGTTCTGGGAGATGGTTCCAGTTTTGTGAAGAGTCTATGCAGCCAATATCCCTCTTAGAAATATCCCTCTTGGAAATTTGATGTGTGGAAGGTTACTGGGGACCAGTCCCCTTCAAAACTGAGAGAGGGTCCTAGAGAGGAATCTATTGTTCAAAAAAGGGAGTCCTGGTGATTGAAGAGGTGGTTTTGTCTGAAGTGGTACTTTGGAGGACAACAGCAGTGTTCTGTACAAACTTTGATAAAAGCCGAAGGAGAATGATGTGAGAAATAGCAGCAGGATATTCTGGGTTTAGAACTTGTGGATATCGTGCCAGGATTGGTATGCCAGGGAGGATAGGCTGAGTGACTGAAGCAATATTAAGATCCTTATGAGGCTGCTTCTCTTCTGAAGCTTGAAAAAAAGGTTCAGAGTTTCTTTTCTGTTTGTGTTTTGTGGAGGTGACACAGCCATCTGTTCATGGCTGGTTATGCCTGGGAAGAGCTGATCTGTATTTGGACTTTGATTTGCCTGAATACTTCCCTTTTGAAGATGCCTTTGATGAGAAAATCCTGTTTACATCACTGGGCTGGGTAGAAACACTGTCAGTCATGGCCTTCGAGGGAGTTAATGTTGAGCTCCAATCCAGATTAGGAGGACCTTGCTGCTGGGAAGAATGAGCTGATGTCAGGAAAGAAATTGTTCCTCGCAGTGCAGTAGATATCTTACAAGTGTTGGTATCACCTGCCACAGCATTTAATTAATTAATTTATTTTATTTAGACAGATTTGTATACCACCTTATCCAGGGTCCTTGCAGCTGATGTAATTGGCTTGTCAGAAAGAGATATCATGGGAGCCATCGGCAAAGCAGTGAAGGGAGAGAAAGGAAGATCTTAAACTGCCCAAGGGAGTCACTGTGATTTTTATTGGCACTGAAAATAGGTACAGGAATCAGCTCAAGCAGGCACAAAATAAATCTTTAAGAATCAGCTTGAGGAGGGCTCCACACTCACAGACTCCATCAGGGACATCAGAGTGTGTCTGCAGGGCTGGACTAAGGAGATGAGGCACCCTAGCAAACCTCATCCCTTCTGTCCTCACTTCCCTGTGGCACACATAGTTGCCACAGCAGCTGCCCTCTCCAGGACCTGCAGCAATAACAATGGCCGCAAATAGCCCTATGGTGCTTCCCTGACAACTTTGGTACTGCGGGGCTGTTTGCTTCCACTCCCTCAGACTGCTCGAAGTAGTAGAACCGGCCATGTCTTTCTGTCTACAGACTGCATTCAAAACTTTTGTCTTGAAATTCTGATACCTAATATTTTCCTAATGGAAAGTGTTATCCAATTTAATAAAACACACTCAGTTTAATGTGTTCATTACACTCAGTCATCGGATTTCTCAGAAATGATTCCCCAGCAGCTCCCCAAGGTCTCCAGAAATTCCAGAGTCTTTCCTAGCAGCTGAAGTCTTGCCACAGCACTGTGGCTATTTTAAACCCTTTTTTTTATAAATATTTTTCTTTTCTCTTAGCACTCTTCCCTTCTGCTGTCATCACTGTCCCCACTCTCATAAGAATATAAGATAATCTATACTGGGTCAGACCAAGGTTCATCAAGCCCAGTATCCTGTTTCCAACAGAGGCCAAAACAGGTCACAATTACCTAATGTTTCCCCAAAAGATGCAGGTTCCAAAATGCTTGTATTGGGTCAAGCAGTGATATCTCGGGTCCCTTTTAATAATGGTTTATGGACCTTTTCTACAGGAACTTGTCCAAACCTTTTTTAAACCCAGCCACACTAACAGCTTTTCCAACATCTTCTGGTAACAAATTCCAGAGTTTGATTACACGTTGTGAAAAAATATTTTCTCTTATTAGTCTTAAATAGGTTACCCTGGAGCTTCATTGCATGTCCCCTACTCTTTCTATATTCTGATGACATAAACAATCAATCTACGTTTACCCGTTCCACTCCATTCATTAATTTATAGATCTTTATCATATCTCCCCTCAGCCATCTCTTTTCCAGATTGAAGAGCCCTAACCTTTTTAGCCTCTCTTCATAGGGGTTTCCTTCTATCCCCTTTACCATTGTGGTGGCTCTTCTCTGTACCTTTGCTAATAACGCTATATCCTTTTTAAGATACGGCGACCAGAATTGCACAGAATATTATAATATCCTTTGTTTTATTTCCCATTCCTTTCCTTATGATATCTAGCATTCTATTTGCTCTCGTGGCCGCCACAGCTCACTGGACGGAGGGTTTTAACATGTTATCCATGATGATGCCTAAATCTTTTTCCTGGGTGGTGGTTCCTAATGTGGAACCTTGCATCGTGTAACCATAGTTTGGGTTGTTCTTTCCTAGGTGCATAACTTTGCACTTGTCCACATTAAATTTCATCTGCCATTTGGATGACCAGTCTCCAATTTATCAAGATCTATTTGCAATTCTCCACAATCCTCATGGTTTTAACAACTTTAAATAGTTTTGTATCATCTGCTAATTTGATAACTTCACTCATTCCCATTTCCAGGTCATTTATGAATATGTTAAAAAGCAGCGGACCCAGCACAGATTCCTGCGGTACTCCACTATTCACCTTTCTCCATTGGGAAAATTTGCCATTTAGCCCTATCCTCTGCTTTCTATCTTTTAACCAGTTCCTGATCCACGATAGTACACTGCCTCCTATCCCATGACTTTTTAGTTTTGCCAAACATCTCTAATGAGGGACCTTGTAAAAGGCTTTCTGAAAGTCCAGATACACAATATCAACCAACTCACCTTTGTCCACCTGATTATTCACTCCTTCAAAAAAACATAACAGATTAGAAAGACAAGATCATCCTTGTCTAAAGCCATGTTGGCTGTCTCCCATTAAGCCATGATTATCTACATGTTCAGTCATTTTATTCTTTATGATGATTTCTGCCATTTTTCCCAGTACTGACGGCTCACCGATCTTTAGCTTCCCAGATCATCCCTGGAACCCTTTTTAAAAGCTGGTGTTACATTGGTGATCCTCCAATCTTCAGGTATTACAGATGATTTTAATGATAGTTCACAGATTACTACTAGCAGGTCTGCAATCTCATATTTCAGTTCTTTCAACACCCTTGGATGTATATCATATAGTACATCTTCCCGGTGTATCGCTATTGCTTTTAATTCTTCTGCAGCATCACTTTTAAACACCACTTCAGTCATGGGTAATATCCCTACATCTTCCTCAGTAAATACTGAAGCAAAGAATTTGTTCAGTCTCTCCACTACTGCCTTGTCCCCTTTTAGTGCCCCTTTTACTTCTCTATCATATAATGGTCCAACTGACTTTCTTACATTTTTTTTGCTACAAATGTACTTGAAAAAGTCTTTATTACGAGTATTTGCTCCCATAGCAAGCTTCTTCTCAAATTCTCTTTGCCTGCCTTATCAATGCCTTGCATTTAACTTGCCTGTGCTTGTGCTGTTTCCAGTTTTCGTCATTTGGCTCTTTTTTCCATTTGCTGAAAGATGCTTTTTTGTCAACAACAGCATCTCTGACCTCACCTTTAAAACATGCTGGCAGTTTTTTGGATTTCCTTCCACTACTCTTAAAGCATGGAATACAGCTGCTCTGGGCTTCCAAGATAGTATTTTTAAACAACACCCAAGCTTGATGTAAGTCTTTAACCTTTGCACCTGCTCCTTTTAGTTTTTTCTTAACTATTTTCCTCATTTTATCATAGTCTCCCTTTCGAAAGTTCAAAGGTTGCACTGTGGATTTCCTTACCATCCCGTCTCCATTAATTAAATCAAATGTGATCATGCTATGATCACTGTTGCCAAGTGGCCCCAACACCCTTATCTCTTGCACCAGATCTGGGGTTCCACAAAGGACTAGGTCCAAAATGGCTTCCCCTCTGGTCAGTTCATGAACCAGCTGCTCCAAGAAGCAGCCATTTATTTCATCTTGAAACGTTATCTCCCTAGCATGTCCTGCCGTGACACTGACCCAGTCAATACCAGGGTAATTGAAATCACCCATTATTATTATTACTGTGCTGTAACGTTTGTTAGCTTCCTTGATTTCTTTGAGCATTTCATCATCCATTTGTTCATTCTGGCCAGGCAGTCGATAGTATACCCCCACTGCCATCGCCTTCCCCTTTTTGCATGGAATTCCAATCCATAAAGATTCTACAGCAAATTTTGTTTCCTGCAAAACTTTAATCCTTTCTGACTCAATGCCCTCTCTAACGTAGAGCACAACCCCTCCACAAATTTGATCTGCTCTATCATTATGATATAGTTTGTACCCAGGTATCACAGTGTCCCACTGGTTGTCCTCCTTCCACCATGTCTCTGAGATACCAATCATATCTAACCTCTCATTTAGTGCTATACATTCTAACTCTCCCATCTTATTTTTTAGACTTCTAGCATTTGCATACAAGCATTTTAGAGACTGTATTTTATTCATATTAATCTGCCTATCGGTAGGCAGGGGTAATTTGGAATCTTTAAGCTCTGTCTGCTACATATTCAAGGGCATTTGGGCTACTTTTGTCTTTATTGTAACCTCTCTGCTGATATGCCCTAACTTTATTCTTTTGGTAGTATCTTTCAAGGATACATTGTTCCGAACCATGCGCTCTTGGGCAACTGTCGGCTCTCCCGTATTATCTAGTTTAAAAGCTGCTCTATCTCCTTTTTAAAGGTTAATGCCTGCAGCCTGGTTCCATCCTGGTTAAGGTGAAGCCCATCCCTTCGGAAGAGCTCCTCCTTTCCCCAGAATGTTCCCCAGTTCCTAACAAATCCAAAATACTCATCCTTGCACCATCGTCTCATCCACGTATTGAGACTCCAGAGCTCTGCCTGCCTTTTGGGTCCTGAGTGTGGAATGGGAAGCATTTTGGAGAATGCTACCCTGGAAGTTCTGGATTTCAACTTCCTACCTAAAAGCCTAAATATAGCATCCATAACCTCCCTACCATATTTTCCTATATCATTGGTACCTACATGTACCAAGACAGCAGACTCCTCCCCAGCACTATCTAAGACCTTGTCTAGGTGGCGCGTGAGGTCTGCTACCTTCACACCAGGCAGGCATGTTACCAGGCGATCCTCATGTCCACCAGCCACCCAGTTATCTACATGCCTAATGATCAAATCACCAACTATAATGCCTGTCCTAACCCTTCCCTCATGGGTACAGGGCCCTGGAGAAACCTCTTTGGTGTGAGACAGTTTTACATCACCTGGAGGACAGGTTCTAGCTACAGGATCACTTCCTGCCACACCAGGGTGATGCTCTCCTGTCACGTGACCTCTCTCCTCCATGGCAACAGGGATGCTGCCAGACTGGAGATGGAACTTCAGGACTATATCTCTGTAGGTCTCGTCTACATACCTCTCTGTCTTCCTTATGTGCTCCAAGTCTGCTAGTCTAGCCTCCAGAGATTGGGCTCATTCCCTGATAGCGAAAAGCTCCTTGCATGTAGTGCACATGTAAGACCCCTCACCAACTGGGAAAAAATCATACATGTGACATTCGATGCAAAAGACTGAAAAGCCCCCATCTCGCTGCTCGACTGCTGTCTGCATCTTACTTTTAAGTTTGTGTTTAGATATTTAATTTCTTTACTTACTAAGGGTTGCTGGGGATACTTATACTAATAAAACTATACCTAATACATTTAATATACTTTGTTCACCTGAAGCTTAATTAATGTATGCCTGATGAGGATAAATAGCGTCACCTGAGTGTGAATCTGGCACCTCCTTTCCTTTAAGAGGTTTAAACACCTATAAAGCTATGATTATCCGAGGGGTGGGTAGGTGTCGGGGAGGGAGGAAGGGAAAGAAGACTTATTAAAAGCTGGCTACTACACAGTTCCCTGTCCTGGGCTTCTAAGGTAATCTATGATCAATTTCCAGGGAGAGTCCCACAGCCCTTGCTTGGATAGAGGGAGTCTTGGGGTCTGAATTTAACCAGAAAGTTCTCTGCTGTGTTTTAAATTTAAACTTAAAGCTCTTTGCTGCTACTAGGCCCTGACTGATTTAACAAATACACTGGGTTCATAGATTAATCAGCTTTAAACTAACGCGCCACCTAGATAAGGTCTTAGATAGTGCTGGGGAGGAGTCTGCTGTCTTGGTACATGTTGGTACTAATGACATAGGAAAATGTGATAGGGAGGTTCTGGAGGCTAAATTTAGGCTTTTAGGTAGGAAGTTGAAATCCAGAACTTCCAGGGTAGCATTCTCCGAAATGCTTCCTGTTCCACGCGCAGGACCCAAAAGGCAGACAGAGCTCCGGAGTCTCAATGCGTGGATGAGACAATGGTGAAGAGATGAGGGGTTTGGATTTGTTAGGAACTGGGGAACATTCTGGGGAAAGGAGGGGCTCTTCCGAAGGGATGGGCTTCACCTTAACCGGGATGGAACCAGGCTGCTGGCATTAACCTTTAAAAAGGAGATAGAGCAGCTTTTAAACTAGATATTAGGGGAAAGCCGACAGTCGCCCAAGAGCAGATGGTCCGGAAGAATGTATCTTTGAAGGATACTACCAAAAGCAGAGAGGTTCCACAAAAGAGTAAAGTAGCCCAAATGCCCTCAAGTATGGAGCAGACAGAGCTTAAGGATCCCAAATTACTCATGTCTAACAGACAAATTAATATGGATAAAATACATTCTCTAAAATGCTTGTATGCAAATGCTAGAAGTCTAAAAAATAAGATGGGAGAGTTAGAATATATAGCACTAAATGAAAGGTTAGATATGATTGGAATATCAGAGACATGGTGGAAGGACGACAACCAGGGGGACACTGTGATACCTGGGTACAAACTATATCGTAATGATAGAGCTGATCAAATTGGTGGAGGGGTTGCTCTCTATGTTAGAGAGGGCATTGAGTCAGAAAGGATTAAAGTTTTGCAGGAAACAAAATCTGCTGTAGAATCTATATGGATTGAAATTCCATGTAAAAGGGGGAAGGCAATGGCAGTGGGGGTGTACTATCGAGCGCCTGGCCAGAATGACCAAATGGATGATGAAATGCTCAAAGAAATCAAGGAAGCTAACAAACGTTACAGCACAGTAATAATAATGGGTGATTTCAACTACCCCGGTATCGACTGGGTCAGTGTCATGTCAGGACATGCTAGGGAGATAAAGTTCCTAGATGAAATAAATGACTGCTTCTTGGAGCAGCTGGTTCATGAACCAACCAGAGGGGAAGCCATATTAGACCTAATCCTTAGCGGAAAACCAGATCTAGTGCAAGAGATAAGGTTGTTGGGGCCACTTGGCAATAGTGATCATAGCATGATCGCCTTTGATTTAATTAGTGGAGGAGGGATAGTAAGGAAATCCACAGTACTACCTTTTAACTTTCGAAAGGGAGACTATGATAAAATGAGGAAAACAGTCAAGAAAAAACTAAAAGGAGCAGTTGCAAAGGTTAAAGACGTACATCAGGCTTGGCTGTTGTTGAAAAATACTATCTTGGAAGCCTAGACCAGCTGTATTCCACGCTTTAAGAAAAGTGGAAAGAAGTCCAAAAAACTGCCAGCATGGTTTAAAGTTGAGGTCAGAGAGGCTGTTGTTGCCAAAAAAGCATCTTTCAGGAAATGGAAAAAAGAGCCAAACGACGAAACCTGGAAACAGCACAAGCACTGGCAAGTCAAATGCAAGGCATTGATAAGGCAGGCAAAGGGAGAATTTGAGAAGAAGCTTGCTGCAGAAGCAAAAACGCGAAGTAAAGACCTTTTCAAGTACATTCGTAGCAAAAAACCTGTGAGAGAGTCAGTTGGTCCATTAGATGATAAAGGGGTTAAAGGAGCACTAAGAGGCGACAAGGCGATAGCGGAGAGACTGAACGAATTCTTTGCTTCAGTCTTTACTGAGGAAGATGTAGGGATGTTACCCATGACTGAAGTGGTATTTAAAGGTACAGAAGAATTGAAGGAAATATCGATACATCGAGAAGATGTATTACAACTATTAGATAAGCTGAAGAGTAGCAAATCACCTGGGCCGGATGGTATACATCCAAGGGTATTGAAAGAACTGAAATATGAGATTGCAGACCTGCTATTAGTAATCTGTGAACTATCATTAAAATCATCTCTAATACCTGAAGTTTGGAGGATCGCCAATGTAACACCAATTTTTAAAAAGGGTTCCAGGGGTGATCCGGGAAACTACAGACCGGTGAGCCTGACGTCAATACCGGGAAAAATGATAGAAACCATCATAAAGAATAAAATTACTCAGCATGTAGATAGTCATGAACTAATGAGAGACAGCCAACATGGCTTTAGACAAGGAAGATCTTGTCTTACTAATCTGTTATGTTTTTTTTGAAGGAGTGAATAATCAGGTGGACAAAGGTGAGTCGGTTGATATTGTGTATCTGGACTTTCAGAAAGCCTTTGACAAGGTCCCTCATCAGAGACTTTTGGCAAAACTAAAGAGTCATGGGATAGGAGGCAGTGTACTATTGTGGATCAGGAACTGGTTAAAAGATAGAAAGCAGAGGGTAGGGCTAAATGGCCAATTTTCCCAATGGAGAAAGGTGAATAGTAGTGTACCCCAGGGATCTGTGCTGGGTCCGCTGCTTTTTGACATATTCATAAATGACCTGGAAAGTGGAATAACGAGTGAGGTTATCAAATTTGCAGATGACACAAAACTATTTAAAGTTGTTAAAACCCAAGAGGATTGTGGAAAATTGCAAGAGGATCTTGATAAATTGGAAGACTGGGCATCAAAATGGCAGATGAAATTTAATGTGGACAAGTGCAAGGTTATGCACCTAGGGAAGAACAACCCAAACTATGGTTACACGATGCAAGGTTCCACATTAGGAACCACCACCCAGGAAAAAGATTTAGGCGTCATTGTGGATACCATGTTAAAACCCTCGGCCCAGTGTGCAGCGGCGGCCAAGAGAGCAAATAGAATGCTAGGTATGATAAGGAAAGGAATGGAAAATAAAACAAAGGATATTATAATGCCTCTATATCGTTCCATGGTGAGACCGCACCTTGAATATTGTGTGCAATTCTGGTCGCCGTATCTTAAAAAGGATATAGAGTTATTAGAAAAGGTTCAGAGAAGAGCCACCAAAATGGTAAAGGGGATGGAAGGATACTCCTATGAAGAAAGGCTAAAAAGGTTAGGGCTCTTTAACCTGGAAAAGAGACGGCTGAAGGGAGATATGATAGAAGTCTATAAATTAATGAGCGGAGTGGAACGGGTAAACGTAGATCGATTGTTTACCTTATCAGAATATAGAAAGACTAGGACATGCAATGAAGCTACAGGGTAAACTATTTAAGACTAATAAAAGAAAATATTTTTTCACTCAACGTGTAATCAAACTCTGGAATTTGTTACCGGAGGATGTAGTAAAGGCTGTTAGTGTAGCTGGGTTTAAAAAAGGTTTGGACAAGTTCCTGGAGGAAAGGTCCATAAGCCATTATTAAGAAGGGACCCAGGATATCAATGATTGAACCAATACAAGCATTGTGGAACCTGTGTCCCTTGTGGAAACTGCTAGGTACATATGACCTAGATTGGCCACTGTTGGAAACAGAATACTGGGCTTGATGGACCTTGGTCTGACCCAGTATGGCATATCTTATGTTCTTTTGTTCTTATAATTCCTTTTTCCCCAAGATTTAGAAAAATTCCCAGAAGTAAATATTTACAATTGCAGATCTCTCTCTAGATGTAGCAGTCCCCTTTTGTAGTCCTTCAAGACTGAGAATCACATAACTCTGGTTGAACTATTTATGCCTGTGCTTCTGAGGTAAGCTGTGACCAATTTCCTGGGTGATTAACACAGTCCTTGCTTGGACAGAGGGAGTCTTTCAAAATGGCCCTTTGATCTGCCACCTGGCTTTAACACCTATTTAAAGAATTTCACAGATCTTTTGCCCCCTTTATAGAAGGCCTCTTTGTATAGGTCTCTAGAAATAATTTATTGCTGAAAGAATACTGACCCTGTTTTGCCTTTTATGCTAAGTTGTATTCTGAATTGAATTAAATTAAAGCTCTTTGCTACTAGTAGGCCCTGACTGAGTATGAAAATTAAAATGGAACTTCTCTGCTGGGTTCTAAATTTAAACTGAAAGCTCTTTGCTGCTACTAGACCCCTTTTTACCGCCTGTGATTTTTTTCCTATTCGTGCCTGTCAGTCCTTCTCCTAAAAAAGGGCTCTGGCCCTTTAAAATTTCGGCAGTCCAGCTCTCCAGTTTTGGGCTCTGTGTTTTTCTCTGCTGCATTTTCTCCCTTATCAGGGAAATAGTGCTCAGTCCCTTTGAATTTTTTTGCCCTCAATTTTTTATAAAATATCTACTGTGGCTTTGTGCTACTCACCTCCCCTGGGCCGCTCATGACTGTCTCACTCTGAAATCAGGGCTTTTAACTCTGTGTCAACAAGGATTTCTTTTAAATGCTGCAGTTGTGGTGCCTTTAAATGGTTGCAGCTCAGAGCCACCATCCTCCTGGCCCCATTTCTGCTTTCTTCTTGCCATAACCTGCTCCCATTTCAAGCTACGACTCTGTCACCGTTGCGAACCACAGCTTTTCGTTTAACTTCAACAGCATAGCTTGAGTGCTGCTTATGTCACGGGCCTCACTAGCACGTCAAATGCCATGATCGTAGACCTTGACATTCATACCTGACCTCTCTCTGCTTAAGCTTTTAGCTCAGCATACAATACGCGTCTTGCTGTTGCACAGGCCAGCAACTAACAATCTTCCACATAACCGGGGCTTAACAGTCATCATATTTTTTAAATAGTTTGGCCACCTTCTGTGGTTCACTCCCATCCTGGCCATGCCAGCCACCACCCCTGCTGAATTGAGGCTTTAAGATTAACACAGAGCCAGCAAGGCCTCCAAGGGACCAAGGCAAACATTTCTCCAATTTTTTTCATCTGCTTACACAGCCATTGCAGAAAAGGACACTGAAGTAAGATGGTGCAAACCTCCTTACTATTCTGAACAATAGTATGATCCTGGAGCCAAGAACCTACTTGATGAGTGAGTGTCTTGAAGGGTTCCTTATATTTTAACCAACTTAAACGTAGTAAGCAGGAAAAAAGATAATTTGATAAACATGGGTAGCTAGCACTGAACATCCTCCCATCAAAATTAAAGGTTCATAGGGAAGGGTCAACAGCCTCTCCCATGATACCTCCTCCCTCCCACCAGAATGTGTGTGTGTGTGTGTATTGGGGGGCCAGTCAATAGCTCTCTGTCTATGAGGTATAAAAATTATTAATAAACTAAACTAAGATAACCATTTACTCCCCCTGAGGGGTGGGGCGGGGGGGGCAGGGGGGTAGGGACAGCGTCACCATAATCCTTCCTTCCTCCTGCCCAAAAGGAAAGCAGATGAGTGAGTGATGCCCCCCTCCCAATTTCACTCCTATCCTACAGAAGCCTTCAAACACTCCCCGAGCTAAATTAGAAAAGAAACAGCCTTTCTTCCTCCTGCTTAATTTCCAGATTTCTTTTTTTTGTTGCAAGCTAACAGGTGCTAGCACAAAGGAGGGGTGTTAATATTCAAACCATGTTTTTATGTAGCAAAACTCATATTTATCCACGTAAAAACATTTGCACCATCAAAATGAACAATCCACTGTTACAGAAAGGTGACACGTAAAAATGTCCTAGACCTCTTATGTGGTTCTAAAACAACCTGTGATTCCACATGACCCTCCCTAAACCTCAATTTTAGCAAAGTATTGTAGGGTTTACTTTTCCCAGTAAATGATGCGTTGATTCAGAAAAGAATAATTAGCAGTATTTATGTCTCAAGATGTGAAGTTTGCCCTTACAATATTATCCTTATGTCCAAGTTCAGCAAGTTTGCTTCTGAAGATGCATTATTGGCACTCAAACATTCAAAGCCCATTCTTGTTAGCCTGTGATACAATTCCCAGAGGCACGTTTATGGAGTTCCAGATTAAATTGGCCTCATTCAGTTTATCCAAGTGATTAATAATTCATTTGGTGGCACTTCAGCTCCATCTGCCCTCAAGAAATTGTCAACATCCTTTTAATTAAGGATAACTTTGCCAACTCCTGACCACAGCTTAAGTTCTATGCAATGTAGAGATATACCTGTGGAAATGTATCCAATACAATATCTGTGCATATATAGCTCAAAAATAACTGAAAATAAGGGGGACATAATTTTTGGAGATGCACATTCATTTGAAAATTACATGAAAAGAATGTTTCAATTCATTTTCAAACAAAACAAATATTACCTGCCCTACCATCAAAATGTCTAAGTCCCAAACCTTGGCACCTCCACTGACCCCCTGATCTTTCCCTATATCATCTCACTGTCTAAGGGGCTTGTTTACAAAGCTGCGGTAGCGGTTCGCGATTGTTATCGGAGCCGCGGCCCCATTGATTTCAATGGGGCCGCAGCTCCGATAACGACCGCGAACCGCTACCGCGGCTTTGTAAACAAACCCCTAAGACTTTACTTACCCTACTCATAGGGTCCAAATAAAACAGACGTCATCCCAAACTGCTCTGAGGTCACCACTGTGGTTCCTCAAATAGGGCAGGAGTGCTTCCCAGTTGCTCCTGCCACACCAGGTTTGAGGTCTCCACCATAGTTCTTCAAATTTTACAGGAGTGATTCCTAATTGTTCTTGGCCTACTGTCTCTTTTTTTTTTTCAAAATGGCATCAGTCATCTCTACGGTCAGTGCCATTTTGGCCCGAGGGCCATCTGGTGCCATTTTGAAAATCCAGCAGGGTAGGAGCAAATGAAGATTGTTCCTGCCTTATTTAGACTCTATGGATTGGTGAGATTTGAGAGCTGGGAAAAAGATCTTTGTTTCTTTTTGTTTGGTTTTTATCATTTTTTTTATTGTATATTTTATTTTTTAAAATGAAAAGAATTGAAATCACATGGAATGAATAACAGAAAAGGGCAAACAAAATGAAATAAATGAAAATAGAATTAGCAATTTGTCTGAGTTAAAATGGAGTCCTAGTGTGGGCATCTACCTTTTGTAACAGAAACGCAAACATAATTGTATAACTGTAGCTGTCTTTTTGTTTTGTGGAACATCCATATGGTGATCATTTTTTTATGATTATAAGGGTTACCTTTATTAATTTATGCAATAACTCAGCGTTATGCAGTAATAACAAGCAGCATTTTTATAAAAGTTTCACTCTTTCAAAGAGTCACTTCCAATTTCCATTTCTAGGTATTCAGAAAAATCATTTATTTCATTTTAAGACAGATTGTTGTGCTGTGAGGGCTTGTGTGCATCAGTGATACTGAGGACTAAGCTATCAGTAGTTTAACTACTGGCAGGGTCTCCCAAGATGGACAGGTCTCTGATGAGGTGCCAGACCAAGACAAACCACCCATCTGGGTGGCAGCAGAATGGGACAGTGTTGGTGGTGGAGGATCACATTTCTGTGACCACAGCAACAAGACTAAACTTAAACTGCACAGAAGAAAGGCCTGGCAATCTACTTCTGTATCTTGCCATGAAAACCCAATGGATAGTCACAACAAAACAAATTGCACTATAGTGCTGGAAGATGAGACCCCCAGGTCAGAAGGTACTCAAGAAGCTACTGGGGAGGAGCTGAAGGCTTTTCAGAGTTAAAGTCAGCATTTATGATGTGGTTGGATCAAAGCCCTTGGGATATCTGACTGCTGATGTAGCTGTGCATGAAATGAGAGTCAGAAGCTGTAAAGATGTCTTACATATTGGGACATTGGAACGTACGAAGCATGAACCAAGGGAAGTTGGAGGTAGTCAAGAATGAAACAGAACTTGTACAGCTTGATCTGTTGGGTGTCAGTGAACTAAAATGGACTGGCACTGGTCACTTTGCATCAGATGATCACATGGTCTACTATGCTGGAAATGAAAGACAAAGAAGAAATGGTGTTGCATTTATAATAAAGAAGCAACTTAAAAGAACTGTAATGAAATACAATGCAGTCAGTGAATGCTTAATTTCTATTCGTCTATGAGGAATGCCTATCAACACAACTATAATTCAAGTATATGCCCCAACAACAGCTTCAGAAGAGGATGAAATTGATGAGTTCTATGAACAAGTTCAAACTGAAATTGACAGAATATGCAAACAGGATATCCTGATAGTCATGGATGACTGGAATGCAAAAGGTGGCAACAAAGAAGAAGGCAAATATGGACTTGGCAACAGAAATGAAGATGGAGAAAGACTGATAGAATTCTGCAAGACCAACAATCTATTCATCTCAAATATCTTCTTCCAGCAACACAAACGGCGACTGTACACATGGACTCCTCCCACGTGTGCATAGTCTGTTCTGTTTGCCTCTCTCTGCTCTGGGAAGGGCAGTGCCCTCACAATGCTCTGCTAGAGAGGTGGCTATTTAACTCCTGTGATGACTTTGCTGTGAGTTCTATCTATCTATTTATTTATTTATTGTTGTCTTTATTGGTGTGCTACTTCACCTCCCTGTTCCCTTTAGCTTTGCACTTCAGCTTTCTAAGCTGTATAACTTACCTTGCCTCTCTCAACTAACTGGCCTTTGTGTGGTAGCCAGGTTAACTGTTTCTTTAAATTAAATATCTCTCCCTGCTCTGTCCCCAGAACGTGCTGCATTTTAAACTTTTTTCCCTGCTCTAGCCTACCTAAGGGACTAACCCCCTCCCCCCCTGCTGAGGGTACAGGACAGGGTACCTTGTAACAGCCCTCTTTTAATAGGTCTTATTTCCCTCCCTCCCTCCCTCCCTCCCTAACACCCACCCGCCCCTGGGGTAATTGTAGCTTTATAGGTACTTACTCGTCTTAGAGGAAAGGGGCTGCTCTCAGGTGCAGCTCTTTATCCAAATCAGTCATACATTGAGGATCTGAGATTAATTAAGCTTCAGGTGAACAAGGTATATTAGAGGTATTAGATACACTTTTATTAGTATAAGCATCTACACCAACCCTTAGTAAGTATAGAATTTAAAGACCTAAACACAAGCCTTAAACTAAGATGCAGACAACAGTCCAGCAGCGAGATGGGGGCTTTCTAGTCTTTTGCATTGAGTGTCACATATATGATTTTCTCCCAGTAAGTGAGAGGCCTTATGTATGCACTAAGTGCAAGGAGCTCTTTGCTCTCAGGGAACAAGTCCGTTCTCTAGAGGCTAGAGTAGCAGACCTGGAAGACATAAGAAAGACAGAGAAGTACATGGACGAGACCTACAGGGATATAGTCCTGAAGTCCCACCTCCAGTCTGGCAGCATCCCTGTTGCCATGGAGGAGAGAGGTGACGTGACAGGAGAGCATCACCCCGGTGTGGCAGGACGTGATCCTGTAACTAGGACCTGTCCTCCAGGTGATGTAAAACCCTCTCGCACTGAGGACGTTTCTCCAGGGCCCTGTGCCCATGAGGGAAGAGTTTGGACAGCTGTTATAGTTGGTGATTCAATCATTAGGCATATAGATAGCTGGGTGGGTGGTGGACGTGAGGATCGCCTGGTAACATGCCTGCCTGGTGCAAAGGTAGCGGACCTCACGCACCACCTAGATAAGATCTTAGGTAGTGCTGGGGAGGAGTTTGCTATCTTTGTACATGTCAGGACCAATAACATAGGAAAATGTGGTAGGGAGGTTCTGGAGGCTAAATTTAGGCTTTTAGGTAGGAAGTTGAAATCCAGAACTTCCAGGGTAGCGTTCTCAGAAATGCTTCCCGTTCCACGTGCAGGACCCAAAAGGCAGGCAGAGCTCCGGAGTCTCAATGCGTGGATGAGACGATGGGGCAAGGATGAGGGTCTTGGATTTGTTAGGAACTTGGGAACATTCTGGGGAAAGGAGGGGCTCTTCTGAAGGGATGGGCTTCACCTTAACCAGGATGGAACCAGACTGCTGGAATTAACCTTTAAAGAGGAGATAGAGAAGCTTTTAAACTAGAAAACAAGGGAAAGCCGACAGTCACCCAAGAGCGCATGGTTCGGAAGAAGGTATCCTTGAAGGATATTTCCAAAAGCAGTGAGGTTCCAAAAAAGATTAAAGTAGTCAAAATGTCCTTGAGTATGGTGCACACAGAGCGTAAAGATTCCAAATTACCCATGCCTACCAATAGCCAGATTAATAATAATAAAATACAGTCTCTAAAATGCTTGTATGCAAATGCTATAAGTCTAAACAATAAGATGGGAAAGTTAGAATATATAGCACTAAATAAGAGGTTAGATATGATTGCAATCTCAGAGACATTCAGAAAGCCTTTGACAAGGTCCCTCATCAGAGACTTTTGGCAAAACTAAAGAGTCATGGGATAGGAGGCAGTGTACTATTGTGGATCAGGAACTGGTTAAAAGATAGAAAGCAGAGGGTAGGGCTAAATGGCCAATTTTCCCAATGGAGAAAGGTGAATAGTGGTGTACCCCAGGGATCTGTGCTGGGTCCGCTGCTTTTTGACATATTCATAAATGACCTGGAAAGTGGAATAACGAGTGAGGTTATCAAATTTGCAGATGACACAAAACTATTTAAAGTTGTTAAAACCCAAGAGGATTGTGAAAAATTGCAAGAGGATCTTGATAAATTGGAAGACTGGGCATCAAAATGGCAGATGAAATTTAATGTGGACAAGTGCAAGGTTATGCACCTAGGGAAGAACAACCGAAACTATGGTTACACGATGCAAGGTTCCACATTAGGAACCACCACCCAGGAAAAAGATTTAGGCGTCATTGTGGATACCATGTTAAAACCCTCGGCCCAGTGTGCAGCGGCGTCCAAGAGAGCAAATAGAATGCTAGGTATGATAAGGAAAGGAATGGAAAATAAAACAAAAGATATTATAATGCCTCTATATCGTTCCATGGTGAGACCGCACCTTGAATATTGTGTGCAATTCTGGTCGCCGTATCTTAAAAAGGATATAGCGATTTTAGAAAAGGTTCAGAGAAGAGCCACCAAAATGGTAAAGGGGATGGAAGGATACTCCTATGAAGAAAGGCTAAAAAGGTTAGGGCTCTTTAACCTGGAAAAGAGACGGCTGAGGGGAGATATGATTGAAGTCTATAAATTAATGAACGGAGTGGAACGGGTAAACGTAGATCGATTGTTTACGTTATCAGAATATAGAAAGACTAGGGGACATGCAATAAAGCTACAGGGTAAACTATTTAAGACTAATAAAAGAAAATATTTTTTTACTCAACGTGTAATCAAACTCTGGAATTTGTTACCGGAGGATGTAGTAAAGGCTGTTAGTGTAGCTGGGTTTAAAAAAGGTTTGGACAAGTTCCTGGAGGAAAGGTCCATAAACCATTATTAAGAAGTGACTGAAGATATCAATGCTTGACCCAGTACAAGCATTGTGGAACTTGTGTCTCTTGGGGAAACTGCTAGGTACATATGACCTAGATTGGCCACTGTTGGAAACAGAATACTGGGCTTGATGGACCTTGGTCTGACCCAGTATGGCATATCTTATGTTCTTATGTTCTTACATGGTGGAAGGAGGATAACCAGTGGGACACTGTGATACCTGAATACAAACT
The DNA here is from genome assembly GCA_033557465.1 of Ichthyophis bannanicus. Taxonomy (NCBI): domain Eukaryota; kingdom Metazoa; phylum Chordata; class Amphibia; order Gymnophiona; family Ichthyophiidae; genus Ichthyophis; species Ichthyophis bannanicus. The sequence continues at coordinate 643,156,492 of CM066034.1, read as the reverse complement.
ATATCGTAATGATAGAACTGATCAAATTGGTGGAGGGGTTGCGCTCTATGTTAGAGAGGGCATTGAGTCAGAAAGGATTAAAGTTTTGCAGGAAACAAAATTTGCTGTAGAATCTCTATGGATTGAAATTCCATGTATGAAGGGGAAGGTGATGGTAGTGGGGTGTACTATCGACCGCTTGGCCAGAATGAACAAATGGATGATGAAATGCTCAAAGAAATCAAGGAAGCTAACAAACGTCACAGCAGAGTAATAATAATGGGTGATTTCAATTGCCCCGGTATCGACTGGGTCAGTGTCATGGCAGGACATGCTAGGGAGATAAAGTTTCTAGATGAAATAAATGACTGCTTCTTGGAGCAGCTGGTTCATGAACCAACCAGAGGGGAAGCCATACTGGATCTAGTCCTTAGTGGAACACCAGATCTGGTGCAAGAAATATGGGTGTTGGGACCACTTGGCAATAGTGATCATAGCATGATCGTGTTTGATTTAATTAGTTGAGGAGGGATAGTAAAGAAATCCACAGTACTACCTTTTAACTTTCGAAAGAGAGACTATGATAAAATGAGGAATATAGTTTAAAAAACCTAAAAGGAGCAGTTGCAAAGGTTAAAGACTTACATCAAGCTTGGGTGTTGTTTAAATATACTATCCTGGAAGCCCAGACCAGTTGTATTTCATGCATTAAGAAAAGTGGAAGAAAGTCCAAAAAACTGCCAGCATGGTTTAAAGGTGAGGTCAGAAAGGCTGCTGCTGCCAAAAAAGCATCTTTCAGGAAATGGAAAAAAGAGCCAAACGATTAAAATTGGAAAGAGCACAAGCACTGGCAAGTTAAATGCAAAGCATTGATAAGGCAGGCAAAGCGAGAATTTGAGAAGGAACTTGCTATGGAAGCAAAAACACGAAATAAAGACTTTCATATCAATATGATTTGCAAGGGATTGTGGGCAATGCAGTTCATTCACACCAGACACAGCTGCTCACAATAATTAGTTGTGCTTTTGGGTAAAGCCAATAAGATATTTATTTATGAGGTTATTTCTCCCAACACAGATATGCTTGGTAGCACATAAATCAGGTTACTTGCTTTCAGTGTTAAACTTGGAAAAACAAAAGTCAGGAAACAACATTTGAACTTGTCAGGCAATCAAAGCAAAAGAAATAAGACCTGGTTGGCAACAAACTGGTCTTTTCTGTAGGCATTAGCTAATGTTTTCTTCGCATATATCAAACAACAAACCAAACGCCACAAAGAAAGGAAAAAAACTGTTCTTTTCAGGTAAACTTCTTATATCTTCCCACATAGATTCAGAAGTGATTCTCTCAGAGCTCACAAGCAATTAGGTAAGGCTCAATTGCTAGCAGCTATCCAGCTGAAACCCCTTAGCTGGCTTGCTTTCTACTGCGTGGCTAAAAATCCTACCCAGGAGCTTTTCTGAGTAGATTAAAGAACAAGTTTGTATTTCTTTGTGATGGTTGCTGTACTTTATAACAGAAAATCACCAAAGGAGTTTAGACAGAGAGCAGTCCATGTAAACAGATTCTTCATCTGCTATCATTCCCTCTTCTTCAACAAGCATGGGTTCAATATCATGGATTGGCACAGATGAATCTCCCAATGGAGCACTTTCAGGAGAATACTTGTTTCCCTGCTGTCTTTCAAGGTTATAGCTAGGGCATAGATCAGTGTTCATACCTGAGCTTCCATTGCTGTTAGAGTTCCTCTCTATATAGCCTGGCCAGTATGTAGTCCAGTTCTTATGTCCAGCCTTCCAATCCAGATCCCTGGACACTGGATCTCTCTTCACATACCTTCTGGCACGGGTCTTAGGGTCCCTTCCACGTGCAGCCGTCTCCCTCACAGGTACCGTCTGGAGATTCCTAGCTCTGCAGCCCCATTCCTCTGGCTTTCCCCAGTCCAATAGTGTATGCTGGCCCTTGGAATGCCTCCCGGTATACGTACTGCTCCGGACGCTTCTAGACCTCTCAAAGGCTTTTCTCTTCCTTCTTCCAAAGGGTTTCTTTCCCTCTCTGTCCGTCTGGTTTGGCTTCTGCTTCTGATGATCCTCCTGATGATGAAGATGATCAAGCTCAAGCTGATTCTCTGTAGAAAAACTCTACCTTTATTCTGCCTAGATGAGTGCTCCCCCCTAATACAGCGCAGCTGTGCTGAATCAGGCCCTGCCCTTTGAGATGAGTGCTTAGGGATTACCTCATAGCCCTCCTGATTGAACACACGTTTCCCCACTTCAGCTCCTCTAATGGCTGTTGGAAACCTGGTGCATTCTGGGACTGGTAGTCTTTTATGGGAAAATTCTGTTTTCTTATTTCTACCAGAACTGACAGGTTGCTTGTTCAGAGTCACTTCACCTTTTCTATAGCTCCTTCCTGAGCTATGATAAGCTTCCTTATCACAAAGTACATTCGTAGCAAAAGGCCTGTGAGAGAGTCAATTGGGCCATTAGATGATAGAGGGGTAAAAGGGGCAGTAAGAGGAGACAAGGCTATAGCGGAGGGACTGAATGAATTCTTTGCTTCGTTCTTTATGGAGGAATTGAGAGAAATATCGCTACACCGGGAAGATGTATTACAACTATTTGATAAACTGAATAGTAGCAAATCACCTGGACCGGATGGTATACATCCAAGAGTGTTGAAAGAACTTAAATATGAGATTGCAGACCTTCTATTAGTAATCTGTGAACTTTCATTAAAATCATCTGTGATACCTGAAGATTGGCGGATCGCCAATGTAACGCCAATTTTTAAAAAGGGTTCCACGGGTGATCCAGGAAATTACAGACCGGTGAGCCTGATGTCAGTACCGGGGGAAATGGTAGAAACCATCATAAACAACAAAATTACACAGCATGTAGATAGTCATGGCCTAATGGGAGACAGCCAACATGGCTTTAGACAAGGAAGATCTTGTCTTACTAATCTGATATGTTTTTTTGAAGGTGTGAATAAACAGGTAGACAAAGGTGAATCGGTTGATATAGTGTATCTGGACTTTCAGAAAGCCTTTGACAAGGTCCCTCATCAGAGACTTTTGGAAAAACTAAAAAGTCATGAGATAGAAGGCAGTGTACTATTGTGGTTCGGGAACTGGTTAAAAGATAGAAAGCAGAGGGTAGGGCTAAATGGCCAATTTTCCCAATGGAAAAAGGTGAATAGTGGAGTACCCCAGGGATATGTACTGGGTCCGCTACTTTTTGACATATTTATAAATGACCGGAAAAGGGAATAACTAGTGAGGTTATCAAATTTGCAGACGACACAAAACTGTTTAAAGTTGTTAAAACCCAAGAGGACAGTGGAAAACTGCACGAGGATCTGGATAAATTAGAAGACTGGGCATCCAAATGGCAGATGGAATTTAATGTGGACAAGTGCAAAGTTATGCACCTAGGAAAGAACAACCCACACTATGGTTACACAGTGCAAGGTTCCACATTGGGAACCACCACCCAAGATTTAGGAGTCATCGTGGATAACATGTTAAAACCCTCCGCCCAGTGTGCAGCGGCAGCCAAGAAAGCAAATAGAATGCTAGGTTACATAAAGAAGGGAATGGAAAATAAAACAAAGGATATTATAATGCCTCTGTATCGCTCTATGGTACAACTGCACCTTGAATATTGTGTGCAATTCTAGTCACCGTATCTTAAAAAGGATATAGCGTTATTAGAAAAGGTACAGAGAAGAGCCATCAAAATGGTAAAGAGGATGGAAGGCTACTCCTATGAAGAGAGGCTAGAAAGGTTAGGGCTCTTCAACCTGGAAAAGAGACGGCTGAGGGGAGATATGATAGAGGTCTATAAATTAATAAATGGAGTGGAACGGGTAAACGTAGATCGATTGTTTACGCTATCAGAATATAGAAAGACTAGGGGACATGTAATGAAGCTACAGGGCAAACTATTTAAGACAAATAAGAGAAAATATTTTTTCACTCAACGTGTAATCAAACTCTGGAATTTGTTACCGGAGGATGTAGTAAGAGCTGTTAGTGTAGCTGGGTTTAAAAAAGGTATGGACAAGTTCCTGGAGGAAAGGCCTATAAACCATTATTAAAAAGGGACCAAGGATATCAATGCTTGACCCAATACAAACATTGTGGAACCTGTGTCTCTTGGGGATACTGCTAGGTACGTTTGACCTAGATTGGCCACTGATGGAAACATGATACTGGGCTTGATGGACCTTGGTCTGACCCAGTATGGCATATCTTATGTTCTTATGGACTTCACCTAATGGATTGTACAAAAATCAAATTGACTACATCTGTGGAAGTCAACGATGGAAAAGCTCTGTAACATCAACAAAGACAAAACCTGGAACTGACTGTGGTACAGATCACCAACTACTAACATGCAAACTCAAGCTAAAGTTGAAAAAGAGCAAGCCACTCATGAATGTAGCAAAATATGACCTTGAGAATATATCACTGGAATTTAAAGACTGCCTGCAAAATCGATTTGCTGCTTTAGATACAAATGATAGAGCGCCAGAAGAGTTATGGAATGACATCAAGAAGGTTGTGCTGGAAGAAAGCAAGAAGTCTCTACAAAAGGTGAAAATGCAAAAAACGGCCAAAATGGATGACCAAAGAAACTCTGAAAATTGCCCAGAAATGCAGAGAAGCTAAAGCCAGAGGAGAAAGAAAGACAATCACAGAACTCAAGAGAGATTTCCAACATGCAGCAAGATAGGACAATAACAAATGCAAGGAAACAGAAGTAGAAACTAATAGAGGAAGAACAAGATTGGCTTTCCTAAAACTACGAGAGTTAAAGAAAAAATTCTAGCCTCGAATAGGAATGTTACAAGATGCTCAAGATTCTATGTTGAATGATGCAGAGAAAATCAAGAAAAGATGGAAAGAATATACAGAGTTTTTATATGATAAAGATCAAGTGGACCAACAGACATTTCAACCTGTACCTTATGATCGAGAACCATTGGTGATGAAAGAAAAAGTCGAAGCAGCATTGAAAGCCTTATCAAAGAACAAAGCACGAGGCATTGATGGCATTCCCATAGAAGTATTACAGAAATCTGATGCAGCTGTTACCATACTTACAAGGCTCTGCCAACAAATTTAGAAGACAACATCATGGCCAATTGACTGGAAAAGATCTGTGTTTATACCAATACTAGAGAAAGGTGATGCAACTGACTGTGGAAATTATCACACAATCGCTTTGATCCCACATGCCAGCAAAATTCTACTCAAGATTATTCAGCAGAGGCTACATTCATACCTGAAATAAGAACTACCTGAAGTGCAAGCAGGGTTCAGGAAATGGCGAGGAATGAGAGACATCATTGCGGATGTGGGATGGATCCTTGAAAAGACAAAAGAAGACCAAAAGGATATCTATTTGTGTTTTATCGACTACAGCAAGGCTTTTAACTGTGTACACTATGAGAAACTCTGGGCCACATTAAGAAGCATGGGTATACCAAAACACCTGATCATCTTCTTGCACAATCTGTACATTGAACAAGAAGCAACAGTTCAAACTGAACAAGGAGAAACAGAATGTTTTAAATAAGCAAAGGTGTACGGCAAGGCTGCATACTTTCCCCCTACCTGTTTAATTTATATGCAGAACAAATCATTGGAGAAGCAGGATTGTATGAAGACAGCTGAGGTGTGAAGATTGGTGGAAGACTCATCAACAGCCTTCGCTATGCTGATGATACCACATTACTGGCTGAAAGTGAAGATGATCTGAAGCATTTGCTTCACATGATCAAGGAACATAGTCTTAAAATGGGCTTGCACCTTAATGTAAAGAAGACAAATATCAAGACAACTACAAAAATCAATAAGTTCATCGTTGAAGGAGAAGAAATTGAAACATAATGGGATGGAGCTGAAGCCATTGAAGCGATGGATGTAGAAAAAAAACTCTCTTTCTTATGAAACAACTGAGTTACAGAGGGTGCAATTAACTAGAAGTGCAGCTAGAGGGAGAAGGCACGAGGCTGCAGAAGTTAAGCTGGCACACCCAGGTTGTAGCAATGCAGTAGCTAATCAAAGGCACCTGAGCAGAAAGCCAGGAAATTCAGTTGGGGAACGCCTTTTTAAGCAGTGCTCACAAGGAAGCTGACAGAGAGGATCTAAGAAGGAACTTGAGAAGGAACTCGAGAGAGGATCTAAGAGGGAACTCGAGGGAGGATCTAAGAAGGAACTCGAGGGAGGACCTTAGAGAGAGAGAGGAAGGATCTATGAAGGAAGGACCTGAGGAAGGAACCTCGTACACTGCAAGGCAGAGAAGCTTGGATACATGGAAAAGCAGAGCTAAGTTCCAGGGAGGAAAAGCCCAGCTTAGAAAGCTCCAGAAGCCAGTCTTTAAGGAAGACGGTGACAAAGGGAGTGTCTCTGGTGGAGAGAACACCAGCAGCAAACGCTACAGAGATCCAAGGCACAATGATACTTCCTTTATTAAATGGATGCCAGGTCCTAGGAAGGCTGATAACCTAAAAAGCCATTCTGAGAAGAAACAAAGTTGGAGGAAGTTTTGTAACCCTGTACAGAGAGGTATAGGGAAAAGCCCTAACAGTTATTTGCTAAACCCAGGCCAGCAAGGCTGGGAAGTGGGGGAAAGAAATACTGAACTGCAACCTGTGTTAACCAGGGAAAGCTCAGGATTAGAAGACACCACAAGTGAGCTAGAACCCATGCAAATTGAGTTTACAGAACCAGAACCGTTGATGCTTGAACCAATGGACTGTTCTCTGTGTATTACCGAGAGCCTGGAATCTCTTACCGAGATATAACAGCAGCACATGTTTTAAAGTACCTTTTGCTTCTGTTAACACTGAAGGAAAAAGTTTTGTCTTGTTTTCTTGCTGTTTGAGAAACTTGCTTGGATACAGAGAACTGTGAAGCATTTGTAACAGTTGCTGACCTTTTGTAAATATTCTTGTCACTAAATCTGAAGTAAGGTAAATTCTACTTTGTTTCCTGAAGAACCTTTTGCGTAACAAGGGAATAAAAACCTTTTTGTTTCACCCTGCTCAAGGCTCACACATCTATTTTCTTTGTGAAGAGGGACTACAAGGACCAGAATGCACTTGGTCTAAAAGTTTTTCTTTCTTCAACAAAATCAAAATGTCCACCCTGACCCTTCTGCACACTGCCACTAGGAGGGGCTGTGACAATAGACAACTTTAACCTACTTGGATCAACTATTAATAAAGAAGCAACAAGCAGTAAAGAAATCCGATGACGCATTGCTCTTGGCAGAATGGCTATGAAGAACCTAGACGAGAGATGTCTCTCTCCATACAAAGATTCAACTTGTTCAAGCTATGGCACTGTAAATAACATCATATGGATGTGAAAGTTGGACAGTTGAAAGAGTGAAAAAGATAGACAGTAAAAAAAATTGATGTCTTTGAATTATGGTGCTCGTGATGAATACTGTGTATACCATGGACTGCCCAAAGAACAAACAAGTTGGTACTAGAGGAGATCAAACCTAAGCTTTCTTTAGAAGCTCAGATGACAAGATTTTGACATTCATACTTTGGACACATAATGCGAAGAGAGAGATCATTAGAGAAAGACATCATGCTTGGCAAGATAGAAGGTCAACGCAAAAGAGGAAGGCCAGCAATTAGATGGATCGATATAATAACAGCAGCTACAGTTACCAGTCTGTCAACAATGAGCTGCCTGACTGAAGACCGAACACAGTTTAGGACAACTATCCAGAGGGTCGCCAAGAGTTGACACCAACTCGATGGAACTTAACAACAAGACAATAGTTCTATAGAAATATATCTTCATTTTTATTTAGTCTCTCAGACCATTCTAGATAACACATTTTCTTGAAGCCTTGGATATTCTAGTCCATTGGTTCTTAGACTGGTCCTGGGGAACCCCAGGCTAGTTGGGTTTTCAGGATATCTACATGAGATGAATTTGCATGCACTGCCTCTATTTTACACAAATGTATCTCATTCATATTCATGGCAGATATTCTGACAAGCCACTTGGCCAGAGACCCCCAGAACAGGATTGTGAAACATTGTTCTGGACTGATATTTACTCATCTCTATATTATTTCTTCAAATTGTGAACCTGAACAACCCCAGATTACTACTGTGCCTGAGAGACCCCAATTTAAAATATCTCTTATATTCTCCATGGAATATGGTGCTACTGTAGTAGTTAATCAGTAGTATCTCTTTGGGACAACTTTACATCATCTTTCTCCTTTTTAACTGTTATATAGTGGTTCTCAGCTTGGAAGCATGAACTCCAGCCAGGATGGAAATCCTAGAGTATTTGAATAGGTCTAATATGTACTTTGTAACTTTTCTAAAGGACCTCTTTGTGCCTATAGTAGTGGTTTTGCAGATAGCAAAAGAGCTATAGCACCTCTCATGAGTTTATTATATTATATATGGGTCATTTGCTGAGCAATAAACTTCTGATTCCAATACAAATATGTTGGTGGATAATTTATACTTCATGGGGTTCTTACAGAATTCTCCATTGTTTGTGACAATGAAAGCAACCTTACTATCCACCTTTGGTCTTCAATTGGATCATAATGGATCTCAGGATTCTTTTTTTTTTTTTATTTTAAGACCAGAATATAGCACAACTTTCCTGATTCCTCCAATGTAACGCAACTATGGGAAAATGCCATTAAAGCTTAATGGCAAAACGTTATTTCCTTAAGGACAGGATTTTTTTTTCATTTGCAGTTTAAATGCTAAGTTAGGTTTAAAGAATTATGAGGGCTATATTCAGCAGGATGGCCAACACATACAAGGGAATGTTTACTAAGGTACATTATGCTTTTGCAGCTGGGTGATTGCTGCAAAAAGCCAGCATTAGCTGCATAAGTCCAGCAGTAGCTGCAAGGGGGCATTCCCTGCATTTCCGCTGCAGATACCACAGAGAAAATTCAGGGAGCATAGGGGGGAGGGGGGATAAACTTTGTGGATGCAGCTATCGCTACATATTGAGGTGGCCATAGCTACATCTATGAAGCCTGCAATTTTAGTAATTATCACACAATGGTAATGTCCAGGGTAATTGTGCTCTGCAGGAACTCCTACTGTCTGCCCACTCTCTGCCTTAATCCTGCTCAAGTCTGCACCCACCAAGCAAAATGAGGACATCATGGAAAAATGTCTTGATGTCTGCATTTTTGCAGCATTAGCTGCTACTGCCAGACATTAATTCCACGTTAGCCCCACAGTAACAGTTAAAGCCCTTTAATAAACATACCCCAATGATACCCTTGTAAGCTACAGGTGTAATATTGATCCTGCAGCAGTCAATGTTATTTTAAATGCCAGTCACCACAGGCAAAAAAATCCAGCACTATTCGTGTGGAGGCCCATTCAGATATGTGTGACCCTGGGCTGTCATTGACATTGTTCTGAGTGCTAGGGATGAGAGTATGCATTCTCCTCTACACTCTCTGGATGTTTTTCTGCTAAAACGAGCACTTTTCACATGCTTGCTTGTCACTAGTCATGCCTCAGAGCAGGACTAGAGTTAGATGTGATATCAGACATCCATGAAATTTCTGCGATCAAGTGGGGACATTCCAGTCCCTGTAAATGCCCTAACCATGCCTCCAGGTTCCTAGCAATGCCTCCTTTTTGCCCCCATTCAGATTCAAACATCTTCACACTAGGGACATCCCCAGAGCCATTTTTGGATGTGCAAAGCAAGAATAAGGATTCTAAAATGATCCCTTTGATGGATTCTGACTGAAAATCCACTAACTGGGTAGGTGTTAGCACTTATCCAGATAGCACCACTCAGCCACAATATTCAGCGATAGCTTCTGTCTGGATACTGCTGTTTAATATCCCATCGATATTTAAGTGCCGTGGCTAATCACTGTGGTGTTTGAATATCAGCCTTTCTGAAAACTGGTCCCAACATTGTTACGCCAAGTCAACTATCTGGAAAAGCATTTAAAAAGCCAGGTCTTAACTGCTGATCTGAAAACCATAAAATTTGATTCTCGTCTCACATAATCAGGAAAAAATTCCATAGGGAAGCCCCTGTGAAAATTAACATTCTATCAAAAGTCCTCATAATGAAATCAAACTCATTGTGTGGAAGAAAGGCTTTTTTCTTCCACTGCCAACTCTAGACTTCGATCCTTTCACCTTGCTGCTCCTTATACCTAGAACAAACTTCCTGAGTCAAAACGTTATGTGTCCTGTTTCTCCCTTCTCAAATCCATGCTCAGCTCTTTGGAGCTGCTTTTGGATCCTGCTCCTTTGTTTTCCTTGTGTCTCCTCTCCCTTTCCTATTCTACCCCTTGTGTAGCATGCCTTTGGGTGCATACGGAGAGGAATGGCTAGCAGAAAAAAGGAGGTGATAGTGCCTCTGTATAAGTCTTTGGTGCGACCTCATTTGGAGTATAGTGTGCAATTCTGGAGACCGCACCTTCAAAAGGATGTGAACAGGATGGAGTTGGTGCAGAGGGTGGCTACTAGAATGATTAGTGGTCTTCATTATAAACTTATGAGGACAGACTTAAGGATCTTAATATGTACACCTTAGAGGGAAGGCGGGATAGAGTGATATGATTGAGATGTTTAAATACCTCCGTGGCATAAATGTTCAGGGAGAGAGCCTCTTTCAATTGAAAGCAAGTTCTGCTACAAGTTCTGCATTGCCTTTAACCTTTCCCAGCAATCGCGGCTTTACAGATACAGCCGCCAGCGTGAAGGAAAAGGCTCTTCACGCTGGCGGCTGTACAGAGGGAGCCGGGGCCTCGCGCGAGCTTACCCGGCTCCCTCTGAAGCCCTGCGGTGTGTGGGCCGGCCCCAGGTGGGCCCTTGCCAGCTGTGGGCCCTACGCCATGGCGTACATGGCGTATAGGTAAATCCGGCCCTGGTCCTAAATGGGCTACATTATAGTCCTAATCTTTCTACTTTTTGAAGGAGTAAACAACTGATCTACATTTACCTGTTCCACTCCATTCATTAATTTATAGACCTCTATCATATCTCCTCTCAGCCATCTCTTTTCCAAGTGGAAGAGCTCTAACCTTTTAAGCCTCTCCTCATAGGGGTATCCTTCCATCCCCTTTACCAATTTTGTGGCTTGGGCAAGCCACTTAACCCTCCATTGCCCATGTTCCCTGAAAAATAGCTATCTCCAAGTTATAATGCCCTGTTTAATGTAAGTTCAGTTTGTTCAATGTAAACTACCTTGATATCATGAAAGGCAGTATATAAGAAATGTAAAATAAGAAGAGATTCTGTCCTTCATTTTCTTCTCCATGCCTTTACTTATGATTCCTATGCTTTCTTGGCTGCTGCTGCACATTTGGCCAAGGGTTTCAATGTATTATCCACGATGACGGCTAAATCATTTTCACTGGGTGGTAGTTCCTAAGTTAGAACAGCTATTTATGCGGTCCACATTTATTTATTTATTTTTTATTTATTTAACATTTTTTATATACCGCACTATTTACATCAGCGCGGTTCACATGTAACACAAATGTCCAGTGTGGGGAAACTACATTGGACTTACAATAAACAGGAATTTGAACTTGGAGAACATGTCAAACTATGTACATATATGGAAACATTTATCCTGATAGTGGCTGAATATCTCTGCTCGCTGGATAAATCAGAAGTCCTCTCCAGATATAGAAACCTTCAAGTTCCTGGTATTTGTGTAGCATGCCTCTGGAAGGTGAACTCACCCTTCATGGGCAGGAGGGAATGGAAAGTCCTCCTGATCACAGTGTTCATATTTAGTGATTGGTGACAGCTAGGGATGCTTCACCACTTTAATGTGATAGTATTGATCTATCACTAATGGTGAAACTGCTCCCTTATGAAAAAAGGCTAAGCAGGTCAGGGCGTTTCAGTATGGAAAAGAGATGACTATGAGGGAATATGACAAAGGTTCATAAATGAATAGAACAGTTAATTAGGAGACAATTGTTCAACCTTGCAAACACTAAAATAAGAGGGCATACCATAAAATTAACAACCAGCAGATTAATAAGTATTTTATCATGCAAAGCACAGTTGCCAGAGGATATGGTCAAGGTGACTAACGGAGGGATTCAAAAGAGAATGAGACAACTTCCTAGGGGAAATGTCAATAAAAAATGATCAACCAGGTAAATTTAAGAAAGTCATTGTTATTTCATTTATTACCCTTATAACCTGCCTAGAGTAGGACTGCTACTGGAAATAAGCTAAAGAAATAGGTCTGTTTTGGGGGATCTGCTGCATACTTGTGATCTCTCAAAGAGAGAATGCTGGGCTTGACTCAGCTCGGCTTATCTACTGGCAGCACTATTTGCTATACAGTAGAAGAGCATTACAGGCTGGAAGGATTTACTTTACTCCTTCCCATGAGGTATGACACTCTTTGGAAGGATGAGCTTACCTTCCAGAGGGACCCAGGGGAGTAGAAAGAAATGCCCTCTACTTTGGTGGGTGGAAGGGAGTTGCGATTGTAGATGAAGGATTAACGTCGCCATGGGAGAAACAGGAATGCCTCCTATTGGGAAATTCAAAATCCTTTCTTCTTACAGCAGGGAGGGCCCCCCCTTTGTTAACTAATCTATTGACTTCAGACCAGTTAGCAGTTGACGTTTTCAGGCTTTATTGTGCACACTTGTAATGGTCATTTGCAGAGTGCCTGGTAAATAGTGTAGAATGTAAGACTATGACAAATTCTCATTTGCATATGCAATCTTCCGAAATTATTTACTTCTGATGCTAAAATCTGACAGACCACTTTAACATGCATATTAAGGCCTTTCTGCATAACATTCTATCAATAATATCCACAAAACATACGTGCCCAATTTACTGCATATAGCCCCAATATTTAACAAACATGTTAGGTATGCTTTGCATGTGCTAAATTTATAATGCTGCTCAAGAAGGCCTTATATTGCAAGTTAAAACAGTCTTAAGAGAGAAATAAATTTACTATCTACCCATATGTAAATTAAGACATTCACATGCAAATGAAACTTTAACGTGTGCAGGGAAATAGAATGATGTGTTTTTCTCCACACACTATTTATCGTGCACTCGCTGACTTGGAACAGGTGTTAACATTTATCATTCAAATTATTTTAAAGGCTCATCTGTCAGCAAGCATTGTGACTGAAAGATGAAGGTCATATACAAGAGATGGCATGCTAAATGTTTATCCACAAGCCCTTGAGGCACAGTACATCTTCTCGTACTTCTCTTTTCAAAGCAAGAAGACACCAACACAAATATTTTCATGACACATTATTCACACCACAAAAATGGCTTCTCTAACAAAAGGGTGACATGGCAATTGGCTTACAAGCATTGTTAGTCACGTCACAATGTAAAAGACAGGGAGGACATTTTAAAAAGTCAGGTAGCTAAAAAGCGATTCTGCATGCAAATTCTCTGCCTGAAAATTGCCCTCCTTCAATTCACTTCAAAATTGTAGCATTTAAGGGAGGAAGTCTCCAGGGCATTCTTTGAGTAGGATTAGAAAATGTATGTAAATATTTGAGTGTCTTGCAATTCAATAGATAAAATGGTGATTTTATCTGATACTATCAAAAAATACAAATGTATAGCCATGATCAACATGCCCTCTAAGCAGCTTCAAACTGCACGGAAGTCATGCCCATCCTTTGGGACCCGCTTAGCCCTCGCAATTCAAAACATGATTGTGCTGCACTAGCCACCCATTACCAACAAGGATGCAAGGAGAGGAGTCCCATGCTGCTTGAAACTGCTTAGTGGGAATATTAGCCATGATACAGAAATGCTAAATAATGAAGAATCATATATCGCCATGACTAACATGACCTGGCTAGAAACAGTGCCTCTATAGTTCAAAGGGACTTCCAGATTCCGGGAGAGAAACTCAAACCCATTGTTAACACTGTAGTATTCTCAAAAGTTCTACCTGTTCGTGGTAAGGGGGCAGAAAACCTGCATCACATAATCAGCTTTAATACGTGGCTCCAAATTTGGTGCAAACAAGGATTTAGATATATAGGTGATTGAGGAAATAGAAGGAACAAGAGGCTATATTGTGTTGATTTGCAGGGAAAAAGATCTTAAGTGAAAAATTCAGGCAATATGTGGACAGGCATTTAAACTAGGGAAAGTGGGTGACGGATGGAGATGAACAAGTTTAGGAAGTCACTCCAAGCAAAAAACATAGTAACATTGGAAACAGCCACACTATTAATCCACACATCAATAGCAAGTGGGATAATGCATGTAGAACAAAATCCATGCAAAATACAGGCAAGACAGTCAACAAATGCTGGGAAGCAATGAGCACAAATGTTCAAAGGCTAGCCAACAAAGTTACTGATCTGGAAGCCCTAATGGTGTAAATCAGGGGTCACCAACCTCCAAAGGGCCGCGGGCCGCACAGCCGACTACCGGCAGACTCGCGGGCCGCACCCCCCCCCCCCCCCCGCGCGAAAAAACAAAAAAAAACCAAAAGAAAACTGCTCGTACCTATACTTCATGCCAGCTCCCTCCCTTCTTCTGCAGCCGCGGTTCCCTGCCTCTTAGGGAACCGCGGCTGTGCTTGTAACATCATCGCGGCTCCGTGCAGCATTGTCCCGCCTCTAAAGGAAGTTGTTTACCACTTCCTTTAGAGGCGGGACAATGCTGCACGGAGCCGCGATGATGTTACAAGCACAGCCGCGGTTCCCTAAGAGGCAGGGAACCGCGGCTGCAGAAGAAGGGAGAGAGCTGACATGAAGGAGTCTGTGAGTTTGCCTTGGCGGGCCGCACCGGGGGAGAGTCTCGCGGGCCGCACGGAAGGCCCTCGCGGGCCGCAGGTTGGTGACCCCTGGTGTAAATGGACTTGGACATTGTGGCCATTACAAAAACATGGTTTAACGAGTCACATGAATGGGATATAGCCATAGCTGGCTATAATTTATTTAGAAGAGAAAGAGAAGGTAGAAAAGGGGGAGAGCTAGCTCTATATGTCAAAAGCAATATTAAAACTGCTAAAATGCAGGGGACATGGGGAAAAGAATAAGTGCTGTGGATTGTGTTGGAAAGAGGAGATGGCACTATCATCCATACTGTTGTAGTCTACAGGCCTCCAACTCAACCCAAAAAAGTGGATAGAAACTTGATTACTGATATTGCAAAAGTAGCCATGAAGGGAGAAGTGATTTTATTGTATGACTTTAATCTACCCAATGTGGATTGGAGTATTCCTTCTGCAAATCTAGAAAGAAGTAAACAAATTGTAGATGCCTTCCAAGATGCATTGCTTAGACAAATGGTGATGGAACCGACCAGGGAAAGTTTGATGCTAGATTTAGTACTCACCAATGGATATAGCGTGTTGAATGTCCAGGTGGGTGCCCATGTAAGCAGCAGCGATCATCACACTGTGTGATATGAGATAAAAGCCAAGGCAGAGTCCAATCACAGCAAGCTCAAAGTCCTAGACTTCAAAAACGCTGACTTCAGTGAAATGGCCAAGTTCCTGAAGGAAGAGTTGGCAGGATGGGAGAAGGTAAGGGAAGTGGAACTGCAGTGGGCTAAACTAAAGGAGGCAATAAAAGGGGCAGCAGATACATATTTAAGAAAAGGAAATAAACACAAGAGAAAAATGAACCCTGGGGGCGGAGTCCGATGTCCAGCGGGATGGTCGCATAACGCTGAGGCTCCCGAGAGGCCTACTCAGAATCCTGAATTAACACCGGACATACTTGAATTTCTGCTCTGATCTTGCCGGGGCACATTGGTGAGATGGCGGGGACCAAACCCACGCGCCTGGAATTTGGATCTCCAGCGGCTTCCCACGGCAAACGCTCCAAAACTGAACCTCCGTCCCCGCAGAAGGGGCTGGCTTTACGCGAGGGCCCCGAAATGCAGCAGGAAATCCTCGCAGAGATTAGAGGGGTTAAGGACCTCGTGCAGTCAAACGGTGAAGCACTCCGAGCGCTGCGGGAAGATCTTGGTGTGTTGCAGGGCAGGCTAGAGGGGCTCTCTTCGCGTCAGGACAAAATGGAGAGCATATTAGACTCCCATGCGGTCCGGCTGTCCAAACTCGACAAAGTTGAACGTCAGGTGCGGGCCTTGCAGAAAGAAGTGGAAGATGGCAATAATAGAGCGCGCCGCAACAACCTACGACTCGTGGGCATACCGGAGGGAGCAGAATCGGGAGACATGAAGGAGTTTCTATATAAAATCCTCCCTTCCCTGCTCCAAATCACCTTTACCAAAGAATTGGAGATCGATCGCGCTCATCGTGTACCCACAAACATAACGCTCAACAGGAAGACCCCGCGGCCTATCATCTTTTGACTTTTGAGATATCAACATGTGGAGCAAATTCTCAGTGCCTCTCGGGCAAAGGGCCATATGGAGTTTGAGAGCCACAAGATCTCCTTCTATCCTGACTTGGCTAAACCCACGGTTGACCGCCGAAAGCGCTTTCTGGAATTCCGGCCGAGGCTTCAACAACTACAAGCACGCTATGGCCTGATGTACCCGGCCAAGCTCCGAGTCACGCTTCACAATCAGACAAGAACATTTGAGGACCCTGATCTACTAGCGGAGTTTTTGGATTCTAAAGAAGCCGACTTGATGCGCTGACTTCCAGAATATTCCTGCCAGTATTCTCATATCCGCTGTACCTGCCATATTGGATTTGCCGCGGCTCAGCAAAGAGTCTGTCGAGGGCGGTTTGTTGCCTTATTTTGTGATGATATCTGTGACCCGACTCCATCTACCCATAGTAGCCTCGATGAGTATCAGGGACAGTGTTAATTATGGACTCTGGTGTTTCTTTTCTTTTATTATGTCTTTATCTTCCTCTCTAGGGCCTCCTCCCGCAGACATATGGTCGCCATATTCATTGGGGGTTTTGCTTCTTCTCTAGGTTACTTTGGTACATACTTTTCAATATGGGGTGTATTAGCCAGCATACTCGGTGATTATGTCATTGTTGTACAGATTCTGATTATGTTATATGTTTTCAAGCGCCCTTACCTAAAATGTCTATTACCGATTGATGGCACCATGTAAGATTTTCTCATTGAACGTAAAAGGAATCAATAATCCGATAAAACGGAAGAAAATCCTAAGCTATTTAAGTCATGAAGCTGCGGACCTGATTTTCCTCCAAGAAACGCATTTAAATTCGAAGGAAACTCTTAAACTCAATATTAAACCTTACATGGTGGCCGCCTATTCCCCAGCCGTTTCTAAGAAATGTGGGGTTTCCATACTGGTTAGGAAATCTCTGCATGCTACTATTATTGCGACTAGCTCAGATACCGCAGGTAGATGGTCCAGAGTTCACCTCAAGATAGGTAACCTTGAAGTTACATGTATATGCCTTTATGCTCCTAATGTGGATGACCCTGCCTTTTTTGCTACCATTGCTCAGGTTGCGCAGGCCTCTGCTAATACTTCATTGATAATAGGGGGGGATTTCAATTTAGTTCTTGATCCCCTGATTGACAAACAGCCGCCTAGGACAAGTGGTCCCCCCAAGAGTCACACCACGCTCACCTCTGTGATCAAAGATCTTGCTTTAGTCGATCTATGGAGGTTACTACACCCCAATGAGCTTGACTTTACCTTCTTCTCTTCCCCTCACAAATCCCAGTCTCGCATAGATTTCTTTCTAATATCTAAACTGTTAGTCCCTCAGGTGGACACTGCAAAGATCCACTCCCAACATATTTCAGATCATGCTGCTATTTCTTTTCAATTACACACTACTGCACCCCAAGGGAACTCGGGGGCCTGGTTCTTTGATAGAGCCCTATTAACTCAGCCAGAGTTCCAGTTAGAAATTCGAGCAGCCATACAGGATTACTTCCATTTTAATTTACCCCAGGATACTGCAAATTGGGCTTGGTGGGAGGGTTTCAAAGCGGCCATTCGTGCAACGATCACTAGCTATCAAATTCGCCTACGGAAACAACGCAAACAGCAGCTACTCATACTAGACCAACAAATCAAAGCAGGCGAACGAGTTCTAACTTCACGTACTGATCCATGCGTCTTACTTCGCTTACAGCGTCTCCGTTTTCAATATAATGCAATCCTCTCAACTGCAGCTTCTAAGAGTATTGAGCTTCAACGAGGGACATACTACCGTGAAAGCAACCGAGCCGGTCGACTTTTAGCCAACGCCTTGAAAGGTCAAAAAGAAGCCAAACGCGTAGCGGCCCTTCGAGCCCCACAGGGAGGGGACATACTGACCACAGACTCCGATATTGTAGAACTCTTTCGGGATTTCTATACTCGCCTATATCAATCTGAATGTGAGTTCTCATCAGAGACCTTCGAGCGATTGTTTTCTGGTATTCAGCGGCCGACCCTTTCTGAAGCTGATAGGGATGCGCTGGATGAACCCTTCTCTACTTCAGAGATCCAATCTGCCCTAAAACGAACAGCCTCGGGTCGAGCCGCAGGGCCTGATGGTCTCCCGACCGAATTCTACAGAACGTTCAGTGCAGATTTAGTTCCCTACTTAAAACTCTATTTTTCTGCCCTTGCGGTAGATACATCCTCTTTGGGATCCTTCTCTGCAGCTAATGTGGTAGTATTTGAGAAAGAAGGCAGAGACCCGCTGCTAACCGCCAACTACCGTCCAATCTCCCTACTTAATGCCGATTATAAGATCTTCGCAACGATCTTGGCCACCCGGCTTTCTGACAGGATGGCCACCTTAATCCATCCCGACCAATGCGGTTTTATACCCGGCCGATCCACCGCTGACAATGCTCGGACCTTGTGCCATGTCCTATCCAGTGCTGCCAATTTAGACCACCCATGGGTGGGTCTTTCCCTAGATGCTGAAAAAGCCTTTGATCGCCTAGAATGGCCCTTCTTATTTGCAGTTCTCCGATGGTATGGTTTTGGGGAGGGCTTCCTCCGATACCTCCAAGTCATGTATACTCAACCCGTTGCCAGTATTTGTGTAAATGCCATTAAGTCTCAGCCTTTTAATCTCCAAAGAGGCACGCGTCAAGGTTGCCCCCTATCACCAATGCTCTTTGATCTAGCTCTTGAACCCCTCGCCCTCCTTATTAGACAGTCCGCACGTATTCGAGGTGTCCCCTTCAGTCACAGAGAGATTAAACTCTCTGCATATGCAGATGATCTTATGCTCTTCGTATCCCTTGATTCGGTTCCAGCTGTCTTGGATCTGATTGATGGATACTCGCAATTATCGGGCTATAAAATTAACTGGACCAAATCTGTCGCATTCCCACTGAACCGCTGGGTGCATGAGGCTGACATGCAGGCCTTTCCTTTCCTTTGGCAATCCCGCATGGTGAAATATCTTGGGGTCCATTACTGTTCTCCTTTAGAAGACACTATTAGTTTTAATGCCAAAGAGGTAGTCTCCAAAGTCCGTGAGCTCACAAATCGTTGGTCTCCCTTATCCCTTACATGGTGGGGCCGTCTAGAAACTGTGAAAATGATGATAGTCCCCAAAGTGAACTATATTTTAGAAATGCTGCCCTGTTTACTCCCGCTACACACCTACAAAGATATTGAGGGCCTTCTCGTCCGCTATCTCTGGCAGGGTAAACCACCAAGGATAGCTAAACAAAAACTACAGTCTGCGAAGGAACTAGGGGGTACCCGATTTCCGGATTTTCTCAGATATCATCAAGCCTTCCTACTTAAACAAGGTGCCCGATGGCTAGATGCCTTAACAGACAGCAGACCAGTTTGGCTTGACATAGAAGAGGAGCTTAGTAGCCCAATTCCGTTGATCCATCTCCCCGGTATGTCCCATCAAATTGACACCCGTCATCCCCCAATGATTGTCGATACTCTTGCGGCCTTTAACACTCTTATTCTATCACTGGGCCCAAACGTATGCCCTCAGGACGGACTCCCGCTGTGGAATAACCCCAGAATTCAAGTCCTAAATAGAACGATAGCATGGAAACCCTGGTACTCTAGGGGGATCTGGACACCCCAACAGCTCTTTTCTGCAGCTCGTTGGAAAACTTTTTCTGATTTACAAAAGGAATTTGCGTTACCAGCGAAACATTACTTTCAATTGATGCAGCCTCAACACTGCCTCAAAAGTGCTCAAATCATGCCGCCCTCTATCCCTACTGAGGATGGGCTATCAGAACTAATTCACTCTATTAGTAGTACACATGGGGTAGCCTCTAACTTTTATAAACTATTATGTCAGGGTACAGATACTGCCACTTGTAGAGCCCAACAAGCCTGGGAGCGCGAACTGCAAACCACTTTAACCCCTGAGCAATGGAGCGTTTTCTGGAGCAAAGTAGTGCGGGTCTCCCGATCTGCCTCAGTTACCCAAACTCTCTTCTTTTTTGCACATAGATGCTTTTATACTCCAGAAAAAATAGCCAAATGGAACACAACTGCTAGGGACCAGTGTTGGTCTTGCCATACTGCTGTGGGAACCCTCGCTCATGTTATTTATGAATGTCCTCAACTACAGGTTTACTGGGGGCGGGTCTGGAGTCGTATTCAATTTATCTTACACCTTCACAAGCCTCTTTCTTGGAAGATTGTGGGACTCCGCTCAGTGGCGGAGGTCCCCTCTCTTCCTAAGAAGGGTCGCTTTCTCCTTGATTTCATGCTGGGTATAGCCATATGTTTAATCACGAGGAATTGGAAGGATAGCTCTCGACTTACTGTCAATGAATGGTGGAACCTCGTCTGCTTATATAGTAAATATGAGCAGATATCTCGGAGAGCTATTCCCCATACCCAAACTCACTCTCGCTTGTCTAAATGGCAGATGCTCAATGATTATGTACAATCTGCTCATTGCTCCGACATGTCTGTTTAATGTACACTCATGTTTCAGATCACCGTTAGGTTTTGTAACACAATAATGTCAGTACACGCCCGCTTCGGGTATGATTAGTTTCCTAGAGAAGAAGCAGGGGGGAGGGGGGTGGCAGGGGTTTACTTTGGTGTATGTATCACATTCTATGTATGTATCTGTCTTTTAGCTGTATGTCTTCCTTTCCTTTGTTGTTATAAAACGAAAATAAAGAATTTAAAAAAAAAAAAAAATGAACCCTATTTGTTTCTTCAAAGAAGTGGCTGCACAAATAAAGGCAAAAAACACAGCTTTCACATAATTCAGAAGTTCGCAAACAGAGGAACACAGAACAGAATATAGGATAAAACTAAAAGAGACAAAAAGAGAAATAAAGATAGCAAAATTGAAGGCAGAAGAAAAGATGGCTAAAGATTTAAAGTGTGATGACTAAACCTTTTTAGGTATATTTGGGAGAAGAGGAAGATCAGAGGTGGAATTTCAAGACTCAAAAAGTTAAGAACGGATTGGTGGAAAGTGACATTGAAAAAGCAAAAATGCTAAACAAATACTTCTGTTCTGTTTTTACTAAAGAATATACTGGGGAAGGACCACCTGTATTTGAGAAATATACAAATAGGAATAGAATAGATATTACACCATTCACAGAAGGTGATGTATTTGTACAGCTTGCAAAACTGAAAGTGGACAAGACCATGGGACCGGACGGGATATATCCCAGGATACAGAAAGAGCTCAGAGTTTCTTGCAGGGGCTTTAAAGGATGTTTGTAATAGATCATTGGAAACAGGAGAAGTTCCACAGGACTGGAAAAGGGCTGATGTGGTACCTCTTCAAAAAAGTTTATATAGGAAAGAAGTGGCAAACTACAGGCCAGTAAGCCTTACCTCAGTGGCGGGAAAAGTAATGGAGGTGCTCCTGAAAGAGAGAATAGTAGACTTTCTTGAAAGCAATAGGTTGCATGATCCGAGGCAACATGGTTTTACCAAAGGACAATAATGCCAAACAAATCTGATTGAGTTCTTTGACTAGGTGAAATCTACCTAGATTTCAGCAAAGCCTTTGATACTGTTCCTCATAGGTGACTTATCAATAAACTGAATAACCTGAGGATGGGTCTCAAGGTGATGAACTGGATCAGAAATTGGTTGACTGACAAACGACAAAAAGTGATGGAAAACGGAACTCACTCGGATGAAAAGAAGGTGATTAGTGGCATGCCCCAGGGATCTGTCTGGGGACTGGTACTGTTAAATGTCAAGGAGTGGATAACATAAGGAAAGATCTACAAAAGCTGGAAGATTGGTCTAATGATTGGCAGTTAAGATTAATGTGAAGAAGTGCAGTGTCATGCACTTGGGATACAGAAATCCAAGGGAATTGTATGCGTTAAGGGGTGAGAGGTTGGTATCCATGGACCAGAAGAAGGACCTCGGAGTGATTGTTTCCGAGGATCTCAAGGTGGCAAAACAATGTAACAAGTCAGTGGTCAAAGCCAGAAAGATTCTGGATTGCATACAGAGAGGAATTACCAGCAGAAAGGAGGAGGTACTAATTCCTCTGTACAAGTCACTTGTGAGGCCTCACTTGAAATATTGTGTTCAGTTTTGAAGACCATATCTCACAAAGGATATAAAAAGACTGGAAATGGTTTAGAGGAAGGTGACCAAAATGATTTGGAGCCTGTGCCAGAAAATTATATGAGAAGAGATTTGAAGACCTAAATATGTATACTCTAGAGGACAGGAGGGACAGGGGAGATATGATACAGACCTTTAAATACTTAAAGAGTATTATTGAACAAACAAACCTTTTTCAAATACGGGGAAGCGGCAAAACTAGAGGGCATAACATGAAGCTGCAAGGGGGTAAACTGAAAAGCAATGTCAGGAAATACTTTTTCACTGAAAGGGTAGTTGATGCTTCGGATGCTCTCCCGATGAAAGTGGTGGGGTGAAATACAGTGGGGGGAAGAAAAAGAAGATATTCTTCCGCAAATGGACAACCAGAGGAGAGCAGCGGAAGTAATGACCACAGCCTACCAGGTGATAGATAAAATTCTTTATTAAGGACCCAAATAAAGAATTTTATCTATCACCTGGTAGGCTGTGGTCATTACTTCCGCTGCTCTCCTCGGGGTGAAATACAGTGACAGAATTCAAAATGTCATGGGACAGACACAGTGGATCCCTTTATAGCAACAGGATGAAATCAAAATAACCTAACTATCTCTGCTATCTCAACAAATAGGGGTGGCCTGCATAGAGTGGTAAATATACCCCTAGACAAAGGCATGGGGAGGGGGGCCTGCACAGAGCAGCAGGTGCACCTATTCTTGCCACCTTGCTGGACAGACTAGATGGCTCATGATGGTCATTATCTGTCATCATATATTATACCACTATATAAATACATTTTTTTAAATAAACGGAACATATTTCAGCTTCTGCTTGTTTCAGGAGTACATTTACAAGATGTAACCCATACAAAGAACATCAGAAAATATAAATACGCGTATTGCTTCTTGTAGGGATAAAACATGCAAGGAATAAAAAGCAACAAAAAAACAGTATAAATTGAAATACAGAACTAAATTAAAAATGCAATCAATGGATTAAAACAAAAACCAAATTCAATTACATAGAAACACAGAAACATGATAGCAGAAAAAGACCATATGGCCTATCTAGACTGCCCTTCCAAATTAAAGGCCAATTGCTTTCCCATAGAAACCAATTGTTCTCCCATGAACCTTGAGCGGCAAGACCTGTATAACAAGCAGTGGTATAAGTTACAATGAGGGTCCCCCCAAACAAAATTTGATGAGGACCCCTCCGTTGTCACAGTGGTGGCACTCCTCCCAGTCCTGGCCCACCTTTCATGTGACGGCCCCCCTCCCATGCGGTGATGGCAGCAAACTTACTTCATTGTGTTTACTGTGCTGCCTCCATCTTGTAAGTTTTCTGCAGGCCCGGCGTCTATTCCCGGCCAGGTCGAAATCTCGTTGTACGGCTATTATGAGACTTCAGCCTGGTGAGGAATAGACACTTGTTTTGTGGCAGACTTAAAAGAGCATTTGCAACATTTCTGCCGCCGCTGCTGTGTGGGCCCCTTTTCTGCCCAACCCTCCACCCCTGCATTGCAGGGGCTGCATGGGCAGAATTTATGCCACTGATAACAAGGATTTACAGAATAAAAATCTCTAAAACACAAAAAAGACAATAAGGAATCTAAAAAATGACTAAAAAACTACAAGGCTTACTGAAACAGTTACCAACCACTCATGTCACAGAGTGTAACACTCTTCCAAATCTGGGTTACTCTTAAAAGGCATATACCAATAACTGCCAATGTTGCCAAGAGATCTGGATCAGAAAGCAAAGAGCTATCAATAATAAATTCCTAATGACAGTCTATCAGTAACTATAAGGAGCCTACATAGCCACTTTACACATGACAAGCATCAGAGTATATCATAGCTAGCATCATATATTCAAAAGGTACATAAAGAAGCCAAATGGCTGCCTATCACTTCAATGGCCATCAAGAAACCTGCATTGTAGAAGATGTGCATTCATTTGAAATGACATGGGAAATATTAGTTTCATATCCTTTTTAATCCAAGAAGACTGAAAAATCCAAAATGCATTTTCCCCTCCTGTCTTGTCATAGGCTGGCCTTAAACTGGTAAGTGGAGGTTGGAAGGCGGGCATCTTGCAGAAGAGCCATCACATTTCTGTGTGGGCTGGTTCTTGCCAGTTTGCTATTAACTCTACTGATGATGTTCCTTTCTGTTTCCTGATCGGCCCAAAGTTTGTCTGGTCTGGAGCTCTATGGAAAATGCAAACTAGATTTGTTGCCTTTTGAATCTATTGACTCATGCTGTAGAGATTTACTTCAAAGATTTTTCTTTTGCCATATTCTTGTGCCAAAGATGGGGAATCTATAAAACCAGAGGACATAAAATGAAGCTATAACGAAGTAAACTCAAAAGCAACATCAGCAAATATGTTTTCACAGAAAGGGTGGTAGATGCCTGGAATGTCTCCTAATAGAGGTGGTGGGGGCAAATACAGTAACCGAATTCCAAAAAGGCATGGGACAAACACAGAAGGCCCCTTTATAATAAGAGAATGGGATTAAGCAAACTTAACTTTTATGCTTCAAAAAATAAAGGGGGGTAACCAGCAAGGAGCAGCAGGTACAATCTTAAACTGGTATAGAAGGAAGGAGTAACTTGCTCGGAGTGGCAGATACAAATGTAGCACCTCGCTGGGCAGACTAGATAGACCATGCTGGTCTTTATCTGCCATCATTTACTATGTTCAGGACCGTACCTAGCCCTGTGCGAGCGGTGCAGCCGCACAGGGCGCAAAGGCTTAAGGGGCGCATTTCGGCTGTCTGCCGTTGCCTGCCGCTGCCACTTTTTCTTCTCTCAGCGGCGGCAGGTAATGGCAGACAGCTGAAATGCGCCCCTTAAGCCTTCTTGCGGCACGCTAAGCACGTCTGGTCCCTCCGGGAGGGATCAGACCTGCTTAGTGTGCCATTGACTTGCACATCGGGCACGCCTCTTCTCTCCCGCCCCCATAAAGTGGCTAGATGAAGGTGCGGGGGTGCGCCCGATGTGCAAGTCGCACAGGGCGCATTTCACGATTGGTACGGCCCTGACTATGTTACTATTGTCATACCCTGCCCTCTGCCTTAGGCTTGGAGGGCTGGGGTAGCCATTATTTTTCTCTATTGAAGGTTAAATCAACTAACTTTCCTCTCGTGATGCATGCTGGGAAAAGTAGTTTTCCTTCTGATAGAAAATAGTTCTGAAGCCAGGGTTATAGGCAAAACTATAACAAAGTTTATTTCTCCCAAAAGCAAAGGTTCAAAGTAAGTTGCACCAGGATACTTCTCTAGTATTTGTTCAAAAAGGTTCTTTATACAAGTGTGCTGGCTGAGCTTTTACATTCATTCAATCCAAATACAGCTGCTTCTCACGTATACAGAAAAAGAACAAAACATGGCAGCTTCCTTTACCAAAGAAAATATCTTCTTTTCTTTAAGTTACACTCAGCTTATATTATACAGTTTAGCAAAGGCTTTCAATACTGTCAGCAAAGCACAAAGTACAATCCATAGGTTGTTCTGGATGTAAGGAATCACTCTCCTTAGAGTCCACCTGCATTGTTTCAGGTTCTTGTGCTGCACTGCCTTGCTTTAAACTACTGGCAAATGCCTCAGGGTGTTTTCTCCCTAAAACTCCCTGTGGGTCTTTTAAACACAGCTCTAGTGAATAGGGATAAGCAGCACCTGAGCCTGAGGAAACTCCTCTCTGCAGCTGTGCGGCTATCTCTTGCCAGCTCTGGGGAAACAGTCCCTTGTCCCTTAGCTTAGGTTCCTCCCTGGAGCTCTGCCACGGTTCTCCATTCAAGGCTGGGCTCTGCAGACTTCTGCACTGAGTCTTAGGCACCCACCTCTGAACTCTCTGAACCTTTTCCTTCAGTGCTGGGGTTTGAAGGTTTTCCTGCTGTTTCTCTCTGAGCACTCCAGACCACCTTCATGTCCTCTCCCCTTCTGCTTTGCTTGCTTCATTTCCTTTCCTCCAGATGGCTTCCTTCCTCCAGCTACTGTGTTTCCTCCAACTGTGCTCCCGTCTGGGCTGCCTTCCGTGCTGCTCTCTCTCGAGCTGCTCTCTCTCATGCTGCTCTCTCTTGGGCTGCTCCCTCTCGTCCTGCCCTCCTGACTCACTCTCCAGCCCTGGTTTATATCCCTATTTTCTGATCAACCTCCCTGACTCTCTAGACAGTTGTTTGTAATCAGTTTCCAAGCCTGTTGCTATGTCATCAGGGCTTGGGTGTGTCAGCTTAGCTTTTGAATCCCTGTGTTTGTTTTCTCCAGAGAACTGCTGGAACATGTGCTTTGCAGGGCTGTGACCTTTCCTATAGGTAGAATCATTCTTTTCTTCTACTTCCATGGGCTCACTAGAGTCTTCCCTATCACACTAATTAGATCACTGTGCTGCTGTAAGGAGGCTCTTATCTGTCAAATGTGAAAAAGATCTTAATCTGTTATTGAAATAATTTTCTTTAGATGTACAGCTTAGTAGTAGTATTTCTAAGTCAATAATAAACATTCTATTCTTATTAAAGTTATTAGAAGTAGCTGTAACAACATAGCTTCAGAGGTACTTAACACATACAAAATTATTGGATGACCAACAATCAGGCTTCCCTAAGTCATTCAGTATAGCAATTGCTTGAGGTAATCATTTGTTTTTGGTTAGATAATGGCTGGTTAGAACTGTTAATGAAGTTGGATTTTCTGCTGCATTGGAATTATCTCCTGCTGTTGGATAAATTAGAAAGAATGGGTATTAGTGATAAGGTGTTGGCATGGTTTGCCAACTTTCTTGACGATCAACAAATTAGAGTGAAATTTAACAAGTATTTAAATGCTTGGAATTGGTGTGTAGACTCTGTCTCTTTCACTGATTTTATTTAATGTTTTTGTGTATGATTTGAACTCTATTATATGTAATAAGATTATGTATTTTTCATATGTGGATGATTTCCAATCACTGTTGCCAGTGATTGATTCCTTGGATGTCACTATTCAAAAGCTGAGGAACTGTTTTACAGCTGAGGGTTTTGTTTTTTTTAGTGCTGTCAAATCAGTGCTGACTTCTGGCAACCCAGCTGCCTCTGGGTTTTCTTGACAATGTATCACTGGAAGTAGATTGCCAGGCCTTTTCTTCTGAGGCAGTAGAGGGTAAAGCGACTTGCTAAAGGTCACAAGGAGTGCCAGTGGGTACTGAGCTCTTGATCTTCTGGGTACTAGGCAGTTGCTCTAACCACTAGGCTACTCCTCCAATACAGCTGTTTGAAAAGTAATCTGCTAAAATTCAACAACTCTTTTATGGCTAGGCATCAAGAACAAAGAATCCCCTTTTGTTCATCTTGATATATGAGAGTTTAAATCCTGGTAGAAATTAGGATAAAAAGTCTTGGGGGTGGCCATTAACCCATTCTTGATACTCAAGGATCAGCTTCAATCTGTGTTTCAGAAATCTTTTGGCTTACGCAGAATGCTTAGATAAATCATGAACTGGTTTATATTCACTTGGTGGTGTATTTTCAAAACGTAGCTGGTTAGCAGACCTGCCAACCGGCTAAAACACATCAGCTCAATATTCAGCGGCACTAACTGGTTATCCCACAGATTGCAGAAAAAAACACAGACTGCAGAAAAACTGAGGTGATCTGTGGGTAGATTGTGGGCAGTGATGGTCCTTATCTGATTAGTGGTGATATTCAACCACTAACTGGATAGTTAAATTGGTTATAGCTAGATTATCTGAATAGTTGTCCTAAAGTTAGCTGGTTTTCACTATCCACTAACCAGATAGCAAGCTCGTATATTCAGTGGAAGAAACAGGATATTTTCCATTACTGAAAAGCCAATTTTAAATAAAGCAGCAACTGTTGAATAAACCCCTCTTAGATTATTGTAATATTTTGTATATTGGGCAACCAAAGAGATTGAGACTGAGATTACAGAGATCTAAGAAAAGAGAGGATAGGATATGCCTTTGTTGATAGTCTTGCACTGGCTAGCAGTGGACTTGAGAGTGCTTTTTAAATTACTTTGTTTTGTATTTAAAATTTTGCATGAGGTTCGGCCGGTTATCTTTAATTTTATGTAACACGTTACATTCCAATGAGGCATTTGTGCTTGCAAAATGATACACAGTATTTATTTATTAATTTAACAATGAATTTATTTATATACTGCTTTCTCATTATGTCAAAGTGGTTTACATGGTACATTAACAGAAGAAAAACTGCTTTACATGTATGGCAATTCCATGCCCATGTTCCCTGTAAGTATTAGTGTATGTGTCTAATATCCCCGTGTGTTAAATGTATCCCCCAATTGTGTTGTGACCGCTTTGATTGAAGGATAAGGCGG
Organism: Ichthyophis bannanicus; assembly: GCA_033557465.1. Taxonomy (NCBI): domain Eukaryota; kingdom Metazoa; phylum Chordata; class Amphibia; order Gymnophiona; family Ichthyophiidae; genus Ichthyophis; species Ichthyophis bannanicus. The sequence goes on along the minus strand of CM066034.1, from coordinate 643,127,712 downwards.
TATACAAAACTGTCTAAATAAATAAAATAAATAAAAAATCTAAGCAAAGGATGGAGTTAAGTAGCACAAGGGATCATGCCATTACTGGTGGTGGAATGATTTGCCAGAATTTAAAAGTGGAACATAATGATCTGTTCTTTCCCGAAACAATTAAAAACCTAGTTTTTTGAACAGTTTTTAATTAGGACCCATGTAATAAAAGGGGTTGGTTATGTTCAAGATTGATTACTGAGTGCATTTAGTCCCACTGTCAGCTGTCTTATTATATTATTGAGGAGGTTATTTACAGGAGAATTTATTCTGATGGAGGGAGATTTTCATGAATGACCCTAGGTTTTTATTATTGTATTACTTTATATTTTGAATGATGTTATTATAATTGATTTGTTGAAATGTTTTTAATTTGGGTTAGAAATTGGTTGGGTGGGAGGCGACAAAGAGTACAAGTAAATGGAGCTCACTCTGAGGAGAAGGATGTTACCAGTGGTGTGCCCCAGGGATCTGTCCTTGGTCCGATTCTTTTTAACATCTTTGTTAGTGATATAGCGGAAGGGCTTTCGGGTAAGGTTTGCCTCTTTGCGGATGGTACCAAAATCTGCAATAGAGTAGACACCCAGGAAGGTGTAGATAACATGAGGAGGGATCTAGCTAAGCTTGAAGAATGGTCTAGAATTTGGCAGCAGGGATTTAATGTTAAAAAATGTAAGGTCATGCATTTGGGCTGCAGCAATCCAAGGGAGCAATACAGTATAGGAGGTGAAGTACTTTTGTCTACTAAAGAAGAGCGGGACCTAGGCGTGGTGTTGTCTGATGATCTTAAAGTAGCTAAACAGGTAGAAAAGGCGACGGCAAAAGCTAGAAGGATGCTTGGGTGCATACGGAGAGGAATAGCTAGCAGAAAAAAGGAGGTGATAATGCCTCTGTATAAGTCTTTGGTGCGACCTCATTTGGAGTATAGTGTGCAATTCTGGAGACCGCACCTTCAAAAGGATGTGAACAGGATGGAGTCGGTGCAGAGGGTGGCTACTAAAATGATTAGTGGGCTTCATTATAAAGCATATGAGGACAGACTTAAGGATCTTAATATGTACACCTTAGAGGAAAGGTGGGATAGAGGTGATATGATTGAGATGTTTAAATACCTCCGTGGCATAAATGTTCAGGGAGAGAGCCTCTTTCAATTGAAAGCAAGTTCTGCTACGAGGGGACATGGGATGAGGGTGAAGGGAGATAGATTCAGGAGTGATATGCGGAAATATTTCTTTATGGAAAGAGTAGTGGATCCATGGAATAGTCTCCCAGTGGAGGTGGTAGAGATGAGGACAGTAACTGAATTCAAAAAGCATGGGACCAACACAGAGGATCTCTAAAGGTAAAAAGTGGACTGTTGTAGTTGTTGATATGGAAGGACAGACTAGATAGGCCATGTGGTCTTTTTCTGTCATCATGTTTCTATGTTTCTATGTAATGTATTTTGATTTACTTTAACATACTTTGTATTGTATTTCCACCTAGACTTGATTGAAATGGTTAAACCCCAGGCCATACATAATTAAACTAAACTAATACAGATGCACTATCTCCTCCTTTATTTTTATTTAAACTCATGCCTTTCTAGTAGCAGCTCAAGGCAAGATACATTAAATATTTCCCTGTCCACAGAGAGCTTTCCGTCTAATTTTGCACTGAAGCAATAAAGGGTTAAGTGACTTACCCGAAGACACAAGAAGTACCAATGGGATTTGAACACTGCTTTCTCTGACTCCCAAAGCACTGCTCTAATCCTTCATCCAACTATCCTTTTAGGAATTTTCTGTCTCCTTATCTACCTTCAATTTAGCAATCTTGAAGTAATCACATATGATCACCAGCAGATCCTGCTCTTGTTTCATGCACAGAACTTCATCCCTATGCTACATCATTCCCTTGGGATTTTGTAGCCCAAATGCATAACAATGGGTTAGCTAGATCCCAAACCCTTTTGTGTATTGCTCTAGCAGGTGTTCTTATCTGACAGCTTCCACAGAACTCTACACTTCTTGCAGTCCTTACACAGTGATTCAAACCTTCCTTTAATCCACCCTTCCCCATTGCCCTGGGAACTGGATGCTCCCGGTTTCCTGCTGTGTTATTATAGATAATCCTTTGGTTGAGATTCCTTCCTGAATAAGTGATGGTGTATATACTTTGTCATACACCTTGAAGGGCAGACTAGATAGGCCATCTGTTCTTTTTCTGCCGTCATGATTCTATGTTTCTTTACATATTATGAAATGTTTTTCAGCTGCCATTCCATTAATTTACTCACTACGAAGGTGAAACTATCAGTGAACACTTAATTTCTATTTGTCTATGAAGAATGCCCATCAACACAATTATAATTCAAGTATATGCCCTATAAAACAGCTGCAGAAGAGGAGGAATTGATTAGTTCTACGAACAAGTACAAGTTGAAATTGACAGAACATGCAAACAGGATATCCTGATAGTCATGAGTGACTGGAACGCAAAAGCTGGCAACAAAGAAGAAGGCAAAGTGGTTGGAAAATATGGACTTAGCAACTGAAATGAAGCTGGAGAAAGACTGATAGAATTCTGCAAGACCAATGATCTATTCATCTCAAACACCTTCTTCCAGCAACACAAATGGAAACTGTACACATGGACTTTACCCAATTTATTGTACAAAAATCAAATTGACTATATCTGTGGAAGTCAATGATGGAAAAGCTCTATAACATCAACAAATAAAAAACTTGGAGCTGACTGTGGTACAGATTACCAACTATTAGTACGCAAACTCAAGCTAAAGTTGAAAAACAGCAAGACACTCGTGAATGTAGCAAAATATGACCTTAAGAATATAGCACCGGAATTTAAAGACTGCCTGCAAAATCGATTTGCTGCTTTAGATATAAATAACAGAGCTCCAGAAGAGTTATGGGATGACATAAGAAGGTTGTGTCAGAAGAAAGCGAGAAGTCTCTACAAAAGGTAAAAAAGTAAAACCGGCCAAAATGGATGACTGAAGAAACTCTGAAAATTGCCCAGAAACGCAGAGAAGCTAAAGCAAGAAGAGAGAGAGAATCGCAGAACTCAACAAATATTTCCAACAAGCAGCAAGACAAGACAAAGAGAGGTACTACAATGACATATGAAAGGAAATAGAATTAGAAACTATCAGAAGAAGAACAAGACCGGCTTTCCTAAAGCTGTGAGAGTTAAAGAAAAAATTCCAGCCTCGAATTAGAATGCTACAAGATGCTCAAGGATCCATGCTGAATGATGCTAAGAAGATCAGGAAAAGGTGGAAAGAATATACAGAGTCATTATATGATAAAGATCAAGTGGACCAACAGCCGTTTCAACCTGTACCTTATGATAAGGAGCCATTGGTGATGAAAGAAGAAGTCAAAGCAGCATTGAAAGCCCTATCAAAGAACAAAGCACCTGGCATTGATGGTATTCCCATTGAAGTATTACAGCAATCGAATGCAGCTGTTACCATACTTACAAGGCTCTGCCAAGAAATTTGGAAGACAACATCATGAAGAATAACAGAGGAACATATGTGGTCTTACCAGTAAGGGCACCTTATGCTTCTTGTGCCTAAAGGAAATTATATTCACAAACTGCAAAAAACTAAGTAAAATAGAGAAAATGAAACACAGTGAATTGTGTTAAATGTAGATAATATTGCAAGAAAGGGTGGGTGGGGGGCAGTGTGATCAATCACAAGCCGGTGACTAATAGAGGAGACACAACTGTATATATTTTAAATAAAAAAGAGAGAGAACTACACCTATTATCCCCCCACTACAAATCCTCCTGAGGATTATTCTTTTTGTAATGTGGTTTTCGTGTTTTTTGTTATATTATGCTTTGAACTTCAATTTTTGTTTTTGTTTTTCTTTGGGATGACATTTCTTGTTGTTTATTATGTTTTAATCTTTTCTACATATTTATATATTTATAATGTTGTACACGTGTATTATTTATAAGTATTTTTAATGTATTTATACATGTTTTTATGATTTTTGTGTAGGCCAATCCCCTGACGAAGTCAGTGCCGAAATATGGCCGTGTTGGGAGGCCTCTAGCAGCCCCTTGAGATGAATATTAAATAAAAAGTTGTATCATACTCTGCTTCAGGCATACTGAAAAAACATTGGCACTTGGAAAACCATACAATCCTCCTGGGGCAGCGTAAGTAGTTAGGATGTCAGGAGGATTTGTAGCGGTCCCCTTTTCGGCTGCAAAGGTCATGTGCCTTTAAAGGCCACCCAAAAGTTCCAGTTCTACTGGTCTGCATGTCTGTGAAGGACATATTTATGTTATGAGTAATAAATTATTAATCTTTATTTATATCATTGAGGAAGGTCTTCGTCATTCATATGCTGGGGAAAACTCCCTATGTGGATAAAAAGGGGCAGGTCCTTTTGATGAGTGGGATAGTTCTCCCTTCTTGAGGGTAAGAACATAAGAACATAAGATATGCCATACTGGGTCAGACCAAGGTCCATCAAGCCCAGTATCCTGTTTCCAACAGTGGCCAATCTAGGTCATAAGTACCTAGCAGTCTCCCCAAAAGACACAGGTTCCTCAATTCTTGTATTGAGTCAAGCAGTGATAACCTGGGTCCCTTTGGTTTATGAATCTTTCCTCCAGAAACATGTCCAAATCTTTTTTAAACCCAGCTACACTAACAGCTTTTACTACATCTTCCGGTAACGAATTCCAGCGTTTGATTATGCGTTGAGTGAAAAAATATTTTCTCTTATTAGTCTTAAATAGGTGACCCTGTAGCTTCATTGCATGTCCCCTAGTCTTTTTATATTCTGATGACGTAAACAATTGATCTACATTTACCCGTTTCACTCCATTCATTAATTTATAGACCTCTATCATATCTCCCCTCAGCAGTCTCTTTTCCAGGTTGAAGAACCCTAACCTTTTTAGCTTCTCTTCATAGGAGTATCTTCCATCCTCTTTACCATTGGTCAATTGGGATATAAGTACTCAAATGATTAGAGGGCGAGAAGGTTGGATGGCCACAGCAGGACGAACTCCGTGTTCTTGCAAGTTCTTTGAAGCATGCAGAGCAGAAGGAGTCCTCTGATCATATACTGGTAGAGTGTAGTAGCCACCCAATGTACACGACTAAACCTTATGACCCTATTAAAAAGGAAATAGTATAAAAACTGGACATTGCCAGGACATGTTTATTGGCATCCTTATAAGATGTAAAAGAAGTCCTTTATTAAGCAAAAATCCCAATACCTCTGTGTTTCAGCAAATGTCTTTGTCAGGGGGAACCTAAAAAAAAATACATCAAAAAAATTAATACATAACATATAAAATATATATATACAAATACACTAAAAAGACAAACTAAAAATGCTCATTGGACTGTGATTAAAAGAAATTGTATGAACTCTAAAAGACATAAAACCAAATATGAAAAGTAAACACTAAGGGCCCGATTCCGAGAAAAAACATGCAGGGCAGATGTAAACGCACCACACATGTACGTTCAAAATGTATATGGGATTCTCTGCCTGGGTATCCCAACGTGTACCCGTGCATCAGAATCAGGATTATACATCTGCACTGCTAAATGTCCAATGCCTGCATAAGCGGGGGTCCCGAGTACGTGCAAATGACACATGCAACCATTGTGCCATGCCGCAGACGTGTAGGTCTGAAAACATGTCCACCTGCACAGTTGTCCACGTGCAACAAGAAACATGATACAGTAACCCCCCCCCCCCCCCCCACTGCCACCAGAGCCTTGGAAAATGGCAACCCGACTTGTGAACTTTTCAGAGGCAGAGAGCTGCCTGCTCTGCAGAATGGTCATTGAGAATGAAGGTGCCCTGCTCCCCACAGGACACCAAAGGCCAGCTCTAGCTGCAGCAGGCAGGGACTGGGAAAGGAACAAGAACACCCTAGCTTCATAAGTAGGGCAAAGCAGAAAAGGGAGGAGGAGGCATGAGAAATGCATGTGGTGGGACAAGAACAGTGCAAAGAGCCAGGAAGTAGTGTCAAAGTAAAAAGGCAAAAGGAGCAGTTGTAAGCTGCCCCACCACACAACCAAATGACAGTAAATACACAAAACAAGGCCCAAACAGGAAACTGGTAAACAGAAACACAATGCTATATGGCCAAGGGGAAAGTAAAGTGGAAAAGATGCAGAATGGACAAAAGGGAAAGAACATATGGAAAGGAAATCTGAACACAGTGAAAAAAACCTACTGTGTAACACTACAGCAACATGGCCCAATACAGAGCCGGCCCATCCATTGAGCAAGAATGATTTTTGCACAGGCCTCGCGTTTCAGAGGGCCCCGCGCAAAAAACATCTTGCATCAGCGATCAGCCCAGCTAGATTTTAAAAAAAACACAAACCGGCTGCTGCTGCCGCTGTTGCCGTGGCAGTGGCAGAATCAAGCACCCTGCGGGGCCCCCTGCCCTGCAGAATCCTCCTTTCAGCATCAACTCCCTCAGCATCGGCTGCCAGAGCCGCAAAAGGGAGAGCTTCTCCTCTCGCGGCTCTGAAAAGCCCGCGGTTTGGGAGCTGATGCTGAAAGGAGGACTCTGCAGGACAGGGGGGCCCCGCGGGGTGCTGGATTCTGCCGCTGCCACAGCAGCAGCCGGTTTGTGTTTTTTTATTATCTAGCTGGGCTGATGGGGGGGAGGGGGGTTAGGACTGGTAATGGGCTATGGGGGGCTAAGACTGTAAGTGGGCTGATGGGAGGGATTAGGACTGGTAATGGGCTATGGGGGGGTTAGGACTGGAAATGGGGTTATAGGGGGGTTAGGACTGGACGTGGGCTGATGGGGGTTAGGACTGGTAATAGGCTATGGGGCGGGGGGCTAACACTGGAAATGGGCTGATGGGGGGTAGGACTGAGGGGTGGTTAGGAGTCGTAATGGGCTCTGGGGGGGCTAAGACTGAAAATGGGGTGATGGGGGTTAGGACTGGAAGTGGGCTGATGGGGGGATTTGGACTGGTAATGGGCTATGGGGGGCTAGGACTGGAAATGGGCTGATGGAGGGTGTTAGGATTGGTAATGGGCTATGTGGGGGGCTAGGACTGGAAATGGGCTGATGGGGGGATTTGGACTGGTAATGGGCTGTGGGGTGGTTAGGATTGGAAGTGGGCTGATGGGGGGTTAAAACTGGAAGTGGGCTGATGGGGCTTAGGACTGGTAATGGGTTGTGGGGGGCTTAGGACTGGTAATGGGCTATGGGGGGGCTAGGACTGGTAATGGGCTGAGTGGAAGGGGGTTTGAACTGCAAATAGCTGATGGGGAGGGGGGCTTGGAATGGAAATGGGCTGTGAGGGAGGGAGCTAGGACTGGAAATGGGCTGAGTGGGGGAGGCTAGGACAGGAAATGGGCTGATGGAGGGGCTAGGATAGGTTTGGAAATGGGCTGTTGGGGGTGCTAAGATTGGAAATGGGCTGTCGTGGGGGCTTGAATTGAAATGGACTCATAGAGGGGCTAGAACTGGAAGTAGGCTCATGGGGGCTTGGATTGGAAATGGGCTGAGTGGAGGGGAGCTAGGATTTGACATGGGCTGATGGTGGGGCTAGGAAAGGACTAGAAATGGGCTGATGGGGGCTGGGATTGGAAATGAGCTGATGGAGGAACTCGGATAGGACTGGAAATGGATGGGGGAGCTAGGACTGGAAATGGGCTGATGGTGGGTCTAGGATAGGATTGGTAATGGGCTGATGGGGGGCTAGGACTGGAAATGGGCTGATGCAGGGACTAGAAGGGAGCGGATGCTGGGTGGGGCTGGAACTAGAAGGGAGCTGATGTTGGGGGAGGATTAGAATGGGATGAGCTGGGAGAGTGAAATGGAGAGGGAAAAAATATTTTGTGTGGGAGGGAAGACAAATCTACAATTGGCCGGGTATTGGGAGAGTAAGTGGGGATTGAGGATGGAGGGGTAAAATTTAGTGGATGAAATAGGAATGAGGAAAGAGCAAAAGGAGAAAGATTAGTATGTTAAAGCAGATGTAGAGAGAGGATGGAAAAAAACTAGAAGAGAGAAGAATGGACAGCAAACGATGGAGAGTTAGCAGAAGACACGAAGAAACCAGAAGAAAGTAGCTGGAGCAATTGCAACTGAAAAAAAATGCACAAAAGGTAGAAAAATATCTGTTTATTTTGAATTTATTAACTGGAATATGTCAGCTCTAGGAAGTGTGCATCATTATCATCTGCGCTTTGTTTAGTACAAGAGGAAATTAATTTATAGTTTCATTTCTACAGTGTTGTACATTCCAAGTTTGGCTTTTGGGTTTCCCAGTTTAATTATTGTCTTCCTGTTTCTAAATTGTCATTCCTTGTTTGGTGATGGTCTATGTTCTGCATGTGCAACTGAGCTGAGGTATTCTGTTTATGTAATTCCTATTTGACATTGCCACTTGTTCTCTTTCCCCAGTAGATCATGTATTGTTATTCTCTGAAATGTATTGGTTTAATATTTGCAGTGTTGCCTTTTGATAGGTAGGGTATGGTGCTTTGTGAGTCCTGGTAGTGCTGTTATGATACGGCCGGTTTGCTATGGGTTCTAAATGACCAGTGTTTGTAGTAGTTCCTAATGTGCCTGGCGGTTGGCACTGGATTATAGTAATGTAGAAATCTTTTAGTCTTTCTTTATCCATAAACTCATTAAGAGGCATGTTTACTAAAAGTTAGTGTATGGTAACATTACGCAAATATTTATGCAAATGAGGCACTTTATGCAAATGAGGCCCCACACTGAGTCTCCGCATATGGCCCCGCACCCCCCTTGGGCTGCCCCTGCCCAATATTGTCAGACAAAACACAGCACAGTGGAAACATAGATGCATGATGCTAGTAAAGACAACACATGGCTGACCTAAGCCACCCTCCACTACCAACCACCACACCAGTCCCCTGAGAACCCTGTGTCTGCCCCATGCCCCATGAAGACTGACACTGTCCACAACAGCACCACCTCCAATGGGAAACTGCCCCATGCAGCTACCACTCTGTCCACAAAGAAACATCCTTGCATATGTCACCTGAGTATGACCCCTACCACCCCCCATCCCATGACACTGTGCAGCATTGCATGCTCAAGCCCAAAAAGATCAACTCCAGAGTGTGAATCAGAAGAATATTGCAAGGTACCCCACTCTACCATTTGTCACAGATCACATCAGGTAAACAGGGAAACAACTAGACGTCCACGGGATTTGTCAGAATACGGTTTGTACATTTATGGGGCCGGCCATACCCATGCTCCCCCCATCCATGCCCATGTCCCGCCCCCTCCCGCCCTGTCCAAATGTACACGTATATCCATCTGGCACGTAAATCTCACATTGAGCTCGGAATATCGTCTAGACGTCTCTGCACGGCACATGTCCCTGGCGCACGTGCAAACAACTTATTCACGGTTCAGAATGACCCCCTAATAAAACTGAATATATAATGATAAGATAATAAGATACAGAGTCTTCCTTTCAAAAAGAAGAGATAAAGAGGATGATTAATAATATGGATAAAAGATATGCAATTAGAAAATTAATAAATAAATGATAAATATGTAAAAAATAAAAAAGCACACATTGTAACAAATATTGCATATTATACCTATATGGAGTTAAGATCAAGACATAAAAGGAGACATCAGAGGGAACCAAACAAATTGTGGTATTAACATACATTGCAGAAGGGGAAGGGAAATAGAGGAAATTCAAACTACCACCACAGAGGACTTACTTGAATGCAGAAAAGGCTCCATCAACTAAAGGCTACTAAACCCATCTTGGGTACTTATCTGTACATGCGAGGGGAAAATAGAAACAAAGCACATTAGAAAGGGAACTAGTGAGAGAGAGGACACGTGAGGGAGAGACTACTATAATTAAAAACCATAAGACTGCAACAATGAATGATGGAAACCAGCATAAAAATTATCACTAGAGATTGTCTATTCTAAAAATTGGGGCCTCAAAATAAACATAAAAACAATGAATTGGTTGGCAGACCATAAAAGATAAATAAGGAAAAGTCATCGCAGACCCAGATATTTTGAAAGGAAACTAATAAAATGGTCATATTTTGTTTTTTTTCTCAGAAATTACTACATCTGAGTTGCATAGATATCTTTTTTTGTTGTATGCCTTTGAACATACTATTGAAATATTAAGATGACATACAGTTGGACTATTTCCAATTATTTCTCAAGATATTATACACAACATACCTAAAATGCAAGGGTGCCAATACTGTTGACCACAACTGTATCTATACAGTTAACTGTATCTATAAGGAAGTGACTGCTAAATTCTTGGAAAATAAAATAAATGATTCTGATAAAGTGATTGAATCATTTGTGAAGGATATGTTTATTCTTCATAGAAAGCTGGAACTAGGCGAAAACCAAATGAGTCATTTAAATTTAGAGATTTTAAACTTCCTTAGAGTACTACATGTGTTGCCTTAAAGAAATATCTGATGAATGTTTTAAAAATTCCGGAACCAGCTATTCCTCTATTAAACAATGGGGTATGTTCACTAATCAGTGGTAGCGGTTTCTGTGCGATATCGGAGCCACGGCCCCATTGAATGTAATGGGGCCGTGGCTCCGATATCGCATGGAAGCCGCTACTGCTGATTAGTAAACATACCCCAATGTGTACTTTTTGCCATTGAGTGAATTGGTAACTAATTGTCAGCCACTGAATATCTCAGGTTTACTAGAAACTTCAACCGCAGATGTCCAAGAGAGAGCTACATTATTGGTATTGTTTGTTTTTAAGAAGGATATGAGTTTTATGTCTGTACTTTAAGATGACTGAATTATTTTTTGGTCAGCCTATCAGGATTTTTCCTGATGTTGCCCGTGCCATACAGGAGAGAAGAAAACTCTTGCTTTGTGATGAAAGTCAGTGTTTCTAGGTGCTACCTGTGTTCTCAGGTACCGATTCAAATGTACAGTAAACTATTTGGATGTGACATATGTTTTCCTGTTGCCTGAACAGTTGTGGGCCTTTTTAGTTCGCAAGAAGATGGTGATATGGCTCAAATTTGGCTCAAATCCTGCTCCCTTTCTGACTTTCTTCACTTCATATTTATGCTTGCTTCTTTCCAATATTCCATAGCAATCTTGCTAATCAAAACTACTATGTGCATCTACCTAAATCTCTTGCCTCTGACCCCCATCGTCTCTTCTCTACTCTTAACTCTTTCCTCACGGCACCTCCACCTCCAACCCCTCTTTCTCTTTCTGCCCAAACCCTAGCTGATTATTTCCATGGTAATATCCACCAGATTATACTCCAATTCCCCCCAAGATGAATTTCATCCCCTCCAATTCCCCCCAAAATTAGCTTCATTCCCACTTCTCCTCTTCAATACCAACTTTTTCCCTCAGTCTCTGTTACCCTTTCTTCCTTTTCTAAAATCTCTGAAGAGGAAACCTCTCATCTTCTTTCCTCCTCTAAAGTTACTACCTGTTCCTCTGATTCTGTCCTCACCCATTTCCTTAACTCCATCTCCTCCTCTGTCATCCCCTTCATCACATATATTCTCAACCTATCATTCTGTTCTGCAACTTTCCCTGCAGCTTTCAAGCATACTCTGGTCACACCTCTCCTCAAGAAACCTTCACTTGACCCTACTGTCCTAATTATTGACCCATCTCCCTTCTTCCCTTCATTTCCAAACTTCTTGAATGTGTGGTTCTCCACTGTTGCCTTAAATTTCTCTTCTCTCAAGCCCTCCTAGATACATTTCAATTCGTTTTTCGTACCTTACACTCTACTGAAATGACTCTTGCCAAAGTTTCCAGTGACTTGTTCCTGGCTAAATCCAAGGTCCTTTACTCAGTCCTCATTCTTCTTGACCTTTCTGCTGCTTTTGACACTGTTGGCCACCACCTTCTCCTCAACACATTGTCCTCACTTGTTTAGGGGCTCTGTACTGTCTTGGTTCTCTTCTTATCTCTCCCATTGCTCCTTCAGTGTCTGTTCTGGCGGTTCCTCCTCTGCAGCTATCCCACTCTCAGTTGGTGTACCCCAGGGATCTGTCTGAGCCCTCTCTACACCCAGTTTCTTGGTGCTCTCATCTCCTCCCATGGCTTTCAGTATCATTTTTATGCTGATGACTCTCAAATCTATCTATCTACAGTATACCTGATTTCTCTTACACTCCAAGCATGTATATCTGCCTGCCTATCTGATATCGCTGCCTGGATGTCTCACTGCCATTTCAAATTGAACATGGCCAAAACCAAACTTCTTATCTTTCCCCCTAAACCCTCCCTTCCTCTTTTCTATATCTCTGTTGATAACACTCTTCTGCTTCCTGTTTCGTCAGGCCACGACCTTGGAGTCATCTTCGACTCTTCCCTCTCCTTCTCCACACATATCCAACAGAGAGCAAAAAACTGTCATTTTTTTCTCTTTAACATTAACAAAATTTGCCCCTTCCTTTCTAACACACACTAAAACACTTATCCGCTCTTTAATCACCTGTTGCCTAGATTATTGCAACTTCCTATTTGCTGGTCTCATTCTGAGTCATCTTTCTCCCTTTCAGTCTGTTCACAATTTTGCTGTATGGCTACTCTTCTGCCAGCCCCAGTATACTCATATAATTCCTCAAATCACTTCATTGGCTTCTCTTCCATTTCCCTATCTAATACAAACTTCTCCTTCTGACCTATAAGAGCATTCATTTAATTGATTCTCTTTACCTTTTCTCTCTTTTCTCTCCCTATACCCCTCCTAGTGAGCTTGGCTCTTCCTCTTGCTTGCTTGCTTCTCTCTATGCTCTTCTCTTCCACAGCTAATTCAGAATTCAATCCTTTCACCTTGCTGCTCCTTATACCTGGAACAAACTACCTGCAAGTTTACGTGAGGCTTCATCTCTCCCCCTTTTCAAATCCATGTTAAAGGTTCAGCTTTTTCAGGCCACTTTTGGATTTGAATCCTTTGTTCTTGAAGGACTAGAAAAATGGACTGTTACTTCTGGAGAGAGATCTGCAACTGTGAGTAAACACTTCTGGTAATTTTCTAAAAGGAATTCTTTGTATTAAAGCTAATTAATCTGTGAACCTACTATTTTTTGTTAAATCAGTCAGGGCCTAGTAGCAGCAGTTTAAGTTTAAATTTAAAACACAGAGGAGAACTTTCTGGTTACATTTCATACCCAGCAGAAAACTTGTAGTATACATTTAATAGTCACTCAGGGCCTAGCATCAGAAAAGTACTTTTAGTTTTAAAACACAGAAAAGAGCTTTCTGGTTACATTTGGAACCCAGCAGAGAGCTTGTAGTCTAAATTTAATAGTCACTCAGGGCCTAGCATCAGCAAAGTACTTTTAGCTTAAATTTAAAACACAGAAGGGAGCTTTCTGGTTAAATTTAGAACCCAGCAGAGAGCTTGTAGTTTAAATTTCATAAGAAGTTAGAGCCTAGCAGCAGCTAAGAGCTATAATTTAAATCAAATCAGAATTTAGCTTATCTCAGCAGCACAAGACAGGGTACTGTGTAGCAGCCCTCTTTTACTAAGTGTTATTTCCCTCCCTCGCCACACCCACCCACCCCTGGGATAATCGTAGCTTTATAGGTACTTACACATCTTAAAAGACAGGAGGTGCTTTCCGGTGAAGCTCATTACCCAAATCAGTCATACACTAAGGACCTGAGATTACTTAAGCTTCAGGTGAACAAGGTATATTACACGTATTAGGTACAGTTTTATTAGTATAAATATCCAAAGCAACCCTTAGTAAGTAAAGAACTTAGATCTAAACACACACTTAAAACTAAGATGCAGACAGCAGTCCAGCAGCGGGATGGGGGCTTTCCAGTCTTTTGCATTGAGTGTCACATGTATGATTTTCTCCCAGTTGGTGAGAGGTCTTACATGTGCACTAGGTGCAAGGAGCTCTTTGCTCTCAGGGAACGAGTCCGTTCTCTAGAGGCTAGAGTAGCAGACTTGGAAAGCATAAGACAGACAGAGAGGTACATAGACGAGACCTACAGGGATATAGTCCTGAGGTCCCACCTCCAGTCTGGCAGCATCCCTGTTGCCATGGAGGAGAGAGGTCACGTGACAGGAAAGCATCACCCTGGTATGGCAGGAAGTGATCCTGTAACTAGGACCTGTCCTCCAGGTGATGTAAAACCCTCTTGCACCGAGGAAGTTTCTCCAGGGCCATGTGCCCATGAGGGAAGGGTTAGGACAGCCGTTATAGTTGGTGATTCGATCATTAGGCATGTAGATAGCTGGGTGGCTGGTGGACGTGAGGATCGCCTGGTAACATGCCTGCCTGGTGCGAAAGTAGCGGACCTCACGCGCCACCTAGATAAGGTCTTAGATAGTGCTGGGGAGGAGTCTGCTGTCTTGGTACATGTCGGTACCAATGACATAGGAAAATGTGGTAGGGATGTTCTTGAGGCAAAATTTAGACTTTTAGGTAGGAAGTTGAAATCCAGAACTTCCAGGGTAGCATTCTCCGAAATGCTTCCTGTTCCACACGCAGGACCCAAAAGGCAGGCAGAGCTCCGGAGTCTCAATGCGTGGATGAGACAATGGTGCAGAGATGAGGGTTTTGGATTTGTTAGGAACTGGGGAACATTCTGGGGAAAGGAGGGGCTCTTCCGAAGTGATGGGCTTCACCTTAACCGGGATGGAACCAGGCTGCTGGAATTAACCTTTAAAAAGGAGATAGAGCAGCTTTTAAACTAGATATTAGGGGAAAGCCGACAGTCGCCCAAGAGCGGATGGTTCGGAAGAATGTATCTTTGAAGGATACTACCAAAAGCAGAGAGGTTCCACAAAAGAGTAAAGTAGCCCAAATGCCCTCAAGTATGGAGAAGACAGAGCTTAAAGATCCCAAATTACCCATGTCTAACAATATCCAAATTAATATGAATAAAATACATTCTCTAAAATGCTTGTATGCAAATGCTAGAAGTCTAAAAATAAGATGGGAGAGTTAGAATATATAGCACTAAATGAAAGGTTAGATATGACTGGAATATCAGAGACATGGTGGAAGGAGGACAACCAGTGGGACACTGTGATACCTGGGTGCAAACTATATCGTAATGATAGAGCTGATCAAATTGGTGGAGGGGTTGCACTCTATGTTAGAGAGGGCATTGAGTCAGAAAGGATTAAAGTTTTGCAGGAAACAAAATCTGCTGTAGAATCTATATGGATTGAAATTCCATGTAAAAGGGGGAAGGCAATGGCAGTGGGGGTGTACTATCGAGCGCCTGGCCAGAATGACCAAATGGATGATGAAATGCTCAAAGAAATCAAGGAAGCTAACAAAAGTTACAGCGCAGTAATAATAATGGGTGATTTCAATTACCCCGGTATCGACTGGGTCAGTGTCACGTCAGGACATGCTAGGGAGATAAAGTTCCTAGATAAAATAAATGACTGCTTCTTGGAGCAGCTGGTTCATGAACCGACCAGAGGGGAAGCCATATTAGACCTAGTCCTTAGTGGAACACCAGATCTAGTGCAAGAGATAAGGGTGTTGGGGCCACTTGGCAATAGTGATCATAGCATGATCACCTTTGATTTAATTAGTGGAGCAGGGATAGTAAGGAAATCCACAGTTCTACCTTTTAACTTTCGAAAGGGAGACTATGATAAAATGAGGAAAACAGTTAAGAAAAAACTAAAAGGAGCAGTTGCAAAGGTTAAAGACGTACATCAAGCTTGGGTTGTTGAAAAATACTATCTTGGAAGCCCAGACCAGCTGTATTCCACGCTTTAAGAAAAGTGGAAGGAAGTCCAAAAAACTGCCAGCATGGTTTAAAAGTGAGGTCAGAGAGGCTGTTGTTGCCAAAAAAGCATCTTTCAGGAAATGGAAAAAAGAGCCAAACGACGAAACCTGGAAACAGCACAAGCACTGGCAAGTCAAATGCAAGGCATTGATAAAGCAGGCAAAGAGAGAATTTGAGACGAAGCTTGCTGCGGAAGCAAAAACGCGAAATAAAGACCTTTTCAAGTACATTCGTAACAAAAAACCTGTGAGAGAGTCAGTTGGTCCATTAGATGATCAAGGGGTTAAAGGAGCACTAAGAGGCGACAAGGCGATAGCGGAGAGACTGAATGAATTCTTTGCTTCGGTCTTTAGAATTGAAGGAAATATCGATACATCGGGAAGATGTATTACAACTATTAGATAAACTGAAGAGTAGCAAATCACCTGGGCCGGATGGTATACATCCAAGGGTGTTGAAAGAACTGAAATATGAGATTGAAGACCTGCTATTAGTAATCTGTGAACTATCATTAAAATCATCTCTAATACCTGAAGATTGGAGGATCGCCAGTGTAATGTTTATTTTTAAAAAGGGTTCCAGGGGTGATACGGGAAACTACAGACCGGTGAGCCTGATATCAGTACCGGGAAAAATGGTAGAAACCATCATAAAGAATAAAATTACTCAGCATGTAGATAGTCATGACCTAATGGGAGACAGCCAACATGGCTTTAGACAAGGAAGATCTTGTCTTACTAATCTGTTATGTTTTTTTGAAGGAGTGAATAAACAAGTGGACAAAGGTGAGTTGGTTGATATTGTGTATCTGGACTTGCAGAAAGCCTTTGACAAGGTCCCTCATCAGAGACTTTTGGCAAAACTAAAGAGTCATGGGATAGGAGGCAGTGTACTATTGTGGATCAGGAACTGGTTAAAAGATAGAAAGCAGAGGGTAGGGCTAAATGGCCAATTTTCCCAATGGAGAAAGGTGAATAGTGGTGTACCCCAGGGATCTGTGCTGGGTCCGCTGCTTTTTGACATATTCATAAATGACCTGGAAAGTGGAATAACGAGTAAGGTTATCAAATTTGCAGATGACACAAAACTATTTAAAGTTGTTAAAATCCAAGAGGATTGTGGAAAATTGCAAGAGGATCTTGATAAACTGGAAGACTGGGCATCAAAATGGCAGTTGAAATTTAATGTGGACAAGTGCAAGGTTATGCACCTAGGGAAGAACAACCCAAACTATGGTTACATGATGCAAGGTTATTTATTTATTTATTTATTTATTACAGTTGCTTATATACCGCACTATTCGGCATCAGCGCGGTTTACAGTATAACAAAGTGACCAATACACACATTCTGTTTGGTTTTACATCGAACAGGAATATAAACTTGGATAACAGGGGCTGAACTATATACATGAACTATTTACATGAAATATGCTATATACATGAGGTAAAATTCCTATAACATAGTTGAATTGCTCAATAAATGATGAATCCGTTTTGAATACTTGAGACCTTGTGAGTATGTGCTGCAAAAGGGCGGTGATTCTTAGGTGGTGCTAACTAAATTCATCGCTAAATTCCACATTAGGAACCACCACCCAGGAAAAAGATTTAGGCGTCATTGTGGATACCATGTTAAAACCCTCGGCCCAGTGTGCAGCGGCGGCCAAGAGAGCAAATAGAATGCTAGGTATCATAAGGAAAGGAATGGAAAATAAAACAAAAGATATTATAATGCCTCTATATCGTTCCATGGTGAGACCGCACCTTGATTATTGTGTGCAATTCTGGTCGCCGTATCTTAAAAAGGATATAGCGATTTTAGAAAAGGTTCAGAGAAGAGCCACCAAAATGGTAAAGGGGATGGAAGGATACTCCTATGAAGAAAGGCTAAAAAGGTTAGGGCTCTTTAACCTGGAAAAGAGACGGCTGAGGGGAGATATGATAGAAGTCTATAAATTAATGAACGGAATGGAACGGGTAAACGTAGATCGATTGTTTACCTTATCAGAATATAGAAAGACTAGGGGACATCCAATGAAGCTACAGGGTAAACTATTTAAGACTAATAAAAGAAAATATTTTTTCACGCAACGTGTAGTCAAACTCTGGAATTTGTTACCGGAGGCTGTTAGTGTAGCTGGGTTTAAAAAAGGTTTGGACAAGTTCCTGGAGGAAAGGTCCATAAACCATTATTAAGAAGGGACCCAGGATATCAATGCTTGAACCAATACAATCATTGTGGAACCTGTGTCTCTTGGGGAAACTGCTAGGTACATATGACCTAGATTGGCCACTGTTGGAAACAGAATACTGGGCTTGATGGACCTTGGTCTGACCCAGTATGGCATATCTTATGTTCTTATGTTTTCCTTCTGTCTCTTTCCTTTCCCTAAGGTTCCCTTGCTCTCATTTTTTGTACTGTCCATCTTGATTAGGTTGGAAGCTCTAATAAGCAGGGACCATCTTTTATATGTGTCTGTACTGTACTGCGTATGCCTTGTAGTGCTATAGAAATGATGAATAGTAATAGTAGTAGCATTTCGGGCTCTGCTTCCGCACAGTAATCCCTACCTAGTTTTGGTTGGCATATAATGTCAGTGCTATGCATCTAATACCTTTTTCCTTTTTTTCTATTTATTTTCCTTTGTTTAATAATCTCTACCATTATTTGTTTTGCGCTCCCCACTTCTTTGATTGTGAGCTAATAGAAGATGGGTGGAGGGTTTAGGAATCCTAATTGTTGTGTTTGCTTTTTAATGTCTTTCCATGTGTGCCCTGTATCCGGCCCATCTTTGTGTTTCTTATACAAGTAGATGCTTGTAAATTTTTGTTAATAATTAAAAATAAAAAAAATTTAAAAAGCCACTTTAGTATTTTTACCTCATACAATTGTCAAAGATTTAAATGGTTTCAACATATTACCAGAATATAATTGATACATATTCATTGTAAGATCTACCAGATTTTTTAAAATTCTGGCATCCTCTAGAGTTGGGGTCTAAAATTCCAGTCTTCTAAGGGCATAAAACAGTCAGGTTGTAAAGATCTCCAAAGAATATGTATATGATATATTTCCATGACCATTGTCTCCCCTGTATGTGAGTATGCATTGCCGTTTTTGGTAGTCAATGCAAATTTATCTTATACATTAGCAATTTCCTGAAAACCTAACATGTTTGTGGTCCTAGACATACAAGACAGATCCTATGTAAAAGAAATGGTGCAGAAAAACATGAGTAATTGTGGCGTGAGATCTAAAGTAGAATTTCAATAATGAGCATCAAATGTAAAATTAAATCTTTGACTTGCCAAAGTACAGAAGGGTCAAGCATTATTGACTGCTAGAATATGATTTGCATGCTGGCAATATGCACTGTCCTCCTTCCAGCATTTTAACCAATAATTTTGTGTGCCAGTTTGGACATGGTTTGTTAGCTTGTCCAGTAACACATGGTGCCTATGGCATGATTGCTCTATGATATCAAGATTAGAGACTCATCTTTGGCTATTGTTTTTCTACATTTATAGTGTTTGCACAGCATAGTACATTTCTTAATAACTCTACCACAAATATGTGTTTTATGTTGATATATTTTTATTGAATTTATAAGAAAACTTTTAGTCAATTTCCATTTAGAGGGCCTTTTACTAAAGTGCGCTACACAATAATGTAAACTTAATCCATTTGCAGCAGATCTTTCTCTAAGTATTGCATTTAGAAAATCTTGACCTGGGCCCAGACTGCCATTTAAACATTAAATTACAATGTCTGAATGAAGAATGCAGGCACTGAAACCTTCAATGTCTTACGCTAAAAAAAATAGCTTATTGCGCAGGTTCAATATAGGCCTCTAAATCATTTTCCCATTTGAGCTACCCCTAGTGAGTTCTGAAAACACTGCTGGAATCCTGAAGATATTTTACAGCAGGAGTCATTTTTCACCTTTTTTATAAAATCAAATATGAGTGTCCTTGACTTTATAAAATACTAGTAAATGTGGCAGAGTACATGCCTTAAGTTAAGGTGCTATGACTTACACTAGCCTTAGAGCTGGTGTACTCGTAAATGGACTCACTGTCTTGTTTACCACTTATGTGTATCTTGCCATACTCTAGTCTCCAATTTTTTATGTTGTTTGCCTCGATTAGATTGTAAGCTCTAATGAGCAGGGACTGTCTCTTACATATCTATATGTACAACTCTGCATATAACTTGTAATGCTATATGAATGATAAGTAGTAGTAGTGATGTGTAAATTATAGTATTCCATAATCAACTTCCGTACTTGCATTCTCCTACACTCCAGCCAAACGTAAGAACATAAGATATGCCATACTGGTTCAGACCAAGGTCCATCAAGCCCAGTATCCTATTTCTAACAGCGGCCAATCTAGGTCACAAGTACCTAGTAGTTTCCCCAAAGGACACAGTTTCCACCATGCTTGTATTGGGACAAGCAGTGGATTTCCCGGGTCCCCTTTAATAATGGTTTATGGACCTTTCCTCCAGGAACTTGCCCAAACCTTTTTTAAACCCGGCTATACTAATAGCTTTTACTACATATTCCGGTAACGAATTCCAGCGTTTGATTATGCGTTGAGTGAAAAAATATTTTCTCTTATTAGTCTTAAATAGGTGACCCTGTAGCTTCATTGCATGTCTCCTAGTCTTTCTATATTTTGATGGCGTAAATAATTAATCTACTCGTTCCACTCCATTCATTAATTTATAGACCTCTAACATATCTCCCTAAGCCATCTCTTTCCCATGTTCATGCCCATATGAAAGTACACATGATACAAACTTCTATGCTAGTTGGTATTTCATGAGGTCATTTACATGCATAAAGGTCACTTACATGCGTAAATGACTGTCGATATTCAGACACATTGTTAGTGCCTAAAAATAGGAGGCTTCTTATAAAATTACCTCCTAAAAGACATTTTTACTACTTTTTTGTGAATATCTCTCTTACAGGCCGATGCAGAAAGGTAGCGCAGGCTCTATGAGCCCATAATGCCACATTTTAGCACATTTTACAATCCTTTAAATGCAGGAAATAGACGTAAACGCTGATGGAAAAACTAGCGCTCAATTAATGCCATGCATATTTAAATCTATTTAAATTAAACCTAATTATTTAAATGTATTTTAATCAACTGGGCAGGTATGAAAATCATGGCTACGCTCAATGCATAAGCAGGCATAGAGGATTTCATAACCAGCCATAGCTCCAAAATTTTTATTAAAGGGTCTGAGTAGAAGTAGGCACTCTAACATAGTTATAACCATAAATACATTTGTTATCTGCATAATTGTTTATGATACAGGCCTTAATCTCAAACCATGTAAATAACAAGCTGACCAGAAAATCTCAAGAGCAACCCCAATTCGACAACACTCTGAATACCAAATAACCCACCCAACATGGATAACCAAGTCATATTATGCAGCTTGACTTTGCTGCTCCTGTTAACCCCTGTAGTGAAAACATTCCATAACGCCATACACCCTTACAACCATATCCCAATAGTACACTATCAACACAGGAACTACCTCCAGTCACCACACCTAGTCCAGACCTATAGCAACAACAACCCACGAAAACCTAGATACATAACTAGAAAACCTAATCCTTATGCTAACGGTACCATATCAACACACACACACCATACCCCATAAAATGTCTCCTGCTGAATATAAGGTCTGCTAGGAACAAAATACCCATCCTTACTGTGATGCAGCGGGCCCTCTGCCGGAGAGAAAAAAAGTTTTAAACTCTGAAAGAAAAAGAAATTGCCTGCAATTTCCAGAGAACTTACCTAGAGGGAGCAGGAGAGCTAAGACAGAGACCACAGAACCACGCCCTAGTGGGCAGGACTCTTATTCCAAAAGCTCACATTTAAGAGCAGGCAAGCCAGGGGGGCGGAGCCTGATGTCCAGCGGGTAAGACGCTTCGCGCTGAAGCTCCCGAGAGGCCTACTTAGAATCCTGATTTAATACCTATACAAACTTATTATTTCGCTCCGAGCTGACCGGGGTACCTCGGGGGGGATGGCGGCCCATAAACCAGCGCGCCTGGACTTCGGGTCTCCTTCTTCTTCTCATGGAAAACGCTCCAAAACAGAGGTGTCCTCCCCACAGAAGATGGTTCCATTTCGTGTAAACCCCGAAATGCACCTGGAGATTTTAGAGGAAATACGCGGCGTGAAGGAATTGGTGCAGTCCAATGGAGAAGCGCTTCGAGCCATGCGAGAGGACTTTGGAGTGCTCCAGGACCGACTTGAAGGTCTCTCATTACGGCAGGACAACATGGCGGGGGTCCTCGACGCGCACGCGGTGCGCTTGGGCAAACTGGACAAGGCTGAGCGCCAGATACAGAATCTTCAAAAGGAGTTAGAAGATAGCAATAATCGAGCCCGTCGCAATAACGTGAGGCTCCTCGGAATACCGGAGGGGGTGGAAGCAGGAGATATAAGAGAATTCCTGCTCAAAACTCTTCCCTCCTTGCTGAAGATCACTTTTCATAGGGAACTGGAAATCGATCGTGCACACCGTGTTCCTACCCACATGGCGCCCAACTGAACGACCCCCCGGCCTATTATCTTTCGCTTGCTACGATATCAACAAGTGGAACAAATTTTAAATGCTGCCCGGGCGAATCATCATTTGGAATTTGAAGGTCGTAAAGTCTCCTTCTTCCCTGATTTGGCAAAGCCTACCGTTGACCGTCGGAAGAAACTCCTTGCTTTTCGCCCTCGACTTCAACAGCTACAGGCTCGCTTTGGCCTGTTGTATCCAGCGAAGCTCCGAGTGACTCTCCACAACCTAACCAGGACATTCGAAGATCCTGATCTACTATCAACATTTTTAGAATCCAAAGAAGCAGAGCAGATGCGCTAATCCAAAAAACTTGGACTTTTATCTGCCGGCTCTGTCCGCCATTTTGAAGGGCCCGATGCGGCGGTCATAGCCAAGCACAGAGACTACCTGGACTTTCTTTCTTTCTCTATATGACTTTTGTTTCTTTGGTCTCCTATCCCTCCATGATGTGTGCCTCGGTCGGATTCGGAGCACGCACAGTCCTACAGGTTATGTGTTTTTTCAATTTCGGCCTTCTCTGGGGCTTCTCCCCGCAGACACATGGTCGCCAGTAATTTCTGGGGTTCTGCTTCTCCTCTACCGCACTGCGGTGTTCTTTGTTAATGTGGGGCGCTTCATTGTATTATATTAGCTTATTTTTATGTCATGTGTACAGCCAGATACAGTCGATATGAGGGACGTTGTGAAACTATGTGCGCTATCATGCTCAGACTTTTAACTTTTCTGAATGGCCTTATGTAAAATCTTATCACTCAACGTAAAAGGCATTAATAGCCCACTCAAAAGAAATAAAATCCTTAGCTATCTTAGCCATGAGCATGCTGATTTAGTGTTTCTTCAGGAAACGCATCTAAACTCTGCTGAAACACTGAAACTCAATGCTAAGCCTTACATGGTGGCTGCCTATTCTCCCGCCGTTTCCAAACGGTACAGGGTAGCCATTCTGTTACAAAGTCTTCGTAGGCTACTGTGGTTGATATTGGCGCTGAAGGGGAGGGTGGATTGGCCCGTGTACACCTTGAGGTTGGAGATAGTGAATTCACGTGTATTTGCATTTATGCCCCGAATGTGGCCAATCCTGCTTACTATGCAAGTATTGCGCAGTTGGCATAGGCCTCTGCCATTGCTCCATTAATACTTGGTGGTGATTTTAATCAAGTGTTACATTAATCTTTTCTTCTCAAACAAGGCGCTCGTTGGCTGGAAGATCCAGTACCGAGTAGACCTGTGTGGCTAGATATAGAAGAGGACCTTTGTAAACCGATTCCTCTTACTTTTCTCCCTGGTATGACTCTCCCATCAGACTCCCACTATCCACCAATGCTTTTAGACACTTTAGGTGCCATTAATACTCTTATGCAATCTTTAGACTCCCGAATCTGTCCGTTCGACAGGCTCCCGCTTTGGTACAATACTCGATTTCGAATACAAATAAGTCGAGGACGTGGAGCCCCTGGTACACTAGGGGCATTTGGATTCCTAGCCAGTTGTTCCATGATGGTCGCTGGAAAACTTTTACTGAATTGCAAATTGAATTTGGTCTCCCAGCGAAACACTACTTTCAGTCGGTGCAACTTCAGCATTGCCTTCGGAGTGCTAGGGTACTCCCGCCATCGGCATCCCCTACACAAGGTTGATCGGAGACTTTCCGATCTATCGGTAATTCACCGGGTGTAGCATCCCATTTTCACAAAACCTTATGTAATGTTATAACTAGAGATACCCCTTTTGCGCAGAAAGCATGGGAGAGAGAATTGCATGTGATTTTGACCTCGGAGCAATGGAGCCTTGTCTGGAGTAGAGTGACACGGGTTTCCCGATCCGCCTCACTCACTCAGACACTCTTCTTTCTAGCCCACCGGTGTTTTTACACTCCTGACAGCTTAGCCAAATGGAACACTACTCAGGGCAATAGTTGTTGGACATACCATGTGGCCATTGGTTCACTACCTCATGTTAGTTATGAATATCCCGCACTACAGTATCACTGGCGTCGGGTCTGGGGTCGTATCCGGTCCATTTTGCACTTTCAAGAGCCCCTTTCTTGGAGGATAGTGGGACCTCGCCTAGCTGCGGGGATCCCCTCTCTTCCAACAACGGCTAGCCTCCCTTTGGACTTTATGCTTGGCATTGCTATTTCCCTAATTAAGTAATACTGGAAAATAGCTCCCATCTGAGCCCCAATGAATGGTGGAATCATGTCTGTCTCTACAGTAAATATGAACAAATACCTCGAATGTTTGCTTCCCTCGTCCATACTCCTCACCATTGGTCTAAATGGAAGATGCTCAATGACTATGTACACTCTGCTAAATGCTCTCATCTGACTGTCTAAATTTGTATATATCTCTGTCCCATGATCATGCTGTATCGTAGATCCTCTTTTGATCGTTTTGATGTATAATCACTGTTAATTGGAAGCGCTCACATGCTGACATAATCGGCTAGAGAAGAAGCATGGGGGTGGGGGGTAATTGGGTTTACTTTTCCTTATTGTATACTTGTTTTGTCTCCTTTGGTGTGTTGTTTCTTTTGTTTGTTGCAAAATGAAAATAAAAGTTAAAAAAAAAAAAAAAGAGCAGGCAAGCCAGAGTTTGGAGGCAAGCCAGAGTTTGGAAACAAGCGAGAGTCTGGAGACCAGCAAGAGTCAAGAGGCAAGCAAGAGTCAAGGGACTTGCCTGCAAGGAGCTCAGCTGCCAAAGCCTCATCAGCTGAGAGAAAAAGGACAGGCTGGAAGAGGAGAACCAGTCCTGAGAGAGAGAGGACAGGCCGAGAAGGCCGAAGCCAAGCCAGACCGGGCCCAGAAGCCCACAAGAGAACAGGCCTTAAGGGCCAGAGAAGGAAAGACTGGGAAAGCAGGAGGTATATTCCAGAGAGCACCGATACTGAAGGCAGCAGTCACGGTACACCTCCAGCCTCACCCCAGAGAATCAAACACAAAGCAAAAGGTAAAACTTTTAACCTTTGTCATTGTATACCTGAACTTAAGATAAGAGAAGAATCCTGGGAAGGAGATTCTCCATATAGAAGACAAGAGCAGAAGCAAAAGTTAAAGGATAGTTTGTGCAACAAAAGGACTGTTAGAGGAAAACATAGAGATAATGTTTTTAAACCTCTTGAGCAAGCAATGCCTTTCTGGTATGCCACTAAGCTGAATCGTGGGCCTAGACAGACTGCTAAGCCGTGGGAAACAGTAAGACTAAATCCCATGAAGGACACTTGCCCTGATACCTCAGAGCAGTCAGAGGAGGCCATGCAAGTGGAATCTGTGTATGAAGACAGTGATAGTCCCATGGAATGCACATACTGTGCTGGAAGCGAAATAGAGGCCTTCCAGAGTCATTGAGCGAAGGAAGCCTTTTTGCTGTTACATATTGGAATACTGTGAAGTTAACAGTGGTTGGTTATTTTATTTCTCACCTTTAAAAATCTGCTGTAAAGACTTATTTTGCCACGTACCGGAGTGTATATCCTTTGTTTTTGAACCCTTAGTGCTTAAAGGGGAAAATAAAGCCTGTTTATTTTTCCCACCACTTTCGTGCAAGTCTGAATCTCTTCAGGAGTTGGTAACGAGGCTGACACAAGGCTCTGACCCATGACCCTCGCACCTGGCCAACCCTGATTAACAACATCTTAGTGACCCCCCCCCCGGCTCCAGCCCTCCGGTGGAACTACTACGCCGCCACCAGGGGGTGCTGTGCGGCCGGGGCGCGGCGTCACAAGTGGCGTAGTTGGCAGGATATACGCCAACGCAACGGACGTGCCAAGTTAACCCACAGCAGTGAATTTGGAAAGGCGAATTTTTTTTTTTCTGAGGAAAAAAGAAAAAAAAAAAAGGACGTGGAAAATCCGGAACGGAACCGACAATTTTGCTGGATTGGACTCGCGAAAACCTGGAACGGAGTTGCTGGAAAGAGCGGATCGGATTCGAAGGAAAGTCCTGTGAGCTGACCATCCTGAGACCGTCCGGGAGAAGCAGCAAGGTCGTGAACAGCAGCGTACCTTCCTCTAAGCTGACTCAACACTTAAACCAGGTAATAAGTAATTAAACCTGTTTGTGTTGGATACTGGGGAAGTATGCTGAATAGAGGTTAAGCGAGGTTAAGTGAAAAAAAAAAAAAAAGTAGCATATTTTTTTTTTTGGAGGGAAGTGCCGCACTTGGGTTTCCTTTCTCTTCTGTTTATTGTGTTTCAGGGATCATGGAACCCAAGGAGCTATGTGCTTGGATGGCACAACAGTTTAACAAACAAGCGGAGTTGGCGCAGTTAAGCCAAACGCAGGCACTACAAGCAATGCAGAAGCAGCAGCAGCCGGTCATAGAGACCATGGATAAGTGGCTTGCACAGCAGCAAGAAGCATTGGCAAGGAGCAAAGCTGAGAGTCAGGCAACAGCTGGACCCTTGAACATGGACCATGGACAATGGGCATGTAATGACTTGGTGATGGGAAAATTGTGTGCAAACGATGATATAGATGATTTCCTAGATACCTTTGCTCGAATAGCTATTTCGGCTAAATGGCCGAGCGAACAGTGGGCAATTCGCCTAGCTGCATCCCTTACGGGCGAGGCGCTAGCCGCCTATAGGGCAATGCCTCCAAGCTTAGCAGGTTCATATGAGGATGTAGTGTTAGCTATAAGAGATCGTCTAGGCCTCTCATCTTTTACATATAACAAAATGTTTAGGGCTACTTGTTTAAGAGATAATGAAACACCTAAGGCCCTAGGTCATCGTGTTCGTAGTTTAGCTCAGAAATGGCTACAGCCTGAGAGGAGAGATATAGACACCCTAATGGATGTTATAATCCTTGAACAGTATATGGCTGCTCTGCCCAATCGAGTGCAGAACTTTTTAATACTGCAAAATTGCTGCACTACGTCTGATGCTATAATCCTCACTGAAAGGTATTTAGAAGCCGAAAAAGTTGCCCAACCTAGGGTGAGCTCCCAGATAGCGATAGGAGCTGAGGTAAAAAAGCTGGAGAACCCTTCTCATCCTCCATTTGCTGGTGGGAGAAGTGTGAAACCCCAGGCAAGGGGGAATGTAAAAGAATGTTTTAAATGTGGTAAGAGAGGACACCTCCAGTATGAATGTTTTTCACGAACTGCTTTGGTGGGAGAGTCCCCCAGTGCAATACGTGAAGGGTTGGTCCTGGATGTAAAGATACAGGGCATAAAGGTGAAAGCATTGTTGGATACTGGAGCCGATCAGACCATGGTCTCTAAAAAATTATGGTCGCTTATCCAAGCTCAGGGTCTACCGGTTCCAGAATCTCCAATAGGACAAG
Source organism: Ichthyophis bannanicus (assembly GCA_033557465.1). Classification (NCBI taxonomy): domain Eukaryota; kingdom Metazoa; phylum Chordata; class Amphibia; order Gymnophiona; family Ichthyophiidae; genus Ichthyophis; species Ichthyophis bannanicus. The sequence goes on along the minus strand of CM066034.1, from coordinate 643,100,022 downwards.
TAAAAATTAAATGTGTGCATGGGGCAACCACTAGATATCCTGTGTACAGATTACAGGTAAAATACGTGGGCATTGAAAGGGAAATGCCAATTGCCGTGGTACCTAGGCTACCAAAGGAATTGGTTCTGGGCCGTGACTGGCCACAGTTTAAGAGGATCCTAAAGAAAGGTTTATTGCCAGTGGCAAAATCAGATTCCACGCGCATGTCCTCTAAGTCTGCTATTAATCCCACTGGACAGCGGGAAAGCTTAGCTACCGCTGCAGATACTGTGATACCAAGCCCACTTTGGGAAAAACCCAAGAAGACTGCCATAAAGGAACGCTCGCAGCCAAAACAAAAATTTGTACTGAAGTATTGTAAGACCTCTGAGAAAGCGCGTGGTCCTCAAAGGGCATCAACCCAAGCTGCCGGCTATGACCTCCACAGTGCGGAGGATACGGTTATCCCAAAGCAGGGGCGGAAATTGGTTACCACGGACTTACAAATTGAGATACCTCCCGGGTGCTATGGTAGAATAGCACCACGATCGGGGCTTGCCGCCATGCACAGCATCGATGTAGCCGCCGGGGTAGTGGACCCCGACTACAGGGGTATATTAAAGGTACTTCTATGTAATTTCTCGCAGGAAGATTTTAAAGTGCAGATAGGGGACAGAATAGCACAAATAATCTGCGAACGTGTTGGTTTTCCCGACCTCGAAGAAGTTGACATGCTGACTCCTACAAGCCGGGGAACAGGGGGTTTCGGCTCTACTGGAAGGGCGGAACTTGAAGGTTTGATGGCCATAGGAAGTGAACCCCCGGAGGAGGATCTAGGACCTCGTGTGGAAGATTGTAGAGAAATCTCCACTCCCAAGATAGGAGAGGAACTCTCCCTGAGACAAAAGGAAGAGTTAGCTAAGTTGTTAAGCAACTATCAAGATGTGTTGACTCCGCTACCTGGAGAAACTTCATTGGTAGCACATGAAATACTTACTCCTCCAGGTAAAATTATACGACAGCGACCGTATCGGTTACCCGGAGGCGAAGAAACAAGAGGTGGTCAACCAAGTGCAAGAGATGCTGCAAATGAATATCATAGAAGAGTCGCATAGCCCGTGGTGCAGCCCGGTGGTACTGGTTCCGAAACCTGATGGGTCTATGCGTTTCTGCATAGACTTCCGGCAACTTAATGCGGTGTCCACGTTTGACGCTTACCCGATGCCACGGATAGAAGAATTATTAGACCAGCTCGGGCAAGCCAAGTACCTGACGACACTGGACATGACCAAAGGCTACTGGCAGGTCCCTTTGACGCGGGATGCCAGACCTAAGACAGCCTTTAGTACACCTTTGGGGCTCTTCCAATTTCGGAGAATGCCATTTGGCCTACATGGGGCAGCGGCCACATGCCAGCGTCTGATGGATGTCATTCTGCGGCCGTATCAGGCCTTTGCTACGGCCTATATGGACGACGTAGTAATTCACAGCGCCACATGGCCGGAGCATCTCCAGCAAGTGGGCACTATATTGGAAGCCATGAAGAGAGCCGGACTCACACTGAATCCCAAGAAGTGTACTTTCGCCGCCAAGGAGGTTAAATATCTCGGTCATCTGGTGGGCCGTGGAACAGTACGACCCTTGCTAGACAAAATAGAAAGCATCAGAAAATTTCCCGTTCCCCAGAACAAGAAACAATTGAGAAGCTTCCTTGGCTTATTGGCTACTATCGGCGTTTCATACCCCACTTTGCAGAAGAAAGCAATGTGTTTACAGAAATGCTACGGAAAAATGCTCCGACGGTAATACACTGGACACCCGAAGCGGAGACAGCCTTCCAGAAGTTAAAGGGGAAGTTATGTCAGGCCCCCGTATTGCGTGGGGTAGACTTTTGCCAAACATTCCTGTTGCAAACGGATGCCTCGGAGATGGGTCTGGGAGCGGTCCTGTCCCAGATACAGGAAGGAGCGGAACACCCCATCATGTTTCTTAGTCGGAAACTGTCTCTGGCCGAGCGAAAATATGCTACCATTGAACGAGAATGTCTCGCAATCAAATGGGCTGTGGAGGCCTTAAAATTCTATCTCACTGGGAGGAAATTTGTCCTCGTAACTGACCATGCCCCTCTGAAGTGGTTGCATTCTATGAGAAATGAGAATAACAGGCTAACACGATGGTATATGGCTTTGCAGCCATACGACTTTAGAGTAGAACATCGTGCCGGGAAGCTGCATTTCAACGCGGATGCCATGTCCCGTATTACATGCTGTGGAGAAGAGGCTGTCCCAGCATGTAATATTTTGAGAAGGGGGATATGTGATGCAGCGGGCCCTCTGCCGGAGAGAAAAAAAGTTTTAAACTCTGAAAGAAAAAGAAATTGCCTGCAATTTCCAGAGAACTTACCTAGAGGGAGCAGGAGAGCTAAGACAGAGACCACAGAACCACGCCCTAGTGGGCAGGGCTCTTATTCCAAAAGCTCACATTTAAGAGCAGGCAAGCCAGAGTTTGGAGGCAAGCCAGAGTTTGGAAACAAGCGAGAGTCTGGAGACCAGCAAGAGTCAAGAGGCAAGCAAGAGTCAAGGGACTTGCCTGCAAGGAGCTCAGCTGCCAAAGCCTCATCAGCTGAGAGAAAAAGGACAGGCTGGGAGAGGAGAACCAGTCCTGAGAGAGAGAGGACAGGCCGAGAAGGCCGAAGCCAAGCCAGACCGGGCCCAGAAGCCCACAAGAGAACAGGCCTTAAGGGCCAGAGAAGGAAAGACTGGGAAAGCAGGAGGTATATTCCAGAGAGCACCGATACTGAAGGCAGCAGTCACGGTACACCTCCAGCCTCACCCCAGAGAATCAAACACAAAGCAAAAGGTAAAACTTTTAACCTTTGTCATTGTATACCTGAACTTAAGATAAGAGAAGAATCCTGGGAAGGAGATTCTCCATATAGAAGACAAGAGCAGAAGCAAAAGTTAAAGGATAGTTTGTGCAACAAAAGGACTGTTAGAGGAAAACATAGAGATAATGTTTTTAAACCTCTTGAGCAAGCAATGCCTTTCTGGTATGCCACTAAGCTGAATCGTGGGCCTAGACAGACTGCTAAGCCGTGGGAAACAGTAAGACTAAATCCCATGAAGGACACTTGCCCTGATACCTCAGAGCAGTCAGAGGAGGCCATGCAAGTGGAATCTGTGTATGAAGACAGTGATAGTCCCATGGAATGCACATACTGTGCTGGAAGCGAAATAGAGGCCTTCCAGAGTCATTGAGCGAAGGAAGCCTTTTTGCTGTTACATATTGGAATACTGTGAAGTTAACAGTGGTTGGTTATTTTATTTCTCACCTTTAAAAATCTGCTGTAAAGACTTATTTTGCCACGTACCGGAGTGTATATCCTTTGTTTTTGAACCCTTAGTGCTTAAAGGGGAAAATAAAGCCTGTTTTTTTTTCCCACCACTTTCGTGCAAGTCTGAATCTCTTCAGGAGTTGGTAACGAGGCTGACACAAGGCTCTGACCCATGACCCTCGCACCTGGCCAACCCTGATTAACAACATCTTAGTGACTCCCCCCCGGCTCCAGCCCTCCGGTGGAACTACTACGCCGCCACCAGGGGGTGCTGTGCGGCCGGGGCGCGGCGTCACATTACTGACCTAACCAATGATATGAACCCTGACATACTTTGTATTACAGAAACATGGTTAGCAGAAACAGACCAGGTATTAATCAACCAACTCACACATCCTGACTACAAACTATACCACTGTCCGAGAGTAAACTGGCATGGTGGTGGGGTATGTATACTAGCTAAAAAAGAACTGCACATGACAGTGGCCATGAATGAAAACACAGAAGACATTGACATACTTTCAATTTAAAATAAAAGCCTCTCGCTTACCCTAGTTTACAGACCACCCTCAAGTACCACTGAGAACCTTGCCACCATCCTAGACCTCTGTATCTACTTGTATATTAACCGGGTAGCCGGACCCGACGCTCCCCCTGTATAGCTTAACCTTATCAGTTACTCCTCCACCACCCCATCCCACAAATTGTACAGACAACCTTTGTGGTAACAACTGGTCGCAGCTTTATTTCCAAACAACATAACTAACAATAACAGGATTCCAGCAAACCCCCCAGCGGCGCGATGAGTCACCTGCCATGCCATTAGCAAGGCGACCTCGCCTCCGCTCCAGCCCCACCACCGGCAACGTTCCAACCACCCCTATCCGACTTCGCCATATTACTAGCAAAAGTCTTCCAGGGGTAGTCCGGGTCAAGGGCACCCCGCCCCCGTCCCAAGTCGCCTAAGGCTCCGGACCCCGGAAACCTCCGGGATCCCGCTGCTCGCCCCTACCCCCCCCCCAGCTGTGACAACCCAACCCAAACGCACGCCCCCCACAAAAGCAAAAGAGGGTGGGCAACTTGCCCGACAGACCGGCCTCATTTGCTCCAGCCCGGCTGCGCGCACGCTGGAGCACATGGCAAAACCGTCCCTGATTGGCTCCGCTCGCGCACAGCAACGAGCGGAGCCAATCAGTTCAAAAGATGCACCGGACGCCACAGCGCTCACAGCCTGAGCGTGCGTTGGCACAGCACAACCCCCCCCTTCCCCCGGCCGAGATGCTAGCAGCGTCCCGCGCCGGGCCGGGCACCCGGTTACGCGCGGGCGCCAGGACCCTGCCCGCGCCCTTACTACTAACCGGGTAGCCGGACCCGACGCTCCCCCTGTATAGCTTAACCTTATCAGTTACTCCTCCACCACCCCATCCCACAAATTGTACAGACAACCTTTGTGGTAACAACTGGTCGCAGCTTTATTTCCAAACAACATAACTGACAATAACAGGATTCCAGCAAACCCCCCAGCGGCGTGATGATTCACCAGCCATGCCATTAGCAAGGCGACCTCGCCTCCGCTCCAGCCCCACCACCGGCAACGTTCCAACCACCCCTATCCGACTTCGCCATATTACTAGCAAAAGTCTTCCAGGGGTAGTCCGGGTCGAGGGCACCCCGCCCCCGTCCCAAGTCGCCTAAGGCTCCGGACCCCGGAAACCTCCGGGATCCCGCCACCGGCACAGGCACCGACCTTACCTCTGCCGCCCCCCCAAAAGCTGCGACCAGCGTGTCTGAGCCCGCAACACCCTCTCCAAGGCCTCCTGCCAATCGTTGAGGAGCAAATCCATCCCCACCGGAGAGAGGTGCACCCCATCCGCCCAATATAAACCAGCACAGGCCACCTCGACCCAAGCATGCTGCACCTGATACCCCCCATGCTCGCACACCCACCTCCCAATCTGCCGATTTATTTTGGTTATTCCCCGAGACCATCTTCTCTGCCCCCAGCAAGACGGTCGGGGAATAATATCGGACCAAACCAAAATAACACCCACAAACATACGTAACAGTACAGCAAGGTCTCTTTTTGCAGCCCTGATCAACCGCTTGCAGGACCACTCAACCAGAACATTGCCCCCTAAATGCAAAATTATAATCGCTGGCACTCCCCGGATGCGCCGATGATGACGAAGCAAAGGCATAAGCAGAGGCCAGCGGAGCCCCCGCTCGCCCAGCCACGAAACAGCCACCACCGCAGGATCCAGTCCAAGATTCAGCCGGATAGGCCGCACGGCCGCCCGCTGGCCAGCCCAGAACACATAGGAGTGCCCCACGATCCAACAGCCCCGGACTACTGAGCCCACATCTGAAACAGAAAAAACAACATTAATATCCCCCCCCCCAAGCGGAATACAAGCTGTCTCAAAGGCGAACATAACCCTTAAAAGCCTTCGACCGCCACTGACCAATGCCTTGAATCTGAGCCCCAGACAATCCCGCCGCTGCTGCGCTAGTTGCCGCACCGATACGAAAGGAATGCGCCGAAAAACACCGAGGATCCACCCCGAGCTGGCGCAACGCCAAGCGCAGCACCGCCGTCACCTGAAAACATGTCAGTGCGCGGGAATCCCTATGCACAAACAACCCCTCTCCACCCGCCGGGCGCACGCCCAAATAGCCCTCCATGGCAACCACCGGGCACGTGAACCCACCAATCGCCCCAAGTACCACCCACAACCCCTTCCCTTTCTGATCCATCTTGGATCTAGCCAACAACACGCGCAGGAGGCCATGCTCGCACCACACATGTTGGAGGCGCAAGCAATTGCCTAAGCCCGCTGTTCCCGACTCGACGGCCAACTCACCAACCCGAAAAGCACCAAAGAAAGCTAAACAGAAAACCGCTTGAAAAAGAGCCACCTCGTAAGGTGACGCCGCCACTCCCGGCAATACTTGGCACAGCCTCCTCAACAAGTCATGCGTAATTGGCAGCCGGTGATCGCACGGCCCCGGCAGAGAACGCTCCCAGCCATGCAACAGCCGCCGCACCAGAAAGCCACGACCCCCAAATCCCCAACCCACCGCCTTGGCAAAAAATCCAAACCCAGCCAGATGAAGCCTCACAGCCGATCTGGCGACCCCGCGCCCTTTCGCCCAACCAACATAACCCCCCAACAAATACTCCAGCACTTCCCCCCATCCCAGCCTGCCTACCGCAAATAGTCTAACACCCGCTCACAACCGCCTTGATATGCGACCCATGTCCGCTCAGCCACCGACTTCTGAAGTAGGCTCTTCATCTCAGCCGGCCACAGCTCCACAATCTCCAGGGGACCACGAGCCCCTTCTCGTCCACCTCCGGAGCCAAGCACCAAAATCGCTCCCACTGCAAACGAGAAAGAGCATCAGCGATATCATTAGTATGCCCCAGGATATGGAGAGCCCTCAAGTCCACATTCAAACGCAAATATGCAAGAATGACCAGTCGCATGAGGGACGCAATGGCCGGACAGCGCAGGGAATAATGATTAATGACCGCCACCACAGCCTCATTGTCACACCACCACACCACCTTACGGTTAGCCAACCTGTCGGGCCATAACTCGAGCGCCACCAGAATGGGAAAAAGTTCCAGGAACATAATATTGTGAACCAGCCCCTCATCAACCCACGCCTGAGGCCATCTGTCGGCGCACCATGCTCCGCCAAAATATATACCCATACCAATACCGCCGGCCGCATCCGTATACAACTGCAAGTCCTCGCTGGAAATCGCCCCATCCCGCAAGACGGAAACGCCATTAAATTCCCGCAAAAAGATGTCCCAAATCCGCAAGTCGTCCCGCATCACTGGAGACACACGAATGCGATGATGCGGTTTGCGCACACCCGCCGTCGACGCTGCTAACTGCTGAATAAACACCCTCCCCAACGGAATTACCCTACAGGCAAAATTAAGGGATCCGATCAACGCCTGTAATTCCCGCAAGGTCAACTTGGAAGAAGCTAAGGAATTAGCAACCAGAACCCGCAATTTGTCCACCTTCTCCAAAGGCAACCGCGCTACCATTTGCTCCGAGTCTAATTCCACACCCAAAAAGGTGATACGCGTCATTTGGCCCACAGTTTTATCCTGAGCTAAAGGCAACCCCAACTCATGGGCCAAAACAACAAAACCATCAAGAAGCGCGCCACAATGCGTAGACCCAGCTTTGCCGACGAATAAAAAATTGTCCAGATAATGAACGACATCCAGATACCCCACTCTCCGCACTACGAGCCAGTGCAAAAAAGTGCTAAACTTCTCAAAGTAAGAGCAAGACACCGAACAGCCCATCGGCATACACTTATCAAAATAAAACTCTCCTTCAAACTGGAAACCCAAGAACTTGAAAGCGGACGGGTGCACAGGTAACAAGCAAAAAGCAGACTCAATATCCACCTTTGCCATCAAGGAACCGCGCCCCGCCTGCCGGACAAGATCGACCGCCCCATCAAATGAGGCATAACGCACCGTACAGAACTCGCGCGGTATGAAATCATTCACCGAGGCCCCTGCAGGGCAAAACAAATTGTGGATTAAACAAAACTTCCCCGGCACTTTCTTAGGAACAAGCCCTAACGGGGACACCACAAAATTCTGAAAAGGAGGATGCCGGAATGGGCCAGCAATTCGGCCCAACCGCAACTCCACCACTAGCTTTTCGCGAGCTACCGACGCCCACCTCCGAACACTAGGGGAATTGCGAGCCGACAAGCAACCAACAGCACCCCGAATCGGAACAACAAAACCGAACTGAAAACGCAACAGCAAAGTACTCCTATCCCGTCTGCGTGGATAACCATGCAACCATCTACGCAATACTGGTACCCGGATTGGAGACGGGGCCAACTCAGTAAGAGAAAACCTACTTGGCACCCGGGGCGGGGAGGAGGGCAACCCCTTTTTTGACGCACTTAGTTGCGGAATGGGAACCGCCGCAGTTCGAACACGCGTGGCAGAATTTGCAGTCTGTGAAGGGACAAACTGATCTGTTAAACTGCCAGCACACATCGCCCCCGCCCCCGGTGACAGGTCGTGATTGAACTGGAGAAATGCCACCACGAAAGGAACGACCCACCCCGGCTGCAGCCGCCGATCCAGACTTCCCCATACCCCCTCCCACCACTCCACCCTTGGCAGACATCTGAGTCAGCCAAAGGTTAATGTCTTGCATACCCCAAGACAAAAATTTGTTCTCCTCCATCTTGTCGCGAAACTTCTCATCATAATTCAACCAGCACCAGCCCTCGTGAACCTGAGAAGCCTCCAAAATCGAGTCAGCGTAGGACAACAACCGCCCGTATTGATCCGGAAAATGCTGACCCCACACGTTCGCCAGCCGCAAAAACGCTCTCGTCCAATTGACAACGTTTCTCGAAACCTTCCGAAGACGACCCGCCTTCTCATCATCCTTGCGTTTCTTCCTACTCTCTCCCGAATGTTTCCGCCCTTCCAGCAAACGGAAAATATCGATGTACTTCCGTTTCCAAATTTTTTGTCGCAACTTCTTAGGAACGCCCTCCCACAACCCAAGATGAGGACCCAGAGCCAGAAGGAACACCAGAAGAACCAGGCCCCGGAACCGACTCGCCACCAGCAGCCACACCCGGGGAAGACTCAGCTGACTCGGAAGACGAGGAAGAGGACGAATCAGAACGCCGCCAATGGCGACACACGTACTTTCGCTTTTTGCGCGCCGACCCCGAACGCTCCACCCGCAACCCGGCACACTCGCCGCCCTCAACTGACAGCAACTCACTTGAACTGGCTTCCGCAGCCATCACCGTCGAGGAACGTGGTGAACCCACACCAGGATCAGCAGTCGGCAGCACCACAGCGGAACCTTGACCACGATCCACGTCCCGCGGCGCACCCCCGGAAGGAGAGGGTCCCGAATCCATATGGGCCGCAGCCGGAGACCGCACAGCAGATGGCACACCCCCAGGTGCGGACAGAAAAGGAACCCGTGGAGAGACAAAAGGAAAACCAAAAGGGGGAAAAGCAGCAGACCAGGCGGGATGCCAGGCCCCAGCCCAATCTGACCTGGAAGAGCCTTGCCCCCCACTCAACCAATGCTCCCAACCCGCCAGCTGCCCCGCCCTGCCACCCCCCCAGGCGATGAAATGCTCCCACCCGAAGGACCCCAGATGCAACCCACTCCCGGAGCCCCATCCCCCCCAGGCTGAACCCCCCCACCCCAGCCCCCCACAGGGCCTACACTATCCCCCAGATCGCCCGCAGCCCTGTGCCCGGCCCCCCCCCTCCGTCCCCACCACAACACTACCTGCCCCACGCCCTGAACCCATACCCCCCCCCCTATCCTGCACAGTGACCCCCCTGTGCGGCCTCCTCGCAGCAACAGATAGTCTGCCCGTAGCCCTGGCAGCATGCCCACCTCCCCGATGAGCCCTCGCTCCATCACCCCCACACTGTAGCCCGAGCCTCCCCCCCCGGACCAAACCCCGACCCCTCTGCCTCCCCACCTGACTACGCACAGCAGCCCTGCAGCCCCCCCGACCTCTAACTGCCTGCTTACCGGCCATCAGACCCAACCACCCAACCCTGCACAGGAAGCAAAGGCAATCTAGAAGCCCACAGAAATTCCCAAACTGCACACCCCACCCCCCTGTTCCCACAAAGCAAGACACAGGCTATGGCAGAAGAGCCCACGGACAGAAACCCCCAGCACCTGTGGAAGGACTGCCGCAGAAACACTGCCACGTCCACGAACTCAGCAACAAAGAGCACCCCCGTCGCTGACCACGGTGCCCGCGAACCGCCGTCGACCTCTGTGCCTTCCGAAGCTCACGCCACCAAGAACCGCCGAAAACCGCTTGCCCCGACACAGCAACCAACTTGCCTGACAGACCGGCCTCATGTGCTCCAGCCCGGCTGCGCGCACGCTGGAGCACATGGCGAAACGTCCCTGATTGGCTCCGCTCGCGCACAGCAACGAGCGGAGCCAATCAGTTCAAAAGATGCGCCGGACGCCACAACGCTCACAGCCTGAGCGCGCGTCAGCACAGCACAACCCCCCCCCCTTCCCCCGGCCGAGATGCGAGCAGGTTCCCGCGCCGGGCCGGGCACCCAGTTATGCGCGGGCGCCGGGACCCTGCCCGCGCCCTTACTACTTATCGCTCCAAAAACCTCTATACCCCTACAATAGAGAACTTATCTTTTAGATGAACTACTCATTAGACAAATGACTAGGTCTCAGACTTCCCGACACTTTCAATGCTTACTGCCAGCAACCCAGCAGGGGCTGTGCCAAATAGCATCAACGACCTGTCAGATGTAACAGCAATTCCAAAAATAAGTAATTCTTCCAATGTGAAGTAACTTATTCTAAAAATGGTGAAAATATCACAACAAATGCTGAAATGCTCCCAATAATTCAAAAAATATGTAATTTTCCCAACACAATGTAACTTATCTTATGTCACAACGAATGCTGGAATGTTCCCAATAGTTCAAAGAATGTATAGTTGTCCCAACGCCGTCTTTATAGCGCTTCAACGTGTTTCTCCTTCACAAGGATTCTTCAGGGGAAAATAATTCCACAGCATGTGTTCCAAAAAGAACTGGTAGAGCCGAACAATTTATGTAGAAAAGTTCCTACTTTCCATAGTTCCCTAAAGATATATAGAGACAGATAAACACCAACCATCAATCAAAAAGCACTTAAAAATATGTACTGAAATATCATGTTCATGACTATAATGTTATCCAAAATGACAAATATCACTGACTGACTTGCAGCCCTCTATCAGCATGTAAAAGAGCTTATCCCATTGATGCTGCCCACGTCTTCTGAGGATAACAATCCACTTCCAGTTTGTCAAAAAAACGCCACGCATGTGGACTCACTATACTACTGCCATTTTATAGACCAGCCTACCGGGTGAGTGATGTGTCTAAGCGTCTACTCCCCCTCAGTTAGACCGAGCATGCTCTCCATTCGCCCATGTTATTCAAACCTGTTGGTTCCACGAATCGCAATTTAAAAATCCACCTTTGTTCATGAAACAGCAGGGTCTGATCCCACGTCTTGCCTCCTTGTCCCACATGTACCTGTTCAATAACAAAACATCTAAAATCTTCAAAGGAGTGGCCAAGTGCTATACTGTATTGCACTAATGGAGCTTCCTTTATTCGACACTTAAGACGACTTTTATGTTCTCCCAAACAGATTTGCAAAGACCTAATGGTGTTGCCGATGTATAGCAAATTACAGGGACATTGCATGGCGTAGACGACAAAGGTGGAATCACAAGATGTAGTGCCTTGTAAAATATAGGTCATGTTATGATATGTGAAACTATCTCTAAATTTATCGTACACATATTGCAGTGACCGCAAGGAGAGTGCCCCCTCTGCACATCATCTGAAGCAATACTTCCTTGTGGATGACGCAACTGCATCGGGCTTACAAGTTCTTTTAGGTTGGCATGCCGTTGCCATACGCATCTAATATGTCATTTCATAAACCCCGCCATGCTCTGTAGCACGTTAGAATGTTTCTGTATGATTTTCTGTATTTCATAACTTAAAGGAGAGAACTTGGTGATGAAATTAACTGTAGTGTCATCCTGCTCGGCTTTGATTGATGGTTGGTGTTTATCTGTCTCTATATATCTTTAGGGAACTATGGAAAGTAGGAACTTTTCTACATAAATTGTTCGGCTCTACCAGCTCTTTTTGGAACACATGCTGTGGAATTATTTTCCCCTGAAGAATCCTTGTGAAGGAGAAACGCATTGAAGCGCTATAAAGATGGCGTTGGGACAACTATACATTCTTTGAACTATTGGGAACATTCCAGCATTCGTTGTGACATAAGATAAGTTACCTTGTGTTGGGAAAATTACATATTTTTTGAATTATTGGGAGCATTTCAGCATTTGTTGCGATATTTTCATCATTTTTAGAATAAGTTACTTCACATTGGAAGAATTACATATTTTTGGAATTGTTGTTACATCTGACAGGTCGTTGATGCTATTTGGCACAGCCCCTGCCGGATTGCTGGCAGTAAGCATTGAAAGTGTCGGGAAGTCTGAGACCTAGTCATTTGTCTAATGAGTAGTTCATCTAAAATATAAGTTCTCTATTGTAGGGTTATAGAGGTTTTTTGGAGCGATAAATATACAAGTAGATACAGTAGTATACGCTCTGCTAACACGCCTAAGTATAACGTCTATTGACCATCCTAGACCTGGCATGTTCCACAAACCCAAACAAAACCCCAATCCTATTGGGAAATTTCAATCTCCCCTCCTTGAATAGCATCCACGCTTCCCACTTCTTACATGCCATGTCCAATTTAGACCTCACTCAAATAATGCAAACTCCCACACACAACAAAGGAAACATACTGGATCTCATCTTCCTCCATTCAAACAACTTACATAACTCCTGCTACTCCTCACCAATTATTACCCCCTTGCCATGGTCAGATCACTTCCTTATTGAGTTAAAACTATCCTCCCAACCTAATATCACACCTGGAAAACCACCAAAGATGCACAATAGATACAAACCCTTTGACAAGGAAAACTTTCTAGATAATACCCTGCCGCACATCAAAAGCGCCATTACTGACTTAGATGAATTCATACAGAACTGGAACACAACCTTAAATAATGCATCTGCGGCTCCAAAAAGCTGCAGCTACCGTAACACAAGGCACACAACAACTGGTACACAGCTGAACTAAAAAGGCTAAAACAGGCATTAAGAAAACTAGAAAGCATTTGGAGACGTAAAAAAAAAAAACAGTAAAAGACAAGAGGAAATACATGCAAGCACTAAACAATACAGAGATACAATAAACACAAGAAAAAAAGAATATCACACAGCACTAATATCCAAATCCCTAAACAAACCAAGAGAACTTTTCTCTATAGTTAAAACCCTCAACAGAACCCATACCCATGAAGATGAAGCCACACAAATTCACCCACAAAGCTAGCAAATTACTACATGGAAAAGATCACACAAACTGGAACAGATATGTCTCTCAGTGTTTCAACAAGTACCTCAACCACACACTCTGAAACGAACTCCAACTCATCCTGGACATCTTTCAGTCCCATGGACAACAAACGCCTAAAAAACATCATAACTAGCATTAACACCATCACCTCGCCAAATGACCCATGTCCAGTTAGTTGGATAAAATCAGTAAAAGATAAATTCATACCAACAATCTGCGAAATAGTTAATGCCTCCCTAAACCAAGGGTACATGCCTGATACCCTGAAACAGGCACAATACACCCCATACTCAAAAATGCTAAATCTGACAAAAAAAGCCAAGCTCATACCGCCCAATTTCAAGCTAACCTTTCTATCAAAGGTGATAGAAAAAGTGGTGTAAATACAGCTCCAGGATTACATTGAACTAAACGCCCCCTTAGATGAAAATTAGCATGGCTTCAGACCACAACACAGTGTCGAGACACTTATGCTTAACTTATTTGACAAGCTTATATGTGGCCTGGACTCCTGTAATCAGGCCTTTATAATCATCTTCATTGACATAGCAGCTGCTTTCGACAGCATAAACCACACCCTACTAATAAATAGACTGAAACAGATTGGGCTCCAAGGTAATGTGATATAATGGTTTATCTCATACTTAAACAACCAAACCCAAAAAGTGCAAATAGGTCTCTCATCCTCTACAACTTTTGCCCAAAAACAAGGAATCCCCCAAGGATCCTCCCTTTCGGCACTCCTTTTTAATATTTACATCCAGCCAATCTGCAAAATTTTCAAAAGATATAACATCAACTATCATCTATATGCAGATGATATCATGATGTACCTCCCCTATAGCCCCAACAACTCAAACATCTCTGGAATAACAGCATGTATGCCAGAAATCTCCTCTTGGCTGAACAGTCAGAATCTTAAAATCAACCTCAAGAAAACTGAGGCAATGTACATCTCAAGAAACCCAAACTTTACTGCACCTAAAACAATTATATTACAAGACACGGACATAGAATTCAAGGATGAAGTAAGATACTTAGGATTAGTTATAGATAAAAACTTAACCGTGATCCCCCACATAAAATCTGTCACAAAAAATATATATTTCAAACTGAAAACTATCCAGCGCCTTAGACCACTCCTTAAAGACCACGATTTCAGGAACGTACTGCAATCGCTAATAACCCCACTCTTGGATTACTGTAATAGTATCTTCCAGGGACTTCCTAAAAAAAACACACACCAGCTCCAGCTCGCTCAAAACCTGGCAGCTCGCATAGCCACAAACAATAGACGCACCGACCACACTACACCAATTCTGAGTTACCTACACTGGCTACCTATAACCTCAAGGGTGAAATACAAATATATCATGATCACATTTAAACATCACTATAACATGGCATCCACCACCCTGTCAACTCTCCTCACAACAACTGACAATTATAGAGTAAGGAGAAACTGTTCCCAAAACACATATATCATTCCTTCACACATCCGTTACACAAAACAATACACTAGCACAAGAGCCTTCACATATGTGGCCCCAAAACTGTGGAACTCCCTCCCTGACCAGTTAAGAGCAACAAAAGACCTTATGCAATTTTGTAGAGACCTAAAGACATACCTGTTTATAGAACACTCCGGGCACTCAGTGAACCCCACAAATTCCCAAGAAATCCACAGAAACCCAACCTATCAAGAAAGCCCAACAGCAACTACAAAAGCCCAACAGCAACTACAAAAGACTGAACAAGTGAACTTTCATAAGACTGCCTTAGCAATGATATTGTACATAGTTCTCTCTTTATAGTCTGACCATGTTATATGTTAAATGTATATCGTTCCAATGTTTACTGTAAAAGTTGTGCTTATGTTTGATGTAAACCGCCTCTGATCACAGAAAGAGGCGGTATATAAAACTATGTTAAATAAATAAATAAGTAAACCTCTAATGCGTGCCCTCGCCAGTATTCTGATGGCACCAGGTGTTTTTCCCGATGCCTAAATGATCTTCTTCTTACATGATCAGGCATTGGGAAAAGCCCCCGATGCCATCAAAACGCTGTCGGGGCCATGCCCAGACAGAAAGTAATCACCGGGTGGTCTAGCAGCCCTTGAACCCCCGCCCCAAAGTAAATGCGAAATCACCCCCAAGTAAAAAAAATAAAGCTAAAATTTTCTGGTGCTCTAATGGCTCTGGAACCCCCCCCCCCCCATAGCGCTACAAGGCATACGCAGCACTGTACAGACATATATAAAAGATGGTCTCTGATCATTAGAGCTTACAAGGGGGGGACATGGATTTAGAGGCCATTAGACTACCAGGTAATTTTTACTTTCTTGTTTTTTTGGGGGATGATTTCCTCTTACTTTGGTTTGGAGAGTGGGGGGGTTCAATGGCCGCTAGACCATCAGGCAAATTTTACTTTACTTTTTTTTTGTTTGGGGGTGATTTCACTTTTACTTTGGGTGGGGTATTTCAGGAGCTGCTAGACCACCATGTTATTTCTTAGTGGTAGGTGGGGGGGGGGGGGGTACAGGGGCTGCTAAACCACCAGGTAATTACTTTTTGTTGGGGCACTGGCACCTGGCAGTGTTTTTATGGCATCGGGGGTTTTTCGCGATCATCCCTAATGCCATCAGAATACTGTCGGGTGGGAAGATCAGGGCTGCTGGGCCACCTTGGATTCTCTTTTGTCAGGCACTGGCCCTGACAGTATTTTGATGGCATCGGGGACTTTTCCCGATGCTGCCAAAATACTGTTGGAGCTGATATGCAAATTAGCCATGCGGTGCCTGGAGAGCATGTCAAACTAGCACAGACTTCTTGTGTGCATGTGTTTGGCTTGCTCTCCCAGTTTAATGCTGAGGTGGCTCATTTGCATGCGCATAGTTACCGCGGCGGGTATTTGCATACCCAACCTGCACTGTCAGGAATATTAAAACATCGATCCAGCGCAGGTCTAGCACCAGCTTTCTGCATCGGCCTGTTAGTATAGCATGCTTTCACCCACCCATTATTTAGCACAGTGGTTCTCAACCCAGTCCTCTGCACTGCTTCCGTTTATGCAGATCTATCTCATGCATATTCATTGTGGATATCCTGAAAACCCAACTGGACTAGGAGTCCCAGAGGACTGGGTTGAGAACCACTGTGCTAAATAATGGATAGATGAAAGCATGCTACTAACAGACCGATGCAGAAAGCCGGCGCTAGACCTAGTCCCTAGTCTTTCTACATTTAAACCCAGATTTTACACATAGAAAATGCATTTTATAAAATTCACCTCCATATACCTGCATGAAAGTATACACAGACAGCGATAATACTCCTACTTCTCTGTTTAAGTGTACATTCTAGGGGGTGAAGCTGGGTGGAGGTTAAGTTTTACATATACACTTTGAAAAATGCAAACGTGTACATGCATAACCAGAAGCAGAAACCAATGTAAGCACTAGTTGCATATTGAAGAATCCTTTTATAATCCTTATGCTGGCATTTACATGTGTAGATCATGTTTGTTTAAATGTCAGTTTTAGAATGCAGCGATTTAGAGAATGTGCAGACTCAAAGGGAGCATGTGCTGGGCATGGTTTGGATGGTGCAAAAAATGGTCCATCTATTTCTACTTTTACACGTAATTTAAAAAATGTCCCTGTCATCATTTACATTTGCTGAGAGGCACACCTAAGTGTCAGCTACTTGCTCCTTTGAAACCTTACAACTCCAGCAGTGATTAAGGAGGAAACTGTATTTACTTTTAAAAAGGAGGTATTTCACCTGGCTCTTTATTTGGCTCATATTAAAGGTATACATTAGTGAAATCTGGCACTTACATGTATAAGTGCTGGCAAATTCATGTGTATATTGCTAAATCACCAGTTAAGCATGTATTTACTTACCAATGCTTATATATACAGTATAGGGGGGTCATTTGTTAAAGAGCCATGAAAAAATACATGCCATTTACACACTATGGGGGGTCACTTTAGAAGCTCCATTTGTGATTTGCATGTCTGAAAATGGACATTCAGATATGCAGAGCACAAAGATATTACCAGGGCCATTTTAGAAAGCTGGGGATATGCACATTTCCAGCACAATCACATCCATATTGCATGGGGTGTGGCAGAGGTGTGATCTGAGTGGTCTTACAAAGATGCGCATTGCTGCATGATTTCAGAAAGGCCCAGACACATCGCGACCCAGCTGCTGACACGTACATGTCTATACCTTCTCCTGGCTATGAATAGGGAGAAGAAGAGTGTACATTTCATGAAAGCAACACTTGTAGGGAGCAGAGGTAAATGTGCTCTCACTTCCGCAGTAATTTTCACCAGATCAGAGGAACATGCATGTAAATGAACAGATCTTTTATTTTAATACGCTTCTAAAATGGCAGGCTGGGCATGCATATACAGTAGCATAGAATAGACTCCCCCATCCTGAAATACCTCCACGGACACCTCTGTCTACCCATTTCTGTGTCTGCAACCCTGCACGTACCCGGCCTTGCCACTATGCACGGACCTGACTTTTAAAATGGTTGCAGGGACGTGCATCTTTTGGGGTGAAGATGGAGTGGTTTTAGGAGGCGGAGCCATGTGCCTATCTTCACTGCCACCACTCTCCCAGTATTTAGGACGTTTTGCCCAAGACGTCTCAGCTTGTTCTGAGATGGCCTTTCTCAAATGCCACTTTAAATCACCTATTTCCTCAGACTTACATAAGTGAATGAGAACTTATTCAGATACTTTAGCCAGCCGTTATTCACATAATACTGATTGTGTATACTTTCACTGTGGGTGTGCACATGGGCAGTTAATGGGCTGAATGCACATTTACACGCATAAGTTATAAAATACTATAACTAATGCATGTTCTTTATAAATCTAGGTGCGAGCATTTATACCAGCAATAAGATTGGCATAAGTGTTCGTGCATAGATTTACCGCATCTGCTTTTCTTTACAAAATAAGCTCAAGATAGGCACATTCTGGATGCCTAAACTAGGTGTTTGGTTATAAAGCCCTGAATGATTCCACTCTTTTTGCAACGTGTTTCTTTGTGAAATCGCTTCTTCTGCATATATATATAGTTGGGTGATGTTTTAGATGCTCTTTGAGCTGGCCTTATTTTTTCAGTAATAATGCAGCTTACTGTGTTCACCACATCATAATGAAGTGTTTTGCTTGTGTTTGTGTACTTTGTATCTCATTATTCTTCAATGCATGTTGCGGCAAACTAATGTGTATTATGGTAAAATAACATATGATTTTGCCCTTTAATAAGGAGAAAATATTGTGTGTTATTGCCCCAGTGCACATTAGTAACTACCCTTTATAGCCACAATTCTATAAGGCAGATGGGGGGCTGCATCTCCCGCCGGGACGTGCAGCCCTGCTATCCGCCTTGCCAGTATTCTGCCTTCGTCCCCTGCTGCACACACAGAGCTGCTGTGCATCCTGTGGGGGACGGAGGCATGACAGGAGTTGAGAGTGGGCGGAGCATGGGCGGGACCGAGCCCTGGACATACAGGGCCGATACTATTGATGGCCTATACATCCGAGGATCGCCAGGGGGATGCCCCGATCCTGGACGGCAGCCCCCCCCCCGCGAGCCAGGAAGCCGCCCCCTCGCCACCATATTCAGCACCTATATACGGCATCTATGTGCATAAATCATAGAGTTTTAGTGATCCACACTCATGAAGGGGCCTTTATGCATCTATTTTAGTTGGTCACTATTCTATATGAAGGCCGATGATGCGTACTTTCACTGTGGGTGAAGAGCATGCAGACATGAGTACAAGGCTGTGTAAGCACATCAGGCCTGGTGCTAGGGTTTCTGGCGCCCCCTGCAACCTATAGATTGGCACCCCCTCCCTCATTACTATTAATGCTGGCTACACCTCACCCCCCTTTTTCCCAAAACTCCTTTCTGAACTCTTTTTGCATGATGCCAAACAAGAAGGACTTGGCAACCCCAACATAACTCCTCTGAATCTGCACATTGGATTAGCATGGTGTTAATGTGCATATATATCCTGTAAAAAAAACAAACAAAGGAAATGCAAGATGCTTGCACTCCAAAGTACTAAAAGAAAAAGCAAGAACCAGAGCACAGTTTATAATACTAAATTATAAAATTATAACTCATTTTATGTTGTTGTTATTAATTGTGGGTTCTTGATTGTTTTTCTTGAACATAGATTCTGCATCCACAGAAACCCCTCTCTCGAAAAGGGTGCAGAGTAGTACTAGGATGTTCACCCATAAACTCAATATATATATTAAAAATTCTGACTCTGGTTTTCTTCAGTACCAGGCATATTGTGAACTAATAAAAAACCCTTCAAAAGTCAATGTGGATTCACGAAGCAAATCTACCATAACATTTATCAGTAGCAACTTCCAAAACTCTCAAAAGGAGCCTGCCCAGAACAAAACAGCACTGTAAATATTGTAGCAGGTCTTACAACATCCATACAACTATTTAAAAAGCTGAATAAATCACATTATTACAGTACAGATCTCTATGTGCAAACTCCATGTTAACAGAATACCTGGCCTCAGTCACACACTTGGAACACAGACCTTCACATAAAACAAAATAAACTACAAGCTAAAAATAAAAGTATGTAGGCAAAAATTAAACTGAAACTCCAAGAAGCTAGACTCTGCATGCAGTGCAACATCAGAGAAATGGAAAGAGATGTATTTCCCTGTACCGTGTAAAATATGAAGGGGTCATGTTTACTAAGTGCATTAGCTGCTAACGCAGCGATAACATGGGATTATCACCAGGCGGTATCAGCTAACATGAGTAAATGCATATAGTACAGGGCTTTCCTGCACTATTTGCAGACCATGTATTAACGGAGTACCTGGTCAGAGAGAGGGCAGAGAATTGGAGTACCTGTAATGTGCGATTACAGTAGGTATCAACAGTACACAGGAACCACAAGTTGTTCAAACATCACAGGTGCAGCAAACACCAATTCAATGGATGGTGTTCACTGCATCTGCACTATTGCTGCTCCGCAGTCCCTGCAGTTTGGCAGTTTGCTGGGGAAATGCACCCCCAACAGATAATACACAGCTTTTGCAATTAATGCAGCACTAGCAGAACTAACGCATGGTGTAAGCTGCAAAAGCCTACTGCACCTTAGTAAACATGTTGCAAAGATAATGCAAAGTCCGATTACTAAATGAAAAATAAAATTATTTTATTCTACCTTTATTGTCTGATCATTTTATTCTCTGATCATACTGGTCCCAAACTAAGATTTCTGCTTTCTCCTGTCTATTTGCTCTCTTTCTACGGTATCTAGTCCACCTGCCATTTCTTGTCTCTCCTTTGCCTTTTTTCTTCAATTCTTTCCATCTTGGATACTGATCTTTTGCTTTCAGCTTTCTTCCATTTATTTTTCTGTCTCTATCCATTAGGATTTTACTACTCCTTCTTACTATCCAGTCCTCAATCCCCTCTTTTATTCCATCTGCCTACCATTTTTCAACCCTCACCTCAGTCCTCCCATACCCCATTCATCCCTGGTCCATTATTCCCCAGTCTTTTGCTTACTCTCTTTTTCCTCTCCATGTCTTCTAATATCTCTCACCGTCCCCATCCAGTCTCTCTCTCTCTAGCCTTCTGTGCCCCTCCTCGCCCTTCCTATCCCCATATTCAGCATTTCCCCCCTCTCCATTCCTATCCCCCTGTGTTCAGCACCTCCTCAGTCTCTATACCCCCCTCCTTATTACTCCCATATCCAGCATCTCTCTGTCTCTCTCACCCTACTTACCCCACATCAATCTTCTCCCCTCTCTCTCCCTAATATTGCCATGTCCTGTACTGTATCTCCCTTGTTTCCCTCTGTTCCATCCCCATGTGCATCATCTTCCCTTGGTCTCCCTATAACCTCCCATGTCCAGTATCCCCGCTCCATCTCAAAAATCTCCACTCCTTCCTTGTCCCTGTGCCCCTTCTCCTTATGTCCATGTTCCATGTCAAGTATCTCCCCTTGATCTCCCTAGCACCAGCATTTAGCATGTCCCTTCTGCCTCCCTATTCCACCCCTGCATCTAGCATTCCCCCTCCATCTCCCTGTGCCCTTCCATCTACCAATGCCCCCATGTCCAGCATCTCCTGTTTTCCTGTGACCCCTCCTTGTCCAGCATCTGCCATCTGTTTTTCTGTGATACCCCCCTGCCTCCAACATTTTCTCTCCATGTTCATTTCCCCCTCTATCTCCCTATGCCCCCTCTGTGTCCAGTATTTCCCTCTGTCTCCCTAGCCCTCCATCCCCAGTACCTCCAGTGTCTTCCCTCCATCCTCCTACCCCTCTCCTGCTGTCCCCCTTTCTAGATTCTGTCCCTTTCTCACTTCCCCTTTTCAGTCTCATCCCCCCCAACCCTCTGTCAATCACTGCCCCTTTAAATATAATCCAACTTCTCTACTCCTCTCTCTAGCCTTCAACAACTGCCCTTGCTTTCCCTCTTTGTGACCTGCAACCAGCACAATCTGGTCGGCAGTTCTTCTGCCCATGGGACTTGCTCCTGCGGGCATGATCTTCCTCTCTGTACTACAAAGGCAAGAAGATCGTGCCCACGGGAGCAGCAAGTCCCATGGCAGGAGAGCTGTTCCCACCAGCACTATCTTCTTGTCTTTGTAGCTTTGCATGCAGAGCTCTGCTGCCCACGGGACTTTCTGCTCCCGCGAGGATGATCTTCCTGTCTGGACTGCAATCACGATGCAGATCACGTCCCAGACACGAAGATCGTGCCCACGGAAGCAACAAGTCCCACAGGCAGTAGAGCTCTTCCTCTCTGGGCCTGGAGGGAGTTGCAGGAGCGGCTTGGGTGGAAGCGGGCCAAGCATGGGGGGTGCTAGCACCGGCACCCCCCCTGACATTGGCACTCCCCTGCAGCACTTACCCCGCTTACCGGGTAACGCTGGCCCTGAAGCACAGTTACACCATTTTCAACCTCTTATGCCCCTACTTTATAAAAACGGAACAAGATTTGCATGTTAAAAAGTGCATTAACCTAGGCACCCCTTAAAAATTACTCTAGTCCTTTATATAGTGGCTTTTGGCCAGTTTTGTACTATTTATCATATCTACCTTTAAGTCATGTGCACCTGCCTGAAACACTTAGCTCTTACCCGATTCCATCTGTAAAGAGTAAACATTCAGAACATACAAAACTAAGAAATAATTGTCTTCTCTTGCTATTCAAAAAGCCATCAAATACTGTAGGCAGTGCTTTCTTATGAATATTGCTTCTACTCAAGTGGTTTCCTGTCACACCATACTGCTTAAGCTACAGATGTCTTACAGTCTGATTCAGGACATGTGCCTTTTAAAATAGCCTAAAGGATCTTTCAGGGTGAAATACACGTCAGGGGCCTTTTTCAAACAGTTCCAAATAAATAACCCACAAGTGACCCAGCTGGCCAGAGCTTTTGTGCTGTATTTCCATTTCACAAACATGCATTTGATCTGCCTTTCTCTTTTCACTTACAGCCACATGTGACTACCAAATTTCAACCTTCTCAAAAAGAAGCTATAACAGAATCCACTGATAATAACTTCCTCACAGAGTGGCACTACAGCGAAGGACTATATTACAGAAGAAAAAGCCATGTTTTTTTAAATCTGCTCATAGATTTTCCTTCATGTTCAAGCACTAACCATGCAATTCCATTTATTGGACATGCAATTTCTTTATAATTGCCTTAAAAAGCCTTCAAAACAATTTTCCAAGCACCTTTTAGAGACAATAAGTAGCCTCCTTAAAATATGAATGTTTGAATCTGGGCACTAATAATCAGCAAAGGCTGAGTGCTTTAGCTTTTTAAGAAAATACAATTCTTTCTAAATTTGTATGTTTTTCAGAAAATCTCCTGGTGTCATAGTGATTGCGTTTTATCATGAGCCATGCTGCTTTTTAAATAATGCAATTGTAAAAATTCTAGTTATATCAGGAGGAGATTAAGAAGCAAACGGGGAATGGATGTACTAGCAAAAGACATTTGCTTTAGCTAATGCTAAGCAATGTATTTTCTTCCAAGTAGTCCCAGAATCCCAAATCTTTAAAGCCTCTTTCTTGTTAATTGTATCATAACTGGAATAGCAGCAGGCTACTACTTTTACTGGATGTAAAACTTAGACTGGCACATGACGTCTTTGAAGTCCTATTTGCAAAACTCAGGAATCCACTGGGGTGCCGTTAAACCCCAGGCTCAGGTGGCAGCCACACATGTTTTCTTTAAAAGCCTTTAGAAGTAGTTGTTAGCATATTTAAAAAGTAAGGGATGAGATAGAGCAGAACATATGCCAAAAAAGCAAGCGTTTTTTCCCAATTAGAAGATAACAAGCCTCTGAGAGACGAAACTCAACAAGACAGGTTATCACATTCAGGCTCTGATTTTATCACAGAGCGCCTATATGACAAGTCCAACATATAAGAGATAGTTAAGTTTAGTTTGATTTTATCCTATTGCTATAAAGGGATCGATTGTGTCTGTCCCATGCCATTTTGAATTCAGTCACTACCCGCCCATACCCTGCCCTTGCTCCACCTTTCACCTGCCCCCTTCCATTCCAGTCTAAGGCTCCCCATACAACTCTTCTCTTCATACAGGGAGCCTTTGTGCGGGATTGGCAGGGGAACAAAAAGCAGGGATGTATGTCCAGGCAGAGCATACATCCCTGCTATTTGTGGCTTAGAATGACCCCCTTAATGTTTAGCTATTGGGTCACGCTGTTTTCCGTTTTCTTTTTTTCATGTTTTCTTTTTCCTTCTGTGTATAAAAATGTGATCTAAACATTTTACATGGATGTTTAAAAAAAAAAACAAGCTGGAGAACCCTAGGGCGAAGTAAGAGAAATTCCCTCTGTCGCCTCTGGTTGTCCCTGGATAAATCGGGGTATATATGTATCATTAGCCCCTTAAATAGCTAATTTTTCTTCCTGAAAATAATTTTAGAAGCCACTTTTCATCAGAAAGTAAAGCAAAGATAATCAATAATGTAAATGGAGTTGGGCTTTCTTCTGAGGACGTCTCCAGCATTGCAGTAACATTTAAATCAGCAACAAACTGATCCCCACATTTTCAGAAGAGATAGATTTTTTCCTTGTAGGCAAGTAAAACACTTTCATTAGGGTACTGCCAGAGTCTCAACCATGTAAATGTTTGGTCAAATATCAATTGGTGTAATATATCTTTGTTGAGCCCCTCAGCTGGTAGTTTTCATAAATGCACGACGCCTAGAGACATTCATTGAATCTTCGTACTTAGTATCATGAAATAGTGATTTAACTGGATAGTGCCTTGACTGTTTTTTCTTTCAATTTGGGACTTATGTTTTTTATTGCCTTATATCTCCTCCCTCCCCCCCCCCCCCCCCACACACTAGGGTGAGCAGAATGTGCAATTCTTTGAGTTCTTCTTTTGTATTTCTTATGTTCTCTTTTCAAATGTACTGCTCTGTTTTCTGTATAAGATGTGCTTCTTGGTTTATTATTAAATTGCATAAATACAAAATTTAAAAAAATGTGATCCTGCCTCCTTTTTAGTGTTCCCCCCCCCCCCCTGTTCTACTTAAGGCAGTTAGTGGTAGCACCATATTGTTTATATTTTTATTTGAAATCATTCAAATTTTATTTTTATTTTTCCTTTGTACTAGTTCTTTTCTTTGTTCAAGTATATATTTGTTTGACGCACTGTTGGTCGAAATTCATAAACAAAAAGTTTAAAAAAAGAAACTATCTCCCTAGTATGTCCTGCTGTGAAATTGACTTAGTCAATACTGAGGTACTTGAAATCACCCGTTATTACTGTGTTGTAACTGTTGTTAGCTTCCCTAATTTCTTTTAGCATTCATCATCAATCTGTTCATTCTGGCCAGGTGGGTGGTAGTACACCCCCACTGCCATTACCTTCCCCTTTTTACATGGAATTTCTATCCATAGAGATTCTACAGTGTATTTTGTTTCCTGCAAAACTTTTATCCTGTGTTACTCAATGCCCTCTCTAACATAGAGAACTACCCCTCCACTAATTTGATCTACCCTATCATTGCTATATAGTTTGTACTCAGGTATCACGGTGTCCCATTGATTGACCTCCTTCCACCAGATCTCTGAGATGCCAAATATATTTAACCTTTCTTGGAGTGCTATATATTCTAACTCTTCCATCTTATTTTTTAGACTTCTAGCATTTGCATACAGGCATTTTAGAAGTTGCATTTTGTTCATATTAAAAATATAGTTATCAGCTGATGGGGTAATTTAGAATCTTTCAGTTTTGTCTGCTTTGTATTTAAGGGCATCTGGGTTACTTTAATCTTTATCGGAACCTCTTTATCGGGATGTCCTAACGTCCCTTTTTTGCTAGTATCCTTCAAGGATACAACCTTCTGAAGCATATGCTTTTAGCTGACTGTCAGCCTTCCCCTACAGTATTATCTAATTTGAAAGCTGCTCAATCTCCTTTTTAAAGATTAATGTCAGTAGCATGGGTCCATCCTGGTTAAGGTGAAGACCATCCTTTTGGAAAAGCCCCCCCTCCTTCCCCAGAATGTTGCCCAATTCCTAAGAAATCCAAACCCCTTTTCCTTGCAGCTCTGACTGCCTTTTGGGTCTTGTGCATGGAACGTAACATATTTCTGAGAATGCCACCCTGGAAGTTCAGGATTTCAACTTCCTACCTAAAAGCCTAAATTTAGCCTCCAGAACCTCCTTCCCACATTTTCCTATGTCATTGGTACCAAATTGTACCAAGACAGCAAGCTCCCCCTTGTCTAGATGGCACATGAGGTCTGCTACCTTTGCACCAGGCAGCAATGTCATCAGGCAATCCTCACATCTACCAGCCATCCAGCTGTCTACATGCCTAATGATCAAATTGCCAATCATAACAGCTGTCCTAACACTTCCCTCATGGGCATATGCAAAATGGTTTTACAACACCCGAAGGACAGGTCCTAGCTATAGGATCACTTACTGCTACACCAAGTTGATGCTCTCCTTTCATGTGACCTCTCTCATCCATGGCAACAAAGAGGCTGCCAGACTGGAGGCGGGACTTCAGTACTACATCCCTGTAGTTCTCATCTATATACTGTTCTGTTTTCCTTAGCTCCTCCAAGTCTGCTACTCTAGCCTCCAGAGATCAGACTCCTTCCCTGAGAGCAAAGAGCTCCTTGCACCTAATTCACATGTAAGACCCCTCACCAACTGGGAGAAAATCGTACATGTGACACTCAATGCAAAAGACTGGATAGTCCTCATCTCACTGCTGGACTACTGTCTGCCTCTTAGTTTTAAGGATTTGTGTAGATATTCAAGTTGTTTACTTACTTAAAGTTGCTAAGGATACTTGTACTAATATAATTATACCTATAAGTTTAAGGGACTTTGTTCATCTCAAGATTAATTTCAGGGCCTTAATTAACTAATCTATTCCTGATGAGAATAAAATGCTAAACCTTAAAGTGAATTTGACCACCTCTTTCCCTTTAATAAGTTTAAGAGCCTATAATCTAAGATTATGCCTGGGGTGGGTGGGAGGGAAAGAAGTTCTTAGCAAAAACTGGCTTGATATACAGTGCCTTGACTGACTTTATAAAACACAGAACTTTACAATAGACAGAGATGTTATCAGTTTAAACCCAAAGAATTCCCTTTAACCAAAGAGTCTGAGATACTCCCAGTAGGTAAATACTTACAAGTGCAGAATCCTTCCCAGCAAAAGCAGCTTCTTTCAGTAGTCCTTCAGATTCTGAGTAGTCCAGCTGTAATCTGAAAAGCCAGCTGGTTCCACACCCAGGAAAACAGCAAGTCTGCATCTGAGGGAGTAGGAATGACTCAACTTTCAAAGTGCAGTAGCAACATGCAGCAGTTACGGCTCTGTAAAGTTCTTCTTTGTTTTATTTTCATTGCTGCCACTGCAGGACCTGGAGAGCCACAGCAGCAGCAGTAATAGCAGAAATGGGCAGCACTCCAAAGTTTGGCTCTCTAGGCAACTGCCTAGTTTAGTGCAGCACTAGCCCTGCCTTTGATCACCCATCAACACCCCCCCCCCCCACCTACCCACACACACACACACACACACACATCCCTCTATTATCATGTATAGCCTTTTTAGGACAGGAGTGAGCCCCTTTCGTTCTTGCCCCTGCTTCTCTTTATCAAGACAGGAACTGTCTGGGGGAGCCTGAGATAGAACTGGGAGATCTGTAAGCAATTTAAACACAGCAGTGGCAGTTTTGAGAGGTGCCAGGAAAATCAAAAATAAAATGACAGCCAAAACAAAATGAAAGGGGGGAATTAACATCATTATGTTCATGCTGTTTCTTTTGTTTCATTTCAGACAGTGTATCCCTAATGTTTATATCATATCTTGCCTTTCACTTTTTTCATTTAGAACATGTGGAGCCCCTTTCTGGGAGGGGGACGTCCAGACCATCCGGAGGTCCGCGCTGAAGACAGGGCTGTTAGAACCCGATTGTGGTCTGCAAGAACAAAATGTTCCCACAGGAGCCCGAATTAGACCCAAGGATGGCCCAGCGTGCCCCCTCTGCCTGCGGGGATGTCCTTCGCTGGAAGGTGCCCCTGGCATCCATGGCTCCAGCTCCCCAAATTCCCGCTGACTACCCACGGCTGGCCTCCCATGGCCTGGATCAGGTAGCAGGGACTCCTCCACTCCCCTGCCCAGATCGGGCAAATTGTGCTGCTTATACCACCTCTGAGGTGGTATAAACAGCACATCCCAGCAGGCCCGGCAGCACATACAGAGCCGTGACCTGAATTGGCCCTGTATGTGCTGCCGGGAGGCCTGCCCCCACTCCGTCCCTGCTCTGCCCCCTCCGGCCCCCCTGCGGCTTTCCCCGTCCTGAAGCACAGAATGTATGGAGAGAGCCAGTGGGGGAATAGGTTCTAGGCGGACTGCGGGAGCTGCATGTCCCAGCGGGAAGTGCAGCCCACCGCAACCCGCTTTCGAGAATGAGGGCCATAGGATCAATATTCGGACCTGATGATAAGAAAGTATTTTTTAAACACTGACTATGCCATTTAAAAATATATGTACACTCGGTGCTGCTTTTTGAATATGCAGCAGAGCTGAGTATACATAGAAAGCAATAGCCATCCGTAGCTGAACAAATGGCGGAAATATTTAGCTGCTTACATTTTGGGATCCTTTAACTAGGGTGCTGCACCTAATACGTCAAAAGCGCCAAACCTTTGGTGGGTTAGGTGCAACACCACTGTGTTAACTGTCGGGCATGTGGAAAGCATTTCCACGGCAACTAATGTGGAGTCATGCCCCTTAGAGCAGGGCATATTAGTGCAAGTGCACTTAGCTTGACCTATTGAGGTGGCGTTAGGAAATCCGTGCTAATGCAGTTAGCGTGGCTTGTGAACCCGGCGCTAACTGTAGAGATCATACCACCTCATCCCCACCCATTTGGGACCCCAATGCGGCTTAAACAGCACAGAAATCATCCTGTGTTAACTGTCATGGCCCTGCGATCGCTGGCAGCATGTGTCCCTAGGTACATTCAGTGCATGCCAGAACACGCACTGTGAGCTAACGACGTTTAATAAAAGACCCTCATAGTTACACTATCACAATCAAGCCCACGTACATTTTATGTTTTCTTATTTTCTTAAAATTTAATTTTGTTGGACCCAAATTCCCTTGAGATATAATAAATATATCCTTGCTGAAAAAACCTGGGTCAGTTTTATGAAAAAAATGAAGTACCAATTATTTAGTGCAGTCCAAACATACGGATATGATCCTCATCAACAAATATCATATGTGCTGTGTGGTCTGCAATACTTCAAAAATTTTAAATGATACATTTGTGTCGTCTGAATTTTCATACAAAGCTCTCATTCCTGGCTTCTAGATTTTCAAACAAACTGTGACGTTGTACTATTTTCATATATAATGTGTCAGGGGCAAAGAAAAGAGGCACTAATCTATAATCTTCTCTTCAGGCTTTGCCAATAAAAGGCACAGCAGTGTTTCACTTATCGTGTACGGTCCTCCTCCACACTCTACCTTTGGAGTGTAGGTTTAAAATGATTGAGTTTGACATTTGTCTCCCAAACAAACATGAAGAGTTAGTGCTCTGCAGTGGATAAGAACTGTATAAGATAAGTAAAATGCTATTGTGTCTACTATCAGCAAAGTATGACTGAAAACATTATACCTCTGTATATTGATACCTCAGTTCTTTGTCTCTGACACATTTAACCGGGTAAGGCGGACCGGCCCACCTCCTCTCCCAACACCCCTCCCAACAGTCATTACAATAATACACAACACTTATATGGGAATTCACAATAATACAATACACTTATATGGGAATTCAACTGGTCGCAGCTTTATTGCCATAAACATTAAACAACAACAATCCAAAACCTTAACTTTACTCCCCCCCCCAGCAGAGCGAACCCTCACCAGCCATGTGAGTAGCAAAGTGATGCCGCTTCCGCTTCCGCCTTGTCCAGGCCCCGGCAAATTGCCTAGCCTCCCTCTTCCGGCTTCGCCATATTATTAGCAAAAGCCTGAGGGACCATCCGGGTCGGGGGTACCCCAACCCCACCCTACTGCTTGGCTCTGGCTCCGGACCCCGGAAACCTCTGGGATCCCGCCCCCCCCCCAGCTGCAACACCCCACAAAAGCCACCCCACCCCCTGGCCCTAAACTAAGGGCGGGAGGGAGGGACGTCCGACACCACCGGCTCCCAGAAGGGAAAGGCCGGAGGACGCCGCGACGCCCTCACTTCCCCCCCTCGAAGTTCGACCTCCCTCTTCCCATTGGCTCCCGCGCTGTGCCCATTGCCGCGGGAGCCAATGGGAGCCTTCTTGCCACCGCGGGCTCTCCCCCGCGAACCACGCGGCCGCAACCCGTTGGGAGCACGGCCGGCCGCCCCCCCGGTTAATGCCGGCCGCGCTCACGCCCCGTGGGGGGGGGCCACGCAGCCTTGCCATAACCGGGTAAGGCGGACCGGCCCACCTCCTCTCCCAACACCCCCCCAACAGTCATTACAATAATACACAACACTTATATGGGAATTCAACTGGTCGCAGCTTTATTGCCATAAACATTAAACAACAATCCAAAACCTTAACTTTACTCCCCCCCCCAGCAGAGCGAACCCTCACCAGCCATGTGAGTAGCAAAGTGATGCCGCTTTCGCTTCCGCCTTGTCCAGGCCCCGGCAAATTGCCTAGCCTCCCTCTTCCGGCTTTGCCATATTATTAGCAAAAGCCTGAGGGACCATCCGGGTCGGGGGTACCCCACCCCCGCCCTACTGCTTGGCTCCAGCTCCAGACCCCAGAAACCTCCGGGATCCCGCCACCGGCTCAGGCCCTTACCGGCCTGAGCCACCCCCCACCGGCTAAGCTGCGACCAGCGCCCTTCCTGTTCAGCATATCCTCCAAGGCCTCCTGCCAATCATTAAGGAGCAAATCCATCCCCACCAGGGATAAATGGACTCCATCCGCCCGATACAGGCCCGCACACTCCACCTCAGCCCATGGGTGCAAAATTTGGCACCCTCCCTGCTCCCCCACCCATCTGCTAATTTGGCGATTAATCTTTGTTAGACCCCGCGACCACCGCCGCTCAGCCTTGCAAGTGGTCCTTGGAATGATATCTGACCACAGCAAAAGAACACCTGGAAACATCGCGCGTAACGCTGCCAAGTCCCTAATGACAGTCCGAATCAACTGCCGGCACGTCCAGGACACCAGATCGTTGCCACCCAAGTGTATCACCAAAGCTTCCGGTGGCCCTCGCATCCGCTCGTGGTGCCGCAGCAAAGGCAAGAGCTGCATCCATC
This sequence comes from Ichthyophis bannanicus, assembly GCA_033557465.1. Taxonomy (NCBI): domain Eukaryota; kingdom Metazoa; phylum Chordata; class Amphibia; order Gymnophiona; family Ichthyophiidae; genus Ichthyophis; species Ichthyophis bannanicus. The sequence goes on along the minus strand of CM066034.1, from coordinate 643,068,802 downwards.
GCAGACCGCGCTCGCCCAGCCATGAGACAGTCACCCCGAACTGGTCCAATCCAATATTCTGCCCCACCGGGCGTGTAGCTGCTCGCCGACCGGCCCAGAACACAAAAGAGTGGCCAATCACCCAACAGCGACACAAGTCAGGAACAACTTCTGCAAAACAAAAAGATCCACAGTTAGCCAGCCCCCAGCGCCCCTACAGGTGCACATATCTACGATAAACCCTGGAGGTTGTCGCCCCCGCCTGGCCAGGTAGATAACTGATACCAGGTGAGGTCGCCTTTTTGGCTTTAAAATAAGTTTCCCTCAAAAATGGCTGCCAGGAGGGCTGCTGGGAATTGTAGTCCTATCTTAAAGCAAAGGAGTTGTGATCCGAGGGTTAGGCATAAGACAGAGAAAATTTATTTAATGTAATCAGGGGTTCCTTCATACACAGGACACAGGTGGAAAAATCAAATAAAGGATTTTTAATCCCACGCTACAGCTTCCAAAGAAATAGGAACAACTTTGCTTGTATTTCAAAAATGCAAAGAAACAGGCACAACTTTGCTTGTAAATCAAAATGCCACTTATTCCAAAACTTTTAAATTCTTAAACGCTTCTCTTCTTTACAGGAACAAAACTCTTGCAGCAAAACAACTCTTTAAATGTCCCTTGAACATTAGTATCAGCTTTCAACCTTATAAGTTGAACTTAGCACTCAGCTGTTTTCTTCGGTTGTGACGTCTTCACAATTCAGGCTGCTTCCTAAGCAGGCATACATTCAATGGCTTTCTAGCTCAGCTCTCTTCTATGTCAGAGGCTTGACATACAGCACATTGCATTTCAAAGGAACTGTCTTCCATATCTGTTATCTCCATATCTTCAACGCTATCATTCTCACACACATCCAAAGACATCTGAGGGGAGAGCTTGCTATTCTCTTTCCTAATCAATTCACTCAATTTCTTAAGCAGGGCTTGTTTCTGCACTAGCTCGTCTGCTATATGAGCTACTTGATACTTAGATAAACAGTCTCTCTTTATCCTGGGGTTTGGCTTGTTGCTGGAATCAGCTTTTAACTCTAAAGCTAATTCTCCCAAACTTTTACTGTTTAAGAACTGAGAAGGACACACTTGCCTGGTTTCAGAGGTATTCAGAATCTCTCTCTGCCCTGCAAGCCAGTCATACTGTCTTCTGTTTGCAGCAGCTTCGTTTGCTTGCACCAGCCTCTCTTTCCTTACTCTCTCAGCTGTGCTTGGCAATCTCTCATCAGTTCTCTCTCTTCGGCTTCCAGTGTTTCTTTCACACTGTCTTTCATGCTCAGCAAGCACTCTCTCACTTGCTCTCGCTTCCCTCTTTGCGTTCCTTGTTCTTGCTGCTTCACTTCCAGCTCCCCTTTCTCCTTCTCCCTCTCCTTCTCTGTCTCTGAAAGTCAGCTTTTTAAACTTTCCTTCCTCCTGAGCCACACCTTGCTCCCAGCACATGTGATCAGGGTCAAGCTTTTCCCTGACATGCTGCTGTGGGCGGGGCTTAGGGATGACTAGGTTCTGAGTCAGAGACTCTTGGTTACTAGGGAAACCCTTGATACTTTCTGAATTAAAGTGATAGGACTCATTTCCCTGTGTATCTCTATGTTCAGCAGTGCTTTCCTCACCACATATTCCCCTTCTTAAGATATTACGGGCTGGGGTTCTCATAAAATCACAGCACGTAATTCTCCTATAGGACTCTTTGTTGTTTTGTCCTACCTGCCTACCCTGGGTACTGGTGACCACCTGCACTTGTGCCTTTCGTTCATGCCAGGGCTTGAGCAAGTTTATATGAAACAACTGCTGGCGCCCTCGTCTGGTCTGTACTAGATAGGTCGCAGGGCCTACTTGCTTAACCACCCGGAAGGGACCCTTCCACTGGCTTTCAAACTTTGGAGCGGTTCCAGCTACCATCACTAGGACCTTTTCTCCCAGCTCTAGCTGGCGTGGTTTTGTATTATGGTCGTAATACACTTTTTGACGTTGTTGGCTTTCCTTTAAATTGTTTTCTGCCGACTGTGAGGCCCGCGTTAAGCGTCCTCGCAAATCCCTAAGAACTTGGGGAACCTCTAGGGGTCTAATTGTAAGGACCTTCTGGCAAGCCGGACAGGCTTCACAGAAGCTGGCCACTTCTCTATAGACTCCGGGCCAATAAAACCGGGATAAAACCTGATTTAAAGTACCCTGGATGTCTTCATGTGCCCCTATCAGAGGATCGTGGGCTAACCTTAGGACCAAAGTCCTAAAGGTATTTGGGACTACTAATTGCTTCCGAGTATCCCCTGTAAAGGGATCTCGGCTTTCCCGATACAGAATGCCTTGGTCTATTAGAAATCTGGGCAATATCTCCCGTCCCTCTCTAGCAAACTTAAAAGCGTGATCCAGAGCAGGATCTGCCTTCTGTGCTTTCGCAAAAGAAGGGAATTTTGCCGCTAACTCCTCGGGAACCCAAGATAAATCTATATCTGCTCGGATCTCATCCCTATTTTGAGAGCGCATTTGCCTCTCATGGCGCTTCTCTCCCTTTGACTTTTTTACTTTATCCTGAGGAATGGTTACCAAATCTTCGTGAGAGGGCAGAACCTCTGCCTCCCCCTCTGTGGACTCTTCCTCTAGGGCCTGTTGGGCTTGGGACTGGGCTCGCGTGGACACTAAGCCTTTCTTAACCCCCAACCCTTGTTGCACACCTCGCTGAAACTGGGGCCAGTCCCTCCCGAGGACTACCTCCTGGGGTAATCTGGGAACAATAGCGACCGGGACCTCCCTCTCTATGCCTAACCCTTTTATGCGGACAGAGTAAACAGGATAGGTACACGCCGTTCCATGAACGCACCGAATGTTTACATTGCCCGTGGGTGTCTGAGGTGTTCTTAACTCTGGGGCTGTTAACCTTCTCCATAATCGTTTGGAAAGCATCGATTGATCCGATCCAGAATCAAGCAGTGCTTTAACTGGTATACCTTGTACTGTCACCTCCAGTAAAAAGCCTTCTCCTTTCTTACTAGGGTCGCTCAACACTAGGGCTGTTTTCATCTTGCACTCACGCATTAAATGTTGTTCACTTCGGCACCGGTAACATGCACGCTTCACTGGCATCCTTCTATTGGTGGGAACACAAACATTCTGTACATTCTTGCTATCAACATTCAACCTAGCTACAGACATTTTAGTACAGGCGACAGACCTATCCTTAGCTAACACTTCAGCTTCTAGGAATCGCTCTGACATAGTTATAGCCTCTCTGGTGTTCTTACATCCTTGTAACATCAAGAAATTTTGCATCCTTTCAGGTACTGCTGCAAAATACTGCTCCAGAACGAGCTCATCGATCAGTGTTTCCACTGACTTATGTTCTGGTTCTAGCCATTTAACTACCAGCATTTTCAATCTATGATAAAGCGCTCGTGGTGTCTCATCCACGCGCAATTTTGCATTTCGTAGCTGGCATCTGTAGACTATAGGAGTTAGGCCAAGCCTATCTTTTATAGCCTTCTTGACCTCCAAATAGTCATTGGCCAACTCAGCGGGAACGGTCTGATAGGCTGCCAAGGCCTCACCAGTAAGTGAGACAGCTAACCTTACCGCCCACTGTTCGGGTGGCCACCTGGCTATTTGTGCCACTTTTTCAAACGCATCCAAGAAAGCGTCTACACTTTCCCCATCTCTTAGTTGTCCAAAACTAAGGGTCTCTTTGGACCCGAGTCCAAAGGTATGGGCTAATCCCAATGAAAAACCTGTGGTAACTGGATCAGGCTCTGGTGGTTTCTTATGTTCCTTCACCCAGGCCTCCATAAGCTCTACCAGCGGTTTCTGCTGGGCCTGCAGTTGACGAGCCGCTTGCTCCTGAAGCTCTAATGACAAGTCTCTTTGCCGCTTGAGCTCCGCCGCTGCCCATGCAAGGATATCTTGTGTCTCCATCGTCGTCTCCTTTCCTGTAGAAATGAGAAAACACAGAACACCCAAGTGCGGTACCCAACACTAGGTATGTGTTCCCCTATATCTGCTGCTATCGCCCCCACCCAGTACCGGTATCCTTAACTTTCCCTAGTTAAATACGGTGTACCTGGCACTAGTGGTGCGTCTCGCTCAGCAACAGCGTAGGACCTCGGCAGGTCTCCGGACCCTCCGGCTTTGCAGGAACTCTGGACTCTCTGTCTCATCCGCTTGCAACTTTTCCGGCATCCTCCTGTCGAACTCTGGAATCCGTTGTGCTCGCGTTCTTCTGGTGCGCAGTCGTACTCCAGCTGCAATCCAAAGAACTATGTTCCTCTGTGGCGTGGCCCACTCCGCATCCAAACAACTACGCCACTCTGTCGCCCCCGCCTGGCCAGGTAGATAACTGATACCAGGTGAGGTCGCCTTTTTGGCTTTAAAATAAGTTTCCCTCAAAAATGGCTGCCAGGAGGGCTGCTGGGAATTGTAGTCCTATCTTAAAGCAAAGGAGTTGTGATCCGAGGGTTAGGCATAAGACAGAGAAAATGTATTTAATGTAATCAGGGGTTCCTTCATACACAGGACACAGGTGGAAAAATCAAATAAAGGATTTTTAATCCCACGCTACAGCTTCCAAAGAAATAGGAACAACTTTGCTTGTATTTCAAAAATGCAAAGAAACAGGCACAACTTTGCTTGTAAATCAAAATGCCACTTATTCCAAAACTTTTAAATTCTTAAACGCTTCTCTTCTTTACAGGAACAAAACTCTTGCAGCAAAACAACTCTTTAAATGTCCCTTGAACATTAGTATCAGCTTTCAACCTTATAAGTTGAACTTAGCACTCAGCTGTTTTCTTCGGTTGTGACGTCTTCACAATTCAGGCTGCTTCCTAAGCAGGCATACATTCAATGGCTTTCTAGCTCAGCTCTCTTCTACGTCAGAGGCTTGACATACAGCACATTGCATTTCAAAGGAACTGTCTTCCATATCTGTTATCTCCATATCTTCAACGCTATCATTCTCACACACATCCAATGACATCTGAGGGGAGAGCTTGCTATTCTCTTTCCTAATCAATTCACTCAATTTCTTAAGCAGGGCTTGTTTCTGCACTAGCTCGTCTGCTATATGAGCTACTTGATACTTAGATAAACAGTCTCTCTTTATCCTGGGGTTTGGCTTGTTGCTGGAATCAGCTTTTAACTCTAAAGCTAATTCTCCCAAACTTTTACTGTTTAAGAACTGAGAAGGACACACTTGCCTGGTTTCAAAGGTATTCAGAATCTCTCTCTGCCCTGCAAGCCAGTCATACTGTCTTCCGTTTGCAGCAGCTTCGTTTGCTTGCACCAGCCTCTCTTTCCTTACTCTCTCAGCTGTGCTTGGCAATCTCTCATCAGTTCTCTCTCTTCAGCTTCCAGTGTTTCTTTCACACTGTCTTTCATGCTCAGCAAGCACTCTCTCACTTGCTCTCGCTTCCCTCTTTGCGTTCCTTGTTCTTGCTGCTTCACTTCCAGCTCCCCTTTCTCCTTCTCCCTCTCCTTCTCTGTCTCTGAAAGTCAGCTTTTTAAACTTTCCTTCCTCCTGAGCCACACCTTGCTCCCAGCACATGTGATTAGGGTCAAGCTTCTCCCTGACGTGCTGTTGTGGGCGGGGCTTAGGGATGACTAGGTTCTGAGTCAGAGACTCTTGGTTACTAGGGAAACCCTTGATACTTTCTGAATTAAAGTGATAGGACTCATTTCCCTGTGTATCTCTATGTTCAGCAGTGCTTTCCTCACCACAAGGTCCATCTTCCGATCCGCCGGATGTCCCCTTTGGGTAATCCCGCCGCCGCCGCACTGGTCGCCGCCCCAATACGAAAGGAGTGCGGCGCATACAACCCCGCATCTTCCCTGAGATGCCGTAAGGCCAGCCACAGGACCGCCGTAAATTGAAACCGCGTAAGGACCCTCCTGTCCTCGTGCATAAACAGGCTACCCCTCCCACCAGGCCGTATCTGCAAATAGGCCTTCAGCAACTCCACCGGGCACGTGGCCGCCCCCCCCCCAGGGCCCCCAATGACACCCACGTGCCCCGTCCCAACTGGTCCATCTTGGAACGCACCAAGTAAAGACTAACCCCGCCCTCCATCCACTTCACGTGGTGCACTTGCAGGCCCCCCATTCTGGCCTCCCGCTCAGACTCTGCAATCAATTCCCCTATGCGGAAGGCGCCGAAAAAACTACAGAAAATACCGCCCGAAAGAGGACGCCCTCATAGCGGGACGAAACCACTTGGGGCAAAACCACACACAAGCGTTGCAACAACTCGTGAGTAATGGGCCGCCTGCCATCCCTGGGCGAAGGACAGGAGCGTTCCCAGCCCTGCAGCATCCTGCGCGTTAAAAATCCCCCCCCTATCGCCCCCCACCCCACTGCCTTAGCAAAGAATGAAAACCCCGCCAAATTCCTACTCACTGTAGCCCACGACAATCCTGCGGCCTTCGCCGCCGCCACATACAAACCTATCAGCTGATCGGGGGGTGGTCCCCACCTCCATTCAAGCTCATCCAAGAACCACACCACGCTGCCACAGCCCCACTGGTAAGCTGTCCATGTAGCTGCCGACACCAAAAGCTCGGTCATCTCCCCCGGCCAATCTGCCATAAGTGCTCGGGGACAGACTGCCCCTCCTCCTCTGCCTCCGGCGCCAATGTTCGGAACAGCTCCCACTTGAAACGGGAAAGAGCATCAGCGATATTGTTAATACTACCTGGTATATGCCGCGCCCGGACCACAGTATTCAGCCGCAAGCACGCCAACACGACCTGCCGCGCCACGGAATGCAGCTCGATTCCGAGAAAGGTTAGTCATGTCGCCGGGCCCTCTGACTTCCCCTCCACCAACGGGACTCCCCAGTCCCCCGCCAGCTGCACAAGGCCGTCCAGCAAAGCGGTGCACAGCCCTGTCTGCGCCGCACCGACAACCAGAAAATCATCCAGGTAATGCACCACCTGAGCACACCCCACCCGGTCCACCAAGGCCCAATGCATGAATGTGCTAAACCGCTGAAAGTGCGCACAGGAGATAGAGCACCCCATCAGCATACACCTATCGAAGTAATAACTACCCTTGAAGCAAAACCCCAACAACGGGAACGCCGAAGGGTGCACCGGTAATAAACGAAAGGCAGATTCAATGTCGGCCTTGGCCATCAGGCACCCCCGCCCGCACCCCCTCACTAACTCCACCGCCTTGTCGAAGGAAGCATACCGCACCTCGCACAACTCCTTGGGGATCCGATCATTAACCGAAGCCCCGATGGGGTGGGACAGGTTATGGATCAGCCGGTATTTCCCCGGCTCCTTTTTTGGGATGACCCCCAACGGGGACACCACTAAATCCATGAAGGGCGGCTCCCCGAATGGGCCCGCCACCCTCCCCAACCCGATCTCCACCGCTAACTTGTCCCTTACCACACTGGCAAAACGCCTCACCGACGGGGCATTCTGGACTTTTCTCACCACCACTGCTCCCGTCACCGGAATCCGGAACCCCTCCCAGAATCCTCCCTCTAAAATAACCCTGTCCTTCCCCCTGGGGTACCTCCGCAACCACTCCCGCAACGCCTCAAAGCGAATAGGGGTCGGGGCCCGCCCCCGCTACCCCTCACTGCTTAGGGGGGGGGCAAGCTGGCACTGACCGGACCCCGCTTGACACATTTGACAGCTGCATGGCCCCCATTAGAGACAGAACACGCGTGCCTAAATTTGCAATCACTAAACGGGCAGGAGGACTTGTTGAAGCGCCAACACATGTCCCCCGCGCCCCCCCTCCTGCCGTTTTCTGTCCTGCCCCCGCCTCGCCCACCCGAAAGGGCTGCAGCGCCCCGGACGCACTGCCCGCCCCGCCCTTCGGGCCACTACCTGGCCCCCCAGCCGCCCTGGCGGACATCTGTGTGAGCCATAGATTGATGTCCTGCGTACCCCACGACAACGTTCGGTTTTCCTCCATCTTGTCCCGGAATTTCTCATCGTAGTTGAGCCAAGCCCAACCGTCGTGCAATTGAGAGGCCTCCAAGATGGAGTCCGCATAAGCCAGCAGCATTCTGTAGTGGTCCGGATGTGCCCTTCCCCACACTCTAGCCAGCCTCAAAAATGCCCGCACCCAATTCGTCACGTTGCGCGCCACCTTCCTTACCCTTCCCGCCTTTTCATCAGCCTTCCTTTTCCTCCTACTGTCCCCAAAACGTTTGCGACCCTCCAGCAAATGAAAGATGTCAATATAACGTTGCTCCTTGATTTTACGCTGAAGCCTCCGCGGCACGCCTTCCCAGAGCTCCGAGAACGCTACCACCATCGGCGCTGCCCCTGCCGCAACAACCGGTGCCGACTCACCCCCGCCACCCTCGCCCTTGCTCCCCTCCGATGCGGAGGAAAACGACGACGACCCCGAGGACGTAGACGACCCGGATCCCAACGCCCGACGTCGCCGGCGCAAATGCCGCCGCTTTTTCCTGTACGCCCTTCCCCCTTTTCCCCCCGCCGAATTTCCCCCCAAAGACCCCGGCCTGCCAGACTCACCTGCCGCAGCCATCGCCTCCCCTGGCACCGCTCCCTCCTCCAGCCGCTCTGGCCCTACGCTCGCCGGGCCCTGCTCCGCTCCCGCTGGTCCGGCCACTGGCCGGCTCTCCTCCACTCTCTGCGATGCTCCAACCCGGTTAAACAGTCTCTCCTGCCCCGGGGCCCCAGTGAACTACCATCCTGGAAGGCCCTATGGGGAGAAAAAAGGAAAAGAGGCCGCAGTACCTGCCAAAGCCCAAGGCGGCTGCCATGCCCCCAGCCAATCCGCCCTCGAGGAGCCTTGCCCCCCGCTCTGCCAATGCTCCCAACTAGGGGAGCCGCTGCCCCCCAGCCACCCCAGCCCTCCCACCTGGCCCCGCCAGCCCCACCAATCGCGGCTGCCCGCCCCTCCAGCGACCCGCGACTCATCCGTCGATGCCCCTGCCCCCCCCGCACCCCCCACCGCCGCCTGCCCTACTGCATCCCGATCTAGCCCCCCATCTGCCAGGCCCTCAACAGGCCTCACAGCCCGTCTGCCCTCCTCTGCAGTCGCGGAGCCCCCCCATGCACCCTTCGCCCCCCGGGGACTCCTGCCCCTGGAGGCCGCTGAACCAGCCACACCTTTGCACCCTGTGGCGCTGCCCGCAGGCCCCCTGCTCCACCCCCTGCCCTGCCCCCCATGCCCCCTGCCCCTGTGAGCCTCCCCACAAACCGTGCCCCCCTGTTGCCCCCCCCCCCCGTGCATTGTGCTCAGCCCCCCACCCTTGAGCAGCACCCCTCCCCCCCCCCGAGTCTGCCTGCCCACACCCCCTCATACCCCTCCCCGGCACCGTGCCCTATGCCTGCCTTCCCCCTACTTATCAATTATGTATTAGGCCCTAGGTTTGAATTTTCTTTTTTTTTTTTTTCTTTTTTTTGAGGAAATTAACCCGCAGGGTTTTCCTTCCCCCGCTGGGTTTATTTTTTTAATGTATTTATTTATTTTTTTATGTTTCTTTGCCCTCTGCGGCCCGCACGAACCCCGAATCCGCACCCCCGCTGCCCGCTCGCCCTGCCCCGCTCCCTACCCCCTGCAATTGCCCACGTGCTCACCCAGCTCCTGAATGCCGCACACGTCCGGCACCACCGGCTCCCAGAAGGGAAAGGCCGGAGGACGCCGCGACACCCTCACTTCCCCCCCTCAAAGCTCGACCTCCCTCTTCCTATTGGCTCCCGCGCTGTCCCCTTTGCCACGGGAGCCAATGGGAGCCTTCTCGCCGCCGCGGGCTCTCCCACGCGAACCACGCGGCCGCAGCCCGTCGGGAGCACGGCCGGCCGCCCCCCGGTTAACGCCAGCCGTGCTCACGCCCCGCGGGGGGGCCACGCGGCCTTGCCAATATAAGAAACGTAGTACCATGTCGGGCTTTGTATGCAAATTCAGAAGATAGGTATGAGGACTTTGTATATTAATTCAGAAGACAAGAATGTGTGATTGATAAATTTTTGGCCCCCATAGTGTCTCTACTTTGAGGTGTTGTTGATACATATCGTTAAATCCCTCCCTCAGTCCTGTATAGCTGGGTGTCTTAAGCTCTTTCCATTCTTACTTCACGCTGGCACTACATGAACATAGCTGAGGTGTTTTTGAGTAATTGTCAGCAGCACTAAATCAGCATTACTATCCATTTAGTGCTCCTGAAAAATCCATGGACTGAGACTTACACATTTAGCTGTGTAAGTCCCTTTGTGTATTAACACATATAACATTAGTCTGTGTGAATAGTTTAGACTTCAGGCCATGTCTTATTTTGCTCTTTCTAAAATTGTTTCAATGCCCTGCCAAATATTCCCGTTGTATTGAGCTACTTTTATCAAGAGCTGGTTGTGGTGTTACTCTTCCATCGCCAGGTACAGCTATTCCTCTGTGCATTCTGTGTTTACCATCATGTTTTTATGTCTGCTGAATTACTCTATACCAGCTCTGCATTAAGGCAAAGTCAGTAAGACTTTCCATCATATAGGTTACGTTCTCAATGTGCGTGTTAAGCATGTTGTAGAAAGTAGCAGGACATGAGCAGACTGGGATGTATGAGTGCCCCTCTATTATGACTTGACTAATGGAACATGAGCTAGATGATATCGTTCATAGCTTTGCTGCCTTCTTTAGATGTTTGGAAGAGGTATGAAACTCAGAAAGGACACAGCAGCAGTACAGAGGATGAATACTGAGTGATTCAGGTATGGTCCTCTGAATGCTGTTCTTTAAGAGAGGGGTGGTATGAGTGAAGGAAATGTAAACGGGAAAAAGTGTTTTATGTAGGCACTTCCTCATGCACTAAGGCAATGTCAGTTCATTACATACATATATTTTTTTCTATGTTTGTTAGTGTTGGAATTTGACTCATATATATCTGGAATGAATTACTCTGCCACCGGCATCTGTCATTTTTGTTCTTTCAAACTAGCTCTCTAAGTTTTAATATTTCGGAGCATGTGAATGATGTGCAGATTTTTATGGCACCTTACCTCTAATATACATCCATGCTCAGCCTAATCATACTCAGTGTAGCTTTCCGGCCTTTTTATTCCAGGTAATCAGTGTCACATAAGGTGACATGGATAAGAGAGGAAAGAGGCCCCTATTTTAAGCCTATTTGACACATAGGTGCCTGTTTATCTTTATAGAATACTAGAGTATGTGGCAGGGATCACACCTTAAAAGCAAGCACGGACATTTAGATCTGCTCTAGAGCAGGTGCTTCTTGAATTGTTTTCATAATGCAATGATTTTGCATAATATAGTTAGGTATCAATGTCTAAATAGTGGTCATTTTTGTATCTTATGTTATAATTTTATAAATATTTCTATCTGGAATCCACCTTGAGCTGTAAGATTAAAGCAGAATATACATGTCTATATTAAATTTAATTTTATGTCCATTATTGTCCAATTCAACACTATTCAGTCTCATATCCAGCCTCTGATCTGTTTTTCTCTGTTGGCATTCCCAAATAGCTGTAAGGGATCCTGGCAGCAAGGCCATACCACATTAGTGAGGAGATGGAAACCACACTGCTACAGCAGTGTTTCTTAAGCTGGTCCTGGTATACCCAATAGCCAGTCTGATTTTTAGGATATCCACAATGAATATACATGAAACAGATTTTCATACAATGAAGGCAGTGCATGCAAATCTATCTTATGCATGTTCATTGTGTGTATCCTGAAAAACAGATTGGTTATTGGGTAGACCGGGACCAGTCTGAAAAACACTGTGCTACATCTCTTTATAAATCTATATAAGCCATAACTAAGGCACACTGCACTGGGTCCTTTGAGCTCCTTAACCCCCCTTCCAAGCCTCCCTCCCCCCCCCCAACTCCATGCCCTTCCCTCCAACCTCTGCAGCACGCAATGGCAATCACCACACCATTATTAGTAACATGGAGTGGAGGAGTGGCCTAGTGGTTGGGGCAAGGTACTTCAGGCCAGAAGGTCAGGGGTTCAAATCCCACTAGAGGACAGCAACCTTGGGCCGGAAGGACTGGGGTTTCTAGTCCCACAGGTGCTCCTTGTGGTCTTGGGCAAGCCACTTAACCCTCCATAGCCCATGTTCCCTGTAAAATAGTTATCTCCAAGTTATATTGCCCTGTTCAATGTAATTTCAGTTTGTTCAATGTAAACCGCACTGATGCAGAATAGTGCGGTATATAAGAGAATGTAAATAAATAAATAAAACATGAAAAACAGCTTTATTGGTTGGATTTGTAGACCACAGTTTCCAACTTCAAATTATAAACAATAACATACCAAACAAAGAATAACTATAACTCAAACATCACAAATCCCTTTTTCTAAATATGTGGGTGGGACCCTATTCCACGTCATGAAAGGGTACTGTAATGTCCAAGCCTTATTGCTACCCTTGCCTAGACCTGCACCATGGTTGAGGCCCTGTCTTCTGCCACCAACCGCTCCATGTTGGCAGACCGCTTGGGTGTACTCCAAATCTAAGCTGGTCCTCAGAAGTCAAGCCAGGCACCCCCTAAAACATAATACCTGGCCTCCCCAATATCAATCCCAGGCACCTTGGATCCATACCTGGCCTCCCTTTTTGGTTATATACTCTCTTGGGACCCAGATGCCCTTCTTTTGACCCTGTCTCCCTCTCCCCAAATCTATAGGTAGCTGCTTCATTGTCATTTAGGTTCTGCCACCAGGAGGGGCTATGGCCTGACTACCCCACAGTGAGAACCAAACTGACTGCTCTGCGCAGATTGGCTTTGAATATGTCCAACTAAAAGTAGACAAAGCCATCGGTCCGGTTGGGATACATCTAGAATACTGAGGGAACTTGGGGACGTTCTAGCAGCTCCACTGTCTGACCTTTTCAATGCCTCTTTGGAGTCTTGAGTGGTGCCAGAGTACTGGAGAAGGCACATGTGGTCCCTTTATACAAATGCGGATGTAAGGCCAGTTAGTCTAACCTCTGTGGTTAGTAAATTATTGGAAAGGCTACTAAAGAAGAGAAAAGTGAGGTTTCTGGAGTCCAATGGATTGCAGGATCCGAGGCAGCATGGATTCACCAGAGGCAGGTCTTGTCAGACAAATCTCATAGATTTCTTTGACTGGGTGACCAGAGAATTTGACCTTGCCGACCTTAATCTTGAGGTGAACAAAGACAAAATTAAAGCATTACTGATATTCAGTGACCAAAATTTCAAACCGCTAGACAAACAACACTACATAATGCTGAAATTACCATAAAAAAGGAAATCAAGTACCTGGGTATAACAATTGACAGCAGCCTGAACATGATTGCACACATCAAGAATGCAGCTAATACAGCATACTGGAAACTTAGACTCCTCAAACCTCTACACTCTCTGCTACAAAGCAATGACTTCAAGTCTGTTTTTCAAGCCGTCATTATACCCCACCATGACTACAGTAACATCCTCTATCAAGGGCTGACAAAACAGGTACTATACCCACTCCAGCTAATACAAAATACCGCCACCAGAATCCTAATAGGAAAATCAAGTCACCAACACGTAACTCTTGTCCTCAAAAGTCTGCACTGTCTTCCAACTGCCCAACTGCCCAACAGATTAAACATAAAACCATAACTACCACCTACAAAATCCTCAATAACCTCTCTGCCACCTGTCTCAAGGAGCAAATCACAAGAGCATCCACAAGAAGATCAAGATCATCTGCAACTCAGAATCTCCTGTCTATCCCTCTGCTCAAGAACAAATGCACACAACAGACAAGCAACAGGGCCTTCTCGATATATGCCCCCATGATCTGGAACTCCCTACCCGAAACCATTATATCTGCACAGTCCACCAAAGATATGAAGAAACCACTAAAAACATACCTCTTCATAGAACACTTTGGGCCAAATGACACTTATGACACTTTGGGCCAAATGACACTTATGACACTTATGTATATATACAATAACCACCAATGACCTGTTAACTCAAACATAACCCCCATATTTATCTTCAAGTTGTATACCCCTTGTTCTATGCAAAACAAATCTCCAGAGATTATGTATTGTTGTTCATTGTAAACCACTTTGGTACAAAAGCGGTATATAAAAACTGTTAAAATAAATAAATAAATGTGATATTGCTTGTTATTCCCTGTGTATGCCAGTCCACCGGCCATCTTTCTTTGCACCATCTCCCCCTGAAATAAATCGCAAAGCCTGTGCTGCCTGCTGCATCAGTGAATAGTTCCATATCCTCATACTGGTGAACCTCTCCCTCCAAATATTCTTGCCGTTGTATGCTGTCAAGAATGTTCGCCATATGGCCAGGTCTTCCCTGATAGCCGAGTTCACCCTAATGAAGTGGTAACTCCACACCCACAGTGCAGTCCACTAATCTTCAGATAAATGTCTGGCCCATTGGTATCACTCAGCAGGCAAAATTCAAATGGCTAATTAAAGACTGCATTTGCTTCAATGTGACTTTTCTTGCCACCCCCACCATCTGCATGGCCTCTCTCATGGCCATCAGCTTCCCTGCTGCAATCTGGGTCACCATTTTCTGTGTATCTATTTTGATACCTAGGAAGGACAGGCAATGGCATGGGCCCTCCTCTTTGCCAGGGGAAGGCCAAGCTCTGCTGCTTTTTGCTGAAAGCACTCAAGGCCCTCTGGCAAGACTGGTGATTGATGGGAGGCACCTATCGAAGTAAACCTAGGAGATGGAAACTATCTGGGTGTACTGATAGCAGTTGTAAAACGGATTCATAGTAACATAGTAACATAGTAAATGACGGCAGATAAAGACCAGCATGGTCCATCTAGTCTGCCCAGCACGATGGCAAGAGTAGGTGCACCTGCCGCTCTGTGCAGGCCACCCCTCCATGCAGGACACCCCTATTTGTTGAGAAATTAGATGGTTCCGTTTATTTTGATTTTATCCTGTTGCTGTAAAGGGATCCACTGTGTCTGTCCCATGCCATTTTGAATTCTGTCACTGGATTTGCCCCCACCACTTCCATCGGGAGGGCATTCCAAGCATCCACCACCCTTTCCGTGAAAAATATTCAATATCAGTCTTCGCCAGCCATATCCCTGACCAGGGTCTTCACAATGTCTAGCACCTGATCTACTGAGGAAAACTTGACTGAGCACAGTGCTGATCCAAATGATCATTTATTGAGTGGCTGTCTGGGTAAGAAAGATGGTGAATGAGCCGGTTTTCCTCTGGGTCCTTCTTTGAGACCAGACCCAACAGTGAAATTATCAAATCATGCATAGGCCTATGATCGCAGGGGCCAGCAACTCTACCCAGGCTCACTTTCTTATCGATTTTCTTTTGAACTAAGTCTTGCTTCTCCATTACGAATTTTAAGTTGTCCATCAAATTGGGGCCAGGAGGTCCATTGTAGGAAATGGGAAAACCAGCTGTGAAATCTCTAATTAACTACTCACCCTTCTTTTTGTTGTAAGCCACTAGGTGCCATTGTAGGGCCTCAGTTCTTATTGGTGTCTTTGCTCACCCGAGGCCCACCCTAAACCTAAAAGTGCTGTGGGTGCTTTTGGTACATCTGGTTTGTGGCTACCCTTCCCCACATATGGCGCATGCGTGCCTTTACTTACAGATGCTGTAAAATCTGCAAGAGCCCCCATTGTATAGCCTGCAGATTCCTCTTTTGACACTTTGCTGTGACAGTGTAGCTCAGTTGCTCTCTCTCACACTCCCGCCTTCCTGTTTCCCCAAAAGAGATGGTTGGGCCATTGATGCCTCATGAGCCAGTGACTCAAGGCACCCACCACAACCCTATTTGCTCTTTGGCCCTATATCATGAGCCTATTCCACAAGTCAATGTCCTTCCTATCCCAGCTGAACCCTTTATTCTCTGACATATTCCTGTGAAACGTCTTGTCATAATCCGACCTTGCATTCCTCCTATATATCCTATATGCCTTGCATATCAATTCCTGGTACTTGAAAAAGTCCCGACACTGGTCTGGGTTCCTTTCCCCTACTATACTCACCAATATGCATAAGGCCACATACCAATTGACAACAGTTTTTGGTAAACTATCCACCCTCTTCCTAACTAACTTGCATTTACCACAACCACAGTTAATGCCATTGAGGCAGATTCTGGTTCCCACACATCTGGCTGCATTTGCCGTGCAAACACTAGATGTGCAGGAAATGTATCCGATTCTGCCGCCCCTGGCCCGGACATACCTGCGATGGCAGAATCAGAGACTTGGACATCCAGGCTCTCCCCATATGCTGATGAGATCAGCATACAAGGAGCTGGCCATCCATATGTCAGAACAGCACGGTTGGGGCGCAGGAGCCGTGACATTCTCGCGCCATGGTAATGAGCCATCTAAGGGACAGCTCAGAATGGCATTACTCATGTCTGCCCCTGCAAACTGTGATCCTGCCATCTCTGGTGGACCCTATGGGTTGGATTGCTGCTGCAGGGGCACAGAGCGGCTGGCAGAATGGTGTGCAGGGGTGTGCAGTGCCATGCAGTGGGGACCCCCAGGGCTTCAGGGTGGAATAAACCAGGCATCCATCTCTGTATGGCCAGGAACATTGGCCCACCCCTGCTCCACTCCTGCTCCACCTCTATCCCACCCCCTCCTGCCCCATCCAGCACTCCCTGCACAAACCCTCTATATGTGTGGGGAGCACTGGGACCAGAATAGCATCCAGGGTCTATGAGCGGGTTGGACGTCCAAGCCAGATGTCCAATCCCACTATTCAGCGATCAGAATGACCCCCATTATGTTTGGCCAGTAATGAAAATACATTTATATATTCATTCCTACAGATCTTCTCCTTTATCCCTGCCACTATATGGTTATTCAAAAGAGACTGCTACTGCTGGAAAGAAATCTGCACTTGTAAGTATTTCTTTACTTCTGGGAAATTCTCTAAATCTTGAGGAAAAGAGAATTCTTTGGGTTAAAGCTAATGCACTGGATTTTAATACACAGATTTATTTGCTAACTCACTCAGGGTTCAGTAGCCCCAAAGAGTTTTAATTTAAATTTAAACCTAAGTCACTAGCCCCAGAGAAAATTTAGCTTAAATTTAAACCTCAATCAGTAGCCTCGGAAAGCTTTTAATTTAAATTTACACCTCAGTCACTAGCCCCAGAGAGATTTTAGCTTAAATTTAAACCTCAGTCAGCAGCCCTAGAGAGCTTTTAATTTAAATCAAATTAGAGTATAGCTTAGCACAGAAGGAAGAATTTGGCAAATATTCTTTGAGTAGAAAGAAAAAAATTGTTTCCAGATACCTTTACAAAGAATCCTTCCAGTTAATGGGCAAAAGACCTGTGAAACTGTTTTAGATAGGTATTAAAGCCAAGTGACAGGTCAAAGAGGCAATATGAAAGGTTTCCTCCAGCAAAACAAGGGCTATATGAATCACCCAGGAAATTGTTAAGAGATTATTTTAGAAGCACAGGTCACTTGCATTATGTAGCAAGTCAGCTTTTACTAGGTATTCTTTTCTTTCCACCCACCATGACACCTACCCACCCCAGGCATAAACTTAGCTTTATAGGCTCTTAAACCTATTAAAGGGGAAGAGGTGGTCAAATTCATTTCGGATTAAGCTGCTTATCCTCACCAGGAATAGAGTGATTAATCCTGAAGTGAACTAAGTCCCTTAAACATATTGAGGCATATTCCAAATAGGACATCCAAGTGCAATCTGGGAAGTCAAAGCCTGAACATTTGAAAAGAAAGGCAGGCACGTGCAAGTTCAGGCACAATGTAAACACGCCCAATATGCATGTGTATCTAATGTCTTTATAGACATCCCCAGGAGAGTATTTCAGAACCAAAACATCTCATAGCATAATGGTTAAAGTAGTGCCTTAAGAGCTAGGTAGCCAGAGCTCAAATCCCACTGTGGGACTTTGTAATCTAAAGCTAGTCACTTAATTCTATATACTCTCTGGATGCTTTTAAAAAAAAGCCCTTTCCTCATACCTATTCATACCTGCAGCTGGACTAAACATGTACATTCCTACTTCTTCTGGGATGAAAAAGGGACATGTAAGTCCATTGCCCCTCTCCAGATATGCCTCTGCTACACCCCCCCCCCCCTCCCATGCCTACTTGAACAACCCCATACTGGAGACATCTGCAAATGGCATTTGTGGAATGGCTACAGAAACGTGTCCTTGATTTCCACATCCACGTGCATATCTGCTGATGCCCAAATCATTGCTATACCTTTTAGAATGACCCTCATTTGGTACAGTTGTATTAGTACAAGTATTTTATTTAGTATACCGCTACTTCCAGCAATCAGCAGCAGTTTGATTACAGATTGGAAATTGTCAAATCATGACAGGAAATTTTTGAGGTATAAACACATTGATTAGATAGGAAAGCACAGCACACAGAGAACTATTTTACAGGGAACATGGGCTATGGAGGGTTAAGTGGCTTGCCCAAGACCACAAGGAGCACCTGTGGGACTAGAAACCCCAGTCCTTCCGGCCCAAGGTTGCTGTCCTCTAGTGGGATTTGAACCCCCAACCTTTCGGCCCAAAGTACCTTGCCCCCAACCACTAGGCCACTCCTCCACTCCTAGCAACTTTAAGTAAGTAGACAACTTAACTAGCTAAACAAAACCTTATAATTAAGATGCAGACAGAAGTCCAGCAGCAAGAGAGGGGCCATCCAGTTTTTTGCACTGAGTGTCACATCTACGATTTTCTCCCAGGTGGTGAGAGGTCTTACATGTCCACTAGGTACAAGGCGTGTTCTGCCCTTAGGGAACAAGTCCAATCTCAGGAGGCTAGAGTGGCAGATTTGGAGGACATAAGAAAGACAGAGAAGTAGGTAGACAGATGAAACCTACAGGGACATAGTACTGAGGTCCCACCTCTAGTCTCGCAGCCTCTCAGTTGCCATTGAGGTGAGATGTCATGTGAAAGGAGAGCATCACCTTGGTATGACAGAAAGTGATCCTTTAGCTAGGACCTGTTCCCCAGGTGATGTAAAGCCCTCTCGCACCGAGGAGGTTTCTCCAGGGCAATGTGCCCATGAGGGAATGGTTAGGATGGCTGGTATAGTTGGCGATTCGATCATTAGGCATTTAGATAGCTGGGTGGCTAATAATGGATGTGATGATCACCTGGAAACAAGCCTTCCTGATGCGAAAGTACTGGAGCTCATGTGCCACCAAGACAAGGTTTTAGATAGTGCTGGGGAGGAGTCTGCTGTCTTGGTACATGTTGGTACCAATGACATAGGAAAGTGTGGGAGGGAGGTTCTAGAGGCCAAATTTAGGCTTTTAGATAGGAAGTTGAAATCCACAACTTCCAGGGTAACATTCTCAGAAATGCTTCCCATTCCACGTGCAGGACTCAAAAGACAGACAGATCTCTGGAGTCTCAATGCATGGATGAGACGATGGTGCTTGGATTCGTTAAGAACTGGGCAACATTCTGGGGTAGGGAGAGGCTTTTCCGAAGGGATGGGCTCCACCTTAACCGGGATAGTACCAGGCTCCTGGCATTAACCTTTAAAAAGGAGATAGAGCAGCTTTTAAACTAAATAATAGAGGAAAATCGACAGTCGCCCAAAAGCACATTGTTCGGAAGGATGTATCTTTGAAGGATACTAGCAAAAAGAGGGATGTTAGGGCATCTCGACAGAGAGGTTCCAAAAAAGATAAAAGTAACCTAGATGACCTTATGTACAGAGCTGAAAGATTCTGTATTACCCGTATCAATTGATGACCACATTAATATGAATAAAATACAGCTTCTAAAATGCCTGTATGCAAATGCTAGAAGTCTACAAAAATTAGATGGGAGAACTAGAATATATAGTACTAAATGAAAGATTAGATATGATTGGCATCTCAGCGATCTGGTGGAAGGAGGTCAATCAATGGGACACTGTGATACCTAAATACAAACTATCACGATAATAGGGTAGATCAAATTGGTGGAGGGGTTGCACTCTATGTTAGGGAGAGTATTGTGCATGAAAATTGTGCATGAAACAAAATACACTGTAGAATCTCTATGGATAGAAATCCCATGTAAAAAGGGGAAACCAATGGCAGTGGAGGTGTACTACCGACTGCCTGGCCAGAATGAACAGATGGATGATGAAATGCTAAAAGAAATCAGGAAAACTAACAAAAGTTACAACATAGTAATAATGGGTGATTTCAATTAACTATCGAATGGGTCAGTGTCACTGCAGGATATGCTAGGGAGATACAGTTTCTAGATGAAATAAATGATTGCTTCTTGGAGCAACTGGTTCATGAACTGACAAGAGGGAAAGGTATTCTGGACCTAGTCCTTAGAGGAACATAGGATTTGGTGCAAGAGATAAGGGTCTTGGGGCCACTTGGCAATAGTGATCATAGCATGATCGCATTTGATTTAATAAATGGAAGAAGGACGGCAGGGAATTCTACATTACTACCTTTTAACTTTCAAAAGGGAGACTATGATAAAATGAGGAAAGTAGTTAAGAAAAAACTAAAAGTCTTTTTAAACAATGCCCATACTTGATGTAAACCTGTAATCCTGATCCTTTCTTGGAAGCCCAGACCAGATGTATTCCACACTTTATAAAAAATGAAAGGAAGGCCAAAAAATTGCCAGCATGGTTTAAAGGCGAGGTCAGAGAAGAGGCAGGAGCCAAAAAAGCATCTTTTAGGAAATAGAAAAAGGAGCCAAATGATGAAAGCAGGAAACAACATAAGCACTGGCAAGTTAGACGCAAGGCAATGATAAGGCAAAGAGAGAATTTGAAAAGAAGCTTGCCATGGAAGCAAAAATGCATAATAAAAGCTTTTCCAAATACATTCATAGCAAAAAAAACCTTTGAGAGAGTCAGTTGGACCACTGGATGATTGAGGCGTAAAAGGGGCGCTAAAGGAGGAAAAAGCAATAGCGAAGAGATTGACTGAATGAATTCTTTGCTTTTGTCTTTACAGCAGAAGAAGTAGGAAAGTTACCCATGCCTGAAATGGTATTTAAAGGTGATGTATCAGAAGAATTGAAAGAAATATTGATAATCCAGGAAGATATATTACAACTATTTGATAAACTAAAGAGTAGTAAATCACCTGGATAAGATGGTATAATACAAAGGTGTTGAAAGAACTGAAAGATGAGACTGCAGACCTGCTATTAGTATTCTCTGAACTATCATTAAAATCATCTGTAGTACATAAAAATTGGAGAATGGCCAATGTAACGCCAATTTGTCAAAAGGGTTCCAAGCGTGTCAGTACTGGGCAAAATGGTAGAAACCATTATAAAAAATAAAATTACTAAACATGTAGATCATTATGTTTAATGAAAGAAAGCCAAGGAAAGTCTTGTCTTACTAATTTGTTATATTTTTTGGAAGGTGTAAATAAACAGGTAGACAGAGGTGAGACGGTTGATATAGGGGTATGTTTACTAAAACCCCGGTAATGTGCGGGCCGCGCTAGTGTGTGGGTGCCATATAAGGAGTGGGTGTTTCTTTCTGAAAAAGAAAAAACGTGATTTAAATATGCGCTAAGGTGCGCGGCGCCCATGTGCGCCCCTCACATTAGCGCATGAGAAAGCTGCGCGGGAGGCATAAGTGGCGCGCTGATGTGCAAACAGAAGAGCAGAGCCACAGTACAATGGTTAAGACACTTACCAATGGTGCAGAGATCAGGGGTTCAATCCCCCACAGTGCTCAATGAAGACAGCTGGCTAAGGCATTACTTTAGGAGGCATTTCAATATTAGGCAGCAAGCTATTGCTTTAGGAAGCATTTTAATATTGAGAGGCATAAGGCAGCACACTGATGTGCAAGCACAGCACTATGGTTAAGACACTGACCAATGGTGCAGGGATCAGGGGTTCAATCCCCCACAGTACCCAATGAACAAGGCTGGCTGAGGCATTACCTATTATGGGGAAGATTGCTTTAGGAGGCATTTTATTTATATTTTAATTACATCTACTAGCAAACGCACTCTCAAAGCGTGTTAACATAAGGCGCCCCATAAGGCACATTTTAACGTGCACTGTCCGCCAAGGCACCCTAGAATGTTGCTTATAGGGCGCTTTATAGGTGCCGTATGAGTTACCGCAAGGTCATAGCACTGTTTTTGATGGCAGCACTGTGCAGTTTAAGGAATGAAAAGCATAAGTAGGTGCGCTGACATGCAAGGAGGAGCAGCAGTGGAGCACAATGGTTAAGACACTAACCAATGATGCAGGAGTCATGGGTTCAATCCCCCACTGTGCCTAATGAAGAAGGCTGGCTGAGGCATTACCTGTTATAGTTAATAACACCTGTTCTTGCAGCACTACAATATTTTAGACACCGCCTCACAAATATTGCTGTAGGGGGCATTTTATTTTTATTTTAATTAGTGCTGCCAGCAAACACACCCTCAAAGTATTGTAACATAAGGTGCTGCATAAGGCGCCTCATAGGGTACCCCAGAGGGCACATTTTAAAGTGCACTGTCCGCCACGGCACCCTAAAATGTCCCCTATAGGGCACCCTATAAGTTGCGTCACTGGATAATGTACAGTGCACCTTATATGGACGGTAACCATAAGGTGCCCTATAGGGCGCCCTATAAAGCGCCCTCAGAGGCACCTTATGGGTACAGTACGCTGAGGGTGTTTTTGCTGGCAGCAATAATGTACATTAAAAATAGATAATGCTTTGGGCAGCCCTATCAAATAACCACACTGTGGGTTTGAACCCATGACCTCTGGCTCCACAGGAAGTGAAGTAACCATTGGGCTACAGCTCTATAGCTGCTAGCAAGCCCCTGGCTGGCTGCACAGGGAGTGCATGTCACCACAAAGACAGTCTGCGGTGATCACCAGGATAGGGTTAGCACACCCATACCCATGATGCACTGCACATGCAAATCAGCTGTCCACAGATAAACACAAGATGGGGTATGCACCCCCACAGCACCTTGGCCTGGTAGGGGGAACTGACCATGTCCACCCCCACAGCACCTCGGCCTGGTAGGGGGTACTGACCGTGTGTTTTACTGGCACAGAGTAGCTACACACCGTCACATTGTGCAGGTACTGTGCTCACCCTGAGGGTGCGGTGAGGCGCCCAGCACCAGGTCCACAGCACGTTCCATAGCAGAAATAGGCCATGATGCAGGTACAAAGCAGTGTTAATGTGTGAGATTGGTAGTTTCTGTTGAAACACCTTGGATATATCTGTCTGTCTCAGTCAGGTATTGCCCCCATGGAACCCTAGGAGGATTACCACCCTTCTCCTCCAGGGCTGAGAGTGGCAAACAGGGTCTCCCATTAACAGATCCACATTCTACCTCCCTGCAATGGTGGCAGTAGAGGGGACCATCAACCCCAGTCCTGCTGGTGAAAAGACACCCTTCAGGGCAGTCAATGCAGCTCTGTACATAACCATAACACAATAGCAGACAGCCATTAGGCCTGTATATGCTAAGCTGCACCCCACCACTATCTGATATTCTCCTGCAGCAAGCCTTCAGCCACTGCACCCTGCAAGGCGCTCCATCAAAACACATACCAGCTGCAAACAGTCTGCTAGTTAGTCCATAGTGCATGTTCCTGGTGGAAATGCATGCACCCAGAACTGAGATGGCAGCATACACAACAAGCAGATAAGTCAGTGACTGGGCCCCAAAAGAAAACCCATAAATATCACATGAGAGAAATACTACATAGCACTATGGGGGTGCCTAGCCATGCTGTCATCACTGCACAGTCAGGGTGAGAGTGATCTCCCAGCAGGAGATACTGAGGTCACCCTGTCTGTGTAGGTGGTGGCCGGGCACTAAAATGTCCCAGTCAGTGCCCTATGCCCTGTGCAGATGCATCCTGGCCAGCCCACCCTGTCTGGGCTATACCCATGGTACCTTGCTCCTCATTATGCACATTGGCAGGCCAATATTGGCAACAGTGCTGGCAGTGTGGGCTGTGGAAGGTGTTTGCTGCCACCACACACTGTATAGACAGACACACACTCTGACACCTATGCCAGCATTGTGCTACTATAGAGGAGTTCAGCAGCCATGCCCACCACACCAGTCCTGGGCACAGTACAGGCATGGATATGGTACGCAA
Organism: Ichthyophis bannanicus; assembly: GCA_033557465.1. Classification (NCBI taxonomy): domain Eukaryota; kingdom Metazoa; phylum Chordata; class Amphibia; order Gymnophiona; family Ichthyophiidae; genus Ichthyophis; species Ichthyophis bannanicus. The sequence continues at coordinate 643,044,725 of CM066034.1, read as the reverse complement.
TACTGTTGGGGGTCACTCCCTAGGGTGGTAAACACTGTCAGAGACCAGACCTGAAGCACACACCACAGACATCAGAATGATTGTTATGATGGAGCTCAATCAGCAAACTGTGCTTAACGTAGGAATTTCTATCTGCCAGTACTCATAGCAAACGTTTGATAGCTGTGTATCGTATACCCAGGTATAAGGTTGCATTGCTAAGGTATGCAAGTGCTAGTATTGGGAGATGCACGCAGGGCCCAATGTCCTGCCTCTCCAGGAGGCATTGGCCAATGGGGCCTGTGGGTGTGGGTGTGGGTGTGTCTGCCCCTATTGGCTGCTGCTTTACGGCAGAGGTTCCCAACTCCAGTCCTGGTGTGCCAAACACTGTTCGGGTTTTCATGCTGTCCCTCATGAATATGCATGAGCTACATCTGCATACCATGAGGGTGGTGCATAGATATGCAGCACAGGCATCTTTATTAGAGGCAGCAGGGAACCTGAATGGTGTGTGGCCCTCCAGGACTGCATTTGGGAGACTCTGCTCTAGGTAATGTGCCTGTTTATGGTGTCTGTGCTCGGTGGGGTAAAATATAGGCGTATTAACCATGCATATGTTCTCAGCAATAAAGGTTTGTCCTTACTATCACGGTTTAGTTGTGGGAAAAATATGTGGACTGGATTGGCAGTAGCCCCAGCTGGGCTTTGAACCCGTGACCTTCTGTTCTTGTATACACTGTCAGTGTGCACGGCACCACCGTGTTGCCACAGATATGTTGTATTCCCTGGGGTGTCCATGACTGTACATCCGACAGAGCCTGTCTGTTGCAGTGGACGGTGACAGCCTGCACAGGGCTAGGCCACTGTCTGCTGTGGCTAGCAGCCACTGCCCCCTCCACCACCTGTACCCTTCCGCCAACATGCTGACATGTCCTTATCTTGGAAACAGCATATGACCTGATTGAGTTGTGGCACTCCAGGACTGCATTTGGGGGACTCGGCTGTAGGTAATGTCCATTGTTATGGTGTGTGTGTGGTGTAGGGTAAAATATAGGTGTTTGAATCATGCTTATGTTCTCTGCAATAAAGGAGTGTCTTTACTATCTCTGTTTAGTGGTGGGTAAAATATGGGGATTGGGTTGGCAGGAGCCCCAGCTGGGATTTGAACCTGTGACCTTCTGGTCCTACAGGCACTGGCTGTGTCTGCTGCACCACACTGTGGCCACAGAGACAGTGCAGCCCCTGGAGATAGGAAACCTGGCCGAACGAGTCAGAAACCCTGCTCTGCACAATTTTACTGTCGGCTCATTCACCTTGTATGGTTCTACGGAGCGTAGACCCTTCCAAAAATCATTTCCTTTTTTTGGAGCTTTCCTGGGAGTGTTTTTTAATGTTGCCCATTGATATCACTATTGGCCAGCTTGGTTATGTTTTTTTCCCCTTTTTTCGAGGTCATTTTTGAGGTTTATTTGCCCTTTTGTACTGTACACATGTATCACACTGCTCACGTTCTGGAGGTTTCCCGGGTTTTGCTGTACATTGCTGACGTAAATGGTTTCTCTTCCCTTTAAATCGGCTCCAACGCGAGGTTTTCACTCGCGGTATTTTTTGGCTTGAATTTCAGCCCCGCTCCTGTGCGGGAAGCCTCTCCCCTCCCACTCTCCACCCATTGACCCCGCCCCTCGGGAGCCTTCCTCCACCCTCAGAATGCCTTTCCACGCCTCTATCGCACATCAGCGCGCCGCGCACTTGTGCGGGCCCGTTAGTGCAGCGCGCACGTGTGCGGGGCACAAAAATGCACTATTAGCGTGCGCTAAGGTACCTTAGCGCATGCTCAAGTGCGCCCCGCACAATTGCGCGGTTTAGTAAACATACCCCATAGTGTACCTGGATTTTCAGAAAGCCGTTGACAAGGTCCCTCATGAGAGACTCTTGGCCACATTAAAAAGTCTTGGTATTGGACGCAATGTACTATTGTGGATTAGGAACGGGTTAGAAGATAGAAAGCAGAGAATAGGGCTAAATGGCCAATTTTCTCAATGGAGAAAGGTGAATAGTGGAGTATCCCACGGATTTGTGCTGTGACCGCTGCTTTTTAGCATATTCATAAATGACCTGGAAATAGGAATAATGAGTGATCAAATTTGTAGATGACACAAAATTATTCAAAGTTGTTAAGATGCAAGAGGATTATGAAAAACTGCAAGAGGACCTTGATAAATTGGAAGACAGGACATTCAAATGACAGATGAAATTTAATGTGGACAAGTGCAAAGTTATGCACTTAGGAAAGAACAACTCAAACTATGGTTACATGATGCAAGGTTCCACACTAGGAAACACCACACAAGAAAAAGATTTAGGTGTCATCATGGATACTATGTTGAAACCCTCCGCCCAGTGTTCAGCAGCTGCCAAGAAAGCAAATAGAATGCTAGGAATCATAAGAAAAGGAATGGAGAATAAAACCAAGAATATTAGAATTCCTCTGTATTGTTCCATGGTGGGACTGCTCCTGGAATATTCTGTGCAATCCTGGGCGCCATATCTTAAAAAGGATATAGCAGAAATGTAGCAGCAAAGCGCAGACAAACCAATGATACCAGGAGTCTGTTCAGAAGGTCCAAATCATTTATTTGTGCACAAGTCTCAAGCAAGTCAATTTCAAAATAGCTGAGCAAAGTTTTCTAGCCTTACAACAACTTTTATAGACTTCTGTTCCATTCTAGGTATAGAAAAACATTTCATTGGTCCCGGTACTCTCCCGTACCTCCCGTACCCCTTCCATTGGTGCCGGTACTGATAAGATTATCCAATTATGTTCCTTCAGTGGGCATGGCACCTGCATACCCCCCTTCTAGTCCCAATTACAATGGTCAGTTCATCAACTTGTTACTTTCATACTCTCAAAGCCATAGAGCCAATTTGTACATGCAGGGGAGCAGGGCTCTGCAACTCATCTGTCAGCACTCCCAATTATATTCCTTGCAGATGTACTTTTTCTTATCAGTAACTTTTAAACACATTTTTCTGTATTTTTCCATCTCTCAGTTTTGCTTACCTAAGTTAGTTTGGTTCTCTTACAGAGTTCTATCCTACAATAGCAGCATATTGGGGGATGTGCAATTCCTATGTGCCTCTCCACAGGCTTCATTTACAGGTCAAGCTAGTTAGGCCTGCCTGCTTATGTCAGACACCGTGGATCACAGGCCTGCACCTGCCACAGAAATAGAAAAGGTACAGAGAAGAGCCACCAAAATGGTAAAGGGGATGGAAAGATAACCCTATGAGGAAAGTCTTAAAAGGTTAGAGCTCTTCAACTTGGAAAAGAGACGGCTGAGGGGAGATATGATAGAGGTGTATAAATTAATGAATCAAATGGAACAGGTAAACTTAGATCACCATCAAAAAATAGAAAGACTAGGGAACACGCAATGAAGCTACAACATAACCCATTTAAGACTAATAAGAGAAAATATTTTTTCACTCAATGCATAATCAAACTCTGGAATTTGTTACTGGAGGATATAGTAAAAGCTGTTAGTGTAGCTGGGTTTAAAAAAGGTTTGGACATGTTCCTGGAGGAAAGGTCCATAAACCTAAAGAGGACAAAGGAAATCCACTGCTTGCCCCAGGTCAAGCATTGTGGAACTTGGGTCTTTTTTAGGGTTGCCAACTTTTTCACCGAGAAAAACCCGACACCTGTGGCTCGCCATGCTCCACCCATTCTTCACCCCTAGTCCCACCCCTGCCCCGCCCCCAGCCCCACCCACAAAAATTACCGAGGATACGTGTAGGCTAACTTCCTTGGTCAGATAATAATTAAACTGGGAACCCCAAAAGCCAAACATGAAATGTACAAACACTGGAGAAATAAAACTATAAAGTAATTTCCTCTTGCACTAAACAAAAACGCAAAGATGTTAGCAATAGACACTTCCCAGACCAGACATATTCCAGTTAATAAATTCAAAATAAAAAGTATTTTTCTACCTTCTGTTTGGGCATTTTATTTTTCAGTTGCAATTGCTCCAGTCACTTTCTTCTGGTTTCTTTGTGTCTTCTGCAAGCTATCCATTTGTCCTTTCTTCTCTTTTAGATGTTTTCCATTCTCTCTCTATTTCTGCTTGTTTCCCTTTTGCTTTTTCCCCCAATTCTTTCCTTATTCCTTTATCATCCATTTAAATTTCACCCTTCCATTCTCAAGCCCCTCTTACTCTCCCAATACCCGGCCCATCGTAGACTTTTCTTCCACACAAAATATATTTTCCCCTCTCCATTCTCATTCCCCATCCATTCTAGTCCTCCCCCAAAATCAGTTCCCTTATAGTTCTAGACCCACCCAGCATCCACTCCCTTCTAGTCCCGTTCTCCCATGCCCCCCATCAGCCCATTTCCAGTCCTATTCCAGCTCTTCATAAGCCCATTTCCAGTGCTAGCCCTCACATCACAGGCCATTTGCAGTCCTAGCCCCTCCACCATCACAGCCCATTTGCAGTCCTGGCCCCCTAATCACAGCCTATTTCCAGTCCAAGTTCCCCCTCCCTGCACCATAGCCCATGTCAAGTCCAAGTTCCCCCCCCCTCATAGCCCTTTCCCAGTCCAGGTCCCCCCCCCCTCATCACAGCCCATTTGTAGTCCTTGCCCCCCCCCCCCATCAAAGCTCATTTGTAGTCCTTGGCCTCCCCACCCCACCCCCTGACCAGCACTTCGGCTTCACCACCCCCCTTAGTGCAGCTTCACCCCCTGCCACTTAGTGTAGCTTTGCCTCCCTTAGTGCAGCTTCACCCCCTTAATGCTGCTTCCACCCCTCCCCCCACTCCTCAGTGCTGCCTCTGCTTTGCCCCGTGCAGCTGCTGCTTCTGCTTTTTACAGAGCAGCAGCTGCAATAAACTTCATTTGAAAAGGAAGAGAAACCTGAGGAGCCCTCCGGTTGTCCTTCTGCAGCCCCTAAGGAAGTGATGTCAGAGGGGGAGGGCTCCTCAGGTTTCTCTTCCTTTTCAAATTAACTTTATTGCAGCCGCTGCTCTGTGAAAAGCAGAAGCAGCGGCTGCACAGAGGATCGATCGCGATCGCGATCGCGTTCGCGAACTGCAGAGAAAAGGGGTTTTTTTTGCTCTGGCCGCTCCCGATCTCCCGGCCAGAGCAAAAAACTGGCTTTTTAAGGGCCGGTTCTATATGTGTGCCGGCAGCCGGCCTGGCCATGGAAAAACCGGCCAGGCCGGCTGAAAACCGGTCAGTTGGCAACCCTAGTCTTTTTTTGGGAACCTGACAGGTACTTGTGACTTGGATTGGCCACTGTTTGAAACAGGATACTCGGCTTGATGGATCTTGGTCTGATCCAGTATGGCATTTATTATGTTCTTATGTTCTAAAGGTATTCAGCCGGCTTTGTCTCACTGGCCAGCACTCACGGCTTTCCAAAATGGCTCCTGCTACCCTGCCCTCGCCTTGTGTCCCCTACTGTCCTTCCCCACTCTTCTTTACTCCCCCTCTGCCTGCCTATCCCTGTGCTAGTTTGTACACAGTACCTTGCCCTTCCATCCAGTGCCCCACCCCCCTTCCACACCTCCCTGTTTCGAGATACCCTTCATCTTGGCAGCAGCCTGGTTATGGGCCCACACCATCTGCTGGCAAGGCCTTGCAGTAGAGTTGCAAACTTTTTGAAAGAAAAAACCCCACCACCTGTGGCTAGCCATGCTCCACCCAAGCCTGTCCCCTTCCCCACCCCCTTCCCCTCTCACAAAAAGATAACTACAGAGAAGGCAATGGTACAGGCTTTAGCATCTGGAGGGGAGAGTACATTGAACTCTTCAGCAGCTATAAAGCCACAGTCCTCTTCTCAGGTTCCACCTGCTCTCCCACATGGCCTTAAATCTAAAAATATATATTCTGCATCCACTGAATCCCACCCCGGCCCCTTCCCCAACAACCTCTGCAGAGCAAAACTAGAACCTTCCACATAGGCATTCCTAACAGGGGCTATACAGTTCAAACAACAGTAAGAATTTGAGGGTTTATTTTTTTTTTTATTGCTAACTCTCTGACTGGGAGCTCTTAAAAGGATTTTGGTATATTTTTAAAACAAAGTTACATTCTTTTTGGTGCTTTAGTAGACATATTTTCTTTAGTGGGGTACAGTAGGTTTAAAACTCTGCTTTGGTAACTTTCTCAGCTCTTGGGAACTGCTGACACCTAATCAGGAGTTAGTGGGCCTGATTAGCCTGTGAAAGAACTGAGAGCAGCTGAGGCCTACATAAAAAGCTTCAGAGCCCTGCCCTGTTGAGGCATTATTAACAGGGGCTATACTGTTCAAACAACGGTAAGAATTCGAGAGTTTCTTTGTGTTTTTTTTTAATTGCTAGCTCTCTGACTGGGAGCTCTTAAAAGGGTTTTGGTATATTTTTAAAACAAAGTTACATTCTTTTTGGTGCTTTAGTAGACATATTTTCTTTAATGGGGTAGGTTTAAAACTCTCTGCTTTGGTAACTTTCTCAGCTCCTGGGAACTGCTGACACCTAATTAGGTGTTAGTTCCCTGCCTACCCCCCCCCCCCCAACTCCCACCCACCCCTAGTGAGCGGTCCTGCTTTATAGGGCACCTCCCCATTTTTTAAATGTTTTTTAAATATATTTATTTAAAATTTCGTCAAACATTACATATAATCAAACATTAACAAATACACCCCGAAAAACTAATACCCCCTCCACCCCCACCCCCCTTGTTCCCACGGGATCAACTTTAATATGTATTATGTACCTCCAATTTTCCATAATAGCTGTGCAACATGATTTACCTTTCCTTGTTTAACAATGGTTCAAAAGGTTGTCCCTGCATTATTACATTTAGCCGCATCCCCAAATTATAAGAGGGGTTGCCATTTACGCTTATGGAAGGGAGATTGCCCTGAACCTTTAAGAGGCATTAGCTCAAATTTACTATATAAACAGACTTGATTCCACCATAATTGCCAGTGGAGATCAGAAATTTCCCTCCAATTGCGTATTCAGCAACATATGGCTATCCCGAGCATGAAGTCTAAAAGAAAGGCATCATTTCTGTTCCTCAGTGGTATGTTTGCCGCTGAGCAGAAAACTAGTATTTCCCAAGTAAGGGAGCTTTTAAATCTCAGGACCATCTGGATTCGCTCCCAGACCTGCGATCAAAACAATTGGACACTAACACAGTCATAGACTATATGTCTGAGGGTGCCTATTTCTAGTTATTTATTGCTGGCAGGGCTATCCCATTTGGCAATTTGTACCAGCGTTAGGTAGGCCCTATGGACAAAGAAGTATAAAGTCTGGGTAATAGAGGCCAATTTAGCAATTCTTACTTGGGTAGTCCAGAATTTCTCCCAACTCTGCTGTGGTAAGGTGATTCCTGTATCTTGCTCCCATGCATGCCTTATTCCAGTTAACTGTGAGGGACATAATTGAATTAGTTCCTTGTACAAAAAAGAGACTTTGCCTATTGCCGCTTGTGTTTGCTAAATCTTATTGTCTAACTCTCCTTCGGTTTTCAATAGTTTAATGTCACCCAGGGACCTTTCCATGCTTCTATAAGAGATCATATAACACCAATACTGATCGATCTGCACTGGCTTCCGATAAACTGCAGAATAACATACAAAACCCTCCTCATCACATTCAAGGCTATTAATAATTTATCTCCTGCATCGATCTCAAATCTCATCACCCACACACCAAACAACAGACCCAGGAGACTAGTAGCAGAAAACACACTAGTTACTCCTAGTATCTCCACAAAATGGACACAACAAACTACTAACAGAGCTTTTGTGTCCTATGCTCCCCAGTGCTGGAACAGACTACCTCCAAACATCAGATCAATCAGGGATATCACCCAATTTAGAAAGTCCATCAAGCACTATTTATTCACTTTACACTTCAAGCTACCATACACACAATAGAACCGGCTCCCGTATTACTCAGAAAAACTACTACACATAACAACAACCCAGAACAAAAGATCAAAATGTGAAAACACTGTATTCTTATCAAATATCAAATCTTGTTGTAACCTATTCAATATATATAATTATGTATAATTATTTAGATAGTTATTCCCCAGTTCACACCCAGTTGATTTTCCCTGTTATCTGTAAACCTAGATCAGTCATGTATTGACAGGTATGTTGTTGTTCAATGTAAACCGCGCTGATGATGAATAGTGCGGTATATAAAAAATGTTAAATAAATAAATAAATAAAATAAAAAATGTCTTAATTGAACCCATTGTTTATTTATTCAGACAGTTTTGTATACCGCCTTATCCTTCAATCAAAGTGGTCACAACACAATTGGGGGATACATTTAACACGCGGGGATATGAGACACATACACTAATACTTACAGGGAACATGGGCTATGGAGGGTTAAGTGGCTTGCTCTAAGAAGCAGTCATTTATGTGATCTAGGAACTTTATCTCCCTAGCATGTCCTGCCGTGACACTGACCCAGTCGATACCGGGGTAATTGAAATCACCCATTATTATTACCACGCTGTAACTTTTGTTAGGGTGATAGTTACTTGCTAGTTGTGGATCCCATCCTGCTTTCTCTAGTACAATAACATTTGCTGAAGCAAAAGAGCCTACCTGTGGGTTATCCTCTATTAATTCTAGATAATACTGTTGTAAAAAGGGTCCTAATTCTTTAGCGAAGGCTTTAAAAAACTCTGAAGGGAACCCATCCAGACCTATTTATTTCTGCTAATGAGATCGGGTTGTCTAGTAGTGATGTCATTTCTGAGTCAAGTGTTGGTCTCTGAGCCTTATCTACTAGCTTTGCAAAGGCTTCTTGCGAGCATTCTGTTTCAGATGTGTATAACTGCTCATAAAAGGATCTGAAAATCTCCGCAATTTCAGAATCCTTTACTGACACCGCAGAGCTTCTGTGATCTCGAAGAGCAGCAATACGGCCCATCTCTTTGCGGGCTCTCAACTTATTGGCAAGTAACCTACCAGCTTTGTTGCTTTCCTATAATAGGTTCCTTCTTGGGCTTTAACAATTTTTTCAGCCTCTGATGTAAGGATTTGATTATTTTAAACCTTAGTCTTTGCAATCGCAACAAGATACTTGGGTCTGAACGTTTAACCAGAACGTGTTCACCTGCTTTTATTTGAGTATCGAGTTCCTTTAGTTTCTCTTTGTTCTGTTTTGCTTGCCATATACTAAAGCTTGTAATTACGGCCCTCATTGAGGCTTTAAAGCCTTCCCATCTGGCCCATCCTTTAGTCATTTGTGGGGAATTTAAATGGAAATAATCCCTAATAGCCATTTGTATCCTTAGACAGAATTCATTATTATCTAGTAAAGATCTGCCAAAAAAAACATTTCAATGGTGGCGGATCCGATTTTACGGCTTGTATAACCATGGACACGGCAGCATGATCTGAAATATGGGATGAAAGTATATCTGCTGCTACCAGATTAGGGACCAAGGATTTCGATATCAAGATAAAATCAATTCTAGATAAGGATTGATGGAGGGGGGAGAATAGAAGGCGAATTCCTGATCTCCTGGGTGATACAACCTCCATGCATCTATCAACCCCGCCTCCTTTATCGTGGAGATGAGAATCCTCTGGGCTTTACTGGGTCCACATGTCCTGGGGGGTTTTCTATCTACCAAAGCATCTAGTACTAGATTGAAGTCCCCGCCCAAAACTGTTGGTAATAAAGAGTCCGCATGAAGTTCTTCTGCTAAGTTCTTAAAAAATCATTGACAATCCCCATTGGGGGCAGAAACATATATTGAGGCCATATCCAACGACACTATCCTTATCCGAGCTTTGCCCATCTACCTTCTTGATCTGCTCTCGTTTGAAACCACAGTGAGATAAAGGGATTTCCAGGCCAATATGGCCACCCCGTTATATTTGCCCCTCGCCGCCGAGAAAGCCAATAAGGTAAAGGGCTTAATGTTAAGTTTCAGAGATTCTTTTTCGTTAAGGTGTGTCTGTATCTGTAGCATTAATATATCACTGTTTTCTTGTTTACCATATAACACTATTTTCTTCCTTTTTATGGGATTGTTAATACCTTTTACATTTAAGGAGAGAAATTTCAGAGGTGCCATACTGCGACTGCAACATATTGCTCTTTGGCCTCTTTACCAGGTTGCTTCCCTATCCATTGCCAGGCAAGTCTCTTCAGCAGAATATCCCCATGGATTCTTGCCCAAACACCATTTTTCCTTGTGTTGCCTGTTCTTAAACAATCAAACTTACATTCCCATTTCCCGTGGACCTTGGGGGGGGGGGCAGACCTCTACAAAACTAATGGGTGAACCCAGAACAGGCAGAACTGACATGGAGGGACCATACCCACTTTCCCCTAACTGACTGCACAGTCTGACATGATCTTATCCATCTTAGCCGGGTAAACAAGCCATACTTGTGGTTATCATCTGAAGAACATCTACACATTTTAATATGCCACACCAACTCCCTTTTTCTCTCCTTTCCTCACTTTTCCAAACGTATCCCATAATATATCTAACACGTTGATGATCTTAATTCATCAGTTCCAACTCATTCTCTTCAATATAGGAATGAAGTGCCTCAGGGTCATCAAAGGTTCTCGTATTATTATGTAGCGTGATTCTCATTCTTGCTGGGTGGAACAATCCAAATCTGGCTTGTAACCAATGTTCCCTCTAATTTTCTGTAGGCCGTGTGCGCATAAAATATCAGCTGTGTGCAGCTTTTGAAGGAAGGTTAAATTTTTGTGCGCCACATAACGACACTCGGAGTTATATACTTTAAAATTTGACTACACGTCAGAATACAGTATGTACACCACATTGATTTTAATCAAATTAAATGAAAATAGACGATTACTAAATGAAGTGGGAAATTTCTAGTAATTACAATCATAACTTTTAAATTTGAAGATGTCTGTGTTGTTTTCTATTAGAATCAGAGCTGTAATTTTTGTGCGCTCTGTTGTAAAGCATGTGCGCTCGCTCGGCGAGGTGTGTGCGCGCGCACACGCGCACAGCTTAGAGGGAACAGTGCTTGTAACCGCTGCAACCGCGGCCTCATTTCCAGAAATCTTCTTCTCTTTTCCACGGTGCTCTTAGCAAAATCCGTAAAGAACATCAGTTTGTGCCCCTCAAAGTCCACTGGGGATCGAGCCCGAGATTCCTCCATGACTTTGACAACCTGTTGATGTCGTAGGACCTTCAGGATAATCGATCATGGTGTTTGCTGTTGAGCAGAGCTTGTGAAGGGACCTGGTGCGCTGTCTCTATTTCAAAAGGCATATCAAAAGATAGCTTTAAGGTTGTTGGGATTAACTTATGTAGAAAAGCATAGATATCTTTCCCTTCCGCTTCTTCCGGTACACCAACAATTCTGATATTATTCCTCCAGGCCCGGTTGTTATTGTCCTCAAGCTCCCTCTGCAGCCGCTCAATTTGTTTGGCCTGCTTGTCAAGTGTCTTCAGTCTCTCCTCCTGCACTGCCATTGTTTGTTCCGTTTTTTCTTGGCGCATCGTAAGATTCTCCATGCTGTTTTTTAGTCTTAGGAAGTCTTCTTGCATATAAGACAGCAATTCACTGTTTGCTGTCACAATTTCTTTAACTGCCCGTATCTCGCTTAGCAGTTCCTGCATAGCCTCCGGTTGTTCTCGCCCGGCTGCCATTTTCTGTGGGGACGGGGGTTCTGTCTTTGTTCTTTTGGTGCTTGTGCTCTGTCCCGCAGGAAAATCTAATCAGGTCGGTTTGGATCCCGACATCTCGCTACACTTCTTCTGTTCAAAAGTCACTGTATCTTCACACTGCAAAAAGCACAGACACCGGATTCACTCTACACGTCCATTCTGCTTTGCTTGAGGCTCCGCCTACAGGTGCCTCCCCATTTAACAAAACACAGGGACTTGGAACAGCACATTTTGAATGTAACTAAAGAGATTTAACTGCTTTTTCTCTGAATGGACAGCTGGGAAACCGGCTGGTACTTTGGTATATCTCTCTCTTTTGCTTTAACAGATACCTAAGCTCCACGAACTGAACAATGGCTGGGAAAAATCGTATCACTAAAGCTGTTGTCCCCATTACAGCTTCTGCCTCTGTCCAGATAGAGGTCCCAATGCCAGTTGAAGGAATGCTTCCATGTGCAGGGTGCCTGCATGCTGAAGCTCTGAGGAAACAAGTGGAGGAACTCAAAGAGGAGGCGGTGAGTCTGAGGAACAGTCAAGACAGTGAGAAGTACATTGATAAGATGTTTCTTGCAGCAACCAAGCTCTCCAGCAGAGGAGAAGATGGGTGCCGACAGAATGACAAAGGTTGGACACAAGTCACCAGGGCCTGCAGAATCACCAATCCAACTTCTCCAGCCCTTGAATTGAAGAACCATTATGCAGCCCTGGAAGTGGAGGAGGTGAAAGCATCCCTGGAAAGGGAAGAACCAGAGCTCAAGTACCCCAAAGTTGCAGAATCAGTGACCACAAGGAAGCGAAGGATACTGGTAGTTGGTGACTCTTCTGAGGGGAACTAGGCATCCATCTGCCGACCAGTCTTGATGTCCAGAGAGGTATGCTGTCTGCCTGGTGCCAAAATCCAAGATGTTATGGAGAGTTTTCTGAGCCTCATCAAGCCCACTGACTATTACCCAATGTTGCTAATCCATGTCGGAACGAATGATACTGCCAGGTGTCCCTCTGAGCATATCAAAAGTGACTTAATGGCTCTGGAACAGAGGGTGAAGCAGTTAGGTGCACAGGTGGTGTTCTCTTCAATCCTCCCTGTTGAGGGTAAAGGCCAAGGCAGAGAGGCTCACATCCTGGAGATGAATGCATGGCTGTGTGGATGGTGTCATCGAGAACGTTTTGGTTTCCTAGACCATGGGATGCTGTTCCAAGGGTTGTAGAGCAGAGATGGCATCCATCTGTCCAAGAAAGGTTGACACGTCTTCAGTAGTAGACTGGCTAATCTACTGAAGAGGGCTTTAAACTAGATTCGTTGGGGATGGGTGAAGAAAGCCCCCAGGTAAGTGAAAGCCCCCATGCAAGTGACACATTAAATACCTTTATGGAAATGGGTAACAGGGGTAACATATGGACAGCAGTGTGTATAAATGACTGTAGCATGGGAAATAAGATCCCTGATGTTGAAGCTTTGGTGGGAGTGGCTGACTTGGATTTAGTGGCAGTTACAGAAACATGGTTCACAGAAAACCATGATTGGGATGTAACTATACCTGGCTATACTTTATTCAGAAAGGACAGGGTAGGAAGAAGGGGAGGAGGAGTGGCACTATATGTAAAAAATACTATTAAAGCTATGAAATTACAGAGCTTAAAAGGGAGAGAGGAGGCATTGTGGGTTAAACTAGAAAGAGGGAAAGAGAAATCTATTTGCATTGGCATGATATACAGACCTCCCTCACAAGAGGAAGAAGTGGACAGAGAGTTAATTGAAGACATACGCAGCATTGCTAGGAAAGGGGAAGTGCTACTGATAGGGGATTTCAATATGCTGTTGATTTACACATTCCTGCTGCAGTATCATCTAGAAGTAAAGAGATCCTGGATTCTCTACAGGGAGAACTATTCAGGCAATTGGTAACAGACCCCACACATGAAGGGGCCATACTAGATTTGGTGCTTACCAATGGTGAAAGGGTTTCTGATGTTATAGTGGGAGATCATTTTGCATCCAGTGATCACCAGATGGTGTAGTTCAGTATTAAAACTAGGGCTGTTAGAATCCATTCAAAGGTGAGGTTCTTAGACTTTAGGAAGACTAACTTTGCCAAGATGGGCCAATACTTCAGGGAGTCGTTAGCAGAATGAGAACAGCTGGGAGATGTAGAAAAACAGTGGTTAAAACTGAAAGGGGATATTTTAAGGGCAACCAACCTTTTTGTTAAAATGGTAAATAAAGGTAAAAGGAAAGGGAGACTGCTATGGCATTCGAAAGAAGTAGCTGAAAAGGTGAAGAAAAAAAGGGAGGCCTTCATGAAATACAAGAGATCACAGAGAGAGGAAGACAGGCATCTATATTTGGAAAAACTTAGAGAAGCTAGCAAAGTAGTCAGGAAAGCAAAGATTCAAAAAGAGGAGGAAATAGCCAATGCAATAAAATGGGGGATAAGACATTTTTCAGATATGTTAGTGAGAAGAGGAAGGGCAAAAGTGGTATTGTCAGACTCAAGGGTGAAGGGGAGGAATATGTAGAAGCTGATGAGGATAAAGCAGAATTGCTTAACAAATATTTCTGTTCTGTGTTCACAGATGAAGAACCAGGAGCAGGACCTCAGAAAACACCCATAAACAGGAACAGAAGCGAGGGACATCTTGAACAATTTTCAGAAGACTGTGTTCGTGAGAAACTAGCTCAACTTAAAGTAGACAAAGCGATGGGACCGGATGGGATACACCCTAGAATACTGAGGGAACTTGGGGACGTTCTAGCAGCTCCACTGACTGACCTTTTCAATGCCTCATTGGAGTCGGGAGTGGTGCCAAAGGACTGGAGAGAGGCTCATGTGGTGCCTTTACATAAAAGCGGTAGTAAGGATGTGGTTGAAAACTACAGGCCAGTTAGTTTAACTTCAGTGGTGAGTAAATTAATGGAAACGCTGTTGAAAGAGAAAATAGTGAGGTTTCTGGAGTCCAGCGGATTACAGGATCCGAGGCAGCATGGATTCACCAGAGGCAGGTCTTGTCAGACAAATCTGATTGATTTCTTTGACTGGGTGACCAGGGAGTTGGACCGCAGGAGAGCTCTAGATGTGGTGTATTTAGATTTCAGTAAAGCCTTTGACACTGTTCCTCACAGGCGACTTATAAACAAACTGAGCACCCTAGGGATGGACCCTAAAGTTACTGCTTGGGTTAGAAATTGGTTGGGTGGGAGGCAAGAAAGAGTACAAGTAAATGGAGCTCACTCTGAGGAGAAGGAAGTTACCAGTGGTGTGCCCCAGGGATCTGTCCTTGGTCCGATTCTTTTTAACATCTTTGTTAGTGATATAGCGGAAGGGCTGTCGGGTAAGGTTTGCCTCTTTGCGGATGATACCAAAATCTGCAATAGAGTAGACACCCAGGAAGGTGTAGATAACATGAGGAGGGATCTAGCTAAGCTTGAAGAATGGTCTAGAATTTGGCAACTGGGATTTAATGTTAAAAAATGTAAGGTCATGCATTTGGGCTGCAGCAATCCAAGGGAGCAATACAGTATAGGAGGAGAAGTACTTTTGTCCACTAAAGAAGAGCGGGACCTAGGCGTAGTTGTGTCCGATGATCTTAAAGTAGCTAAACAGGTAGAAAAGGCAATGGCAAAAGCTAGAAGGATGCTTGGGTGCATACGGAGAGGAATGGCTAGCAGAAAAAAGGAGGTGATAGTGCCTCTGTATGTTTTTGGTGTGACATCATTTGGCGTATAGTGTGCAATTCTGGAGACTGCACCTTCAAAAGGATATAAACAGGATGGAGTCAGTACAGAGGGTGGCTACTAAAATGGTTAATGGTCTTCATTATAAAGCATATGAGGAAAGACTTAAGGATCTTAATATGTACACCTTAGAGGAAAGGCGGGATAGCAATTGAAAGCAAGTTCTACTACGAGGGGACATGGGATGAGGGTGAAGGGAGATAGATTCAGGAGTGATATGCGGAAATATTTCTTTACGGAAAGAGTGGTGGATCCGTGGAATAGTCTTCCATTGGAGGTGGTAGAGATGAGGACAGTATCTGAATTCAAAAAAGCATGGGACAAACACAGAGGATCTCTAAAGGAAAAAAGGGGACGGTTGTAGTTGTTGATATGGATGGACAGACTAGACAGGCCATGTGGTCTTTTTTTGTTGTCATATTTCTGTTTCTATGTTTCTAAAACTTACTATGTGAGAAAAAATCCTTCTCAATACCAAGCATATTGTGAATTTATTTATTTATTTAGACAGATTTGTATGCCACCTTATCCTTCAATCAAGGTGGAATTAATCCAGACCAGACTGAGAGCTGATTTAAAGTGTTGGCACCCTAAGCAAATCTTAATCCGTATATCCCCCTTGGCTGTCAGAATTTATTGTTTAGCTTTGAATTCCCTACTCTCTGCTGATCCCCAGAAGAGATCGCATAGGTTGTCTGATAGTTGGGCCAGCCCTGGAATTAATACATAAAAGTCATTTGGGACCAAGAGCAAATCTACCATGCCACTACTAACTTCCAAAATTCACACAAGGGCCCTACATAGAAAAAGGCAGCACCGTAAATACTGCGGTGGGCGCTAAAACATCATTAAACCTATTAGAAAGCTGAACAAGCCAGATTACTCATATTCTTAAACAGAAATTCCATGCTAACAGAATACCCAGTCTCATCTGTGATAGCCCAGCATCTCTTCTCTCTGCATTTCCTCCTTCATAGCCCAGCATTCCCCACCTCCTTCAGCAAAAAGATTTTCTGTCTCTTTCTCCCTCCTCCCCTCAATCCAGCATCTCCACTGTCTCTCTCTGTCCTTCCCCTCATCCAGTGGCAAAAAATTATCTTTCTATCCCATCCCTCCTCTCCAGTTCAGCAGTTTTCCCTCCCTCCCTCTCTCTCTCTACCCCCGAATGACTTATTCTCCCGTCTTTTCTAACTTCCCCTCATCCAGCATCTTAACCCTCTCTCTCACCCTACCTGTCCAGCATCTCCACCCCCCCCCCCCCCAGTATCTTATATTAATTCTCCAATCCTCATACCAGTGTTTTCTTTCCAAATCAAGCCCTCCTCCTCCCTATCCCCACCACCGGTAATCAAAGATAGCACAGGCACGGTACCTTTCCAATGCGGGTGCGTGCCTCTGAGGCCCTTCCAGGCCTGCCCCCTCTGACGCAACAAGTTTTCCATCAGAGGGGGCAAGACAGGAAGGGCCTGAGAAGTAGGCCTCATGCCTGTGCTCTTTGATTACCAGTAGCGTGGAGGGGGAGGAGGGATGATTTTGAAGTGAGGCGGCCATTCCTGTACCAGCCTCTATCTGAACGGCCCAGCAATAGGACAATCCGCCCCTGAGAAGAAGTAATTAGTGGGGCTGGGACTGAGGCTGTGCAATACTTAAAGTTGCTGTAGTCATGTGCGATCGCTGCTCGGCCTGGGCCATGAGTCTTACTACTACTACTACTACTATACAGCACTTCTAAAGTGCCATGCACGCAGCGCTGCACAGCTGACCTACAAGAGGTAGCCAACATACAAGAGACAGTCCCTGCCCGTCAGAGTCATGCTCATCGGGGCTTACAATCTAGTTAGAATAGTACATTAATTAAAAACAGTAGATTAGTTAAAACAGTACAGAGCATTAGTCAGTTTTACGCAAGGTACAGTGTGATACAGTTTGGACTGTAGTTTGGTCATAAATGCTGACGGGGGTTAGGGTGAGATGAGGAAGGAGTCAGGACCTGAATGCAATGGTGAAGAGGTGGGTCTTCAACCTGGATTTGAAGAGGGCCAGGGAGGATGCCTGGCGCACAGACGCAGGTAGGCTGTTCCAGGCGTAGGGTGCAGCAAGGTGAAAGGAGCGCAGTCGGGAGTTCGCAGTGCAGGTGAAAGGCATTTCGAGAGGGGACGTAAGAAGAGATAAGAGATAAGAGGTATTGAGGGGCCAGAGAGTGAATGCATTTATAGGTCAGCAGGAGAAGCTTGAATTGGATGCGGAACTGGACAGGGAGCCAGTGAAGCGACTTGAGAAGAGGAGTAATATGGGCATGGCGAGGCTGGCAGAAGATTAGTCAAGCAGCGTGGTTTTGTATAGATTGAAGGGGAAGGAAGTGGCTCACGGGAAGAACAGCAAGGAGTAGGTTGCAGTAATCGAGGCGAGAGGAGATTAAGGGGTGGATAAGCGTTTTAGTAGTGTGTTCAGAGAGGAGGGGGCGGATTTTGCTGATGTTGTCCGAAAGACAGGCAGAGATCTTGGACTGGGTTGCCAGAGAAATATTAGGTGTAGAGAGGTAAATTTGTGAGTCATCAGCATAGAGATGGTACTGAAAGCCATGGGAGGAGATAAGCGCACCAAGGCCTTGGGTATAGACAGAAGAGGAGGGGGCCCAAGACAGATCCCTGGGATACACCTAAATGAAGTGGGGTAGGGGAGGATGAGGAGCCACCAGAGCATACGCTGAATGAGCGATGGGAGAGGTAGGAGGAGAACCAGGATAGTACGGAGTCCTTGAAGCCAAGCGCAGAGAGGGTGATGAGGAGAAGGTCATGGTCAATGGTGTCAAAGGCAGCAAAAAGGTCAAGAAGGATGAATATAGAATAGAGGCCCTTGGATTTAGCCAGGAACAAGTCATTTGTGACTTTTGTGAGTGCCGTTTCAGTGGAGTGTAGGGGACGGAAGCCAGATTGAAGTGGGTCGAGGAGGGCCTGGGGGGTGAGGAAGTCGAGGCAGCAACGGTGGACTGCTCATTCTAGTAGTTTGGATATGAAGGGAAGGAGGGAGATGGGTCGATAGTTAGAAGGGCATGTGGGATCAAATGAGGGGTCCTTGAGGAGGGGTGTGACAACAGCATGTTTGAAGTCAATGGGGACAGTTGCAGTGGTGAGTGAGAGGTTGAGGATATGAGTGATGGAGGGGGCAATGGTGAGGGGGATGGAACATAGGAGATGGGTGGGGATAGTGTCTGATGAACAGGTGGTGGGTTTGGAGGAGGACATAAGGAGTGAAGTTTCTTCCTCAGAGATTGGAGAGAAGCAGGAGAGGGTGGCAGAGGGAGTATGGATGGGGGAGGAGAATTGGGGAGGAGGGGAGGTAGATGAGAGGGTAGGGAATTGGAGGGTAATCTTGTGGATTTTGTCGTGGAAGTAATCGGCTAGGTTTTGGGCAGAAAGGGAGGGCAGGATCGGGGGCGGGGGGATCTTGAGGAGAGAATTGAGGGTATTAAAGAAACGGCAAAGATCAGAGGCAAGGGAGTTGGTCAGATGGATGTAGTAATCTTGTTTGGCAAGTGCTAAGTCTGACTGGAAGGAGCCAAGCATGAATTTGAAGTGTAGAAGGTCTTCCGGGGAGCGGGATTTGGACCAAGCTCGTTCGGCAGAACGGGCACAGATGAGTAGGTAACGTATTGTGGGTGAAAGCCAGGGTTAGGGAGTAGATCGTTTGACAGGACGTGGGGTGGGAGGGGCAAGAGTGTCAAGGGCTGAGGATAATGTAGCATTGTATGAAGATAATGCCTCGTTGACGGACTTGGAGGATAAAATGGCAGAAAGAGATGAAGAGATGGTGGAGGAGAGAGTCAGGGGATCAATATTATGAAGGTTTCTAAATAGGTTGGAGGAGACAGGACGAGGTTGGGACGGCGGAAGTTGTAGAGTAAATATTAAGAGGTGATGGTCATTTGACTGTATAGGTACACTCTTTTTAACTTCATATTTTGATGGATGTTTATTTCTTTCTAGGTATCCCCCCATATGGTGGGCTAGGATGAGCGGGGAATGTTTATATTATGTTACCTGTATTAATCTGAGGGACTTAATTGACTCTTGATGTATTTTCTTTTTCCTGCTCTAGTTTCTTTTTCAAGATGTATTTCTTGATAAATTTTGTATAATGTTATAAATATAAAATAAAATAAAAAAAGAGGTGATGGTCAGATGAGGGAAGGATTGATTTGCGGAAGTTTGAAGGAGAGGAATTGGAGAATAGTATTAGGTCAAGGCAGTTGCCGTGTAGATGTGTGGGGGCAGTGGAGCAAAGTTGAAGGTCGAATGAGGAGGTAAGAGTGAGGAACTTTGAGGGATGGGGGTCGGAGGTGTTGTCAATGTGAATGTTGAAATCGCCAAGAATAAGAGTGGGGGAGGAGGGATCCATAAAGGCAGAAAGCCAGGAGTCGAAATAGGTGAGGAAGGTTGATTTGGATTTGTCCGGTGGGCGATAGATAACAGCTATTCGGAGGGGAAGTGGAGAGAAGAGGTGAATGGAGTGGACTTTGAAGGAGAAGGGGGGAGTGTGATTGGGGTGGCAGAAGGGGTTGGAATTGGCAGGAGGGAGAAAGTAGGAGGCCAACACCACCACCGCAACCAGTAGATCGAGGTGTATGGGAGAACTGGTAGCCCGCATAGCAGAGAGAGGCAATGGATGTGGTGTCATCTGGGGGGAGCCAGGTCTCGGTCAAGGCAAGAAGGTGAAGGGCATTGGAGATGAAAGGGTCATGAATAAAAGGGGTTTTTTTATGACTGAGCATGCGTTCCATAGGGCACATGATAATGGGAGAGCGGAGGGGGGAGGAGAGGAATATGGATAAGGTTGGATAAGGTACGTGTAGATTTCTTATTAGAGTAGTGTGGGGGTCTATTTCAAGATTAATGCCGGGATTTAGAGGGAGCAGGGTGTGGGTGGGTGTGTCTAGGTGAGCGTACACTCGAAGAGGGACATGAGGGAAGGGAAATGAGGGGTAAATTGATGGTATCGGGTAGGTTATGTGAGGGATTATTTTTGGGGGTAGGGATGGAGTTGATATTTATGGATAAGTGATTGTGGGATGAATGGGGGAGGGCGGAAGGAGAGAGGAGCGGGATGTGGATGAGATTAGATGGGGTACGTGAGGAACCTTTTTTAGTGTGGGAAAGAAATCGGGGTTAGGGGGGCCAGGGTTGGGATTGATGTTACCAGATGAGAGAAGGAGAAGGAGTATTAGAGAGCAAGGTATAGTGGAGATAGTACGGCGGAAGCAAGGGTGGGGTTGCCTTAAAGAGAGGGGGGGGTTGGTTGAATGCGGGGGATGGTGTGAATAAGCTCAAGAACCGGTGCAAGGCTAGGGGGCAGGATGGAGGGAGAAGTGAGGAAGGTAGAGAGGGGGGCTGGTTGAATGTGGGGATGGTGTGATGAAGCTCAAGGGCAGGTGCTAGGCTAGGGGGCAGAGTGGAGGGGGAAGTGAGGAAGGTAGGGGAAGGGTAGGGGGAAGAGGAGGGAGGGTGTTGGTAAGAGGGGAGGCAGTTGGGGAGGAAAATGAAGAGGAGGACAATGAGATGTGTGGCCATGGTGGTAGGCAGCAAGGTCTGAGCAAGCAATGGGTAGCAAGTTCCAGGCAGACAACGGGTAGCAATTGATAGGCAGACAAGCAGGCAGTGGGTAGCAGTTCAATGCAAGCAATGGGTAGCAAGCAGAGGATAAGCAGTGGTTAACAGTTCTAAGCAACAATGGGTGACGGTACTATGCAACAATGGCTGGCAACAGTATGCAATCAATGGGTAGCAGTACTATGCAACAATGGATAAGCAATGGATAACAGTTCAATGCAACAGTGGGTAGCAATACTATGCAAACAACGGGTGGCAACAGTATGCAAAACAGTGGGTGGCAACAGTATGCAAAACAGTGGGTGACAACAGTATGCAAAACAATGGGTAGCAGTACTATGCAAGCAATGAATAAGCAATGGATAACGGTTCTGTGCAGCGATGGGTAGCAGTTCTATGCCCAGCAGTGGGTAGCAGTACGATGTAGGCAATGGGAGCAATCCTAAGTAAGCAGAGGGTAGTGGTGCTATGCAGGCAGTGGGTAGTAGTTCAATGCCAACAATGGGTAGCAGTATAGTGCAGGCAGTGGGTAGCAAGTACTAGGCGGGCAATGGGAGGAAGAACAATGCCAGCAGTGGGAAGCAAGACAGAAGAGAGTTACTTGAAGGTACCACGGTGGAGTTTGTCATATGGTTTGGTCTGGAGGCGATGCTCGATCCCAGCAGCTATGGAGCACCGTAGCTCGTGCCTAAGGGCCCACGCCAAAGGACCCTCTGGCGAGCCCCTCAGGCGCGGGCCCACCAGGCGTGGGCACGCCTAGAGGCGCTGAAGAAATTAAGGCTGGTCTCTTCGGCCTGATAGGCCTCATGGTGGGGAGCAGGGAGGAGCTCAACCTGCTCCCTTCCCCGACGCCGATTGGGCTGCTGCGGGGGGCCTAGAGGCACTGAAGAATTTAAGGCTGGACTCTTCGGCCTCATAGGCCTCGTGGTGGGGAGCAGGGAGGAGCTCACCTGCCTGCTCCCTTTCCCAAGGCCGATGGGGTTGCTGCGGGGCGCCTAGAGGCGCTGAAGAATTTAAGGCTGGACTCTTCGGCCTGATAGGCCTCGCGGTGGGGAGCAGAGAGGAGTTCACCTGCCTGCTCCATTCCCCGATGCCGATCGGGTTGCTGCAGGGTGCCTAGAGGTGCTGAAGAATTTAAGGCTGGACTCTTCGGCCTCATAGGCCTTGCGGTGGGGAGCAGGGAGGAGCTCACCTGCCTGCTCCCCTCCCCGATGCCGATCCGGTTGCTGCGGGGCGCCTAGAGGCGCTGAAGAATTTAAGGCTGGACTCTTCGGCCTGATAGGCCTCGCGGTGGGGAGCAGGGAGGAGCTCACCTGCCTGCTTCCTTCCCCGACGCCGATTGGGTTGCTGTGTGGCACCTAGATGCGCTGAAGAATTTAAGGCTGGACTCTTTGGCCTGATAGGCCTCGCGGTGGGGATCAGGGAGGAGCTTACCTGCCTGCTCCCTTCCCCGACACCGATCAGGTTGCTGCGGGGCGCCTAGAGGCGCTGAAGAATTTAAGGCTGGACTCTTCGGCCTGATAGGCCTCGCGGTGAGGAGCAGGGAGGAGCTCACCTGCCTGCTCCCTTCCCCGATGCCGATTGGGTTGCTGCCGCTGCCAGGACCAGAGATAGTGCTGATGCTGCATGTTCTGTTCTGCCTGCCTCAGCACTCTGAGCCCTTGGAGCCGCCACCCTGTGCAAACGTGGGTCCCGACTCTGGCAGTACAGGGAAGGGAAGACAAGGCTGGCGGTTGACAGAAAACTGGCTCTTCATTGTCTGGTTTTACCATTCTGCTGGCCGCTGGCCTGTAGGTTGTAAAACCGTCCAGACCAGCCTAAAACCGGTTGGTTGGCAACCCTACCTTTCAGTAACTTTTTGATAGCAGTGTGGGGTTGCTTATGATTTCTGAATGGGTAGTACATATTTGTTTTGATTCTGCAAGGGTCTTTTTTTTGCGAAAGATGTCCATTGAGTCTTGGGTTGTGTCTTTGGTGAAGTACCTGTATAAGGAGAGAGATTTCATCCACCTCTGTGTACGGACTTCAATGCAAGTGGTAAATCGTAAAGTTTTGGAGATTCTATATTGAAATATAAGCTGAAGAAAAGATGCAAATGCTAATATAAGGAGACAGGTACTGTTTGAGGAGAATTTCCATTGAGTTTTATGTATGACGAAAAGGATCCTAGTTAGGAAGGCCGAGGTGCCTGGAAGAATAAATTTGGATACTCAATTTAAGGAAATGGGTTTGCCCAGCACCCAGGAAAATGGAAAATCCTGAAGAACTGTGCAGAACAAATGAAATCACAGATACAGATGGATTATGGTAATAAAAAAAAATATGTTGGGGGACATATTTAGCAGCAGCAGCAGCGGCTAGGCAATTTAAAGCGCCCCTGGGATGAACAGCATGGAATCTGTCTACCTTTTGGGAACCTGACAGGTACTTGTGACCCAGTATGGCATATCTTGTGTTCTTATAAAACCCAGATAATCAGTGATGGAATTTATCCTGTTTCCCGCACTTAATATCTGGGTTTGCCAGACAGAAGCATTCCTATCTCGTTAGTGGCAATATTCAGCAAAATCTTGTTAAAGATAGGAAAGTTATTCAGGTGATCTAGCTTTAACTGTTTAGCTATGTGCCAGCGGCTGGATATCGCCACTTACTAGATAGCAACCATTACCGCTCCTGATCTCCCTACAGATCGTCTTGGGTTTAACTTGATTTTTTTACATGGTCTGTGGGATATTCAGAGCCACTAACTGATTAGTGTCACGGAGCATTGGGCTTAGTGTATATTAGCTGGTTAGCAGAACTGCTAATCATTTAAAATTCATTGAATATCTCCCTCTTCCTCTAGTTTTGTTTAATCAATACTGTATAACTATGGGAAAATACTGCCTCAAAGCTATTTTCTGTTTTGCACAAGTCTGGAGTAAAGTTTAGTTGTAGCACTTCAAAAGAATGTGAAGATTATTTTAGAAGACTTGTGGAAATACTGTCATTTACACTTGGAAGAGGTATCCATGTGGAAATGTTTAGTTAAGCTTAGAGCCCGATTCTGTAAGTGGGACATCCGAGCTGTCCGGTCATCCCTGCTGAAGATGGGGCCATTAGGACCCTATTCTGGTCCATGGAAACAAAAAACATTCCTGTGGGAGCCAGAATCGGGTCCAAAGATGTCCCGGAGTGTCCCTCCAGCATGTGGGGATGTCCTCCCCACAGGTGCCCTAGACTGCCACTGCTCCGGACCCTAAGATCCCTGCCACCTGACCCACGGCCTGGAGCAGGTAGCGGGGACCCCTCCACACCTGGCCCCGGCCCCGGTGGTGGCTACCGTGCCCCAATTCACAAAAAAACCCAGCTTATACCACCTCTGAGGTGCAATAAGCAGTATGGCCCAGCAGCACGTACAGGGCCCTGTACATGCTGCCGGGCAGCCCGCCCCTGCTCCCGCCCCCTCCTGCTCCCCGCCAGCTCTTCCTGTCCTGAAGCACAGGACATATAGGGAAAGACGGTGGGGGGATAGGGTTTAGGCGGATTGTGGGGCTGCACGTCCCAGCGGGACATACAGCCCTGCAACCCACGTTATAGAATGAGGGCCTTATTCAAAATTTGATATACCATTTTTTAACACAAACGGGATGATACAAAATGGTTTACAGCAAAAAATCATAAGTAAAATATTGAGAAAATAAGAAAAAGAAAATCCAGCATGCCATAAGGGAACTCAACATTATTAGCCATTTTATTCAAGCATTGTGAATGTGTTCAGTAATTTCTGAGGATGACCCAAAAGCCAAGATGAAAAAATGTGTTTTTAATGCAGATTTGAACTTAGAATGATGCATTTCTCCTCTCAGATGGGAGGGAGGGAGGGAGTGACAGCATTCAGGACCATTGCAAGGGTATTGGGTGCCCTAGATGAACCTTCAGCCTTACGCCTTCCACCCGCAAGATCTTGATAACTAAACTCAACAATCATGATCAGCAAAGTAGCACCCCTCCTGTGTCTCTTTTCTCCTCCTGTCCTAACTAGGTAAAATGGATTTCTTTTTGATTTCTACTATTATTTTATGATGCTAAGGGACCTCTTTGCTAAAGTGTGTAAAGCACTTAGTGGGGGATTTAGCACATGTAAATCATTACTAGGGCCCATGGTGAAGGCTACAGCATGCTAAAACCATTCAGGACATGAAACATCCCATGCTAACTGCTTTCTGTGTCATGGGGTAGAGACTGGGAAGACTATGGATGGAGACTGAATGTGGATAGTACCTACATTTAATCTGTGATACTTTTCCCTGGTGGGTTACTGGACGGGTAGGAGCAATCTTCAGATGTTCCTGCTTCTTAGCCAATCAGGATTTTAAATGGTAGCTCTCACCCCTAGTAGTAGTCTCACAGTACTACCACTAGAGGTCAACCTGCCTTATTTGGTCAGAGCTGACACTTTGAATCCAGGCCAGCTAAATGGTGGGAGCATCCAAGAATCTCTCCTGGCCATCTACTAACCTATCAAGGGAACCCTTGATAAGTGCCAGGGGGAGGGATCAGATGAATGGAGTGAGAATCAGGTGATGTTCCTGTGGGGGATGAGGCAGATCGGGAGAGAGGGATCAAGGACAAAGGTTAAGTTGATGCAGATTGGGAAGGGGATCAGGGCTGGTGGGATTGATGTTGCTAATGATGATCAGGGGAATGGGAGGGAGGTCACGCTATCTGCTGATAAACTTAGTGTGTGATAAGTCTCTTCTCTGTGCAGTAAATGCAGGGCAGATGCTGTCATGCCCCAAACATTTACTGCACAGGCTTTGCACTTACCATGCATTAATTTTTGCATCTAACATACAGTATGTACAGCTATTACCCCACTTTAGTAAAGAGGCCCTTAGATGTTTTTGGGGAATCTTCAACTGGGAGAGGGGAGGTTGCATAAGGGATCTTTCAACCTTGGAGTGAAATGAGAGCAAAGGAATTCAGCTTGTTTTTCTTTATAATGGTCTCTACCATTTTGCCCACTACTGATGTCAGGCTCACTGGTCTGTAATTTCATGGATGACCCCTGGAACCCTTTTAAAAAATTGGCTTTACATTGGCCATTCTCCAATCTTTAGGTACTACAGATGATTTAAATGATAGTTCACAGATTACTAATAGTAGATCTGAAATTTCATACAGTATTTCAGTTCTCAACACCTTTGGATATATACCATCTAGTCTAAGTGATTTTCTACTCTTCAGTTTATCAAATAATTGTAATATATTTTTCCAGTTTATCGGCCATCTAAATGAGGTGCGCGGTCTTAACTGAAGACTAGCCTCTATATACATGCATTTGACCACACTACAAGCCTACTTTTATGGTGGCCAATTTTAGCCATGCTCTAGAACCAATTTACTAACTTGTGGTTCTATGTGTGCAGAGATCCCTTTGATCCCTAAACCCCTATGTATAGTCTCAGTATTTTGGTGCTCTGCATGCACAAAATCTCAGGCAACAATTTTGTTGACTATTTAACTTGTTAATCTGTTTAAGCATGACATATTTTACGGTTTTTAGCCATGTGACTCCTTCTGTGATCAGTTGGAGAGTTCTGTATGTGTGCATAACTTTACAAATTAAACTCTGAATTTGCCAGCAGTTAAAGCAGAAGGTGAAGTAGCTAACTTTGATCTGTTTTCTTACTAGTGCCATTTGATGAAAGAAAAGTAGGCTGTTAGGGCATTAAAACACCAAGCAGTAAATGGTTCATTCTCACTGCCTGGATAGTACACAGTACATTAATTCTGAAAGTGGAGTATGCACACAGAGATGGTCATAAACAACATGTGCAGTAATAAAATGACCCAGATGTAACCTGGAGATCAGAAGCCTATGCCTGAACCTTGAAATGAACAATTATAGGAAATTATGATGTGGATAGATCTAAGAAAAATCATCCTCCCATTTGATTTTTTGCTGCCAATGAAGGAATAAATGAATGCCTTCAGAGTCAAGGACGAGCTGGAGCAAGATATAGTATCTTAAATTCATTTTCAGAATTAACATGCACACTCTGGATGCCCATCTTCCCAGCTACAGTAAAGTCAATAATAGCGTGCAGGACTTTGGACATTCATAAAATCTTTCCAAACAATAAGCATATTGAGGCAATAATCAGAATATTGTCAAATATACATTGTAAGTAAAATCAAGTTCCTTAATTCAAGTAATTGTGTTAAAGGCAATCAATAATCCACAATGTTGTATCAACAAAATGGGACAGGTTTAGTAAAGTGTGCCAACGTTTTCCATGCACCAAAGCGTGAGCTAAAGAGTTAGTGCAGGACTGCAGTAACTGCTACCAGGAGCTAAAGTAGCCAATAAAGTAAAAATCCTGCACTGCTTCGCACATGATCGGGGGGGGGGGGGGGGGACACAGAGGCTTAGGGGAGGAGAATGAGTGACTGCACATTGCACATAGCACAGGAGTAAATAGTGTGCGCTGTCACTGTTGCAGTTAGTATGGGCGCACTTACCGTTGCCTCAGTGGTTAGCTTTAAGTGCTCCCACTTTCATTAAGCCAGTTTGAGCACTGTGACGTGCTTCTTGCTGATTCCAAACACCCCCCCCCCTTCCCCCAACAGTTAACACAGTTGTGTTTCACCTCCGTACTAAGTTTTGCCTCTAAAGGTATGCTAAGGTGCTGAACCTTAGCACAGTTTAGTAAACATGCCCCGGTATGTGCTATATCGAATCCTTAATGTAAATTTTCAGCTAAGGTCCTTGCTGCCATCTCTTATGGGGCCATACAATCTTTCCGCTATTGTATTCTTTTTTTTTTTTTTACTTGGATATTTATTCCATCCTAGCACAAGTCCCAGAGCATGGTACAGTATTTTCAGAGCACCTCCTTATGGAGCATGTTTACTAAAGGTTAATGCACGTTAATGAAGTTAATGTGAGTTAAGTGTCATTGCACTCATAGAAATAAAAGGGCGGTGAGCACCTAATATGCATTAATTTCATTAACACATTTTAAAACCTTTCATAAACATGTCCCCTATATACAGTATGGGGGTCATTCTGAGCAGCGTTTAGCGGGGATGAATGTCTAGTATGGATGCACATCCCCGCTAAACATCAGGGGTCGATTCCCAACCCAAAACTCCCCACACAGTGGAGATGTGCAGGGAGCTCTGGATCGGGGCAGGAGGGGGAGGGCCGGAGGAGAAGCGTGGGCGGGGCGGAGGTGGGCCGTGACCCCGGATGTACAGGACCAATTCTGGTCATGACCCTGTGTATCTAGGTTTGAGGAGTTAGGCGGAGGACTTATTCCACCTTGGAACATCCCGGGTGCAGAATCAGGTGCAAATCCAGTCCGTCCAGATTTTGGACATCTGGATGGGCTGGACGTGCCCCAATTTGAATCAGCCCTATGTGGGGCAAATCTTTTAAGTTCACCATTTAGCATGTAAATCTCTTTTCTACATGCTCAAGTCACTTATAACCCCTTTGTTTCCAAATTTGAAAGCCGTGATTGCAGAGTTCCAAAACAAGAACTGCTGCACTAAACAAGTTAGCTCCTAAGGTCTCTGCTCCGCACCCCCTCTCGTCATCCCTAGTTCCATCATGGCCTCCGCCTACAGCGTACTTACCTTCATTGTGTGGAGTGATACTGGTGTAGGCATCCCTCACCAGACACTCTAGCCACTTTCCAATGCACTCATTGCCTTTATCGTAACGTGATTCAGTCTGCCAAACTCATCTTTTATTCCAATTGCAATACTTCCACTTCTAACTTCTCCCTCAGATGTATTTAACTCTCCGCTCCCTATCAGCACCCCGTGCTTCTTTCCCAGTCACTACGTCATCACTCACCACCCCACCAGCCTAGCCACATTTTTCTCTGAACAAGTCCATACCTTACATCTCATCTTCCCCTCATGCTCTCCCCCCCTTATCCCAAACCATAACTCCCCTTCTCCTTTCTGCCCCCCCCTCCCTTAGCCTCCTTCCCCTATAAGTTCAAATCTAATGCATATATGGAATTCTTTTCACCCCATCACTGCTGCTGAGCTCTCCAAAGTCCTCAGCTCTACACATAAAACTACCTGCCCCTCAAACCCTATCCCCTCCCATTGGCTGTCTGAACCCTCCCTTGCACTCCTCCCATATCTGCTCCACATGCTCAATACAAGTCTCTCTTCTGGTCTTTTTCCTACCCCCTGGAAACACACAATTGTCCGTCCCATCCTGAAGAACTCCTCCCTGGATCCCTCTGTTCTCGCGCATTGGCATCCCGTCTCCAACCTTCCCTTTCTGTCGAAGATCTTGGAGAAAGTAGTTTTTTCGCAATTATCCATATACCTTGATTCCACTTCAGCCCTCCACCCCAGGCAATCCAGATTCTGTACCAGACACAGCATGGAAAACATCCTCCTTTCACTTCTGAATGAACTACACACAGCACATGAACAGTGCAATTTTTCCATTGCTGTATCCCTAAATTAGTTATCCACATTTGACCTCATCAACCACTCCCCACTCCTGTCTCGTCTACATGATTATGGATTCGCGGGACGGTTCACTGGTGGTTTCGGTTATTTCTGTCTTCTTGCTCTTTTTCGGTCCATGTTGGTCCCTCCACTTCACCCGCCACACCCTCCTCTGTAGGGTCCCCCAGGGATCTGTACTGGCACCCCTTCTTTTTAATCTTTTTTCTTGTACCTCTCACTCTGATTATACAACAATCTGGTCTATCGACATATTACTATACCGATGACATTATTCTACTGTTCTGCACCAGCCCTCTTTCCCCTGATCTTGTTGTTGTTAAGGGCCGTCGAGTCGGAGTCGACTCATGGCGACCCTCTGGATAGCTATCCTAAATTGTGTTCGGTCTTGAATCAGGCGGCTCATTGTTGACAGACTGGTACCTGTAGCAGCTGTTATTGTATCGATCCATCTCATTGCTGGCCTTCCTCTTTTGCGCTGACCTTCTATCTTGCCATCTGAGCTTCTAAAGAAAGCTTAGGTTTGATCTCCTCTAGTACCGACTGGTTTGTTCTTCGGGCAGTCCATGGTATACACAGTATTCGCCGCCAGCACCATAATTCAAAGGCATCAATTTTCTTCCTATCTATCTTTTTCACTGTCCAGCTTTCACATCCATATGATGTTATTGAAAATACCATGGCTTGAACAAGTCGAATCTTTGTATGGAGAGAGACATCTCTGCTCTTAAGAATCTTATCTAGGTCTTTCATAGCCATTCTGCCAAGAGCAATGCGTCATCTGATTTCTTGACTGCTTGTTGCTTCTTTATTGATAGTTGATCCAAGTAGGTTAAAGTTGTTCACGATTTCAATTTCTTCTCCTTCAACGATGAACCTGTTGATTATGCCAGTTGTCATGATCTTTGTCTTCTTTACATTAAGGTGCAGGCCCATTTTGAGACTATGTTCTTTGATTGTGAGAAGCAAATGTTTCAGATCATCTTCACTTTCAGCCAGTGATGTGGTATCATCAGCATAGCGAAGGTTGTTGATTGGTGGAAGACTCATCTTCACACCTCTGTTGTCTTCATACAATCCTGCTTCTCTGATGATTTGTTCTGCATATAAATTAAACAGGTAGGGGGAAAGTATGCAGCCTTGTCTTACACCTTTGCTTATTTTAAACTATTCTGTTTCTCCTTGTTCCGTTCAAACTGTTGCTTTTTGATCAATGTACAGATTGTGCAAGAGTACGATCAGGAGTTCTGGTATACCCATGCTTCTTAATGTGGCCCAGAGTTTCTCATGGTTTACACAGTCAAAAGCCTTGCTATAGTCAATAAAGCACAAATAGATATCCTTTTGGTATTCTTTAGTCTTTTCAAGGATCCATCTCACATCTGCAATGATTTCTCTCATTCCTCGCCCTTTCCTGAACCCTGCTTGCACGTCAGGTAGTTCTTGTTCCAGATATGGTTGTAGTCTCTTTTGAATAATCTTCAGTAGAATCTTGCTTGCATGTGGGATCAGAGTGATTGTGCGATAATTTCCACAGTCAGTTGGATCACCTTTCTTTAGTATTGGTATAAACACAGATCTTTTCCAGTCAGTTGGCCATGATGTTGTCTTCCATATTTCTTGGCAGAGCCTTGTAAGTACGGGAACACCTGAATCAGATTGCTGTAATACTTCTATAGGAATGCTATCAATGCCTGGTGCTTTGTTCTTTGATAAGGCTTTCAAAGCTGTTTCAACTTCTTCTTTCATCACCAATGGTTCCCGATCATAAGGTACAGGTTGAAACGGCTGTTGGTCCACTTGATCTTTATCATATAAAAACTCTGTATATTCCTTCCACCTTTTCTTGATCTTCTCAGCATCATTCAACATAGAACCTTGAGCATCTTGTAACATTCCAATTCGAGGCTGGAACTTTTTCTTTAACTCTCGTAGCTTTAGGAAAGCCGATCTTGTTCTTCCTCTAATAGTTTCTGCTTCTATTTCCTTGCATGCGTCGTAGTAGTACTTGTCCTTGTCTTGTCTTGCTGCACGTTGGAAATCTCTATTGAGTTCTGTTATTGTCTTTCTTTCTCCTCTGGCTTTAGCTTCTCTGCATTTCTGGGCAATTTTCAGAGTTTCTTCCGTCATCCATTTTGGCCGTTTTTGCTTTTTCACCTTTTGTAGAGACTTCCCGCTTTCTTCCAACACAACCTTCTTGATGTCATTCCATAACTCTTCTGGAGCTCTGTCATTTGTATCTAAAGCAGCAAATTGATTTTGCAGGCAGTCTTTAAATTCCAGTGGTATATTCTCAAGGTCATATTTTGCTGATTCATGAGTGGTTTGCTCTTTTTCAACTTTAGCTTGAGTTTGCATACTAGTAGTTGATGATCTGTACCACAGTCAGCTCCAGGTTTTGTCTTTGTTAATGTTTTAGAACTTTTCCATCGTTGACTTCCACAGATGTAGTCAATTTGATTTTTATACAATCCATTGGGTGAGGTCCATGTACTCCCCTGAATTCTTGTCTTGCACAAATCTCTTCATGGCTGTCCTCCAATTATCTTCATATTAACCGCACAAAATCGGCTGCCATATGGTTCACTTTCGGTGCTCCCTGTCTTTCAATAGCTCCTGCTCTTTCTGATAATTGTATACCCCTCAGCTCATCCCTCCGGTATCTGGGTATCACGCTCGACTCTTCCCTCTCTTTCCATCAACACATCACCTCACTTGTGCATCGCTCATTTATCACACTGCGTCAGCTTCGGACATTCTTCCACCACCCTCCCTGGTTACCCTTGTAGTATCTCTCCTTTAGTCATGTCTCAATTATTATGATATTGTCCTGGTGGGCCTGCCTCATTACCAGCTTCACCATCTACAGTTATTACAGAATATGGCTGCCTGACTCCTCACTCATTCTTCATGAACCAATCATGTGTCCCCCTCCTTATCTGCCTGCACTGGCTTCCCCTCCGGTTCTGGTTTCAATACAAGATTCTTATCACCGTATATCACGTAGTTCATACTGGTACACTTCAATATTTAGCTGATCTATTAAACATGCATAGCCCTCCCCGTGCCCTCTGTTCAATTCATAATGATCATCTGTCTCTTCTATCCCCTATCCGTGCATGCCTGGAGCTCACACATCACTGCTTTTTTTTCTTGGCCCAGCATTTTGGAACTCACTCCCAGCTTTACTCTGTGCTAAGCAGTCATTCTCAAGGTTCAAGGCGATGCTGAAGACTCATCTCTTTAGCATCGCCTTCGATCGCTCTCCAACCCAGGACCAGATCACATGCTCCTCCTGACTTGTCTGACTGTTCCTATATGCATGCTTTTCTATCCTTTCTGTGTGCTCTTTACTGTCCTATCTATTAATTGGCATTCCTTTCCCCCTACAGAAGCCTTTTTTGTTTATTATACACCGCCCTGATGCTTTTGCCTGGGTGGTTAATCAAATGCTTGAATAAAGATAAAGGTCAAAGGTTATCACTGCAATAACTAGACTAAATCCAAGGAAGAAAAAATAAAGGGAAAATGCATAGATAGAAGGAAATGAATGTTCACGGCTCTAGTTCTCAATCCTGTTTCATGCTGAGCTGGAAGCCTTAAGAAGCAGAAGTAAACAGCTAGAAATCAGTGGTTCTCAACCCAGTCCTCTGGGACCCCTAATCCAGTCAGGTTTTTAGGGTATCCACAATGAATATACATGAGATAGATCTACATATAATGGAAGCAGTGCATGCAGATCTATCTCATGCATATTCATTGTACATATCGTGAAAAACCGACTGGCCTGGGAGTCCCAGAGGACTGGGATGAGAACCATTGAGCTAGATAAAAAATAGAAAGCTAGGCAGCACTTTGTTCAAAACATTGGTTAGTGAAATATATAGCTAACAGATATAGTTAAAAAAAAGAAATCTGTGCATTATATTTTGTGTTTAAATGTCTTTTCATAGACAGTGGAAAGGGGTGGGCCACAGGAGCCATGGCCCCATCAATATTTTGCCCAACACAGCATCAGCAACTAGAGATCTTCAGTGCGAAGCCAGAGATTGAATAGTTTGGCTCCTCCAACCAAAAAGATGTTCTGCTGCCCCTCGATCTCTTATGCACATTAAAGGACTTTTGTAGAATTACCCTAGGGGTTACATTTATAATAGTACACGTGGTAACAAGAAGGCATATACTTTTATGTGACCTGCATCTATGCGTGTTCCGAAGCAGAGTTTGGGTGGACCTATAGGAAGAATCATGATTTGTAGTACGCATGTGACCTTCACTCGTAGGTAACCTGCTATATAATAACCCTTCCCATGTATAGCCATTCCCAGGGATGAAGAATAGATGGAACAGTGACCGGTGAGTCTTTATGTATGTATTTTATAAAATATAGACATACGTGTCTATTTTCTTCCACACACACACACACACACACACACACACAAACACACAAAAACAATTACACCTGCTTCAGAGCAGGTGTTAAGGTGTGCGTCTACCTTCCCTTGGGTAATTTTATACAGCTACCTAGGCGCCAGGAATGTATATTTATTAAAGCATATTTTGTACCTTAGCATAGTTTACAAATATTAATGCACACAAAATTGATTTAGAGCCTGATTCAGGTAGGGACATGTCTGGGCTGTCCTGACAGATGGGCCCGTTTGGAACCGATTCTGGATGGTGGGAACAAAACATTCCCGTGATAACCAGAATAGGGCCCGAGGACAGCCCTGCATGCCCCTGCTGCCTGCGGGGATGTCCTCCCCACAGGCGCCCCCGATTCCCGTGGCCTCAGCCACTTTTTCCCCACCACTCAACTGGCTTGCTGTGGCCTGGATCGGGTGGTAGGAACACCCCTGCACCTGGAACCAGGGGGTAGATCCCCGAGCCAATCGCCGGTTTTGTACTGCTTATTTCAACTTTGAGGTGGAATAAGTAGCATGTCCCCATGAGCCCAACAGGACATACAGGGCCGTGACCTGAATCTGCCCTGTACGTCCTGCAGGGCTGGCCCACCCCTCCTCCACCCTGATCCCACCACTGCCCCCACCCACCGGCTCTCCCTGTCCTGATGTTCAGGACATACAACGAGAGCCGGAGGGGCAATCGAGCCTGGATGGCTTGTGGGACGTGCAACCCTGCAACCCATGTCCCAGAACTGGGTCCTTAATTTACCTAAATCTATGAATTAGTGCATGTACAATTTATCTGTATGCATTAAAAAGTTCCAATACATGTTGGAAAAATGTTGTTATGCTGAATGTGTGAAAGAAAACAAAAATTCCCAAAAGTTGGGAAATAAATTGTCCAAAAACAAACAGAATACATTTTTTCTATGCACATCCATAATAGGCACATATATTTCCTTTATAAAATAGACATGGCAAGTGCACCTATATGCCTTGTTAGCCTAAGTGCCCTTAGGGCCCGATACAGAGTCGTGAGTTGCAGGGCTGCATGTTCCATTAGGATGTGCAGCTTCACAAGCCATCCAGGCCCCATTTCCCCTCCGATTCTCCCTGCACATCCTGATAGCAGGACGGGAAGAGCTGGCAGAGGGGGAGGGGGGAAGAATCTGGGCGGAGTGGGGGTGGGCCAGCCTGACAGGACATACAGGACGATTCAGGTTATGGCCCTGTACTACCTGCCGGGTCAAAGGAGACAAGTTGCTTATTCCACCTCAAAGGTGGAATAAGCAGCACTGACCCGGCGATCGGGCCCAGGGATTCTCCCCTCCGGACCCGGGTGCGGAGGGGTCCCCGCCGCCTGATCCAGGCCCTGGCTTGCTAGCTGTGGTTCAGGCAGTGGGGAAGAGGGGGGGCCGAGCTGCGGCAGCCAAATAAGCCTGAGGGAAAGACGTCCCCGCAGGCAGGCAGGGGCACGCCAGGCCGTCCTCAGGCCTGATTCTGTGTATCACATGAACATTTTGTTCCAGAGGTCCAGAATCGGGTCCTAACAGGCCCATCCTGCATGGGGACGTCTGGAAGGCCCAAACGTGCCGCTTTCTGAATCGGGCTCCAAATGATTTAGATTCTTAATACATTTGTTTCTATGTAATTGATATGAATGCTTATGAAACATGTAACATAGCCTAGACTGTAGTCTTAACATTTGGCACAACTTGTGCCAGTTTAGGCCTGCCCAGCCCTGTTAACGCATGTCCAACAAATGCATAGATATATTTCAGTGGACCAAACAAAAGGCAGAGGAGAGCTAAAAGCTAAGCTTTTTATATTCAGTGTCTGTCTTGAGGACGGTACTAAAAAACGTAGGACTTAGCTAAACAAATAGAATTGATGCTGCTTTATCTCATCCTCCTGTTGATCATATAGTAGATATGCAGTAGCATGCAGCATTTAGCTACTTCGATACCTGCCTTAAATTTACAAGCAAATGAAAATGCAATCTCTAGGTGTGCAGAATGAAATCCTAAGTGATTCTTGGTCTTATCTTATAAGGTCAATATTCAGTGGAAAACAGAAGTATTAAACTGTCAGCTGATATTACAGGTTCACGTTTTAGGTTCTAGAAGTCAGGTGGAAGAAACTCACCATTTCTTTTCTAGGTTGTCTAAAGGGAAAAATGTAATAAAGTGCACAAGTAAGACTCATAGATTGACTTGCAAATTGAACTTGGTACAGAACTCTACAATCCCCCTCTGAATTTAAAGCCATTTTCTTTTCTGCTCTTGCAGAGTGCCTGGCTCTAAATATTGTATACATGAGTCTTGATCCTAGCTTTACCCGCCATTAAATAGCAGCATTATGCTGTGCTAGAGCGCTGCTTATAAACACTGTAAAACAAGACAGCATGCAATAAACAATGCAAGAGCAAGCTCACCCTGGTGTATCTTTACTTTTTATTATACTATTAATGCACGCTTAATATATTTTTCTTCTTTTCCGAAGTGAATTAATTCTTTGGCCACAGGGGGGCTTGACTCTACGTTCTTTAAAATCAAGTAAGAAAGGAAAACATTTGGGGTTTATGGAATAGAGATGGTCATAAAAGCACAATATCTATCAATGGTTCAGCTAAAAAGTTAAGTTTACAACAAGGTTAAAATAAAGTGTGTAGAAAAAGCAACCATAACTTCATCCTTAATGGCCTCAGTTCCACGTACAGGCATGCCTGCAAATATCTACTCGCCTAAATAGATAGGTGCCGACTTTGAAAGCGATTAATCGCATTAATCATGGTGACTGGAATATTCTGCAGCAATAATGCAGTTAGCGCCATTGGAATTCCCCCAGGTGCCACCGCTGAACACCCCGATGCTGGCCGGCTAGCACTGGGGTGTTCTGGGGGTAGAGCAGGTGGCACCTGGCGATCACCGGGCAGCGGTAATATTCTGACGCTGCCTGGTTATCGCTAGCTGGTGAAAGTTAGGCACTTTAACATTTGCTGTTGAGGTAACTGGGCATTAGCTGAATATCGCTGCTTCCCGCTTAGCTTTGCTGCTATCCTGCTGATTTGGATGTTCAATGCCAGTAGCCAGATATGACCCCAGCATTGAATCTCTAGAGGTGTCTTCAGTTCAGCAGTGACAGCTAGCTTCTTCACCATGACGAGCCGCTGCTGCTGAATATTGGGTCCATGCTGTTTTTTATTCGCCTCCAGTAATATTAAAGATCAAAATATATTACTCTTGCTGCAAGGTGGCATAGGTCAGAGCTATGGTATTTTCACTAAATTCCCATTACTTCCAATAAGCACAATTTTGACGTCCCCACTGAAGATGGGGCCATTAGGACCTGATTCTGGTCCGTGGGAACAGCAATGTATCAGCAAAGTAGCATCCCTCCTGTGTCTCTTTTCTCCTCCTGTCCTAATTAGGTAAAATGGATTTCTTTTTGATTTCTATTATTTTATGACGCTAAGGGGCCTCTTTGCTAAAGTGTGTAAAGCACTTAGTGGGGAATTTTTATGCTTGAGACAAATAAAAAATAGTGAAACAAACCTGCTTCCTTTACCCTGTCACAGTCCATGCTGAACGTTTCCTTTAAAAATCACCCAGCAGGCCAATGCCATGGGGATCTCTTACTCCGTTCACTTCGCAGGTGGAAAGCGATTGCACTAAACGCCTAAAAAGCAGGTGTGGAGATTTCAATATGATATTGCCATCCTTGCTATTGCTAACCCTCCAGATACTGCTACTGGCTCTGCTAATTTTCCCCATAGCGAAACTCGTTCATCCTATTCACAGCACAGGTAGTTTTCCCTGCAGAGGAGGAAGAGCAGATTTTGAAGTTTATCCTTATCTAGAATTCCTATGAAAATGTCCTTCATATTATCCCAAAATGTATTTATTTTTAAAAATGTATTTATTTCTTCTATTCAACAAGAGCTAACCATGTTAGGAGCACTTGGTATTAATGATCATCAAATTTGATAAAATAACTCAAGTGAGTACACAAATGAAATCGACTGTGTCAGCATTTAATGTTCAAAGGGGGGATTATGATAAAATGAGAAAAATATTTAGAAAAGAACTAAAAGGAAAATCTGCAAAGGTCAAAAGTTTACTCGGGGTAAATACTAAAGTGTATTTTGGGAATAAAGCATGTTCTTTGGATCTTAATGCACATTAAAGGTCAATAATATGCATTATTTCATCAACACATAAAATGGCACCACACCACGTGCTGATTAATGATGTGATGCAAAGCATGCAAATGCATGCAAAACACCTCACTGTTGTTCAAATGAATACCACAGCTTGCAGTAAGTCAATGCAAGATGCATTATTCTTGGGAAATGATGCTAGCTGAAAGCTGTTCTTGATTTTTTCCACTGGGAGCATCAGGCTGCTGCCCAATACTCCAGGTTATATATTTAAAGGGCCAGAAATGGAAAGCAATCACTGATGGTCCAGGAGTCCCCATCACTTGGCACCCCTCATCTCCCCAAAAGCGTAGTCACAAGCCCCCAACTGCCCCGGACTGTGATTCTAAGCCCCTGGTCCTTTTAAACCTCTCAGTGCCTACCTATAAAGTAACCTCGTGGTCCAGTGGTGCCCAGACAGGTTCTACCCCTACTCAATCCCACTGGGTGGCACTGGGTTTGAAATGGCATCCATGATCCCCTAGTAGTAATCTCATGGTACTACTACTGGGGTTG
The DNA here is from genome assembly GCA_033557465.1 of Ichthyophis bannanicus. NCBI lineage: Eukaryota > Metazoa > Chordata > Amphibia > Gymnophiona > Ichthyophiidae > Ichthyophis > Ichthyophis bannanicus. Next base: position 643,006,112 of record CM066034.1, on the reverse strand, counting down.
GCTTTTCAATGCTGGCTCTTTTCATATGCAGCCTGGAGCATTGGGCAACATGTTAGATGCTCAATGTTCCCAGCCAGGAAAAATAACAGTAGTCTGGAGCTGAGGTCAGTTTTCCTTGGAATAAACAAAATGTGTTATCCCTTTACTACAGGAGTCACAAACCTACAGTATTGAGTTACCACAGGTTAGTGATTCCTGCGGTAAACTAAGCAGTGATAAAATGTCCGATTTTACTGCAGCTTAGTAACTACCTCCTTACATCGGGCATGGATGTTGATTAAAATTGGTCTTGGAAGCCCAGACTAGATGTATCCCATGCATTATAAAAGGCGGAAGGAAGGCCAAATGACAGACAACATGGTTAAAAGGTGAACTGAAAGAGGACATTAGAACCAAAAAAATCATCTTTATAAAAAAGAGCACTGGCAAGTTAAATGCCAAAACATTAATATGGAAGGCAAAAATAAATTCGAAAAGAGGCTTGCCATAGATATAAAAGCTCACAAAAAAAACTTTTTCAGGTACACTTGAAGCAAGAAACAGGTGGAGTCATTTGGGCCGTTAGATTATAAAGAGATAAAGGTGGCACTCAGGGAGGACAAGGCCATAGCTGAGAGGCTAAATGAATTCTTTGCTTCTGTCTTCACTGAGAAAGATACAAAAAAGCTATCCATGCCAGCAAAGATATTTAATAGTAATGAGACAGAGGAGCAGAATCAAAACTCAGTGAACCTGGAATATGTAGTGGAACAAATTGGACCAGAATCAAAACTCAGTGAACCTGGAATATTATATTATACTAAAGAGTAGCAAATTACCCTCGACTGGATGGTATACACCCATGGATGCTAAAAGACCCCAAAGATAAATTGTGGAGCTACTATAAGTAATTTTTAACCTATTAATACAATTGTTTATAGCACCGTAAGACTGGAAGATGGGCAACGTAATGCCAATTTTTTGAAAAGGGCTGCAGCGGTGATCCAGGAAACTATAGACCTTTGAGCATGATGTCAGTCCTAGGCAAAATAGTGAAAACCATTATAAAAATTATGAACACATGGACAGACATGGTTTAAAAGGCCAAAGTTAACATGGATTCAGTCAAGAGAAGTTTTCTCTCACCAATCTGATACATTTCTCTGAATGCATGAATAAGCATGTGGATGAAGGTGAGCCAGTTGATATGGTGTATTTAGTCTTTCAGAAAGCTTTTGACAAAGTCCTACATGAGAGACTCCTGAAGAAATTAAAAAGCCATGGGATAGGAGGCAATGTCCTATTGTATACTGGAAAATGGTTGAAAGACAGAGAGCAGAGCAGAAAGGTAAATATTGGAGTGCCCCATGGATCTATATGGAACCAATGCTTTCTAACATATTTATAAATGATCTGCAATTGGGAAAAAAAACAAGCAAGGTGATTAAATGTACAGTTAACACCAAATTATGTGGATTGTAAGAAATTGCAGGAAGTCCTTGTGAGAATGGGTGGCCGAGCATCCATATGGCAGATGAAATTTAATGTGGACAAGTACAAAGTGATGCACATACGGATGCCAATTATGGCTACATATTGCAAGGTTCAACTTAGCAATCACCACCAAGGAAAAGTATCTAGGCATCATCATGAGCAATACATTGAAATCTCTCACAGGTGTTTTGTTACAAATGTACTTGAAAAAGTTGTATTATGTACTTTTGCTTCCACAACAAACTTCTTTTCTAAGTCTCTCTTTGCCTGCCTTATCAATGCCTTGCATTTAACTTACTAGTACTTATGTTGTTTCCTGTTATTGTCATTTGTCTTTTTTTCTATTTTCTGAAAAAATTATTTCTTAGTTATAACATCCTCTCTGACCTGACATTTAAGCCATGCTGGTTATCATTTGGCTTTTATTTCACCCTTCTTGAAGTGTAGAATACATCTGGTCTGGGCTTCCAAGAAATTTAAAAATACTAACGCACACAGGCAATTTTAAAGGAGCCACACAACAGTGGGGAACCTCTCCCCCAATAACCAAATCCCTGATGACATAGTGGGTAAAATATTGCCCCCTCACACTCCTATCCTCATTCCCACACAGCCCCATGGAAAAGTAACTCCTTTAACATTTGCTGAATGTAACTGGGCATTAGCTGAATATCGCCGCTTCCCGCTTAGCTTTGCTGCTATCCTGCTGATTTGGATGTTCAATGCCAGTAGCCAGATATGACCCCAGCATTGAATCTTCCCATAACATAAATGTAGCCAAATGTCCTCTAGTGCCCCTTCTCATTCTCTGCTCCCCCAGCTTTCCCAAAATTTGTTAATATGAATAGGAGATAACAATGATTCCCACTTGCTCCTGCCCTGCTGGCCATCTTGAAAATACTATCGGAGGACTTGCAGGAATTTATGATGGATTAGGACGTCAGCCTCGAAGACTGAATTGAAATATTCTAAAAAAATTGAGTTTGTGATTATATTATGTACTTAAATTAACCTGATTTTCCAGATCGCTAGTTGTGATAAACCAATGTAATGGCACATGAAGTTAATGTTGATCCTTGTGGAAATATGGGAAAATGTTCTGTGACATTTCCAGCGATCAGTTCAGCAAAGATGATAGCTGTGTTGCCTTTCTATATTCCTTATCTTGTAACATGTATTTGATAAATGAAATAAATAAATACTGTGATACAGTGGCCAGCACAGAACCCATGGATACAGGAGAAAAGGAAGAGCTTACCTTACAGTCACCTGGGCAGAAAGCATATTCAGGTTATAAGGAGCCAGAGAATGGTGTAACAAACTTTCCCTACACTGGGTGTGACGCAGTAGAAAGCCAATCGCGTCCACCTGGGCAAGGAAGCACGTACAACGTACAGGAGCCAGGAGGATAAAAGTGGCTGGGAAATCCCAGTAGGAGGAGGAGCAGCAAAGAAAGGTGCCACAGAGGAAGGTGCAGCCAAGGGAGGAGCAGCGAAGGGAGGTGCAGCAAAGGGAAGAGCAGCTGACACCGAGAGAGCTGGAAGTGCTCGTGCACAAGTCTCCCAAGCCAGGGGGGGAATCGTCCCGAGGAGAGTGAGTAAGCAGCTGGAGGGCAGAGGTCACAAGCAGGAGAGCTTGCTGGGTCCAGGAAGCACTGGCTGGGTCCCGACAGCAAGTAGCAGTAGAAGGGAAACCTTTCCTAGAAGTTATTACAGCCCAGACCAGACAACTGCTGAGTGGAACTCTCGGGGAAAAGCAGGCTACAGCCCAAATAAAGGAGCCAGCTTTACAGAGGAAGGAGTGGAAGCCAGCCACCCCAGAAGCAGAGCTAAGTACACCAATTTCTCTAGAGGGCAAGAGGTGGGCTCGGCTAGGAAAGTAAAAGCTAATACTTGGGAGGATAATCCTTGGTGGAGAGAAAGGGGAAGCCTCAGAGAAACAGGCTCCAGTACAGGTCTCCAGGACCCTCCTTATGCAGAACAGTTTCCTGCCTTAAGAACTGCAGCCTCTCGAGAGAGTTGTGTAAATAATAGCTGTGATGAATGTTATCCATTTACAATTTCTGATGGTGAGCAAATGCAATGGGAAAACACTGACCCGGACATTGATTCCAGTGCTATGGATTGCACGCTAGGTATCTCGGATGAGATTATGTCTCTTTGTTAATTAAGGAAGCAAGAGCCTTGTTATACCTGTTTGAAAAAGGTACATTTCATTTTGCTGTGAAGAAACAGTTTTGTTTAAGTTCTTTGTTGCTGTATGAGAAAAACAGAAATCCACAAGGGAAGGGGAATAAAACCTCATCATTATATTTTGCCTTTAACACACGGCTACAGACTATTCTTTATAAAGGCAACCCGCACCTCACGCAACCGCCTAATAGGGACAGTGGTAGCAGTACCTTGACAAATGGCGTAGGTTTTCAGATTTCTGAAGAAGAATAAGGCGGAAGCACAGCAGAAGTACCAGTGTCGGAGAGCAGGACGAAGGTTTGCTGCAGGACCACGCCCGGAGGATTCCAGAATCCAGAGAGGCAAGAGTACCTTCTCAAGGCCTGAATCTCCACCTGACTCAGGTAATAAGTATCTGGGCACAGGCAGAGGGGGATTCTGGTGAGAAGGGATACTAGGATCCAGAGCCAAAGCATAGCTACATTTTGAAAAAAAAAAAGTGCCACACTTGGTGTTCGTGTTTGTCTATTTGTGTTTCAGTGTTCGGTTATGAAGAGTTCCCAGGAGATACTGCGCTGGATAAGTCTCCAGTTTGAAAAACAGAGGGAGTTAGCCCAGAAGAGCCAAGAACAAGCGTTGGCAGCCATGCAGGCTCAACAGAAACCTCTGACCGACCTGGTACAGACTTTGCTGGCAGAGCGAGCGGCAGAGAAGACACCCAAGGAACACTATTGTGGGGTAGGCCCACAAACTTGTGGGGTATTATCCTTTGGACAACTGACAAAAGATGATAACATAGATGACTTCCTGGAAGCTTTTGAGAGGGTAGCCCATAGTGCCGGCTGGCCCTATGAGCAGTGGGCGGTTAGGTTAGCCACCTCCCTGACGGGGGAAGCCCTAGCGGCGTACAATGCTATGCCCGCCGCCCAAGCCACAAAATATGAGGAAGTCAAAGCAGCCATACGGGACAGACTAGGCTTATCGCCTATAGTATACCGCCGTATGTTGCGAGCGACCCAACTCCAGCCAGGTGAAACCCCGAAGGCACTTTGTCAGAGAATTCGCAACCTGGTCTGGAAGTGGCTCACTCCCGAGGGGAGAACCATGGAAAGTGTACTTGATATGCTTGTATTAGAGCAATTCTCTGAGGCTGTTCCAGCCAAGATAAGAGCATTCCTGACTCTGCAAAATTGTCAGACCTCAAGCAAGGCAGCTCACCTCACTGAAAGGTTCATGGGGGCTGGATTAGCCCATAAACCGCAGAGAGGGGCTGGCAACACTTGTGGGTAGCCAATTTTGAAAAGGCAGTAAAAGACCCTATGTTTTGTGTACCAGGTGTCATGAGAAATATGCCTAGGAATGAGGTTAAGGACGCACACATTAAATGTTTTAAATGTGGGAAGCGGGGGCATAGGAAGGATGAATGTGTTTGGAAAACTGCATTGGTGAGTGAGAATGGGAAATACAGGCAGGAAGGCTTTTGCATAGAAGTGGAAGTCCAAGGTGTGGTAGCCAAGGCCCTACTTGACTCGGGGGCAGACCAAACAATGATTTCAAAGAAATTCTGGTGCCTCCTACAGGCCAGTAATGTGTCCACCCCGATTCAACCTGAGGGTAGGTCTAGGATACGCTGTGTGCACGGGTCATCCACCTATTACCCTCTCTATAGGGTTACGATAAGAGGTTTAGGAACCCGGAGAAAGGTCCTAGTGGCAGTGATACCCAGGTTGCCTTATGACCTAGTCTTAGGCTGAGACTGGCCGCCCTTCTGTAAGAGCCTAGGAGAGGGCATACAAGGGAAAAAGGGGATGGTCTCTGTGAGGTCACAGGCCCAAGGCTCGGGGGAGCAGACGGAACCCCTGGAGGACACTGCCCACTCTGCAGAGGAGGAGACAGAATCTCTGGAAGGGGAGGATAGGCCCCTAGATGAAACTTTAGGAGAGCTGCCCCAACACGAGGATTTGGTCAGTCCCCCTGCAAAAAGCTGTAGGAAAAGTAAAGGAGAAAAGCACCGAGAGCGCCACCACAGGGCTCAATTGAGGGCCAGAGCCGGGGACGGGCTAGGTTTTCCATGGGTCCCGGCTGATCTAGTCAAAAAATTCCCATCATTCCCAAAAGAACAAAAGGCGGATCCCGCGTTAAAGCGCGCCTTCAAGTACGCCCAGTCTGATAGAGATATTCTCCCCAGATTCCTGATGGAGGGAGATATCTTATATCGGGAGAGTAATGATCCCCAGACAGGAGCTGTTAGGAAACAACTAGTGGTACCATCGGCCTTTAAGGCCGTCGTTATGAGACTGGCCCATGATCACCCGGTGGGTGGGCATAACGGTGTTTTGGGTACCCTAGATCAGATATTGGCCCGTTTTTACTGGCCAGGGGTATTTAAAGAGACCAAACGCTTTTGCGAGGCCGGCCCTTCGTGTCAGAGGGTCTCGGCCGCGAAACCAAAAGGTGTCCCTATGATACCTACACCTACTATATCCGAACCAGTGCGCCGGATGGCTATGGATATAGTAGGTCCCCTAGTGAAAACCCCTAGGGGATTTCAATACATTCTAGTAATTATGGATCAGGCCACCCATTTCCCCTGGGCAGTGCCACTGAGAAACATTTCGGCCAAGACCATAGCGGGGGAATTAATTAAGTTGTTTTGGGGACTTCCGGTTTGGCAAATGAGCTGATCGGACGGGTACTGATCAGCTCCGGGTAATCTACCCCTCAAAACAGCAATATTCTCCCACTATAGGTGGAATCTCCTAACATTATTTAATATATGTCCTAAAGAACTCAGCGGGCTTGTAGCGGTGTACCAGCGGCGAGGCAAGTGGCTGAATGGCAACGAAAACCCTGAGAAGAGAGAAGCCACGAGTCCCAGAGGCCAAAATGGCGGAGAGCGCGCCTAGTAGCCCAGGTTCTGGTGGTACTCAGGGACTGGTGGCAGAGGTATCTGCGGCGGTGGTGCAAGCCCTGGACACCCGATTTCAGGAACTGTCGGAGCAGCTGCACAATGTCGGCCAGCGCGTCACAGATTTTGCAGGACGAGTTGAACAGGTGGAGACACGTGTGTCCGACATAGAAGACACCCAGAACTCGTTGCAAACTAGAGTGGAAGCCCTAGAAACGCTGGTTAAACAATATGGAGAAAAGATTGATGACCTGGAAAACCGGGGGCGGCGTAAAAATCTGAGATTTGTTGGGATCCCAGAGACTGTGGCGGATGGCGCCCTATATGACTTTCTGCTTGCCTGGATCGCTAAATTTATGGGAGACAAGGAAAACACCTCCACAAGGCTGGAACGGGTGCACAGATTAGGCCCAAAGAGGGAACAAGCACGAAGTCCGCGTGCAGTTATAGCACGTTTCTTAGACTACCGGCAGAAAGAAGAAGTGCTTAAGACTGCCCGGAGCCGTAAATGGCAGAACTCTGATGCGGAGAGAATACTGGTCTTTCAGGACTACTCGGTATTAGTCAGCCAACAACGGCGGGCCTACTCCACTGTGTGCACGCAGCTCAGGCAAAAGGGGGTGCGTTTTTCCCTACTATACCCAGCTCGATTGTGGGTGGACTTCCAAGGTCGGCCTAAATACCTGCTTTCACCCGAAGCGGCTGCTTCTTTTTTGGAACTCTAAACAATCCTGCGGGCTCCGGCCCTTGAAACTGTTGATGGAAGTCTTGACGACATATTGGTAATGAAGGGGGAACCCTGGTGGTGGGGGGACAGTTTCGAAGGACTGGGGCTGATTCTTACCCCTCTGTTACTGTGTATGCACTGCTATTTCCCCCCTCCCCTCTTCCCCGCTGTTCTCTGTTTGTTTTGAATTTGTATGGGTAACTGTATCTGTGGGGTTGGGGAACCGGGCAGACGTTAGCGGGGGTTTGGATCTGAGTGCTATGTTTTTTTTCAGTTACTAGTTGCAATGTCTTGCAATAGTGTTACTCTATAGCAATTAAATAGTAACATTGTTCTGGTTACATTTTCACTTTGCTCCCTAGATTGCAGGATGGTTACAGTTACTTGTTTAATGTGGGAGGGAGAGGGGAGGGGATTGGGCTGGGTTAGGTGTCAGATACGTGGGTTAGGGTGGAGTGCATCTAAATGCGGGTTGGGGAGAGGGGTTGGGTTGGCTTCCGGTGGGTTTGTTGGTCCCTGACCCAACGCCCTATAGTAGTAGTCAGGACGCGTAACTTGTTGTGCTCTGGGGAGCGGGAATCGCAGGCTTTAGCATCCAACAACCTCTCTCTTGAGTACTATTAAAACATTGCGGTGGTATCCGTGGAGGGGATAATTCTAGAACACGGGATGGGAGGGAAGGAGATGAATGTTAGGGATGGAGGGCGGTCTGGCCAGGCCGCTGATTGCTGCTAGATAAGAATAGCGCAGATCGTCTTTACCATCCCTCCATTCATGGGAATCTCCCCTGGGGCTGGGTGGCCGGATGGGATGAGGCAGAGAACATAGGAATTCGAGGTCCGGCCGTAGATAGGGGGTTGGTTAATTATGGACTATGGCCTTAATAGGATATATATAATGCGGTTCGGAGGAGCTTATTGCGGGGGCCTGTGGTTTAAGCAATTGGAATAGGCAAGATGGAATGGGGAGGAGCACTTTGGGATACCTGAAAATAGGGGGAGGTTTTAAGGGTGGGTGTGGGGAGTTGAGAGGGTGAGTGGGTAACTGAAGATTGAACACTATGGAGGAGACTATGAAGACTGGGATAGGGGTAGCCCCGATTGTAAAAAGGAAGGTTGTCCGACCACCCGGACGGACTAGCAGAGGAGGGAGGGGGAGGGGAACAACGGGGGGTGGGGGTGGGGAAGGGGAGGATATGGGAGGGGGGAATAGTCATTACTCTGGGATTTCACAATTGGCAGCAGGGTCCTAGATGGAGGGATGATCCAGGAGGGCTCCAGGCTGGGGGGGTCCTTCTTATGCGAATGGGAATGTATCTTTGCTGGAACCTTGACACTGCCTTGTCGCTCTGAAGGTCATCTCCTGGAATGTTTGTGGATTGGGGAGCCCTATTAAGAGATACAAAATATTGCAAGCCCTGGCCAGACATCAGTGTGATATTGCAATGCTCCAAGAAACCCACCAGACGGCGGAGGAACATGATAAACTTTGTAGGAACTGGGTGGGGCAGGTATGGGGTTCTCCAGCTAAAGGGGTTAAAGGGGGCGTGGCCATTTTGGTCCACAAGCGTATTCGCTTTGTGGCGGGAACGAAGATGGGAGATCCCTTCTGATCTCAGGCCTCTTAGAGGGGAGGCCGGTGATTCTTGGGAATCTGTATGGTCCTAACGTGTTTGACTTCGGCTTTTATAGTGGTGTGGCTTCAGCTATCGAGCAACTTCCGGATTGCCCACTGATTCTTGGGGGGGATTTCAATGGGGTTCTTGATGTAGACCTCGATACATCTAGGGGGGGGGGAGGTGAGGGAGAGGGTTCTGACATCTCGAATGCTGCAACGTTTTTGTAAGAGACTGGGCTTGATTGATCCCTGGTGACTGATACACCCCTTAGAAAAGGACTATACCCATCAATCTAGGGCACATGGCACTAGCGCGCGTATTGACTATCTTTTACTGTCGGCCGCTTTATTTGCCTCTGCGGGGGAAGCCCAGATTGGTCCCTTGGAAGTTTCGGACCACGCCCTGGTCTGAGTAGAATTGCAGTGGGGCGAAGTGGCCCCGCGAGCACGACTCTGGCGGTTTCCTTTGGGACTCTATCATGATCTACAGTTTCATCATTTTATCCGCCAGAGGTGGAAGGAGTTTATCAGTGATCATCAAGCTCATATGGATGATCCTGAATTGGTGTGGGAGACGGCAAAGGTGGTTCTTAGGGGGGATATCATAGGATTTTCTGTTCGGAAGCGTAGAGTACTGGCTGAGCGCATTATTACATTCGAGGGACGGGTGACCAAGCTCCGTCGCAGTTGTGCTCACGCTCCATCGCCTGCACTTAAGAAACAGTTATGGGAAGCCCAGGTGGACCTTAATGAGTTATTACATCAGCGGGCCAAGAAATCGGTTCTTTATTATAGATATCGGTTGCATTGCTATGGTGAGAAGCCTGGGAAGCTGCTAGCGCGCTGCTTGCGGGGTCGGCGAGGCTCATCCTTGGTGGTGGCACTTAGGGATGATAAGGGTGGGGTGCATAAAAGGAGTGAGGACATTGCGAGGGTTTTTCGCAGTTTCTTTCAATCTTTGTATAGAGCAGAACCGGGTCCCGCTGAGACAATGTCTGCCTATCTGAACGGATTGGAATTGCCCCGGCTCACTGAGGAACAGAGGGTGGCGTTGGATCAGTCTATCACCTCGCAGGAGATACAATCAGCTATCTCGGTAGCCAGTTGTTGTAAAACGCCGGGGCCAGACGGGCTCGGTGCAGAGTTTTACAAACTCCTTAGTGAATGTGTGAGTCCGCTGTTGCGGGAGGTCTTTAGTGAGAGGGCGGAGCATGGGGCCTTCCGCTGGGGGCGGAATCATGCCCACATTACCTTGATTCCAAAACTGGGTAAGGACCCGATGTTGGCTACCTCATATCGCCCTATATCCCTTCTTAACTTTGATTTAAAATTGCTCGCGAAGGTTCTGGCTGTTAGGCTGGCTGGAGTGTTGGGACACTTAGTTCATGAGGCACAAGTGGGCTTCGTTAAAGGATGTTACGCGGTTCGAAATTCTGGCATCTTTGGAATGGGTACATACCCAACAGCAGGCCTCACTTCTTGTCAGTTTCGATGCGGAAAAGGCCTTCGATAGGGTTAATTGGCACTATCTTTGGAGCCTCTTGCCATACTATGGTTTGGGTACTGCCTTTTGTCAACTGGTGCAGAGTCTATATGTCTCACCGACGGCGGGTATTTTGTGTAATGGGGTGCTTTCCGAAGCTTTTGAGTTGGAGAGGGGCACGCGCCAGGGTTGTCCTCTCTCCCCCTTGTTGTTTGTTCTTTCGTTAGATCCCCTGATTCGGGCTATCGAGCGCTCGGGGGAGATACGGGGAGTGCGGATGGGACAGCAGGAGTTTACTATTTCAGCCTTTGCAGATGATTTGTTAGTTCACCTGACCCACCCGGTGGATTTCTTGCAGTCTCTACTGGGGGAATTTACGCGATTTGGGCCTTTGCAGTCCTTCGCATTAATAAGGACAAGTCGGAAGCATTGGATGTCTTGGGGCTCTTACGCAATACATGGGGGGGAGGGTTCCCTCTTAGGTGGGCGGATGAAGATTTCGTATATTTGGGTATCGTATTGCCCAGACGGCCTCAAGCGTTATATGGTTGTAATTTGGATCGCTTCTCGAAGCGTCTGTCCACACCATTAAAAGCATGGGAATCTCTGCCACTGTCGCTCTCCGGGAGAATAGCGGCCGTACAAATGGTTATTTTACCACGACTTTTGTATTGGTTGCAGACCCTACCAGTCTGGTTGTTGGGTCGAGATCTGCGTCGACTGGAGGCCTCTCTTAAAACGTTCTTATGGAAAGGGAAAAGAGTGCGTATACCTTGGGTTCGGTTGGTAGGGAAGTGGCGTGAAGGGGGTATGGGGTTGCCGGATTTGAAGATGTATGCCCTGGCCTGTCAGGCTCGACATTTGGGGGATTGGTTGGGAGGAACAGATGTATATACACCTAGGGCATTGGAGGAGTGCCTAGTAGCCCCGTTCACTTTGCTGGGGGTCCTGCACGAGCCGAAAAGTAAGTTACCGGGTGGTATTCTGCGGAGTGCGCTGGTAGATTCTGTCAAGCGAACCTGTCAACAGCTCAATAAGTGTTGGAACGAATCGTGGAGGGTATCTAGTTGGCTGCCTTTGCAAGGGAATGTCAACTTCTCCCCCGGGTCGGAGACGGGGACGTTTCGGGATTGGGGGCAGCGAGGTATATGGAACGTGGGGCACTTGGTAGATTCAGTGGGAAGATGTAAATCTTTCCTGACACTGAGTCGGGAGTATGACCTGCCTACCAGACATTGTTTTGCATATATGCAGGCCTCTCACTATGTGTCCTCTTTGCCACAGGGAGCGCTGAAAATTGAACGCTCCGCTCAAGTATTAGAATTTTTCAGCTTGGGGGAAGACTGTCCACCATCGATCTCTACTTTGAAGCGTCGCCTGGATAGTTTCAGGGTAACCCCCAATTATAGGGGAATTGAGATGGCTTGGGAGGCTGAATTAGGGGGGGAAGTGGCTCCGGGGTTGGTCGAGATGGCTTTGAAACGGATAGTTCGTGTGGCACAAGGGTCTCGCTGGAGGGAGGTTCCGTTTAAATGTGTGACCAGAGCTCATTTCTCGCCGCGGAGGGCACTTCACAGTCAATTACTGACAGATGGCAGCTGTCCACGTTGCTCGGAATCTTTGGCCACTCTACTGCATATGTGGTGGGGATGTCGGAGATTGCGTTCCTACTGGGCTAAGATATGCACCTTTCTGAGTGGGTTATTGCAGCAGCAACTGAGATGGACTGGCCTCTTTGTAGTGCTGGATCTGATGGGACCTCCCTGCCCAGCAAAGAGAGGGGAAAGGTTATTAATGAGGAAGGCCTGTCTGGTGGGGAAGGGGCCGATTCTCCGCCTACCTTTGCCGAATGGCGGAATAGTTTCCACCACCTGATGTTAACAGAGCGATGGTTGGCTCGGGGCAGTGTCAAGCATTGGACAATGTTTATGTCAATATGGGAACCCTATATCCAACAGCTAGGGGTTCGTAGCCGTAATGAGATCCTCCAACTGGGGACTTGAAGCAATAGCGTTGTGCCATGGAGGAGGTGGGAGTGAATAGTAGTTGCTGCTGATTGATGTTTGTATGATTTTATAGCATTGTTAGAGGAGTGGGCAGAGGGAGGGGGGAGGGGGGGAGGGGAAGGGTGGGAGGGTGGGTGAGGGTCGGGATAAAATGATATAACCCACCTGTTGTATTTCTCTATGCTGATTCCTGGTGGGGATGATTTTTGTTCGATGTTCTTATTACTGTTTGTTGGTGGAAATTAAATAAAGTCTATAAAAAAAATTTTAAAAAAAAGTTGTTTTGCGAAGTAGGGTTTCCGAAGGAAATGTTAACAGACAGGGGCAGTAATTTCCTGTCGCGGTACCTAGCGCAGGTATGGGACGCCTTCGGAATACAGCACATAAAAACAGCATCTTACCATCCACAATCTAACGGATTGGTGGAACGTTTTAACCAGACCCTCAAGCAAATGTTGAGGCGGGGGCTGGATGGGAAAATGGCTGACTGGGACATCCTGCTCCCATTCATTTTATATGCCCCTCCCCTCCCCCTCCCTCTCCCCCCTCCCCCTTCCCCTTTCCCCTCCCCTCCTCCTTCCTCCTCCCTTCCCTTCCCCCCCCCTTTTCCTCCCTTCCTCTCTCCCCTCCTCCCCCTCCCCCTCCCCCTTCCTCCTCCCCCCCTCTCCCCTTTTCCCCCCCTTCCCCTTCCCTTCCTTCCCTTTGGAGATATGTAAATGGTTAAGTTTAATGATTGATACACTGTTTTGGGTTTAGAAGGCTTATTTCTCTCCTTCTTTCTAATTTTTCTGTGATTTTGATTTTATATGGATGGTTGTATTGTTTACATATGTTTTTTGATTCCTATGACCAATTTATTAGGTTTTAAAATGCAATATTACATGAAGTTTTTTTTTTTATTATATTTTTGTAATTATGGTTTTATTTTTTCTGGTTGCTGGGTACATAATCTGAATGTGTTTGACTCGATCTCGATTTTATAGGCAGGGTTTTACCCCATGGAGTATTTTTTCTGAATCGATGGATAGACATTTGGGATCCCCTTCTGGTTGAATGAATGTTTTTTATCAACAGTTACTTGATTTTTTAACATGGTTGGTTTCTTTAAGAAGAAGGTTCATTAGGTAGCATTTAGTTTTAATCCATATCCATTTTTTAAATATTTTTTACACTTCCGGTTTGGTTCCTTTAAATGCGCATGTGTCGGCGTTTTTCAACACTTTGAGAAACTTCATACGGCTTTTTGTAGGTGGTAAGTCTGTTAGGTTCCTTTTTCAGTTGGAATATATAATGCAGTTTGCCCTTTTGGTAAAAGAGTCAGTATTATTGAGTGGGTTTGCCGTTATTGTTTTAAGTGTATTTTAGCGTCATTTTTAACCTTCGCCTAAATAGGGTCCTTCTAATGCTTTGTGTTTTCAATGCCATAATGATACACAATACATGTTATTTTTAAGGTTTCACGGACATTGGGTCAGAAGCTCGGAGTGGATAACGTGATACAAGGCGTCCTTCGGGCTTAGTAAAGGCAAGATAAATAAAGGGTTTCTCCGCAGTTATTTGCACTTTTATGGGCTGGATTTGGCGTCCTTTTGAATCTTGATATGATCCTTTAGCGTTTTAAGGTGCCTAAAGGTTTTTCCATAGGTGGTCTTAATTTACCTGTACAATTAATGTGGGTATTTCCCTTCCCTTCGTTCATTCGTTGAATTAATGTAAGCCTTTTATATTGATCCTCAGGAATGCATTTTATTCTGAATATCATGGCTTTTTATTTTAGTATTCAATACGGGTCATATAGGTTTATGAATGAAAGTCTTATTCTTTATCCTTCACACCCCCACCCCCCCATCCCTTGGTTATCATATTTTAAATAATTATATAAAATTTTGATGAAATTTCTTGAATTTACAGTAAAACCCAAACATTTTTTCCGAATGTTTTACAACTTATTCATTCAATTGTTCTGTATTTAATTACTCCCCCTTTTTCATGTTCATGAGATTTTAATTGGGGTAGTATTCAAAATCTTCCATATTTTAAAATTTTATATATTATTATTATTTCTAAAAGGGGAGAACAATTAAAAATAATTTATTTAATTGGGCAATAATCGGATTTTGCATATGTTTCATGTTTTTATTTTTATTTTTAGAAGTTTTTTAGATAATAGCGACTTCCATTGACTCTGTTGAGCCTGGTGAAGTCTATGTACATCACACCCTCAGGTAATGTCCTCCCTTATATATTATATTTTATCCAGTGTTTTTGCATTAGGTTTTGTTCGGACTTACTCCTCTGGTCTCCTCATCCCTTCCAATTTCTTGGTTTTATATAGTTGTTTACAGGTTCTCTGTATATGTTTGGTCAAGTACCTTATAATTATAAATGTTTGATCTAGTAATTTTATTTTCTTTGATCTCTTGTATTTTCATTTGTATTCCATTTTGCATTTTTATACTTTTAATTATTTAATTATTTATATATTTATTTATATATTTATTTATATATGTGTATGTATATAAGTTCATATATATCATTTTATTTACAGAGCGGTTGTTTATTCAATGTACAGGGATTAATTTTAATTATACATGTATTATTTTTATGATTTTAATTGAGATATTTATGATGGTTCCCTTTGGGTTTTATCAATGTGTTTCTAGTTTTCTTTGAGACCTAAGCTATCTGACATAGTCCAATTTAGCCTTTCTTTTATGTATATGGTATTTTTATGTTATATTTCTTTGTTTTAACCCTTTTTTTTGCGCATTTATTGTTTTTAATTTTGATTATATCAATGTAATTTTATAATTTATTTTTTAGTGTGCCCTGATAGCCCCTGATGAAGTGACATACGAAACACGGTCCTGTGTTGGGCTTAGGCCACTTTATTGGTACAAATGACTGGCTGGGCCGCCGGGCCCCGGTCCCGTGGACGGCCTGGTAACCGGGTTCCGGGGCCCGACTGGGAGGCAGGCCACTTACCGCTGGGTGGTGGGGGCGGGGCGTGCGGGCACGCGCGTACGTGCACTTGGCCCCACGCTGCTCTGGGAGCCCGGTGATTGGCCCGCGTAGGCGGACACGTGGGCAGGCAGCGCGAGCAAGGGGGGTTCGCCGGCCGGCGATCCCTCTCTTCCTCCCTTGCTCGCGCTGAGAAAGGTTTGGTGTGGGACTGCTCCTCGGGTGCGGGTGGGTTTGGGCCTTGCGGCCTTGTCTCGGGCGGTCTGCGGTGCGCTTCTCGGTCCCGAAGCGCACCTTGCAATTGCATTGTTGGATGCATTGGGTCCGGCAGCACACCGCGTGTTCGTTGGCTGCCGGGCTCGTGGTGGGGGGGGGCGGGGTTCACCAGGCAGGGCTCAGCTGCGGCCTGCCTCGGGTAGGCGGGCCGTCCCCGCCGGCCGCGTGGCTTGAGTGCGGCAGGGAGGGTTTCCAGAACAAAAAAAAAAAAAACCAACAAACCACCGCCAAGCGGTCTAACGACGCTGCCCGAGGGCAGGGCACGGTGCGGCTGGGGCCTCGCTCGGGGGCCGTGGCAGGGCAGGCCGCGCTGCGTCCCCGGCTCCCTGTGGCCTGCCCGAGGCTCGGCAGGGCCGTGGGCATAGTGGGGGTTAGGCGGGCCCGGGGGCGGTGGGCGGCTCGCGGTGCTTCCTGCGCCCGTGTGTGCGGCTGCGCTTGCCTCCCGGAGGGAGGGGCCTCTCCTGGGGGGGCACCGGGCGGGATCACCGCACCGGCGGCGCTTGGGGGGGAGGTGTGCGGGGTGGCCGGGGGTGCGGCGGCTTGGGAGGCCGGGGGTTGGGGCCTTCGGCTCGAGTTTGGTGGGCCGGGTCGCCGGCGGTGCCCAGTACCCCTGGGGGCTTTGGCTGCTTGTTTCTCTTCCTCTTCTTCCCAGGTTCTCCGGATTTCGCCGCCATCTACCTCCATGGCTTCTTCCGGCCGGTTGGCTGGTGCGGCCCCCTCGGGTTCCATGACTGGGCTGGGGGCTCCGGCGCCTGGCGGATCCACTGGAGTGGCTCCCGTCGCCTCCTCAGGGTAGTGGTGAGTATGCTGGTGGCACTGCGGGGGGGGCCCTTGAATCCGCTCCGGGCCCCGCGGGGGTTGGGAAGGTGACTGGTAAGCGCACGCGGGCTCGGCGCTGCAGGCGAGCGTCCTCTTCCTTTTCCTTGCTCTGAGTTGTGGGAGGCCGTTCCGCGGAAGTTGCGGCGGCGGATTAAGCGTCGAAAATGTATTGACATCTTCCGTCTCCTTGATGGTCGGAAGCGTTCCGGTGAGAGCCGGAAAAAACGCCAGGAGGACGAAAAGGCGGGCAGGGTGCGTAAGGTTTCTCGCAACACCCTTAACTGGACCCGGGCTTTCTGGCGCTTGGCGAACGTCTGGGTGCATTGCTTCCCGGAGCAGTATGGGGCCCTGCTGGCCTATGCCGCCAATATCCTGGCGGCGTCCCGGGCCCACAAGGGATGGGGCTTGGTTGAATTTTGACGAGGAGTTTCGTGACCAGATGGCAGAGAACAGTCTCTTGCCGTGGGGGACGAAGGACATCAACCTATGGTTGACCCAGATGTCCGTGCGGGGTCGTGCTGGGGGATCGAGCTGGGTGGCTGTCAGGGCGGGACCATCTCCGCTGCCGTCGGGGGGGGCGTTCCTTTCGTGCCTCCGGCTTGGCTTTGCCTCAGCCAAAGGGGGGCATCGGCGGGGGGGCCGTCTGCTGGCACTTCAACAAGGCGTCCTGCCCCTTCCCCGACTGCAAATTTAAGCATGCCTGCTCCTTGTGTGGGGGTGCCCATGCGGCCGCAAAGTGCGGCGAAAGGGGTTGCGGGGGGCCCCCTCGGCGGCGAAGTGAGAAGGAGGGGGTATTGGCCCATTCCCCGTGCGCATTGAGGTGATGCGCCCTTGGTTGCTTGCGTACGGGCGTTCCCGTCGGGGGAGGATGGCTGGGTTGCTTTTGGGCGGGTTTTCTCGGGGTTTTCGCATTCCTGTCCGGGGTGCGTCCGCGCGTGGTGGGTCCCGCAATGCCGCCTCCGTACGGCTTCATGGGGATTTCGTGCGGCGGAAGATTTCCGAGGAGTGTGCGCTGGGTCGCATCGCTGGCCCCTTCCTGGCACCCCCCTTTTCCCCGTTTACGGTCTCGCCGTTGGGAGTGGTTCCCAAGAAGGAGCCGGGCAAGTTCCGGTTGATACACAACCTCTCATGCCCTCCGGGCGATTCGGTCAATGACCGCATACCTCGCGAGCTCTGCACGGTCCATTACTCCTCTTTCGATGCCGCTGTCTCCCTGGTTCATCAATGCGGGCCGGGTGCCCTTCTCGCCAAAGTGGACATTGAATCGGCTTTCCGTTTGTTGCCGGTGCATCCCTCGGCTTTCCCTTTGCTTGGTTTTCGCTTCGAGGCGCGGTACTATTTCGACATGTGCATGCCCATGGGCTGCGCAATCTCGTGTGCTTATTTCAAGGCCTTCAGTACTTTCTTGCATTGGGTTGTCGAACGGCAGTCAGGGGTCGCATCCATAGTGGACTATCTGGATGACTTTCTGTTTGTCGGGCCTGAGCGGCCACCCACGTCTCCCACTCTCTTGAGCACTTTTTTGCGGGTGGCTGCCGCGTTTGGCATTCCCGTTAAAAAAAAAAAAAAACGGTCGGGCCGGTTACTTGTCTCAATTTTCTCGGCATCGAGATTGACACGGTGGCTATGGTAGTGCGCTTGCCGGTGCAAAGGATCCATCGCCTCCGGGAGTTGGTGGCCTCCGTAGGTTCTGCTTCTAAGACTTCCCTCCGGGTCCTTCAGTCGTTGGTTGGGCATCTCAACTTTGCTTGTCGTGTCCTTCCCATGGGGCGCCCCTTCACGCGTCGCCTATCCTTGGCAATGGCGGGGCTGCGGCTGCCCCACCATCGTATCAGGGTGTCCTCGGGGATGCGGGCGGATCTGCGGGTTCTGGGACGCGTTTCTGGCTGGCTTCGCTGAGTGCTCCGTCCTGCAGTTGCCCGAGCTCTCGAATCTTGACCTGCAATTGTTTACCGGCGGGTGGTTCGGGTTTTGGGGCCTTTGTCACGGTTCCTGGTGTGCTGAGCCTTGGCCGGTGGATTGGGTGCGCACCGGCCTGACCCGGAATATCGCCTTCTTGGAGCTTTTCCCGATTGTGGTGGCTTTTTGGGTATGGCCGGATCGGTTGCGCGATCGGCGGGTTGTCTTCCGGTGCGACAATGCGGCAGTAGTTGAGGTCATTAACCGTCACGCGCCCCGGTGCCCCAGGGTAGCTTCCTTGATGAGGGTGTTCGTGTTGGCCTGCTTGCGCCCGAATGTCACCGCTCGAGCCCGGCACATGCCAGGCTCCCGGAACTCCATTCCTGACGCTTTATCCCGATTTCAGTGGGCGCAGTTCTGGCGGCTGGCTCCTCAGGCGGCCGAGCTGCTCTCACGGGTTCCGGAGCATCTCTTGAGAATTGGGACCCTGACTTACTGGTTCTGCTGGCAGCGTCGGTGGCTCGTAGTACCTGGGTGACGTATCGGAGGGGGTACTCTCAGGTGAGTGCTTTTTGTGTGCCCAGGGGTGGTCTGGGGGGGCGGTGCCTGACGGTTTGGTCGGTCGTTTCGTGCTGTGGGCGAAGTATGAGGGCTGGGCCCGGTCGGCGGTTAGTGGAGCATTGGCGGGTTTCTCTTTCTTTTGTAAAGCTGCTGGTTGGGGGAACCCGCGTGTTTCCTTCTTAGTTGGGCGATTGCTCGCTGGCTGGGCTCGTGTGCAGCCGGGGTCGCGTGACTGGCGGCTCCCGATACCCCACGAGCTTCTGTTGCGGGTTTGTGCGGTTTTACCGCGGGTGGCGGCCTCCAGTTTCGAGGCGGTATTGTTCCCTGCGCTGTTTACGGCGGCTTTCTTCGGCGCCTTCCGGGTATCTGAGCTTGTCCCTCGGTCTGCGAGTCGTGGGGCTTTTAGTGGGCTCGAAGTTGGGCATGTCCAGGTGGATCCTGTGCGGGTGCGAATTTTCTTACCACGGTCCAAGACGGACCAATCCGGGAACGGGGGCTGGGTCCTGCTTTGTGCGACCCCCCCCCCCTTGGTGTCCTGCCCCATTTGGGCTCTGGGGGTGTACGTGCAGCAGCGACCGGCAGCATGTGGCCCATTCTTCATTCACGCGGACGGCAAGCTGGTGACTCAATTTTCAGTTTACGGCTGTGCTGCGCTTGGTTTTGCGTGCGTTGGGTTGCAATGAGCGAAGTTCCGCTTTGCACTCGTTCCGGATTGGGGCGGCTACTAGCGCGGCGGCTGCGGGTCTTGACACGCGGGTTATTCAGCGCATTGGCAGATGGTGGTCGGGGGCTTATGCCGGGTCAGTTCGCCCGTCGGCTCCTGGTGGTGCGGCTTAGTGCCGGGGCGGTGGTCTGCCTTCGGTGCAGTGCGGGGGGGGGCCTGGGGGTACTAATCATTTTCTTCCTGTTGCAGAATTGCTTGCTGGTGGCAGTCCGCTCTTTTCTGCTTTCAGGTGGTGTGTCCGCTGGGGACTGGTGGCTCATCGGGCACTCCTTCGTCTACTGGGCGGAGCGTCGAGCGGCGGTTCGGCCGTTGGGTGCTCACCTTGGTCTCGCCGTGGCGGGAGTGCGGCTGTGCTGGATGGGTCACCGCGGCATGCACTGGGGACAGCTCCTGGATCATGTTCATGCGGAACTTGGACGGCGGCAGCGGCCAGTCCGGCTGCTGCTCCACCTCGGGGGCAATGAGGTTGCTGGCTGGGCTTGCCGACAACTCATACTGACTGTTCAGGGCGATATTGCTCTGTTGCGGGAGGTCCTTCCCGGGGTGGCCATCACCTGGTCGGACATTATAACTCGCCCTGCTTGCCCCTTGCCCCGGTGGGACGGGACTTACTCTTGAATGACTGGCAGGAGGCATTGGAGTCTTGGTGCAGGTCGCAGCTTTCGGTGGGGGGGGTAGCGCTAGGATAGCTCGCTACCTAGCGCCGGTGGCGGGGTGGCGAGCTGGTGCTCATTGACCCGGCGCCTCAGTTCAGCCGTATGCCGCTTCAGGTGAGCGGCACGGCTCTTCAGGTTGGGGGAGATGTCCCGGCTGGGGTCTCTACCCGGAAATTGGCAACCCCTTCAGCCGGCCTTTGCTATAACGGCTAGGCGGGCGCGAGGGGGTAACGGGGGGGGGGGGGTTGGATGGTGCTCCACTTTGCTTCAAATGGCTGGTGGGGGACACCATCCGGATGATGGGTGGGGGGTTATTTAGTTATTGTTATGATTGCTGAGTTGGCCCATGTTGGGCCGGTGTTATTACCATTTAATAAAAGCTGCGACCAAGCAATGTTTGCACCAATACCTGATGTCTGTGTGGTTTTGTCGGTGGGGGGGGTGGCGGTGGGGGAAGGAAATGGGGGCACATGCCGGGTTGGGCATCCGGATACCTCGGTTATGACTGGCTGGGCCGCCGGGCCCCGGTCCCGCGGCCGGCCTGGTAACCGGGTTCCGGGGCCCGACTGGGAGGCAGGCCACTTACCGCTGGGTGGTGGGGGCGGGGCGTGCAGGCACGCGTGTACGTGCACTTGGCCCCACGCTGCTCTGGGAGCCCGGTGATTGGCCCGCGTAGGCGGACACGTGGGCAGGCAGCGCGAGCAAGGGGGGTTCGCCGGCCGGCGATCCCTCTCTTCCTCCCTTGCTCGCACTGAGAAAGGTTTCCCTCCCTCCCTCCCTTGTTTTTGGCCGGGGGGGGAAGGGTGAGTGTGATGGATGTCGTTGCAGCTGGTGGTGGGGGGAGGTGCCCCTTTGGGTCTGGTAGGCGGGGTGGCGAGCTGGTGCTCATTGACCCGGCGCCTCAGTTCAGCCGTATGCCGCTTCAGGTGAGCGGCACGGCTCTTCAGGTTGGGGGAGACATCCCGGCTGGGGTCTCTACCCGGAAATTGGCAACCCCTTCAGCCGGCCTTTGCTATAACGGCTAGGCGGGCGCGAGTGGGTAACGGGGGGTGGGTGGGTTGGATGGTGCTCCACTTTGCTTCAAATGGCTGGTGGGGGGCACCATCCGGATGATGGGTGGGGGGTTATTTAGTTATTGTTATGATTGCTGAGTTGGCCCATGTTGGGCTGGTGTTATTACCGTTTAATAAAAGCTGCGACCAAGCAATGTTTGCACCAATACCTGATGTCTGTGTGGTTTTGTCGGTGGGGGGGGGGGGTGGCGGTGGGGGAAGGAAATGGGGGGGGGGGTGGGGGGCACATGCCGGGTTGGGCATCCGGATACCTCGGTTATAAAGGTATTGGGTGTTGAATCTGCCGCTTCCTGTTTTTGTTTCTGCTCGTTTGAGTGGCTAGCGCTGTTCTTTTTGTGGACCCTTTAGATTTTAGTAAAGCCTTTGACACTGTTCCTCACAGGGGACTTATAAACAAACTGAGCACCCTAGGGATGGACCCTAATGTTACTGCTTGGGTTAGAAATTGGTTGGGTGGGAGGCGACAAAAAGTACAGGTAGAAAAGGCGATGGCAAAAGCTAGCAGGATGTTGGGTGCATATGGAGAGGAATGGCTAGCAGAAAAAAGGAGGCGATAGTGCCTCTGTATAAGTCTTTGGAGCGACCTCATTTGGAGTATAGTGTGCAATTCTGGAGACTGCACCTTGAAAAGGATGTGAACAGGATGGAGTCGGTGCAGAGGGTGGCAACTAAAATGGTTAGTGGTCTTCATTATAAAGCATATGAGGACAGACTTAAGGATCTTAATATATACATCTTAGAGGAAAGCCGGGATAGAGGTAATATGATTGAGATGTTTAAATACCTCCATGGCATAAATGTTCAGGGAGAGAGCCTCTTTCAATTGAAAGCAAGTTCTGCTACGAGGGGACATGGGATGAGGGTGAAGGGGGATAGGTTCAGGAGTGATATGCGGAAATATTTCTTTACGGAAAGAGTGTTGGATCCATGGAATAGTGTCCCAGTGGAGGTGGTAGAGATGAGGACAGTAACTGAATTTAAAAAATGCATGGGACAAACACAGAGGATCTCTAAAGGAAAAAAGGGGACTGTTTTAGTTGTTGATAGGAAGGACCAACTAGATATGCCATGTGGTCTTTTTCTGTCGTCATATTTCTATGTTTCTATGTTTGCTGTGTTAAATTGTTCAGCTACTAGCCTCAAAATTTATGCTGTTGCTGATTGAAGCGTGATGGTATCTTCTATAAAGCAGTTCAAGCTGGGTCTTCTTGCAGAAAATTAGATTTAATATACTCTAAACTAAAACATTCTGATTTCTTTGGGGATAGCTCCCAGCACTTCTTTTGCGCTGTCTGTAATCATGGATCAACATCTTAAGATACAAAATGTGGTTAGTATTTTAAACACATGCCAACTGAGAACAATTTCAAAAACAGTGTGATAAAATCATTAGGCATGTATATATTTTTTTTTCCAAAATACTTTTCATGGTACAGTAAGGACGCATTCATTAATACTTGCTACAAGCATCCAGCACAGATGGCAACTTCCCTGCTTACATTTGTTACCACTGCAATTTTCAATTTCTTCTTGTGTAATTTATTACATTAACAAAACTGATTACTCGGGAAACCACTATACGTTTGTGTTGGAACCCAAATAATAAATCAAGAAGTGTCATTTGAATACCGTGAAAATCTATAAAATCTGATAACCAATGGGGGTGTGCCCAGCATCCGTCCAAGCTTTTACTGCACAGTGTAAACGATCACTCTATGTTAAGGGGGTAATTTTATAGCAAGGTGCCTAGGTAAATAAGACAAGAATATGCCTATTTTTAGCCTGTTTTATGAAGATGAATGGGGCATGTTTATTAAGCAAAGCTAACGGTTAGCACACATCATTTGTAACTAAGTCCATAACCAAGCAACCAGGGTTCGATTCCCACTGGCACTCCTTGTGGCCTTGGGCAAGTCACTTAACCCTCCATTGCCTCAGAAGAAAGGCCTGGCAATCTACCTCCGGTGACACTGCCAAGAAAACCCAGGGGCTTCTGGGTCGCCAGGAGTCAGGACTGACTCGAAGGTACACATTGCATTTTGCCCATGGACTAAGAACATAAGAAATGTCATACAGAGTCAGACCAAAGTCCATCAAGCCCAGTATTCTATTTCCAACAGTGGCCAATCCAGGTCACAAGTACTTTGCAGATTCCCAAAAAGGTACACAGGTTCCAGAATGCTCGTCCTGGGGTAAGCAATGGATACCCTGGGTTCTCTTTAATAATGGTTTATGGATCTTTCCTCCAGGAACTTATCCAAACCTTTTTTAAACCCAATTACACTAACAGCTTTTAATACATCCTCCGGTAACGAATTCCAAAATTTGATTACGTGTTGAGTGAAAAAATATTTTCTGTTATTAGTCGTAAATGGGTTACATTGTACCTTCATGATGTGTCCCCTAGTCTTTCTACTTTTTTATGGTATAAACAACTGATCTACATTTATCCTTTCCACCCCATTCATTAATTTATAGACCTCTATCATAGCTCCCCTCAACTGTCTTTTTTCTAAATTGAAGAGTCCTAACTTTTTATGCCTTTCCTCATAGGGGTATTCTTCCACCCCCTTTACCATTTTGGAGGTTCTTCTCTGAACCTTTTCTAATTCTGCTATATCCTTTTCTGTCCCCCCCCCCCCCCACCCCCAACCTGCACATATCAACCTACATTTGCCTTTCGTTGGAGATGATACCAGACACCTGCTCTTTCACAGTTTCACTAGAAACTGCAGCTCTTTCTACTCTCCTTATAAAGACATCTTTCTTTTGCTTGGGCTGTGAACTAGGGGTACCTATACCTATAACCTGGGAATGTCCTTTATCTTTTTGTGCACTTGCACCAGTACTGTTCTCACCTTTCCTCCCATCTTCCTTTCTATGGCCAATGCTTTTTCCAGACATACTCTTCCCAAGCATTATGATATGCCTGGGGTAGACCCTGAAGTGCCCAGTTACACTATCTGCATGCTGACTTGGAACCAGACTGCCTAGTTTTTTAGCACTCTGCAGGCCTGTTCTGCCCTGGAGTACCATCACCTCAAGTATGCTGCCTCAGATACTGCACCTGTGGTAACACAATTGATTTGGGCTAGGCTCTGCACTGCCCAGTTAAATTGTCTGACTGATGATACTCTTTAAAGGACCATGAACATGGGATGGAATAGATAAAGTACCTTCTCACTTCTACAGTTACTGTGTCAGACAATAGCTGAACAAGACTTTTGAAGAAAAGTATTGCTCTGTATCTTCTGGGTGTGCAATGTAGAATACATAAATTTAGACAGAGTAACCTTCCACCATTATCACTGGATCTGTTGAATCAATAAAGTGCATAGCCCACAGCACAGTATACCTTCTTTTACCAATACTTAGGAGTAAAACTAATTTAATTGGGAAATTTTAGTGTAAAGGTACTCCTTGCCTTATCCAAACCTCTCAAGCACCTAATTGTGGAAGTAGACTCCACAGCAATATAGGAAGCAAGAACACTCTTAGGGAAAAAAACAGCTTGAATCTTTAGTTTGTGTGCTGTCAAGTAGCAAGACCCAGAGACTATTCCTCCTCAGTGCCTCAAGGTCAGGCTGGAAGCTGTGTTTTTCTCCTTTAAAATCTTTAGCCCCAGACACAGACCTAGCTATGCTGCTATGTTTTCCTTTCTTCTTTCCCATCCTATATCTCAAACATAGCCAAGCTGCTAATTTTTTTCCTTCCAAACCCAGCCAGCATTCTTTCCTCACTCTATGAAAGTCAGAGGCAAAGGGGGTCATTTTAAAAGGATTAGTCATAATTTAGGATGTCTGAAGACATGTACTGTATGTGGATGTCAAAATCACAGAGATATCTCCAAAACCATTCCACAAATGATGTTTACAGATGTTTCTGGTAGAGGGACGTCCAAATAGGTAAGGGGGTATAGTGGAGGCATGTCTTTGGAAGTGCAATGGACTTACACATCTCCATTCAATTTCAGGAATGTCTGCAGGCACGTCCACATTTAGACCTGCTGCAGGCATGCATAGATATCAAGAAAGTGCTTGTCTCGGCCTTCAAAAATCAAGAGAGTGTAGAGAAGATGGAGATTTAAGCAACAAGTCTATGACCACACAGTGGGATTTGAACCCTGGCCACCCTACTACATTAACCATTATGCTGTTAGACATCAATGATCTACACTGCTATTCTGGGGATGTTTATGCAGATGTCTCTATAGACATCCATATTGGGCACGTCATGCTTCTGAAATCGTGCCTGAACTTGGACGTGCCTGCTTTTTTTTTCAGACATTCCATCTTTGACGTCCCATGTTGCACTTGGATGTCACATTGTAAAATTTGCCTTTACATGGGTCTATGGGGCTTGGGATTGAGTGTGTGTTCCAGTCTTGCTGTGACCTCATCAGCTATGGAATTTACAGAACTCAAGTTTCTCTGGATACTTGTCAAGGATTTGCAGTGTTATTGGTTCAAGTGCCTCATGCTAGCTGTTGACCGCTCCTTGCTCTCATCCACCAGAAATACTCTGCATGCTACAGAGCACGTGTGAATTAGGAAGCTTGCTTATTAAAAAGCATGCGGTAGCATGCGTTGGGTCGCAAACAGTGGAGGCCCACATTAACTTCAGGGTTTGTATGTCTGTCCCCCTGTTGTTGATGCACTGCTTATATGCAGCACCAAAGAACCCAGCACAGGGGTGCACCTATTGCCCATCACATCCATGCCCACCATGCCCATGCCAAACATGATGCACCATCAACACCCATGTTTTGCCCCAACCCAGTCTGGCCATGCCCATTTGGAGGACTTTTAACACAGGGCCCTGTGCTAACTTTCAGCAGGTATGCTTACCCATAATAAACCCCACTCTAGCGGTTAGTGTGGTTTCATAAATATGCCCCTAAGTGCATAATTGCCCTGAGTTTATATTCAAAACAAAAGCACAGGCATACTTTTGTTTTAAAAATCCAGTCAAACCTGCACCTGAAGCAAGAAAACTATCTTTGCAATTTTTATGAAAGAGCACAATTATCAAATTACCCCCTTAAGATCTAGCCTGTGTGAAATGTTTATTTGATATCAACTAGAGATGTGCACATGCAGGAAAATTTTGGTTAGTTTATATTTTTTTTCAAACATTTTTCCTGATTGTTTTTCGGTTAGTTTCACCCATTCATTTTAATAGGGAATTTTTAGTGAGCACTAAGTTGATATAAAATGCACTAAATGATGAATTAAGGCATCTGAAGTTAATTAGTGCATATTAAATCAGTTCAGCATGCACTCAATTTTTTAAGGCATATTAAAGAATAGAATGCCCACTAATAAACGCAGACCCCTAGTATCCATCAGTCACCATCAGTCAGTCAGGATAATGGACAAATAGCATTATTATAATTTATATTATATGGAGGTATGAGAGAAAGCACATGTTCAGCAGGCACTTGGGATAACTCAGTGGACTTAATTAGGACCTTCATATCTTAAATTATTTTATAAGATTTCATATACAATATTTCTTTCACAAGTTAAATCTTGGCTTCTCATTTTTATAACCCTGCCAGCTACTGTCATAAAGCTTACAGCTACTGTCTCAAATTAAAATCAATCTTGCTGCATTAAGCTGTCCATAATCTTAAAAAATGTAGTCATCATGGGTGATCTACTTCCCTGCCAATCCTACTCAGAAGCATTGGTGGCTGATGAGGTGTAAAACTGGACAGGAGCGATGTGGTTTGTGCTCCACACAAGCGTATATATACTGTATGAATAGGAAGAGGAAATAAAGATTGACTTGGTGAAATGGAAAAGGCAGGTTATCTCTAAAGTAAATGATGTCTAATAATTGTTGTTCAGGAGAGATGTGCATAGACCTTTTATTTAGTATCAATAGTGCCTGTCCTGAAGGGCAGAGCTACATCACTCTTCCCAATCTGAGAGGACAGAAAAAACAAATAAATGTACATACACAAATTCTGAAAAATTATATGCATATCTGAGGAAAGAAGAGAAAAGAGAAAGAAAAAGAAAAAGAAGAAGAAGAAAAAGAGGAATAAGAGGAAAGAGGGAGGCGGAAAAGGGGGAGGGAGGGAAGGAAAGAGAGGAGGGGAGGGAAGGGGAAGGGGAGAAGGAGGGGGAAGGGAGGGTAGGGGAGGAAGGGGGGAAGAGAGGAGAGGAAGGGGGGAGGGGAGAGAACAGCAAAGGAAAGAAGGATGAGAGAGGTGGAGGGAAAGAACAACATAGAGATTATATTGATCATAAAATTATATGAGTGGCACAACATCAGAAAGGAAACATACATATAATAATTTGGACAAAAAATATCGTTCAGAAGAAAACACACTCTAGGAAATAGGAGCGCTTATTCTGCAGGAACAGAACAGAACAGAACCCATAAAAGTAACTGCAGGGTAATCATCGAAAGGTGAAAAGCAAGTGGAAAACACTGTTCTCATTTTAAAAACATGCTGTCAAGCTCTAAAAACAAAGTGAGGAACTACATAAATTTAACACAGACTATAATAGGGCTATAAAATTAAAAAATTAAATTATGAGCTGATATGCGGACTAAAACCAATAAAAGGAGACCATCGGACTGGCTCCATTTTATATTATTGATAATGTTTTCTAGGTGTTCAGGAGAGACGGTTGCGAAGGAATGCCAGGTGATATCTGAGGAATTGTCTTCCACTTGTGCCAATGATGTGCTTGTTCGATTGTATCGCGCCATGGTTTGATTCTGGAAGTAGTTTGCCATCATCTGTGGAGATAGACTGCTCTTGACCTTCTCTTGATTACTGGACTTTACCAGTGCTCTAACTATTTCAAAAAGTTCTCTAGGCCGATTTAGTGATGTTAAAGATTAGTTAAGTATCATATTCTTTCTTAGTTCTGTTTGTGGTACTCATTTAGCTTGGCCATGTATTATTTGGTTCCAGCCTTGTACTAAAAGTGTCAGTGTTCTCCGAGTTGTTTTTGAGATGTGGTAGTATTTTGTCTATGAAATCTTGCTTGTCCAAGTGCCAGAATTTCCAGGTTGATGCTTGTATAGGTGAGTTTTCATAGTCTTGCAAGCTCTGTGGAAGGTAAAATGTAATTGATTTGTGACTGGATCAAGGTACGGTGAACAACATGGGAGGAGGGAGGTAATGGTTTAATCTGGCCTGTCTTTATGGGTAATTACCTCTTCTTGCACTACTAATCTGAGATACTGTTGCCAGTAGTAATTATTGTGAAATACCATTGCCAGTATTAATTATTGTAAGATTAATTAATTATTAATTATTGTGAGATACTGTTGCCAGTAGTATTTTCCCATTGCTGCCAGTGGTAATTACCCCTTCTTGCACTGCTATTCTGAGATACTGTTGCCAGTAGTAATTATAGTAAGTTACCATTGCCAGTTTTAGCTATTGTAAGAAACTGTTGACAGTAGTAAATACCCTCTCTGCACTGTTAACTTGAGACACTGTTACCAGTAATAATCTCCCTCCCCCCAACTACTCCTCTCCCACTCTACCCTTTACATCATAATGGAAACAATATCTCCTACCAAGATTATAAATCTCCTTTTCACTCTCTTCTTAATAACCCTCCTAACTCAACACATATACACTTACAAAACCAATCAATGTCCATACAAAAACATTCCAATCATCCACAATTATAACCGGAACCCTTATAATAATCTTCCAATCACATACAATCAGTACCAAAACCCAATATATAGCTCTACATACTCAAACTCTCACAATCACCATTCGCGCCACACCTCACACAAACGCCAGCACCGTCTCATCCAAATAAAGCACCAACCCTTAAGTGATAAAATTGACCAAAATGACAATACAATCACCAAATTACAACTCATCCTAATAAACATCCGATCCATAAGAAACAAAACACCAATAATTAATGACATAATTAAAGATACATCCCCTGACATTATCTGTATTACTGAAACATGGCTCTCACCCTCAGACACTATACTACTAAACCAACTTACCACAAATCAATATGACATATTCAATTGCCAACGGAATATAAAAAGAGGAGGGGGTGTACTGATTCTCACCAAAAATGACCTAAAATTCACCCTAACAAACCTAAATAATATAGATGGAATGGACATTGTTAACATAGAAAATAAAACCATGGCTCTCACCCTCATCTACAGACCCCCTTCATCCGATCAAAAAAACCTCACCCCTATCCTAGAACTCGCATGCACAGCGCCACGAAACAAACCACTTATACTTCTTGGTGACTTGAATCTTCCATCACTGAACCACTCACAATCAGATAACTTCATAGATGCTATGTCACAAATGGGGTTCACACAGATAATACACGCTCCTACACACAAAAAAGGTAACATACTTGACGTAATTTTCCTCCCAGCCACACTCTACAATCACTCACTACATTTCACCCCGAGTATAACCGAAGTACCCTGGTCAGACCACCATCTAATCACAATCCAGTTACCAGCACAAGTCCCAAGAAACAATGGGAACACAACCTCACATACATCACGCTTCATACGCTTTGACAAAGACACATTCCTCGACAAAGTACTACCCAAACTAGACTCAAGATCACCAGACATCAACTCAACCATAGCACATTGGAATCTTACTATTCAAAAAGCAGCTGTCCAAACACAAGTCTTACACAAACAAACAAAAAAGACAGAAAAATGGTTCACGAAAGAGCTGACAAAACTAAAAAAACAACTAAGGAAACAAGAAAAGAGATGGAGAAAACTTAAATCTGATGAAAACAAATCACAATACATGCTCCTACTCATAGAATACAAAAACGCAATTCACAAATCAAAAAGAGACTACCACTCAAAAGTAATAAACT
Source organism: Ichthyophis bannanicus (assembly GCA_033557465.1). Lineage (NCBI taxonomy): Eukaryota > Metazoa > Chordata > Amphibia > Gymnophiona > Ichthyophiidae > Ichthyophis > Ichthyophis bannanicus. The sequence goes on along the minus strand of CM066034.1, from coordinate 642,975,894 downwards.
CATCCATCAACCGCCCTAGGGAGTTATTCGCGATAGTAAAAACATTAACCAAAACTAGTAACACCGAACCTAAACAACAAGCAATAAACATACAAACTCTAGCAAAACATTTTGCAGAAAAACTAAAAAACAAGACCACTACCCCAACCCCGCTATTATCAAACACGAAAACCACACATGAATGGACAAGCTTCCAGTTGGTAGAACAAAAGCAACTTCTCAAAATCATAACAATGATAAACACCACCACCTCCCCACTCGACCCATGCCCCGTTTCATGGATTAAGTGTGTGAAAGATGAACTAGCGGTAAATCTACAACACATAGTTAACCAATCCCTTTCACAGGGCATCATGCCTGATGCCCTAAAACTCACAACACTCCGACCAATAATAAAGAATAATAAGCTTGACTCAAAAGACCCAAACTCATACAGACCCATAGCCAGCATTCCATTCATAGCTAAAATAATAGAGAAAACAATTCAAATTCAGTTACAGGAACACATTGATGAACACAAACCACTTGACTCACACCAATTTGGCTTCCGCCCTTTCCACGGAGTAGAAACCCTCCTAATCACCCTTATGGACTTCCTCATCAAGGGCACAGATGACAAACACCAAGGCTTCTTACTCCTATTTATAGATATCTCTGCTGCCTTTGATAACATTAATCACCAGACACTGATCAACAGATTAGAAAACCTAGGAATAGGCGGGATTGTCCTTAACTGGTTCAAATCCTACATCTCACATAGATTAATACGCGTCCAAATTGATCAACAAACATCAGAAACATTCCCCCAAGGACAAGGAATACCCCAAGGATCAGCCCTTTCAGCCCTCCTATTTAACTTGTATCTGCAACCGATAACAAACATATTTAAAAAACACAGGATTAACCATTTTATATATGCTGATGACATCATGCTAGCTATCCCCATAACCACTAAAAACCATACATATGACTCTCTATCCAAATGCATGGCCGAGACCTCCTCCTGGATGGAAACGAACTACCTCAGCATAAATCTCAAAAAAACTGAGGCAATGTTTGTAACAAGATCTTCTATGACTGAAAACACTTACCCGGAAACAATCACAATCAACAAAACTTCAATACCTGTCAGAAAACAGGTAAAATACTTAGGGGTAATAATAGACCACACCCTATCCATGCTGCCACACATAAAACAAACAGTAAAAACCATTTTCTACAAACTCAAAACTATTCAGCACCTAAGGCCACTCCTTGAAACACAAGACTTTAGATCCGTAGTAAGTACACTGATCACCCCTCACTTCGACTATTGCAATAGTCTCCTATTAGGCCTCCCTCAAAAAAGCACATACCTTCTACAAAGAGCACAAAACATCTGTGCAAAAGTAATTGCTAAAGCCCGCCTAACAGACCACGTAACCCCAATACTGCTGGAACTCCACTGGCTTCCTATAAACAGCCGAATCAAATACAAAATCATCCTAACAACCTATAAACTCATAAACGACATAGCCCCCTCACACTTAACCACATTACTGCAATCTCCAACATCGACAAGGACCCTCAGACAAAACGCAGCCCACTCCCTCATCATACCTAAAGCCATCTGTAAAACCAAGAATACCACTAGCTCTAGAGCATTCTCATTCACTGCTCCTACACTCTGGAACGACCTCCCTATTGAACTTCGCACCATAAGAGACCTCATCCAATTCAGAAAAGAATTAAAGACCTACCTGTTCACTGAACACTTCGAAATCCCCTACTCCCCCAAAGCCAGCTCTACCACAAATGTGGGCACCCATGCACAAACTCCCTTAACCCCAACAATGTAACCACAAGCCTGTCCCCCCCACACACGCCCCAAAGATGACAAAAATAAAAGGAACTAAATTCCAGCACCTACGCCAATCTCTACCCCATACACCACACACACTACACGATGTAAATATACTTTTGTACAAAGTTTGATATGTTTGCTTTAATACCTACAAAGATTTTGCTTTAATACCTTCAAGTTGTTTTTTGTTACAATACCTACAAAGTTTATACTTACTGTTCAATGTAAATAGTTGATTTCTACTGTTCTATGTAAAATGTATACAAATTGTGTACAAGACTGTTAATCTGTTGTATGTAAACCACCCTTGATCTCTGGAAGGGGCGGTATAAAAGAAATAGTTAAATAAATAAATAAAATAAATGGGTTGGCACTATGGCACTGTGCCAGGGGCCCCGCGCATCTAAGAGGCCCTGCGCGCTCCAGCAGCTGCTTGTTGTAATGTTTTAGTTTTATAAATCCTTTTTATGTTTAAGACATTTAATTTTCTTTTATTATGTTATTTCTTTACTTACTCTAGATTCAATTTATCTTTTTTACATTTTTATTTTACACTCATAAAGTTTTTTAAAGTTATTTTTAAATGTTTTGGTCCTTCGTTCAGCTTGTTCGGTATTCCTGAACAGTAGACTGTAGACCGGGAACCAGGCTATCAATCTACTTCTGGTTTAACTTGTAAACACTGAAAGATGCTGACACGTCACCTGACAGCGTAAAATTTAATTTAAATAATATGAAATAGTATTAAACTTCAAAGAAGTCTGAAGGTCTGATATGTTATATAATATAATATATATGTTTGCTATTCTTTGTAATGTAAATGTAATGTAAACACAAGTTTTGTCACGGTCGTCTGCTATTACTAAGTTTTGCTGGTTTAATTTAACCGTGTCTGTGTGGTTAGTTTTACTGGTTACCATAATATTAACTTGCTTATATATTTTATATTACAGATTATATAACAAAACTACAGTTAATATAATGGCATGACTTAAAGGGAGCGTGACATAAACCGCAAGTATAAGTCTGGTTGGCAAAAACGCCATGAATAGGCGCAGCGGGATGCTGCTGCTATAAATGGAAAGCAGTCGATTATGACGTACTTTGAGCAGACAACTCAGCCCTGCATGACCGCTCCAGCTCAGGAGGCTGAGGTAGGAGTAGATGTCGAAGCTTCAATGACTGAGACTACTAACGTAAAGGAGACAGCAGTTAAAACTGAAGAGAAAGTGGAAGTGGACTGTCCGCCATTCCAGCAGGCAGAAGACGCTGCAACGGACGTTACCAAGTTTCTAGAATGTGATGATATTCCAGTTCGGTGTCTATCTGCTGTCTGCTACTCTACAGACCTCTGTGAATGGCCCGTCGAGATTGTCGACGACATGCGTGAGTACTGGGCGACAGCAGGTAGAGTGCAATGTGCCCACTGGGACTCGGATTTCACTCCAACCAGAATTGCCTATGTCGCCAATGGAAAACCAAGGAAATGCTCTCATGACCTATTCAAAACAACTCATCCGCTGTCAAAGGAACCTATCGATCGTGACTGGCTTTGCTATTCACCATCTAAGCTTCGTCTATTTTGCTTTCCATGCAAGCTAATGTCACCAGAAGTTGTAGCCTTCGGCACAAAAGGTTTTTGCAACTGGAAGCATAAGAAGCAACAAATCATGGAGCACGAGGTCAGTTCTACTCATCGAGCATCCGTGATTAAACTGCTAACGCGACGTAACACAGCAAAACGTGTTAATCAGGCACTAGTAAAGCAATATGACAAACATGAGTATTGGCGTGCTGTTCTCAAGCAGTTGTTTGAAATTATTTCCTTTTTATCTGAACGTGGCATGGCCTTTAGAGTTGACAACCAGATCATTGGCTCTGCCCATAATGGCAATTATTTGGGAATCCTTGATCTTATATCAAAATTTGATCCCTTCATGGCGCAACACCTGCAGATGCATGCTAACAAGGGAAAAGGACACACTTCATACCTGTCTGCCAACATCTGCAATCAACTACTGCAGTTCAGCTGATTGGCCAGTCAGTTGTCGATCGGATTAAGGCCGAAGTTCAGTCTGCCAAGTATTTCTCAATCTCAGTTGATTCGACGCCTGATATAACACACCAGGATCAGCTGACAGTGATTATTCATTACGTGTTGCCATCTGGCCCTGTTGAGCGGTTCCTTACATCTCTACCTCAGCAAGGTCACAAAGGTGAACAGCTTGCAGATAGCTTGCTTCAGTTTCTGCACAGCTGGGGTATCAATGTTGATGATTGTCGAGGACAGTCGTATGATAACGCCAGCAACATGAGTGGCAAATACAGAGGTATGCAGGCTCTTATACGGTAGGTAAATCCTCATGCCGCCTACATACCCTATGCAGGCAATTCCTTGAACCTTGTTGGTCAGTGCGCAGAAGTCTGTTGTGCTGATGCCGTATCGTTCTTTGACTTTGTCCAACGGCTGTACGTGTTTTTTGCTGGTTCGACAGCATGCTGGGCCATCCTCAAGGACAAGCTGGAACAGACTGCAGGCCGGCTAACACTAAAGAGACTGTCTGACACATGGTGGTCAGCACGATTCGATGCAGCAAATGCGCTGGTGAGGGACTATGATGAGATTATCGAAGCTCTGGAGGACATTATAGATGACAAAGTGGGCGAACACAAGGCAGAGATGTGTCAAGAAGCCAGAGGATTGCACGATCGAATGCAGTGCCTTGAGACGGGCATAAAGGCTACTTTCTGGCAGAAGGTTCTCGCAAGATTCCAAGCGAACAGCATGTCGTTGCAGTCAGCTGATCAAAACCTGAATTCTGTTGCTGCGATTTATGACTCACTGCAGATGTACGTCCAAAGCCTTCATGAACAGTTTGACCACTTTGAAGCACATGGCAAAGACCTGTTACGCTGTGAAAACTATCGGGCTGATCTCAGCAAGCGAGTACGCAGACGAAATTGCAGATACGACGAATCCGGCGCGGACACTGAGATTTAGTTGCAACTACATGATAAATTCCATAATGACACATTCATCGTTATCATCAACAGCCTTGCTGCTGCACTATCGAAGCGTAAGGAAATAAATGCTGAATTGGCCGACCAATTTGCTTTCTTGCGTAAAATTTCATCACTTTCTGATGCAGAAATTCAAGAAGGTGCAAGCAAATTAGTTAATCGCTATGCCTCCAATCTGCAGCCTGAACTGGTGGAAGAGTTAGTACAATTTAACACTAGAAGCCCCAAAGGGAATTTTACCTAGAAACCCCAAAGTACGTCAATTGACGCATTATCACGACGACTGCGTTTAGCATGAAATGCAGATATGAATTAATGTGAAGTTACTTATTTGTTAAAAACGTGCAGTATGTGACGTCATTACATGACATCATTGTGTGTTTATTGTTTGTAATGTCGAAGTAAAACTGTAAACAGTGATTGAGATGTGCCACCTAGTGGGAACATGAATTTATACCTAGAAGCCCCAAAGTACGTCAATTGATGCATCCAAGACAACTGAGTGCGTCAATTGACATACTTTGGGGCTTCTAGGTATAAATTCATTTTCCCGCTAGGTGGTGCATCTGTCATTAATTTTCAATGCACATATTTGAACATCTTGACCTTGCTAACAAAGTCATGGAACATGACTGACATGGTTCTAGCAGTGGCGCTGGTATACAACTTTGAAGATGCATTTGCATCAATTGATGCACTTTGGGGCTTCTAGTGTTAAGGCAGCTCTGCAAATAAAGTTGAGCAAGGAAGCATTGCAGGCATCGGAGTAGGATGACCTGGAGAAAGATGAGAATGACGATCCAGATAATTCTACAATCTGCAGCAAGATCGAAATTCAGTTGCATCCGCTCATCGTTGATAATGGCCTCTGTATCACATTTGCGAACAGAGAGATTGTGCTGCGCATTTTCCTCTGCTTCATGGTGACGAACTGCTGAGGTGAGCGGTCATTCAGCAAGCTGAAGCTAATTAAGAATCATCTCAGATCAACGATGTCACACGAGCATCTGAACATGCTTAGTTTGTTGTGTATCGAGCAGGACCTTCTGAGAGAAGTTGACTCTGAGTGCATTATCCGTGACTTTGCATTAACACATGTTCGAACTTCGAACTGTTGATACTTAGCTAACTGTCAGCAGTCAGCATGTGGAATGTGCATTAATCCATTGCAAAGTTAGAATGCCTAAAACTGTAAATTTCCAATTCAATTGTTAAGTGTTTGACAGGCTGACAGCTGTTTGTGAATTGTGATGTGGACATATGATTGTCGGCTTTTTCGGTCAGTTTGTCAGTAATTGATTAAAGTTTATTTCAATGATTTGTAACGAAATTATGTCACGAGTGACTTTAGTGAGGAGTCCATGACATGGGCAGCTGGGCTCATCATGTGGGATCCGGCCCATCTGGGGCCCCTGCAGGCAGCCAGGTGCCAGGGGCCTCACACTGGCAAAAGACAGGCCAGGGTTTAATGGTTGCAAAACTTTTATACCACCTAAAACTAGGTGGCTTAGAGCAACAGCCATACAAACCCACTATTAAAACAAATAAAAAGACCAAAGGTCAAACAACACAACCAGAAATACAGTAAAAAATATAGGTCAAAAGGCTTCAAGAAACATATGAGTCTTGATGTACCTCTGAAAATTCACCAAATTGGCTTCAGTACATATATAGCCAGGAAGCCGATTACAATAGAAAGGGCTGTCAAAAGCAAATATTTGTCTTCTAAATTCTTCATAGTGGACGGAGGAAAATGCAGGTAGTTATCCTTAAGCATTTGCTGCGGAGCAAAGATGAGGTCAAGAGTGTTTCCTTTGTTATGTGTTGTCTCATTAATCTGAGTGTATTCAAGTGCCTCCATGGCTTCTAGGAAGGATTTTGCAATCCTTGGGCTTGTTGATATGAAGTTCAGGTCACCTAGGAGTATGAGTTGATTTGCATGCAAGTTATGGTTACATATTGTTTCTGGTAGAATTGTGAGTTCTTCTGAGCTTGCGTTGGGGGATCTGTAGACTAGGCAAAGTGTTAAGTATTTATTTGAAATAGTTATTATATCTATGCCTCCTCCTGTGTTATTGATAATTATGTGGAAATCCAAGTGGTTTCTGGCTAGATGAAGACCCCTCCACCTCTACATTTAGTTCTTGGGCAGCTGAATAGGCTATAGTTGGGTATTATCAGCTCATTAATCAGAACACTGCCAGAGTTATTGAATCATGATTCGGTTATGCACATGGGGGGGGGGGTCATTCTGAGCCACTTTTAGCGGGTCTGGATGACTGATCCGGACGTCCTGACTCGCTAAATGCCCGGATCATACTGCCTGCAACAGAGCTCCCCACACATAGTGCTGGTTTTTACTGGGAGCTCTCTTCGTGGGCGGGAGGCGAATGGCTGTGGGAGGAGCGAGGGCAGGCAATGGGCAGCATATGATCCCAGACATACAAGGCTGACAGGATGCCATGACACTGTGGCTCCATTCAGGGGGCTGGCTGAGTTAGCTGGGTTTGTGGCTGGATGTGCGGCTGCTCAGTTTCGGGGACCGGCCTGCATGTCCAGGCTGTAGACCCAATTCTGGTCCCGCAGGCACGTCTAACCCCCGCAAGATCAGAATCGGATCTACCTCTGTATACCCCGATTCTGATCGGCCGCACAAGGGGCTGGACGGCCAATACAGAATCGGCCTCATGCTGTCTATTTGCTGATCATGATGATCAGGTTTTTCCTACAAGGATCACAATATTCAAGGATGCACATATAAAATGAGCAGATTAGCAACGTATACTGGTTTTCCCATATAGAATGCTCTATGCATTAATAAAAGAATTTTCTACCATATTCTCTAGGCCGCAAGAAGCTAGTGCTCCTTTATGGTCGAAATGTTTGGCCCCATATAGGAGCTTTACTGCCAGGTTCTAAATCTAGTATTAGGAGCATGTTTAATAAGCTGGGCTAACAGCACATGGTATTTGTAACTACTATACTGCTTTTATGACCATCTACATCCAAACAATTTTATAAGTGTCTAATTGGGCAGGTAAAATGCTTTTCTACATGATGAAACTGCTTTTAAAATAAATCCCTTTGAGTATACAAGTCATGAAATAGTTTAGCTACCATAGAGTACAACAAGATAAAATGAAATTAAGGCCAACGAGCAAGCTGTAGATGATGCCTTTAAATGAAATGACAGGATATATACTGGTAGGTTTTGAAAACTATACTCCATGTATCAGGTCAGCGTAAATGAAACTGAAGAGGGGAGGATAGATCTTGAAAGAGAGTCACAAATATGTCAATTCACTGTAGTTCTTTGAAAAGATGTCACCTACTAGCTAAAAATCAATGTTTTTTCATCAAGCTATTCCTCGGTGAAAAAGAATACAAAATAGAAGGTGTGCATCCTTTCTAATAACTTCTATAAATGAAAAAAAAATTGAATCTGAGCTCGATATTACTTTTCTTCAAATAATTTGAAATTTTTATGTTAGCTGATTAACAATCTGTGAATTCTTATGTAGGTGTCACAGCCATGGCACTGACAGCTGGAAAGGAGAAGGAGCAAGACGAAGAAAAATATGCCGAGAGAGTAACAGTGCAAACGTACATACTCTAAATAAAGCTGTGTTACAGTTTCAGTTTGCTGTACTGTCTTCTTGAGTGACTGCAGTTACGGGAAAAAAGTATTTTTTATGTCATTGCAACTCTTTTTCACAATTTTGCTTCAGTAAATTTGTCTTTATTGATTGAAACAACAAATCTGTGTGTGCAGAGCATTATTGGTGAGACCGTGAAACTGTTCCTCTTGGGTCTAGAAGCAGCTTATATCCACTTATCTGAAGAGCAAAAAAGCACTATATATGTTTGCTTGGCCTCAGCAGTGCTAAACGCATGCAGCTTTCTCTTTGGAATTCCTGAGAAAACCCACTGTGTAGCTTTAAAACCAAAGAGTAAAGGAGAATTACATTTGGTTTTAGTCTTGCCTTTTATAGCCCAGCATGTATGTCTTCTTCCTATTCCTTCAGATGCTGAGAGACTGAGTAATAAAGACAATGGGCCTGATATTCATTTGCGACAGCTATGCGCCTTGTCGCCGCTGAACTTTAACCCCGGATATTCAATCTGGGGCCATATCTGGCAACCGGCACTGAATATCCAGTTTCTCTGCACAGCAACACAAGGTGCAGAAGCTAATCATGCAGCGGCAATATTCAATTGCTGCCCGGTTAGCTCCAGTGGCAAAAGATAGCACAACTTTTGCTGCGCCTAACTTTTGCCACTGAGGGATAACCGGGCAGTGGCTGCATATCACTGCTGCATGGTTATAGTATCGTGGAGGCACATTCCAATGTGGGCATCCAGGCCCCTGTGTGGCCGATCAGAATTGGGACGCCCAGAGGTAGACCCGATTCTGATCCCACGGGGGCTAGATGTGCCCACGAAATTGGAATTGGGTCTAGGGCCTGAACCTGCAGGCCAGGCCTCGATTCTCATCAGCCTGCATGCACAGCCACTTGCCCAGCTACCTCAGTCAGGCTCCTGAATGGAGCAGCAGTGCCATGACATCCTGTCGCCATGCACCGCCACTCCAATCAGAAACCGCAAGCCTGCCACCGTTGATGCACTTCTTTCCCTGCAGCTGGACCCTCGATCCGGCCTCCCATAGCCAGGGTCCAATACGGGGAACTTTCTGAACCCCGCTACCATCTTATCCGGGCCCGGTAGCAGGATCCCACGAAGACCAGGGGGAGTTATTCCATCTCTATGGTGGAATAAGTCCCCCGTCCACGTTCATGGCCATGGACGTACAGGGCCGACCTCAGAATCGAACCTGTATGGTAGGGGTCGCAGACTACCCATGCTCCGCCCTTATCTATGCCCCCTCCCACCCCCTCTAAGCCTCCCCATACAAATATGTTGTTTTTACAGGGAGGCTTTTGACAAGTCCGGCAAGGGGATAAAAAGCAGGGATGGACATCCCATTGGGACAGAATGACCCCCATAGTATATGATGGCAGATAAAGACCATCATGGTTCATCTAGTCTATCCAGCAAGGTGGCAAGAGTAGGTGCACCTGATGCTCCGTGAGGTCACCCCTCCCCATGCTTTGTGTAGGGGTGTACCAACGGCTCCATGCAGGTCACCCCTATTTGTTCAGATAGCAGAGACAGTTAAGGTTATTTTTTATTTTATCATGTTGCTGTAAAGGAATCTACTGTGTCTGTCCCATGCCATTTTGAATTCTGTCACTGTATTTGCCCCCACCACTTCCATAAGAAGGGTATTCCAAGCATCCACCACCCTTTGAGTGAAAAAGTATTTCCTGATGTTGCCTTTCAGTTTACCCCTTTGCAGCTTCATGTTATGTCCTCTAGTTTTGCAGCATCCACGTCTTTGAAAAAGGTTTGTTTGTTCATTAATACTCTTTATGTATAATATCTCCCCTGTCCCTCTTCTCCTCTAGAGTATACATATTTAGCTCTTAAAGACACTTCTCATATGCCTTCTGGCACAAACTCCAAAACATTTTAGTTGCCTTCCTCTAAACCGTTTCCAGTCTTTTTATATCCTTTGTGAGATATGGTCTCCAAAACTGAATATGAGTACAATATTCCAATTAAGGCCTCACCAGTGACTTGTACAGTGGCATTAGTACCTCCTTCTTTCTGCTGATAATTCCTCTCTATATGCAACCCAGCATCCTTCTGGCTTGGCCATCACCTTGTCACACTGTTTCGCCACCTTGAGATCTCAGAAACAATCACTCCGAGGTCCTTCTCCTGGTCCGTGCACACCAACCTCTCTCTCCCTATTGCATACAATTTCCTTGGATTTCTGCTTCCTAAGTTCATGACACTGCACTTCTTCACATTAAATCTTAACTGCTAAGCATTAGACCATTCTTCCAGCTTTTGTAGATCTTTCCTCATGTTATCCACTCCCTCAGGGGATTCCATCCTGTTGCCAATTTTCATGTCATCTGCAAAAAGACAGACTTTTCCATTCAGTCCTTCAGCACTATCACTCACAAATATATTAAACAGTACCAATCCCAGGACCAAGCCCTGGGGCACACCACCTTCCTTTCATCTGAGTGAGTTCCGTTTACCATCACCTGTCATCTGTGAGTTAACCAATTTCTGATCTAGTTCACCACCTTGGGACCCATCCCCAGGCATTTCAGATTACTGATAAGCCTCCTATGAGGAACAGTATCAAAGGCTTTGCTGAAATCTAGGTAGATCAGATCCATTCCATACCCTTAATCTATTTTTCTGGTCACCCAGTCAAAGAATTTAATCAGATTTGTTTGGAATGATTGTCCTTTGGTAAAACCATGTTGTCTCAGATCATGCAACCTATTAGTTTCAAGAAAGTCCACTATTCTCTCTTTCAGGAGCGCCTCCATTACTTTTCCCACCACAGAGGTAAGACTTACTGGCCTGTAGTTTGCCACTTCTTCCCTATTACCACTTTTGTGAAGAGGTACCACATTAGCCCTTCTCCAGTCCTGTGGAACTTCTCCTGTCTCCAAGGATCTAATAAAAACATCCTTTAAAGGCCTGCCAGAACCTCTCTGAGCTCTTTCAGAATCCTGGGATGTATTCCATCCGGCCCCATGGCCTTGTTTATGTTCAGTTTTGCAAGCTATTCAAACACATCATCTTCTGTAAATGGTGTGGTATCTAGAACATTCCCATTTGTATATTTGTCAATCCCAGGTGGTCCTTCTCCAGGATTTTCTTTAGTAAAAAAGAGAACAGAAGTTATTGTTTAGCATTTTCGCTTTTTCAATGTCACTTTCCACAAATCCGTTCTCAGCATTTTTGAGTCTTGCAATTCCACCTCTCATCTTCTACTTCTCCTGAATATACCTGAAAAAGGTTTTGTCATCACACTTTAGATCTTTAGCCATCTTTTCTTCTGCCTTTGATTTTGCTATACTTATTTCTCTTTTTATCCTCTTAACTTTAACCTGTATTCTTTTCTGTGTTCCTCTGTTTGTGAACTTCTGAATTTTGTGAAAGCCACTTCTTTGGAGAAACAAATAGGTTTCCTTTTCCTCTTGTTTTTATTTACTTTCCTTACATATCTATCAGTTGCCCCTTTTATTGCCTCTTTTATTTAGCCTACTGCAGTTCCACTTCCCTTACCTCCTCCCACCCTGCCAACTCCTCCTTCAGGCACTTGGCCATTTTACTGAAGTTAGCATTTTTGAAGTCTGGGACTTTGAGCTTGCTGTGATTGGACTCTGCCTTGGCTTTATCTCAAACCATACTGTGAGATGATCGCTGCTGCTCACATGGGTACCACCCGAACATTTGACACTATCTCTGTCGGTGAGTACCAAATCCTGCATTGAACTTTCCCTAATCAGTTCTATCACCATTTGTCTAAGTAATGCATCTTGGAAGGCATCCACAATTTTTTTTACTTCTTTCCAGATTTGCAGAAGGAATACTCCAATCCAACTCAAGTAGATTAAAATCACCCAATATGATCACTTCCCCCTTCATGGCTACCTTTGTAATATCAATAATCAAGTCTCTATCAATTTCTTCAGTCTGAGTTGGAGGCCTGTAGACTACACCAGTATAGATGATAGTGCAATCTCCTCTTTCCAAAACAATACACAGCGCTTCTTCTTTTTCCCACGTCCCTGCATTTCAGCAGCTTTAATATTGCTTTTGACATTTAAGGCTACTCCTCCTCCTTTTCTGCCTTCTTTATCTCTCCTAAACTAATTATAGCCAGCTATGGCTACATCCCAGTCATGTGACTCGTTAAACCAGGTTTCTGTAATGGCCACAATGTCCAAGTCCATTTCCACCATTAGGGCTTCCAGGTCGGAAACTTTGTTGGCTAGACTTCAAGCATTTGTGCTCATTGCTTTCCAGCATTTGTTGACTGACTTGCCTGTATTTTGCATGACTTTTTTTCTACACGTCTCTTCCCACTTGCTATTGATGTGTAGGTTAATAGTGTGGCTGCTTCCAATGTTATTATGCTTTTGCAGGGAGTGACATCCTGAACTTGTTCTTCTCCATCCGTCACCACCTTTCCCTAGTTTAAATGCCTGTCCACATAATGCCTGAATATTTCACTTAGGATCCTTTTCCCTGCAACAGAGAGATGTAGTCCTTTAACACAGTACAGCCTCTTGTAGTTCCATCTGTTTCCCCAGTCGCCTATATATATAAATCCTTCTTGTTTGCATCAGGTTTGGAGCCATGTATTAAAGTTGATTATGTGATGCAGCCTTTCTGCCCCCTTACCAAGAACAGGTAGAACTTCTGAGAATGCTATAGTGTTAACAATGGGTTTGAGTTTCTCACCCAGAATCTGGAAGTCCCTTTGAACTGTAGAGGCACTGTTTCTAGCCAAGTTATTTGTACTCAAGTGGATGATAACATCAGTTTTGGAGTGCTCACTTTCTGCATTAACTATGCCAACAATTTGGTTGTATTCCTGCTAGCTGAGGAGCCTGGAAAGCATTTGACCATCTTCTCTCCTTTGAACTGTGTTCCTAAGTTGGTGCCTCTGATGATGGAATCTCCAAGTAGTAATGATTTCCTGTTTTCTGATTTTTTTTCTTCATATTTGGTGCATTATCAGTAGATTGGGCATTAACCTTCTCATTTAAGGGCGCTTCAGTTTCCAGGGCAGAAAAGGCATTATGCAGGGATAACTATTGATGGAGAGGGTGTCTCTGTGTTACAGGTCGCAACCTACCAGAGCCCACTGTGATCAATTTGTTCCTGGGCTTTCTTTATGGGTGTGGTGGAGGATTCTTTTTCAATTTGTACCCTAGAGGTGGTGGGTATCATTCCAAGTCACAGATAGTGGGGATGTACGCCCTGTCCGGATGTACATCCCCACCATTCATTCCCCTGCTGATCCCACATAAAGGCTCCCCGTAAGAAAAGCAGAGTTTACAGGGAGCCTTAGATGGGGGTGGGAGCAGGCAGGCAGAAGGCAGAGCGAGGGTGGGGCATGGGCAGTTCAGCACCCAAAACGTACAGGCCGATTCTGAGGTCGGCCATGTACATCTGGGGTATGCCGGTTAGACAGGGGACTTATTCCACCTCAGAGTGGAATAAGTCCCCCTGGATTTGGCGTTTCAGCGGCAGCCAGCAGAGACAGATGAGGTAGGGGTGCAGGAAAAGGAAGATTTCAGCGGCATCTGACATTCACAGCTCCTGAATGGAGCTGCAGTGCCATGGCAATGGGACACCATGGCTCTACAGCTCCATTCAGGAGCCTGACTGAGCTACTAGGATTGTGGCTGAGCATGCAGCCGGTCAGAATCGGGGCCCAGCCTGCATGTACAGACCGGTAGACCCGATTCTGATCCCGTGGGCATGTCTAGCCCCCGTGGGATCAGGATCAGGTCTACCGCTGTATGCCCCGATCCTGACTGGCCGTATAGGGGCTGGATTTTCTTTATGGAATAGGCCTCCACATGTTTAATTGCAGGTAGTTCTTACCTTAATAGAATCATTTCTTTGTGCATAGCAGATGAGACATATATGGAAAGCTCTAAGGCTCAAAATGATTCTTCTTAGAATGAAGGCACCACAGCTATTGCATTGAATACACATGCTGCTTAAGACTGTGATAAAGCAGTGCTAGGACAAGGTGAAAAAAAGTGGGTGTTAAACTAATTGGTGGACAGATATCAATCTATATGACAACTATATAGGCAATGCAACCCCAGGGTGGGTGGGAATCTAAGTGCCCCTGGCCAGTAGACCTTATATGAGTGATGGCACACTCAGATGTCTGATTTAAAAAGGCTATGCAAAGAATGTAGGCAAGCTAAATATTGTTAAACTTATCAACAAAAGTTAGATTTTTTGCCACTAGACTATAGATCAAAGTGGCTGTGAACACGCAGAAATGGGATACAGATAGAAAGATAGGAAAAACAAGGAGGTTTTTTTTGTTGTTTTTTTAACATCTTTGTTAGTGATATAGCGGAAGGGCTGTCGGGTAAGGTTTGCCTCTTTGCGGATGATACCAAAATCTGCAATAGAGTAGACACCCAGGAAGGTGAGGAGGGATCTAGCTAAGCTTGAAGAATGGTCTAGAATTTGACAGCTGGGATTTAATGTTAAAAAATGTAAGGTCATGCATTTGGGCTGCAGCAATCCAAGGAAGCAATATAGTATAGGGGGTGAAGTACATTTGTCCACTAAAGAAGAGCGGGACCTAGGCGTGGTTGTGTCTGATGATCTTAAAGTAGCTAAACAGGTAGAAAAGGCGACGGCAAAAGCTAAAAGGATGCTTGGGTGCACACGGAGAGGAATGGCTAGCAGAAAAAAGGAGATGATAATGCCTCTGTATAAGTCTTTGGTGCGACCTCATTTGGAGTATTGTGTGCAATTCTGGAGACTGCACCTTCAAAAGGATGTGAAGAGGATGGAGTCGGTGCAGAGGGTGGCTACTAAAATGATTAGTGGTCTTCATTATAAAGCATATGAGGACAGACTTAAGGATCTTAATATGTACACCTTAGAGGAAAGGCGGGATAGAGGTGATATGATTGAGATGTTTAAATACCTCTGTGGCATAAATGTTCAGGGAGAGAGCCTCTTTCAATTGAAAGCAAATTCTGCTATGAGGGGACATGGGATGAGGGTGAAGGGAGATAGATTCAGGAGTGATATGCGGAAATATTTCTTTACGGAAAGAGTAGTGGATCCGTGGAATAGTCTCCCAGTGGAGGTGGTAGAGATTAGGACAGTAACTGAATTCAAAAAAGCATGGGACAAACACAGAGGATCTCTAAAGGTAAAAAGGGGACTGTTGTAGTTGTTGATAAGGAAGGACAGACTAGATAGAAAAAGACCACATGGCCTATCATCATATTTCTATGTTTCTATGTTTTATTTTGTTTTTTTCTGTGTTTGACCCCCTTCCTTGGTTCAATTCCCCTAATACAGTGCTCCCCAACCTTTTTATCGCCGCGGACCGGTAAACGTTTGATATTTTTTCCATGGCCCGCTTGTTTTAATTTAATAATTTTAATTTAATTGTATTTAAACATGCCTTCAAAATAAAATACAGCTACACCAAAAAATGAATATAAAGTGATTTATTTTATTTAACTCACTAGAATTCCAAATCAATGAGAACCCTGAGCTTGTTTCTTTGCAACGAGACGGTTCCATCTGGGGGTAATAGGAGACAATGACATCCGAAGTGTGTTGCTTATGTCCAGTTTATTCCGTTGTTTTGTTTTGGTTGCTGTCACTGCAGAAAACCCCACTTCACACAGATAGGTTGTCGGACATGGTAATAGGGATTTAAGTGCTGTGGTGGCAATCTCAGGATATTCCGCCATGACTTTAATCCAGAACACCGGTAGAGTTGTTGTCTCGAATGTAGTTTTAAGGCCACCGTCATTTGCAATCTCCAGCAGTTGTTCTTCTTCTTGCATAGACATGCTAGATTCGCCTGATTTGTTGGCAAATGGGTCGCGGATCCATTCCTTACCAGTTCGTGGGTCTTTTGTGGTTGGGAAGTAGCGCTCAAACTCTTTTAAAAGCAAAGACAGGTGATCGTGCACCAACTGGCAGAATGAATGTTCAAGCTCAGTCTCGCCTAAAATCCCCGCTAATGTCTGAAACATGTCCAAAATGCCTCTGTTCACGCGCCGTCCCCACAACTCCAGTTTGGCTTTAAATGCAGCTACTTTGTCTGACAACTTGAAAACAGTTGTCATTTTCCCCTGAAGGCCCAGATTGAGTTCATTGAGCAGGCTGAATATGTCACACAGGTAAGCCAGTTTTGCGACCCATACCTTGTCACTGAAATGTGCTGCCAGCGGTGACTTCTTTTCTGAGAGAAATCTTTGCAATGGCTCTCGTAATTCGAATACTCTGGTTAGCGATTTTCCTCTGGATAACCATCTTATTTCTGTGTATAAGAGAAGGCATCTGTACTCTGCGTCCATCTCCTCACAAAGCTGCTCAAACAGGCGCGAGTTAAGTGTGTGTGCTTTAATGTGATTAATAACTTTAACGACATCACTCAATACGCTGTTAAATTCCGGTGACATTTTTCCGCTTGCCAGCATTTCCCTGTGAATGATACAAGGCGTAGATTCACTCTCAGGTGCAACCTCCTTAATCCGAGCAGTTAAACCAGACAGTCGTCCGGTCATGGCAGCAGCTCCGTCTGTGCATATGCTGACACAAAAGGACCATTTCAGTTTTCCTGATATATAACCATCCAGTGACTTGAACAGTTCTGCTCCTGTGGTGTTGGTTGGCAAAGATACTGCACATAACAAATCCTCATGCACATCCTCCTGATATAGATATCGCACATAAACAAGTAGTAGTGCCTTGTTGTCGATATCTGTAGATTCATCAACCTGGAGTGCATACCACGGTGATGTATTAATCCTCTCCAACAATTGTGCCTCAATGTCTCCGGCTATTTCCTCAATGCGCCTAGTCACAGTGCTAGCTGACAAAGGCACATGTGCTACCTTTTCCACAGCAGCCTCTCCTAGAAGTTCACGGCAAATGTCTTTAGTGGAGGGCAAGATCAATTCTTCACCGATAGTAAATGGCTTTTTAGCCTTAGCAATGCGGTTAGCCACCAAATATGATGCTCTCAGTGCATTCTCCTTTATTGATGTGGTGGCCCTCATAAATTTCTTCTGTGCTTCGTGCTCCCGTTTTTTTCTTTCAAAATACTCCAGGGGCTTGTCTTTTATGCCAGGGTGCTTGGCGGTCAAGTGGCGAAGCAGTTTTGAAGGTTTCATTGCCTCATTAGAGAGCTTCTCGCCGCAAACTATGCAGATGGGTTTTGGTACGTGGGAATCACCTGTCCCGATAAATCCATATTTCAAATAGGACTCATGGTATTGTCTGTTAAAGGTTGCATATTTCTTTGATGTTGAAGGCTCTTCTTCTGTCTGTTCACTGGGCCTTTTTTTCTTCCCAAGAAAACTTTCTAACGATGTCTGTTTCATACTCATTTTTACTAATTTGTGGGTTAAAGCAGACACAATAACACGTCAGTACACACATGAGTACCGGTGAACAGATAGAAGAGCTAGAAGAGTGATACCTTCTCTTTCTCTTCACTCCACTGCTGCTTGCAACCGCTCAGCTCCAGACGTCACCTAAATCCGAATGTAAATCCAAAAACTATCAGCGCAAAAATGTGATCAGTGTTATAAATATATGACCAGTGTATCAAAAAAGCATATAAATATTAATATAGTGAAAAAATCAGATAAAGTGCACAAATCCGGCAGCATACACTTAACTGTGCTCACACCTCACAATCGGAAACAATAAAAACATAAAATAGTGTTGCGCCAGATAAAATAACTTTGAAATATATATAAATCACAAAAGATGACTGTGCCCCCTTTCAATACCGAGATGCCAGCGTTCCCCCTTTCAATACAGAGATCATCGTGCCTCTTTCAATACAGAGATGCCAGCGTGGACTCTAGAGCCACCTTTACCATTAAAGTAACTCCTTACTTCATGTGGGCATTACACTTTGTGGACTCCCTCTTCACCTGTGCCCCACACACTCACCCACAAAATGGCCGCATCCCACTTCTTCAGCTGTTGGCTTCAATCACTGTGATTCCCTTCACCCACCACTGTCACCCACTTCCTCTGTGCACTTACCTCACGGGAGCTTCTCTTCAGTCCCCGCGTCTCCGACCTCAAGTCCTCAGTCCTCCCGCGGCGCCTCCTCCTCGACCAATGGCATGGGGTTTGCCTTTCAGCCAATCAGGAGGCGGGAGGACCCACAGTGAAATTATTTAAAGTTCCTCGGGCGGCCCGGTACTGTTTGATCCACGGACCCGTACCGGTCTGCGGCCCGGGGGTTGGGGAACACTGCCCTAATACACCACAGTGCATAAGTAGACTTATAAGAGAATAAAACAGGTAATAGATAGGCAAGGAAAAATTATGAAAATTTATATCAAAAACCAGCCAACAAGTAAAGTTTGAAAGCTTAGCTTTGTAGAGTCTCTTGGAATAAGCTTGCTCAGGCAGCAGAGACTGATTGAATTAACCACACCCTGTAGATCAGGGGTCTCAAACACGCGGCCCGCGGGCCGCATGCGGCCCGCGAGAGAAGTTTCTGCGGCCCGCGATGGAGAGGAAACAAAAAACCCCCCCAAAGCCCTGGCTTCTGCCGCCGTGGCAGCGCCAGAATCAGCTGTCCCGCGGCCCCTTACCGTGTGTCCGGCAGAGCCCTCAGCTTCAGCAACATCAGCGGCAGCTTTCAGGGCTGCGAAGAGAGTAGTATTTCCCTCTCGCGGCTCTGTTAAGCCTGCCGGGGCTGATGGGAATTCCCATCAGCCCCGGCGGGCTTAACAGGCCGCGAGAGGGAAATTACTCTTCTCTTCGCAGCTTGAAAAGCCCGCCGCTGATGTTGCTGAAGCTGAGGGCTCTGCCGGGCACACGGTAAGGGGCCGCGGGACAGCTGATTCTGGCGCTGCCACGGCGGTTTGGGGGGGCTGTGTCGGATATGCCATGCTTTCTCTTGCTCTGCAATGGATCGCCCATAGACAAAAGATGTCATCATTCATGGATGCTGCAGCCCATACGGACAAGAGGTGATGACCTAAGCTGCTTCTTCTCATTAGCAGGTGCCATGTATGGGTGTCCACTCAGTCGGCATCCATTTGAGTGCTTGATGGGGTCTGGGGTATTTTCAAACCTCCATATTAAATGGGACATCATTAAATATAGGCCAATGCTCATACATTTGTGAGGCTATAAAATGTATTTATAGTCATATTATGGTGAGGAGCATCTCATGCTTGTTTGCCTAAGGCCCAAAGAGATCATACTGCCTTACCCAGGGAATGGACCTAAGTGTCTATAGGAGCTCCTAGAGTCCTCCCCATTACTGCTTCCAGGCATGGAGGAGAGCTAAGGGTTCCTTACCATTAAAGCTTCCAGGCATGGAGGAGAGCACCGAGTTCTTTACCATTACTGCTTCCAGGCATGAAGGAGAGCTCAGGCCTCCTTACCATTACTGCTTCCAGGCATGGAGGAGAGCACCGAGCGGGCGGGGGCGGGGGGCTAGGACTGGAAATGGGCAGATGGGGGTTAGGACTGGAGGTGGTCTGATTGGGGGGGGGCTAAGACTGAAAATGGGGTTATGGGGGGGGCTAATAATGAAAATGGGGTGATGGAAGGATTAGGACTGGAAGTGGGCTGTTGGGGGGCTTAGGACTGGTAATGGGCTATGGGGGGGCTAGAACTGGTAATGGACGGGGGGGGGGGGTTGCGAGGACTGGAAATGGGCTGAGTAGAGGGGGGGCTTGAACTTCAAATAACTGATGGGGACGGGGTTTTGGAATGGAAATGGGCTGAGTGGAAGGGGGCTTGGAATGGAAATGGGCTGATGGGGAGGGGGCTTGGAATGGACATGGGCTGAGGGGGAGGGGGCTTGGAAAGGAAATGGGCTGTGAGGGGAGGGAGCTAGGACTGGAAATGGGCTTAGTTGGGGGGAGCAAGGACAGGAAATGGGCTGATGGTGGGGCTAGGATAGGACTGGAATGGGCTGATGATGCGGGGACTAGAAGGGAGCGGATGCTGGGTGGGGCTGAAACTACAAGGGAGCTGATGTTGGGGGAGGATTAGAATGGGATAGGGCTGGGAGAGTAAAATGGAGAGGGGAAAAATATTTTGTGTGGGAGGGAAGAAAAATCTACAATTGGCCAGGTATTGGGTGAGTAAGTGTGGATTGAGGATGGAGGGGTAAAATTTGAGTGGATGAAATAGGAATGAGGAAAGAGCAAAAGGAAAAAGATTAGTATGTTAAAACAGATGTAGAGAGAGAAAGGAAAATAAACTAGAAGAGAGAAGAAAGGACAAATGAACAGCAGACCATGGAGAGTTAGCAGAAGACACCAAGAAACCAGAAGAAAGTGGCTGGCACAATTGCAACTGAAAAAAAATGCACAAAAGGTAGAAAAATATCTCTTTATTTTGAATTTATTAACTGGAATATGTCAGCTCTGGGAAATGTGCATCATTAACGTCTGTGCTTTATTTAATACAAGAGGAAATTAATTTATAGTTTTATTTCTACAGTGTTGTTGTACATTCCAAGTTTGGCTTTTGGGGTTCCCAGTTTAATTATTGTCTTCCTGTTTCTAAATTGTGATTCCTTGTTTGGTGATGGTGTATGTTCTGCATGTGTAACTGAGCTGAGGTATTCTGTTTATGTAATTCCTATTTGACATTGCCACTTGTTCTCTTTCCCCAGTAGGTCATGTATTGTTATTCTCTGAAATGTATTGGTTTAATATTTGCAGTGTTGCCTTTTGATAGTTAGGGTATGGTGCTTTGTGAGTCCTGGTAGTGCTGTTACGATACGGTGGGTTTGCTATGGGTTCTAAATGGGTAGTGTTTGTAGTAGTTCCTAATGTGTCTGGCGGTTGGCACTGGATTATAGTAATGTAGAAATCTTTTAGTCTTTCTTTATCCATACACTCATTAAGAGGCATGTTTACTAAAAGTTAGTTTATGGTAACATTATGCAAATATTTATGCAAATGAGGTCCCTTATGCAAATTAGGCCCACCTCTTGTGCGGCCCCCGGGTTACTTTACAAGTCCTCATTTGGCCCTCAAAGCAATTTGAGTTTGAGACCCCTGCTGTAGATAGACTTGTAACAATGGGAACTTTAAAAGGTCAAAATTAAATCTTACTTCTATGTATCAACCCACTAAGCAAAGGACCCTGGAACTTTCAAAATGTATAGCTTTACTGCAAAATTAAGAAGGAAGCCAGGTCTCTGCAAATCTAAAAATAAATGTATACTTCAATTCCAAGTAGATAAATGTCTAGAATGTAGTGCCCCTGGCCAGTAGACCTTATATAAATGAGGACACACTCAGATGTCTGGTTTAAAAAGGCTATGCAAAGAATGCAGGCAAGTTAAATATTCCTAAACTTATAATCAAAAGTTAGGTTGTTTGCCACTATACTGTAGATCCCCGGGTACTACTCCTGGAACACCTCTGATATGTCCCAATGCTAAGTGGTTAGCATCATGGCATATAGCAGCATTACTCGGGGATATTCAGCAGCACTAACCATATTAGCACTGCTGAATATACCGCTTAAGGGCATTTAAGCATTTTACTGCCCTGTCATCAATGACAATAGCTCAAAGTTTATACTGACCCAGTCTGAGTGTGGAGCTGACAATACCCCTGGTGAAGATTTACTTAATAAAGTGTGTTTTACCTACCATGCTCAGACTATGTAGTTGCTTTCACATGTGGTATAGTGCCTTTTCGTTGGACCTTCAAACCTTACTCTGTACAATTAAGTCTTCCATTAATAAAGCTAGAAATTTACAATGCAGAGGATGCCCAAATAGTGCCTGTTAGCTAAGCAACAATGGGCAATGTAGTTATGAAGGTCATCAGTGAGATGAGAGGCTCTCTGATACTGTGGAAATTCTACAAATATAAAAAACAAGACTATTTATACAAGTATTAATCAAACTTTCTTACAAAAAACATGTGGAGGGTAACTTTATAAATCTCTGCGCAGGCATATATGGTAGTGCATGTATATTTTGGGCCTAGTTTATAAAGTGAAGCACATGCATACTTTATTTTATAAAATAGGGGCATACTGGCTCACCTGAGCCTAGTCTTAGCAGTTATGCCTGCTCCACAGCAAGCGTAAGTGCATGCAGCTAGATTGATGAAGAAATGTACGTAGGTGAATTGAGACCCTGCCTATGCTCCACCCAAGAACCTCCCCCTTGCACACCCCTTTAAGAAGTATGGATAATGGGACCTATGCCATGCTAACAGAATAGTGACCAACCAAAGCACAAGCATAAGTGCCCATTCACATGCATAAGTCCTTGAGAATAGGGACTTACTAGATTTCTAGTATGTAACTGTCCACAGGTGCTATATAGATTCAGCCTCTTAAAGGGCCATTTTATAAGACACACATAGGCTAATACATGTTTTAACATGTTTTTCATGCCTATTTTATAAAGTACACAGGCACTTAACCTTTTAAAAATAGGGGCATAAATTGTCCAAATGCATGCTAATTTAAGCTACAAGCACTTCTATAGCTAATGAAAATGCCCGCATCTAGATTTTTCAAGAATCTGTGTAAATGATAATATTTTATAATTTGCTTATGTATTTTGCGCTCCCATGCTCTGTCCAAACTCTGCCCCTGTAGACGCCCACAGTCAAAGTACGCATGATCGGCCCAATGAGCTTACCTTCAGGATAGCAGCAGCCAATTTTACATGAATATATGCCTGAAAGACTTAGGGGTATGTTTACTAAGCAGTCTTAATGTGCGCCCGGCGATAGTGTGCAGGCTGCCATAAAAGGAGTGGGCATGTCGGTCTTAACATAGCAAAACGGGATTTTCATGCGATAAAGTGCGGTGAGCTAGGGTGGTCCATAAAAATGAATTCCTGAATTCCTTTGCTCCCTGGTTCCATTTAGGTAGAAAACACTGTGTACAAAGTTTGAAGCCAATCAAATAATATTTAGGGGTGGCTCAACAAGTCTTGAGATTTCCCCCTGGGAACAGATGACGAAATGTTGCATCATCTTGTATCATCCACTCAGTTCCACGCTGATTACATTTGATTGCGTCATATTTGAACTAATCTCGTCTCTGAAAGGTGGCAAAGACATTGTACTATTATCTTTGTATCTTTATTCTTTTCAGATGGCGAAAAAACGTGGTTTTTATCTCATTGAAGAAATGTCCACCACAATTCTGGGGGCCAAGCTCCCCAGCAAGGAGCAAGTGTTAAGTGCATTTTTACATCACCATATGACATTAAACAAAGGCGTTAGTGAAAGTGCATCTATTGTAACAAGTGAAGTAGAAGCTTACTGGGAAAAGGCCAGGCTTCCTGTTCAAAGAAATGACAAAATTCAAGAAAAAGTAAAGAAATTGTTCAATCAGTGGAAACTTTTGAAGAAAAACAAAGGGAGAGGAGGGAAACAAGAGGCAAATGAAAAAGAATTCCAGGTTGCAATGAAAAACCTATTTGATGTGGCGCATGCCAATGCAATGTCTTTAATTCATATTCAAGAAGACAAAGAATTCTTAATAGCGCAACGAGAACCAGGGCGCCGCGGCTCAATGTGCGCGATGGACAAGAAACTGGCCAACACGGAAGCAAGATCGCAACAGCGAGAAGAAGAACTGAAAAGGCGCAGACAAAAACATGTTGCCGAAGTCGAGGCAACTACAAGCCAAGTTCAGCTGGAAGGATCTTCTTCCTCAGCAGAGTCAGGTGAAGACTCGTCGACATCTGCGGATTCAGATAACGGACAGAAGAAAGCAACTCCACAAACGAAGCAGTTTCGACCTAACAATGTCTGGACCCCAGAACTTACAGCAGCCCTGGATCGGACAGGGACAACGGATCGTAATGCTCTGTTTGTGGTAGCTGAAACCGCCAGAAGTCTGGGACATTATCCTGGGGAGCTCAATATCAGCCGCTCCAGCGTCAAGCGCCATAGAGAAAAGCACCATCAGCAACAATGGACGGACCTGCACAACGCATTCAAAGCCGAAGGCAAAACATGCATTGTGCATTGGGATAGCAAGTTATTGCCATCTCTCCTCTGTTCAACCACATCCTTTGACTGCCTTCCAGTTTTGATAATGGCTGTCTCCACTGGAGAAACACAACTTCTTGGTGTACCAAAACTGACATTAGGAACGGGCGAGAATCAAGCTGCAGCAGTTTATGAACTGTTACAGGAATGGTGTTTGGATGAAAAGGTTGCAGGCTTCTGCTTTGATACAACTGCATCGAACAGGGGACGTCGATCAGGAGCGTTCATTCTTCTAGAACAGAGACTCCGTCGCACAGTCCTTCATTTGGCATGCCGCCATCACATTTACGAAATAATTCTTGGTGCAGTATTCTCTACATGCTCTGGAGCTTCATTGGGTCCCGATGTCCAACTCTTTCGCCGGTTCCAAAAGAATTGGGGCTCCCTTGACAAGTCCAACTATCAAACTGGAAAAGACTTGGAGGTGCTGCAACCTGACAGGGATCGCATCATGAAGTTTGCGGAATCCAAGTTGGCACAGGGCAATCACCGAGGTGATTACCTGGAATTCTTGGAGTTAACGATTGTCTGCCTTGGAGGGAATCTTCTTAGTTTCAATTTCAAGAAACCCGGAGCTTTCCATCATGCCAGATGGATGGCAAAAGTCTTGTACTGTCTCAAGATTTGGATGTTCCAAGGACAACTCAAAGATCTTACCCAACGGGAGGAGTCCTGTGTTCGTGATGTGAGCATTTTCTCCATCCTGATTCATGTGGAAGCCTGGTTTTCTGCCCCTGATGCCGCAGTTGCTCCTCGAACAGATTTGGAGATGCTGAAGAAACTACACTCTTACCACAATGACCGGGTTGGAAGAGCGGCCAGAGACAAACTGCAACAGCATCTGTGGTATGTGTCAGAGGAGCTTGTGGCACTGTCACTATTCGATGAAGCTGTTTCAGCACCGACAAAGCGGGCCATAGTGTCGGCCATGATCCCGGCAGAATCAGATGAAAGCGATGAGGATGATGACGAAGACGAAGATCCCCCAAAGCAGGTCGAATTGAAAAGTTCCATGATTCCACCACTTGAATCTTTTGCAACTCGCAAGTCAATCCGTTTCCTGAAACACCTCGACATCAACAGTGATTTTCTTAATGCAAACCCAGAAGACTGGGAAGAGAATGCATCATTCAAACACGGTCTGAAGAAAGTAAAAAATCTTCCAGTGATCAACGATGTGGCTGAGCGAGGGGTCAAACTCATTGAGGAGTTCAACGGCCGACACACCACAAAAGAAGAGCAACTCCAGTTCCTTCTGGGTGTTTTCTCGCAACACCGTAAGATGTTCCCCACATCGTCAAAGTTCTTACTAGCATCTGGACCACATTGAGTGCTTGGCAAGCATGATACCCCCGTCTATGAGCGGATAATACCCAGTGGTCTGACGAACCCTGGGGGGGATCCAGGGGCCTGATAGATAGGGACCTTGAGCCACCCCTAAATATTATTTGATTGGCTTCAAACTTTGCACACATTGTTTTCTACATAAATGGAACCAGAATCAGGCCAGGGAGCACAGAAATTCCTACTTTTATTTTTTCCCCTATGGCAGTGGACCACCCTACTAAGCACATTATCGGGCGAGAAGCCGCTAAGCACGTTAACGCGCGGTAATCTTAAGTAGGCGTGCTGACATCTAAACACAGAAACAGAGGTGTAGCACAATGGTTAATACACTGACTGATGGTACTGGGGACTTGAGTTTGATCCCCCAGTGTGCCTAATGAACAAGGCTGGCTGAGACATCTCCCTTTATGTTTAAGTAGTGCTTTTTGAGGCATTGTAGTATTATTTTAATAAGTGCTGCCAGCAAACACACCCTCACAGTGGCATAACCTAAGGTGCCGCATAAGGCACCCTATAAGGCACTCCAGAGGGCACATTATAAAGTGCACTGTCCGCCAAGGCACCCTACAATGTCCCCTATAGGACACCTTATAAAGCGCCTTGTAGGGCGCCCTATAAGGTGCCTTATGGGGCACCTTAAGGTTACAGTACTCTGAGGGTGTTTTTGCTGACAGCACTAATGTACATTAAAAATAGACAATGCCTCAGACAGCCCTATCAAATAACCCCACTGTGGGCTAGAATCCATGACCTCTGGCTCCACAGGCAGTGAAGTAACCAGTGAGCTACAGCTCTACAGCTGCTAACAAACCCCTGGCTGGCTACAGAAGGACTGCACGTTACCACACAAACAGTCTGCTGTGGCTACCAGGATAGGGGCAACCCACCCGTACCCATGATGCACAGCACATGCATATCAGCAGTCTACAGATGATCACAAGATGGGGTATGCACCCCACAGCACCTCAGCCTGGTAGGGGGTGCCGATGGTGTGTGTTAGTGGCACAGAGTAGCTACTGACCGTCACATTGTGTGGGTATTGTGCTCACCCTGAGGGTGAGGTGGGGCGGCCAGCACCAGGTCGCAGCACCTTCAATGGCTGAAATAGGCCATGTCGCAGATACCCATCAGTGCTAGTGTGTGTGATAGGTAGGTAGTTCCTGCAAACACACCTAGGATACATTAGTGTCTATCTGAAGTTTTCAATCAGGTCTGGCCTTTATGGGCTATGATGCACCCAGAATAGTGCATATTCTGTCTTCATGCCATGGTAAGATCATGTAAGTAACGGGGGGCGTTTGGACCCATAGGCAGATTATGTACCACCACCCAACCCACCCTCTGTGGCTCAGGGTGGGAGACAGGATTCCCCCACCAACAGATCCACATTCTACCTCCCTGCAACGGTGGCAGTAGAGGGGGGCCATCAACCCCAGTCGTGCTAGGGAACAGACACCCTACAGGGCAGCCAATGCAGAGCTGTACACATCCCTAAGGCAATGACAGGAAGACAGTAGGCCTGGAAATGCTCAGCTGCCCCCCACCACCATCTGACATTCACCAGCCGCTGCACCCTACAAGGTGTTCCAGCCATACACATATAACTGCAGACAGCTAGTCTACAGTGCATGATCCTGGAAGAGATGTGAGCACACCCACCAAGCAGATAAGTCAGTGATTAGGCCCCAGAGAAGAGAACCCATATATTTCACTGAAGAGAAATACAATATAGCACTATGGGGGAGCCTAGCCATGCCATGGTCACTGCTCAGGCAGGACATGCTGTGGCCACCCTGTTGGTGCAGGTCGTAGCCGGGCACTACAATGTCCGAGCCATTGCTGAGCCAGGGATAATACATAACACATTGAGTCTAACACCATAATGTCACATGAAAACATAACCTTTAACACAGTTTATGATGCCTGTAAATAGCTACCTTGCTCGTTGAACTCAACTTCTGTTGACTGTACATAGTTGATTGTACATAGTTCTCCAAAGTTTATTTGTTAAAATTAAGTTGTACATAATTCAAGCATGTTTAATGTAAAAACAGATATGTTATACTGTTTCTTTAACTGTTATATGTAAACCGCACCTGATCATTGGAAGGTAGCGGTATATAAGCGACTGTTAAATAAATAAATAAATAAATAAATAAAATTGCCCTATGCCCTGTGCTGATGCATCCAGGCCAGGCCAGGCCACACTGTCTAGGCTATACCCACATTACCTTGCTCCTCATTATGCACATTGGCAGGCCAATACTGGAAACAGTGCTAGCAGTGTGGGCTGAGGAAGGTGTTAGCAGCCACCACACACTGGATAGACAGACACACACTCCCCACACCTATGCCAGCATTGTGCAACTATAGAGGTGTTTGGCAGCCCTGACCACCGCACCAGTCCTGGGCACAGTGCAGGCATGGCTATGGTACGCAATACTGTTGGGGTCACTCCCCAGGGTGGTAAACACTGTCAGACACCAGACCTGAAGCACACCACAGACATCAGAAAGGTTGCTATGATGCAGCTCAATCAGCAAATTGTGCTTAACTTAGGAATTGCTATCTGCCAGTAATCATAGCAACCTTTTGATAGCTGTGTACCGTATTCCCAGGTTTAGGGTGGCATTGCTAAGGTATGCAAGTGCTAGAATTGGGAGATGCATGCAGGGCCCAACATCCTGCCTCTCCAGGAGGCATTGGATAATGGAGCCTGTGGGTGCGTGTTTGTCTGCCCCTGTTGGCCGCTGCTTTAGGGCAGAGGTGCCCAACTCCAGTCCTGGTGGGCCAAACACTGTTCGGGTTTTCATGCTGTCCCTAATGAATATGCATGAGATAATCTGCATACCATGGGGGCGGCACATAGAAATGAAGCACAGCCATATTTATTAGAGGCAGCATGGAACCTGAATGGTGTTTGGCCCTCCAGGACTGCATTTGGGAGACTCTGCTCTAGGTAATGCACATGTTTATGGTGTCTGTGCTCTGTAGGGTAAAATGTAGGTGTTTTGGGCATGTTTACGTCATCTGCAATAAAGGTTCTGTCTGTATTAGCATGTTTTAGTAGTGGGTAAAATATGGGGACTGGGTTGGCAGGAACCACAGCTGGGACTTGAACCTGTGACCTTCTGCTCCTGAACACACTGGCTGTGTGCACTGCACCACCGTGTTGCCACAGAGACAGTGCATTCCCTGGGGATACCATGACTGTTTGTCATGCAGGGCTTGTCTGTTGCAGTGCATGGCACCCATCTACACAGGGCTAGGCCATGGTCTGCTGTGGGCAGCAGCCACTGGCCCCTCCACCACCAGTACCCCTCTGCCACCATGCTGACATGCCCTTCTGCTGGTGGTGCGTGATCTCAGGCCATCCAGTGTGCGGGTAGGCGGCTGCCTATGGTGCAGGTTCTGGGGTAGGGGTGCCTGTAT
The DNA here is from genome assembly GCA_033557465.1 of Ichthyophis bannanicus. Classification (NCBI taxonomy): domain Eukaryota; kingdom Metazoa; phylum Chordata; class Amphibia; order Gymnophiona; family Ichthyophiidae; genus Ichthyophis; species Ichthyophis bannanicus. The sequence continues at coordinate 642,946,617 of CM066034.1, read as the reverse complement.
AGCTGTCCACGCTTCCCCCCAGCGCCGCCTGCCAATGTTCTGTGCCCTTGGGGGTACCTGCTGGGTACTATCCCCTGTGACACTGTGGGAGACACACTCGTGCCCATGTTGGGCCCTCATTAGTTGCTGTCTGGCTGCTCTACTGTTTCAGCATTCCCATGGGCCACCTAGGCATCACCCTAGTCCTTCTGTGTCCCCTTTTCCAGCATCTGTCCATGTGCATGCCATAGGAAACCTGTCCAATGGAGAGGGGAAACCCTGATCAGCGCACTTTCACTGTGGGCTCATTCACCTTATGTGGGGACTGAGCATAGACCCTTCCAAAATTCATATCTTTTTTTTGGAGCTTTCTCGGGAGTGTTTTTTGATGTTTCCCATTAATATCACTATTGGCCAGCTTGGTTATGTTTTTTTTCCATTTTGTTCAGGTCATTTTCAATGTTTATTTGCCTTTTTGTTCTGTACACATGTATCACACTTATCACTTTTGTAGGTTTCTCCGGTTTTGCTGTACATTGCTGACGGAAATGGTTTCTTTTTCCTTTAAATCTGCTCTAACGCGAAGGTTTCACTGGCGTTAGTTTTCAGCCCCGGATTCCACGGCATTAGTGTGGACGGAGTCTCTCCCCTCCCACTCTCCGCCCATTGATCCTCTCTCTCCGCCCTCTGGGAGCCTTTCTCCGCCTTCAGCACTCATTTGCGCCGCTGCGCGTGTTATCGCGCGCTAAGGTACCTTAGCGCCCGGTAACGCACCTTCATCGGGTGATAAGGTACCTTATCGCCCGATAACGTCGCCGGGCGCACGTTAAGACTGCTTAGTAAACATACCCCTTAGATTTGCACATATCAATACGTGTAAATCTAGGCATGACTCATGAAATGACCCCCTTATTGGCAAGGCATTTTATATACCCATATATCAAAAAACTTAAACCCCATGGATAGATACACATCTTACTTACACAAATCTATATACGCCAATAGTGGCATGGTACACTTAAGCTATTTTATACATTGAACATCAGTTGTAAGCCATACCTTGACTTAGAAGTGAGGTGCATGACTGTCATGGTAAGCACAAACTACTCCATTTCAAGATATTGCCCAGAGATGGGATAGCTCTAAACTAATATCCACTGACCACTGTACTGAAAAAGGTGGCTAGATAAGAGTCTCTGTGAAAGTTCTTGATTAGTTGATAATCAACTTTTGCTGGCTAAATTCTTGGATGGAGTGGTGAAAGCCCAGTTGACAGATTTTTGGAGGAAAAGCATCAGTGGATAACCAACAGTCAGGGCTCAGGCATCAGCACATTATGAAATCTGTATTAGTGACTGTGAAAAATCAGAGACTGTTATATATGGACAAAGGGGAAATAGTTCTTGTGAAGATCCGTTTGAGATTGGTTGTGGGTGGATCAGAAATGATACATCCAAGTCAGGACATGTCCAGTTCCCCTTGTATCCTGACAAAAAGCTCTGCCAAATGTGGAACCTTTTATAAAATACATTTCATGACCTGCAGAAGTGCACATATAGTTGCCACCATGTACATCAGGAGGAACTATTTTACAAATTCACATGTGCACAAGAGCAGTGCCCATTCTGCACCTTCCATGTATAATACTGACTGTATTTACAGGGATAGTGAAGTCATTTCACAAACTTAACTGTGTAAGTGCTGCCAATTAGTTAGTGAAACTGCAGCTTTTCCCTAAACTTTGGAGGAGGGAATAAAAATGGAGCATTTAGAAAAATTCCTCATGTAAAGCCCTGGCCGAAATGAGCACTTTGTAAAATCTGTGCGTGCCCTTGAGCTCGTGTAACAGCAGACGGATGCATAGATGTATATTCCCAATACAAGATAAGGCATACATGTGTAGATTGTTGGTCTGCGCAAACCATGCCCCTTTGAAATCTCCACGTGCAAATAGTGGTTTTCTGAAATCACCATTTGCATGTGTGTGTGATCTGCATGTGCAGATGCCAGTATTTACATGTGGAAATGTATTTAAAATGATCTCCTTAATATTAGTAGACTTAACAGTAGCATTTGAACGATTGCAAACTAGATGTGCCAGCCTGGTTATAATGGGAGTTGCTTTAGACTGGATCGTATCCTTTTCGGTAGGAAGTCTTTTAGGGTTGCTGCATGATGGCAGCTGTCTGCACCAAGACGTTTAGAGGTGGGGGTGGTCCCTTTCCTCTCTACATTTTAATATGTTCTTACAATTGCTAGAATCAATTATTAGGCAGCCCGGTACTGAAGGACACTATTATGCTGGTGAAGTGAAGTTGATTATCCCTAAGGTTGAAAAAGAACATGGGGAGGATTTGCTTATGACACAAAAATATTTGGAGTTATTACTATTTGATTGAGACGTAGCAGCCTTAACTTGGATTCTGCAAAAAACAGAGTTGTTGGTATTAGGAAGGAAAGAACCTATTACAATGCTTTTAACATTGCAGATGGATGTGAGAAAATGAGGGATTTGGGAGTATTTTAATATAGAAACTTAGGTCTGCGTAATAGGAGATGATACTCCAAGTTTTGATGGATGAGAGGGACATAGCAATATTTGGACAAGAAAGCTAGCAGGCAATAACTTTAGCTTTAGTAATTTCCCATTTAGATTATGGCAATGTGCTGTTGGCTGGGTTTCCTGGCACAATAGTGAACCAGCTGCAGTGGCAAGGTTGATTATGGGAAACCACATAGGGAAAGTGCCACCCCTTTATTAAGGCAAATTGCTTTGGCTTCCAGCAGTTATCCAGATGAAATTTAAGGTGCAGATGTTGATCTTTTGGTCAATGAAAGAAGGAGATTAACATAACCTAGGCACGCGCACCGACCTTCTTACATCTGTCATCTATCAAAGAACACCATATGATGCTATAATGATGGGGAACGTATGGCTGCAGCTTTATTGACATTTGTAAATACTCCAATCTTTTCATAACAATAACAGTTTTCAACATCTCCCATATTAGAAACATAGAAAAATGACGACAGAAAAAGACCACATGGCCTATCTAGTCTGTCCTTCCATATCAACAACTACAATAGTCCCCTTTTTTCCTTTAGAGATCCTCTGTGTTTGACCCATGCTTTTTTGAATTCAGATACTGTCCTCATCTCTACCATCTCCAATGGAAGACTATTCCACAGATCCACCACTCTTTATGAAAAGAAATAGTTCAGCATATCACTCTTGAATCTATCCCCTTTTACCCTCAACCCATGTCCCCTCGTAGCAGAACTTGCTTACAATCAAAAGAGGCTCTCCCCCTGTGCATTTATGCCATGGAGGTATTTAAACGTCTCAATCATATCACCTCTATCCTGCCTTTCCTCTAAGGTATACATATTAAGATCCTTAAGTCTGTCCTCATATGCTTTATAATGAAGACCACTTACCATTTTAGTAGCCACCCTCTGTACTGACTTTATCCTGTTTATATCCCTTTGAAGGTGCGGTCTCCAGAATTCCACAAAATACTCCAAATGAGGTCGCACCAAAGACCTATACAGAGGCACTATCACCTTCTTTTTTCTGCTAGTCATTCCTCTCTGTATGCACCCAAGCTTCCTTCTAGCTTTTGCTGTTGCCTTTTCTATTGGTTTAACCCCCTTATCTAACAAACTTCAAATGCATGTAATTGCAACACTGTTAATCTCACTGCCACAGCCGTACTCGACCATCTAGCTATTTGGTGTCACACTAGCTGTGATGAGGTCCTAAATTCCCCCTCCCCCCATGCTAGCCTTCAATGATGCCCAGCCATGCCTCTGTAGCTAGCAGTGGTGTCACACACCAGCCTCCATGGCCTTCCATCCATTTTTTCACCCTGCTTCCATTTTTTATGAACAATCTTGGGACTTAACCAACTCCATCCCCTGCCCCTAATAGCTATGACCACAAACCTCCCTTCACCCCCACTCCCCACTCCCCCCATGACCCTGAAGCAGGGCAGGTGGATTGAGAGAATTTGCTCCCTCTATGACTCCTCCTGCCTGCCAAAGGCCCTCCAAAAGCAGGTGAACTTGTTCCCCACTCCTTTCTCTGCCCATTCTCGTTCACTTGTCCAATCCCCATGTTTGTCTCCTTCCCAAATTCTCAGCTGCCCTGATTCCTTTCATCATCTACTACTCTTTCATCCCCCTCTCCCCCCTTCCTCCAGCCCACTTGGAATGGCTCAGCCATGTTATGGTGCCCTCAGCTTGAGTCAGAAGGCATCTCTTATCTTGCAGAACAGCTAAGTTGCTACTGTCCCGAGAAAAGCTTAAGGTCTAGAGTAATTTGTTATAGTTGTGAAATAGAATGAACATAAGAACATAAGAAATGCCATACTGGGTCAGACCAAGGTTCATCAAACCCAGTATCCTGTTTCCAACAGTGGCCAATCCAGGCCACAAGTACCTGGCAGGTTCACAAATGACACACAGGTTCCACAATGCTTGTCACGGGGTAAGCAGTGTGTTTTGCGGGTCCTCTTTAATAATGGCTTATGGATCTCTCTTCCAGGAACTTGTCCAAACCTTTTTTAAGTCCAGCTACACTAACAGCTTTTACTACATCCTCCAGTAACAAATTCCAGAGTTTGATTACGCATTGAGTGAAAAAATATTTTCTCTTATTAGTCTTAAATGGCTTATGTTGTAGCTTCATTTCATGTCCCCTAGTTTTTCTACTTTTTGATGGTGTAAATAACCAATCTACGTTTACCTGTTCCATTCCATTCATTAACTTAAAGACTCTATCATATCTACCATCAGCCATTTCTTTTCCACATTGAAAAGCCCTAACCTTTTAAGCCTCTCCTCATAGGGGTATCCTTAGGCCCCTTTACCATTTTGGTGGCTCTTCTCTGTACCTTTTCTAATTCTGCTGTATCTGTTTTAAGATATGGCTGCCAGAATTACACAGAATATTCAAAGTGAAGTTGCACCATGGAATGATACTGAGGCATTATAATATCCTTGGTTTTATTCTCCTTTCCTTTCCTTATGATACCTTGCATTCTATTTGCTTTCTTGGCAGCCACTGCACAATAGGTGGAGAGTTTCAACATATTATCCTTGAAGACACCTAAATCTTTTTCCTGGGTGGTGGTTCTCGGTAATAGAGCTAGCATAGTGGAATAACCTGCAAAGGAAGATTAGTATGGGATAGAAACATGGGAAGTTTCATTAATTGTTAAAATCTTGGCTGTTCACACACTCAGAGGGAAACAGGGGGTTTTGGCACAATATTATATATTATGCGATTGTGATTATGAATGGTATGTGGTAAACTGCTTAGAAGTTTTACTGTGGTCAGTTTTGGCAGTATACAAGATTTTAGTCAAGACAAGATAAAGATGAAGAGATAAAATTATTTACTACCCCTTCAGATACTAGTGATGACAAGATGGCTCTTGAAAAGTATGATGCAAAATGTCTCGTGAGCCTTTATAAAGAAAATAGCAGTGTGAGTGATATTTGGGGTTGACAGGATTCTTTTTTTTTTTTTGTGAGTGCCAACAAGTCAATGCTGACTCCTTGGGAAAACAATATTCATGGGAGGATAGCACTATGAACCTCCCCACCAAAAGATGTAAAAGACCCAATCGACTAAGGACATCTTGTAGAAGTTTAAATACTGGCCAGGGATTGCCCCAAAAAAAATTAAAGAAAAAGAGAAAAGGGAATTCACCGACATTTTCTCTCTTTTGGTAAAAGACTAGGAAAGGAGAATGTGAATTCATAAAAATCCCAGGGAGTAAAGAAAAAGATAAGCCACACATTAATCAGTCAATCAATAATTAAGTCTCAACCTTCCATATTTTTATAAGCATGATTATGGCAAAAAGAGACTGAACAGAGCCCATCCTTGCTCAGGTACCATGATGTAAACATGTAAGCACATAGATACGATAGCAGATGGGGATGGTGGATCTATGACCGTAAGGCAATAATTTTATAAGGGGACATGTATTTTAAGCAGTAAAGTACGCACCTTCTTTGATGGTACTTTAGTCATTTACATGCATATGTGGTGACATATGCGCATAAATGACTTCATATAATACCAGCAAGCGTTAAATTATGCACAGTGGTATGATGGTGTGTACTTTGACGATAGGCCTGCACATGGACAGAGTTCGGGTGGAGCACAAGCAAAACACACGAGCACAGACATAGGGGCATGTTTACTAAAGTGCAGGTGCTTACCATGCCTCAAAGGTCAGCATGGGGGTGATGTCAGACCCATGCTAGAAAATGGAGCTATGTCCTAACATAGCTGACATGAGTTCAATGCCACCCCACGCTAAGCTATTTGCCACAATTAATGCCAGTGCACTTAACACCATCTGTTGAGATGGCAGTAAGTGCGCCTCTGCTAAGTTCAACTTTGCTAGTTAGTGTGCGCTAAAGATGCCTGTGCTAATCACTACGTGCATGCCAAGCCCCTGATTTGCCCAGTCTCTGCCCCAACCCGTGCAAGTAGTTAGCATGGGAATTTTAGTGGGTTCACATTTTTAGACTTAAACTCCATGCTGTTAGCTCACTTTAGTATACAGGCTCCATAGATTATAAAATACTATAATTTACTTGTAAATGTGAAAAATACAGCCACGGATCTTTACTCCAGCTTTAGAATGGGTGCAAATGTCCACAGCTTAAGTCTAGATGTGATCTCTGCCACTTTCACTTGTATTTTGTAAAGAAAGTAGGCACCTATTTGTCTTTATAAAATAGGCTTAACATAGGTGCCTTAAAATATGCTTTAACTAGGTGCCTCCTTATAAAATTACTCTTTTAGGGATAGTGCTGGCTCCAGAATTGGTTCAAGGTGCTGGCACACTAGGCAAACCTTAAGCCTTATGCCCCCCATTGCTGTAAGAATCTATTATTTAGCTTTGAAAGCCCTGCCTTTTGCCACCCTCCAGAAACTGCAGCCCTAGGCGACTGCCTCCTTTGACTAACGGTTGGGCCAGCCCTATTTATTAGAGGGGTTAGTTACCAACATGTAGTAAGGGAACAACACATGATATTTGCCACTTAACATGGCTTAAATGGCAAAATTGTCTGTTTTACTATAACCCACATTAGTTTACCTCAACTCGTGTTAGCAAATAATGAGATGCAAAACATGCAAATACATGCAAAACATCTCATTATCATACAAATTGAATAACACAGCTTGCGGTGAACTTAGCAAGCTGTTTTATTCTTAGAAAAATAATGCAAGCTTTGACCTGACAGAATTTTTCCACCCAGGATCATCAGGCCACTAATAGATGGCTCAGGGCTCCTGTAAACCATTTCTAAAAGTCCAATGAAAAAACAGACCCACACAGACTTCCTTTCTCCCCATTCCTGCCCCCTATCCCCTGAGACCCCCTTCAAGGACTTATATGGGGTTTCCTTCATGCCTAGCAGCTGGGGGGAACGTGCAATCCCAAGTTGCTTTATTATGCTCTGATATAAAATGGAGCCAGCTGATCTCTAGAGGTAATACCATAACACTATTGATCGGAGTAAACTGGTGCCATTTTTCACTAAGGATGTGTGTTTGTTTGAAATGACATGGGAAATGTCAATGATATTTCCTATATTGTTTCATGTCGTTTTCAAACAAATGTAGAAGAAAACCCCCCGAAAATTCCTTCCTTCCTTCCCGTCTGTTGTTAATAGTGTGCATTATCACATAATTGTGTGCATTATTGAGCAAAAGTAAGCACTACTGAGCAATAAAGTGGCATTATAAAAAGGAAGCCCAAATTAAATCGGGAATATCCAGAGCAGAAGATAGGGAAAAATGCCAGGGACATCTGTCTTGAGCTGATATGGACATCCACACTGGCGGCTATGTGGATGTCCCCTTTCCTTAGAAAATTGTAGACAGGGACGTCCATCTCATGCAAGCTAGTATAAGGAGATGTTCTAAAGTGTAGCAAAATGAAAGCATGACCCCCATTCCCCATTAGTGTTCGTTGACACATTGTAAAATAAAGAGGGCATTAGTACAGCTCATTTCCATACCCACTAGAAGTTAAACTGAGAGCTTTACAGATGCTTGTTAATGACTGGAGCACGTATGACCTCAAGAACATCCAGGACATTTCTGAGATCAAGCAGGAATGTACAAAATTCTTGGCAACACCCTGGCCACGCCTCGGCCACACCCCCATTCAGACCTGGATATCCTCTGGATGAGGATGTCCACAGACTGGGCTTCAAAAATGGCTCTGGAGATGTCTCTGTGCTCTGTGCGTCTTTATGCCCATTTTAAGATGTCCAAAGCACGAATAAGATTTCTAAGATAACCCCCACAATGTGCACTATTTCTCAATGGTGCTCACTATTGATTGATAGTATTGAAAGGAGGCTTGTCTGTATAGGGCTGTGTACACTGTGAGGGTACTCAATAATAGTATATCACTGAAAGTCCTCAGAAAATGTTAACAGCACAGATTCAGTAGCTCAGACATTCCAAAGCCTATTATTAAGCTGATGACAATAAGAAGGCTCTACTGAATCCTTTGCAAAAAAGTTCAGATAGCAGAGACTGTAGTCCTGCTTATAGTACAGAAAGTTGCATGGAAGAACTTTTTCTTTAGTCTTAAAACATACACTTAGAACTGCTTGCGTTAGAATTATTGTTTAAGAAGTTATGACTGGGAATAGATGTATGTCTCCTCCCGATGACCTATACTAATAAGATCTGACCTAGAGATGCACATTATGAAGATGCATTAGTAAAAGATGTAATGTGATGCCTGACTTAGGGTGGAAATTATGCTGTAAGAAGGCATTTGAAACCAATAAAAAGTGGCCAAAGTAAGCGGAGTTTAGAGAGAAGTTGCAAGCTTTGCTCTCTCTCTCAAAGCGCTTTGGTCGTATGTGTACCACAATTGTGAGTGTGAATTGTATTATTGATTATTATTGCTTCCTTCTCACTTGAGTATAGAGATTCTTTCCCAAGAGCCCAGGTTTTGTTGCCGGTGAGGGGTGGAGCAGAGTACATTCAATATAACTATTCACTATTGCACTATTGCTTAATAGTGTGCACTACCACTTAATTGTATGCACTATGGCTTAATAGTGTGCACTATTTTCCCACAGTGTATACTACCGAGCAATGGTATGCACTATGAAGCGGTAGAGTGCACTATTAAGAGCATAAAGCAATGAAATTGCACATTCCTTATTTGAAGCCAGAGCCCATTGGGGCAGGAATGATTTGGGATCATTCCTGTCTCATCTGCTAAACACCAGGGAATCCAGTGATAAATTCCTCGGTGTCTTTGTAGAGGGGTGGGCTTCAGTGTGATTCTGGGGGTGTCTTTGGGTGGCAATGTGGGGGGTTAATTGGGGGTCAGAGGGTCTTTTTTTTAATTAAAAGTTTTACATTATATCCGCAACAGTAAAGAAAAGAAATCATACTGCATTCACAATAAACAATAAGGAAAATGTGACAGAAATTGCACTAATCCACATCACAGAGGGTCTTTAATGGATGAAATGGGAGCTTGTTTAGGGGGGACAGGGGTCTGTCCAGGTCTTTTTTTACCACCAGCCCCTTTAAGATGACCCTGGGTGCATCAAGCTGTGAGATAGTGGACCAATGCTTCCTGGAAGCAGAATAACACGGCTTGTAAGGTTGATCACAAGTTGAATTATTCATTGTGATAGGAAGAGGATGGGAGCCATTAGGCTGGAATAACTTGGATGAAATTACTCTCTATAGGCCTTAAAATCTGAGAGTTTTCACAATATATTATAGTCATTTGATTGGAAAAGTCCCTCGCTTGTCACCATGAGATAATTTCCTGGCACTTTAATTCGTATCAGTACTCATAGAACCAATGCAAGTTCCAGTACACATGTGCCAATTGTATAGGCTCCCACTTGGCCAACCGTTGCAAAGAGCTCCAGAGATAGGCATCTGAAGACTCATCAAACCTAATAAGGGTGTTGGTTCTATTTCCAGTCAGTCTTAGGGCCATGGCCTCCTGGCTGGACAAATATCGAGTATCTATGGAAGCAAAATTCATTGCAGATGCTTTTTTCCAAGATTTTCCTATCCCTTACCACAGCCCTAGCTCAGTGTCCAGCATCTGTTTATGTCATAATTCTTTGTCCCTTGGTAGTGAGACAGAAAGGGAACGAGGTGGTCTCATGAAATCAGAAAATTTACTGTCTCCTTATGACCTTTTGATTTATGGTTAAGTTGCTTTGTTTGGAGTATGAGGCAAGGCAATGTTTAGGGCCTTCCCCACTACTTACAGAATTGTTTGAATTATTATGTTCCCATTAGACTGTTAGGATCTTCATAGAAGGGTTTGCTATGTATACTTGCACCTTCTGTTATGTGGTTTCGACTACCTGAAATGGGATGCTTTGTTACATGGGACCGTACAGTATCTTTGACACATACTGCCATGGTTATTGGAGGAAAAAGGCTCAGGAAGCAACTGAAAACACTGCCCTGTTGACAGCATTTGGGGGAAGATATATAGGAGAAGGAGGGGGTGTTATTTTTACAACCATTTTTAGCTATTTTAGGACGTTTTTCTTCCTTTGGAGTAGATGTATAAGAGAAAAGAGTAAGGTGTCATATCTTAAGAATGTCTTTATTTGTTTTATTAAATATGTATTTTAATTGTGTTTTGTTTTAATATTGTAAATTATGCAGATGTTGATATGTTGGGTGATAAACCAAGAGGCACATTTCACAATCTGGGACGTCAAAGCCAAAATGTCTGAAAAAAAAAGCAGGACCCTGTAAGTTCAGGCATGATTTCAAAAACGTGGACATGCCCGATATGCACGTGTATCAAGCTTCTATATAGATGTCCCCAGGAGAGCATTTCAGAAACAAAACGTCTAATAGCATAATGGTTAGAATAATGGCTTAAGAGCAGGGTGGTCAGGCCTTTGTGATCTAAGGTTAGTCACTTAATTCTCCATCTTCTCTGCACTCTCTGGATGTTTTAAGGTAAAAACAAGTACTTTCCAGATGCCTATTCATGCCTGGAGCAGGTATAAACATGGAAATGCCTGCAGACATCTCCGATGTGTCTGAGATCAAACGAAGATAAGAAGTACATTGCCACTCCCCGGACATGCCTCCACTACACCCCTGTGCCTACTTGGATGTCCCTGCACTGGAGATATCTGGGAAGATCATTTGTGAAATGACTATGGTGACGTGTCTGTGATTTTAACGTCCACGTGCACGTCTTCAGACATCCAAATCACAACTAAACCTTTTAAATGATCCTCCAAGTTATACTTCATATCGTGTACTCTCAACTCCCCCCCCCCTTGTTTCTTGTTCTTTGTAAAGCCATTGTTGGCCCATTTGTTTCATGTAAACCACTTTGACATATTGATACAGCGCTATATAAATACAGCTAAAAAAATTAATAAAACATAGAAAATAATGGTAGATAAAGACCATATAACCTATGCAGTTTGCTTATCTATACCAATTACTAAGCTCTACAATCCTTTTCTCTCCTTGAGATGCTCTGTGGTTCTTTTATGTTTTTTTTAATTCATATATAGTCCTCGTGTCCACCACCTCTGCTGGGAGACTATTCCACACATCAACCACCCTTTCTATAAAGAAATATTGTCTTAGTTTACTCTTGAGTCTATCCATTTTCACCTTCATCCTGTGACGTCTCATGCCAGAGCTTCCTTTCAATTGAAAGAGGCCTGCCTCCTATGCATATATGACATGAAAGTATTGTAATCTCTAAATCATATCTCTAATAAAAGAGTTTTGTAGGGAGAACAGAAGACGTAGGGATTGGTCTTAATATTTTTCTGAGTGATATTGCAGAAGTGCTGTTGGGTGAGATTTGCCTCTTTGTAGTTGATATCAAAGTATGTAATAGGGTAGACATTCCTTGAAATTGTAGATAAGATGAGGAGGGAGTTAGCAAAGCTTGAAGAATGGATTGAATATGACAGCTGAGATTTAATGATAAAAAATGCAGTCATGCATATTGTTGGAAAACCCCAAGGAAGAGGCAGAAGCACAGGAATGTCATTCCCGATGGGGGGGTGTCCAACCTCCACCCCTTGGCCAACCGTACTCAGTGAAGCTGTGATTGCCGGCCTACCCCTCCTGTCTGCCCATGGGGACCTGATCTCCTGCAGGCAAACAGAAGGGGTCTTTCCAAGAATAGCAACCCAGCATACAGCAGGGTGCCCTAAGGATCCCATCTCCCGCCAACAGAAGAGCCTTGCAATCATGGGAAAAACCTCTCCTGTCTGTGGGCAGACAGAAAGGGAAGGCCAGCGATTGCAGCAGTGAAACTTTAATGGGGTCATAGCCCATGTGGCCCACCCTTTTCCGACTTCTCTGGGGAGAAGTGTAGTATATACAATACATTAATTCTCAAAAGAAAAGCTGAACCTAGGGGTGATTGTGTCTGATCTTAAAGTAGCCAAACAGGTAGAAAAGGCGATGGCAAAGGCCAGAAGGATGAAAGACCAACAGGAAAACGAAAGTGATAGTGCCTCTGTATAAGTTTCTGGTGAGACCTCATTTGGAGTACTGTGTGCAGTTCTGGAGACCACACCTTCCACCTTCAAAAAGATATAAACAGGACGTCATCAGTGCAGAGGGCAGCTACTAAAACAGTCGGTGATCTTTGTCGTAAAGCATATGGAGACAAACCTAGACATCTCAATATGTATACTTTGGAAGAAATCCTTAATGAAAATTTTCTTAAACATGAGATCTGTTAGGAATAATCCCAGTTTTTAAACTCCTATAAGAAAGACCTTCCATAACCAATACAGTCCTCTTAACCAATACTAAATAACAGATATGCCTTTGCACTCCTTTTGTACCTCTAGCTTGATTCCAATGCCTTCCTTTCTTCCTACAACTTTCTATTACTGGAACAAAACCCCTCACAGCCACCTCCATATCCCTAATTATACAAACCAATCCGTAATTGCTGCCAATTAAAATCACCCACAAACACCAATCCCAATATTAATAAAATCCATTTTAAACCATTGAAAGTTCTCCCTCAAGTTCTCCCCAAGAATTGCACCAAGGACCCAAAAGGGACATGCCTCTCTGCTGCACCCCTCTGTTGGCTCAAAGCTGTTGGCACATCACCTGTCCAGAATTCTTTAAGGGTTCTGAGTTTAGACATCATTCCAGGTGATGAGACCAACTTCAGGAGATACACCTTCACCGTAGTACAGTTGTTTCCAGGTCAACAGAGGCCTCTCACTACCTTGCAGGTAAGGGGAAGCACTGGTCAGAGCAGGCTGCTTCTCTTCTTCTTCTTCTGCCCATTGGGATGGGATCCTCATGGCCAGCCTGCTGCCTGCCGGCCTCAGTCATGGCAAAGACCCTTCCTGTTCTGCCCATGGGCATCCGAACTCCTGCGGGCAGACAGAAAGGGTCTTTGCCTGATCGTGGCTAGCAGGCTGTTCACCAGGATCTCATCCCCCACAGGCAAAAGAAGAAAAGCCGCAATTGCGGCAAAGACACTTCCTGTTCTGCCTGCAGAGATCCAGTCTCCTGTAGGCAGAACAAGAAAGGCTTGTGGTGTGGAGCTTGGGGCGATGCTTGCGCCCCCCAAAATAAAATGCTTTCCATCGCACCTGGTATTTGGGCTTCTCTCTCTCTGGTCCCACTCTTCTGTTTAATATTCATTAAGTGGTCCAAGCTTAGATGCCACTTCTAGGGTTCACTGTAGGAAATACAGCATCATCATCAACTGCATAGATGTCTATTTTTTATTTGCAGTATATCAAGTCAATAAACTAAACTAAATCAAACCAAGGAACAGCTGTTCCCAGGCCCAAAAGACGTCTCATATTACCCAGCTGGTAAGGGGAAGTCCTGTTTCAAGAAGATGGTTCACCTTCTTCACCTACTGCAGTACATGAGCTTCTGTTGAGGTTAGAAGAAGCAGCGAGGAGCAAGAGATAGTCCAAAAACGAGACTATGCAACAGTTTCAGAGCCTCAAGGGTTTACTTAGGTTCACCTACAGGGTCATCGTGATAGATAGCGTTTTCATAAGAAGCCTAGCATTAAACACATGTACTCTGAAGAGACATAATTTTATTAGTTAACAAGGGACATCAAAGATGATTTTGAAATGTGGGCAAAATTCTTACTGTCATTTAATAGATGGGCTTTATTGCTCAATCCTCCAGGATTCCTCAGCCCTCGACACTCTTGCCCCTCCCACCTCACATCCAGTAAAATGATCTACTCCCCAACCCTGGTTTTCACCCACAACCTGTTACCTACACATCTGTGCCCGCTCTGCCGAACGAGCCTGGTCCAAATCCCACTCCCTGGATGACCTTCTACACTTCAAATTCATGCTTGGCTCCTTCCAATCAGCCCTAGCACTTGCCAAGCAAGACTACTAAATCCATCTGACCAATTCCCTTGCCTCTAATCCACGCTGCCTCTTTAACACCCTCAACTCTCTCCTCAAGGTCCCCCTACCCCCGATCCCACCCTCCCTCTCTGTCCAAACCCTAGCCGACTACTTCCAGGACAAAATTCTCAAAATTACTCTCCAATTCCCCTCCCCCCATCTCTCCTCCCCCACCCATATTCCCCCTGCTACCCTTTCCTCCTTCCCCCCAATCTCTGAAGAGGAAACCACACTTCTTCTTTCCTCCTCCAAACCCACCACCTGTTCATCAGACCCCATCCCCACCCATCTCCTACATTCCATCTCCCTCACCATCGTCCCCTCCATAACTCATATCCTCAACCTCTCACTCTCCACTGCAACTGTCCCCGCTGACTTCAAACATGCTGTTGTCACACCCCTCCTCAAAAAACCCTCACTTGATCCCACTTGCCCTTCTAACTATCGGTCCATCTCCCTCCTTCCCTTCTTATCCAAATTATTAGAACGAGCAGTCCACCATCGTTGCCTCGACTTCCTCACCTCCCAGGCCCTCCTGGACCCACTACAATCAGGCTTCCGTCCCCTTCACTCCACTGAAACGGCACTTACAAAAGTCACCAATGACCTGTTCCTGGCTAAATCTAAGGGCCTCTATTCTATCCTGATCCTTCTTGACCTGTCTGCTGCCTTTGACACCGTTGACCATGACCTTCTCCTCACCACCCTCTCCTCGCTTGGCTTCAGGGACTCTGTACTATCCTGGTTCTCCTCCTACCTCTCCCATCGCTCATTCAGTGTATGCTCTGGCGGCTTCTCCTCCTCTCCTACCCCACTCCATGTAGGTGTACCCCAGGGATCTGTCTTGGGCCCACTCCTTTTCTCTCTCTATACCCAAGGCCTTGTCGCGCTTGTCTCTTCCCATGGCTTTCAGTACCATCTCTATGCCGATGACTCCTTGTCTTTCCACCCAATTCTTCCCCCCCACTTCCCCCTCTCGCAGCCCATGTAAATGGATCTACTATCCTTCCTGTTCCCTCGGTCCGCAATCTGGGGGTCATCTTTGCCGCCTCTCTCTCCTTCTCTGCCCATATCCAGCTTGTAGCTAAGACCTGCCGCTTCTTCCTCTACAACATCAAGATACGCCCCTTCCTCTCCGAACATACTACCAAAACACTTATCCACTCCTTAATCTCCTCTCGCCTCGATTACTGCAACCTACTCCTCGCTGGTCTCCCCGTGAGCCACCTCCTTCCCCTCCAATCTATACAAAATCACGCTGCTCGACTAATCTTCTGCCAGCCTCACCATGCCCACATTACTCCTCTCCTCAAGTCACTTCACTGGCTCCCTGTCCAATTCCGAATCCAATTCAAGCTTCTCTTACTGACCTATAAGTGCACTCACTCTATGGCCCCTCAATACCTCATATCCCTTATCCCTCCATATGTCCCCTCACAAAACTTGCGCTCCGCTAACAAATTGCTTCTTTCAATGCCTTTCACCCGCACCGCGAACTCCCGATTGCGCTCCTTTCACCTTGCTGCGCCACACGCCTGGAATACACTTCCTGCGTCTGTGCGCCAGGCGCCCTCCCTGGCCCTCTTCAAATCCAGGTTGAAGACCCACCTCTTCACCGTTGCATCCAGATCCTGATTTCCATCCTCATCCTACCCTAACTCCCATTAACGTTTATGACCAAATTATAGACCAAGCTGTGCCTAACTGTACCACACCCTACCTTCCGCTGAACTGACTAATGCTCTGTACTGTTCTAACTAGATTGTAAGCTCCGATGAGCATGACTCTGACGGGCAGGGACTGTCTCTTGTATGTTAGCCACCTCTTGTAGGCTAGCTGTACAGCGCTGCGTGCGTGGCGCTCTATAAGTGCTAAATAGTAGTAGTAGTAGGATTTAGTAGTAAAAGTGAATTGTTCACCAATACTTCAGGTGGACTAGGCTTTAGTATGCTCTTCCAAGGAACCTGGTGCTGTAGATCTGACCTGAAGCCAGATAACAATGTCGAACAATAAGGGGCATTGTTTTTCTAAAGTTGCTGAGAATCATGATTGTGTTTCACATATGAGTTCACAAACTGGCCAACATATTAGTGTTCAGACCCAACAATATGATAGTTATGTAACTTATTAAATGCATATCTATGAGAAGAATGATATAGCCCATTCACTGTCCTTTCCTCTAATCTTCGTTCAGGTCCCTCGTACCAATCTCTGATGCCATTGGAAGCCCTGCAGGTGTATCACTATGGCACTTTGGTCTATGGATATATGACAACTGCCTCTCAACCAAGGAAAAACTACATTCAATTGTTCAAACCATGAGCAATCTGCAGACGTTTTCCAAACCATGAGCAATCTGCAGATTTTTTCCAAACCATGAGCAATCTGCAGAAGTTTTCCAAACAGACAGGCAAAAAATACTTATAGGCTTTGCAGATCAGTCATATTGTATAATTTTTTTATTGCAAATTCTTTTTATTAGCTGACACTAGACATTTATCATTATAACATTAAAAATTAAGGAGCCATTCAGTGGCAGTGGCTAGGCTTTTTAAAGTGCCTAGCCATTGCTGCTTTAAAAAAACCACAGCTATTCAGCACCAGAGCTTATCCCGTGTCTGGTGCTCAATATCCGGGTTCACCTGTCAGAGCATCACGATTGGCCAGCAGCAGTCTTCAGTTGCTAACCGTATATAGATAACCTGTTAAAGTTAGGACACTCATTGAACTGTCCCAGCTTTAACCAGTTTAGCTATACAATTAGTGGCTGAATATCACCATTGACCAGATAGCGATCAGAATTGCCCCCGAACTGTCCACAGACTACCCTGGTTTTAACCGGGTGGGTTTTTTTACGCGGTCTGTGGCAATATTCAGTGACACTATCCAGAAACGATTTCTGGGGTACTCAAAGTAGTATGCATATTAATAAAATGTTGCACATTCTGTAGGTTTTTACGAGTTGCCAATTAATGTGTTTTGTCTATCATTTGCAGCATTGTAGCTGCATTGAATATTCTGAAAGTTCTGCCCAGAAACAGAGATGAAACAGCAGCGTTTGAATTTTGCAGCACTCATATATTTATGACCACCGAAAGATAATACAATCAGTGATTGTAATTTCTTTTTTCCTTTCTTACCTAATGCTATTATGTATATTGTAAACCACCCCGATGTAATGGGGGGCGGTATATCAAGTTGTGAATAAACAATAATAAATAATAAACAATTTACCTGCTAAGATTGTTTAAGTTCTTTAACTGCCTTATTTTTGATTATTAATGATATTTAACGTACACTATGAACATTAAAGAATTGCAATACATATTACATAAATCAGTTTTTTAAAGTTTGGGATGATAAAACTGATTCTGATATGGGTTCATGTGCACCTGATAATCAAAGTCACTGATAAATTAATGTTGCTACATAAAATAAGGGCTGAAAATTGTTAGTTAACTACGGGTTAATTTTGCTAGAGGTGTTTTTTTGTGGAGAATAGCTATACTAATCCCCCAAACACTGAAGAAAGTCATGCAACATGTCCATCTGTTTAAAAATGTGTTAGATGGTCAGTTAAAGTTATAGTTCCTTAGATTCCAAACAAGATTGATAATTTGACATTAATATCCTTTAGTCTTCTGGTTAATGTTACTTCAAATTGATTACTCAGTCTATAGTCATTGTGCGTCTGTTTTGCAGAGAAAGTTTTTAACCATTAAATCTTGGCAAAGCTGTCTCCTTTTTACCGACTGGCTGTTCTAGAAGCCAAGGAGCATTAAAATATTTATGCCTGAAAAGAGTCCTTGTTTATTGTGTGCTAATCGGTATTTAAGAGTCAAGTGCTGCTGCAAGCCTTTAATTCTACATTTTAAAAAAAATGAAAATGTTACTTTGCCGTGTTAATTGGCTCATCATATAGCATCATCACATCATCACCTTAAAGGCACTTGATCTTTAGCAGTTCTGAATTAATGATATGAATACAGTTACTTTCATTCACAAATTACAATTATGAGGCTTTGCCTAATATTTTTAAGCAATGTGCACTCTGAATGACAAGAACAGTGGTTTCAGATTGTTCTGGAGAGCATCAAAGCCCTCCTCTCCCCCCTCCCCCCTCACCCAGCAGCTTCAGCTAACTGGAATTCTCAGGCTAAACAGCTGGAAACGCAAGTAATGGATGCTATGGTTTCTAATTGATTTCTAATGAATAAAAAGTAATGAAAAACCAAAGCAGACACTATGTTTCAACATAATGACAACCGGTTTTAAAGGAACACAGACATTTTATTTTACGAGTTTACATTTTCTCAACATCTTGAAGCAAAAAGTCAAACTCTGTATTTTATTCTTACCTCTTGCCTTGCCATCTTTCATGATACTTTCAGTGTTTTTGGTATTTTGTCATTTGTGGCTAGCATTTCATTATTAAGCTTCAAATTAATTGGTTTAAAGGCTGTTCATTTTATTTTTCTTTCCCCTCTCTTGAAATATCTTTTATGCAAATACTGCATGGTTTAATTGGGTTTGTGAATGTGTGACTAAATAGGGGAAAAAGACCAGCTGTGTGCATAGGACTCAGGGGAGGGTAGTCCCAGATAAGAGGCACATTGTTTATTTTTAAAAACTGGATATAGGCAGAATGTAGCTTCGGGGAGGGGGGGGGGGGTCTGGAGAAAGAATGAAGTGCATTTAGTGCTCTTACAATGACACCTACTGAGTACTTTTAACTACGAACAAGCCTAGAATTGCCTGGCTCACCTCAAAGAGTGTGCTAAATAACTCCATGAGTTGGGTAGTGTTGGGTTTCTACTCTCTCAATCCTGTCAATCTCAACCCTTTTTTCTGCCTCACTCTCACTCCTTCCCTTCTTTTGAAGTTCACTCCATCCACCTTTTTACTCCATTACCTCTCCAGATAGCTGTCATTTATCGACCCCCTGATAAATCCTTTCTCACTGACTTTGATTCAAAATTTCTGCACCTCAGTTCTTCCAGTTATCTGACCATCACCTGCTAAAGTTTCACTCTTCATCACCACCACCTCAATCTCGCCCAGTCTCTTCCAGCATCTTTAGGAATCTTCATGCTATTGACCTAACAGGTCTTTACACTTCTGTCTCCTCTTTCATCCATTATGTCATCTGGGTCTGTTGATGAGGCAATATCTTTGTATAACACTGTACTCTCCTCTGTTCTGGATGCTCTTGCTCCTTCCATTTTACATCCTATGAGGTGCACTGTACCTCAGCCCTGGCTGTCCTTTAAAATCTGCTATGTTTCCGTGCCCACTCAGCTAAGTGCACTCAGCTCAAATCCCGCACCTTGTGGACTTCCTACTGGGCCGGCACCACCATTAGGTGAACTAGGTGATCACCTAGAGTGTCAGCCCTCCAGATTCACCCATTGCCACCACTGCCCCTCTCCAAGACCTATAGTGCTGGCAATGGCCTAAAACTGCCTGTGGCACTTACCTCAAAACTTTGGCACCTTAGGGCTATTTGCTTCTGCTCCCACCACTGTCGACTTCTTGTTTGCATGTGGGTGGAAGCAGCTTCCTCTCCCATGCAAAAGGAAGTTGGCATCAGTGGGGGCAAGATCAACAGCTCCTGGCACTGAAGTTTTGAGGTAAGTGCTGCGGGACTGTTTTAAGTCATTGCCATAGGTCCCAGAGAGGGGCAGCAGCAGTGTTAATGGGGGATGGAGGGCACGTAAGGGATGAAGTTTGCCTAGGGCGCCACAGCTCCTTGCGCAGGCCCAGCTTCCTACATTTCAAATTCATGCTAGTCTCTTTCCAGTAAGCCATAGCACTCACCAAGTAAAACTACTGTGTCCACCTTACTAACTCTCTTGTCTCTCATCCTCACTGTCTCTTTGCTACTCTCAACTCTCTCCTCAAAGTGCCTCCACCTCTGAATCCTTCCTTCCCTTTTCACTCAGACTTCGGCTCTTTCCATGACAAAGTCCACAAGATTACTCCAGGGTCATCTCCATTCCCCCTTCCCCCCTCGTCATTCCCAAATCCTTCCTTCAGCCTCTGTCACCTTTTCCTCCTTTTCTAAGTTCACTGAGGAAGAAACCATACATCTTCTTTCCTCCTCCACGTTTACTACCTGCTCCTCTGATACCATTCCCATCCATCAACTAAGCTTCATCTCCTCCACGGTTATCCCTTCCATCTGTCATATTCTCAACCTATCACTTTTCACTGCAACTGGTTTTGCTCCATGGCTTCTGCTCCCTCCACCAAAATACCCAGTGACTTACTTTACCAACAGCTAAAGTACTGGGAATGCACCTTGTGATGGAGTGTATAGAAAACTCCCCATCTCCTGCAGGGACTCTACCCAGCCAAGCTCAAAACTGGGTGAGGCATTTCTCTTGTAAGAGCCTAAATTCTTTCCCTTTTAAGAAAGTAAGTTGGAGAAGGCCTGGGGAGGGTGTGGCTGGGTGCCATGGTTTAAATAAGGAAGCAGAAGACCTGAGGAAGAGAGGAACCCAAGGATCTATGGCATACATGGAGACCACTTACCTTTGAAAGGGAGATTGCTGAGAAGTGGCTGTGCAGCCTTGTGTCTTTGCCTCATGCTATGACCACACACATGGTATCCTAAGTGGGATCTCTTCTTAACACAGTGGCAGAAGAAAAGCCATGCACCTCCTGGGCTGTGACCTCTCCAGAATACATGAAAGAAGAGGGAAGGGGTTTTTACATGGCCAAAGAGGTTAGCACTGCCGCAGTAAGGGAGAGAAACACAGCTAAGTCAGAAGGTGAACAGGCCCTAATGGAAGGGCAGCAGCAAAAACAGCAGCAGCCGCAATGCACTCTAGTGGAAGGACAACAACAACAGCAACAGCTGCTGCAGGACCTTCTGCAAGCACATGGGATGCAGCAACAGCAAGCACTGGATAAATCATTGAAAATGCAGCAGGGTGTTTTGTCCCAAGTCTCCCAGGTGCTTCAGGGATGACAGCCATATCCCCTGGTGCCACCCCTACCTAAAATAATGGAGGGTGAGGACTCCGACCACTTCCTTATAAATTTCAAGCAGACATCCCAACTGGCTGGGTGGCCGGAGATGATGTGGACTACGTATCTGGGAAACCTGCTGATTGGAAGCAGTCAAACCACCTTCCAAGAGGCTAATCCTGATGGAAGAGCTGCTTATGCAGCAGTAAAGTCCGCCATCTTGAAGCAAGCTGGGTGTACACTGGAGGCCTACCAGCAACGGTTCAGAAAGGGGGTTCTGGTGCCTAAAGAAAATCCCCGGAATTTCTTTTATAGGTTGAAAGAGATTGCTTGAAAATGGCTGCAACCAGAGGAGAAAATCAAAGTGGAGGTGGTCAAGATTGTTCTGTTGGAGCAGTTCCTAGAGGACTTGACCTCTCCCATGAAACAGTGGGTGCACCAGTTCTCTATATTGACCCTGGAAAGCGCTGTGGAAATAGCAGAAGGATTTTATGAAGCTCAGCCTGAAGCCGAGGTACCCAAGGCAAAGAAAACAAAGACATCCATAGTCCAAGGGGGCCTGGGAGGAAAACCTGAGCCCCTGAAGGCCCTATCACCAAGGCCACCATGGTCACCAACCCTCCGAGGATTCAGGGGTTGCTATTTGACCTGCTTCAACTATGGAGGCAGGGGCCACTATGCACGTGAGGCAATGAGGGAACCAATGGATATAAATTTTATGACGTCCCATGAGTGCAGTTTTACAGAAGTGTCCCTAGTGGATACAGGAATGTTTGTGATACCCGCAGAGCTAGAGAGCACTTGTCAGCAAGGAAACATTCCAGGAGGAATATCAAGACAAGGCATCAGATCAACTATGAGAAGCTTGTGACCTTAGTTTGTGTCCATGGAGACCAAAGGACATATCCAATGGCATAAGTTGAACTGAAAACCTCTATGGGATCAGAGACTCTCAAGGTGGTGGTCTCATCCTGGCTGACTTACCCAGTGATTATAGGCCAAGATTTCCCAAATTTCAAGGATATCTGGAACTGGAGAAAAAGCAACCCAGAGAAGGGGACTGTGGATGATTTTCTAGGACTCTTCCCTTTGAGGGACACAGACTTATTTATTTATTTAGACAGTTTTGTATACCACCTTATCCTTCAATCAAAGTGTTCACAACACAATTGGGGGATACATTTAACATGAGGGGATATGAGACACATGCACTAATACTTACAGGGAACATGAGCAATGGAGGGTTTAGTGGCTTGCACAAGACCACAAGGAGCACCTGTGGGACTAGAAACCCCAGTCCTTCCAGCCCAAGGTTGCTGTCCTCTAGTGGGATTTGAGCCCCTGACCTTCTGGTCTGAGGTAACTTGTCCCAACGAACAGGCCACTCCTCCCTTGTTTGTGAAGACCCCAAAACTCCCAAGTCCCGCATACAGCACCAGTTAGAGAAGACCTGTGAATTTTTCAAACCTGGAGGCAGTTGTAGAGGGGGGTTCTGAGGCAGAGGAGTCCCTTGAAGGACCCATAGATGATTCTCAAGATAACCTAGCTCCCCAACTGGGAAAGTCAGGATCCGGGAACAGTCAACTTAAGTGGGATGGAGTAGAGAGGCCATGCCGGTTTAATAGTGCCCTAGGTGATGACAACACCCTTAGGAATGCTGGGAACCAGGTTCAAGAGGTAGAGGGAGCCCCAGTAAGTAACTTGCACCCTTCCAGGAGCGGTTTCCCCTTTTTTTTGGTGAGACAAGATTTATTGTAGAGTGTTGCTAGGGGAGCGATAGAGCAGTTGGTAGTCCCCTAGCCATCCCGATGGCAAATAATGGAGTTTGTCCATCATCATCCCTTGGGTAGACACTTGCAGGCTTATTCTGTCCCAGACATAGATCCCCTCTGTATGTCCGGTCTAAGCCGGATGTACAGAGAGGATCGCAATTCTGATCTCGAGGGGCACGTTTAGCCCCACAGGATCAGAATCGCAAACAGTCCTGTACGTGCAGGCCAGGAATGCAATTCCACCCAGCTTGCCTATACAGGACTGTCCCTGGCTAACTCAGTCAAGGCTGTTCTATGGAGCCGTGGCGCCATGGCATCATGTTGCTATGGCACTGCAGCTCCATTGAAGAGCCGCGATGCCAGCCGCCGGACTTCAGGGACTCATTCCCTGCAGCTTGAACCCCAATCCGACCTCCTAAGACCAGAGTTGGCCTGCAGGGAGTGCCTTGGTGCCCCTCCCTGCCCAATCCAAGCCCCCGGCCACCGATCCGTTACGTATGGGGAAGTTATTCCACCTCAGAGGTGGATTAACTTCCTCATACAAGTCACCAGCCCTGGACGTACAGGGCTGACATGAGAATTGGCCCTGTATGTCCAGGGCCGGTGACCGCCCACTGCCCATCCTGCCTCCGCCTCCGATCTTCCCCTTCCCCGCCCCCGTCTAACTTCCTCGTACAACTGGTGGGGGAGTTAGACACGGGCAGAGAAAGCATAAATAGGGGGATGGTCGTCCCATTGGGATATTCATCCCCGCTATTCGAGGAACAGAATCGGACCCCTGGGGGTAGAGAATACCCAAGAGCATATTACAGCCCAGTTTTACTAGCCAGAACTCCATAAATATGTACAGCTTTTTTGTCAATCCCGCCCCACTTGCATAGTCTGGCAAAGATTAGACCTGCCCCTCTAGTGCTGATGCCCATTAACAAGACCCCTTTTGAAAGGGTTGCGATGGATTTGGTGGGACCATTGGAACACACCCCCATGGCAACAAATATATCCTGGTGGTAATGGACTATGCCACATGTTTTCTGGAAGCGATAGTCTTGTAGAATACAAAGACTATAACACCAGCCAATGCATTATGGGAGATCTTCTCCCAGTTGGGGATACCTACCGAAATCCGTATGGACCAGGAGACACCATTTGTCTCCTATGTAATGAAGCAGATATGCTCCTTGTTGAGGATCAAGACCTTGTGGATGTCAGTGTATCACTCATAAACCAACAGTTTCATTGAACATTTTAACAAAATGTTGAAACAGATGTTAAAGCAATTTGTGAATGAAGAGGGGAAGGACTGGTACCTTTTATTCCTCTATCTTTTGTTTGCTGGCAGAGAAGTATCCCAAAGTTTGACCAGCTTTTCTCCTTTTGAGTTACTGTTTGGGCGACATCCCAGGGGAATCTTGAAGATACTTAGAGAAACCTGGGAAGAAAAACCCAGTCCCAGCCATAATATGGTAGACTATGTACTTCAGATACATGAGTGCTTAAGGAAAGCTGGGGAAACAATGAGACAGTACCTGGAGAAAGCTCAGGAGGCCCAGTTCCATGCCTATAATCGGAAGGCAGTACAGCGGAACTATCAACCCAGGGATCGGGTTCTAGTTTTACTCCCCACATCGGAGAGTAAGCTCTTCTGTAAATGACAGAGCCCCTATGAAGTGGTAGCACCCATGGGACCTGTTAACTACCAGACTGCGCAATCAGATAAGAGGAAGAAAATCGCAATCTACTATATGAACTTGCTGAAGAAGTAGACTCCTGTCTTGGCCACAGCAGTCCAAGGAGGGAAGTTTGGACCTGAGGTACCGCTGCCTTCAGAACCAGACCAGGTTCCATTTAGGGAACATTTATCCAATGCCCAGAAAATGGATCTAATTCATCTGGTTCAGCGGAATAGGGACGTGTTCTCCAATGTTCCAGGATGTACCCATCTTGCCTACTATGACAAAATTAAAGACCCTGTGGTGATGGTTCACCAACAGCCCTACTGAATCCCAGAAGTGCGGAAACGGGCCAAGGAGAAGGAAGTAGAGGACATGTTTATGCTGGGAGTAATAGAAGAGTCCCAAAGCAACTGGTCATCCCCCATTGTACTGGTGCCTAAGCCAGATGGGAGCATCCAGTTTTGCATTGACTTCAGGAAGGTAAATGCAGTTTCTAAGTGCTTACCCCATGCCCAGAGTGGATGACCTTATTGAATATCTAGGGGGTTCCGGTTCATTTCAATGTTGGACCTGATGAAGGGGTATTGGCAGATCCCTCTAACTCCTGCAGCTAGGGAGAAGACCACATTCTCTACACCTCAAGGACTATTCCACTTCATGGTTCTGCCTTTTGGACTGCATGGGGCTCCCGCTACATTTCAGTGCCTGGTTGGCTGCTTGTTGAGACTCCATGGGGAGTATGCAGGAACCTACCTAGATGACATTGTAATCTATAGTCACGATTGTAAACCCCACCTTTCGCAGTTACAAACAGTGCTAATGAGTTGAGGAAGGCCGATCTGACGTCCAACTCATAATAATGTTTCCTGGGATATTCGATAGGGAATGGTCCAGTGCGGCCTCAACTTACGAAGGTAGAGGCTATTTCCCAGCTACCAGTTCCTAAAACTAAGAAACATGTACAGGGCTTTTTGGGAATGATCAGCTATTATCACCGATTCATTTCCAAACATGGCACAAATAACTGAACCCTTGATCTGGCTCCTCCAGAAGAAAGTCCTGAACAAGATCATCTGGACAGTAGAAATGGAGGAGACCTTTCAGAAATTGAAGACAGTCTTGTATGCTGAACCAGTCCTAGTCAGTTTTGACTTCACATGAATATTTATCATACAGATGGATGCTTCAGCTGTCAGTCTTGGGGTTGTCTTAGCCCAGGAAATAGAGGGAGAAAAACATCCAGTGGCTTTTATAAGCTGAAAATTACTTCCTCAGAAATGGCATTTTGCCACCATCGAGAAGGAGATCCTGGCAGTCAAGTGGGCTCTGGTGACTTTTCAGTACTACCTGCCTGGCCAACCTTTTACGATGGTTATGGATCATCAGATACTCAAGCGGTTGGCACAAAATAAGGAGACCAATGGAATGATCTTGTGCTAGTTTCTCAGCCTCTAACCCTTTCTTTATGAGGTCCGACATAGGGCTGGTAAGGTACATCAAAAGGCCGACTTCTTGTCCTGCGTAGAGGGCCCGGGGATGCCGGAAGCTCAACCGCCTAGGGTATGTAATGGAGTGTATAGGAAATTCCCCATCCACCACAGGGACTCTCCCCAGCCAAGCTCAGAACCGGTGAGACATTTCTCTTGTAAGAGGCTAAACCCTTGTCCCTTTAAGAAAGCAAGCTGGAGAAGGCCTGGGGAGGGTGTGGCCATTTGCCAGGGTTTAAACCAGGAAGCAGGAGACCTGAGGAACCCAGGATTCTATGGCATACATGGAGACCACTTACCTTTGAAAGGGAGACTGCTGAGAAGTGGCTGTGGAGCCTTGTGGCATTGCCTCACGCTGATGAAGAGGTATTGGCAGATCCCTTTAACTCCTGCAGCTAGGGAGAAGACCGCATTCTCTATACCTCAAGGACTATTCAACTTCATGGTTCTGTCTTTTGGACTGCATGGGGCTCCTGCTAAATTTCAGTGCCTGCATACACAATATTGGAAACCACAAAGAGACACAGATACAACTGGGCATACTGAAACACACAGGAGGTTACAGAAAACACTGAGGCACACACAGATAGGGAGCCGGGAACCACACAGAGGCATAGATGCAACTGGAAACTATGAGAAATACATGGACACACAGAGGCTACAGGAAACACTGGGACACACAGAGTAAGAAAGTCCCAGGCAGTTGGGCAACAGGTGGACTGACAGTAGAAGTATAGAATTAGCACAGCTGGTAAGGGGTTCAGGTAGTGGCAATATTCTGGGGACTTTGAAAAGGGAGTAGAAGAAAAATCTGAGAAGGGAACAGGATGGACAGCAGGGAAACAATGGATAGCTCAAAAGACACCTATGTAGACAAAGACAACAGTCGGGCAAGGAATTGAAAGCACAGCTCCTCCAGTCACCAAAAGACAGCAAAGTTTGGGAATTATTTGTGACTTATAGCGAGTATAAATTGGCATGTTGAAAAAAATCTGCCCTGCATGTTGCTGGCCTATGTGAAATGTCATGCGCATGCAAATGTTGGTGCCACCCAGGCCATTTCCCAGAACACCCCTGTCTGGCATGGAAATGTTGAACTTCTGACATTCCTAAAATTGTGTTTTCAATGTGAATACAGCTTCAATGATTTTCTGCCACCATGTCCATGTTTACAATGGAGGACATTCTGAACCATGTTTAGTGGGTCTGGAGGTCCGATCCAGATGTCCAGATCTCCTTTAGCCTGGTCTGCATCCAGGAAACAGAGCTCCCCGCACGTAGATTCGAACTGTGCAGGGATCTCTGTTTGTGGGTAGGAGGGGGTGAGCTTCAGGCAGAGCGAGGGCAGGCAGTGGGCGGGAACTAGGGTTACCAACTTTTTCACCGAGAAAAACCCGACACCTGTGGCTCGCCATGCTCCACCCATTCTCCGCCCCTAGCCCCACCCACAAAAATTACAGAGGATACGTGTAGGCTAACTTCCTTGGTCAGATAATAATTAAACTGGGAACCCCAAAATCCAAACATGAAATGTACAACACTGGAGAAATAAAACTATAAAGTAATTTCCTCTTGCACTAAACAAAAACGCAAAGATGTTATCAATACACACTTTCCAGACCAGACATATTCCAGCTAATAAATTCAAAATAAAAAGTATTTTTCTACCTTCTGTTTGGGCGTTTTATTTTTCAGTTGCAATTGCTCCAGTCACTTTCTTCTGGTTTCTTCGTGTCTTCTGCGAACTATCCATTTGTCCTTTCTTCTCTTTTAGATGTTTTCCATTCTCTCTCTATTTCTGCTTTAACATACTGATTGTTTCCCTTTTTCTCTTTCCCCCAATTCTTTCCTGATTCCTTTATCATCCATTTAAATTTCACCCTTCCATTCTCAAGCCCCTCTTACTCTCCCAATACCCAGCCCATCATAGACTTTTCTTCCACACAAAATATTTTTTCCCCTCTCCATTCTCATTCCCCATCTATTCTAGTCCTCCCCCAAAATCAGTTCCCTTATAGTTCTAGACCCACCCAGCATCCACTCCCTTCTAGTCCCATTCTCCCATGCCCCACATCAGCCCATTTCCAGTCCTATTCCAGCTCTTCATCAGCCCATTTCCAGTGCTAGCCCTCACATCACAGACCATTTCCAGTCCTAGCCCCCCCCCAATCACAGCCCATTTCCAGTCCAAGTTCCCCATCACAGCCTATTTCCAGTCCTAGCCCCCCCCCCATCACATCCCATTTGCAGTCCGAGTCACCCCGCACCATCACAGCCCATTTGCAGTCCTACCCCCCCTCACCATCACAGTCCATTTGCAGTCCTAGCCCCCCTAATCACAGCCTATTTCCAGTCCAAGTTCCCCCTCCCTCCACCATAGCCCATTTCCAGTCCAAGTTCCCCCCCCCCCCATAGCCCTTTTCCAGTCCAGGTCCCCCTCCCCATCACAACCCATTTCCAGTCCATGTCTCCCCCCCATAGCCCTTTTCCAGTCCAGGTCCCCCTCCCCATCAAACCCATTTCCAGTCCATGTCCCCCCCCCCCACATAGCCCTTTTACAGTCCAGGTCCCCTCCCCATCACAGCCCATTTCTTTCCAGTCCATTGCCCCCCATAGTCCTTTTCCAGTCCAGGTCTCCCTCCCCATCAAAACCCATTTCCAGTCCAAGTCACCCTAATCACAGCCTATTTCCAGTCCAAGTTCCCCCTCCCTCCACCATTGCCCATTTCAAGTCCAAGTTCCCCCCCCCATAGCCCTTTTCCAGTCCAGGTCCCCCCCCCCATCACAACCCATTTCCAGTCCAATTCCCCCCTCCTAGCCCTTTTCCAGTCCAGGTCCCCTCCCCCCATCACAGCCCATGCAGTCCTTGGCCTCCCCCCCCCCAAAACCGCGGCTGTCTGAGGCTTTAGAGGGAGCTGGGGAAGCCCGCGCTAGGCCCCGGCTCCCTCTGTACAGCCGCCAGCGTGAAGAGCCTTTTCCTTCACGCTGGCGTCAGTTCCTGTGAAGCCGCGAATGCTGGGAAAGGTTAAAGGGCATTGCCTTTAACCTTTCCCACCAATCGCGGCTTCACAGGAACAGCCGCCAGCGTGAAGGAAAAGGCTCTTCACGCTGGCGGCTGTACAGAGGGAGCTGGGGCCTCGCGTGGGCTTCCCCGGCTCCCTCTGAAGCCCTCCGGTGTGTGGGCCGCCCCGGGGAAGGTGGTTTTTTTTTTGCGGGTTGGGAGAAAAGCCGTTTTTTTTGCTCTGGCCGCTCCCGATCTTGCGGCCAGAGCAAAAAACCGGCTTTTCAAGGGCCGGTTTTGCCTCTGCGCCGGCAGCCGGCCTGGCCATGGAAAAACCGACCAGGCCGGCTGAAAACCGGACAGTTGGCAACCCTAGCGGGAACCTGACCCCAGACATACAGGGCCGATTCCGAGGTCGGCCTATATGCCCGGGGTTGGCGGAGTGGATGTGGGACTTATTCCACCTCGTGGAAGATGAGTGGGTGCAGGGGGTTTTCCACGGCCTGACCATGGCCACAGCAGGCCTGATCAGGGGTCAGGCTGCAGGGAATGCCAACTCTTTGGAGTCTGCCTGGAATCACGACTCCTGCATGGAGCCATGGTGGTATGGCAACAATGCGCCTGGCTGGCCTAGCCGTGCAGTGAGCTGGATGTCTGGGACCCAGAATCAGGCCACCGCCTGCACATCCGGTCGTTGCAACCAATTCTGATCCCGCGGGCACATCTAGCCCCCGTGGGATCAGACTCTGGTGCAACCGGGGCATGTACAGATTCTGGGCTCACACACTGGTGGGGGGCACTCAGAACGGAATTGCTCTCCCTATGAATAGGGCTTCTAAAATAGCCCCCTTTACATATAAATTTTAGTGCATGCTGCTTTTGAACAGAACACACTATCCTCATCATTAGTGACAGATGTAAGGGAAGAAAGGAAGAAATTAGGGAAATGGAAATGAAATCCTGGAAAAGGACCTAAGGGAAAAAAGGTTACCAGGTGTCCCCGATTTTTGGGGATTGTCCCTGATTTTAGAGCTGTTTCCCCAATTCCCAACTGTTTGGCAACCTTCAGTCCCCATTTCCAGCAATGGGGATTGAGATGGCAGAAAACAAAATTTATTTTCAATTTAGTGATTTAAATATGTCAGTTTTTAGAATTTGCATCCATTATATATATATTTTGCACAGTACGGGAGAAAGACACCATTGCTTCTATTTCTCTGTTGATGTGTCTGTTTGGAAGTTACATTTTGTCACTGTCATGAGATGGATTGAGGGGGGGGGGCAATGATGCCTCTTCCTTCCTCCATGCCTTGCTGCTCAAACCTCAAAGGAACTAAGGTGTCCTTTCCTCAACCCGCCCCCCCCTCCCCCCCATACATACACTGCAGATAAGTGTCCTAGACCTGCCTCAACAAATCTGGTAACCTTAGAGAAAACCAACAAGAAAAACTGGTAAAAAGAAACAGGACCAACCCCACTATAAAAATGAAATGATTGGACATCAAAGTTATGAAAAAATGTAATTTTTAGCTTTTAATTTAGAAAATGTATTATGCCAGCTTTGAAAATGTAAAATTCTTTGTATTTTCTTCCTTAAAAGACGAAATGCTTTCCATAAAAGATGAAATGCCTTTCATTGCTCCAGACTCTGCTCACAGAGTCTGCTTTCATGGGCTTTCCATTTCAGTTTTTGTCTTCATATTTGCTTCTTGTAACTTCTTAGTCTAGGTAAAGTATGTAATGATCTGTGTTTTCCATATGTAAGTAAGGTGGGGGATTCTTTTAACATGTTAGCTCTGCAAAGGATTCTGTAGAAATCCAGCTTATTCTCTTTTCCAAACTGGAGGTGTGCTGTGTTCCAGAATTTGCAGTGCTGACTTTTCTAAGATGGTGCAGTTTGAATTCTTGAGCTTGGTGCTGGTGTGGTATGATATGCTTCTAGGGGACCAATATTGAGTTGGGAAGGCTATGCACCCCTATGGCACATAGCGCTGCCCACTGACTCTTAACCCTGGATATTCAATGCCAGGGTCATATGCGGCCCTGGCATTGAATATCTGGGGATCGCCGCAGACACCGGAACCTGCAGTAGCTAACTGGGCAGCAGCGAGGTTTTCCTTGCCTATCTTTAAGGTGCAGATCGCTAACCAGGCAGCATGCAATATCACTAATGCCCGGTTATCGCATGTCACCGCCCCGGAACACCCTGATGCTAACCACATACCATCAGGGCACACAGGGGAGTTAGAAGGGGATATTCAATGGCACTGACCGTGCAAGTGATGTTGAATATCCCCATTTAAGCCATCTACTTGGTTTACTAGGCTGTAAACCATGTAAATGCCTTTCAAAAAATCGGGCCCTCGGTGTCCATTTTCTGGGTTTTGTGACACCAGAATTTGAATGGAATCTTTTTTGTTTGTTGAATTGTAAAACAATATGCCCTACTTCTGCTTTGTAGCCATTGCTGGAGAGCTTTATTGGTTAGTTTAGGAATGTCCATGTGAATAAACAATTGTGGAGGAGTGGCCTAGTGGTTGGGGCAAATTACCTCAGGCCAGAAAGTCAGGAGTTCAAATCCCACTAGAGGACAGCAACCTTGGGCCAGAGGAACTGGGGTTTCTAATCCCACAGGTGCTCCTTGTGGTCTTGGGCAAGCCACTTAACCCTCAATTGCCCATGTTCCTTGTAAAATAATTATCTCCAAGTTATAATGCCCTATTCAATGTAATTTCAGTTTGTTCAATGTAAACTGCCTTGATATCATAAAAGGCAGTATATAAGAAATGTTAAATAAATAAAATTTACTTTAAAAATATGCATAAGAATGACATCAAGTTAAACTAAATTATAATGGTAGCTTTAATGGATGGCTAAAATTGGCTGGGGCTGGAATATAATCAGAAGTAACACAAGAAAAAAGGGGGCAGGGACAATCCCTACCGATAAAGGTCCATGACAAAAAGAAAAACGGGAGAAGGGGTTAATCAAATTGCCACAAAGTACATTAATTGCCACAGAATAAATTATTCAGCCTGACACGGGTCGTGTTTCAACATGATATACCTGAGCAAAATTCAGCTAGTTATAATTTTTTCATGAATTTTTCCTGATTTTTGGAAGTTTTTCAGTTAGTTTCACACATTTGTTTTAATTGGAAACTTTTATTGCATGCTAAATTGATTTAACATGTGCTAAGACAAGGTGTGCTACATAAATTCACATGTTAAATCAATTTGGTGCATGCTAAATTTTTTAAGGTGCTTAAACGATCCAAATTCACACTAATGATTCCATACCCCTACCGTTTTCTTACTGATTGCAGATGGAGCTAGTTGGGCACTGCTGCTTACCTTGCTGGAGCAATAAGGGGAAACTCAGAAGGGGGATGTAGTGTCTGCATATGCATAGATAGGGAGCAAAGCATGGCAGCAGCGTCCAAAGCTGAGAAGGGTGCTTGTTTATGGAGGGAGAGGAGCTCTGGGATTTAAATGTGTGGAATAGTTCAAGGCCAAAAACTGGGCATGCAATAGGATATAAGCTATAACGTCGAAAACAAAGAGAAGGAAACCTCCAAAAGGGGAATGTAGACCAAAACAACAAGAAATGGCGATGGATACTGGTCACAAATATGTAAAGTCCATTCCAATCTTTATTTCCATGACTGTGTCAAAATGGCCCATCTCCGCTGAGTTTCAGCAAAACTCACCTGCATCAGGAGGTCATATCAGGCGGTCATCTTAACACAGTATACAAACTGTTCAGAGGGTTAAAACTAAAGAACAGTCCATCTTGCTACAAGACATGGATTGTTCAGGGAATTCTATCACATGCTAGTTTGTATATGGGGACATCCATCAGTGTGGCAAAATGAAAACAAGAGCCCTCATGCCCCATCAGTGTTTTTTGTCAACATGGACAATAAGTGGGATATGAGTGTACCTCCTTCTTCACAACCTCCAGATGTTTGCCTGGAAAAACAAGCATTTTTCTGATGCCTATTCACAGGGCCGGCCTGTCCATTGTGCAAGAATGTTTGCGCAGGGCCAAGTGTTTCAGGGGGCCCCGCGCAAACAACATTCTGCATCTGCCGGTAAATTTAAAAAAAAAAAAAAAAAAAAGAAACTTGCTGCTGCTGCTGCCGTGGCAGCGACAGAATCGAGCGTCCTGCGGGGCCCCGGCAGAGTCCTCCATGCGACCTCAGCTCCCTAAGTGCCAGCTTTCAGAGCCGCGAAGGGAGAGAGCTTCTCCCTCACAGCTCTGTTAAGCCGCTGGTGCTGATGGGAAACAGAATTTCCTGTTTCCCATCAGCCCCATGGGCTTAAACAGAGCCCCGAGAAAGGGAAACTCTCCCTTCGTGACTCTGAAAAGTCAACGCTGAGGGAGCTGAGGCTGCATGGAGGACTCTGCCGGGGCCCCGTGGGACACTTGATTCTGCTGCTGCCACGGTGGCAGCGGCAGCAAGTTTGTTTTTTTTAAATCTACCTGTGCTGTGGAGGGGGGGGGGAGCTAAGACTGAAAATGGGGTGATGGGGGGTTAGGACTGGAAGTGGGCTGATGGGGGGGCTAGGACTGGTGATGGGCTATCAGGGGGGCTAGGACTGGAAATGGGCTGATGGGGGGGCTAGGCCTGGTAATGGGCTATGGGGGGCTAGGACTGGAAATGGGGTGATGGGGGTTAGGACTGGTAATGGGATGATGGGGGGCTAGGACTGGAAATGGGGTGATGGGGGGTTAGGACTGGTAATGGGCTAGGACTGGAAATGGGCTGATGGGGCTAGGACTGGTAATGGGCTATGGGGGGAGCTAGAACTGGAAATGGGCTGAGTGGGGGAGCTAGGACAGGAAATGGGCTGATGGAGGGGCTAGGATAGGACTGGAAATGGGCTGTTGGGGGTGCTAAGATTGGAAATGGGCTGTGGTGGGGGCTTGGATTGAAATGGACTCATGGAGGGCTAGAATTGCAAGTAGGCTCATGGGGGCTTGGATTGGAAATGGGCTGAGTGGAGGGGAGCTAGGATTTGACATCGGCTGATGGTGGGGCTAGGAAAGGACTAGAAATGGGCTGATGGGGGGCTGGGATTAGAAATGAGCTGATGGAGGGACTCGGAGAGGACTGGAAATGGATGGGGGAGTTAGGACTGGAAATGGGCTGATGGTGTGACTAGGATAGGATTGGAAATGGGCTGATGCGGGGACTAGAAGGGAGCGGATGCTGGGTGGGGCTGGAACTAGAAGGGAGTTGTTGGGGTAGGATTAGAATGGGATAGAGCTGGGAGAGTGAAATGGAGAGGGGAAAACTATTTTGTGTGGGAGAGAAGACAAATATACAATTGGCAAGGTGTTGGGAGAGTAAGTGGGGATTGAGGATGGAGGGGTAAAATTTGAGTGGATGAAATAGGAATGAGGAAAGAGCAAAAGGAGAAAGATTAGTATGTTAAAGCAGATGTAGAGAGAGAATGAAAAAGAAATAGAAGAGAAAAGAAAGGACAAATGGACAGCAGACGATGGAGAGTTAGCAGAAGACACGAAGAAACCAGAAGAAAGTGGCTGAAGCAATTGCAACTGAAAAAAATGCACAAAAGGTAGAAAAATATCTCTTTATTTTGAATTTATTAACTGGAATATGTCAGCTCTGCGAAATGTGCACCATTAACGTCTGCGCTTTGTTTAGTACAAGAGGAAATTCATTTATAGTTTTATTTCTACAGTGTTGTTGTACATTCCAAGTTTGGCTTTTGGGGTTCCCAGTTTAATTATTGTCTTCCTGTTTCTAAATTGTGATTCCTTGTTTAGTGATGGTCTATGTTCTGCATGTATAACTGAGCTGAAGTATTCAGTTTATGTAATTCCTATTTGACATTCCACTTGTTCTCTTTCCCCAGTAATTCATGTATTGTTATTCTCTGAAATGTATTGGTTTAATATTTGCAGTGTTGCCTTTTGATAGATAGAGTATGGTGCTTTGTGAGTCCTGGTAGTTCTGTTATGATACGGCGGGTTTGCTATGGGTTCTAAATGGGCAGTGTTTGTAGTAGTTCCTAATGTGCCTGACTGTTTGTACTGGATTATAGTAATGTAGAAATCTTTCTTTATCCATATACTCATTCAGAGGCATGTTTACTAAAAGTTAGCGTATGGTAACATTATACAAATATTTATGCAAATGGAGTTATATTATGCAAATGAGGCCCAGCACCCAGTCTCCGCACATGGCCCCACACCTTTGGGCCGCCCCTGCCTATTGTTGGCATGACTCCCTGGTGGCCAGTGGACGCCAGGGCAGGTGGGACATAAAAATTTTAATATTAAGATAGGAGAGTCTTTTAAGGGCCAAAAGGCACTTGGTCCTTGTAGTTTTTAGCTCCAATCTTTAAAGAAACCATTAAAGCAGAGTGGTGGGAAAAAATAAGGCTTTTATTCCCTTTACACAGTGGTTCCAATTGTTGGGTTACAACTCAAAGTAAATGTCCTTAATTCAGGTAAGAAAGAAAACTCAGGGTTTAAAGCAAAACTGTTGAATTTCACAGGAATAGCAGTGCTTAGTCAATTAAAGAATGCTCGGTTAGCAATTCAAGCAATTCACAAGTCTGGCAAAGACTCTATGCTACCAGATACACAGAGAGTACAATCCATTTCCTGGTCTGATAATTCTCCTGCCAGTTCTTGCATTGGCTCATAATCAGAAATGTCTGACTCTGTATCCCTAGTTTCTTGGGAAACGCCTCCAGGGGTTTTGTATATCTCTTGCAGTACTTGCCAATGTCCTTGGCCTAGCCTAGGGCATCGGCCACATGCTGTATTAGGATTAAATGTGTCTTCTCTTCTTAGAGATTTTATAGCAGCTTTACTAGAATCTTTAACATTTATAGCTTTCTTCATAGGCATATATTTATCATACCTTGTATTGCAGCAACAAGCAGGTAAATGGCTTTCTTCAATTGCTTGCCTCTCACAGTCAGCAGCTTGATGAAATCCTTTTCTTTGAAAGTTTGGTTTACCTTGCAGCCTTTGAACCCAT
The DNA here is from genome assembly GCA_033557465.1 of Ichthyophis bannanicus. NCBI lineage: Eukaryota > Metazoa > Chordata > Amphibia > Gymnophiona > Ichthyophiidae > Ichthyophis > Ichthyophis bannanicus. Next base: position 642,910,270 of record CM066034.1, on the reverse strand, counting down.
TCTCCTGGTAAGCGCCTGCTTCTGCATAAGCCCAGCTCCTGGCTTTCCTGCTCAGCGTGGCTTAGCTTCCCCAGCTGATTCTCCTTTGGCTTCTACTTGCAATTAGTACAGTGCTTTTGCCTCTTCGGGCAAACAGCTCTCTCTCTAGCTTGAGCTGGTCCCTCCTTAGGTCCTTCCTCAGGTCCTGGTGAGTCTCCTCTCACTCCTGGTGATCCTCTAGCTCCGGAGAAATCAGGCTTCTACTTCAACCTCTCTCCTCTCCAGTCTTCCACTCTCCACTTATAAAGCACTCCTGCCTTTGAGGATTGGGAGCTGGTTGTCAGTTCCTTGTGACCAGCTGGGCGTGGCCCTTCAGTCTCTCTGAATGCACTCCTGCTCCCTCTAGCTGGTTCCTGCGAATATTGCAACTTGTGCACATCTTTTTTCCTCTGAAAAACAGCTTCTTTTTTCTCCTCTGGGCTTTCATCAGCCCTCGCTGCATTACACTATTCATACCTGAAGCAGGGGGCTCAGGATGTGCAGGGCAGTTCTGAAATTGGGCAAGGACTTCCAAGTTCTTGGGAACGCCTTGAACAAACCTACGCCATGCCCCTGTTCCGACTTGGACATCCTCATGGAGGGATGTCTTTAAAACCACTTTCTACAATTACTTTGACAACATCTCCAGTTTTGCATGTCTGTATGCCTGTTTTTGGACATCCAAAGCATGAACAGGACTTCTAAAATACCTTAATTATCCGTGCATGTATAACACCTTTATGCACTTAGTGCACAGCTTTAAATAACGTATAAAGCAACCTTCCACACCACAAAAGGCACCTACCAGTACTCCACAATCATACATAAACTGGACCCATGGAGGCAAAACACCACTGTGCTGAAAACAAAAATTTCACAGCAAAAGTGTTGCCTCTAATATCAAGAACCAGAACATCCATGCTCTGACACAGCACCATCCTGACGGTGTCTCTTAAAATTCTTACAGACTGTCCTGGCACTATCCAGAGAATGCCAAGCCAGAGTATGGCTGTTCCACCTAACTCTGTAGATAGTCAGCGATATTCAGCTGCTATCTATGTAACTATGCAGACAAAGGTAGGCCAGCACCACCACTGATGCACATAACATCACTGAATAATAGATTTAAAATGCTGCAGCTGGCATTTAAAAATAAAAAAGCTGATCATAGCACTTGAATACTTTTAGTCAATTGTACGTCTCTACAATCTTGCTTGAGAAGACTGCACTAAGGGAATTATAATAATAATTATTATTATAATTATAATTAAGGTGAGAAAACACTAATGAATAGATTGTGGGGGTCATTCCAGAACACAAATAAGGGGTTTGTTCATGCGGCAGGGATGCTTATGTGTCGAAAGCCTCCCAGCCTGTATTATGAAGCACTGCTGAGGTGCACATCCACGGCCCTAGCACGGGGATCCCAGAACATGGGTAGGAGATGGCAGAACGGGGGCATGGTCAGCTGCGGAGACATAGAAAGCATATTCAGGAAAGGCCCATGTACGTATTAAGTGTTTCCTGGAAACATCCACATTATTCCTGCTGAAACGAGTTATAAGGCTAGGACTTAGAAGAAAGCGTAGTTACTCACCTGTAACAGGTGTTCTCCAGGAGCAGCAGGAATCAGTCCTCACTTATGGGTGACGTCGGCGCCGACGGAGCCCTCGCGGAGCAATATTCCCCAGCTTTCAAAGAAAGCCTTTGGGAAATGCAGCGCGCAGGCGCGGTCGTCTTCCCGCCCGAGGGTGCCATCTTAGCCAGTCAGATGACATAACTAAAAAAGACAGCATAAAAATTTGCAAAAAAAGAACATAAGCAGACGATTGCAACTCCAAGGGGAGGAGGGAGGGTAGTGAGGACTGATTACTGCTGCTCCTGGAGAACACCTGTTACAGGTGAGTAACTACGCTTTCTCCAGGACCAAGCAGGAAGTCAGTCCTCACTTATGGGACTCCCAAGCTCAAGGCTACCGGAGACCCTAAGCACAAAAATGAGCTCCCTCTAGCTCAGCAGCACAGAAGGATAGAATCTTCGCTGAATTATCACCCACCGGTAGCCCACATCCGGGATGGAGGGTAGGAGTTGCTCAGACCTCAAAGAGATTACGGAGGACTGCCTGTCCGAAAGCACTGTCCCTACGGGACTCCCTCTCGAGACAGTAATGGACCGCAAAAGTCTGGCTCGAAGACCAAGTAGCGGCCCGGCAGATGTCTGCCAGCGGAACAGAGCGGAGGTAAGCCACTGACGTGGCCTTTGCCCGAACGCAATGAGCCGTGACTCGACTTTCTAAGGAGAGTCCGGCTGCCCCATAAGCCCAAGAGATACAGTCCGCAACCCAGATGGACAGAGTACGCTTGGAGACCGGGAGCCCCAATTTATTGGGGTCAAAAGACACAAAAAGCTGAGCAGCTTTACGGTGCTCCCGCGTACGGTCAAGGTAGAAGTTCAATGCCCTTCTACAGTCCAGGGTATCGAGGAGACCGTTTCAGCTCGGCTGGAGTGTGGTCTGGGAAAGAAGGTTGGAAGTACCACCTCCTGATTGATGTGAAAAGGGGAGACCACTTTAGGCAGAAATTTTGGGTGAGTCCGTAGGACTACCCTATTCTTGTAGAACCGAGTGTAAGGGGGATCAGACACGAGGGCCTGCAATTCACTTACGCGCCTAGCGGAAGTGAGGGCTATCAAGAACAGTGTTTTCCAAGACAGAAAACGGAGAGAACAGGTAGCCATAGGTTCAAAAGGCGGACAGGTGATCCGCTGCAAAACCACATTCAGGTCCCAGTCAGGCGCTGGCGGGCGCAGAGGTGGTTTAAGTAGAAGGAGACCTCGGAGAAACCTCGCTACGAGAGGGTCATTGGAGAGAGGTCTGCCGTCCACTGGCACATGATGTGCTGAAAGAGCACTGAGGTGAACTTTGACGGAGTTGGACTTAAGTCCCAGATTAGAGAGGTGCAGCAAGTACTGCAAGATCACCGACAACCGGGCAGGAGAAGGGATCCTGAGACTGTTGGGTACACCAGACTGCAAAGCGACGCCATTTAAGGGCGTAGCATTTGCGGGTAGAAGGCCGTCGCGAAGCTAAGACGACCTCCTCCACCTCCGCCGGCAGGAGAAGGGGAGCAAGGACTACCCTCTCAGCAGCCAGGCCATGAGGTTGAGAGACCTGAGGTTGGGGTGCAGAAGGGACCCCTGATCCTGAGTGAGGAGATCCGGTTGTACCCCCAGAGGGATTGGATCCTCCACCGCCAGTTGCAGCAGGAGCGGAAACCACACGGCTGCCTGGGCCAGCGAGGGGCCACCAGGATCATGAAGGCTTTGTCTCGGAGAACCTTGAAAAGAGTCCGAGAGGACCAGCGGGATGGGAGGGAAAGCGTACAGAAGGCTCCCCGACCACGAGATCAGAAAGGCGTCCGCCGCCACCCGAAGGGGGTGTGGCGGACGAGAGCAGAAGCGAGGAAGCTGCCGGTTGTGAGGACTGGCAAAGAGATCCACCGTGGGGAGACCCCACTTGAGGAAGAGCTTCTGAACTACCAAGGGATCCAGACGCCACTCGTGCGGCTGGAGGACCCTGCTGAGTTTGTCTGCAAGGCAATTTTCTTGGCCCGGGAGATAAACTGCCTTGAGGAGAATGCCGTGACTGACGGCCCAAGAGCAGAGCTTCTGTGCCTCCCGGCAGAGGAGGAAGGAGCCCGTGCCCCCCTGCTTGTTCACGTAGAACATGGCAACTTGATTGTCCGTCTGGACAAGGACGGACTGTTGGGAAGTCAGGTGGGAGAAGGCCTTGAGAGCTAGGCGGATCGCCCTGAGCTCCAGGAAGTTGATCTGCTGAGCAGACTCCCACATGGTCCAGAGGCCCTGAGTACGTGCCTCTTGGCAATGCGCTCCCCAGCCCAGGAGGGATGCATCGGTGGTCAGCACCCGGGTCGGCTGAGGTGACTGGAAAGGCATTTCCGAATATCAGGTTCGGCTGCCGGAGCCACCACCGGAGAGACGAGAGCAGCGGCTCGGAGACGCGCACCAGGTCCGCCAGGCCGCCTGTGGCTTGTCGCCACTGCTGGCGGAGACACCATTGAGCAGACCGCATGTTCAGGCGGGCATTGGGGGTCACATGGACGGTGGAAGCCATATGGCCGAGCAGTCTCAGGAAGCGCCTGGCGGAGACCAGGGGCTGGCTGCGGAAAGCGGTCGGCTAGGTCCATGAGCCGTTGCGCCCTGTCGAGCGGTAGGTACGCTCGTGCCCGAGGAGTGTGCAGCCTTGCGCCGATGAACTCGAGATCCTGTGAGGGGAGCAAAGTGGACTTTGCGAAGTTTATGACAAAGCCCAAGTGCTGCAGCAGAGTCACCGTGCGGCGCGTGGCGTTGGCGACCTCCTGAGCGGACGCTGCTCTGATGAGCCAGTCGTCGAGGTACGGAAAGACATAGAGGCCGTGAAGCCGGAGATGGGCCGCCACGACCGCGAGACATTTTGTGAAGACTCACGGTGCGGAGGATAGGCCAAAGGGCAGTACTCTGTACTGGTAATGATTTTCCTGCCACCACAAACCTTAGGTATTGGCGGTGGCTTGGGTGGATGAGGATGTGCGTGTAGGCATCCTTTAGATCCAAGGAGCATAGCCAATCTCCCTGCTGGAGGTAGGGCAGAAGGATTCCAAGGGTAAGCATTTTGAACTTCTCCCGCACAAGGAACTTGTTGAGGTTGCGCAAGTCCAGGATGGGTCTGAGGCCCCCTGTTCTCTTTGGTATCAGAAAATACCTTGAATAAAAGCCTTGACCTCTCAGGTGGTGGGGCACCGGTTCCACCGCCTGTTCCTGCAGAAGACCTGCTAACTCCTGAAGGAGCAACTCCCTGTGCAGAGGGGGGCGCGAAGGTTCTCCCGGAAAATAGGAGGGAGGGACCTGATGGAAGTGGAGAAGGTAGCCTTCTCGCACGACCTGAAGTACCCAGGCATCTGCGGTGATGCTGGACCACCTGTGGCCGAAGTGAACCAGCCGGCCTCCGGTGCTGGGAGGAACCAGCGGGGGGGGAGAGGCTATGCTGAGCGAGTCAAAAACCCCCACCCTGCTGAGCAGGGGCTGGTGGTGCAGGCTTGGGGGCTTGCTGCCTACGGGACCCGTTACCCCATCCCTTGGCCTGCTGGCCCTGTTGGGGAGCTGCAGGGGCCTGATAATGGGGGTACTGTTTGTAGGCAGCCGCCTTCCTCGGGTAAAAGGACTTTTTTCCCGAGCCCTTCTTTTTCTGGGAAGGGGCGGAGGTCTTCCTAGAAAGCCTGGTCTTGGTGAGAGTCTCAGTCTCAATTTGTGCAGCCTTTTCCGCCATGGGCTTGCCAAAGAGGTTTTCGCCTCGGCAGGGGACATCGACCAACTTGTCCTGTACCCAGGGCTCAAGATCCGACGACTGAAGCCAAGCCTGTCGGCGGGCACCGATGCCGGCTGCGGCCACTCTAGCCGAGGCCTCAAAGCCATCATAGGCTGCTCGGGACATGAACTTTGAGCATTCCCGAATGCCCGTGGACAAGGCTAGGAACCTCCGCAAGGGCTCCTCGGAGAGACCAGCGGAGAATCCGGCTAGCTCTTTAGCCAGATCCCGGAGATACATGCCCATGTAGAGCTGGTAAGTCTGGACACGACATGCGAGCATAGAGCCCTGGAAGCACTTCTTGCCAAGGCCATCCAGGTTACGGGCCTCCCTTCCAGGAGGCACCGAGGAGTGCATCTTCTGGCTCTTAAGACGATGCATGGCCGATTCCACTACCATGGAATGGTGTGGCAGCTGTGCCTTCTGAAAGCCAGGGCTCTTGCGGACCCGATAGATAGAATCGACCCGCTTGCTCAGGACCGGCGAGGAGGCCGGACTCTCCCACATGCGGAAGAGTAGTCGTTCCAGCATAGGAGGAACCGGCACAGTAAAGTGCTCCCTCGCGGGAGAGTCATACTGGAGGGCGTCGAGCTCTTCGGCTCGAGGCTCCTCCTCGGGATCCGCAGGGAAGGCCAAAGCCTTGGCCATATCCCTAACGAAGTCCGAGAACCGGGCATCCTCCGGGGGGGACTGCTTCCGAGGCTCGGACCCCGGTGAGTCCGATGGGACACACCGAGTCCGGAAGGAATCAGGTGACTCTTCCTCCTCAGACTCCCAGACCGACTCCGACGAGGACTCGGTGGGGTCGGCCCGGGCAGGGTGCGGCGCCAGCCGCCCCGACGTCGAGGGAGTCGGCGTCGGCGACCTCGGTCCCGAACGGGAGGCCGAGGGTGACCTCGACCGAGGATCGACTCGAGTTCTCATTGACTCGAGGATCGGCTCGGTCTCCGGGGTCGACTTGGACGTCGACGTCCCGGCGGTCGGGGCAGCGGCGCCAGTGAGGCCAGCGAGCAGTGCCCGCTGCTGGTCCATGAAGGCAGACAGTCTGCTCTCCAAGGCCGTCAACCTGAGTCCGAGCTCAGGTGACCCAGCAGCCCCCGACTCGGGCCCCGACGGCGGCGGGCCCGACGTCGGCTGTCGCGGAGGCGAGTCCAGAAGGACTACAGGACTTACCCGGGCAGGCATCTCCGACTCCAGGCGAGGTCGCTTCGGGAGATGTTCCTTCTCCAAGGACCCGGGGCGGCTGTCGGGGCTATGCGACCTGGCCCTCGCGGAGCCAGGAGCGTCCACCGACGCCGCCCTCGCGGGTTTTTTCCTTCCGACGATGGTCCCCGGAGGGAGAACCCCGGTCGGAGGAGCTCCGGCGACGGTCCGAGCTGGAGCCCTTTGACACGGAGGCCTCCGACGAGGTCCGGGTACGGCTGGGGTCAGCGAAGATTCTCTCGCGCTGATGCCGCCGACTTCTCAACGCCTTCGAGGACAGTTTGCTGCAGGGCCCACAGATCAGTTCCTCATGATCCGGGCCCAAGCAGCGGAGGCAAAAGTCGTGTGTGTCGGTTAGTGACATATTTCGGTCACACCGACCACACCGCTTAAAGCCACTGGCAGCCATCGGGGGAAAAAGGGCCCCTGCGAGGTCAAAGGACCGGGCTGCCAGGGAAAACGAAAATGAAAGCTGACTAAGTCAGAAAAAACCGAAAAAAACGCTAGAGGACTCGAGACCGGCGTCGCGAGTCCGGGCGGGAAAACGATCGGCCGAAAGAAAAAAGTATAAAATAAAGAGGAAAATCAACTTTTTCGCGGGGACAAGACGGGGACGTCTGCAGGGCTCCGCGGAAAAAAGAAGACTGGCTAAGATGGCACCCTCGGGCGGGAAGACGACCGCGCATGCGCGCTGCAATTCCCAAAGGCTTTGAAAGCTGGGGAAAATTGCTCCGCGAGGGCTCCGTCGGCGCCGACGTCACCCATAAGTGAGGACTGACTTCCTGCTTGGTCCTGGAGAAATTCTGCTGTGTTCTACAATTTGTCCCATATAGAAGAATGGTTGTGACAAGTATGTTTTGAACTGGTGAGACTGCAGCCTGTAAAAATAAAAGATGCAGTCTTGTGGTACAGGGAGGGAATGTTATAAAGTAAAGAAACATTTAGAAACACCTTTACAGAAATATTAAGAAGAACAATAGTGTTTATTTAGGCTATGCACTTATGTGCTGTTTGTGCTGAAGGAGCCAATTTATGGGACTCTAACAATTCCCATGTTCAGAAAAATCTGACTGCTGATACACAAATAGTATGGGTGTGAGCAGGGGAAGGATTCCTTTTTGGGCGAAAAACGGAAATCACATTTGTAATCCTGGTACCCCATGTGATTATGTTATGTCGTCGCTGCTATGTATAGGTTCAGGGCATCTTTTTGACAGAATCACGTTTTTGTGACAGAAACTGAGAGTGTGTGTGTGTGTAGTTTGAGGGGTGCATGGGGTGATCTGGTATGCTCATCTGCAATTCAGGGGGGACATGAAAGCGTGGCCAGTACCTGGACTGTATGGATGACTGCAGTGTCACCAGGGTCCAGTGTGATTGGACAGTCAAATTCACGATAGCTATAAATATGATTCATGATAGCTGCATGTTGAAATATATCTCTGTCAATAATAAGGGACCTTCAGAATAAGGGCACTCAAAACTGCAAACAGTACTAATGCATGCTCATAATGCACATTTTGTGGGAAACAATGGTGTTGCTGTTGAGCATGTATTTGCGCTGTTTGCACTGTTGAATGCCCTTATTCTGAGGGTTCCTATTATTGGCAGGGATATGTTTTGTCATTTAGCCATAGGGAACCTATGCTGATCCCTTCTGGATTAGTTTACATAGGGTACTCAAATTAGATCAGATATTGTTGGCAGATATTGTTGGCAACCATACATCCGTTGTGCCTGGCACTGGGAGACACGATGGACATAGTGCCAACATTCCCCAGATTGTCCCATGTGGCCTACATCCCTACCCAGGCCAGGATCAATGAGAGCTGCGAGAGTGGTGATATATCTGGAGTCTGGCTACTTGGTGTGATGGCATAAGGATCTCTACTCCCATGGCGACATAGCCCTGACCAGGAGAGCAGTGCCACAAAGCTGGCTGTGGGAAGACAGATAGGGTTGCCTCACAGGTAACAGCTGTATACAGACCAATATACACCACGATGGGACAGGTTTAGCTGCTGTGAAAAGTGCTAGTACCCAGATACAGTGCCTTGTGAAAGTACTCATCCTCTCGATTTTTTCCTGTTTTGTCACATTACAACCTGGAATGAAAATGGAGGTTCATTTGGATGTTAGGTAATGAACCTAACAATATAGTTCAAATTGGTGTAATGTAATAAAATACCTTGTATATATAAAAAGAACAAGTAAAAACTGAAACGTTGTGAGTGTCTATTTAGGGGTTTGCTATGAAACCCCTAAATAAGATCTGGTCCAACCAATTAACCTTAGAAGTCACATAATTAGTTGATTAGGGTTCACCTGTGAGCAATCAGTGTCACATGATCTGCCTGTATAAATATACCTGTTCTGAAAGGCCCCTGACTATGTAAGACCACTATGCAAGCAACATGAACACCAAGGAGCACTCCAAACAGGTCAGAGACAAAGTTGTGGAGAAGTATAGGTCAGGGTTGGCTTATAAAAAAATATCCTAAATTCTGAATATCCCACAGAGCACCATTAAATCCATTATAACAAAATGGAAAGAATATGACACCACTACAAACCTGACACAAGAAGGCCGCCCACCAAAACTCACAGACCAGGCAAGGAGAGCATTCCTTATCGTTCCTCCAGTCCAGTCCCACATATTTGGGTAGTGACACTTCACCAGCAGCTTTGAGACTGAGCATGTCATGATTTATTACATGAGGGTATACCTACCGGTGGCACCTCCCACCAGAGCCTCCAAGCAGCTGGGGTGAGGTGATTCCATAGGTGTAGGACTCATTAAAGGAATGGATAAGGTTAACAAAAAAAAGAGTGGTTAGAGTAAGCCTTGCTATAGCTTTTCAGGGGGAAAAGAATTGGCTGGCTGATTACAGCTGTTTAAAAAAAAAAAGAAGAGCCTGATTAAGCCAAGTTAGAGAGGGGAAGAGGCTGCAGTGACAAGGCCTGGAAGAAGCCCCATCCTCAAGCCTCAACAAAGTAGAAAGTGCCCAGGAGAGTGGATTGCTTCTTCACCCTCCCTCCCCATAGTTTTGTTTGCTGAGCACACGGATCATTGGGTTGCAGCCGGCAGCAAGCCTGATTTGTGCACTCTCGACAACCCTGAAGCTCTCCCAGCAGCTGAGCATCGGGTTAGGAGTGCAAGCGGCACATAGTTCCACACTGAGAAGGAGAAAGGAGAAGAACCTCCCAGGCAGTAAGTAGTTTCAGGACCACGAGAGCATTCAGGACGGCAAGTTCCCGCAGAGGCGGGAACGGCAGCTGTTTTGTCAACTGCGTTTTTCTTTTACTTTTTGTTTCTTTTCTTTTTTGGGGGGGCTTTATGCACTATTTTGGACCGGGGTTCACCTCTTGCAGGGGTGAATGGCAAGCAAATAGATTCCAGGGCACGCTATTTCGTGTTTTTTTGTTTTCCTCAGTTTCGGGTGTGTTTAAAAGAAATTTGATTAATAAGCACTGTAAGGTGAAGTAAATCCCTTTTTGATTTTTTGTTTTTTTCTGGCTCTGTAATTAAAATAAAAAAATAATATAAAAAAAGGTGTTTAGACTGCAGAGCCCTTTCTGTGGAAGATGGCAGTGAGCAGCATGTCCCTTAAGAGTATGTGTCTGAAGTGTGGCTCACGAAGGGATGCACTATCCAGCACAGGGGATGACAGGACTTGGGATGCAGTGACCTGGTTGGTGGAGGTAGGACTCTTCGAGAGTAGGGGGGGAAGGATACTGGAACCCTCAGAGGAGACCACAGTTTTTTTCTCAGGCCACAGAAACTCACGAGACCTTGGTCTCAGGTGTGCAAGCCAGGGCAGGGGAGCAGGGCTCAGAAGCCAGGGCTTCAGCTACACAGGGTTCTAAGAACAAGTCAGAGAAGTCTGCTAGGCTCTCCAAACATGTGCCAGGGAAGGAACAGCCAGGGGACTTACCAGGTATCTTTTCACCAGAGCTTGTTCTCCTGCATAAGGATTTTTGCTTAAAGCAGAAAGGAGAGGAACATCACAGCTCACGAGTAAAGGGGCCCAAACAGGCATTCCCAGGCTAGCTCTCAGAGGTCAGGGAGCTAAGTGAGCCCAAACCTAGTAAAAGATGGATGGAAGAGCACCCTTGGGGAGAACTGGGTTACCTCCATTCTGAGGAGGAAGAAGACTTTGAAGTGCATATTTTGGAGGAAGAGCTGGCGACGTTGATTACTCACTCCTTAAAGGGTCTTAAAATGGACATAGAGGGTCCACTGGAGGAGGAGTCGCTAGAGAATCTGCTTTTTTCAGGCATCAGGAAAATACAGATGGTGTTCCCTATGCCATGTGTGATCCAGCAGATGATCCAGAATGGATAGGACACACCAGAGGCTGTATTAAAGGGAACGCATATGATGGCACGGCTGTACCCATTTCCCAAAAAGGATAGGGACCTGCTGTGGTCTCTGAAGGTGGACACAGCAGTCTCGGCAGTGACGAAGAAAACTACCATTCTGGTGGAAGGTGTTTCGGCACTCAAGGATGTACAGGACAGAAAGGCTGAGACGCTAATCAAGCAGCCTTTGACATCAATGCCCTATCTTTGCAGACGTCAGTCTGTGGTGCCTTTGTTGTGAGGGTGTGCTTGCAATGGGCAGAAGGTATTATTGAGACCATGGAAGGTGCTTTGCCGCTCCCAGTAGAGAAGGCCAAATTAGAGTCTGGGGCAGCTTATTTGGCAGATTCATTTTATGGTTTGATATAAGGCTTGTGGAAGAGCATGGTGGTGATGGTAGTGGCGCGTCGCTACCTCTGCTCAGAATTGAGTGGTAGATGCCTCATCCAAGTCATGCTTGAGCAAGTTGCCCTTCTGGGGAAAGCTCTTATTTGGTGAGGATCTTGCAACATTGGTGGAGGATGGGAGAATCAAAAGGAGGCCGACTTCTGGTGTACAGACAGAAGACAGCTAAGTCCACTCTACCACAGTGCGGCCAGTCGCAAGTCTATCGTCAGTTTAGGGCAGTATGCTTTGTACCCTATCAAAGGGGCAGGTTCCCTATCAGAGGGCAGTTCTTTCAGGATTTCTGGGAGACAGGCAGAAGTTGCTTCTATTCCTCTTCCACAGCTCCTAAGAAGTCTCAATGAAGCGAAGCTCGCCCAAATGTATTGCCCGCGGGAGTTCAACTGCAGGATTTTTACCCAGTGTGGGCGCAGATTACATTTGACCAGGGGGTCTTGGAAGTGATCAGTGAGAGCTATGCATTGGAGTTCAAATGCCCTCTCGTGGAAGTCTTTGTCCTCTCTCCTTGCATAGCCTCTCGCAAACGAGAGGCTAAGTGAGTCACATTAACAAGATTCCTGGACATGCAAGCAGTCAGGTAGGTGTCAGTTGACCAATGTGGGATAGTCTATTTTGTAGTTCCCAAGAAAGAAGGCTCCTTCTGGCCCATTCTCGATCTCAAGCATGTCAATCAATGTCTCAAGGTGGCTCAATCAGAGAGGGCGAATTCTTGATTTCCCTTGATCTGGCGGAGGCCTACTTGCACATTTTGGTTTGGTCATTACATCAACAGTTTTTAAGATTCGTGCTTCCCTTGGGCCAATTCCAGTGGCAGGCACTTCCATTTCAACTCGCCACTGCCTCACGCACATTCACAAAGATAATGGTGGTGGTCACTGCAGGTCAGCGGCAGGAAGGTATTCTCATACACCCTCACCTGGATGATTAGCTCTCCAGGTGAAGTCAAAGGCAGAAAGAGTGCGAGTCATGGTAAGAGTGATCGCACACTTGCAAAGTCTCGGTTGGGTGATCAACTTCACAAAGAGTCAGCGGAATCCCCCGCAGCACCTAGTATATCTGGGAGCCTGTTTTCCAACTGGGGCAGGGCAAATATCCCTGCCAGACGACCGAGTGATGTCGGAAGGTCTTGATGCGGAAGCTACAGGGCCAGATCTGAAAGTTTTGCAATATGAAGGTACCCACAGCGTGGCACTACCTACAAGGGTTAGGCAACATGGCAGCGCCCATCGAGCTAGTACCGTGGGTGCAGGCACATATATGGCCATGGCAAGGAAGCTTGTGGTGCAGGTGGTCAGAACAGCGCCACCCACTGTCACATCCTCTACCCTGTCCAGCGAGCATATGAAGATCACATTCAGTGGTGGCAAATATCTTCGGGTTGGCATGCCTCTAGAGAGTCCCAACTGGATCCTGCTGATGACGGATGCCAGTCTAGCGGGATGGGGGACTTATTGTGAGGGGCACATCGCACAAGAGTGGCGGTCGACTCAGGAGGAGTTGTGTTCAATCAACCCTCTCGAATTGAGGGCAGTATTCTTGGTGCTGCAGCAGTTCCACTATCAGGTGAATGGCAAGGTAGTGTGAGTGTTCTCAGACAATGCCACAATGGTAGCATAGGTCAATTGGAAGCAGGAATGAACAGTGTGATCTTAGAGGACAAAGCAGGCACGTTGTTAGCCTGGGTGGAGGAGAATTTGCAGGCTTTTGTGGTGGCGCATATGGCAGGAAAGGATAAGGTAGAGGCAGCTTATCTCAGCTAGGTACATGTCGACCCAAGGGAGTGGACACACAATGAGGCGGTGTTTGCTCAACTGGTCAGATGGTGGGGTCAACCGATTATGGACCTGATGGCCACATACGACTCTGCAAATGCATTGCGGTTTTTCAGCAGAAGAAGAGAACAGATGTTGAAAGGTCTCAATGCGCTGGTCCAGTGGGGGCCAGCGGATGGATTGCTCTGTCTTTCCTCCTGGGGCACTCATAGTGTGTGTAGTGCAAAGGATAGAGGCCCACCAGGGTCTTGTGCTGCTGATAGCTCCCGATTGGTCTCATCACCCATGATATGCTGACGGGGTATATGTGAAGGTGGACAGTCCCTGGAGGCTCACAATTTGGCCAGACCTGTGGACAAAGGGGCCCATCCTGATGCCAAAGGAGGATCGATTCTCACTTACAGCTTGGCTCTTGAGTGGGCAAGGATACGTAGGCATGGGTATTCTACATCAGTAATTTCAATGCTATTGAAGGCCAGGTGGTGCCCCATGACATTGACCTACATGACAATATGGACAGTTTTTGAAGATTGGGGGGCACACGGTCACTGTCGCCCATTATTGGCTTTGGTGCCAGAGGTACTTGCCTTCTTACTGGCAGTGTTTGAAAAGGGCTTACTTTGTAGCACCCTCTGGGTATCCATCGTGGTTATCTCTTGTTACCGAGGCAGGGTCTTCTTAGAACAATTAAGCAGGAGCACCTGCTACTGAGGATGATGGTGACTCCTTGGGGTCTCAATTTGATTTTGTTAGTATTAACAGAAATTCTTTTGAGCCATTAAGTTCATGTATCTTAAAGGATCTTACATTGAAGATGGTGTTCCTGGTGGCTATTTGATCGATTAGGCAGATTTCGGAGTTGCAGGCGCTGTCGTGTAGGGAGCCATTTCTAGTTCTGTGAAAGGAGAAAGTGGTGCTCAGGTCGGTGCCTTCCTTTCTTCCTAAGGTCCTTTTGTTCTTTCACAGGAATCATGCAGTTCACTCCCGGGGTTTTGAGGGAGTGGGAGGTAATGAGGTGGATCCCCTACTGCATTGTTTGGATATCCGTAGGGTATTACAATATTACTTGCAGAGGACACAACCGTTTTGGAAGTCGGATCAGTTGTTTATTTTGTATACGGGAGCCCATAAAGGGGAGGCCGCTTCTATAGCCTCCATTTCTCAGTGGGTGAAAGAGGCAATGTTTTCGGCATACTTGCTGTGGCATAAGCCGGTTTCTCTGGGTTTGAGGGTGCACTCGACTCAAGCACAGGCCACGTCATAGGCGGAGTCGAGGATGATTCTGCCAGTGGACATCTGTCAGGCAGCGAGTCCCTGCACACAAGCATTATAGGTTGGATGTTCAGGCCACAGGGGAGGCATGTTTTGGGTCAGCAGTTTTTCAGGATGGTCTGGCGGGTCCCTCCCAAATTTAGTACTGTTATGGTACATCCCAAAGGTGCGAGACTGGACTGGAGGAAACGAAATTAGGCTTTACCTGCTAATTGATGTTCCATGAGTCAAGTCCAGTCCAGTCTCGATCCCACCCTTGGGGGTTGTTTCCATTGGAAAATAGCTATATCCAGTCCTGAAGAAAGTTGGCTCATTGTTTTTTGGGCCGGAGGTGAGTTCGTGGTCAAGAGGTCTGCTGATCAGGCACAACACAAGCTTATGTGGAGCATGTCTTGATGGCATCTGGAGTGTTCAGAAGACATTGGATGCTGGCGCATTCACGTGGGGTAAGTGATCTCTCTCTCGGGAGGCTGTTTTCTGCCTGGGGGGGATCCATTGTAAATAGTTGCATTGTGTTTTATTTTTAATTGTTGCTTTCGTGAGTCTGCTTTGTCAACAGGATACTGGCTTTGGTGGGAGGTGCCACCGGTATGTATACCCTGATGTCATAAATCATGACATGCTCAGTCTCCAAGCTGCTGATGAGGTGACACTACCCAAAGATGTGGGACTGGATTGGACTCACTCAAGGAATGTCCATTAGTAGATAAGGCCTAATTTCACCTTAATCAGAGATGCCCCAAAGGCACCAAGAATAACACTGAAGGAGCTGCAAAGATCCACAGCGGAGATGGGAGTATCTGTCCATAGAACCTCTTTAAGCCATATACTCCACAGAGCAGGGCTTTATGGAAGAGTGGCCAGAAAAAAATCCATTGGTTAAAGAAAGAAATAAGAAAACACGTTTGGAGTTTTCACAACAGCATGTGGCGGACCCCCCAAACATATGGAAGAAGGTTCGCTGGTCAAATGAGATGAAAATTGAACTTTTTGGCCATCATGGGAAATGCCATGTGTGGCACTAACTCAACATTTCCCATCACCCCGAGAACACCATTCCCACAGTGAAAATGGTGGTGGCAGCATCATGCTGTGGGGATTTTTTTCATCGGCAGGGACAAGAAAACTGGTCAGGATTGAAGGAACAATGGATAGCATTAAATACAGGGCAATTCTTGAGGAAAACCTGTTTCAGTCTGCCAGAGATTTGAGACTGGGATGAAGGTTCACCTTCCAGCAGGACAATGACCCTAAACATATTGCTAAAGTATACTGGAGTGGTTTAAAGGGAAACATTTAAATGTCTTGGAATGGCCTAGTCAAAGCCCAGACCTCAATCCAATTGAAAATCTGTGGCATGACTTGAAGATTGCTGTAAACCAACGCAACCCATCTAACTTGAAGGAGTTGGAGCAGTTTTACCTTGCGGAATGGGTGAAACTCCCAGTGGCTAGATGTGCAAAGTTAATAGAGACATACCCCAAGAGTCTTGCAGCTTGAATTGCAGCAAAATGTGGCTCAAAAAAGTATTGATTTGGGGTGGAGGGGGGAATTCCTATCCACACTCCTGATTTCTGTTTTATTTTGTTTTTGTCTTAATTGTTGTTTGTTTCACAATAAAAGATATTTTGCACCTTCAAAGTGGTAGGCATGTTGTGTAAATCATATGGTGCTATCCCCCACATCTCCATTTTAATTCCAGGTTGTAGTGCAACAAAACAGGAAAAACACTTGAGGGGATGAATACTTCCACAAGGTACTGTAGGTGGGCCTCAGATTCCATAGACCCTACTACAACTACAACAATTACTACTGATCATTTGTATAGCGCTACAAGGCGTACGCAGCACTGTACTGACACACATAACAAATGGTCCCTGTTCAGCGGAGCTTACAACACAGCAACTGTGAACAGGATACATCCAGGGGAAATGGTCAGGAAACACAAGGGAGCTTAGGCAGATCTGATCCAACGGCAGCACCGATAAGGGTGAGCACTCAGCCTGAATTTGAGAGGGACCAGGAACGAAGCCTGACATTCAGACTCAGGTAGTTTGTTCCAGGCATATGGAGCAGCAAGGTGAAGGGAGCGACATCTGAATCTGGCAGAAGAAGGGAAGGGCACAGATAGAGGCAATCTGACAGAAGAGCAGTGTTCACAGGGAGGGGTGTAGGGAGAGATAAGAGGGGAATGGTAGTGCAGAGCAGCAGAATGAGTGAACTTATAGGACAGAGGCATGGAAAGGGCAGCATTTGTTGCTCAGCAAGATTATGCATCTTTTGGGGACCTGTAAGGTTAGCTTGGGGTTTTGTGGACTTGGTGAAGGTCCATCCCAAGCAGTTTAAGGCGTGTTTGTAGAGATGACCAGGGCAGGAATCACTGGGGCCGGTTGCTAATGCCACATGCCATTTGATGAAAGTTATGTCCTGACATATATGTTCATATTTGCATTCTTGTATACCATATTGGGGTGCACTAGGCTTATCTAGCACTTGGCATGAGGGGGACTGGTATATGGTCTAGCTTGCAGCAGTTGTCATTTCCCATTGGTATTTAGGTCTAGTATGCATCAGCACACTAGTGTCTGTGATGGGCAGCTTAAGAGATGCAAATTTTTCCCGAGGAGCATGGCATCCGTGGGTAAATCACAGGGATGGGCAGGATCCGAAAAGTATAACATTTTAGAATATGATGGGTGTGGGGATGTCCAAAACATTTACCTGCATCTGAGGCACAGAGCAAACTTGATAGCGTTTGCATGTGCCCACCAAACATGTCTATCTTCCCGATTCTGGCCCCTTGGGCACATCCAGACCCGCGGATGTGGAATTATGTTCAAGGGGGCCCATTTTTGATATAGATGTATCTGTGGGCCAGACGCGCACATGACAGAATCGAGCTCTAACTGGAAAAAGAACACTTTATCCCAAAACAGCTATAGACACTTAATTCTGACTAGCTGGAAAAAATTGACTTAATCACTGCTTTTACCTGGTACTCCATTGATAATGTGTTTAAATAAACTCCTGGGTTCCTGACCCGTAAACCAAAACATGAGAAGTCCCCATCTAAAAACTGCAGATCCATAGTAATCATCCATCAGTTTATTTCCTACCCACAACACTTCAGTTTTAGAAGGATTAATTTTAAGCTTGAAATGTTTGTCCATAATATAATCCTAGCCAACCTATGGTTTAATTGTCTAAAGGTATTCTCAGGGACGTCTCTCAAATCAACCCATGGAGAATATCGTGAGTGAAAAAGTGATTCCTAACCTCAGTTCATATATAATATCCCTCAGTAACTATAGATAAAATTAAAGAAAAAACAGATATGGTAAAGATGAACTTGAAGTACCCCTTAATCCAAGGTCTAACTAAAAGAACCAATGTCCCTGATCATGATTTTCTGAAATCTCCCTAACAATAACAATATCCATTTTAATATTTGCCCCGACCCCTAAACTGCATATTTTATCTAATAACACCAATTGATTAATCATATCAAAAGATACTGTAAAGTTAAGATGCACCAAAATGAAAGCAAAACCTCTGTCCATGGATGATATATGTAAATCATCCATTAGTGCCTGTAAAATAGTTTTGGTGCTAGCCCTCTACAGAAGCCAGATCGATGTGGATCTAAGCCACTAGTACTTTCCAGAAATTCTTCTGAGTCAGCACAATTTTTTAAGTCATCTTCCATGGTAGCAGAAGATTTAAAACTGTTCTATAACTACTGGGGTCATCTTTTGGTAGGGATAGTAACTTGTAGGGAAGTGACTGAATAATAACATACTTTAGAGATGACAAAGTTATGCCATTCAAGGTGTATTGATTAAGTAGCTTAAATCATCAAGAAGACCTTAACTGATTGTGCCATATAACCAGGTAGTCCATGGACCTAGAAAGAAAGAGGTTAACCTTACTGAGGAGATCACTTTATTCAATCTACTAGCAGAGGATAGCAAGTAAAGCATCAGATTTATTCGACAGTATACATGAGTTCTCCTAAACTCCAGTCCAGCATGCATCAATCCCCACTAAGCATCAGGTCAGAATACAATTCCATGGAGGGCTTGTCAGATCGAGCATCATCTCTGATTGATTTTTGTCCTGAAAAAATCCCACCAGGCCATTAAAGCAAAATACTGAAGGGAACACTAATTTAGTAGTCCCAGAAGTAGTTAAGAGACCATTAAAGTACAATTAGTCATTCCTCCATATAAGGATAATAGGTTAATTTCTAATCTGAATCGTTCATTGAGTGGAGCAGTTCCAATTATGTTGGACTTCCTCAAGACATTTTATCTTGGTTTTAGAAAATTGCTCAAAACTGTTTTAATTATTGTGTAATATTTTTGCAATTGACTTTTAATTCATTTTATAATGTGATAATTTATTCTTACTGTACACTGATCTCTATGTTGGGAAGAAATTAGTTTATAAGAAATTGCATTAAATTAAGTTAAATTAACCATCATAAATGATTCCATAGGTTACTCTTTCCATTTTCTATAAATATGAGTAGAAAACCTTTTTTGCTATAATAACAGCTTTGTTGTACAAGAAGTGGTGCTTTCTACAAGTCCCTATCTACCTTTGATCTTGCTCTAAGCCATTTCTATTCCATTCCACTTTCACCAGTAAATCGTAGTGCAAATTATTTGGAGGCAAAAACATGCTCCTTCAAAGGGGAAACAGAATCTAATGGTACCCTAAAGAGTATGTCTACTAAACCATGTATATTTTGGCTGCTAAAGTGGTATTTGCAGGGGGCATTCTCAGAGATCCTGCAGATACTGTGGAGATTTGGATTTCCCATGGAGACACCGTGTTACCTGCCTTGGCAGATACCACCATGAAGAAAGTCCTGTAGTTCCTGCTGAGGCAGGTACCATCAGTCCTCATGGTAATTCATGCCGCCAACTGCCATGATCAAGTCTCCCCCCCCCCATATTGTCAGTATGGCGGTGCTGCGATCCATGGCATAAACAATTTAAAAAATAAAAATGTGTGTCCTCCGTCAGCACTGAACACCCCCTGGACAGCTTGTGATCCCCATCAGGAACTGCCCAATGGGGATCGGTGTACCCCCTGATGTTCCAAATGTCCCAGTTATCCAGTTGGGCTAGGCACCCCTTCCTTCCTCCATGCATAACTGCAAGTGTGGGAGGCCCCAGGGTCACCCACCCTCCCCTTGTCACCTTCCATTTCAAAAAAGCCTTTGCACTAGCCAGCTGGCAAGGGGGGACCCCCATGGCCCGTCGACCCCCTTGGAACCCCCTCAACATATACCTCGAGATCCCTGATGATCTAGTAGAAGAATGGGGCAGGGACAATCCTATATGCTCCTACCCAGTCTAGCAGCCAAAACAAAATGGCCACCATCACAAGGTGCTGCCCTCTAGCCTCTTACTAGGAGGAAGCACCGCAAGATCATGGCTATCTTTGTTTTAGCCTACAAGAAGGGCAGGCCCAATTGGCAACAGGCCAGAGCACACATTAGCGGGCGTAATTTTGGCAGCCATCATGCAAAATCTTTGGCACACAGTGGCTGCCAAGCATGGCCACCCCCAATCCCCACCCTGATCCACCCCAAACCCTCATTGATCCTTCCCCTAGGGACGTCCGCCACATGAAAATTAGATATTGCGGAAAATTGCTTGCGATATCTGATTTTTTCACAGGTTAGCTGCTACCGCGGGGTGTTAAACCTGCTTTAGCTCCTCAGTAGAAGCTAACACCCTTTAGCAGACATACTCCTAAGATTCATGCTCATAAGAACATAAGATATGCCATAATGGGTCAGACCAAGGTCCATCAAGCCCAGTATTCTGTTTCCAACAGTGGCCAATCTAGGTCATACGTACCTAGCAGTTTCCCCAAAAGACACAGGTTCCACAATGCTTGTATTGGTTCAAGCATTGATATCCTGGGTTCCTTCTTAATAATGGTTTATGGACCTTTCCTCCAGGAACTTGTCCAAACCTTTTTTAAACCCAGCAACACTAACAGACTTTACTACATCCTCCGGTAACAAATTACAGAGTTTGATTACACGTTGAGTGAAAAAATATTTTCTTTTATTAGTCTTAAATAGTTTACCCTGTAGCTTCATTGCATGTCCCCTAGTCTTTCTATATTCTGATAAGGTAAACAATCGATCTATGTTTACCCGTTCCACTCCGTTCATTAATTTATAGACTTCTATCATATCTCCCCTCAGCCGTCTCTTTTCCAGGTTAAAGAGCCCTAACCTTTTTAGCCTTTCTTCATAGGAGTATCCTTCCATCCCCTTTACCATTTTGGTGGCTCTTCTCTGAACCTTTTCTAAAATCGCTATATCCTTTTTAAGATATGGCGACCAGAATTGCACACAATATTCAAGGTGCGGTCTCACCATGGAACGATATAGAGGCATTATAATATCTTTTGTTTTATTTTCCATTCCTTTCCTTATCATACCTAGCATTCTATTTGCTCTCTTGGCCGCTGCTGCACACTGGGCCGAGGGTTTTAACATGGTATCCACAATGACGCCTAAATCTTTTTCCTGGGTGGTGGTTCCTAATGTGGAACCTTGCATCGTGTAACCATAGTTTGGGTTGTTCTTCCCTAGGTGCATAACCTTGCACTTGTCCACATTAAATTTCATCTGCCATTTTGATGCCCAGTCTTCCAATTTATCAAGATCCTCTTGCAATTTTCCACAATCCTCTTGGGTTTTAACAACTTTAAATAGTTTTGTGTCATCTGCAAATTTGATAACCTCACTCGTTATTCCACTTTCCAGGTCATTTATGAATATGTCAAAAAGCAGCAGACCCAGCACAGATCCCATGTTGTCGATAGAGGCTATTAGGAATTCAACTGAAAAATCTTTTAACTTTTCCAAGTAGAACAAACTATTTTAACATGCTAAAATCATAAAAACAAAACACCTCCAGGCCTGAAGACATTCTTCCAGAAGTCCCAGGCCTTCCTACTCTGAGGTTTACTCTATCCCTGGGTCTTCGCTCCTATCCCACCAATGCCTTGTTTCACAATACTGCCAGCTGACTCAAGGCCAGCATAATTGTTACCCTGAAAACCGAAGTCTAGAGTTAAACAAAGGGTTGGGGGGGTGGCATTGAGCCTGGATTACAGCCTTTTTTCACAATTTTAGTAGAGCTGAGTTTTTTTCTGAAAGATAACACAGGTACACTACCAAAAAACTGCCTCCAGTTTTGCAACTGATTCCTATAGATTTTGGGGTGCTGAATCCAGGAAAAATAGCCAAAATGTTCCATCACGTCACGTTTTCTTGCAAAATTAGATTTCTTACCCATATAAGGAATGTTCACATAATTTATTTTTAGCCGACTGCAGTTTATTTTCTTGGCCCAAAATAGAGGTTGTAATGGTTAACTAACTAGAAACACTCCCTCATGATATTTTAGAGTGTTTTGTATTCATTTTATACATTAACAGGACAATTGGGAGGCGGGGGGCTAAATCCAGTACTCGCGCTGGCGCATGTTCTTTCCTGTTCGCCTCGCCTCGTTCGCTCGCTCAAACACGGTGGTTGCGACATGAACGTTCCTGTCAAATTTCAGTTTCTTGCAAGTTCATTATTACCTTTTCTTTGCTCAGTCATAATCCAGCTTTATTCCGAAGTGGTTCACTACAGTTGTAGTTTGCAGTACTGTGTATTTGTGATGGCTCACAGAGCCAGAGGTTGCGTCAACTCTCCGGACAGTTTTTTTTTATTTGTGGGGAATATACCGTGAAAAAGCGGCAGAGGAACATTTCTGCATTTATTAAAAAAGTATATTTCGCCTATTTCGGTTTGAAGTTAGGCGATCAAGACAAACCGTGGGCTCCTCACAAAGTGTGCAAGACATGTGAGGAAGATCTACGCTTATGGATGAAAGGTAAAAAACAAGCATTTCGTTTCAGAATACCTATGATGTGGCGTGAACAAAGAGACCACAGCAGTGACTGCTATTTTTGCTCTTGCATTGTGAAGGGATACAACTTAAAAAAATAAGAACGTAATAAGTTACCCCAATCTTCCCTCAGCAATTAGGCCTATGTCTCATAGCAACGAAGTACCTGTGCCTGAACCACCAAAATCTTTGGATCATATTTGTGTGGACGGTTCTGATCATGATGAGACTCATCAGATGGCTTTTCCCGATGAGTCCAGTACTTCCGAGTTTGAAACTGAACCAGATCCGAAACCTGAACTTTTCTCTCAAGCTGAATTGAATGATTTAGTCCGGGATTTAGGACTCCCAAAAGATGCTGCCCAACTGCTAGGTTCTCGGCTTAAACAGAAAAATCTATTGTCACCAGGAACAACTTTTTATTGGTACCGCAACCGCGAGACACAATTTTTGAAGTATTTCAGCAAAGAGGAAGATTTGGTATTTTGCAACGATATATACGGAGTGATGGAAAAGTTTAAACTCAAGTATGATCCTGCTGAATGGCGGCTGTTCATTGATTCGTCAAAAGACAGCATAAAAGGTGTTCTTCTTCATAATGGCAACACATTCGCTTCAGTTCCTATTGCTCACTCTGTTATTCTCCAAGAAAAATACGAGAATTTGGCCCCGATTCTTCAGAAGATTCGTTATGATGAGCATAAGTGGATGATTTGTGGAGACTTTAAAATTCTATCAAATATCCCTGCTTCCTTTGCTTGTGGGATAGCCGACAAGCAAAGGAAGCAGGGATATTTGGTGAAACCGGATTGCTGCCCTAATAGCATGGATAGAATTTTAAAGTCTCCACAAATCCCAGGCTTCTTTTTCCTTCTCAGACATCGTTTCAGCGAATGCTCCATCTGAAATGAGTTTCCTTATATCAGGGCCAACAAACACTCCTTCCTTTAGCTTTGCTTCAGAAAGTCGGGGGAACTTTGAGCAAAGGTACCGAAAGCACTCACCATCTTTTGGAAGGGACTTGATGAATTGCTTAATGAGACCCAACTTAATGTGGAGAGGTGGTAATAGAATTTTATCACGATGTACCAAGCTCTCATGAAGAACATTTTTCTCACCGGATCTCAAATACTCCCGAATTGGCCAGTCTTTTTTCCCCCAGTGTAGGCAGTTTAAAAAAATTTTTTTTTAGTGTACCTGTGTAATTAATGTAGGCAAAATGTTTTCACCCACTTAAATCACTCTGTAAAGTGTCTCCCCAAACTATTCCAAAAATATTGTTAGTAGGTCTCAAACTTTGAAAGTCTACTCTATTTTTGCATGTCAAATAAGTCCTATACATTTACTAGTTTTCCAAGCTGGATCATTTCCAAATGTAAAGTGCAAGGAATTGGGACCTTTTCATTTAAACTGCTTATTTTATTTCATATGCATGAGACAATTGTTTCCACCATGGTTTTC
Source organism: Ichthyophis bannanicus (assembly GCA_033557465.1). Taxonomy (NCBI): domain Eukaryota; kingdom Metazoa; phylum Chordata; class Amphibia; order Gymnophiona; family Ichthyophiidae; genus Ichthyophis; species Ichthyophis bannanicus. Next base: position 642,886,484 of record CM066034.1, on the reverse strand, counting down.
ATTTATGCTGCCTAATTTCATGATTCGGCAAGAGCTCAAATAAATACTAGATAGAGGCATAATTCAGAATAGATTGGACATTTGTACACTGTCAATATCCAGTTACGAATGGGCAGGCTAGAAATATGAAAATGCAAAATTCATATGTTAACTATCAAATTTCCCCATTCACAACATGCAAATCTATAAAAGCTTCTATTTTTTATTTCATGCATTTGTTAACAGCTGGTGATATGTTTTACTTGAACAGTTTTCTGCATATCACTCCTCGTTCAGCATTCATGCCCACTGCAGCCTGTTGAGGTGTGCTCAGAAAACACAACTCCAAGAGGGCCTTTCTGGAAAGAGTAGGCAATTATTAGTGCACGGCCTTATCTGTTCAAAAGATAAACTGAAACAAAATATTGATAGTTATCATTTTATTCTGTACTTTTTTTATATTCCTGAAAATATATGAGTGCTTCATAGTCACTGCCTTAGAAATCAATTAATTAAATACAGTTACAGTGGAACTGATGTGAATCAGAATCCTAGTCGGGCATCAGATGGATTACATGTGATTTAACACATGAAAATAATTCAAACTGTGGAAAAGTAAACTCAGGAAGGAGACTTTTCTAAAGAGAGAGTGAGGCCATAATAAAAGAATCTAATACTGGGATTTTTAAATATCATCTTTCTGGTCCACCTATGGAAGGACCACCAAAGGTTGCTCATATGACACTAAATATAAAATCAAATATATATCACATACAAATACATAATAAATACAAATTAATACAATCAAAAATGCATAATAAATAATACATATTATTAAATAATAATAAAATATGTAGCCACTTCAATGCAGTGGAAAATAAGCATGAATATGATGGAATGAGGAAGAATGAGGATATTCTGTTTGAGAGACTCGGTGAGACACAGGGAATGAGAATTGAATTGTGTGTGCCAAAGCAGAAACGAGAGAAAATGAACACATGTTGAAGCAAGAAATGAGGGAAGGAACAAGAGGTAAAATGATCATTTGAGAGACATAAGGCATAATTCTATCACAGAATAGAAGGCACTGGAATATAACAAAGAAACGTGATAAGGAGCAGAGACCAAGAAATAAATCATCAAAAGAGACTGTTGGTCAGAAAATAAATGAGCCAAGAAAATAAAAAATTGTCCTGTTAAACAGTGCAATATAATTGTTAAAACTATTTTTGAACCAAACCAGCAGGAGAAGGAGGTGTCCGCAAATGTGCAAGGAAAAAGCTGAAGCGGGACACCAGAAACCACGGCCTGACACAAATAAAGTAGCAGGGAAACTTTATTTGGTGGACCCAACTTAAACGTTTCGGCCAGAAGCATTCTTCAGGGGTAGCCAGTCTTGCCAACAAGTTCTTGGACTGGCTACCCCTGAAGAAGGCTTCTGGCCGAAACCTTTTAGTTGGGTCCACCAAATAAAGTTTCCCTGCTACTTTATCTGTGTCAGGCCGTGGTTTCTGGTGTCCCGCTAAAACTATTGTTGAAGTCATTACAGAATATGAACTTCAAAGATACTTAGCTATTATAGGTATATTCTATTTATATTCAATACTCACAAAAATATATTTTTCAGAAACGTCTATATGTTTAACATTATTCAGAAAACATTAATAGAGGGGTAGACAAGGTTCCCGCAGAATGCCATGAAACAGTAAGGAGCTTACAAAAATAAATAGCGTTAGGGCAGCAAATTAGCAAAAAGATGCTTTAGAGAGAACGATTTGATATGACACTGTGAAAAAAAGCATTCTGAACAAGAGGAAGCCTCAGTGGGTTTGGATTTGCAAATTGCTACAGAGTGCATCAACAGCCTGTTTTTGGATGCCAGAAACATTTTAGAAAAGAACAAATTTATGTCTGGATCACTTTGGAAGTATAGAATCAATGGAACGCACTTCTCCTTTGATAAATCCTGCTGCATCTACATGGAAATTGAAAAAAATGTGCATGTGTAAAATACCCTGTTGAGCTAATGCTTTCTCATATTATAGGAAATATGTGATACATCAGACCCTATGCTTTTCTACATACTCCTATGGAATGTATCAGCAGATGCACAGTACTGGAATGAGAGTTTGAATGTATATATTTTGTATTATTTATACTTTCCATTTTAATGATGCATTCCACAAAGTATGATTTATTTCCTAAATTACATAAGAGCCACCATACTGGGTCAAACCAAAGGTTCATCATGTCGTTTCCTGTTTCTAACAGCGGCCGATCCACATCACAAGTACCTGGCATATCCCAAAGGTGGCCAGTTCCAAGCTACTTATTCCAAGGGATAAACAGTGGTTTTCTCTAGGTCTTCCTTCATAATGGTTTATTTACTTTTCCTCCGGGAATTTGTCCAAACCTTTTTTAAGCCCATCTACAATGCTTGCTTTTACCACATCCTCTGGTAATGAGTTCCAAAGCTCAATTATACATTGATAAAAAAAAACTATTTTCTCCTATTTGTTTTAAATATAGTACTGTGTAATTTCATGGCATGTCCATAGGATAAAGCGATATAGAAAAGCTGTTAAATAAATAAATAAATGTCCCCTAGTCTGTAGTTTTTGAAAAAGGAAACAATCAACTTGTGTTTACCTGTTCAACTGCACTCAGGATTTATAGACCTCTATCATATCTCCCTTCAGCTGTCCCTTTTCTGTAATAAAGAGTGGAGGAGTAGTCTAGTGGTTGGAGTGGCAGTCTGGTATCAAGGAGATCAGGGTTTGATTCCTGCTGGCATGCCTAGTGACCTTGAGCAAGTTACTATACTCTCCATTGCCTCATAAGAAAAGGCCTGCCAAGAAAACCCAGGGTTGCTAGAAGTCAGCATTAACTTGAAAGCACACCAAAAAAAAACCCCTTCTTTTTTCCCCTCAGCTGTCCCTTATCCATACTATAGAGCTATAATCTTATTAGCCTATCCTCATATGAGAGTCATTCCATCCCCTTTATCACCCTTCTCTACTGCTGCTACATCTTTTGAGATGCGAAGACCAGAATTGCACACAATAATCAAGATGCAAAGGCACCATGGAGCTAAACAAAGGCATTATGATTACTTTACTCTCTTTTTTTTAAGTGCTGTCAAACCAATGCTGACTCCTGGCAATCCAACAGCCTCTGAGCTTTCTTGGCAAGGTATGACCAGAACAGAAGTAGATTGACAGGAAATGTGAGGACATGGAGGGTAAAATGACTTGCCCAAGGTCACAAGTAATGCTAGTGGGAAGGGAACCTTGATCTTTTACATACTAGGCTGTTGCTCTAACCACTAGGCAACTCCTCCACTCTTGGTTTAGTCTCTATTCCTTTCCTAATGATTCCTAACATTCTGTTTGCTTTTTTTGGTCACTGTCACACACTGAACAGAAGACTTCAACATATTGTCCATGATTCTTTTCCTGCATGGTGACTCCTATAGTAGAACTTAGAATTGTATATTTATAGTTTGGGTTATTGTTCCTATATCCATCACTTTGCATTTGTCCATAGTAAATTTGCCATTTGGATACTCAGTCTTTCGGTCTCACAAAGTCCCCCTGCAATTTCTCACAATCCGCATGCAATTTAACAGCTTTGAATAACTCAGTGTCATCTGAATATGTAATCACCTTGCTTGTTTTTTCCAATTCTAGATCATTTATAAATATGTCAAAAAAGCACAAGCCCCTAGGGTAATCCACTATTTACCTTCCTCCATTGAGAAAATCGACCATTTATCCCTACTCTCTGTTTTACATTTCTCAACCAGTTTACAGTCCACAATAGGACATTACCTTCCTCTTATACCATGATTTTAATTCATTTCCTCAGGAGTCTCATTTGGGCCTTTGTGATATGCTTTCTGAAACCTTAAATCCACTAAATCAGCTGGCTCACCTTTATCCATATATTTATTCATGCCTTCAAAGAAATGGAGTAAATTGGTGAGGAAAGGCTTCCCTTGTCTAAACCTATGTTGACTTTGAGGCACATTTCACAATTGGATGTCAAAGCCAGAACGTCTAATACAAAAAGAAGGCAAGTGCAAGTTCAGGCATGATATTCAAAACGATATGCATGTGTATCAAATGTCTGTATAGACATCCCCAGGATAGCAATTCAGAACCAAGACATCTACTAGCATAGAGGGTAATTTTAAAATGTGTAGTCATGATTTGGATGTCTGAAGACATGCACGTGAACGTCGAAATCACGGACATTTCCATAGCCATTCCACAAATGAAATTCACAGATGTCTCTGGTGCAGGGACATCCAAGTAAGCATGGGGGTGTGGTAGACTCTTGTTCAGAAGTGGCAATGTACTTACATGTCCCCATTCAATCTCAGAAACGTCAGAAACATTTGCAGGCATGCCAATGTTTATATCTAATACAGGCACAAATAGGCATCAGGAAAGTGCTTGTTTTCACCTTAAAACATCCAGAGAGTGCAGAGAAGATGGAGAATTAGCAACTAACTTTAGATCACAAAGGCCCACACTGATATTTGAATCCTGACTACTTTGCTCTTAAGCCACTACTCTAGCCATTATGCTAGACATTTTGATTCTGAAATGGGGACGTCTGTTTAAACGTTTGATACACTTGCATATCAGGCACATCCACTTTTCCAACATCATGCCTGAACTTGAACGTGCCTGCTTTTATTTCCAGATGCTCTGGTTTTGATGTCCCAGACTGCACTTGGACATTGCATTCTGAAATGTGCCTCATACAGTTCTGGTTAACATTATTGGCACCCTTGCAGTTCAACCCCTTAATGTCCAATATCTCCCCAAAAAAAGTGGCCAACAAAATGGTTTTGGACTATATATGCACACATATTTGACACATAAAATAATTAAATAAAACAAGTCCAATTTAAAAAAAATAAATAGTAGGAAATAGAATAAAAACTGGGGCATTGCCAAGACATGATTTTTGATCAAAGTCTTTACCCCACTATATATAGCCATGTTTGAGGAACAGGTCTTGTATAAATACCACTGGATGTCTAACATATGTATATGGAAGTGGATTCTGGATGACGGTTTTGCCTTTGGCAGGGAACTGAAAGGGAACTAAGGGAATTTGTACAATGGTTAAACCAACAGAAGATGAATTTACAATTTGATTATGAGTTTTACTGGTATAAAATTCCTTTCTTGGACATTTTCATTGTGAGGTCTGGGTCAACATCGAACACTACCCTACATGAGAAACCTGTGTCTCTTAATAATTTGTTACTTTATACAAGCTATCATCCTGTTCGATTGAAACACAGCTTATCTATTAGTCAATTTCTGCGGCTGCGCCGAATATTTATTTATTTTATTTATTTATTTATTTAAAAGGATTTATATACAGCTTTGCCCTGAAATCAAAGCGGTTTATACTTCAAACAATCAAAATCTGTGTCAGTAAGGGTAGGCATGCAGTGTTAACACGGAGTGGAGGTGATGATTTCTTGGTGTGCTGTTTACAGGATGAGCAATGTACAAGTGGTTATATGTTTTGATAAAGTGGAATATATGGGTCAGGCAAAAAATATATATTCAGTGTTATGTGGACCGTGGATATCCCAAGGCAGTAATGATTATAGCTTACAAGAGAGGGTTGAATGTGCAAGGAGAACATTTGCTATTGACTCAACAGCATTTGGTTTGTGTTTTACCATACTCTGTAAAGGCCCCAAATGTAGTGTCTATCATACATAAGTATTGGAATATTTTACAGGGACATTCTTGTTTTCAAGCACATCTGATAGTGGCTTATAAGCGCGGTCAGAACATTGCCAATTATGTTTGCCATTTGGTCACCTGGGATACGTAAGAAGAGTTAAATTTGGAGGAAGGAAATCATGATATTTGTGGGGAATGTGATTTTTGCCCATTAGAAATCAGGAGCAAGTCATGGAAACCCCTGGGACAAGAAAAAGTAATGTATTCACGATGAGAGACATCTTGTCATACATCTTGTTGTACATCTTTTGTGGTATATGGTCTTTTATGCCCTTGTAATTAGCTCTATGTAGAACGGACATGATGTCCCTTTTTCCAGCGTTTAAGAGAACATCGGTCTCAGATATCCTCCAAAACGCTGTCAGCCCCGATGGTGGAACATTGTGTATTGCTTCACTATTCATTCACTGATCTTAGATGGCAAAATCTGGATCATGTTCCTTTAAGTTGGCGGGGTGGTAATAGAGAAGGAAAATTGAATTTCAGGGAACAGTAATGGATTTTCTATTTGAATACTGTGATTCCCAATGGCTTAAATAGGAAGATAATGGTTCACTCTGTAAGAGTAGGGAACTAGATTTGGAAGTCCTGCCCTATGGTATTCTGAGAGGATATTTGTGAATGGAGGATGATGTCATAATAGGGAATAATGGGTCTTTGATATCATTGGGTATTGAGGTACCAATGGATGAAGAGGGGAGTGGTTACTTGCTATATATAAAGCACAAATGCCAAAGCCATTGTCCTGAGGTCTGGGACGCTCATGAGGAAACAACGTGTGATCCTAGTGATATCGGATGGTGAATGGAGGCATCCTTTGAAAAAAGATAAGTGTGATTAAGAACTCTGTAGAGAAAACTGTTGGACCCTGAAGCAGAATAAGTTAAAACTGTTCGAAACGCGACGGTCATGGTCGGTGAATATACAGTTGTTACTAAAGGTGAAAAGAGAATTTGCAGAAATGTGGAAGCCTTTAAAAAAACGATACTGAATTTTATGGTCCACATTTAGAATTAAATATTATAAAGTCGATGCATGAAAAATTTTGATTAAAGAAAGAGAAAACCAAAAAGTTGAAAAATTAAAAGGTGACCAAAAAAAAGCGAAAAAGGGACTATTAAGCTAGAAGCAGCTTGTGATAGCGGCTTTGAAGAACATAGTCCGACAAAAAGTTTAGGAATATGTATTGAGAAAATGCTAGTGGGATCATATGTGATGTGGTGTTAACCTCCAAGGGTTCCAGTTTATGTCATTTCTAGGACATAATTATTGGCATCCTTATAAACAATTCAAATCAGTTTGAACAGAGGAGCCACATTCCCATTGCAGTAAAATTAGATGCACCTTTCATCAATTGTCAGTACTCACATGACTTGAATCAACCAATGAATGATGGTTCTAATGTTTAAAATGGCCACATTCACTTCCTGTTTCATTTTCACAATGGTGAAGACAAAAGAGCTGCCCAAGACCATCAGAAAAGCCATTATCACCAAACATCAAACTTCAAAGGGGTACAAGGCCATCTCCAAAGACCTTGGGATTCCTGTGTCTACAGTTTGCAATATTAATAAGAAGTTTTATGCTCATGGAACTGTCAAGAACCTCCCAGGACATAGTGGAAAGAGAAAAATTAATCCAAGAAATCTTCGAAGGTTAGTGCAAACTGTTGGAAAAACATCACATACAACATTCAAAGAGCTTAACGCTGACCTGGAACAATTTAGAATGGTGGTTTCAATCCACATCATATGCCATGCACTAATGAAAAAAGGACTTCATGGGTGAAGTAGGACACCCCCCCCCCCTGCTCAAAGACAGACATAAAAAGGCATGCCTGATCTTTGCCCAAACCTACCTTGAGAAACCACAATCTTTCTGGGAAAATGTTCTCTGGACAGATGAAACCAAACTTCAGGTCTTTGGCAATGCAATCTAGTGATATATTTACAGGCAAGGAAATGAAACTTATAAAGAAAAAACACCCTTCCTACAGTTAAACATGGTAGAGATTCTATAATGTTGTAGAGCTGTTTCCTGCCTCAGGAACTGGAGGCCTGGAACGTATTAAAGGAATCATGAAGTCAGAGGACTACCAAGGTATTTTGGAGCGAAATGTGCTACCTAGTGTCAGAAAGCTAGGTCTGGGTCAAAGATCATGGGTCCTCCAGCAGAACAATGACCCAAAACATACATCCAAAAGTATAAAAGAATGGTTAAAAAGAAAAAATATAGACTGTATTAAACTGGCCAGTAGTCCTTATCTAAGTCTAATCGAGAACCTTTGGAAAAGCTGAAATCTGCTACTTATAAAAGGAATCCTGGAAATTTCATCAGCTAGAACAAATTGCAGTTGAGCAGGAAAAACTACCAGCAGACAGATGTAAGAAACTTAGAGATGGCTACAAGAAATGTTTGGAGGTTGTCATCACTGCCAAGGGTTATGCAACAAATATTAGTGAAGAGTGGCATTATTCCTGTCCAGGGCATATTTTTTTTCTCAGACATCTCTTTTTTTGTTGCATACCTTTGAACATACTATTAAAATATTATGATAGCATACAGTTGGAATATTTCACATTATTTCTCAAGATATCGTACACAACATACCTAAAATGCAAGGGTGTCAGTAATGTTGACCACAACTGTAATGATTAGAGTAATGGCTTAAGAGCAGAAGGAGCAGGATTCAAATCCCATTCTGGGCCTTTGTGATCTAAAGCTAGTCATTTAATTCTCCATCTTCGCTACACTATCTGGATGTTTTAAGGTTAAAATAAGCACTTTCCTAATGCCTATTTGTGCCTGGAGCAGGTATAAACATTGACATGCCTGCAAATGTTCCTGACATTTTTGAGATTGAACAGGGACCTCCACGTGTACATCTTCAGATGTCCAAATCATGACTAAACCTTTTAAAATGACTCTCTTTGTCCCACTGAACCATGTCTGTCGATGTGTTAGGTAATTTTATTTATTTATTTAACATTTCTTCTATACCGATTTTCATGGTATCAAAGCAGTTTACATCATACTCAACTATAACATACATTGAACGAGCGTAGGTATTAACATGGAACATTTTTATATTGGTTATTGGGTCTATTCTGTCCCACGAATAGCAGGGATGGATGTCCCCTTGAGTCACCAACAATTACTGCAACACCGTTTTTCTAGGTCTCCCCAAATATCAGCTCCACCAACTCCAACTCATTCAAAACACTGCTGTTCATATCCTTGCACTCGCCTCCTGTTTTGAGCACATCACTCCTCTTCTGCTCCACTACCACTCACTCCCTGTTAAACACCAGCTCCAATACAAACGTCTGACCCTAGTCCACCACATGTTGCACACAGGCTCCCCTTGCTATCTCTCTAACATTCTACTCCTTCATTCCCCACACCAAGCCCTCTGCAACATCCATGCAAATCGCCTACACCTTCCCTCTGCTTCTCAAGTCCGGCTAGAAACCACCCACTCCTCAGCTTTTTACTTCTTTGGTCCTGTCTCCTAGAACGCACTCCACTCTGCCCTCCGGCTCAAATCTTCCTATTCTAAGTTTAAAGCTCTCCTGAAATCCTATTATCTTTTCCATATTGCATACAACCTCTCCATTATGTAACCAAAGCTACGACCTCTGTTTTTTGTTGCTCCTCCCCTACCCTCTCCCTCCTCTCTTTTTGTGTGAATGTTTTATCTTTTCCTATCAGAAATTGGCTTCCCTTCTGCCTGTGACTTTAACTAGTTTTTTATATTGTACGCCGCCCTGCTGCATTAAGTGAAGAGCAGTCTATCAAGCCTAAATAAACCTAAAGATAAACATGTGGAGACAAATCCCATAAGATGCACGTCCAGCCTGCAGACATGTCTAAATTGAAAAAGGGCCCCGTTTGAACCAAATTCCATATCTGTGGGTTTAGACATGCCTGCGGGTCCGGAATTGGGGAGGTAGACATGTCTGACATGGATGCAGGCACAGGCAAGGCAATCTACTGGAGAAAAATGTCCTCCATCAATATTATGGGACATGGGTAAATGTTTTGGACGTCCCTGCGCCCATCGTATTCAAGTAAAAGTTGCATATTTCAGATCCTGCCTGTCTCCGCGATACACCCGTGGATGCCATGCCTCCTCGATAAAAACATGCATCTCCTAAGCTTTTCTTCATACTGAAAGTAGTTTGCTAATGCAAACTAGACATACATGCCAATAATAAATGACTGTTGCTGCAACCTAGACCATATACTAGTCCTGAAAAGTGCTCGGTAATCCCAGTGCACCCTAATATGGTATAAGAGAATATAAATATGAACATGTATGTCATGACATACCTTGCATCAAATGGTACTTGGCATTATAAATTGGCCCTAGTGATTCCTGCCTTAGTCATCTCTACAAACATGCTTTAAACTACTAAAGATGGATCCTTACCAAGTGCACAAAACCTGAAACTAACATTGCATTTCCTCAAAGGATGCATAATAATGCTGAACAACAAAGGTATGACCTTTTCGTGCCTATGGCCTATAAGTGCACTCATTCTGCTGCTCCGCACTACCTTTCTTCTCTTATCTCTCCTACACCCCTCCTCGGTAACTTCACTATTCTGGCAGATTGCTTCTACCTGTGCCCTTCTTTTCTACTGCCAAATCTGGATTTTACTCCTTTCACCTTGCTGCTCCTTATGCCTGGAACAAAACTACCCGAGTCTGTACATCCAGGCTTCTTCTCTGGCCCTTCTCAAATCCAGGCTGAACACTCACCACTTCGCTGCCATGTTAGCATCTGATCCACCCAATCTACCTTGTGTTTCTTTACCATTCCCGCTAGATATATCCTTTCTGCAGCTGCTGTGTTGTCTGTCTTGACTAGATTGTAAGCTCTGCTGAGCAGGGACCATCTTTTATGTGTGTCTGTGCAGTGCTGCATATGCCTTGTAGCGCCATACAAATGATTAGTAGAAAGCGTAGTTACTCACCTGTAGCAGGTGATCTCCGGGAACAGCAGGTATTGAGTCTTCACATATGGGTTTCATCGGCACTGACGGAGCCCCCGTGGGAACGCTCCCCAGTGTCCTATAGGAAAGCTTTTGGGAGCATCCCACTGTATCTGCGCTGCTGCCTTCCCGCCTTTCCAACTCTCCCTCTTCAGCTGGGTTTGTAGCTGAGACAAAAGGAGAGAAGGAAAGAAAAAGGGAGAGAGAGATAGAGATACAACTCCTAGGGGAGGTGGGTGGGTTGTGAAGACTCAATTCCTGCTGTTCCTGGAGATCACCTGTTACAGGTGAATAACTACACTATCTCCAGGAACAAGCAGGAATGTAGGCTTCACATATGGGACTCCCAAGCTTAAAGATGCCAGGGAGATGGTCCCAGAAAGCAGCGAAACCCAGACTGAGGTGGGTCATGCTTCCTTCCAAGGATCTCTTGTATCGAAACCCGGGACAGGGGGTTGGAGTTGTTCTAAGTCGAAAGAGATGCTGGAGAACAGCCTGGCCAAATGAGACATCCTGATGGAAGTCCTTGTCTAAGCAGTAATGGGCTGCAAAAATGTGGACAGAGGACCAAGCGGCTGCTTTGCAGATGTTGTCAATCAACACCAAGCGAAGGTTGGTCATAGAGGCAGCCATTGCTCTCACATTGTGAGCTGTGACATGACCTTCAAGAGAAAGTCTCTTACTCTCATAGGTAAAGGATATGCAATCTGCAATCCACTTGGAGAGTGTTCTTTTGGAAACTGGTAAACCCAGGTGACTGGAATCAAAGGCAATAAAAAGCTGTGAAGCCTTTCTATTCTGCCTAGTTCTCTGAAGGTAAAAGGCTAAAGCCTGTTTACAATCTAGAGTGTGAAGATTCCTGTTTGCACTAGAGGCATGAGGCCTAGGGAAGAAGACAGGAAGGTAAACCGACTGGTTCAAATGGAAAGGCGAATCCACCTTTGGCATAAAGTGGGGATGAGTCCTAAGAACTACTTTATCATGGTGGAACCTTGTGTAAGGAGGGTCAGCCACTAAAGCTTGTAGCTCACTGATGCGTCTTGCAGAAGGGCAATTAGGAAGATTAGCTTCCAAGAAAGAAACTTTAGGGATTTAGTGGCTAAGGGTTTGAAGGGCGGCTTCATAAGCTGTTCAAGGACAAGATTTAATCCCATGCCACGGGTAGTGGCTTAATGGGAGGTTTAGTTAAGAGCAGACCTCTCATAAAACATGCTACAAGCGGCTGAGAGGAGACAGGTTGTCCAGCAAAGGGCTTGTGGAAAGCTGCAATGGCACAAAGAATGGCCACAGAACTAGAACTCCAAAGATACCAGGCCCGATGGAACAAGAACATAAACTGGGAAGAATTGGGCTCCCCAGGAGGCTGTACTTGTTCTGGCAAAAGAACAGGAGAGAGACATCTCTCAGCAGGGCCGCAATGAGGAGGGCTGAAGGAGAAGCCACAGCTGAACTCTCCACATCCTCCTTTGGGTCAGAAGCACAGAGAGTGCAGAGACTGTCTATGAAAACACGGCGCTTGTGACCACAGCCAAGAAAATGCTGAAGAGAAGAGGGCATTCATATAGAAAAAGCCATGATACATTGCTGTTTCACAGAGAAAAAAAGCAGGTATGCCAAAACTAAGGGCAGTGATGGCTGTCTATACACTCACAACACAAGAAACTGAACACGGAACAAAAACAGTGAAAATAAACTCCCACAGTGAAAAAAATTGATCTGGGAGACAAAACATGAATGAAAACAGCTAAAAAAACAGCTGGCCCAGTGAAGAAACACCGCAGGAAAAAAAAGGCATGAAAAACACATTAAAATGCTGAAGAGAAAAAATGGCGTGGCTGGCTGAGAGAAATAAAGTGAAGAAAGGGAAGGGGTAAAGTACTACTTACAGTTACTGTGCGAGCCCTGCAGGAACCAGTCACTAGCTGAGATAAACTGCTTCACTGGAACAAAGGGAGCTCTTCCTTATTTTTTGGTTAACTTTAATGAAAAAACAGCAAACAAAGAAATAAAAACCTGAGAGAAAAGTTCCTCTCAGAAGGCAGGAACTCGGGTTCACCCTTGAAGGCTGCACTACTACTCTTGAACAGGCGCCCCCTCCAGGCAGCTCAAACTGATCCACCTGATCAAGAACACACCAGCAAAATCCCGGGAAACCCTAGAAGGGCACCTCTTGTGCACCCCCAGGACATCTGGTACCAAAAAAGAGCTACACTAGACTACCACTCTCAAGGTGACTGCCAGGAGCAGAGTAGCCAAAGTCCACCATTTGCTGAAACAGAGAAAATGCTGAAGCAATCCCCTAGGGGAGCAGGTATATGTGCCAGTGATGATGTCACTGAGGCATCTGATTGGTTCTTTCTCTGTCTCCATCATCTGCTGGCAGGGGGATATAGCCCACTAGTCTGGACTGGTCTAGCAGGATGATTTGGAAATGTTCGGCCCAATATTCAAAAGGCATTTACACAGTTAGTGCCATTGAATATTCCCGTCTATGTCCCCTACGCACCCCGATGCTATCTGGTTAGCATTGAGACATGTTTGGTGCATTCCAGGGTGGAGCGGAGGTGGGGAGTCCAGGTAACTAGGTAGCGGAGATATTGGACCACTATCCGGTTAGCCATCCATGGCTAAAACTAGGCGGGCTTTTGGCTTGCCTAGGTCCAGCCGTGGATAGCTAACCGAATAGCAGTCCAATATCGCCACTGCCCGGTTAGGCTCTGTAGGTAAATCCCCTCGGCGCCTAACTCAGATATTCAATGCCGTCACTGCGGCATTAAATATCTGGGTTTAGAGGTCAACAGGCAGGACTATGTGCTGACACGGCTCATAGCACGCCCAACTGAATATCAGGCCCGTTTATCTTTTCTCTTTCCTGACGGCTTAAAAAACAATCACATGGCTGAAAGAAAACAATAGCAGAAACAACCCAGTGAGAGAACCAAATGAGGGGACCACTAAAAAAACACAAAAAAGGGTAAAAATGCAGGCAAAAATGAAGAGAGGGGGAGACTTATGCAGGCTTCTGCGCGGCACTGAAAAACAACTCAGCACAAGCAGGTGGGAATAAGGCACGCATGCTCACAGAAGCAACAAAGCTCTTCTGGACTGTGGGAGATCTATTCAAGGCCGAGTCCAGGGGACTTCACCAATGAGTGTGACTGCATCCAGCTGCTTGTCTTCATAGAAAAGCTGTTCTCACGCATATGTGGGAAATATTTGCATGGTTTATTTCCCCACATGCAGAGTGTTAAATCGCTGCTCTAGCTGGACATAGAGAGACATTTATTTGCAGTCCTGCACCTATTTTACAAGAGACTTCACATCCCAACTTGGACATACAAATTGCCTTTCTCCACATATAGATTGGGTGGATGGAACATGAGCTGCAACTAATATGATGACATTCCCTCACTCTATTCTCTTCTCTTCTCTACCTCTGTGTGTGTGTGTGTGTGTGTGTGTGTGTGTGTGTGTGTTTTTACTGATTTTAATTTTTGTAAAACACCTTGATGCTATGCAAAAAAGGCGGTGCAGCAAATGTTTTATAAACTATACACTATGCAAACTCTGCTTTTAATGCTGCCTTATACTTAAAGAAGGTCGTTTTATAAATTTGTTTCCACATCTAAAACCTTTTTTACATACAGAAGAGGGATCTTATAAAATTGTGTAGCTACGTATGTGTATCTAAGTATGGCTGTTGAAAGATAATGCCTGCTTATGTATTTGTGTGTGGCATGTCGGTGTTCCCAGGGGAATAGTTTGGGTGGAGGAGATTTTATAAAATGGATACATTTAGAACCAGATTTACACAGTTTACAGCCCTGTAAACCGTGTAAATGCCTTAAATCGGGATATTCGATGGCACTTACATGTTTAGTGCTGTTGAATATCCCCTTCTAACTCTCCTACGCACCCTGATGCTATCCGGTTAGCATCGGGGCATGTCTGGGGCAGAGCAGATGCGGCGACAAGTGATAATCAGGCGATCTGTGCCATAAAGTTAGTGAGGAAAACCCTTGGCTATCTTTAAAGCACAGGAACTAACCAGGCAGCATGCAATATCGCTGCTGCCTGGTTAGCTTCGGTGGCTTCCAGTGTGTGCAGCAATCTCCAAATAGTCAGTGCTGTCACCGCAGCACTGAATATCCTGGTGAGAGGTCGGCAGGGAGGGTTATGTGCAAAGGCCTTCAAAATTGAGCCTAGCTCAGTATCGGGCCCACAGTAAATACAAACGTTTACAACTTCACAGGTAGAAATCTGTGCTTGAGGATTTGTGTGCTGTTGGGAATAGTACTGGGTAGCTAAGTTATGAAGGCACCCGTTGGCCCCATGTCTCAGCAGACAATTCACTACTCCCCCACCCCGCCCCCCCCCCCCCCCACCACACACACACTTGTTACCACTATGGTAAGTCAAGTGTTCTCATTCCCTACTAAAGCCTACTCCCTGGGCTCCTCCATCCAACATATGACCGTGGTCAATGAAGGTAGAAGAGATGATGGCTCTCTCTTGCCCTACCAGTACCAAAATTATAAATAGCATTGGTTGACCTTATGCAGTCTATTGCCCTCATATCAGCATTATCTGCCACAAAACACCAGCATTAAGGGGGCAATTTTATAAAGGCATTAATGCACAATTGTGGAGGTTTACATGCATTAATCGCCTCATATAAATCCCGACCAGTATTAAAGTAAGTACTTTGTCATGAAGGCATGTCCTTTGCCAATAGGCCCAGCTAGGGATGCAGTCTCAGCAGAACAGAGGCAGAGTTAGAAAGTACACATGTTGATTATAAAATACCTTCACTTGTGTGTGTACTAATACCTGCTGTGGAGCAGGAATATATTTTCTCACATAAGGCACAGACTCTACCATTTACGTTTGTATTTTATAATAGGGTTGCCAACTTTTTCACCGAGAAAAACCCGACACCTGTGGCTCGCCATGCTCCACCCATTCTCCGCCCCTAGTCCCACCCCCGCCCCGCCCCCAGCCCCACCCACAAAAATTACCGAGGATTCAGTCACACCCCCCTCAGTGTTGGTTGTCACACCTTCCCTCCCCTCAGTGCTGGTTCACTCACTCACCCCCCCCTGCTGACTCACTCACCCCCCTCCCCTGCTGGTTCACTCACCCACCCCCCTGTCACTCACCCCCTCCCCTGCTGGTTCACTCACACCAACCCCCCTCCCCTGCTGGTTCACTCACCCACCCCCCTGTCACTCACCCCCTCCCCTGCTGGTTCACTCACACCAACCCCCTCCCCTGCTGGTTCACTCACACCCCCTCCCCTGCTGGTTCACTCACACCAACCCCCCCCCTCCACTGCTGGTTCACTCACACCACCACCATCCCCCCTTGCTGGTTCACTCACACCACACCCCCCCCCCCTTGCAGGTTCACTCACACCACCACCCCCCCCCCCCCTTGCAGGTTCACTCACACCACCACCCCCCCCTTGCAGGTTCACTCACACCACCACCCCCCGCCCCTTGCTGGTTCACTCACACCACCACCCCCCCCCCTTGCTGGTTCACTCACCCATTCTCCGCCCCTAGTCCCACCCCTGCCCCGCCCCCAGCCCCACCCACAAAAATTACCGAGGATTCAGTCACACCCCCCTCAGTGTTGGTTGTCACACCTTCCCTCCCCTCAGTGCTGGTTCACTCACTCACCCCCCCTGCTGACTCACTCACCCCCCCTCCCTTGCTGGTTCACTCACCCACCCCCCTGTCACTCACCCCCTCCCCTGCTGGTTCACTCACACCAACCCCCCTCCCCTGATGGTTCACTCACACACCCCCCCTCCCCTGCTGGTTCACTCACACCAACCCCCCTCCCCTGCTGGTTCACTCACACACACCCCTGTCACTTACTCACCCCTCCTGCTGGGTCACTCACTCACCCTCCTCCCCTGCTGGTTCACTCACACCAACCCCCCCTCCCCTGCTGGTTCACTCACACCACCACTCACCCCCCCCCTTGCTGGTTCACTCATACCACCCCCCCCCCCCTTGCTGGTTCACTCACACCATCACCCCCCCCCCTTGCTGGTTCACTCACACCTCCACCCCCCCCCCCCCTTGCTGGTTCACTCACACCATCACCCCCACCCCCCTTGCTGGTTCACTCACACCACCCCCCCCTTGCTGGTTCACTCACACCACCACCCCCTCCCCCTTGCTGGTTCACTCACACCATCACCCCCCCCCCCCCCCGCCCAAGCCGCTGCTTCTGCTTTGTACTTTATTGCAGCTAAAGTTAATTTGAAAAGGAAAGACAACCTGTGAGGAGCCCGCCCCCATGACATCACTTCCTCGGGCTCTGCGATGACCGGAGGGCTCCTTACACAGTTTATCTTTAGTTTTCAATATAAGTGTATTGCAGCCGCTGCTCTGTACAAAGCAGAAGCAGCGGCTGCACTGCTATGGGGAATCGCGTTCGCGTTCACGCCGCGGACTTCGTCACAAAAGCCGGTTTTTTGCTCTGGCCGCTCCCGATCTTGCGGCCAGAGCAAAAAAACGGCTTTTCAATGGCCGGTTTTACATCTGTGCCGGCAGCCGGCCTGGCCATGGAAAAACCGGCCAGGCCGGCTGAAAACTGGCCGGTTGACAACCCTATTTTATAAAGACAAGTAGGCACCTACTTGTCTTTAAAAAAGAAGCTTATAATAGGCACCATTTGACTGCCTTAACCTAGGCGCCCTGTTATAACGTTACTTTTCACAATCATTGTTTTACATTAGATAATACTGACATTAGAAAAATTGGCCATCAATGTGTATTAGCAGCCAATTTCAACACATCTTAACATGCTGCCTTCCAGTCTATTTGTGAGTTGCTGCTTGTAATTTCTTGAATACTTCTCTTTCCTGACATGTCATACCATTTATGCACTCTGAACAGTAAGTATGAGTTCGCTAAAAGAATTCTGAAATTCATTAATAGAAAAGCTCTAGCTTGAAGAATCTGTCACAGCTGATTAGCAAAATTTCTAACTACATTAACCAGTTTCTGACTTTTAGTGCTCATTTATGCAGGTAGAAAAAAAAATCTTCTTGCAGCACCATTATAATGTTCCTTAGGTGATACTGATTATTCTGGTCTGGCTCAGCTCTGATTGATAATTTTGGTTAATTATTAGTATTCTACACACACGCTGCCAGCCTTTGTCAGCTCTTGTTAAGTCTTAAGGAGCTGTAACAATAATTTCATAAAGGATATCTCAGGAAATATTCTAAACAGTTTAAACAAGTGTTATTAACATGAGAAGAATTAGCAAAATGAAATGTTCTCAATGTAAATGCATTTTATATCTTATCCCATTAGAGACGTGGCAAGAGCTGGCTTTGTAGGAATGGAGATAGCTTTAAAGAGACTAGAATGCTGGTGTCCTGGAACCTTTTACAGCTTTTTGCTTTGGCAATGCCAATTCTTTCATTTTATGTAATGTCTATCACATTTTTAGTTTAGTATAATGGATTTCCTAAATTGCCCTTGATGATTCCCCTGGATGAGCAATGTTCCCTTCAAACCAGGGGTTCTCAAATCAGTCCTCAGAACACATTTGGCCAGTCAGATTTTCAGGATAACCACAATGAATATGCATGAGAGAGATTTGCATTCAATGGAGGCAATGCATGTAAATTTCTCTCATACATATTCAGTGTGGTTATCCTGAAAACCTGACTGGCTAGGTGTTTCCCGAGGAATGGGTTGAAAACCCTGCTCTAAACCATGCAGAAGATCATTTTCACTAGGAGTGTGTATGCAAAAAAAAATTGGTTTGTGCTTTTTTTTTAAACAAATCTTTTCCCTAATTTTGGGCATTTTTCATGCCCATTTTGCCCATTGGTCCATTTGCGCATGCATTGCAAGAAAGTTAAAAATGCATACAATCAATTATATGCATGCATCTTCATAGCTATACACATGCAGAAGTCATTAGAAAGCACATTTATTTTTTTAGACCCCCAATAAACCAAATCAATTATGATGAATGCAAACCCTTAGCTGACACCCACCTCACCACAGGGTGCTTAAGTTCCATTTCTTATACTGGATTTTGATTTTAAACAAGGGGCTGGTGGTATTTAAAAATCTAAATATTAACTATGTCCTAATTTTCTATACTGTATGTGTATATGTTGTTTATTAACTGCAACACACCAAAAATCCCAACTACCCTATGCATCAACCTTACTTGCAGTGTTATAACCCGCCTCACTGCTGTTCTCCCTTCATGTGTATAGTTGGGGAAATAAGGAAACCAGGGTTGGTGTAAAATTAATGTTCTCAAGGATTTTATTACAGCAGTTAGAGAAAAGGGAAGAAAATGATGAAAGCCAAAAAATGAGAACATGCAATAGTTGAACTAGGAAGAAGACATGCGGTAAGCAGATGGTGTGAAATGGTATGCAGATTGCTATTAAGCTTTAAATTAAGGAGTCAGATCATGTATCCCCAAGAAGATGAAACATGAATTTAAATTAATACGATAATGAACCGGAATAAATGAAGGGAGCAGAAGAGGGAAGACTTCAACCTTTTTCCTTTGCAATCATGAGACGACAACCAATTGGAGACTGGGAAAACTGATTCTTACATACCTGGCATGTGTTGATATTGGCAATAGAGACCCATTTGCATGGATATTAAGACTTTCTCTACAAAACTCCCTGTCCCAGCCAAACTAGGGAATAGGAGCTAATCCAAATATTGAATTGTGATAAGACCATTTTTTTCATGATCCTAACTTTGAAAAGACCACTTAGCTACCATGGGACTCATAGTCTGTGAGCTGGTGACTGATTATTTGGATAACTTTAACTCGATATTCAGTAAAGTCAAGTGGATAAGTTGCACTGCTGAATAAAAGAGGGACCCAATGCAAGCTGAGGTAACATTTCAGACTTTTTTTACATCACATGTTCTGCCTGTTATCTTTTAAAAAAGGATAGTTTTGTGACATTAGCATTTGCACCAACCATTCTATCCATTCACCCACATTTCTTTCATGCCTCAACAATTACCACAATCCAGGTAATTTTGGCAAACATTATGGCTGCAGCTTTATTCCAACAATACTAAGTACTTTAACAAGATATTGTAACATGTCAGCCATACTTGGAACAATCAAATAACCATTTGAGGGAGGAGTGTCCTAGTGGTTGGGGCAAGTTACCTCAGGCCAGAAGGTCAGGGATTCAAATCCCACTAGAGGACAGCAACCTTGGGCTGGAAGGACTAGGGTTTCTAGTTCCACAGGTGCTCCTTGTGGTCTTGGGCAAGCCACTTAACTCTCCATCACCCATGTTCCCTGTATAATAGTTATCTCCAAGTTATAATGCCCTGTTCAATGTAAACCACCTTGATATCATGAAAGGTGGTATGTAAGAAATGTTAAATAAATAAATCTCACTGGGCTAGACTGTGGCATCCTAGTCCCACTCATTCAATGTCATCAAATTATTCTCAAACCTCCCCCTTGCTTTAGCCTGTGGTAGAGACAGGCTGAGGCCTAGTCCAAGAAAGTAGGAGCCTTCTTTGTGACTTATGCTGCATGTAGTGGTGATGCACATATGCATAAAGTTAAAAAACAATGCTCCTTTATCTCCCCAACTCAATTGGGGGATATATTAACCAGTGGGGAGGCCCCTATCCTTTCTTCCCTGCTCAAGCAGTGACAGCCCTTCACCCCGGCCCCTTAGGACTCCTTTCTTACCCTAATAATAATCCCTTGCCCCAACCTCTGAACCAAAACTGTCAACCAAACCCACCCCCCCCCCATAAGAACGGGCAGGATGGGTGCAACCCGTAGTGCTGCTGCTTTCCCTGCTTGCCCTCCTGATCATGAAAGAAGCCTGCTAACCAGGTGAGCCTGCACACTTTATCCACCCAACTGATCCTCCTCTACTCTCCCCCCCCCAACCCCCATGCTCTCTACCCCTTCCCCAGGTGAATTGGATGGTGGGGCTCAACCGTGTTACTAGCCCATCCCCAGGTGAATTGGATGTTGGGGCTCAACCATGTTACCAGCCCATCCCTGGTGAATTTGGGAGCAGGAAAGCTGGGTTCCTTTATATTTTTAAATTGTTGAATTATGTGTTGGGTTATTTTTTCTTGCTTCTGAGCTTTCTTGTCTCTAGGTCAAAGAATGCAGAGACTCATCAAGCTGTTGTTGTTAAGTGCCGTCGAGTCGGAGTCGACTCATGGCGACCCTCTGGATAGCTATCCTAAATTGTGTTCGGTCTTCAGTCAGGCGGCTCATTGTTGACAGACTGGTACCCATAACTGACTATTATTGAATATTACTCATCCATATTAGCACAAATGATATTGCTTGGTATCCTATCAAAGGTATCAAAAGAGGCTGCGTGGCTCTGGGCGAGAGCATGGGGCAGATAGGTACAAAGGTAATTAAAAGTAGCCTAGTGGTTGAAGCAGCAATCCTAGTAACTGAAAGGAGTAGGAGTCAAATCCTATTGCTGTTCCTCCTGATTTTTTTTTAGCAGTGATCATCGCATGGTTTCAGCACCTGAAGGAGGAGCTGGAAGGGTGAGAGGAGATAAGGGAAGTGGTAAGGCAGTGGAAAGAGGCCATAATAAGGGCAACAGATCTATAAGTAAGAAAAGTATAGAAAAGCAAGGTGATAAGGAAACCAATATAGTTCTCCAAAGAAGTAGAGTTTAAAAGCCAGAATGGCAGAGTTCACAATTTTCAGAAGATCGCGAACACAGAAAAGAATCCCAGATAAAGCTGAAAAAAGCAAAGAGAGAAATCAGGATGGCAAAAGCACATGAAAAAGATTAAATGGCTAGAGATGTGAAGTGAAGGAACAAGACTTTTTTCAAGTATATTGAGGGGAGAGAAGGAAGGCCAGAGGTGGAATTACAAGACTCAAAGATGAGGACCGATTTGTGGAAAGCGATAAGGAAAAAGTGGAATTGCTAAATGAATACTTCTGTTCTGTGTTCACAAAAGAAAATCCTAGAGAAGAGCCACCTGGCTGTCAAAGGCAACAAGGGGAACAGAGTAGAAGTAACACATTCACGGAAGAAGCTGTTTATGAACAGCTTGAAAATCTGAAAGTGAACAAGGCCATGGGACTCAATCAAATACATCCCAGGATACTGAAGGATCTCAAGGAGGTTTTGGCAAGACCTTTAAAAGATCCCTGGAAGCCTGGGAGGTACCACGGGACTGGAGAAGGGCTGATGTTGTCCTTCTTCACAAATGTGGCAACAAAAAAGAGGTAAACCAAACTGCAATAGCCAAGCACCGGTGGGTAAATTTCAGATAGCAGCACAACAATACCACCAGAAATTCAGTTATAAATTCAAAAATATTTGATGGAACCATCTCCCAACACCCTGTGGGGAAAAGGAAAAACACTCTCCAGAAGGGAAAGGACCTCAGTAGCATAAACCATAAAACAAATGCAAGAGAGCAATAGATCTGATTTAATAGTCAAAATACCATCATTGGCCAGAAAAACCTCTCTTAATTTTTGCCTTTTGTCATTATTCGATTTTTAAATTAAATGAAGTAGAATTAATACCCAGAAGCTTAATTTTGGATTATTTCTCAATGCATATTAAATAAGTACTTGGGATTCCATCAATTTAAGATTCAAAAAAATTGCAAGTAATTGAAGAAGCTAATGAAAGAAAGGATAGTGTTTTTTCTGGAAGCCAACAGGTTGCGAGATCCAAGTCAACATGACTTTACCAAGGGAAGATCATGCCAAACAAACCTGATTTCTTTGACTGGATGAACAGAGAACTAGATTAAGGGCATGCAATGGATGTGGTCTACTTAGATTTCAGCAAAGTCTTTGATATTGTTCCTCATATGTTCGTGAATAAACTGAGCAGCCTGGGTATGGATCTCAAGGAAGTGAACAAGATCAAGAACTGGCTGACAGACTACAGACGGTAGAGATGAATGGAACTCACTCTGAAGAAAGGAGGGTAAATATTGCAATGCCTTAGAGATCAGTCCAGGACTGCTACTGTTCAGTGTCTTTGTGGGTAATATTGACAAAGAGTTAAAAGGAAAAGTTTACCTTTTTTGAAGATGACATGAAAACTAGCAATAGCATAGATGCTTCGGAGAGAGAAGACAATGTGAAAAGTGTTTGGCAATTAAGATTTAATGAAAAGAAGTGTAGAGTGATGCACTTGGGATGCAGACATCTAAAGGAGCAATACACGATAGGTGACAAGAGTATGGTATGCATGGACCAAGAGAGGGACTTCAGAGTGATAGTGTCTGAGGATATCAAGGTGGCAAAGCAATGTGACAAGACGATGGTCAAAGTCAGAAGGATGTTAGGCTGCATTCAAAGAGAAGTAACCATGAGGCCTCATTTGGAATACTGTGTTCAGTTTTGAGATCGTACCTTGCAAAGGATATAAAGACTTCAAACGTTCAAAGGAAGGTGACCAAAATTATATGGGGACTGTGCAGGACCTAAATAAGTACAGTTGAGGTCAACATTATTGGTACCCTTGCAGTTGAACCTCATAATGTCCAATATCTCCTAAAAAAAGTGGCCAGTGAAATGGCTTTGGACTATATATACATGCATATTTGACACATAAAATAATCTAATAAAACAAGACCAAATGAAAAAGGAAATAGTATGAAAACTGAGACATTACCAGGACATTATTGGCACCCTTATAAACAATTCAAATCAGTTTAAACAGAAGAACCTCATTCCCACTGAGGTCAAATTAGATGCACCAGTGATCAAGTGTCAGTAGTCACATGACTTGAATCAACCAATTAATAATGCTTCTAATGTTTAAAATGGCCATATTCACTCCCTGTTCCATTTTCACAATTATGAAGACAAGAGAGTTGCCTGAGACCATCAGAAAAGCCATTATCACCAAATCTCAAACTTCAAAAGGTTATAAGGCCACCTCCCAAGACCTTGGGATTCCTGTGTCTACAGTTCACAATATTAAGATATTTTCTGTTCATGTAACTATCAAGAACCTCCCAGGACGTGGTGGGAAGAAGAAAATTAATCCAAGAAATATTTCAAGGTTAGTGCGAATTGTTGTAAAAATACCACGTACAACATCCAAAGAGCTAAAGGATGACCTGGAACAATCTGGAATTGTAGTTTCAACCCATACCATATGCCACACAATAAACAAAGAAGGACTTCTGGGCAAAGGCCAGGGAGGACCCCACTGTTTTGCTGGCTCAGGAACTAGAGACCTGGAATGTATTAATGGAATCATGAAATCAGAGAACTATCAAGGTATTTTGGAGTAAAATGTGCTATCTGGTGTCAGAAAGCTAGGTCTGGGTCGAAGGTTATGGGTCCTCCAGCAGGACAATGACCCAAAACATACATCCAGAAGCACAAAAGAATGGTTAAAAAAGAAAAAAATGGACTGTTTTAAACTGGTCAGCAATGAGCCCTGATATCAATTCAATTGAGAACTTTTGGAAAGAGCTCAAATCTGCTATTGATAAAAAGGAATCCTGGAAGCATTAATAAGTTGGAACAAATTGCAGTTGAAGAGTGGGAAAAACTATCAGCAGACAGATATACGAAACTTATTGATGGCTACAAGAAACGTTTGGAGGTTGTCATCACTTCCAAAGGTTGTGCCACCAAATATTAGTAAAGGGTGCCATTTATCCTTTCCAGATCATACAGTATTTTGTTTTTTTTCTCAGAAAGTATCATGTCTACATTGCGCAGACATCTTTTTTTTGTTGTATACCTTTGAATATACTGCTACATACAGTTGGAATATTTCCAATTATTTCTCAAGATATTATATATAACATACCTAATATGCAACGATGCCAATAATGTTGATCACAACTGTATACCCTACAAGAGAGGAGGGACAGCGGCATATAATACAGATTTTTAAATACTTAAAAGATGTTAAAGAACAAATAAGTCTTTTTCAAAGATAGACAACCTACAGAACTCAAGGACAAGAAACGATGTTGCAAGGAGATCACATTTATAGCAACATCAGAAAATACTTTTTTATGGAAAGGGTGGTGGATGCCTGGATGTCCTCTCGAAGCAGAGTGGGAGCGAAAACAGTGACTGACACAGAGGATCTCTCTATAGCAAGTGGGTAGAATCAAAGAAAAGGTATATAGTTTCATAAACAGAGAGGGTTAACCTACCTGGAGTGGCAGGTACAACCTTAAGCACAGGCATAGAGGTACAATTCTACAACCCTAGACACCTTACTGGGCAAACTAGATGGACCATGCTGGTCTTTATTTGTAGTCATAGCTATGTTTCTATGTTACTGTGTTAGGTGATGTTCTTCTCAGGCCTTCCAGTTGAGGGTAAAAGCTGAGACAGAGAAACGTGTACTGTATTCTGGAGATAAATGCATGATTATGTAGATGGTGTCACTGGATGCTTTTCAGCTTCCTGAAATATGGGATAGTTTTCTAAGGGTTGCTGAACAAATTTGGTCTCCGCCTATCAATAAAAGGAGTGAAATGTCTTTCAGATTGTCCTGACAAACCTACTGAAAAGGGCTTTAAACTAATAAATCATTAGTTGATAGAAGGGTAAAAGGGTCACTAAGAGAGGACAAGGCTATGGCAGAGAGTCTGAATGAATTCTTTGCTTTAATCTTTACTAAAGAAGAAGTATGAAAGTTACCCATGACTGAAATGGTATTTAAAGATGATGCATCAGAAGAATTGAAAGAAATATTGATAAACTGGAAAGATGTATTACGACTATTTGATAAACTAAAGAGTAGCAAATACCAGAAGACATACAACTGAGGGTGTTGAAAGAACTGAAATATGAGATTGCAGACCTACTATTAGTAATCTGTGAACTATCATTAAAATCATCAGCAATACCAGAAGATTGGTGAATGGCCAATGTAAAGCCAGTTTTTACAAAAGGTTCCAGGGGTGATCCGGGAACCTACAGACTAGTGATCCTGATATCAGTACCGGGCAAAATGAAGGAAACCATTATAAAGAACAAAATTACTGAACATGTAGATAGTCATGGTTTAATAAGAGAAAGCCAACATGGCTTTAGCCAAGGAAGGTCTTGTTTTACTAATCTGTTATATTTTTTCAAGATATAAATAAACACGTAGACAATGGTGAGCCGGTCGATATAGTGTATCTAGATTTTCAGAAAGCCCTCATGAGAGACTCTTGGCGAAATTAAAAAGTCATGGGAAACTTCTAGGTACTTGTGACTGGAATAGCCACTGTTGGAAACAGGATACTGGGCTTGATGGACCTTGGTCTGATCTAGTATGGCATATCTTATGTTCTTATGTTCAATATCAATAGGGACAAAACTCTCAGGTAAATAAATATAAAACATTTGTATAGGAATGGAAAAAGTGGCAACATCTGGAAAGCTGTGGATACCAATGTCCATAGTAAAATAAATAAACTGCTGGATCTGCAGGCTGTAATGGAAGAAGCTGAGTTTGATTTAATGGCAGTCATGGAGATGTGTTTCACAGTGAACCATGACTAGGATAGACTGTAGATTCCCCAAGCTATTTATTTATTCAGGAAAGACAGAATAGGAAGAAAGGGAGAAGGAATGGCACTGTATGTAAACAATAATATTAAAGCACCATAATTGCAAGGCTTATGAGGTAAGGAGGAGGAACTGTAGGCTAATCTAGAAAGAAGGAATGGGCCATCTATTTATATTGGTGTAATCTACAGACCTCTTTCAAAGGCAGACAAAACAGATTTATCATTGAAGACATATTGCTATGAAAGGTGAAGTGCTATTGCTAAGTAACTTCAGTTTGCTAGATGCTGATTGAGACATCCCAACTGCAATGTCATCTAAACGTAGGAAGATTCTGTATTCTCTGCAAGGAGAACAGTTCTCCCAATTGATAATGGAACCCATGCAGGAGGGGCTGATACGACACCTTGTGCTTACAAATGTGGAGAGTTTTTTTGATGTCCTAGTGAGTGATCATCAGATGATATGGTTCCGTCTTAGAAGACAGGTAGAGCCTAATCAAGATGAAACATAATTGCTTAATAATTATTTCTGTTCTGTGTTCAGAAATGAAAGACTTGGAGTTCAACCTCAAAATACAAACACAAATAGGAATGGAAGAGAGGTAGACCTGGAATGATTTTCAGAAGACTATGGGCCAGATATTCATTTGCAAAAGCTATGCACCTCTATGGTGCATAGTCGTCGCCGCCAAACTTTCACCCCAGATATTCAATGCCGAGGCTGCATATAATCCCGACATTGAATAGCTGGGATTGCTGCACAGCCAAAGACACTACAGAAGCTAATAAGGCAGTGGCAATATTGTGCCGCTGCCAGGTTAGCTCCTGCAGGTATCTTTACCCGCGGGTTGCTAACCAGACAGCAGTGCAATATTACCGCTGTCCGGTTAGCGACTGGTGCCACCTCCACTCCACTGCAGTATGTTCCCAATATGCTCACGCATCCATTTCAAGACCATTCGATTTTCTCTATGATTCTAGCTATGAATGGTAAGCTGGAGATTGGTAGGTATGCACTGAGATCATTTGGGTCGAGTGAGGAATTCTTTAGAAATGGTCTGATGGAGGCTTGCTTTAAGGTAGGGGTCATGTAGCCTTGCTGGAGGGATAGCTGTGACATCTTAACAAGAAAAGAACTAACACCAACCCTGCTTAACTTGATCCATGACACAGGGCATGGATCTAATGGAGATGTGGTGGTGTTCAGGTTGGAGATGATGAGATCAAGTTGTTCCATGGTAGGTATTTGGAAGCTGTTCCATGTTCTGCTGTCCTTGAGGCATGTAGCATTTTGTCATACCTAAGGTAGGATGTTAGTGAGTGTGTTGAGTTTTGTTTCTAGTAAATTTTCTATTTGTTGTGGGTTTATGTTGTGTCCATTCTTGTGTATGGATTCTTTGGTGAGTGAATGGGTACTTTCGAAGAGTTCTCTGGGTTTGTTGATAGATTTCATAGTGGGGTTGATATGGTATTCTTACTTGCAATTGTTGATCAGGTCATTGTATTGGCATTGTATGATAGTGTATTGTTGGTGTTCTTGGGTTTTTTGTGTCTCCATTTTCATTCAGTTCTCCTTAGTGTTCTTTTTAATTCCTTGATTTCAGTGGAGTACTAAGGAATGGAATGGTTACTGTGTTTAATCTTCTTTTTATGTGGTGCTACTGCAGCACTGGAGATGGTGTCATTACAGGTGTCAATTAGGGCATCCAGGTTCATCATATCTTGAATCTTCTGTATTTGTTTTGTAGATCTTCCTGTCTGGTGGTGTTGGTTCAATGATCAAGTCAAATGTTAGCATGTAGTGGTCAAATGAGGATATTGGCATTGTTGTAGAGCAGGTGGAGATACTGTGGTCTAGCTTGTGGTTGGGGACAAAGATGAGATCCAGGATTTTTTGGGGATTGTGTGTAGGGGTTTTTATTAGTTGTGTGGATTGTACGGATTCCATAGCATTGAGGAAAGAATTGGTTTCCTTATTGGACATGGATGTGAGGTTTAGATCCTCTAGGGTGATGAGGGGTTTGTGTGGTGATGTATGCATACATATGGTCTCCAGGAGGGCTGAGAGTTCATCCTCTTTGGTGTTTGGAGCTCTATATGGTGACGTGTTTGTTGGTCATTATTATGGTGCTGCTTCCATCTGTGCTAGTTGTGGAGATTATATTAAATTTAAAGTGGCTTCTTGCTATTAATAGCACTCCTTCTCCTCTGAGTTCTAGGGAAGCTGCATGCAGAGTGGGTGGAAGTGATGAGTTGGCTCAGGAGGACATTAGCCAGGATTCAGTCATGCACATTATGTCTATTTGATGGTCTTTTATGTAATTGGTTAATGTTATGTATCTTGTTCTGTACCGAGCATGCATTGATGAATGCACCTCTTATGGGTGTGTTCAAGAGTGAGTTGCGGTAGAGGTTTTGTTCAAAGGAGGTGATTTTGACTTGCAGGAGTTTGAGGCCTTTTGTTGGTGGTCTGAGGATGAACTGGCAAAGTGGTATGTATTTTCTTTCTTGTAAAAGTGGTTTCATGAAAGAGGTAGTTATTTGTGAATGGGTAGTTCCCATATGAATTAGTAGCAGCTGGAGCAAAATAATCAGCAGTAGTGAATTGATTGGGGTGATCATGCTGATCTTGGGAT
This sequence comes from Ichthyophis bannanicus, assembly GCA_033557465.1. NCBI lineage: Eukaryota > Metazoa > Chordata > Amphibia > Gymnophiona > Ichthyophiidae > Ichthyophis > Ichthyophis bannanicus. The sequence goes on along the minus strand of CM066034.1, from coordinate 642,857,562 downwards.
TGGTTGTTATTTTATTGTACTGCTATGAAAATGGTTTCCTATGGTGTTATGTATTTAACGGAAGGAAAAACGGCCACACCACTGATGTTATTCTTAAAAAGAGTTTTTATTTCAAAACCTGGGATCTTGAACCTTGAAGGTTTTGAAATAAATACTTTTTTAAGAATAACATCAATGGTGTGGCTGTTTTTCCCTCCGCTTCCTGTGGACTAGTTTGGTTTTGGCAGAGGTCTCTCCTCCTTTTGTGTTTTTCATGCTTTGTATTTAACACCAATTGATGTTAGTAGAGCTGTCGGCTAAGTACTCTGCAGTTGCAGTGCAGTTGTTGTTGCACTAACCTTGGACTGGGAATGGATTTAGATAGGTGTTTTTGGCATTGTCTATGCAAAGTCCACTCCATGGGCCACATCTAAGGGCCCTTTGGTGCAGGCCCACCAGGTATGGGTGCGCCTGGGTGGGGGTCTTTAAATGTAGAGGCAGTGCAGCAGGATGTGGTGTCTCAATGGGAGGAGCTTACCACCACATGGCATGGATGTAAAGCTGAGATTCTCCCTGATTATTTGGCTGCAGCACAATTGGCGGTGAAGTCTGGACTGCGTTGGGATAATAAGCCTTTGGTGGCTGGAGTGCAGGCAGAGGCATTTGTGCGGGCGCGCCTGGAAGGGGGTCTTTAAATGTCGAGGTAGCGCAGCAGGATGAGGTGTCCCAACGGGAGGAGCTATAACATAGTGTACAGCACCACAAGGTGCCTCTGCTCACAAATCTCAATAATGCAACCCAACAAACATAACACAACACAAACAATGGTCTCATGCTCCAAGAGTGGTGTCACAGAGTCAAAGGAAGATGGTGAGAATGAGGGAGTTAGGGGGTAAGGGAGAGTGGAAAAGAGGGGAAGAAGGACTGGGGAGCAGATGTAAGGGTGATATCAAAAACAGCCATGGAAGAGAAGGGATGGGACAGAATGGGGTGTGGGATGGGAAGAGACAGGGTATTTAAAGTGGAGGCACAGAGCAGGGAATAGGGGCATAGAGGGTGTTTGGAAGGAGCAGTAAGAGGGCAGATGCAGAAGAGAGAAGGCCATATGTGGTCCAGAGGTGAAAGATAGGTATGTGACAAAGCATAAGTGGTGATGGAGGGTCAAGCTGGCAGCCAGATGTGTTGATGCCCAGAGGAATGGGAAGGATAAGGGTGATGTGGAGATGATAGTGAGAGCTATCAGGTAGTGTCCATGAAGCCTCACATTTAATGCGATACATGACAGATCCAGACAAAGCAGCAACATATGCCCTGAGAGGGACCAACATGTGCACATTTGCTATAGGTCCTTTATGCATTGGTAAAAACATGTACATGAATTGATCAGGGAGCAGTACCATCACACTAGTTGTAAATAGGTGTGTTGGGGAATCCTGGTAGAGGTTACACAGAGCTCAAAGCAGTAACACATATAATTAATTCCCTACTGCTAATGAGCAGACATGCCACTGCTGCCAGGGCAGATAAGTTCCCTTGGAACAGCTGTGTAATTGTTAGCAGTGGAGGGTAGATGTGGGCATCAAAGGGTGCAGATCTGATCACATACCTCTCTCCCAAAGTGTCTTTGGTGTGTGCAGAACCTTTGAGGCACTGAAGTGCCACTTTCTTACCATGCGCCGGCAGAGCCCTGAACTCATCCAGCGCCTCAGGGAATAGTTAGCAGCAGCCGTAGGGTGGCAAGCCACATGCCATTATACATGCCCCCCCAAGAAAGACATCACATGATGATAAAGATTTTATGGCGTTCCTTTTCTTTTTCTTTTTCGCAGCTCTCTCTCCTTGTTATTTTTAAAGTATGTAAACCGCCCAGATGCTAATCGTTTATGGGCGGTATATAAAGTTTTAATAAACATAAACATGTTGGCCCTATAGATGATGATAACAGCTGATATGTAGCTAGGCTAACATTATAGGTCTTTTGTGACCCTCTTGGGTCCACCAAATGCCATGTATATCATTAGTCACATATGCCCACAACAGCTTAAGTGCAGACCTGCTGACTCTCACCGAAGAAATACATTTCCAGTAACATAGCACATATATCTCTATATACATAGGTCTACACAGTGAGTGTTGCCATCCAGAGAGTATGCCATCCAAATGCCTCTTACAAAGATGTCTATGTATGATTCAGCATGCTACCACTGGGAAGTGTCTCCTCGAGAGCTGATGGTATGTCTGGGAGCTGTGGTAGTGTTGCACCTACCCATGCGAGCCCCCACAGAATGTGGCGCTGATGGGGAAAAGGGAGAGACACAGTAGCAAGCTTTTATTCTTCCCAGGTGGCTCTCTGTGCTGAACATGTGCAACAGTGCTATGGACAGTGAAAGTGCTATAGCATCTGTCAGGATCACTGCCAGAACCAGGGTATCTGTAGAAAGATGTCATTGGAGGCCACAGCAAAAAACTGCCTTCTGAGGAATGGGTACTTTGGTAGGCATTGAACCAGGCTCCCCGTACAAAGATGGGGCCACTAGACTACATCACTCTGCATTACTGTGTTACCCACATAGATGCTAGGGCCTAATGCAATTGTATTACTACAGAGCAATATGGCATATGGTGAGGCTAGCTACCCACTGGGAGGGAGGCCTGGGGCTAGGATCGCAATGAACCGGGATGTGGTAGAGGTGTACAATGTGAAATGCAGTATATGTGCAAGGCATACAGCATGAATCTTCAGACAACCAGAGCCATACAGGGTTGAGCACTTGGGTGGTGTCACACCTACCACCGCAGCAGTGCTGTTGCATGAAAAAATCCTGCTGCATGCCTGATATGGCCATGTAGACTTTGAGGTTGCAGCATATACGTTGGAAAGGTTGCTGGAGACCACACCAGGGAGTTGATGCACAATTCCCATCACAGGTCACCATACAGAGGTACAGTTAGGTTAGGCAGAGGATGGCATGTGGTAGCCGAGATACTGCACCTAGACATACAGTAATGATGTCAGCAGTGACTCATTAGGGGATAATGCTCCATAGGTCACACATGTGTGGTGTACTGGGTTGCATTGGCCTACATTAGCACATATCCCTATGCTCACAACACAGGCATGGTCCTATACAGTAGAATCATATTGGACACCCATACCTGTGCACCCTGGCATCCTGTGGCATGTAATATATTATATTTATTTATTTAGCTGCATTTATATCCTGCTTTTCACTGGGTCAAAGTAGTTGGGGGATACATTTAACACGAGGGAATATGAGACACATACACTAATACTTACAGGGAACATGGGCAATGGAGGGTTAAGTGGCTTGCCCAAGACCACAAGGAGCACCTGTCCTCCCGGCCCAAGGTTGCTGTCCTCTAGTGGGATTTGAACCACTAACCTTGCCCCAACCACTAGGCCACTCCTCCCTGAAAGGTCACACAGAATATTCAGGGAGGTTCTGCCCACATGGCAGCATGTGTTGGGGACATATGTGGAGTACCGAGAGGAGCATATGTGTGAATATGTTGCTGCTACATGGAGTGTGTATGCACTGTTGCCATTGTGTCATTCTGTCTGTTCCAGCCCTCTCCTGCAACCCCTGTGTTGCACCCATGTCACAAGCCCATTGCCTCTCTCTTCACAGCCAGATACACCAAGGAGAAGAAACATAGAAACATAGAAACATGATGACAGAAAAAGACCACATGGCCTATCTAGTCTGTCCTTCCATAACAACAACTACAACAGTCCACTTTTTACCTTTAGAGATCCTCTGTGTTGGTCCCATGCTTTTTTGAATTCAGTTACTGTCCTCATCTCTACCACCTCCACTGGGAGACTATTCCATGGATCCACTACTCTTTCTGTAAAGAAATATTTCCGCATATCACTCCTGAATCTATCTCCCTTCACCCTCATCCCATGTCCCCTCGTAGCAGAACTTGCTTTCAATTGAAAGAGGCTCTCTCCCTGAACATTTATGCCACGGAAGTATTTAAACATCTCAATCATATCACCTCTATCCCGCCTTTCCTCTAAGGTGTACATATTCAGCGAGAGAATACAGTTGAAAAAGCAATTTTCCACTTATCCAGGACAAAGTAACACGGTGTGAAGCTAAAAAGTCCCGACCTAAAAGATTTACTGGTAAAGTCTCTCCCACAAGAAAGGTAGTAGGATATACAGTCTCTCCAATCTGCAAAGGTAAAAATTCAAGCTTGCGATGAGGAATTATTCTACCTTTAATGCCTTCACAGTGCACTATCGGTGCTTGCGCTATCTGAGTGTGATGAATGGCAGGCAAATCTTGTAAATGCAGTGCTGAAGTAGTAGCTCCAGTATCAATAATAAACTTCAGATTCGATTCTCCTAGTTTAGCTTCTAACTCACCCTGAGGGTTAAGCTTAAATGCAAAAATAGTCACGCATCCCATCTATCACCTTCAAAATCTTCTGGTTTGGAGTAACATTGGTATATGGGAGTGAAAGCGTAGTTACTCACCTGCAACAGGAGCTCTCCAGGGACAGCAGGAATCAGTCCCCACATATGGGTGACGTCGGTGCCGACGGAGCCCCATGCGGAGCAATTCCCCAGCTTTCAAAGATAACCTTTGGGATTGCATCATGCATGCGTGGTCCCCTTCCCACCCAAGGGTGCCATCTTGCTCAATCTAATGACATAGCTAAAAAGACGATAAAAAGAATAAAATCAATAGTAGGACTGCAACTCCAGGGGAGGAGGGAGGGTCATGAGGACTGATTCCTGCTGTCCCTGGAGAACACCTGCCACAGGCGAGCAACCACGCCCTCTCCAGGAACAAGCAGGAAGTCAGTCCTCACATTTGGGACTCCCTAGCTATAGGCTACCGATAACCCATAGCTGAAAAATGGCTCCCTCTAGAAGAGCCGCAGCAGCTGTGATAGGAATCCAGCAGAGACACAACACCCCCGGTAGCCTGACACCAGAGGGCCGGAGTTGCCTAAACCTCAAATAAGTTCTGGAGTACCGCCTGGCCGAAAGCACTGTCTCGGTGGGACTCCCCATCCAAGCAGTAATGGGCTGCAAAAGTTTGGCTTGAAGACCAGGTGGCGGCCTAGTAGATGTCTGCCAGTGGAACAGAGCGGAAGTGAGCCACTGAGGCGGCCTTAGCCCTGACACAATGGGTCGTGACGGGCTAAGAAACAGAGGGCAGCAGTCAGGCAACATCCCAGGGGCAGCCAGACCCAGACAGCAGCATCAGGAGCACAGTTGGATGCATAGAGCTCCAGCTCCAGCTTCAGCCCTAGTTCCAGCACTACTACCACATCCCTGACATCACCCACATCCAGCAACTTTGACAGGGAGTGGCAGGAGAGGCCCTGGAGGACTCCCCCGAGTTGATGGAGGAAGAGGAGGAGAACGAACCAGGGGATGAGGAAGAGGAGGAAGAAGACACTAATGAGAGGAGGAGGAGGCAGAGGATGAGGAGGTGGGGGGAACATGAGGAGGGGCCAGGGGATGTACTGGCAGAAGAGGTGGAGAAGGATGGAGAGGGAGTTGCAGCAGCATGCTCTGGCTCACATATCCTGCCAGGGATTAGGGGGCCAGGTTGGCCAGCAGTGGTCATCAAGGAGGAGGGCCAAGTGGAGCACAGTGTGGCATCAGCACTTCCTGCATGGGAGCAAACCTCCATGCTACCTCTGTGCCATCAGACACCAGCATGGGTGGTGTCAAATGGGCTTGGAGGACACCAAGAACCATTTGGGCCACCAGGAGCTGTAATGCCCCCTGCAGACCCTGCCTCAGTCACCTCATCTGCCCCCCTCAGGAGCTGGTGGCCATCATGGGTGCTGTGATTCATGAATTATGGCTCCTATGGGAGGCAGTTGTGGAGTCTGCAGAGGGCATCAGCACAGGCTATAGGCCATTGGCAGGCCCTGCACAGCGACAGGCAGGGTCCCCCAGGGCCATAGACATCTACAGGAAAGGGTAGGGATGGCTTATGCTGTGTAGGGGGGCATATGGGGGACTGTTGGGGAAGGGAGTATGGCACCAGAGGGGAGGGATGAGAAAGGTAAGGGGAGTCTTGGAGCAGGACTGTGTCCATCTGGGTCTGGGGTGTGTGATACCATGTATCTTGTTTTAGCATCTCTGTATAATAAAAAGTTATTTTTATACCCCACAATGTCATCATTGCCTCCAGCAATACCTGCACTGACTCCCCATTAAATACAGAATTTAATTCAAAATACTCATTCTAGTTCACAGAGCCATCCATAACAACACACTGCAATACTTATCAGACCTTATTCATCTTTATGCTCCCCCTTGTCTCCTACGATCCATTCATTCCAACCTCCTGTTTCTAACCCCCTACAAAAGCTCACTTAGACCTCACTCGTAACTCTGCCTTGTTCTATCTTGGTCCTGCCTTATGAAATTCCCTTCTGCCTGGTCTTCGCCTGGAATCCTCCTTCACGAAATTCAAAGCCCTGTATAAAAAAAGACCTTTTCCATTCTGCTTTTAACCTCCCCCTCCCCCAGTCCTAGACCTCTCTCCTCCTTGTCCTTTCTCTTTTTCTTATGTGACTGTCTCTATACTTTCCTATTGATTAATGGTGATCCTTTCCTCTTTTCATAACAGCAGAGTTTATTGTAAACCGCTCTGGTATGCAAGTCTGAGCAGTATATTGAATGATGCAGTAAAGCTAAAGATAATGGCAGGCATCTGGCACATTGGGAGGGGGGGTAGAGTGTGGGTTGCGCTGTACAGGTTGGGGCCTATGTTGGGGGCTGGGCAAGGGTTGGGGACTGGATGTGCACAGATTGTATGCAGAGGGCACAGAGCAAAGTGGTGACCAGGGCATCAGTCCCACAGGGGCAAGAATGGGGGACACCATGTAGTACGGACAGGGGAAGTATGGGTCTCACCTCCCCAGAGTTAACCACATGCATACAGGAGTATGCCATAAGCCAGGGTGCAGGTGCATTCTGGTGAGATATGTGAGTCCCATCAGCAAATTGACTTATGGGTGGGTGCATTGCAGTTCACATACCTGGGTGTAACACAGGTGAGAGAGTGGATGCAAGCCCCAGGTAACACATGTGTGCATGCCTGTGTATGCTATGTAATACTGTTGTGAAGCACCTAGGGGATGGGTCAAGGGATAGGAGTGTGCACACAGCATGGGGGGGTAGGGCTGGACCATTAGTGTCCAGGTAGATGGCATGGGCCCCTGATGCTGTGGTGCAGAGTAGCCATGCCATGCCTAACTGGACTCTGCTATTGCCAATGGCTGTGTTCGAACTGCACTATCATAGAAAAGTAACTGTTGCTACTGTCAAGACAGCAGCTACTGAGGGGTCTGCATGCATATGGTTCGGCACCTCTGCATGCATATGGTTCGGGGATATAACAGAGAGTTCCTGTCCTGTGGCACCTGCTGTTAAGTCTGGTTGAAAAAGCTATCCAGGACCATATGGCACAAAGCTAAAGCAATCTGTTAGTGAGGGGCCTCATCAGGCATTAGGGCATGTTGCCAGTATCAGTAGAGTAAGTGAAGATATGCATTCCATATGCTGTTTCTCACTGTCCTCTGTGACACCAAGGCAAAGGCATGTCTCAAATGGGTGACCTACCTGGAGCAGGATATATTCTGCTGCACCACCAATGTCCCCAGAGTGCAGTCTCACCATGCATATCTAAATCAGTACATGTCCAGACCCCTTTCACTATGGTGATACTATCCCCTCCAACCTAGTGGTTGGGGCAAGGTACTTCAGGCCGGAAGGTCGGGGGTTCAAATCCCACTAGAGGACAGCAACCTTGGGCTGGAAGGACTGGGGTTTCTAGTCCCACAGGTGCTCCTTGTGGTCTTGGGCAAGCCACTTAACCCTCCATAGCCCATGTTCCCTGTAAAATAGTTATCTCCAAGTTATAATGCCCTGTTCAATGTAATTTCAGTTTGTTCAATGTAAACCGCACTGATGCAGAATAGCGCGGTATATAAGAGAATGTAAATAAATAAATAAATAACTACCACCAACCCCTTCAGTCCTGCATTAGGGTACCATGTACACTCACAGGTTGCCTAGTGCCTGTGGATACAAGGCCTCTCGTGCTGTATGGTAACATTCCATGGAGCGTATGTTGTTGTGCCCACCTAGTAACAGTCCCCCTTATTGTAATGCTCTGTAAGGAAGCACACAGGCCCCTTCCAAATCCTTCCCACCAGTTTGTTCCTCAGCTTGGAAGGTGAGGGCTATCTGGACAACAATGTAATCTGTAAACATGGGGTCCTATCCAGGTTGGCAAATATTCTCAGTTCCAGGAGTGGGAATTTCAGCCAGTCCCAGATATCTCAAACAAACCAGAGACGAAAGTATACTTCAAAATACAAAAAAAAGTCCCGGTGATGACAGCAAACAAATGAAAAAAATTTTTTAACTCTTTTTGTCGGAACAAAAAACACAAAAGGAGGTAATAATTACCACCAACTCGCTGTGCTTATTCCTTTTACTTATAATATTAAAGTATTGAAAATGAGAAAGTACTTAGCTTTAAGCTTTATCCAGAAATATCGCAACGTGTCACGTTTCGGGTCGAGACATTCAGACCCTGCTTCAGGTATGGTATTCAGCTTCAAGTATGGTATTCAACAATCCATTTAGATTCGCAGCCAAAACAGAGAGCATACATGCGTTCTCATCCACACAAACTTGCCAATGTAACACTTAAAAATGATGTCTGACATCATAACTGACGGGCTAAGGAACCAATCAGGGACCAGAACACTTTAAACACCAATGGAATGAGGCTATCCCCACTGAAAAAGGGAATCCCCATTCACATTGGTTACATGAGTAAATGACCTGATGATCATGAACCTATCAAAACAAGGTATACCATTCTACCGATGCATTCAAGCCATCAGGGATGACTGTTCCCAAACGGAATATCCAACGTTGTTCTTGATATTGAAGTCTTGAAACACGGTCCCCTCCTCGCGGGTCAGCAGGTACAAATTCCAAGATTCTCCAACGTAGTTGTTCAAAAATATGATCTTTATGAATACAATGTTCCACCATAGGTGCAGCTAATGTTCTAGTTCTTAAATGTGATGCATGTTCTGCTAAACGAGTCTTAATCCGCCGAGTATTGTGCCCTACATAGTACAGAGAGCAGGGACAAATAATGATGTACACTGCAAATGCCGATTCACAGGTAGTGTGCCATCGTGACAAAAAAACTTCAGATGTACGGGGATCACACCAATTCATGCCGGTAAGAGATAGATCACAATACCAACAGTTGTTACAGGGAAAATGCCACGGATTCTCATGAGACAATAAAGGACAATTAATACTAGACGCCGTATGGACTATCTGATCCCTTAAATTGGCACCATGAGAATACGCCAAAGATAAATCCTTGCCCGCAAAACATGCATGTAATTTCAAGACATTCCCGTATTTATGTAAAATTGTTGTCACTTTCTGAACACCAGTCATTTAAGGAAGCACTCCTATCTGAAAAAAATGTGGTGGGTCATATGGCTGTGTGCCAAGGAAAAAAAGGCTGCCAAGAGCAAGCTGTCACCTGCCCAGCAAATACCCTCCTGGAAGCGTAAGTGCTACAATTCGTTGATGGCATCACCATCACTGGCATTGTAGGACATGATAGTTCTGCTCCTGCCACACAAGAGGATGAATAGCTTCTGCTCCTTTGCTGGTATGTAACATGCTAGACAGCTGTTCCATATGGCATGGAGTGCTGGGTTGTTTTCCATACTGCTGTTGCACGCTTGACATTCCCGCCATTTCATGCTCCCACATATCCCTACCTAGACTCTCTAGCCCCTGCCCTAGCATGCTATCCCCAATGCACCTATTGCTCCTCATCCCATCCTCTATGCTCTCCCAGGGCCTTTGCAGACTGCCATTTCAATGCTTACTCACTTGGCCATTTCCTGCCCCCTCACCTATTTAGGTACAGAGACACTGATGGGTTGTCATGGGACCCATTGTGGAGTGATGGGGTAGTGTATTCTAACATAAGGACATGTACAGTATAATGTATTTCTGCCACTGATGTCCCTTGGCAGATGATGCCATATCCTCTGGCTGTGTGTGTCCTGTGCACCCAGAAACAGTCCAAAGCTGTATCCTCACAGGAAATTTGATGCATATCTGCAAAACAGGTTTGGGGACAGTTATAAGTATGTGGTATGCCCCCATTGTAAAATTTTATGTGTGTTTGGGTCAGCACAAATCCAGGGGATGTCAGGGATCCTTACCGTGTCTGAGCATAATACCTTGGCCACAGGTGCTGTACAAATAGGTAAGCAGACACTGTCATATAGCCCTTACTCCTTGCAGCTTGTTCCTTGCTGTATGGCTGCTTGGTAGCTGCCTGCCACCTTGGGCATGTACTGTGGGCAGCTGTGTCAGGCAGATGCTATGTTGGCAGATACTCACATCCACCTTTTCTACCTTTATATGTGCCAAATGCAAAACTAGAGTGACATGCATTCTGTGCAGACCTGCTTGACATACTACTCATGTATGCATCTTTTCCAGTGCAGACAACACACTATAACTGCACCTCTCATCCCCATCTGGTATGGGGATATAGCGAGGGAGGCAGAAAGCTGCAATAGGGCTACAGGCCCATTTTACTCAGTGCAGGTGTGTAATCACTGCATTCCCTCCCATTTTCCCTTGGCTAGTGCCAAGGCCTGACTTGTGTAACTCTCTCTCCTACAGACCAGTTGCAGCCAGGACCATCACGACCAGCAGTGCAACAAGCTGAAGGCATGCAACCAGGGAATGAGAGCTTCTGTGCTCCCACTAGCACAACACCAGCACCTGAGACAACCCCCAGTGGTTCTGCCAAAGAGCAGCGCACCATGACCATCAGGGACCTGCAAACAGACCCTGCAGAGCCTGTGGCTGCTTAACTGCCTTTCCACATCAAAGAGGACATGGGAGATATTCCTGTAGATGAGGGGATTATCACATGCCCAGGGATGAGATACATTTGCTGAAGTGCAGAAGACATCCACTCTGAGTTGCGAGCTATCTGGCAGGAGCTGCAGGCAAGCACTCAGATGGTGCAGGACCACCATATGAATAAGCAGATGCACAAAGAGGCACAGCTTTGGCTTCCCAGGGAGATGGTAGCATATATGGCCTCTATGTCTCCCACCTGTTGCCAGCTGCTGGCCTCCTACCAGGGACAAGATACAGCTAGCATTTATTTATTTATTTATCTATTTCTTCTATACCGCCCCTTCCAGAGATCAGGGGCGGTTTACATGGAACAAGTAAACAAATTTGTATACTAATGTATACATTACATGGAACAGAGATTTTTTTAACTTTATACAGATAATAGTTATTAACAGAGATTTATAACATTGTAACTTTATACAAATAACTGTGCATTAATTGTCAAAACTATTTACATTTTATATACATTAATAAGTTTCTGTATCGTAGTGTTGATCTAGTGTTGATCAGAGTTTTTTTCTACCTTTTTATAGGTAGTCAGAGTTTTCTACCTTTCATATGTGTGTGTGTGGAGGAATTTATTTCCTTTTTTCATCTCTTGGGAGTATTTTGGGGTGTATGTGGTGGGAGTATGTGGTGGGTGTATGTGTGTGGGTAGTTGAGTGTGGTTTTAGGGCTTTGTGTTTGAGTGTTTGGGGATGGTGTGTGGTTGGACTTGGGGGTATGGGATTTCATAGTGTTCGGAGAAAAGGTATGTCTTGAGTTCCTTTCTAAATTGGGTGAGGTCTTTTATGATCCGAAGGTTTATTGGGAGATTATTCCAGAGCATGGGGGCAGTGAATGAGAAGGCTCTGGTGCTGGTGGATTTTTTAGTTTTTTTGAATGAGTTTGGTATTTCAAGTGAGTGTGTTGCGTTTAGTCTGCGAGTTCTTGATTCTGATGGGGCATGTAATAGCATGGATAGATATGATGGGGCGATGTTGTTCAGGAGCTTGAATGTGATTAGGAGGATTTTATATCTGATTCTGCTGTTTATAGGGAGCCAATGCAGTTCCAGCATTATTGGGGTTACATGGTCTACTAGGCGGGCTTTTGTGACTACTTTGGCACAGATGTTCTGGGCTCTTTGAAGTAGGTATGTACTTTTTTGTGGTAGGCCAATTAAGAGACTATTACAATAGTCGAAGTGTGGGGTGATGAGTGTGTTAACAACTGATCTAAAGTCATGGGTGTCAAGAAGGGGTCTTAGGTGTATGGTTTTGAGTTTGTATAATATGTTTTTTACCATCTGTTTTATATGTGGTAGCATGGTGAGTGTATGGTCTATTATTACCCCTAGGTATTTTACCTCTTTTTTGACGGGTATAGTTGTATTTATGATTGAGATTGATGTTGGATAGGTGTCCTCAGTCACGGGTGATCTTGTTACGAACATTGCCTCAGTTTTTTTGAGGTTGATGCTAAGGTAGTTAGATTCCATCCAGGAGGTGGTCTCCACCATGCATTTTGATAGGGCATCGTAGGTAGGATTTTTGGTGGATATGGGGAGAGCAAGCATGATGTCATCAGCATAGATAAAGTGACTAATTTTGTGTTTTCTGAATATTTTTGTAATGGGTTGGAGGTACAGGTTGAAAAGGAGGGCAGAAAGGGCGGATCCCTGGGGTATTCCTTGTCCTTGGGGGAAGGTTTCTGACACTTCCTGGTCGATTTGAACACGTATTAGTCTGTTTGTGATGTAAGACTTAAACCAATTGAGTACTGTCCCACCTATTCCTAGATTTTCTAGTCTATTGATCAAAGTAAGGTGGTTGATGTTGTCAAAGGCGGCAGAGATGTCTATGAAGAGGAGTAGGAAGCCTTGACTGCTATCATCTGTGCCTTTGATGAGGAAGTCTATCAGTGTAGTTAGAAGGGTTTCTACACCGTGATAGGGGCGGAAGCCAAACTGGTGAGAGTCTAAGGGTTTGTGTTCATCGATATGGTCTTGTAATTGTAATTGGACGTTTTTTTCTATTATTTTAGCTATAAATGGAATGCTGGCTATCGGTCGGTAAGAGTTTGGGTCTTTTGGGTCAAGTTTATTGTTTTTTATTATTGGTCGAAGCGTTGTGAGTTTTAGGGCGTTGGGCATGATGCCCTGGACAAGGGATTGGTGTTTTCAGCGAGTTCTTCCTTTGTGCATTTGATCCATGACACAGGACATGGGTCAAGTGGAGAAGTTGTGGTGTTGATAAGTGTTATGATCCTAAGAAGGTGTTTTTGATCTATCGTGTGGAAGGAGGTCCATGTGTTATTAGATTCAGTGTTTGTAGGTAGTGTCATTGGTATGGTGTTGGATTTGCACTTTAGTTTTTCTGCAAAGTGGGTTGCTAAGGTCTGTATGCTTATAGCCGACTGTTTTGGCTCTTGGTTTTTAGCTTTTGTCAAAGTTTTTACGATTGCGAATAGTTCTCTGGGGCGGTTGATAGCCATGTTTATTACTTTGGAGTGGTAATCTTTTTTTGACTTGTTAATTGCATTTTTGTAATTGTTGAGGGTGGTCATATATTGGGATTTGTTTTCGTCAGATTTAGTTTTCCTCCATTTCTTTTCTTGTTTCCTCAATTGTTTTTTTATATTTGCTAGTTCTCTCGTGAACCATTTTTCTGTCTTTTTTACTTGTTTATGCATGGTATGTGTGGGGGTAGCTGCTTTCTGGACTGTTTGATTCCAATGGTTTACAGTGGATTCGATGTCTGGGAGGTTTGTGTTGAGTATGGGTAATACTTTGTCAAGGAAATTAGCTTTGTCAAAGTGTGTAAAACGTGATATGTGGGGTGATGAGTTTGTTGTGTTTAGTGTTGCTTGAGCTGGGAGGTGGAGTGTGATAAGGTAGTGATCAGACCATGGTACCTCTGTTATTGTTGGAGGGGTATGTTGGTGTTGGTTATTAAGAAGGGAGGAGGGAAGGAAGATGAGATCTAAGGTGTTGCCTTTTATGTGGGTGGGAGCATGTATTATCTGAGTGTAACCCATTTGGGTCATAGCATCCATGAAATTGTCTGATTGAGAGTTATTCAGGGAAGGGAGATTCAAATCACCTAGGATTATGAGAGGTTTGTTTGGTGATGCTGTGCATGCAAGTTCTAAGATGGAGGAGAGGTTTTTTTGATCAGTTGAAGGGGGTCTATATATGAGAGTAAGTGCAAGGGTTCTATTTTCTATGTTGATGATGTCTATTCCATCTATATTGTTTAAGCATGTTAAGGTGAATTGTAGGTCTTTTTTAGCGAGTATGAGAGTGCCACCTCCTCTTTTTGCATCCCGATGGCAGCTGAATGTATCATATTGATGTGATGTTAACTGGTTTAGTAGTACGGTGTCTGTGGGAGTGAGCCATGTTTCAGTAATGCAGATGATTTCCGGGTTTGTGTCTTTTATCATGTCGTTGATGATTGGTATTTTATTTCGTATGGATCTAACGTTTATTAAGATGAGCTTTGTTTGGGTATCTATTTTGGTTGTGTTGTCGCTTAAACCAGTGTGTGGCTGGTGTTTTATTTGGATGAGTCTGCGATGGTGTCTGTTTGAGTCATTGCTTGAGTAATTATTGTGGGTGTGTGTAAAGGTTGAACTGTGTGGTGTGTTTTGGTGAGGATTGTGGGTAGTGATAATGTTGTTATATGGGTTTCTGTAACGATTATGTATGATGGGGATATGATTATAGGGGTTTTGATTGGTTTTGTATGAGTATATGTGTTGAGTTAGGAGGGTTATTAGAATGAGAGTGAGTGGGAGGTTTACCTGTCTTGTGGGAGACATTGTGTATATATTTTGGTGGGCAAAGGAACTCTGAGAACGGGGCTCTGGGAATGGGGACTAGTGGATGTGTCTGTGTATTGATGGTATATAGCTGTCTGTGACAGTTTTCGATGAACTGGGTGACTACTGGCAATAGTAGATGACTAATAGGATACACTCTATAGTGTTGTAGCTACTGGGTTACAAATAACAATACAATAGTATATGTGCTACAGATGACAATATAACAATGTATCAATATCTGAGAGGAGAGAGGAGGGTGAGAGAACTAGTTACTGTTAACAATTAGCTACTAGTAATAATACAATGTGTGATTAATTGCTGTTAGTGATAGTCTGAAAACCTGGAAACAGTTTTATAAATGAGATAGCTACTGACAACAGTATTTCTACAGTATTATACTGATTAATTGCTGTTAGTGATAGTCTGAGAATCTGGAAACAGTTTTATAAATGAAATAGCTACTGGCAACAGTATTTCTACAGTATTATACATGTAATATAAATGAGACAGCTACTGGCAACAGTATTTCTACAGTATTATATATGTAATATAAATGAGACAGCTACTGGCAACAGTATTTCTACAGTATTATACATGTAATGGCTGATTGGTAACAGTAATATGAGACTGTTACTGACAGCTGCTACTGACAACAGTAATGTAAGAAAGTTAATAAAGGGGAAAAGTCAGCTGGATAAAGTTTGTGAAGGGTATACTTGCTGTGATTGAAGTTCTGTGGAGGAGGTGAAGTACGCGATCTCGACCCTCTAGGGGAGCTCAGCTGTACTTGGGTGTAGGACGTGGCCTCTGCGTTTGCTGCTTTAGTGGTAGATCTTGGTGTAGGGGGAGGGATTCACATTCAAAGATCTCTTTTGTGAATGCAGGTTTTCAGAGTGGCTGGAGCTTCGGTTACTTGTCTCCGGGGGAGAGAGGGTTCTCCTCAGATGACTTTGTTAGGATGTAGCTTTTTGCTTATCGTGCCCCGCCTAAGGACCACGCCAAAGGGCCCTCTTGCGAGGCCCTCAGGTGCGGGCCCGCAAGGCGCGGGCGCCGCTTGCCGGCGGCGCTTCTTATGTGCGCCGCTGTGACCTCCCACAGCCCTCGATTGGGCTGGAGTTCAGGAGCGGGAAATCGCTGCTCGTGCTGGGCTCTACCCCGACCGGGGAGCTTCTCAAGATGGCTGCAGCAGTTGGAAAGGCTGTCTCCTGCCGGCGGCGCTTCTTATGTGCGCCGCTGTGACCTCCCACAGCCCTCGATTGGGCTGGAGTTCAGGAGCGGGAAATCGCTGCTCGTGCTGGGCTCTACCCCGACCGGGAGCTTATCAAGATGGCTGCAGCAGTTGGAAAGGCTGTCTCCTGCCGGCGGCGCTTCTTATGTGCGCCGCTGTGACCTCCCACAGCCCTCGATTGGGCTGGAGTTCAGGAGCAGGAAATCGCTGCTCGTGCTGGGCTCTACCCCGACCGGGGAGCTTCTCAAGATGGCTGCAGCAGTTGGAAAGGCTGTCTCCTGCCGGCGGCGCTTCTTATGTGCGCCGCTGTGACCTCCCACAGCCCTCGATTGGGCTGGAGTTCAGGAGCGGGAAATCGCTGCTCGTGCTGGGCTCTACCCCGACCGGGGAGCTTCTCAAGATGGCTGCAGCAGTTGGAAAGGCTGTCTCCTGCCGGCGGCGCTTCTTATGTGCGCCGCTGTGACCTCCCACAGCCCTCGATTGGGCTGGAGTTCAGGAGCGGGAAATCGCTGCTCGTGCTGGGCTCTACCCCGACCGGGGAGCTTCTCAAGATGGCTGCAGCAGTTGGAAAGGCTGTCTCCTGCCAGCGGCGCTTCTTATGTGCGCCGCTGTGACCTCCCACAGCCCTCGATTGGGCTGGAGTTCAGGAGCGGGAAATCGCTGCTCGTGCTGGGCTCTACCCCGACCGGGGAGCTTCTCAAGATGGCTGCAGCAGTTGGAAAAAAAGAACATTAAGAACATAAGAACATAAGAACATAAGATATGCCATACTGGGTCAGATCAAGGTCCATCAAGCCCAGTATCCTGTTTCCAACAGTGGCCAATCTAGGTCATACGTACCTAGCAGTTTCCCCAAAAGACACAGGTTCCACAATGCTTGTACTCAGTCAAGCATTGATATCCTGGGTCACTTCTTAATAATGGTTTATGTACCTTTCCTCCAGGAACTTGTCCAAACCCTTTTTAAACCCAGCTACACTAACAGCCTTTACTACATCCTCCGGTAACAAATTCCAGAGTTTGATTACACGTTGAGTGAAAAAATATTTTCTTTTATTAGTCTTAAATAGTTTACCCTGTAGCTTTATTGCATGTCCCCTAGTCTTTCTATATTCTGATAACGTAAACAATCGATCTACGTTTACCCGTTCCACTCCGTTCATTAATTTATAGACTTCTATCATATCTCCCCTCAGCCGTCTCTTTTCCAGGTTAAAGAGCCCTAACCTTTTTAGCCTTTCTTCATAGGAGTATCCTTCCATCCCCTTTACCATTTTGGTGGCTCTTCTCTGAACCTTTTCTAATATCGCTATATCCTTTTTAAGATATGGCGACCAGAATTGCACACAATATTCAAGGTGCGGTCTCACCATGGAACGATATAGAGGCATTATAATATCTTTTGTTTTATTTTCCATTCCTTTCCTTATCATACCTAGCATTCTATTTGCTCGCTTGGCCGCCGCTGCACACTGGGCCGAGGGTTTTAACATGGTATCCACAATGACGCCTAAATCTTTTTCCTGGGTTTTGGTTCCTAATGTGGAACCTTGCATCGTGTAACCATAGTTTGGGTTGTTTTTCCCTAGGTGCATAACTTTGCACTTGTCCACATTAAATTTCATCTGCCATTTTGATGCCCAGTCTTCCAATTTATCAAGATCCTCTTGCAATTTTCCACAATCCTCTTGGGTTTTAACAACTTTAAATAGTTTTGTGTCATCTGCAAATTTGATAACCTCACTCGTTATTCCACTTTCCAAGTCATTTATGAATATGTCAAAAAGCAGCGGACCCAGCACAGATCCCTGGGGTACACCACTATTCACCTTTCTCCATTGGGAAAATTGGCCATTTAGCCCTACCCTCTGCTTTCTATCTTTTAACCAGTTCCTGATCCACAGTAGTACACTGCCTCCTATCCCATGACTCTTTAGTTTTGCCAAAAGTCTCTGATGAGGGACCTTGTCAAAGGCTTTCTGAAAGTCCAGAGGGTCACCCTGCAGCAGCATCACCATTTCCGACAAGGTGCCTGATAAAGGCTTAGTCACAGAGGAAGACAATGATATGGTCAGCAATGCCTCAGAGACTGTTCCTTTCCAATGCAGTGCCCGGGTGGGGAAGCGGGGAGGGCCTGATCATCAGTTGAGTGGTAGTGGAGGTAAGATGGCACCATTTCACTAATGTTTGTTTTACTGCACAGTAATAAATATGACAGCACTTACTCTAGAAATTTTTCTAAATGAGGCTGTTCCTGGTGGCAAGCACAACTGCTATCTGCTGCTGGTTGCCTCTCTACATCCCTTCCTTGTCTGCATCTTCTACTCTGTCTCTCTCCTCCATTGCTTCACCCTCAGGGATAGGGATGCATTGCTGAATAGTGATGTTATGTAGGATGCAGCAGGCTGTGAAGATTCTGCACACATGTTCTGGACTGTACAGCAGCTCATCCCCACTGTGGTCAAGGCATCTAAAGTGGATTTTGAGGACCCCAAATGCCCGTTCCATCACTGACCTGGTTCACTGGTGTGCCCGGTTGTATTGTTCCTCTTGCAGGGTCTGGGGATGGGGCACAGGTGTCAGTAGCCATGGTCGAAGAGGGCATCCATGGTCACCTGTAGGAGCCTGGGGACAGGCACACATCAGTACAACAACTGTGCCAGGTGTATTCGGGCTGGAGTGGTGGGTGATGCCTTTCACATGACAGGGACATGGAGTTGTGCATTCTGAAGACACTTCCTGCAGAGCCATGTGCAGCATGTTATTGCCTGGCTGCTGTTCAGACTCTATCCATATCTCTAGGATACACTGCTTCATACATTCTGAGGCTTTGGCACCTCAGGATGATTTTTTCCATTGGGGTCTCTGATACTGTTCGGATGCATTCCCTTGTGACTACATCACTGATATGTGGCCTCTCATCCTGGCCAACAACCCTTCCTTCTAACTATACATCTGAACTTGGGAACATCAGATAGCATCTGCCTAATCTACTGTTTCTCATTCAGGGATGCCACCTCACATAACTGCATGATTCACATTCCTGTCACATTTCCTCATAGCTGTCTCCACTTTCCAAGCAACCGTGCATCTCCGAGGTATCCTATGCTTGTCCGAGGCCAGACTGCAACAGGATGAAGGCATCATGGCAGGAGCCCAAGAAATGGGCACACACGTCAATGATGAGTATGTGGGCATTGATTACAACTTGCATATTCATGGAGTTGTAATTGTGTGTGGTCCTGACCCGGTGCCATCAGTGCAACATGTGTGCAGTCAATGATACCAATGACAAATGAGAAGCCAGCTATATCATAAAATGCCTGCATAGTATCCTGTCTTTGCTCAGGCATGAAGGGGAAGGTGATGTAGGTTTGCATCCTTCTTACCATGGCGGTGATAAAGGCATCAATACAATGGTATGTGGCAGGCTGGGTGATGCCAGTGGTGGTACCACCACATGCTGGAAGCTTCCTGTGGCCAGAAACCCCAGTGCAGTGGTCACCATCAGAGCCACTGGCAACATATGGCTTCAAGCAGTGGCTGGCTCCAGCTCCCTGTACAGTATCCTACACAGCTCTGTTATGGTGCATTATCCAGCCGGTAGCATTGGGACACCACCTCCTCCTCCAAGTTCATTACCCTCAATCTGTATATCTGTGGAGTATGGTTTCTATGCCTGTCATGCTGGGCCAATGACTGCTGTTGCTGTTGCACATTGCACTGCCTCTTCTGTCCCCTGGTACATCAGTGGCATCTCCACCTCCATTGCAGTATGTGCAGGCCCCACATTACACAAGTGGTACCTGTCCGTGGGTACAGCTGATAACCGTGTTTTCTGATGCTCTGAGCAATATGTACTATCAAATCATCAAGCCAAAACCACCAGAAAACCTGGTCTAAAGATAGCCAGTTTATAGCATTAGGCTCTGTACTAAGCACTGCCGAAAATCGTTGCTAATTGGGTATGTTCTGGCCACGCCCATGTTATGCCCCATTACGTCCCTGTGGATATCCAGTAATTGCCATGTATGCAGCACTAATATTTGTCCATCAGTGGCTGACTGAGGATCATGAATACCTGAATATGCGCCACTCACACAGGTATCACTGCTTTCTCACCATCTTTCCTCCACCTACAGGTTTGAATATCAGGCCTGCACTTTTTTTGCATCTTATTTATGGCCAGAAACAGGTATAGACATGGATGCCTCACCAATCAGGGCCAGACATGCTTCTTCCATTCTTAAATCACACCGGGATATGTATCTTCATTGCTTCACACAAGCCACGTCTCCTCTCTGCCCCTATGCTACATGGATGTCCACGCAATAGGGATGTCTGTATAACTGGTTTCTAAAATGGGATCAGGGACATCATTATGATTTGCATATCTGAATACCCATTTTCAGGTGTCCAAATCATGAATAGCGCTTCTAAAATACCCCCCATAATTAGAGTGTCACTGGCACAAACACAGCTCCCCTGCTTTGCTTTCCTCCTATCGGCCCGCCTTGCATTATTACCATACTGCTGTCACTCAGGCTAAGAAATACTATTACTCTTCCTGGTGCACAAGGATTCCTTTTCTTTCTGCTTCCTATGGTTGTTGCGTTGTCTTACAGATCCTCCTTCCTCTCCTCCTGCAGCATTGTCTCTTCACCCTCAGGTTTTTGCGTCTGCGTTCCATCAGCAAATTCTCAATATTCAATCTTCCTTGCCTCGCTCACTGGTTTTCCCTCCTCCTAATCCTACCCCCTCATCCCCTGCTGCTTCCCTCTCTATCCTCACCATATCCAGTTACAGTGAGCTCTCTCGCATCATCTCCTTATCTCGTTCCACAACTGCCCCTTCTGACCCAATGCCATCTCAGTTGTTTAAACTCATCAGTGACTCCATCCTCTCTCCATTGTCATTCATCATTGCTTTATCCTTCTCCTCTGGTATCTTTCCCTCTTGCTGGAAAGAGGCCATTGTTCTCCTTATTCTTAAACCTGCTGCAACCGATCCTTTAGATCCTCTCAATTACCAGCCCATCTCACTCCTCCCCTTCCTTTCCAAGGTTGTCAAGTCTTTGATCGTTCAGCAGTTTCAAGATTCCTCTCTCATTCTGGTGCTCTCCACTCGGCACAGACTGGTTTCTGCCCCCACCTGTCAAATGAGCACTCTCTTCTGGCCATTACTGATTACCTCTGCACTTCTTTAGACTCCCATCACAAGGTCCTACTTGTGGTGAGAGTCTAAAGACCTTGACCTTGCTCCCTTCTTCTTTCACAACTTTCTTTGAATGGTGTCATGGGTTCTGCTTTGACTGGATTTCGTTCATACGTTCATGCTCTTCGCCCCTCAGACTTTCCACTGTGGTGTTCCCCAAGGTTCGGTTCTCGGCCCCATTCTTTTCAATGTGCATCTGGCTCCCCTGGCTTTTCTGATTGCATCCCTGAATATCATGTTCTTTATCTATGCTGATGACATCCACTCCTTTTCAATTTCCCGGCTTACTCTTCATCTGTCATTTCTCAGATTTCCTCCCAACTTGATATCATTGCAGATTGACTTTCTGGTAATGAGCTCAAACCTAATACTTCCAAGATTGGTCTCTTCTCTTTGCTGACCCAGTTCCTCCTCCCCCCCTTCCCCCCTTCCCCCTTCCCCTCCCTCCCCCTTCCCCCTCCCCTCCCCTCCCCCTTCCCCCTTCCCCCTTCCCCCCCTTCCTCCTTCCCCCCTTCCTCCTTCCCCCCTTCCCCCTTCCCCCTTCCCCTCCCTCCCCCTTCCCCCTCCCCTCCCCTCCCCCTTCCCCCTTCCCCCTTCCCCCCCTTCCTCCTTCCCCCTTCCTCCTCCTCCTTCCCCCCTTCCCCCCTTCCCCCTTCCCCCTTCCCCCCCCTTCTATTCATGGCACTCCCCTTCCCTTCCAGGACACTTAAAATCTTTGGTGTTTCTTTGATTCCCGACTTTCCTTTTCCCATCACATTTCTTCTATTGACCAACATTGCTTTTTCACTTTACATCAAATCCATTCTGTCTGTAAGCTTCTTGACCAACCTGCCATCCATTTGCTCATACTCTCTTTTATTAGCACTCATCTTGACTATGCTATCTCTGCTCTCCCGCAGTACCAAATCCATCGTCTCCAGCTGATCCAGAATACTGCCCACAACCTCATCCACGGTGTCTGCAGGTTCGACCATGTCACACCTCTCTTCTTCACTGATCATTGGCTCCTGGTTGCCTCTCGCATTACCTACAAACTTCTCATATTGACATTCCATGCCTTTTGTTCTGGCTACCCTGTTTTTCTCTCACAACTCCTGTGACCATATTCCCCTCAATGCACTCTTCGCTCCACTTCACAACATCTCCTCAGCATTCCTAACCTACGTTCCATTTGTTCCATTATGCTCATTCTTCCTCTTTTCGGGTAGTTGCCCCCACCCTCTGGAATTCTCTACCCTCTGCTCTTCACTGCCAACTTTCTTTCATCCATTTCAAGTCCCAGTAGAAAACCCATCTTGCGAACTTAGCCTTTCCCTCAACGGAATCCCCTTGATTCCTAACCTCCCTATTCCTTCTTTCTCCACATTTTCATGAGGAGCTTGGTCCAAAGGATTGTCTTTGCTCATCCCCCTTCCCTTCCTTCTGTGTTCCTCTGTTTACTTCTACACTCACCTTTGATTGCAACTTGGGCTCTCCTTATGTTCACTTGTCCTATTGTCTTTGCCTACCCCTGGTCTGTCTCTTCTGCTTTCTGTTTACCTATTGTTATTTATTTTTACTTGGTTAACCACCTAGATGCCATGGTTACAGGCAGCATATAAAATTAAATTAAATTGCAACTGTAACTATATTAAGCAGAAAAAAATAGCAGTCTTCACTAATATACCCTTAAACCAGAAGTTCTCCCAGCCCTTGGGGCAAACGTAGCCAGTCAAATTTTCAGGAAAACCACAACAAATATGCACAAGAGAGATTTGCATATTACAGAGGCAGTGCATGCAAATCTCTCTCATGCATATTCATTATAGTTATCCTGAAAATGTGAGATGGCTAGGCATGTCCCAAGGATGGGATGGAGAACCCCTGCTCTCAACAGGATGGGGGACTTCTGACACCCTCTTAACATGATCCAGCCGACTTGCAGTTTGAGCTGCTAGTGATCCTACAGTCACATAGGAGCTGGCCCTGAAAGGTTGAAACTGCAAGATGAATGGAGTACACCCACTGGTGAGATGGAGGTTAGTGATTCACTGTTCAGTTGTCAGGGGGCATTACTCACCCAGAGAAATCACCAGGAATCTATTGCATTCCACAGTCGTTACGGTTTTAATATATCCAGACAAGCAAAACAGTATAAAAGTATATTGCCTTGTAATGCTTGTGCAAATGAATGGACTTGATTTGCAGGTAAGCCATGCAATGAAATATGCTTCTAATCTGTCTTGTGTTTTTGGATTAATTAAAACCACATGGATTTTGGAATAAAATACAGTCTTGGTGATTCTCTGGGTGACCACTACTATTTTTTCTGTGTTTTCTATGTATATGCATGTTCTCCATGTCCAGATTTATAGGTTGTACTATTATAGTGGCTTATTGTCAGGATTCCCTGGGAGGCTATTAAATGGACTCCAACTAATTCAAAACTCTGCAGTTTCTCTTCTTGTCAGCTGCAAATTTACTGATCATATGCCACCAGTTCTGTGTCAGCTACACTGGTTGCCTATTGCACCCTGCCTTCTGTAAGTCCTTAGGGTAGCTCATAAAATGGTTCAGGGCCGAGATGCAGTATACTGATGGAAAAACTGCTGAGATGTTTTCCAAAGAATTTCTTGCAGTCTGCGAAGAAGAATATGTGGAATACAATCTCAGTCTCTCAAATTTACTGCTAATGCCCATCATGTACATCGTGCCAAAGAGAGCTTCCTTCTAAAGTTCATAAAATATAACATGTATAGGAAACCTATCAAGGCGAGATTGGACATTGCTTTTAATCAGGCCTGTGGCTCCCAAGGTTATTTCTGTAACCTTGTAAAGCTGAATTAGAACAACACTTCTCATGAAGGATTAGATAAAGTCTTGTTTATTTCAGACAGTCAGGTTTTCCATCCTGTCTTTTTAAGACCACTTTGTTTACTAAAGGATGTTTTACAATTCTGGCTAGAACATTGCATGAATTAGACACTGCTAATAAGAGGAATAACTTGTCTTTCAGACTGGGGGGGGGTATTATAGCTTAGTGTTTGTCTTTGTTCATCATATATAGAAAAGTGTTCAATATAGTTTATTGTTCTTTGCCTTGAGCAAGATGGGTAAGAAATTAAAATATGTAAACAAATAAATAGTCATTTTCAGGAGAATGCAAATGGAGGGTGTGAATGGCAAGGGAGTTTGAGTATGGATAGTAAGTGTGTCAGTGTGTAAGTGCAGAGTAAGATATGCTATGGGTGTTGGGGGGGTATTTGGGTGGGTGTATAAGCTGGTGCAAGTGTGTGAGTGCATAGAGAATGTGTGGAAGCAGAGAGGGTATGATTCAACCATTTTCTTCTCCCTCCCCTCTTTCATCATCTTTTCCCTCTCCCTTTCTACCCTCCCCCCCCACACACACACTCCCCCCAAATCTTGAAGGACTAATAAAATGGACTGCAATTTCTAGAAAGAGATCTGATGTAAGAATTTACTTCTGGGAAATTTTCTGAATCTTGGGGAAAAAGGAATTCTTTAGATTAAAGCTGATTAATTTGTGTAAATTAGAATCCAGTATATTTGTTAACTCAGTCAGGGCCTAGTATCAGCAAAGAACTTTTAGTTTAAATTTATAATTCAGCAGGTAGTTTACAGTGTAGCTAGCAAGCCAGCCTTTACTGTTGGTTCCCTCCCACCCACCCTGACCCCCACCCGCCCCGACTCCCACCCACCCCAGACATAATCTTAGCTTTAGAGAGTCATAGACCTATTAAAGAGTGATGGGTATTCAAATTCACTTTCAGATTCAGATGGTTATCCTCACCAGGAAAAGATGAGTTAAGGCCCTGAAAGTAATTAATCTTATGTCAACAAAGTCC
Source organism: Ichthyophis bannanicus (assembly GCA_033557465.1). Taxonomy (NCBI): domain Eukaryota; kingdom Metazoa; phylum Chordata; class Amphibia; order Gymnophiona; family Ichthyophiidae; genus Ichthyophis; species Ichthyophis bannanicus. Next base: position 642,832,493 of record CM066034.1, on the reverse strand, counting down.
CTTAAACTTATTTGGTATTGTAACATAGTAACATAGCATTGTAACATAGTAAATGACAGCAGATAAAGACCAGTATGGTCCATTTAGTCTGCCCAGTAAGATGGCAAGAGTAGGTGCACCTGCCGCTCCATGCAGGCCACCCCTCCCCATGTATTTGTTTAGGGGTGAACCCACCGTTCTGTGTAGGACACCACTCTTTGTTGAAAAATTAGATAGTTAAGTTTATGTTGATACTAGGGATAATTGTATTAGTACAAGTATCCCTAGTAACTTCAAACAACTTAAATAGCTAATCAAAGCTTTCAAATCATGATGCAGACAGCAGTCCAGCAGTGAGATGGGGACTTTCCAGTCTTTTCCACTGAGTGCCATATGTTCTATTTTCTCCCAGTTGGTCTTACGAGTGCATTAGGTGCAAGGAGTTCTTTGCCCTCAGGGAACAAGTGTGATCTCTGGATGCTAGAGTAGCAGACTTGGAAGGACATAAGGAAGTTAGAAAGGTACTGTACATAGATGAGATCTACAGGGGCATGGTATTGAAGGCCCACCTCCAGTCTGCCATTCTTTCAGTTGCCATGGAGGAGAGAGGTCACGTGAAAGGACAGCATCACCTTGGTGAGGCAGGAAGTGATCCTATAGCTAGGACCTGTCCACCAGGAGATGTAACATTCTCTCAGATCAAGGAGGTTTCTGCAGGGCCATGTGCCCATGAGGGAAGGGTTAGAACAGCTGTTATAGTTGGTGATTCGATCATTAGGCATGTAGATAGCTGGGTGGCTGGTGGACACAAGGATCGCCTGGTAACATGCCTGCCTGCTGCAAAGATAGCAGACCTCATGTGTCACCTAGACAAGGAAAATGTGGGAGGGAGGTTCTGGAGGCAAAATTTAGGCTTTTAGGAAGGAAGTTGAAATTCAGAACTTCCAGGATAGCATTCTCTGAAATTCTTCCCATGCCATGCATAAGACCCAAAAGGCAGGCAGGGCTCCAGGGTCTCAATGTGTGGATGAGACAACAGTACAAAGAAAAGGGGGTTTGATTTGTTAGGAACTGGGCAACATTGTGGGGAAGGGCTCTTCTGAAGGGATGGGCTCCATCTTAACCGGGATGGAGCTAGGCACTGCCATTAACATTTAAAAAGGAGATAGCTTTTAACCTAGATAATAGGGGAAAGCCAACAGTTTCCCAAGAGCACATGGTTCGGAAGAATGTATCCTTGAAGGATACTAGCAAAAGAGTGAAGTTATGATGTCCTAACTGAGAGGTTACAATAAAGATACAATTACCTCTATCAACTGATAACCAGATTAATATGAATTAAATACAACCTCTAAAATGCCTGTATGCAAATACTAGAAGTGTAAAAAATAATATGGGAGAGTTAGAATTTATAGCTGCAAATGAGAGGTTAGATATAATTGGTATCTCAGAGACCTGGTGGAGGACAACCAATGATAGCTGTGTACAAACTATATTGCAATGATAGAGTAGATCAAATTGGTGTAGGGGTTGCACTGTATGTTAGAGAAGGCATTGAGTCACATAGGATTAAAGTTTTGCAGGAAACACAATATGCTGTAGAATCTCTATGGATAAAAATTCCACGTAAAATGGGGAAGGCAATGGTAATGGAGGTATACTACTGACCACCTGGCCAGAATGAACAGATGGATGATGCAATGCTGAAAGCAATTAGGGAAGCTAACAAACAGTTACAACAAGTAATAATGGGTGATTTCAATTACACGGGTATCGACTGGTTCAGTGTCACAGCAGGATTTGCTAGGGAGATAAAGTTTCTAGATTAAATGAATTACTGCTTCTTGGAGCAGCTAGTTCATGAACTGACAAGAGGGGAAGCTATTTTGGACCTAGTCCTTAGTGGCATGCAGGATCTGGTGTAAAATATAAGGGTGTTCAGGCATCTTGGAAATAGCGATCATAGCATAATCGCATACGATTTAATAAATGAAAGAAGGACAGCAAGGAAATCCACAGTACTACCATTTAATTTTCAAAATGGAGACTATGATAAAATGAGGAAAATAGTTATGAAAAAACTAAAAAGAGCAGCTGCAAAGATTAAAGATTTACATAAAGCATTGACATTGTTTAAAAGTACTATCTTGGAAGCCCAGAACAGATGTATTCCACTCTTTAAGAAAAGTAGCAAAAAATGCAATGTGTGCCTTCAAGTCAGTCCTGACTCCTGGCGACCCAGAAGCTCCTGGGTTTTCTTGGCAGTGTCACCGGAAGTAGATTGCCAGGCCTTTCTTCCGAGGCAATGGAGGGTTAAGTGACTTGCCCAAGGCCACAAGGAGTGCTAGTGGGAATTGAACCCTGGTTGCTTGGTTACCAAGCCAGTGTTCTAACTACTAGGCTACTTCTCCACTCCAAGAAAAGTAGAAGGAAGGCCAAAAAACTGCCAGCATGATTTAAAGGCAAGGTCAGAGAGGCTGTTGTTGCCAAAAAAGCATCTTTCAGGAAATGGAAAAAGGAGCAAAATGACAAAAACAGGAAACAACATAAGCACTGGCAAGTTAAATGCAAGGCATTGATTAGGCAGGCAGAGAGAATTTGGAAAAAAGCTAGCCTTGGAAGCAAAAATGCACAATACAAACTTTTTCAAGTACATTTGTAGCAAAAACCTGCAAGAGAGTCAGTTGATCCACTGGATGATAGAGGGGTAAAGGTGTGCTAAGTGAGGGCAAGGCCATAGCGGAGAACGGAAAGGCCGCGGGCCTCGTGCCCGCTGGCCGCTGATAACCGGGGGGGCAGTGGGTGCGAGGCCCCGGCCCCCACGAGGCGTCGGGAGGAGGTCCTCTTCGGCGTGGCTTGGCTGGCCCCCATTGGCTCCTGGGTGTGAGTGGCGGCGCGGGAGCCAATGGGGGAATTGTCTGGGCCTGGAGGGAGGTGGGGCCAAGGCCGCGTGAGCCGGCAGGAGCGGGAGTCACCAGGGGAGCGGGTGGAGGTGGCTGGTGTGGCTGTCTTCGCCGAAGGGTAATCTCTTTTTTTTTGTGTTTTGTTTTTCCGGTTGTCCCTGGGTGGCGGGAGCGCCCTGGGGAGGGGTGGCGGTTGCCCGGTAGCAGAGAGAGGTGGGAGGGGGAGCTCCTCCGGTGACTTGGCGGCGGGGGGCCTTTCCTTTGGGCCTGTGTGTGGCGTGCCTTTTGTCGGGTGGACGCGGGATTGCGGTGGGCCATGCTCCCGAGGTGGGCCGGCGTGCTTGTTTGGCCCAGCTGGGGACTTGGTGGGGGGGAGCGGAGGGAGAGGCTGCGGGGGGCATCGGTGGGGCACTGCGGGTGATGCGGCTGGCCCCGCTGCGGGCCTGCCGGCCCTCAGATGTTCCCACTCGTTGGGGGGAGGCCGCTGGACTGTGGGGGGGCTCCTGGGGAGTCGGGAGGTTTTTGGGGTCTCGGAGGCCCCTGGGAGGGGTGTCGGGTTGGTGGGTGTGCCTAGCGTGGGGTCGGGGCTGGGGGGTGCGGTGGGTTGGGGTGGGGGGTGATTGGGTGCCCTCGGGGAGGGGGTGGGGGGCTGTTCTGGTGGCGCGGAGGGGCCCCTTGAATGGGACCAACGGCTGCATTTCGGGTTGCGCCTAGTTTGAGTATGTACACTGGCCACATGGAGTGAAATGGCCTTGCATTGGAAGGCACCATTCGCACCAATAGCTGTCTCTTGGAAAGCTCGTATGCATAGTAATTATATCATGGAAAGACTGACAGTCCTTTGGCAGAACACGCTTGTAAAATTTGAGAAGATTTGGACTCCATTTATAAATAAATACATGCAGTAACTAATTAGGGGGAGGGGGAGAATGTCAATGAGCGGTTATTGTTGATTGCTGGTATGTATGGGGGGGATTGTTAATTGTTGTAAAATTTCAAAAACTTCTTTTTCAATAAATATAAAGTTCCAAAAAAAAAAAAAAAAACCCACAACCCTTTTTCAAATACATTGGTAGCAAAAAAAAAAAAAAAAAAACGTGGGAGAGAGTCTGTTGGACCATTAGATGATAAAGGGACAAAAGGGGCACTAACAGAAGACAAGGCCATAGCGGAGAGACTGAATGAATTCTTTGCTTCAGTCTTTACTGAAGAAGATGTAGGGAAGTTACCCATGCCTGAAATGGTATTTAAAGACGAGGTATCAGAGGAATTGAAACAAATTTCAATAAACTGGGAAGATGTATTACAGCTATTTGATAAATTAAGGAGTAGCAAATCGCCTGGGCTGGATGGTATACATCTGAAGGTGCTGAAAGAACTGAAATACGAGATTGCAGACCTACTATTAGTAATCTGCGAACTATCATTAAATAATCTGTAGTACCTGAAGAGTGGTGAAATGCCATTGTAACGCTAGTTTTTTTTTTAAAAGGGCTCCCGGGGTGATCCGGAAACTACAGACGTCAGTACAGGGCACAATGGTAGAAACCATTATAAAGAATAAAATTACTGAACATGTAGATAGTCATGGTTGAATGGGAGAAAGCCAACATGGATTTAGCTAAAGAAGATCTTGGCTTACACGATGCCAGAGCGCACGAAACATTATGGGGCTGAGTCTGTTAATAGATACATTGGTAATTTCAAGCGGGGGTTCTTAACCCAGCCCTCTTGAACACACCGCTTACCGAGGGCAACTTGATACCTCGGGGGGGGGCAGTGTAAGGTGGCAGGGGAATGGCCTGTCGGGAGGGTACGGTTTAAATGGTCCGTGTGGCCTAGCTGGGTCCTCTGGGGGGCGTTGAGCTGGCCGCCCGGGTATCAGGGATGGGGCAGGAGTCATGCGGGTTTTTTGCTGCTTCCCCGCGGTGTTCTGCTTTGTCTTTGCAGATGCGGCCCGAAGGATTGCTGTCGAGGCGGATGGTGCAGGGAGCCAGCGGCTCTGAAGTCGACGGGGATCCGGAGGACGGGTTCCTGTTGGACGGTGGGCGTGGGTGCCCAGGCTGCTGTAGCAGGTGAGTTGCCGGGTGGGGGGGAGGGACTACGGGGGGGGAGGTGAGGAAAGCGGGAGCGGCTGCACGAAGCGGCCGCACTACTGTGGTTTGAGCCGCGGGTCGGGATCCTCGTCTTCTGGGTCTTGCGGGGCATCTTCATTGTCATGGGTGTGGAGAAAGGGTTCGAGTGGAGGGCGGCTGTGGCTTCCGGAGCCATGTTGGGTGGGGGTGGGGCCCTCGCTGGATTTGATTTTATAGGGGCGCCGCGGCGGTTATGGAAGGGGACCCGGAGGTGGCAGTAGGTAGGCGTTTTAGGCTTCCAAGGGGTGGGATGAGGTCCGGTGCTACGGGCGGCAGAGAAGGGCGGGCATGGGGGCTGGAGTACGGGGACACCCACCTGCGGGTCGCCTAATCTGACTTTAGTTCGCAACTTCCCAGTCGTAGGTGGGTGGGGCCTGGCAGCTGCGATGGGGAGGTTCGGGACCTGGGGGTTGGGCATCGGTCTTTTTCAGGGGGCACGGTGGTTTGTTGCATCGGGGGATGCGCTGTGGGCGGGAACAGGGGAGCGCAGGTGGTGGGGGGCGAACCAAAAGGGGGGCAGTGCTGATGGGAGCGGCAAAGGTCCTTTCGGGGGGGGAAGGGAGGGGTTTGGAGGGAGCGGGGGACTTCGGCTGGTGGTCGGCAATTCCCCGGCCTCTTTCCGGATTGAAGTGTCGGCACAGCTGTTCTGTTCGGGGCGGGGGGGGGGGGCCTGTATTACTCGAATGTGTCCGACGGGGGGCTGCGGTTCTTTACCCGCCCCCAAGCAGTAGGGAGCTCTGGGATGTGGCCTAGGACGGGACGGAGGAGGGCTTGAAGGGGGATGTCGGTATGAGCTATCCTTTCGGTGGGACGGAGGGTTGGACAGGACGACTTCAGGTGCTTCCACTGGGTGGGTGGGCTTCGGGCGTCCTTAAGCCTCTTTGGAGTGTCGCGGGGTAAGTTCCTCGGGGGTTTCGACGGGTTTCTGTGGAGGGAGCAGGAACATTCCGCGGAGAGCATTCGGCTCGTGGCGGAGGCAAGGGGTGGCTGGGCGTTTGGTTGGTATTGTGGAGCCCCGGGTGCGCGGGGTCAGGGGGTCATGGGTGGCGGGTATCCTCGATAATATGTCTGGGCTTGGGAGGTTCCCCGGCCTGGTGGCGTTGCATCGGTGGCCCGACCGATTGGGTTGGCGCTGGTGCTCAGGTGCGAGCTGGTTGGAATTTGGCTCCAGGGGCAGCTAGCATGTGATTGCAGGTCCCGGAGCACTGGTGGCCTGCTGCTATGTGGTCCGGCCTTGGGGAGTACAGTGTCAGCGGCGACGGGGAGGGTGTGGTGGGGGGGGTGGTGACAGAGTCGTTGCATGACTGGTCTAGTAGGGTGGCGGCTGGATACGGTGTGGGGCTACCTTTCAGAGAACAATAGGGTTTTGGTGGGGTTTCGGGGGCTGTTGGCTGGGGGCGTCTGTGGGGGGGTGGGGGATTGCGTGTTCTCAGGCTGTTGCGGGGTGGGACGCTTGCACATCCTTTGCTGGGTGACTGGCGGCTGACGGGCACGCTTCCGCTGCTGGGAGGGTGTATGGGTACGGCTTGGTCTTGTCTCGCCTTCTTTTGGGGCTCCACTGTGATGAGCGGTAGAGTCGGCAGAGGGGCTGCTGGCAGTCGGCTACCTGTCAGGGGTTGTGAGCTTTTTGGGGGTGGGGGGGGGGTTTAGCGGGTGCTAACTGTTACTTTCTTTTAGATGTCGGCTAGACTACAGGTTGCTGCTGGAGGCCTCAGCTCTTCAATTCCTGTGCAGCGCCAAGGCCATTGGGGCGCGCCTGGGGGTGGCACGCCTCGGAGGTGCCCGTCTTCCGGCTGGGCATGGGGGTTGCACGCCTCGGAGGTGCACGTCATATGGCTGGGCATGCGCGGTCTCCGGAGGGGGCCGTTGCTGCCTTTGCTTCCGGAGGGGGCCGTAGCTGCCTTTGCTTCGGCGCCAGGGCGGCGAGACGGGTGTGCCTGGGTTGCTGGCGCTGGGGGCCAGGACGGGTAAGTTGTGGAGTGGTGAAGGTGTGGTTTCGGGGGTCAGACATATCTCCAAAGCCTGCTTGCTGGGTCCCCAGTGGTGGGCTTACACATTCTTCGGCAGGTGGCCGGGGGATGTGTACGCAGGGTTGATGGCTAATCTTGCCTCCTGGTTGGAGGCGGCATGTACCGGTGTCTGGCTGGGTGGGGGTGTGTGTAGGATCCCGGAGGTGTCCGGGGTCTGGAGGCTGGCAATATGCAGGGCGGGGGTGAGGGTACCTCCGACCCGGTGAAGCCCTCGGCTTTTGCTAGTAATATGGCGAAGCCGGATGAGGGGGATGGGAATTTATTTATTTATTTTTATTTAGCAAGCATTTGTAGCCCGCTCCTTCCAGCGATCAGAAGCGGGTAGGATTACTATTGTGAAACTGCCGAATCAAGGCAGGTACAAATTTTGTTTACATACAGATTGTCAGAAAAGCACATCATACAGAGTTAACACTTCTTAGCTATGGGGGAGTTCATTTACATATATACATAAATACATATATACAGGATAATCTTCTTGGACACAGTGGTCAGGGGCTGCTCCATCTGTGGATTTAGTTCAGGTTGAAATGTGATTGGAAAATGTGCGTTTTGAGTTTCTTTCTGAAGTCTAGAAGGTCATTGCTAGCTCGTAGTGGGAGTTGGTTCCACAGTGTTGGCGCCGCATATGAGAAAGCCCTGTGGCTGGTGTTAGCTTTGGCAGATCTTATATCTGTTGGAGTGTGAAGGATGTTGGAATTGTGGGTTCTTCTGTTTCGGGTAGGAGGTTGCAATCTTACTAGGTTGTTGAGGAAGGAAGGTGCTAAGTTGTGGATGAGTTTGAAGGTGGTTGTTAGTATTTTGTATTTTGTGCGAGCTGTTATGGGTAGCCAGTGTAATTGAATTAGTACTGGTGTGATGTGGTCACTTAGATTTTTCTTCATTATGACCCTGGCAGCTACATTTTGTGCCATTTGTAATATGTTTAGGGTTTTTTTAGGTAAACCTTGTAGGATGGCGTTGCAGTAGTCAAAATGTGGCATGATGAGTGCTTGGGCCACTGTTCTGAAGTCTTGGGGATCAATAATATTCCGAATGGGTTGGAGCACTCTAAGCTTGTGGAAAACTGCTCTGTTGGTCTTTCGGAGGTGTTTTTCCATCTTTAGGTCACAGTCAAATGTGACTCCTAGATACTTTATTTCTTTTTTTGTTTGGTAAGTGTTGTTACATAGTGTTATTGATGTGGGAGGGTCAAAATTCGGTTCTTTGGAGATATACATTACTTCGGTTTTTTTGTGATTAATTGACATACTACTTTGTTGTAACCAGTCTTGCATCTCTCCGATACATGTCTCCAGTGGGTTGTAGTCTGGGTTTTTAGTGTCTAGTTGTGTGTATAGCATGATATCATCGGCATAGATGTGGTAATTAATTTCGTGCCGTGAGAAAATTTTGCATAGTGGCTGCATATATATGTTAAACAGAAGTGCTGAGAGAGCAGAGCCTTGGGGGATTCCCTGTGTTTGTGAGAAAGATTCTGCTTTTTCTCCGTTGAATTGAACCTGTTGTGTTCGATTTGAGATGTAGGATGAGAACCATTTTAGTGGGGTTCCTGTTATTCCTATTGATTTTATCCTATTTATGAGGGTCCCATGATTAACTGTATCAAAGGCAGCTGAGATGTCAATGAATACAAGAATGTACATTTTCTTTTTGTTTTCAAGGCCCTTTAGGAGGTTGTTAAGTAGAACTAGTAACAGGGTTTCAACTCCATGATGTTGCCTGAAGCCATATTGCTGGTCATCAAGAGGAGCACTGTCAGTCAGATGGTCTTGGAGTTGTAGAAGGACTGTTTTTTCTATGATCTTTGCCAGGAATGAGATACTTGATATGGGACGGTAGGAGGCTGGGTCTTCTCCGTTGAGTGTAGTGTTTTTTAGGATCGGTCTAATGACTGATTTCTTTAGTTCAGAGGGCATGATTCCTTGTTGTAGGGATAGGTTAACTATGTGTGCTATGTGAGGTGCTATGTCTTGTTTCACTGCCTTGATCCAGGATGCAGGACAGGGATCTAGTGGGGAGGTGGTGCTTTTCAGGCTTGTGACAATGGCTGTGATTTGCTTGGTTCCTATTTTGTGGAAGTGCTCCCATAACTGGTTTTGTGTTGTGTTGTTCTCACTTCTGACTTGTGGTGTTGGTGGGGGGGGGGGGGTGGAGAACCAGGGGCCGTCAGTTTGGTCGCGTAGTGGTTTGCCAGTGTTTGGACCTTGTTTAGGATGTTGGTGTGATGTAATTTTTTTGCATTGTTCACGTCGTCTTTGTATTTTGCGAGATGGGCCATGTATTTAGTTTTGAGATCGGAGGATTTGGTTTGTCTCCATTTTCTCTCTATTTTACGGAGCTCCCTTTTTGATTTTATTAGAGTTCCTGTGTACCAGGGTTCCGAGTTGATCTTATGTGGGTTTGATGTGTGTTTCAGAGTTGGGTTAGATGTATTTTGGATGTGTGTGTTCCATCTGTTAGTTAGTTCGTCTAGGTCTGTGGACTCTAGGTTTATGTGGGATGCAATGGTGCTTATGAGGTGTTCCTCGTTGAGTTTGCTGAATTTCCTAATGGGGTTGGTCATTCTCATCTCCTTTGAGTTTTGGGTTGGCACTGTAGTTTAAGTTTACAGTTGATTTGGTGGTGGTCTGACCATGGTACTTGAGTTATGTTTATTATAGGTGGTTCATTGCTTTGTTGTGGATTTCTGGGTATGAAAATCATATCTAGGATGTTTCCTCTATCGTGTGTGGGGTTGCTTATTATTTGTTGGAAACCCAATTGGTCGATGGCTTCATAGAAGGAGTCCGTGTGGGACGGAGGAATTGATGCTAGGTTCAAATCTCCGAGGATGATCTGGAATTTTTTGCTTTGTGTGGATGTGATGGTTTCTAGTGCTGTGGCTAGTGTTTCGTGCTGTGGTGAGGGAGGTCGATAGATTAGGCAGATGGATAATGCCATGCTCTCGACTTTAAGTAGGTCAAGATCTGGATTTGTGACCGTAGATGTGGTTGTGAGTTGAAGGCTGGTTTTGGCTGCTATAAGGACTCCGCCTCCTCTTCTGTTGATGCGTGGGCAGTTGTATAGTTGGTATCCGGGCTTCTGTATTTGGTTCATTGTTGCAGAGTCTGAGTCAGTGAGCCATGTTTCTGTTATGCATAGGATATCTGGTTGTTCGTCAGTTAGAATGTTGTGGATAATATGCGTTTTATTCCTTATTGACCTAGCATTAATAAGGATAATGTTACATGTGTGATGTTCTTGGTGTGTGGTTCGTGTGAGTTGTATTTGAGATCCAATAGTGTTCTTTGCTTTGGTTTTAGGGTGTTTTTGAGATTTGTTCCCTTTGATATGGGTGTGTCGTTGGGGTAATTTACTTGGTGTTTGTGTGGTGGTGATAGGATTTAAGTTGTATTGATGCAGGATGGGTAATGGAGGGGGGGGTGGAGAAGGTAGATTGGTGTATATAGTAGAGGAATGCAGTATTGTGAGTGTGGGATGGTTCTATATGAAGATGTTAGTATACACATGCACAAAATCAGGAAGGTGTGAGCAGGCTCCATTTTATGTCTGCCAGAAATACTTGGATTTTGGATTCGAGTGGCGCAGTGTGGGGTGAAGTCAAGGCAGCTGGCCTAGAGATGAGTTAGTGTAGGCCGGCAAGATAGTTGTTGGGTACCAACAGTCTAGCAGGGATAGATGGGTTGGGGTACAGCGTTTCTTATTACTTTAACAAAATAGGGATACAGTCCTAACGTTCCTTATCACTCAGTATAAACAGATACAGTATTGTGCGATACAGTCCTATCGTTACCTATCATTCAGTATAAACAGATACAGTATTGTGCGATACAGTCTTAAGGTTATTGCAAGAAGGTTATTGGGTTACTGCATTGAAATGTAACAACTTGCTGGTTAGAGATACTTTGTTTCATTTAGCTCTAAATAAACAGTAGTAGCCTTTAGAGTTGGTAGGGGTTTACAATGTAACAGCTGGCTTGAGGAGAACAGGGCTTGTGACAGTGGGGAGTTTACACATTATATATACAGAGGTATGTTGGCTCCTACTTGGGGGGGGGGGGTTAGGCCAGGGTTGCACAGTGGTCTTTTGCATCAGGAGGTAGATAAGTCCAGTAATTGTTTACCTGGGTGATATCGTTGTAGTTGAAAGCTCTTGATGTCGAATTTTGGTCCAGCTATGGGAATCTCGTGGAGCGTGGTGGTCGGGACCGGCGAGCTCAGACCCGGCCTGGGGAGCTCAAGCCGTCAGTCATTTGATTGTTGCACTTTCGTTTTCTGTCCGTTATCGGAGTTTTGGTCATGTGAGTCAGGCTTCTTGATACTTGCAGCCTTGTTGCGGTTGAGTGGATGATGTTTCAACTGCGCCTAATCTCCACCGCCTAAGGGCCACCGCCAAAGGGCCCTCTGGCGAGGCCCTCAGGCGCGGGCGCGCCCTGTAGGGACGCCGCTTTTATGCGGTTCTGCCTGCGTGCGTGTGAGCCTCCCACTGCCCAGATTGGGCAGGAGTGTGTGGAGGGAGGGCTCCCACTGCCCGGATAGGGCAGGAGTGTGTGGAGGGAAGGCTCCCACTGCCCGGATAGGGCAGGAGTGTGTGGGGGAAAGGCTCCCACTGCCCGGATAGGGCAGGAGCTTCACCAGGGCGGTTGGAGGGCTAGCGATGCTCAGCGGCTCCCACGAAGTAGGGACGCCGCTTTTATGCGGTTCTGCCTGCGTGCGTGTGAGCCTCCCACTGCCCGGATTGGGCAGGAGTGTGTGGAGGGAGGGCTCCCACTGCCCGGATTGGGCAGGAGTGTGTGGAGGGAGGGCTCCCACTGCCCGGATTGGGCAGGAGTGTGTGGAGGGAGGGCTCCCACTGCCCGGATTGGGCAGGAGTGTGTGGAGGGAGGGCTCCCACTGCCCGGATTGGGCAGGAGTGTGTGGAGGGAGGGCTCCCACTGCCCGGATTGGGCAGGAGTGTGTGGAGGGAGGGCTCCCACTGCCCGGATTGGGCAGGAGTGTGTGGAGGGAGGGCTCCCACTGCCCGGATAGGGCAGGAGTGTGTGGAGGGAGGGCTCCCACTGCCCGGATAGGGCAGGAGTGTGTGGAGGGAAGGCTCCCACTGCCCGGATAGGGCAGGAGTGTGTGGAGGGAGGGCTCCCACTGCCCGGATAGGGCAGGAGTGTGTGGGGAAAGGCTCCCACTGCCCGGATAGGGCAGGAGCTTCACCAGGGCGGTTGGAGGGCTAGCGATGCTCAGCGGCTCCCACGAAGTAGGGACGCCGCTTTTATGCGGTTCTGCCTGCGTGCGTGTGAGCCTCCCACTGCCCAGATTGGGCAGGAGTGTGTGGAGGGAGGGCTCCCACTGCCCGGATTGGGCAGGAGTGTGTGGAGGGAGGGCTCCCACTGCCCGGATAGGGCAGGAGGAGTGTGTGGGGGAAAGGCTCCCACTGCCCGGATAGGGCAGGAGCTTCACCAGGGCGGTTGGAGGGCTAGCGATGCTCAGCGGCTCCCACGAAGTAGGGACGCCGCTTTTATGCGGTTCTGCCTGCGTGCGTGTGAGCCTCCCACTGCCCGGATTGGGCAGGAGTGTGTGGAGGGAGGGCTCCCACTGCCCGGATTGGGCAGGAGTGTGTGGAGGGAGGGCTCCCACTGCCCGGATTGGGCAGGAGTGTGTGGAGGGAGGGCTCCCCCTGCCCGGATTGGGCAGGAGTGTGTGGAGGGAGGGCTCCCATTGCCCGGATTGGGCAGGAGTGTGTGGAGGGAGGGCTCCCACTGCCCGGATTGGGCAGGAGTGTGTGGAGGGAGGGCTCCCACTGCCCGGATTGGGCAGGAGTGTGTGGAGGGAGGGCTCCCACTGCCTGGATTGGGCAGGAGTGTGTGGAGGGAGGGCTCCCACTGCCCGGATAGGGCAGGAGTGTGTGGAGGGAGGGCTCCCACTGCCCGGATAGGGCAGGAGTGTGTGGAGGGAAGGCTCCCACTGCCCGGATAGGGCAGGAGTGTGTGGAGGGAGGGCTCCCACTGCCCGGATAGGGCAGGAGTGTGTGGGGGAAAGGCTCCCACTGCCCGGATAGGGCAGGAGCTTCACCAGGGCGGTTGGAGGGCTAGCGATGCCGGGGAACGGTCCTCGGTGGAGGCGGGAAGGAACTCACTTTGCTACCCATAGGGCTGGTGAGGGATCGTCCCGCCGCCGGAACCGTAAGTTATATCTTGCCTCCCGAGGGTGCCGGTGTGTGGCCTGGGCGGGGGTGTGGGTATCCCCTTGTTCCTATAGGGCTAGCAAGAGGCTTTGGAATATGTGGGGCTGGGAAGTGGGACTGGTCGCAGCTTGCCGTGGGGGGTGGCTCAGGGTCGGTGGTCCCTGAGCCTGTGGCGGGATCCCGGAGGTGTCCGGGGTCCGGAGTCGGTGGCAAGATGCAGGGCGGGGGTGGGGTACCCCCGGCCCGGTGAAACCCTCGGGGCTTTTGCTAATAATAGGGCGAAGCCGGAAGAGGGGCGACGGAATGGCCTGTGGCCGGTTCACGGCGGAAGCGGGCGGAACTCACTTTGCTACTCACGCGGCTGGTGAGGATTCGTTCCGCGGCCGTATTCAATTAATGAATGTTTGCTGTTGGTTGTGGTTTAAGGAAAATGTTGTACGGTTAATAAAGCTGCGACCAGTTTGATTCCCAATGAGTGTGTTGTGGTTATTTGTAAGGTGGGGTGGGGGTGGGGGTGGGGGTGGGGCAGAAATGGGGCTGGGGTGGGGGCGGGGACAGAAGCACCTGGTCCACCTTACCCGGTTACGGAAAGGCCGCGGGCCTCGTGCCCGCTGGCCGCTGATAACCGGGGGGGCGGCGGGTGCGTGGCCCCGGCCCCCACGAGGCGTCGGAGGAGGTCCTCTTCGGCGTGGCTTGGCTGGCCCCCATTGGCTCCTGGGTGTGAGTGGCGGCACGGGAGCCAATGGGGGAATTGTCTGGGCCTGGAGGGAGGTGGGGCCAAGGCCGCGTGAGCCGGCAGGAGCGGCAGTCACCGGGGGAGCGGGTGGAGGTGGCTGGCGTCCCACCCTCCCATCCCTACAGTTGGGCTGGATTGGAGGTGGGGGTGTTGCAGCTGGAGGGGTGTTGGCGGGATCCCGGAGGTGTCTGGGGTCCGGAGCCGGTGGCAAGATGCAGGGCGGGGGTGGGGTACCCCCGGCCCGGTGAAACCCTCGGGGCTTTTGCTAATAATAGGGCGAAGCCGAAGAGGGGCGACGGAATGGCCTGTGGCCGGTTCACGGCGGAAGCGGGCGGAACTCACTTTGCTACTCACGCGGCTGGTGAGGATTCGTTCCGCAGCCGTATTCAATTAATGAATGTTTGCTGTTGGTTGTGGTTTAAGGAAAATGTTGTACGGTTAATAAAGCTGCGACCAGTTTGATTCCCAATGAGTGTGTTGTGGTTATTTGTAAGGTGGGGTGGGGGTGGGGGTGGGGGCGGAAATGGGGCTGGGGTGGGGGCGGGGACAGAAGCACCTGGTCCGCCTTACCCGGTTAACTGAATGAAGTCTTTACTGAAGATGATTTAGGGAATTTACCCATGCCTGAAATAGTATATAAAGGTGATGTATCTGAAGAATTGAAAGAAGCATTGATAAACTGGGAAAATGTATTACAACTATTTGATAAATTGAAAAGTAGCAAATCACTGGGACCAGATAGTATACATCCAAGGGTATTGAAAGTACTGAAATATGAGATTGCAGACTTTATATTAGTAATCTGTGAACTATCATTAAAATCATCTGTAGTACCTGAAGAGTGGAGAACAGCCAACGTAACACCAATATTTAAAAAGGGTTCCAGGGATGATCCAGAAAACTATAGACAGATGAGTCTGATATCGGTAATGGGCAAAATGGTAGAAAACATTATAAAGAATAAAATTACTGATCATGAATACAGTCATAGTTTAATGGGAGAAAGTCAACATGGATTTAGCCAAGGAAAGTCTTGTCTTACTAATCTGTTATTTTTTTTGAAGGTGTGAATAAACTGGTAGACAAAAGTGAGCCGGTTGATATATACTTGGATTTTCAGAAAGCCTTTGACAAGGTCTCTCATGAGAGACTCTTGGCAAAATTAAAAATTCATGGGATTGGAGGCAGTGTAGTATTGTGGATCAGGAACTGGTAAAAAGATAGAAAAGCAGAGAGTAGGGTTAAATGGCCAATTTTCTCAATGAAGAAAAGTAAAGAGTGGAGTACCCAAGGGATCTGTTCTGGGCGCATTGCTTTTTTTTTTTTTATTCCATCAAAACACAAAAGAAAAAAAACACAAAATTACAACAGAAAACTAAGTACAAAAAACTTCTCTTTAATGAAAAAAAAGGCTATTAACAGCCTACCACATCTTGACCCTCCCATCATCATGCGGTCATCAAGGACTATATAGAAGAAGAAAAACAGCTGAAGGCCTGAGAGGCCTACAAGGGCTATGGAAAATCCAAGAACTCCACTACATAAAAAAATGAAGATTTGATTAATAACCCCTTATTGTATCACATATCTTGCTTTGAAGATGTAATTCTGGAGGGGTTTCCACTTGAGAAAAGTGGAAGGTATACGGGTTCAACCACACCATGGCATTTGCTCATATCTGCAGCATAAGCACAAGCAGTTCCTCCATTCGTGCCAACTAAGTTCTGCAGTATGTTTCCAGTTAGAAATAACGAGATGCAGGGCCACTCCAACATGAAGTCAAATAAGAACTGACAATCCCTCTGTAATGACGAGATGCCAATTGCTGACCAAAAAATGACCACAGACCAGGAGAGAGTGGCCCTGAATCCCAGCACCTCTTGAATGCGATTCCAAATCGAAACCCAATAAGACTGAATGTTAGGGCAATCATATACCACATGTCTCAAAGGTCCAACATCTCTCCGACAAGAGCAACACTCATTCCCAGCTGCCTTATCCCATTTAGCAACCTTTACTGGAGTAAAGTGAGCTCTGTGTGCAAAGAAGTAGAAAGCTTGTGAGATAGAGGCAGACTGAGAAACCCTGTTTATCCTGCTCCAGAATATTGTCCAAGTTTCCAGAGAAAGAACTTCCCCGGTGTCGTGTTCCCAGATTCGTTGAACACCAATGGCCTGTTGAGCTGTTGTTCTGAACCATCAATTTATAATAATGAGAGACCACCCCAGAAGACATATGTGCTGAACCCATCTTACTCAACAACTCCCACTCGTCAGACGATTTAATATCCATATGGGATTTTTCTATACAATGCCTCAGCTGAATCCATTGGAAGTATAGGGATTTAGGCAAGTCATATTCACTTTGTAGAGAAGCAAAAGGTTTCCATTTGCCATCCATTATCAGTTGACCAACATTCCAAATGCCACTACTAAACCATTGTTGCCATGCGAATGAACTTTGATTAATTTTAAAAAAAGGACTGTGCCTAATGGGTATTAGTTTCAATAGGCAATCCTCCTTAGGAATTACATTTGCTAACTGTTAAAAAGCCTACTGAGTGCCCAATATAACCCTATGAGACTTCAACCTCATAAAAGACACCATGCCAAGAAGGAGATATAAGGGGAAAGGAGCACTTAATCTCTCTTCTAGGTCAAGCCATACTAGGCGTAGTCCTACGGCCCCCTCCACCCATCATGAACCTTGCTTTAGCAAAAAAGCGCAGTGATACGCCTGAAAGTCATGGAAATTCACCCCCACCCTCTCCCCGTCCTCTCTTCTAGGCAGTTTATTTTCCCATAGGAATTGAACCAAAATCCTTTCAATTTGACAATAAATTTTACTTGTAAGAAAGACTGGTAACATTTCTAACACATAATTCACTTTAGGAGTGATAGTCATTTTTATAGCTTCAAGACAACCCCACCAAGAGAGATAGACCAGCGACCACTTTGCTGTTATATTGCAAACCATAAAAAGGATCTCCCCTTCATTGTACTGTAGGGTTTCAACTAAGTGGGTAGCAATAGTAAACTCCCAAATACTTCACCATCTTAGGCTCCCACACAAAAGGAAAATCCTCCAGATCCGTCCTACACACTCTTGAGTTTAAGTGAAATGTGACAGATTTTGAGCAATTAATTTTATAGCCAGACAATCCTGAGTATTTATCTATCAATTCTAAAATAACTGGTATAGAGCTAGGCATGGTGAATAGCAGTAATTCATCAGGATATGCAGATAGTTTAATTTCTATGCCAGCAATAGAGACACCCTTAACCTCAAGGCTTTGCCTTATCAATAGGGCCAAAGGTTCCAAGGCCAGATTGAAAAGAATGGGAGAAAGAGGACACCCTGACGGGTACCACGCCCTAGAAGAAACTCTCTAGACTGAGTCGCATTCACAAAAATTTTCGCACTTGGTCTCGCATACATAAGTTTGATTAGATTACAGAAACCCTCACCAAATCCAAACCACTTCAGAAAAGCAAACAAGAAAGGCCACTTCAGCCAATCAAATGCTTTCTCTGCATCTAGCAAAAGTTCCACAAGAGGGCCTTCTGTTCCCTCCGCACCTTCCAAAACGTGACAAAGCACTCTGGCATTATCGGCTGTGGAGCGTCCCTCAGTAAAGCCACATTGGTCCGGATGAATCAGAGAAGGGATCAATTTGGAGATGACCAGCTAAGATGACCGAAAAGATTTTAAAATCTGCAAAGATTTTATAATGGACAAAATTGACCAATAGTTACTAACTAACTGAGGGTCCCTCATAGGTTTTTCAAGAACAACATTTGCAGAGATGAATGCTCCCGTCTGTGCCTCATTGTCCAAAAGAAGTCTATAATATTGTTGAAGGTGTGGCCATAAGGTTTTGGAAAAAGTTTTATAGAATTCAACGGGAAGGCCGTCTGGTCTGGTATTCTTGCCCACTTGCATAGTCAATAGCCTGGATAATTTCCATGACTGTGATCTGCTTATCTAGATCCGCAGCAGATTCTTGATCTAACACCAGCCTCTGAATATTAGTCAGTAATCTATCAAACTGCTTCTCAGAGAAATCTATCTCTGGGGAGTACAACTGAACATAAAATTGGCAAAAGGTCTCTGCAATGTCAGAGTCCTTGACAATCAATTGTTGCACCTGAGGATCCCTTAGGATTGTCATGCGAGAAGCTTCCTTATGACCCTATAACGAGTTAGCTAGCAACCGTCCAGCTCTATTACCTTCCAAGTAATACCTCCCTTTCTGCCCTTGAATATTCTGTGAAGCCTCAGTGGTCAGAATCAAATTATATCTAAATCTAAGGCACTATAATCGTATCAGAATATTAGGATCCGTTTTCTGGCCTAAAATGCGTTCTCCAGATTTAATCTGCTTGTCTAGTGCACCAAGTTCTGCTTTACTACTACTGCTACTACTACTACTCAGCATTTGTATAGCGCTACCAGTCATACGCAGCACTGCACAGACATACGTTGTTTGGCCTGCCATATAGCAAAACTGGTAATGGTGGCCTACATGCTAGCTTTAAAGCCTTCCCACCACACCTACCCCAAGGAGTCTTGAGGTAAATTAAATTGAAAATACTCCTCTATAAAGATGGACATGTAAGAGCTGAGCTCCGGGGGGCAATTGGCAAGAATCTTGGCTTCTGCTGTCTTTAATCAAATAGTTCCTACCTATTTGGTTATTATTCGATCCCAGATATGTCAGGCCCCAAACCAACACTAGCACAAAGAGAACCAAAATGCAGCCTCTCTCTACTCACAAGATGGCGGTTATCCAAGACTGTCCTGAGACTTTGCAGGAACTCCTGGCTGAGATTCGGTCAGTCAAAGACCTGGTCAAGCCTAACGGAGAGTCACTATGTGCAATGCAAGAAGATATCAGTGCTTTGAGAACTTCCATGGAGGCAATTATGGCTTGTTTGGAGAAGGTGAAGGGTGATGTGGCGTCACATGGAGAAAGGCTCAAGGCCATGGAGAAGCAGGCCAAGCTGATACGATCACTACAGAGAGAGGTGGAAGATGGCAATAAGCTCTCACAGAGAAACAACATAAGAATACTAGGAGTACCTGAGGGTGCAGAGGGTCCTGATATGATGTCCTTCATGAAGGCCATGATTCCGGGTGTGTTAAAGTTGCAGTTTGTTATGCCATTCGAGATCGGGCTCACCCATAGAGTGCCTACTCAGTCCGTGGTCGCAGGCAAGCGTCCACGCCCAATCATTTTGAAAGTTCTACGTTTTCAGCAAGTAACGCAAATAATGGGAGCTGCCAGAGCACTTTCAAACTTGGAATACCAGGGACACAAACTTCTGTTCTTCCCAGATTTCGTGAAGGCGACAGTCGATCGAAGAAAGGGCTTTTTGGCGCTGCGTCCATGCTTGTTGCAGCTGCAGGCCCGTTTTGGGCTGCTCTATCCTGCCCACATGAGAGTCACGCTGTACAACCAGACCAAGACTTTTGATGATCCAGGGGAGTTATATGCATTTCTGGAAGATAAGGAGACAGCAATGATGCGGTGAATTTTATTTTGCAGCTTTATTTGGTGCAGTTTGATGGCGCTTAATATCATGGCATTTGACTGGTCAGAGGTCGTATAAAGAAGTTTTCTTCACGCAGAAATGACATTTAAGCACGCAGTATTCTTACGTACCGGGACACTCATTTTGTTTTTCTTTGAAGGTATGCCAGGGCACTTTCCTGGTCAAGATGATTTTTTTTTTTTGTTGTTTCTTTTCTTGTTCTCTCTCTCTTTCTTCTTTTGTGTTCTATATTGTTTGTGCTGTCTATGGTGGTTGAGAGAGACTTGGAGTTTGGAGGGGTGGGATGGCCCTTGGTCATTCAGCTGGGTCTCTTAGCTCATGGGCTGTTTCGGTGAGGGTTGCCCTGCCATGCAGTTTTGATGGTCAGGGTTTGGGGTACATTGTCTTTTCCTTTACTGTGGGAGGTGGGCAAAGTGCAATATTCTAAGTGGCAACAGAAGTGGGAATGTACTAGGTCATTTTGCCCTCCATGTCTGTCTTGTACTGGTGGGCTCACCCGCTAATTTTGTGGGTCGTATAGCCTCCCTAGGTTTGGTGTTATGTTTTTCAGAATTTTGTGTTTTTATTGTGAGCGATCATGTACAGGGGCCAGGGCTAAATTATATCTCCTTTTGTTGGGCTTTCTTTGTTGAGCTATAAGTGCAGCTAACACTGAGGGCGCTTAAGATGTTGTTCTACAATGTAAAACTATATGTTACAATTGGGTATGTTTTTGCTACATTTGACAGTCAATTTGAGCTACTTTATCAGTATGTCTTCCTTTAAGATAGTTTCACTGAATGTCAAGGGCATTAACAATCCCATTAAGAGGAAAAAGATTCTTCTATATGGCAAGAATGAAAGCGCTGACATCTTACTGTTGTAGGAGACACATTTGAATGCAAAGGAGTCGTTAAAACTAGGTGCAAATCCCTTTTCTCTAGTGGCTTTCGCAGCTGCCCAGCATAAGAAAAACAGGGTAGCCATTTTAGTAAGGAAAGCTCTATCTCCCATGATTATTCAAAATAGGTCTGTTACTGATGGGCAGTGGACTATGGCAGTCATTAAAATTGGATCCACTGAATTGGTCTTAATTAACGCTTATGCTCCTAACATTGATTGTCCTACTTCTTCTTTTTTTTGCTCCATTACGGCTTTGGCACAGGAGGTGTGCAGACATTCAACTATAGTGGGAGGAGACTTCAACCTCGTGCTAGACCCATTGATAGGTAGGAGTCCAGTGAGAACCATTAGGATCTCCAGGGCTCATCCAGTTCTTGTATCTCTAATGCAGGAATTGGGACTTATAGACATTTGGCGACTGCAACACCCTACAGATAAAGAATTCACTTTCTTCTCTCCCCCTCATAATTCATTATCACGTATAGACTTCTTCTTAGTCTCCAAGGGACTTTGCTCTAAAATTAGTGAGACTACTATTCATGCAGCTCATATTTCAGATCACTCTGCAATCTCTCTCACCTTACTTGTTTCAACGAACTATCAACCTCATTCATGATGGCAATTTGATAGGACTCTTCTAACCAGTCAGGAATTTCGGGAGAACATCCTGGTGGCCATAGAGTATTTCCAATTCAATCTACCGCAAGATTCCTCGGGGTGGGCCTGGTGGGAAGGCTTTAAAGCTAGTATACGAGCCACTATTACTAGTTTTGCTGTAAAGCAGGCTAAACAGCGTAAAGCAGAACTTAGTGCACTGGACAAACAAATTAAAGCAGGTGAATGTATCTTATGCCAGAAATCTGATCCTAAGATTTTGATAAGACTGCAACGCCTTAGATTCAAATATAATTTGATTTTGACCACTGAGACCTCTTAAGGTCAGAAAGGACGATATTATTTAGAGGGTAACAGAGCTGGACTGCTGCTAGATAACTCATTAAAGAGACGAAAGGAATCTTCACGTGTTGCAGCTCTAAAGGATCCTCAGGTGCAACAATTGATTGTCAAGGATCCTGACATTGCAGAGACCTTTTTCCAATTCTATGCCCAGTTATACTCCCCAGAAATAGATTTCTCTGTGAAGGAGTTTGCTAAAGAATATCCAAAGGCTGGTGTTAGGTCAAGAAGCTGTAGCGGGATTAGACAAGCAGATAACCGTCATGGAAATTATCCAGGCTATTGACTCTACACAAGCTGGAAGGCTACCGGACCAGATGGTCTGCTGGCTAAATTTTATAAAGCCTTTTCCAAACCTTTAGGGCCATATCTTCAACAATATTATAGAATTCTTCTAGACAATGTGACACAGACTGGAGCGTTTGCTTCTGCAAACATTGTTGTCCTAGAAAAAACTGGGAGGCACCCTCAGTTAGTTAGTAATTATTGGCCAATTTCGTTCTTAAACATAGACTATAAAATTTTTGCAACCATTATAGCTGGGCATCTCTCCAAACTGATCCCTTCCTTGATACACCCAGACCAATGTGGCTTTACTGAGGGACATTCTACAGCCGATAATGCCAGAGTGCTTTGTCATGTTCTGGATGGCGCAGAGGAAACGGAAGACCCTCTTGTGGGACTCTCATTAGTTGCGGAAAAAAGGGTTTGATCGGTTGGAGTGGCCTTTTCTGTTTGCTGTCTTGAAGTGGTTTGGATCTGGGGAAGGTTTCTGTAATCTAATTAAACTTATGTAGGCGAGATCGAGTGCAAAAATTTCGGTGAATGCAACTCAGTCTAGAGAGTTTTTTCTAGGACGAGATACCCGTCAGGGTTGTCTCCTTTCCCCCATTCTCTACAATCTGGCCTTGGAACCTTTGGCCTTATTAATAAGGCAAAGCCTCGTGGTTAAAGGCATCTCTATTACTGGCATGGAAATTAAACTATCTGCATATGTGGATGATCTACTGCTTTTCACCACACCTAGCTTAATACCGAGCATTTTAGAATTGATATATAAATATTCAGGACTATCTGGCTATAAAATCAATTGGTCCAAATCTGTCACCTTCCCCCTGAACTCAGAAGTATGTAGAACGGATATGGAGGAATTTCCTTTTGTATGGGAACCTAGGATGGTGAAATATTTGGGAGTTCACTATTGTTACCCACTTAGTGTAACCCTACAGTACAATGAAGAAGAGATCCTAACTACAGTTCGCAATATAACAGCAAAGTAGTCGCCAGTCTATCTTTCCTGGTGGGGTCGTCTTGAAGCTATAAAAATGACTATCACTCCTAAAGTGAATTATATATTAGAAATGCTGCCTGTCTTTCTTACAAGTAAAGTGCATCATCAAATTGAAAGGATTCTGGTTCAGTTCCTATGGAAAAATAAACTGCCTAGAATTGCTCGCAGGAAACTCAAATCTAAAAAAGAGGACGGGGGGGGGTGAATTTCCCTGACTTTCAGGCCTATCACGGTGCTTTTTTGCTAAAACAAGTATCATGATGGATGGAGGAGACCATGGGTGTGTGCCCAGTATGGCTTCAACTAGAGGAGAGATTGAGTGCTCCTCTCCCTTTAAATGTTCTTCATGGCATGGTGTTTATTAAGAGGTTGATGTCTTACAGAATCATATCGGACACTCAGAAGGCTTTTCAGCAGTTAGCAAGTGCAATTCCTAAGGAGGATTGCTTATCAAAATTAATGCCCATCTGGCATAGTCCCTTTTTTTAAATTAACCAAAGCTCATTCGCATGGCAAAAATGGGTTAGCAAGGGCATTTGGAGCGTCAGCCAACTAATATTGGATGACAAGTGGAAACCCTTTTCCACTTTGCAAAGTGAATTTGATCTACCTCTGTTATATTTTCAGTGGATCCAACTGAGGCATTGCATAGAAAAATCCCAGATAGATATCACTTCATTGTCTGATGAATGGGGGTTAATGAATAAGATAAGTTCTATACTGTATATATGACCTCTGGGGTGGCTTCCCAATATTATAAACTAGTGGCTCAGAACAATAGTTCTCAGGTCATTGGCGTTCAACGAGTACGGGAACATGACACTGAAGAAGTCCTCTCTCCGGAAACTTGGACAAAATTCTGGGGTAAGGTAAATAGGGTTTCTCAGTCTGTCTGTATCTCACAAGCTTTGTACTTTTTTGCACACAGAGCGCACATTACCCCAGTGAAGGTTGCTAAATGGGATAAGGCAGCTGGGAATGAGTGTTGGTCTTGTCGGGGAGATGTTGGCACTTTGAAACATGTGATGTATGATTGCCCCAACATTCAGTCTTACTGGGTTTCAATATGGAATCGCATTCAAGAGGTGCTGGGATTTTGGGCCACTCTCTCTTGGTATGTGATCGTCTTTCGATCAGCAATTAGCATCTCATCGTTACAGAGGGATTGTCAAATTTTGCTGGATGTCATGCTGGGAGTGGCCCTACATCTCGTCATTTCTAATTGGAAACATACTGCAGAGCTTAGTTGGCACAAATGGTGGAACCGCTTGTGCTTATGCGGCAAGTATGAACAAATGCCATGGTGTGGCAGAAACCTCACACCCTCCACTTTTCTTAAATGGAAACCCCTACAGAATTACATTTCTAAAGCAAGATATGAGATATAATAAAGGGTTATTAAACTATTCCTGGTATCATTTAGGAAATGGAGTGGTGACCTTCTAAAGTCCTTACAGGCATGGTAGGCCTTCATCTGTATTGTTTCTATAGCCCCTGATGATTGCATGATGGTGGGAGGGATAGGGTGGTATGGGCTATGAATAGCCTTTTCTTTTTTGGTTTCTTTTTACAGAGAATTTCTTTTGTATTTTGAGTTACTGTAATTTGGTTTTATTTCTTTTGTAGTCTGTTGGAAAATATAAATAAAGAAGTTTAAAAAAAAGAAAAAGCAAATACTCCTCTATAGCCACCAGGATGGTCTCGTGGAATTCCTGACTGCCTAGAAGAGTCCTATCAAATTGCCAATGTGAGTGAGATTGGTAGCTCGTTGAGTCAAATAGGGTGAGTGAGATTGTGGAATGATCAGAAATGTGAGCCGCGTGAATACTAGACTCACTGATTCTAGAACAGAATCCCTTGGAAACTAAGAAAAAGTCTATGTGTGATACCGAGTTATGAGGAGGAGGAGAAAAGAAAGTGAATTCTTTGTCTGTAGGGTGCTGCAACCAACATATGTCTATCAGGCCCAATTCTTGCATTAGAGATATAAGAACCGGGTGAGCCTTGGGAGCCCTAATAGTTCTCACTGGACTCCTATCTACCAGGGGTCCAGCACGAGGTTGAAGTCTCCCCCCACAATAGTTGAATATCTGGACACCTCCTGCGCCAAGGCCGCAATGGAGCAAAAGAAAGCAGAGCAATCAATATTAGGAGCATAAATATTAATTAAGGCCAGTTCAGTGGATCCAATTTTAATGACAGCCATAGTCCATTGTCCATCAGTATCAGACCTATTTTGTATAACCATGGGGGGTAGAGCTTTCCTCACTAAAATGGCTACCCCATTTTTCTTATGATTGGCAGCTGAAAAAGCAACTAGAGAAAAGGGTTTTATATCTAGTTTTAATGACTCCTTCACATTCAAGTGTATCTCCTGTAGCAGTAAGATGTCAGCACTTTCTTTATGACCGTACAAAAGGATCTTTTTCCTTTTAATGGGATTGTTAATGCCCTTAACATTCAGTGAAACTATCTTAAAGGAAGGCATACTTTATTTATTTATTTTTATTTTATTTACATTCTCTTATATACCGTGCTATTCTGCATCCGTGCGGTTTACATTGAACAGGGCATTATAACTATATACTGACAATATAGCACAGATTGACAGTCAAATGTTGCAAAAACTTACCAAATTGTAGCATATAGTTTTACATTGTAGAACAACACTTTAAATGCCCTCAGAGTGGTAGCTGCACTTATAGCCCAAAAAAGAAAGCCTAGAGAAAAAAAGCCACAGTTTAGCCATGGCCCCTGCACATGATCGCTCACAGTAAAAACACATGATTCTGAATAACAAACCACCAAAACCACCAAACCCAGGGGGGCTATAAAGCACCCAAAACTTAGCGGGTGAGTCCACCAGGACAAGACAGACACGGAGGGCACAGTGACCTAGTACATTCCCACTTCTTTATCAGTTAAAGCATCGCCTCTTGCCCACCACCCATAACAAGAATAGAGACAGTGTCCCCAAAGCCCAAAACGCTAGAACTGTATGGCAGGGCAGCCCCCGTCGAATCAGTTTATGATCTTAGAAGACCCCAACTTAATAAGTAAGGGCCATCCCGCCCTTCCAAGTCCCGCTATCCTCTCAACCGCCACAGACAACATAAAACACAAAAGAAGAAAGAAGAAAGAGAGAAACAGCAAGAGAAACATCTTGACCAGGATAGAACCCTGGAGCTCCTTCAAGAGAGACAAAATGAATGTCACAGTATAAAAGCAATACTGCACGATTGAATGTCGCTTCTGCATTGATTAGTCGCCACTACACGACCTCAGACCAGTCAACGCCCATGATAGCAAGCGTCGTAGAACCTTTGCAAACAGAATCTGCAAGGCCAATTTCACCGCATCCCCGCTGACTACTTGTCTTCCAAAAGCGCAAATAACTCCCCTGGATCATCAAAAGTCTTGGTCTGGTTATGCAGCATGACTCTCATGTGGGTAGGGTAAAGCAGCCCAAAATGAGCCTGCAGCTGCAATAAGCGTGGATGTAACGCCAGAAAACTCTTCCCCCGATCCACCGCCGCCTTCGCGAAGTCCGGGAAGAACAGGAGTTTGTGTCCCTGATATTCCAAAGTTGACAGTGTTCTGGCTGCTCCCATTATTTGTGATACTTGTTGAAACACAAGACTTTCAAGATGATTGGGCGTGGATGCTTGCCTGCGGCCACGGACTGAGTAGGCACTCGATGGCCATGCTCAATCTCGAATGGCATGGCAAACTTCACCTTTAACACATCCAGAATCATTGCCTGCAAAAAGGACACCATATCAGAGCCCTCTGCTCCCTCAGGAACTCCCAGTATTCTTATATTGCTCCTCCGAGAGCAGTTGTTGCCATCTTCCACCTCTCTTTGCAGTGAACGAATCAACTTAGCCTGCTTCTCAATGGACTTGAGTCTCTCCCCATGCGATGCCACCACATTCTCTGCCTTCTCCAAACACACCCTAATTGACTCCAAAGAAGCTTTCAAGGTGTTAATATCTTCCTGCATTGTGCACAGCGAGTCTCCATTAGATTTGACCGAGTCTTTGACTGCCCGAATCTCGGCCAGAGGTTCCTGCAAGGCCTCAGGACAATCTCGGATGACTGCCATCTTGTTAGAGAGAGAGGGTCCATCTTGGTTCTCTTTGCGCTGGCGCCTTGAGACATTTGGTAATCCAGCTGCGTCGGCTTGGGGCCAGATATATCCGGGATCAAATGATATCAAAATAGGTAGGAACTATTTGATTAAAGACTACAGAAGTCAGGATTATTGCCTATTGCCCTCCGGAGCACAGCTCTTACACGTCCATCTTGACCAAAACCCAGGCTCCGCCCCTGAGCACACTGCTTTTTTACATATTTACATGGAGTGGAGGAGTGGCCTAGTGGTTGGGGCAAGGTACTTCAGGCCGGAAGGTTGGGGGTTCAAATCCCACTAGAGGACAGCAACCTTGGGCCGGAAGGACTGGGGTTTCTAGTCCCACAGGTGCTCCTTGTGGTCTTGGGCAAGCCACTTAACCCTCCATAGCCCATGTTCCCTGTAAAATAGTTATCTCCAAGTTATAATGCCCTGTTCATTGTAATTTTTCAATGTAAACCGCACTGATGCAGAATAGCGCGGTATATAAGAGAATATAAATAAAATATTCATTAATGTCCTGGAAATGGGAATAATGAGTGAGTTGACCAAATATGCAAATGACACAAAATTATTCAAAGTTGTTAAAACCAAAGAGGATTGTGAAAAATTGCAAAAGGATCTTGATAAATTGGAAGACTGGGCATCCAAATGGCAGATGAAATTTAGTGTGGACAAATGCAATGTTATGCACCTAGGAAAGAATAACCCAAACTTTGCTTACACGAGGCAAGTACCACCTTAGAAACCACCACCCAAGAAAAAGATTTAGGCGTCATCATGGATAATACGTTGAAACCCTCCACCCTGTATGCAGCAGCAACCAAGAGAGCAAATAGAATGCTAGGAATCATAAGGAAAGGAATGGAGAATAAAACAAAGGATATTATAATGCCTCTGTATCGTTCCATGGTGTTACCCCACCTTGAATATTGTGTGCAATTCTGGTCGCCATATCTTAAAAAGGACATAACAGAATTAGAAAAGGTACAGAGAAGAGCCACCAAAATGGTAAAGGGAATGGAAGAATATCTCTATGAGAAAAGGATTAAAAGGTTAGGGCTCTTCAGCTTGGAAAAGAGATGGCTGAGGATAGATATGATAGAAGTGTATAAATTAATGAATGGAATGGAACAGTTTAACTTAGATCGGTTGCTTACGCCATCAAAAATTAGGAAGACTAGAGGACATGCAATGAAGCTACAATGTAACCCATTTAAGAGTAATAAGAGAAGTTTTTTCCCTCAATGCATAATCAAACTCTGGGATTCGTTATCGGAAGATGTAGTAGCTGGGTTTAAAAATGGTTTTGACAAGTTCCTGTAAGAAAGGTCCAAAAACCATTATTAAAGAGGACCCGGGAAATCCACAGGACTAGCATTGTGGAACCTGTGTGCCTTAAGGGAACCTGCCAGGTACCTGTGACCTGAATTGACCACTGTTGGAAGCAGGATACTGTGCTTGATTGACCTTGTTTGGCCCAGTATAGCAAGTACCTTCCTGCTCTCTCTCACCTGGTCCATTGTCCTCTCTTTCACAGCTTTCCTCACTTCTCTTCCCTTTTAATTCTCCTTTCCCTTCTGTCATGCTACCATCTCACTTCCCTTTTCTTTCTGTTCCTACCTCTCTTCATTGGCTGGAATGTGCAATAATTCTCTTATAAGTCTATAAGCATATTCAGTTAAAATGGGTGAGAACTATGCTAGCTCTTTACAGAGGGAAGGGAAGCCCCACAGTGGCTCATTTTCCATTGTGCTGCTGTGTGTTTAGTACTCAATCTTTGCCAGTAGGAAGCAAGAACCATTGCAACACTTCAGGATGAGTTGTGAACCAATAAGATGTGCATAGATGGCTAAACTTATAGATAGAAAGAAATAGACAGATGGGTCCTTGTTACATGCTGTATACTTCTTCTAGAACAGGGGTCCCCAATATTTTTGGCTGTGTGTGTTCTTTAATCTCCAAAAAGTTCAAGGACCCCCAGTTCATCCATAATGCCCCGTGCTTAAGAATATAGGAAGGTGGTATCATCGGAAGTCGAGGAAATGCACCCCACCTCTATTCTTAGGAAGTTTTAACTTCCAAGAGGCTATCCGAGAGTTTTGTTCTCCCACAGGAAAGAAAGAAGCCTTTTCTCTAAAGACTTGTAGAAGGACACCAGGTACCAAAGAGGGAGCATGCTTAAAATATAATTAATCTTAGGGACTGAAACCATCTTAATGGTCTCCAGATGACCCCGCCAGGTCAAAAACAGTGGCGTCCACCTGGGTATACAAGCCCGAATAATATGTTGACATTTGATGGCATTCTGATTAAGCATTTCTTGCAAACTAGGGTTGTAAAAAATCCCCAAATATTTGAAAAAGGAATCTGAGATTTGAAAGGGGAATTCCGCTAGTATAGATTTTGAAACATAGGTATTTAAAGGAATAGCCACCAATGTAGTCCCGTTTATCTTGTACCCAATCCTGGCAGAATTCTGAGAGTCTCCACATGAGTCTCCAACTGTCACCCCTCCTCCCCCACCAGCAAACCCCTGCCATCCTCCAATGTGGGGACACCAGTCACAGAGTAGGGAGACTCTTCTGAGTGGGACTGCAATGGAGGATCCCGTTCCTCTGGACTTAGCGAGGTCTCATGCCCAAATGCACCACTGGCTGCTCTTGCAACTGGCAGCCACAAATGCAGGTGACTCAACAGTCTTCAAAGCAGCACCTGGATGACATACAAAAGCTTCAAGGGGTCCTGAGGCGGTCTTCTTTGCCTCTTGAGGGGGGTAATAATTCATTTTCCCCTTCCTCTTACCCTTTCTAAGGTAAATTATTTAAGAAGCAAAATCCGTGCTAACCAGCAATTATGGTATGTCGGCCATCTTGGATCCTCAGCCCCATTGCTTGATCTTTCTCATGCTCTAATGCTCTACTCTGTAGACTAGTCATCACTGCCTTGTATACCCCTCTTCTTTTTCAGCAAAATGTGATTATTTTAGGTGATTTGGCTGATTCATCAGCAAAGACGTTTTTGGGATTCTTTTTTGTGAGTTGTTCCCCCAACCATGTAAAAGGTCATGCTTTAAATGTCATTTTTATCTCAGACTATTCTATATCCTCAGTGATTTGGACAGATCATTTTCTAATTAATTTTAGTTTGAGAATAAAAGAGAATATACAGGTCGCTGGACTACAGGCAAGAATTATTATGATCTTTTTAAAGTAGCTGCTCTTGAGCAGACCTCTTTAGATCATTGCCACATGAAATGGTTAATAATATGGTTCAGGACTCGAATAGGCAATTACACATGATGATGGATTCAATTGCCTCTCTTCAGTGGTACAAAGGGTGTTTCAAGTTATCTCCATGGTTTACTGATGATCTAAGTAAATTAAAAAGAGAATGGCATACTCTTGAAGGGACATAGTTGAAATCAAGCTCAGATGAGGATAAGTTGAAGGGGAGGAAGAAGGTACACAGCTATAAAAATAGAATTAAAGAAGCTAAGAAAGATGTTTGTTCAAGGAAAATAAAGCTTTCTGGAATAATACACCAAACTAATTTAAAATAATAAACAGCCTGTTTATGCCTAAAAATGTTGAAATTGAGAGAAAAAGTTCAAGCGCTTCACTACTTGTTGATTATTTTAAAAGGTATAGTTGAAAAGTTTAGAAGACCCTTTTATTAACACTAAAACACATGCTGTCTGCCACAGAGCCCATAGGAATAAAATGGGTCATGCAACAGATAGCACCTGCTAACTGTTTAGTAAAAGAGACCCTAGGTCTTCATTACCTGAAGAAAACAGCCAAAAGATCAGTTTAACACAAATAGAGGAATTGGAGAACATCAAGGGTCCCCACATTCACCTATTCTATTTAATGTTTATCTAAGTTCTTTAGGTTCAGTATTGAAAAACTTAGGATTTCTTTACTTCATAGATAACATTTAAATAATAATACCATTTCGATCTTCACTGGAAGAGACATATAGACTGGTTACTTTATTTTATTTAACATTTCTTTTATACCGTTTTTCATGGTTATCAAAGCGGTTTATATTTAACTCGAACATTATACATGGAATAAGCATAAATAACTATAATACAGTGAACCTTGCTAATTATTTACAGAAGAGAATATAACCATTCTGAATGTGATCAGTACATCATAACTGTAGTACATTCAGCCATGTTTACAATTTACAAGTGAACATTATGAGGTTATGTTGGCATTGAGGGATTAATGGGGTGGGCTTGAAGTCCTTCAGTAGACCATTGCCAGTGGTGTGGGGTGTAGCAGATGGTCAGTGGATAAGGTGGTGTTAGGTGTTTGGACCATAATGTTCTATAAACAGGTGAGGTTTTAGATTTTTCTTAAATTCTGAAGTATCGCCTATTGATCTTAGTTCAGGCAGAAGTGAGCTCCAGTTTGCGGAAGCATATATTTCAAAAGTTCTCTGGCAGGTCATTTGAGAGCTTCTTGTCTTGTATGTTGGTATAGAGAGGGTATTTTGGTGCAAATGTCTCCTTATTCTGGTGTCTGGAAGCTTCTGAATCAGTGATTGCATGCTTTCAGCTGATTGATTGTGAATAACTTTAAATGTCATCATTATTGCTTTATATTTGATGCAAGATTGTATAGGAAACCAGTGTAGAGATTTAAGTACTGGTGAGATGTGCATTTGACGTGAAGTTTGTGTAATCAGACAAGCTGCAATGTTTTGTGCTAGTTGTAAGGCATGGGTGGTGTGTAAGACCATGTAATATTATGTTACCATAGTCCACTTGTGGGGTGATTATGGCCTGGCATACTATGCAGAAGTGGTTGTGGTCTAGTAGAGGGCAAAGGTTCTGCAGCATCTTCATTATGAGATAGGTTAAGGATATCATCTTCTTGTTGTGTGATTGTAGGCTGAGCCTGTGATCTTGTATCATGCTGAGATATTTGACTTCATTTTTAATTGGGATGGCAAAATCATCTATTTTGATTTCTTCTGGTGGGGAGTAGATGGTGTCTCTTGTTATAGTAAGGACCTCAGATTTATTGAAGTTGATTTTGAGGTTATGATTTTGTAGCCAATGTATGACAGATCTCATGCAGGAGATTATGAGTGTGTAGTTTGATCTTGCAGGTTCAAATGGGGCATATATCATCATTTTTTCAGCATAGAGATGATAATATAAGTTATGTTCTTGTATGTTTGCATACTGGTTGAATATATATGTTAAATAAGATGGCTGAGAGTGAAGATCCTTGGGGGATACCTTGTAGTTGTTTAATTGGTCTTGATACTCTGTTATCCATCTTGACGCGGCATTGTCGATCTATGAGGTATAAGCAAAATCATAAGAGGAGATTGTCACTGATTCAAATCTTAGTCAGTCTGTTAAGAGGTTGGTATGACTTAGTGAGTCAAAAGCAGCTGATATGTCTAGGAAGATGAGGAGGAAACCTTGTTTTGGGTTCTCAATTCCTTTGATTATGGTGTTGGTTAGAGAGGTGAGTAGGGGTTCTGCCCCATGGTTTTGTCTAAACCCATGCTGTTGTGGGTCTAGTGGAGCAGTGGAGTCAATATTGTCCTGTAATTGTAACTGTACAGTTTTTTCTATTAACTTAGCTAGAAAGCGGATGCTGGATATAGGCGGATAGGAAGAGGATGAATTGGGGTTCGTTGTTTTGCTTTTTAGCTGAGGTCTGATCAATGTGGTTTTTAAGATGGAGGGCATATTACCCTGTGAGAGAGATGGGTTTATTATTCTCTGGAGTATGGGTGTGAGTTCTTCACTTGACATCTTTTTCCAGGAAGTGGGGCATGAGTCAAATCGGGAGGTGGTGGTGTTTAACCGCTTTAAGATTTGTCAATATCGATCTTCTGTTATTAGGTGTTATGAGAATTTGTTTTGTTCATAGGTGGAGGATCAGTTGTCAGATTTTCATCTTTAGGGGTGAGTTTATTCTGCAGGTATATTGCATAAGCTTCTGGGAGCAGCGTTGAATCCTTGGTCGTTGGAGGTCATGTGAGGGATTTCACTATGGCGAATAGTTCTCTGGGGCGACTGAGTGATTTCATGATGATGTTTGCATTGTATTCCTTTTTATGTCTGAATATTAGTTTGTTGTATGCCTTCTGATGTAGTGTGTAGTCTTGTAGGTGAAGAGGATTCCTACTACACCTCCAGTGTCTTGCCAGTCATCACAGTTTGAGTTTTGCTCCTCTTATGTCGGTTGAGTACCATGGGGCCTTATTTGTACATTTTGCTGTCTTTTTTTGGTGGAGCTATTGCTATTGGTGTAATGGTCTGATTCCATTTGTTTATGATTTCTGCAAGATCGATGGAGGTGATGTCTAATTCTGGTAAGACATGGCCGAGTAATACTTCCTTATCGAATTCCTTGAATTGACATGGGTTAAATGTCCATTGTTGTTTGTCCCAGTGATGTTTACAAGGGAGCTCAAACTCAATTATGTGGTGGTCCGACCATGGTATGGGTGTTATATGGTGGAGGATGTGAGTGGTAGTGGAGTGAAGGCTGCTGAGGATGAATATGAGGTCTAGAGTGTTTCCACCTGAGAGTGTTGGTCCAATTACAATTTGGGTTAGGTCCATCGTGTTTAATGTGTCAAGGAAGAAGGTGGCTTGTACTGTGGAGGATGAAACCATATTGACGTTTCAAGGCCTAATGAAAGGTTTGTGTCTTCTAGAGTAGGTGCAGGCCAAATCAAGTATTGTTGATAGGTTATCAGAATCAGATTTTGGTGACCTGCATATCAGGCATATTTATTTATTTATTTATTTATTTATTTATTATATTTATTTATTTATTTATTTTTTTTTTTTATTTATTTATCTATTTCTTCTATACCGCCCCTTCCAGAGATCAGGGGCGGTTTACATGGAACAAGTAAACAAATTTGTATACTAATGTATACATTACATGGAACAGAGATTCTTTTAACTTATACAGATAATAGTTATTAACAGAGATTTATAACATTGTAACTTTATACAAATAACTGTGCATTAATTGTCAAAACTATTTACATTTTATATACATTAATAAGTTTCTGTATCGTAGTGTTGATCAGAGTTTTTCTACCTTTTTATAGGTAGTCAGAGTTTTCTACCTTTCATATGTTTGTGTGTGGATTGTCATTGAAGTGTCATTGTCATTGAAGTGTTCTCTATTATTAGGACATTTAGAGCCTGATTCCGAAAGGGGCACGTCTGTACCGTCCGGACATCCCCATGCAGGACAGGCCTATTAGGATCTGATTCTGGACTGTGGGAACAAAACATTCCCTGGTACACAGGATCGGGCCTGAGGATGGCCCAGCATGCCCCTGCCTGCCTGTAGAGATGTCTTCCTGCAGGCTCCCTTGCTACCGTGGCTCAGCCCCTTTTCTTCCCTCCTTCCCGACCCATGGCTGGTCAGCCGGCGCTTGAATCGGGTTGCGGGGTCCCCCTGCACCCGGCCAAGGGGGGGGATCCCCAGGCCCAATTGCTGGTGGAATAAGCAGCACATCCCCTTTGACCCATCAAACGTACAGGGCCATGACCTGAATCCACCCTGTACGTCCTGCCGGGCTGGCCTGTCTCTGCTCCACCCAGATCCCACCCCCTCCTAGCTCTCCCCATCCTACTGCTCAGGACGTGTGGGGAGAGCTGGAGGGAGAATTGGGCCTGGGCGACTTGCGGAGTTGCATCGGGCACTTAATGTGTAGGATGTTTGTGAGATAATAGGTTTAAGGTTCAAATGTTTCTTTGAGCATGATTACCTCTCCATCCTTGTGATAGGGTCCAGAACAACTGTGGATATCCATGAAGAAGTGAGTTGGTTTAATATAACATTATCTGCATCCGTGAGCCAGGATTCAGTAATGCACATTAGGTCAATTTCATTGTCCTGCACATAGTCTGAGATAATGTGTGTCTTATTTCAGGTAGAGTGGGCATTGACTAGGCTACATTTTATTTGTTGTGAATGTTATGTGGAAATTTGAGGGTGGGCTGAGGTAGCTATAATGTTGATCGATATGAGTCATTGTACTCTCCTCTGTGTTTATGGGTGAGGTAGCTATCTGTCCAGAGGATGTCTCCCTCTGTGTAGGATTGAAATGAGGCCAGTCCATAGTTGTGTAGTTCAGGTTGGATTTATTATGGTTAGCATAGTCAGTAGTATTATGATGATGGTTATCCACGTCATGTTTCTGCTTTATATGGTGCCTTGTGCTGTCTCTCAGTATGGTAATCTTTTTGAAAAATCCTATGAGGGAAGTTCGGGTTCTCGGTGAGTGCTGTAAGTGGTGATGGTTTACATTGTTTGTGCTGTATATGTTAGTTTCGATTAAATGGCTTCTCCTGGGTGTCCTTTTCTTGATTTCCTGGTGAATTCACTGTTTTCCTATGTTGCAGGTGTTGGAGGTACAAGGTTGTAGTATTTCTATCGTCAGCATCTTTGGTTGTTAGTGCAAGGAGCTGCTGCTGAGTGCTTCTCTTTGCATATGGTTAGGGAATTAGGTGGAGGGCTGATCTTAATTGCATGGTGTTGACTGTGTTGTTGATGGTCCATGCCTAAGGGCCGTACCTAAGGGCCCTCTGGTGAGGACCTCAGGCGCGTGCCTTCCAGGCGCAGGCACGCCTGCAGCGTGCTTTGTTTTAAATTGGTTTGCTTCGGCCCAATTGGCCTTGGGATCAGGAGGCGGGAAGGAACTCACCTGAACCCGCTCCCTTACTCTGATGCTGATTGGGAGTACTTTGCCCCGCGCTATTCTTTTTAAATTGGTTTGCTTCGGCCCAGTTCCGGAATGTTTTCATAAAATTGTACTGTGTACATCGCCATCTTTTGAAACTAAATGTTTGGAAAATTGCTTTAAAAAATTTCTTTATTGTGGGTCAGTGGAAAAAATGGTTTATCCTATTTTGAGAGGTGTCCAAACACTGTTGGGACATGTTTACTAAATTGTGATAGCCTTTTGCAGCTATTGTAGTATTTGCAGGGGGAATTCCCAGTTTTCCCCCTGCAGATAACACAGAGGTTTTGGACTTAACATGAAGACCTGTGATCCCTACATCAGCAGCAAGAACAGGAAGTCCCGTGGTACCTGCCGATGCAGGAATCACAGGTCTCCATGGTAAGTACAAAGGGGAGGACAGGTAGCAATTGGGGGGACAGTTTGTACTAGCCCTGTCTCCCTAAGTACTACTGATCCCCCCCAGACCACAGTTGGGGCCCTCCCTGACCTGATAATATTGTTGATACCACGGATCTCACCACCAACTTTAAAAAAATGTAGCCTCCTCTCCTTCAGCAACGATCACCTTCAGGAACTGTCAGGAGGGGCTTGGCACACCCCTAGACACAGAACACCATCCAGAATAATCAGTTGGGCCTAGGGTTGCCAAACTTTTGAAGAGAAAAACCCGCCACCTGTGGCTAGTCAGTTTGGCTCCAGACCCTCTTCCTCTCCCTTCCAAACTTTAAATCCTGGCTAGTCAGTTGGCCTAATAGAGACCCACCAGGCCCCCCTTTAACTCTCCCCCCCCCCAAGCTACTACCTTAATTCTGTGGTTGTATAGTGGCCACAGGGGGCAGGAACACTGCTCCCCACTCTTTACCCCTCCATTGTGGCTGCTCAAAATGACCGTGACCACGAGGTGCTGCTCCCTAGCATCCGGTTGTGCTCACCCTTTTGTAGTTTGTGAGTTATAATTGGATTCCCATCTTAAACTTGAACAATACGTGAGCAAAATGGTTAAGAACATTTTTAGTTACTTGTTTATGGTTAGAAAAATCAGGGATGTGTTTTCTGTACCTGATCTGCAAAACATCATCCAGACAATGATTTTATCATATTTAGGTTTGACTAAGAAAACATTGGGCAGACTTCAACTCTTGCAAAATAAGGCAACAAAACTGTTGTTTAGAGCATCGAGAAGGTATCATGTTACTCGAGTAGTACTTAACCCTGTCCTAGTGTACTCCCTGATCGCTAAATGTACATAATCCAATCCTCAATAATAGCGAAGGCTATTACTACATGGGTTGTGTATTTTCTCAATCCCTTCTCATTCATCACCACTTATTAAGACAATGTTCAACCATTTTCTTACTTCATTTCACATTTGTGCATTAATAAGAACCGGGTCTCAGACTTCTTGTAGTACTTATGATGGGATTAACTCCCATCAGTACAAGCTTTGCATCAATGACCGCAGTTCAAAGTATGTTTCATAATACTTGCATTCTTATCTAAATAGATGGTATAGTATTTTGCATTATGAAATTATCAAACTTAGTATTTCGTTGAATATGTGAATGCAGTATATAACTGAAACTTATCTTGTAATCATCAGTTGTATAGATACTATTTTGATCTTTCCCCGTCTTGTGTTTATCGCTTGGTCTTCCCCGACGCCACCATTCGGCACCTAATTTGCGTTTCACAGATGTTTCATCAGGGGTTCAAATGCTGAAAATAGATACAACTACTATGTAATGCCAGCGTAAAGTGTATTATCTCTGAAAAATTGTTCAGCCCTTCTACACGTACCTTATGAAATTTGCAGAGATTTCTCCTGCTAGCGCTATTCTGCGTATGAAGCATCGAACTGTGTAGACTTCAAAAAAACGCCGCACATGCGAAGTACTGCAGCTCATGTCTATTTAAATAAGTCTGGCCCCCCAGGAGTGTGACGTATGGCTTTTCCTGCTGGTCTAAATACATGCCCCCCATTCATTGGTATTGTTAAGACCACCCGGGAAAACTGTGCCTAAACGATGTATCCACCGTTGTTCTCTGATGATTAAGGATTGTTCTATGGATTTACCATTTTGTCCCATAAATACTCGGTCCAAACAAAAACATCGTAAGTAACTTATTTAAATAGACATGAGCTGCAGTACTCCGCATGCGCGGCGTTTTTTTTTAAGTCTACACAGTTCGATGCTTCATACGCAGAAATAAAGTTTTGCGGGAAACAAAATATACTGTAGAATCTCTATGGATCAAAATTCCATGTAAAAAGGGGAAGACAATGGCAGTGGGAGCATATTATCGACCACCTGGACAGAATGAACAAATGGATGATGAAGTGCCCAAAGAAATCAGGGAAGCTAACAGAAGTTACAACACAGTAATAATAGTGGGTGATTTCAATTACCCTTGTATCGACTAGGTCAGTGTCACGGCAGGACATGCTAAAGAGATAAATTTTCTAGATGAAATAAATGACTGCTTCTTGGAGTAGCTGGTTCATGAACTGACTTAAGGGGAAGCCATTTTGGACCTAGTCCTTAGTGGAACACAAGATCTGGTGCAAGAGATAAGGGTGTTGGGGCTACTTGGCAATAGTGATCATAGCATGATTGTGTTTGATTTAATAAATGAAGGAAGGACAGCAAGGAAATCCACAGTAGTACCTTTTAATTTTCAAAAGGAAGACTATGATAAAATGAAGAAAATGGTTATGAAAAAACTAAAATGAGCAGCTGCAGAGATTAAAGATTTACAACAAGCATGGGTGTTGTTTAAAAATATTATCTTGGAAGCCCAGACCATCTATTCCACACTAAGAAAAGGGAAAGGAAATGCAAAAAACTGCCAGTATGGTTTAAAGGTGAGGTCAGAGAAGCTGCTGTAGCCGAACAAGAATCTTTTAGGAAATGGGAAAAGGAGCAAAGTGATGAAAACTGGAAACATAACTATTGGCAAGTTAGATGCAAGGCATTGATAAGGCAGGCAAAGAGAAAATTTGAAAAAAAGCTTGCCATGGAAGCAAAAATGCAAAATAAAAGTTTTTTTCAAGTATAATTATAGCAAAAAACCTGTGATAGAGTCAGTTGGACCATTAGATGATAGAGGGGTAAAAGGGTCACTAAGAGGGGACAAGTCCATAGTAGAAAGACTGAATAAATTCTTTGCTTCTGTATTTACTGAAGAAGATGTAGGGAAGTTACCCATGACTGAAATGGTATTTAAAGGTGATTCATCAGAAGAATTTAAAGAAATATGATAAATTAGGAAGATGCATTACAACGTTTTGATAAACTGAAGAGTTGCAGATCACCTAGAATGGATGGTATACATCCAAGGGTTTTGAAAGAAGTGAAATATGAGATTGCAGACGTACCAGGGCGCGGGCAGGGTCCCGGGGCCCGCCCGTAACCGGGTGCGCGGCCCGGCGCGGGACCCTGCTCGTCAGTGTGGAGGCCTGCACGCGCGTCAGCGTTAATACGCTGCGCGCGTCATTTAAAATGATTGGCTCCGCTCCTTAAGACCCGAGCGGAGCCAATCAGGAGCGAGGGATGCCATGTGCTCCGGAGCTGGCGGCCGGCCCGGAGCACATTCGAGCGGGTGCCCTACTGGCAGGAGGTCGGCGGCTGGGAGAGAGCAGCGCGGTGGCAGTGTGTCGGCGGCCTTTGTTCCGGTGGGACTGCGGGACCCGGTCGGGGTTGTAGACTCCAGCGGTTCTGGGGCAAGTACTGTGATTTTTCTTGTTTTCGCCGAGTTCGGAGGGCTGCTCGCTCTCGCGCTAAGGTCACTCTGACTTGAGAGGACAGCTCAGTCGGGGCTCGGGCAGGTAGTTAAAACACAATAAAAATAAAAAAAAAACACAAAACAGCAAAAGTTCGCGGATTACCCCTTCTGCTGCCTGCCCAGTTTCGTTCTCGTGGCTGAGGGGCTGCAGGGGATTCGGATGGGGTCTAGAAGGGCTGGGGAGGGGCAGGCAGCTGGGAGGGCAGCTGCACGAGGGAGGGCTAGAGGGCAATCGGGGAGGGGGGGTCGCGCAAGGGGGAGAGTGAGGCAAAGAGGCATGGGGACAGAGCTAGCCACCGGGGTAGCGAGGGGCACTCCCAGGGGCGCTCCCAGGGGCGCTCCCAGGGGCACTCCAAGGGGGGCTTCTACCTCCCCTGTGGTGGGGCAGGGGGTTAGTAGAGGGCGCTCTCCTAGGCCACGGGGGGCACGGACCCCGGGGGGGTTAGTCCGGCCCATTGGTATGCCTTTGGAGCCGGTGACTAATGAGCGGGGGCTGAGGGACGATGTGGCCAGGGGTCCCTCTGGTGAAGGGGGGCCGACTTTAGGGGGCATGGGGGGGTGGGGGATTGGGCGGCTGTGGGCCTTGGGACTGGAGCAGCCTCTGGGCCAGTGCCTTGCGTGGGGGGAGCAGTGGTGGGGATGCTTTTAGGGGGTATACGCCTGCGCTTGGTGGTGCGATGCCTCAACAGCAGCGGAGCGCTTGGGATAGGTGGCAGGCTGGGGGGCAGGGGTCCTCAGGGATGGATTGGGTGGGGGCATGGCAGCCGGCTTGGCCCTCTGTTGTCTCCCCGCCTTGTCCCCCATTTTTCTCTCTGCAGGTGCCTTTTCTCACGTCTCCGCGAGGCGTGCCGCCTGGGGTGGACTCAGCGCGGGCGGCAAGTATGGAGCCAGAAAGCGGCGTGGCGGGAGATGTACCTAACGTGGTGGAGCGGAATCAGGATGCACGTGCGCAGCAGGTGGCTGATGATCCCCGGGCCGGGCTGCCTGTGGTGTCAGACGGCGCAACAGCTGGAGGCGTGGAGGGTGAGTTGCTGGGGCCGGGGGTGGGGGGAGGGGGAGGTGGAGGCGCTCGGGCGGCATAGCTCTGACTCCTCTTCCTCTTCCTCGTCGGTTAGTGCTGAGTCGTACTCGGAGGAGGCGCGGGGGCAGGTGGCATCGGTTGGCGGGGGTACTTTGGGGGCGGGGGGGGTAGGTTCGGCTTCTCTTGCGGCCGTGGCCGAGTTATGGGAGGGCATCCCGAAAAAGTTGCGGCGGAAGATCCTTAAACGTAAATACATCGACATCTTTCGTTTGCTAGAGGGTCGGAAGCGATCCGGGGATAGCCGGAAGAAAAGGAGGGAAGACGAGAAGGCTGGGCGGGTTCGTTCAGTGTCCCGTAATGTTGTTAACTGGGTCCGATCGTTCTTGCGGTTGGCGAGTGTTTGGGGGCATCATTTTCCCGAGCAGTATGGCAGCTTGCTGTCGTATGCCGACTCTATTTTGGGAGCTTCTCAAGCGCACGACGGCTGGTCGTGGCTGAATTACGATGAGAAATTTCGGGATAAAATGGAGGAAAACCGGCTCTTAACTTGGGGGACTCAAGACATTAATCTGTGATTGACACAGATGTCCGTTAAGGTGGGGCCGGGCGGCACGGGGGGAGTTAAGCTGGGGCAGGCGGTCGCGGACGGAGCGAGTCGTTCCTTTCGGGGAGGGCCCCTCGGGGGGCAGCCTAAGTTGGCTCTCGGAGCCGGTACCGATTTGTGTTGGCGATATAATAGGGCCTCCTGCCCCTTCCCGGACTGTAAATTCCGGCATGCCTGCTCGATTTGCGGGGGCCCCCATTCCGCGGCAAAATGCGTTAAGAAATGTGCCGCCCCGCCTTCCGTTCCGGGAGCCAAGTGAGGTTGCTCTTGCGGAATTGGCGCCTTCTCCAATTCAGGTGCAGGTGCTTGGTAGATGGCTTCTTCGGTACCCGAAGAAGAAGGATAGAGTAACGTTGCATTTAGGTTTTAAGTGTGGTTTTGTTATTCCGCTGCAAGGCGAAGTGGTCACCGGTTCAGTTAGGAACTCTCCGAGTATTCGGCGCTGGGCGGAAGTAGCGCGGGAGAAGTTGGCTGGGGAATTGCGCTTAGGGAGAGTAGCGGGGCCATTCAGCGACCCCCCGTTTGCGAATTTCGTCATTTCTCCATTGGGAGTCATTCCCAAGAAGGAGCCGGGCAAGTTTAGGCTTATCCACAACTTGTCTTTGCCCTACGGAACTTCCGTTAATGATTCTATCCCGCGCGATTTTTGTACAGTACGTTATGCCTCCTTCAATAAGGCGGTCGAGTTGGTATCGAAGGCAGGGTGCGGGGCGCTTATGGCAAAGGTGGACATAGAGTCGGCCTTTCGATTGCTGCCGGTACACCCGACGGCTTTTCGGCTGTTGGGTTTTCAATTTGAAGGTGCATTTTACTATGACCGGTGTCTGCCGATGGGTTGCGCGATCTCTTGCGCCTACTTTGAGATGTTTAGTAGTTTCCTTCATTGGATGCTGGTGCAAAGGGTGGGTGAGAAGGCGGTGGTGCATTACCTCGATGATTTCCTGTTCGTTGGCGGGGCGGAGTCCGCTACCTGCGCGAACCTGTTGGAAGGTTTCGTCGGAATGGCTCGAGAATTGGGGGTTCCCCTGGCTGCTGGTAAGACGGTGGGCCCGACCACGCAGCTTACGTTTCTGGGTGTCGAACTCGATTCGTTGAACATGGTGGCACGGTTGCCGCAAGAGAAAGTGCGAAAGCTGCGGATATTGGTAGCCACTGTGTTGGCCTCATCTAAGGTGACTCTGAAGGAGCTGCAGGCCTTGTTAGGGTCTCTTAACTTTGCCTGCAAGGTTTTTCCCATGGGGCGGGTATTCAGTAGGCGCTTGGCGGTGGCGACGGCCGGAGTGCGTCGGCCGCACCATCGCATTCGCGTGTCTCAGGTCATGCGAGAGGATCTGCGCGTCTGGGATGCCTTTTTAATGGAATTCAATGGGACGTCCGTTATCCGTGAGGCGGAGGTCTCCAGTAGCGATCTGCAGCTTTACACTGATGCTGCGGGCGGAGCAGGGTTAGGAATCTATTTTGCGGGGGCTTGGTGTGCCGAGAGATGGCCACAGGCTTGGGCGGATGAAGGTTTGTTGAGCAATATCACCTTCTTAGAGCTCTTTCCGATTTTGGTGGCGTTGGAATTATGGCCGGATAGGCTGGTGAACCGCAGGGTTCTGTGGTGGTGCGATAACGAGGCAGTGGTTCACGTCGTCAATCGTTATTCACCTCGCTGTAGTAGGGTGGCGGCGCTGATGCGACGGGTAGTGCTGGCATGCTTGCGCTTGAATATCGATTTGAAAGCGCGGCATATTCCTGGACAAGTTAATGAAATTGCTGATGCTCTCTCCCGTTTTCAGATGGAGTGTTTTCGGATCTTGGCCCCGGAGGCGGACGAGGTGGGGCTGGTGGTCCCCTCGAGCTTGTGGAGCGCTGGCCAGCAGCGATGAGGCAGCTATTGAAGAACTCAGTGGCAGCTAACACCTGGGAAGCGTATCGGCGGGGTTGCGCGCGGGTGCAGCAATTTTTGTGTGAGAGGGGCTGGCGCGGGGGGAGGGTGCCGGACGTGTTGCTCGGGCAGTATGTGGTGTGGGCAAAGGAGCAGGGGGTCCCGAGGTCGGCGGTGCGCACTCATCTGGCGGTGTTTGGATTCTTCACCAGGGCAATCGGGGGGAATTTTGGGGGCAGGGGCTCGCTAGCGCGGCGGTTGCTCCAAGGCTGGGAGCGCTCTCAGCCGGCTCCGCGGGAGCGCTCTCAGCCGGCTCCGCGGGATCGCCGTCGGCCGATCACTCACGCTTTACTGGAAAGGGTGTGCCGGATTCTGGCGCGGGTGGCGAGTGCTCCATACGTGGCGAGTGCTTCCAGGCCGTGTTCTGTTTGGCTTTTTTCGGGGCTTTCAGGGTCAGTGAGTTGGCGGAGGCTTCGGGGGGATATGATAGCGGGAATAGTTTGCGGTGGCGGCACGTCTGGATCGAGGGCGAGAGCATGCGGGTTTTGCTCGCTAAGTCCAAAACGGACCAGACTGGTAAAGGGTTATGGGTGGTACTTAAGGCGACGGGTGGGCTTAGGTGCCCTCTCTCCGCAATGCGGGAGTACTTGGCCATTCGCCCGGTGGGCATAAGTGGGCTGTTTGTGCACGGGGATGCCTCCCCGGTCACGCGTTTCCAAGTCACTGCAGTGTTGCGTTTGGCGTTGCAGCGGTTGGGGGAGGACCCACGCCTTTTTTCGTCGCATTCTTTTCGGATTGGCGCGGTGACCAGTGCGGCCGCGGCGGGCTTGTCGAGTGAGCTGATTCGCAGTATTGGCCGGTGGCGCTCGAGGGCTTTCGAGGGCTACGTCCGCTTATGACTAATCAGTTGGGGGGGGCTGGGGGGTTGCTAATGCTGTGCTCTTCTCTTGCAGATGGGGGTATAAGTGTGCGGGACTGTTGGATGTTGGGGCACTCCTTCGCCTATTGGGCTGGCCAGCGGGCAGAGCAGCGACCTTGTGGAGCGAACTTGAGTCTGGATCCCGCGGTGGTGGCGGTGTCATGGCTGGGCGAGCGGGGTCTGCGGTGGCCGCAGCTGATGCCTTTGCTTCGTCACCATCAGCGCGTCAGAGGCCAGCCAGCGATTGTCTTGGTGCACTTGGGGGGGAATGATCTGGCATCTTGGACGTGCAAACAGCTGATCAGAGCCGCCAAGAAAGACTTTTCTGTACTGTTTCAAATGTTTGCAGGGGTGCTGTTAATTTGGTCTGACATCATCCCGAGGCCGGCGTGCTGGGGGCAGCGGCGGTGGTCTCGTGGCTTGACCAAGATTAATAGGCAGATTGGGAGATGGGTCTGCGAACAGGGCGGGTTCCAAGTTCAGCATCCGTGGGTTGAGGTGGCCTGCTTGGGATTGTACAGGGACGATGGGGTGCACTTATCTCCAGTGGGCATGGATTTGCTCCTGAATGATTGGCAGGAGGCCCTGGAGAAAGTGGTTCGAGAAAGGCCACACTGGTCACAGCTTGGGGCTTTGGGGGGGCGGCACAGGTAGAGATTGT
The DNA here is from genome assembly GCA_033557465.1 of Ichthyophis bannanicus. Lineage (NCBI taxonomy): Eukaryota > Metazoa > Chordata > Amphibia > Gymnophiona > Ichthyophiidae > Ichthyophis > Ichthyophis bannanicus. The sequence goes on along the minus strand of CM066034.1, from coordinate 642,788,109 downwards.
CCCCTGTGCCGGTGGCGGGATCCCGGAGGTCCGGGGTCCGGAGCCTTAGGCGACTTGGAGGAGGGGGCGGGGTGCCCTCGACCCGGCCAACCCCTGGAAGACTTTTGCTAGTAACATGGCAAAGTCGGATAGGGGTTGGCAGAAATTGGCCGTTGGTGGGGACCACGGCTTGAGCGGAGGCGTGGCCGCCTTGCTAGTTGCATGGCGGGCGGTTCACCAATCCGCGGGGGTTGATTGGTTCAATGTACCTGTTTAATGTTAATGAGTTGTTTGAAATAAAGCTGCGACCAGTTGTCACCAAGATTTGATGTCAGTGCCGTTATTGGGGCTGAAGGGGTGGGGTTGGGGTAAGGGGCGGTGAAAAAGAGAGAGGGGGCGCCGGGTCCGGCTACCCGGTTAGTACCAGGGCGCGGGCAGGGTCCCGGGGCCCGCCCGTAACCGGGTGCGCGGCCCGGCGCGGGACCCTGCTCGTCAGTGTGGAGGCCTGCACGCGCGTCAGCGTTAATACGCTGCGCGCGTCATTTAAAATGATTGGCTCCGCTCCTTAAGACCCGAGCGGAGCCAATCAGGAGCGAGGGATGCCATGTGCTCCGGAGCTGGCGGCCGGCCCGGAGCACATTCGAGCGGGTGCCCAACTGGCAGCCCTCCCACCCACCCATTATGCAAGGTGGGAGTACTTCGTCGGGGTGTCGCAGCGGGGGGAGGGGGGCATGGGTTTTGTGCGGGCGGGATCCCGGAGGTCCGGGGTCCGGAGCCTTAGGCGACTTGGAGGGGGGGGCGGGGTGCCCTCGACCCGGCCAACCCCTGGAAGACTTTTGCTAGTAACATGGCAAAGTCGGATAGGGGTTGGCGGAAATTGGCCGTTGGTGGGGACCACGGCTTGAGCGGAGGCGTGGCCGCCTTGCTAGTTGCATGGCGGGCGGTTCACCAATCCGCGGGGGTTGATTGGTTCAATGTACCTGTTTAATGTTAATGAGTTGTTTGAAATAAAGCTGCGACCAGTTGTCACCAAGATTTGATGTCAGTGCCGTTATTGGGGCTGAAGGGGTGGGGTTGGGGTAAGGGGCGGTGAAAAAGAGAGAGGGGGCGCCGGGTCCGGCTACCCGGTTAGTACCAGGGCGCGGGCAGGGTCCCGGGGCCCGCCCGTAACCGGGTGCGCGGCCCGGCGCGGGACCCTGCTCGTCAGTGTGGAGGCCTGCACGCGCGTCAGCGTTAATACGCTGCGCGCGTCATTTAAAATGATTGGCTCCGCTCCTTAAGACCCGAGCGGAGCCAATCAGGAGCGAGGGATGCCATGTGCTCCGGAGCTGGCGGCCGGCCCGGAGCACATTCGAGCGGGTGCCCAACTGGCAGCCCTCCCGCCCACCCATTATGCAAGGTGGGAGTACATAGTCGGGGTGTCGCAGCGGGGGGAGGGGGCGTGGGTTTTGTGCAGGCGGGATCCCGGAGGTCCGGGGTCCGGAGCCTTAGGCGACTTGGGGGAGGGGGCGGGGTGCCCTCGACCCGGCCAACCCCTGGAAGACTTTTGCTAGTAACATGGCAAAGTCGGATAGGGGTTGGCGGAAATTGGCCGTTGGTGGGGACCACGGCTTGAGCGGAGGCGTGGCCGCCTTGCTAGTTGCATGGCGGGCGGTTCACCAATCCGCGGGGTTGATTGGTTCAATGTAGCTGTTTAATGTTAATGAGTTGTTTGAAATAAAGCTGCGACCAGTTGTCACCAAGATTTGATGTCAGTGCCGTTATTGGGGCTGAAGGGGTGGGGTTGGGGTAAGGGGCGGTGAAAAAGAGAGTGGGGGCGCCGGGTCCAGCTACCCAGTTACTATTACTAATCTGTGAACTATCATTAAAATTGTCTATAGTACATGAAGACTGGTGAATGGCTAATGTAATGCCAATTTTTAAAAAGGGTTCCAGGGTTGAACCAGGAAACTAGAGACTAGTGAGTCTGATGTTTTTACCGGGAAAAATGGTAGAAATAATTATAAAGAACAAAATTACTAAACATATAGATAGTCATGGTTTAATGGGAGAAAGCCAATATGGCTTTAGCCAAGGAAGGTCTTGTCTTAATAATCTGTTCGTTTTTTAAGGTCTGAATAAACAGATAGACTAAGGTGAGCTGGCCAATATAGTATATCTGGATTTTCAGAAAGCCTTTGACAAGGTCCCTCATGAGAGACTCTTGGCAAAATTAAAAACTCATAGGATAGGATGCAGAATATTATTATGGTTCAGGAACTGGATAAAAGACAGAAAGTAGAGGGTAGGGCTAAATGACCAATTTTTCCAATGGAGAAAGGTGAATAGTGAAGTACTCCTGGGATCTGTGTTGGATCTACAGCTTGTTAACATATTCATAAATGACCTGGAAATAGGAATAATAAGTGAGGTAATCAGATTTGCAGTTGACACAAAATTATTCAAAGTTGTTAAAACCCAAGATGATTGTGAAAAATTGCAAGAAGACCTTGATAAATTGGAAAACTGGACGTTCAAATGGCAGATAAAATTTAATGTGGACAACTGCAAAGTTATGCACCTAGGGAAGAACAACCTAAACTATGGTTACATGATGCAAGGTTCCACATTAGGAACTACCACCCAGGAAAAAGATTTAGACGTCATTGTGGACAACACGTTGAAACCCTCCGCCCAATGTGCAGTGGCGGCCAAGAGAGCAAATAGAATGCTAGGTATCATAAGGAAAGGAATGGAGAATAAAACAAAGGATATTATAATGACTCTGTATCATTCCATGATGCAACCGCACCTTGAAAATTGTGTATAATTCTTTTTACCGTATCTTAAAAAGGATATAGCGGAATTAGAAAAGGTACAGAGAAGAGCCACAAAAATGGTAAAGGGGATGGAAGAATACCCCATGAGGAAAAGCTTAAAAGGTTAGGGCTCTTCAATGTGGAAAAGAGTCGGCTGAGTAGAGATATGATAGAGGTCTATAAATTAATGAATGGAGTGGAACAGGTAAACAGAGATCGATTGTTTAGCCATCAAAAAGTAGAAAGACTAGGGGACATGACATGAAGCTACAGTGTAACCCGTTTAAGCCTAATAAGAGAAAATATTTTTTCACTCAATGTGTAAACAAACTCTGGAATTTGTTACTGAAGGATGTAGTAAAAGCTGTTAGTATAGCTGGGTTTAAAAAAGATTTGGACAAATTTCTGAAGGACAGGTCCATAAACCATTATTAATCCTTTAACTGGGGAAAACCCATAGCGCTCAGCCAATTACTGGCTGGGGAACTTGCTGACTACAGAGTTGGTGCCCCTGCAGTGATCACCGACCAAGCGCTGCTCCCCCTGATCAACGATCCCCCTGCGCCTCTCTGGACAGTCTCTCATTCACTGCGAGGCAACAAGCTGAGCTGCTCAAGTTATGGCAGAAGAGTTTGCCACTCTTTTTCAGGAGCTCCTCTGTTTCGTTTTGGGAAACTGCTAGATAATGGTGACCTGGAATGGCCACTGTTGTTAACAGGATACTAGGCTTCATGGACCTTGGTCTGACCCAGTATGGCATATTTTATGTTTTTAATTAGATTGCCAGGCCTTGCTCTAACCACTAGGCTACTCCTCCATTCCTAAAAAAATTTTCAAAGTGTTGCTCCTAGTCTTTGGAATAATCTTCCAACAAAATTATGCAATAAAAAGGATTTGTCTCAGAGATCTCCAAAAACATGGAGATTTGTAAAATATTTTAATATTTTTGATTGACTTAATATATTTTAGGGCAAATGAGTTGGGTGGGAAATGCTTTTTGTAATTATTGATTTTGCATTATTGCATTTTAGTGATCATTTTATTGAGGTACTTCAGTATTGAATTATAAACTGTCCTGAGCTAAGGGTATGGGTGGAATAGAAGAGATTAAATAAAATTAAGCAGGCTTCAACTCCCTTATGGCAGGATATGCCACTCATTTCTCTCCTCTTAAACCTGCTGCTCTTTAGTCATCCTTCTTCAATATATTAGACCCATCTTTCTTGCTCTCTTTTTCCAGTTCTTCACTGCAAGCTGAATTTAGCTCAATGACATTGGCAAATAGCAGTGTCATTGAACTCAATACACAGCAACGGAAACTTCTTCCGAATGTCACTAATGCTGCTTCAAACTCCATCATATAGAGCCATTTTTCTACTACCCTGAGGATGAGCTGCACCGAAACAAATAATGCATTCCCCCAGCCCCGTCATTTGGCTCTATATGATTGAGTTTGAAGCGGAAAGTTTATTTGAGGGATATTTTGTTACCAGGATCTTTGGTGAAATGAGTCCTGATGCAGAACTGTTAATCCATATGGTTAGAAATGGTGCACTTCGTCGAACAAGTGACGAGCAATTGACGAGGAAGCTGAAAGGCACGATTCAGTCGCCACATAGTCTCTGCAAAACGTTTCTACTCTCCGACCATATTGAACTGTGCTAATAATAGTGTCCATGAAGATGGCAAAAACTAAGTGCATCAAGTTTTTAAGTCTTTGCTACTTTGTATTAATTAAAATTGAAAGTTTGTATCGAAGGGGTTGAATTCCCCTAAACACAAACTATCCGACAAAAAATTAATTTTGAACCACACTATTTATGGTTGTTTAGTGTAACTTTATTTGCTCTGGTCACCTGTTTTTATACAAATTCTGGTTTTCTTTTCAGGTCTCCTGTTTTTCAGCAACTATGGGAGAGTCTTATTTATATACATTTCACTAAAGCACACAATTATAAAAATTCTTCCCCAAAAGGTCCCTATCTTTTTTCCAGTTCCTTTTCCTTTTTGTTCCCTCATTTTCCTCCACTTCTCCCTTCTCTGACTCTAAATCTCTCCCTGAGATGACCAGTACTTCACATTCTCTGTCCAGTAACTTCTTGATCTCACTCCTTTTTCTCACTCAATCTTCATTACTTTTCTATCACCCTCCATTTCTCCCTATCATAACTCTTTAACTCTCCCCTCCAGTGCTCCTTCTCAGTCCTCCATCTTAACCTTACTGGGTTGCTTTCCCTCAGTCGCCTATCTGGTTTCCTTTTCCTCTACCAGCCACCTGCTTATTTCTCTCTTACCCCTCCCCCCCCCATCCCTATATTGACTCTTTCACAACCTCTTAACTCTTTTTCACTCAAGTCCTCGCACTTTAGAGCAGGAGTGCAAAAATTCAGTCCTTGAAGGCTGCAAACAGACCACGTTTTCAGGATATAGCTATCAAATAAACATGCAATAAAACTGCAGGCATCCTACCTCCCCTGTATGCAAATTTATCTCATGCACACACTCTTGCACGTCTGCTCTAGAATCCAAAAATTGTAAATAATAGCACAATTTCAGCTCTTCATATGTGCTTATTCAGCAAAATTTATAATTATGCTTGCTAGAAATGCTATACCCTAACCTCTAGCTTCCTCTTTTTCTATGTGTACTTTTTGGCTGCCCTATGGTAAAAAAAATATATATAAAATAAAATAAAAGCATTTTTTCTTCAGTGCAGCTCATCCTCAGGGTAGCAGAAAAAAAAAAGTTAGAAACATGGCAACATAGTTACAAATACGAAATGTAAGCAAGACACAAAAACAAAACACATATTAACCATGGTGCATTATAAGCAATGAGTTGCAGTTGAATAATAAGGCAAAATCATTCAGTTGCAGGGGTAGAGTAGATGCTATGTTCCTAAGGGGAGAACCAAGTCCACGAGATGTAGAGGAAGCAGAGCAGATGGGTACTTTATTTTATAGTCCAGACCTGGACTGAAATAAATTAGCATACTCATGTAATATAGAAGAAGAACATTACCTGAAATTCTGATTAACCATTTATATCAACATGGAAACTATGCACTCAATGCACTTCAGGAGAAACAGCATTATTTTTCAATGCACTGTAGTTCGGCTTTTGATTTTGTTGTTGTTGTTTGGAAGGAGAGAGAGCGGATATAGAATTTTTCTCTGCTGCTTTTCCTATTTTAAAGTTGAAGTTTAAGTGAATAAATCAACCTACAAGAGATTTTGATCATACAGAAAGGAACTAAGATGCAGTTGTATGTATTTACCAGTCATGCTATAAACATTTAATCCAGACAGCAACACACAGCAGTAAGTGTGGCTCTAGGGCAGTGCTTCTGCTGAATACCTAATGCCTATCATTCTTCAAATTAACACAGGCATAATTCCTAAATGAAGAAAAGCAACATCAGAAAATATCACCGATCTCAGATCAGGAAGATGGCAGTATAGCATATGGAGTCATGACCTGGATTATTACTGGCCTAAATGAGTGGGTGATATCAGCCATCTCATGGTCAGTCTTCTGTGCTCTGTTGCTGTTGTACAAATTCATTATATTCAGGGGCCCTTTTATCAAAGTCCACTAGTATTGCACTTACTGCATCTTAACTGCAAAAAGACATGGTAAATTCAGGGGCCTTACCCAGCATCTGCCCTGCATTGAGTGTGCAGGGAAGAAATTTATCCCATGGGCCTGCCTTACATGCCTTAGCAGATACAGAAGCATTTAACATGGGCCTCGGGCAAACACTAAAAAAAAAGTAGTGGCTGCTATGGTGATATTTTTCATCCCCACCAACCAAAAAAACATCCTCTTGATCTGACCCCCCCATCCAAGAACCCCCATCTGATCCCTTCTTCAAAGAAACCCCTGCTGCCATTTTGGAACCCCCACAGTAAGTGGGACAGGAACAGATAGCCCACTCCTGCCTCTTTCACTTACTGCAGCAAGGAGTGAATGAAATCTGGTATGAGCACTTACACCAGTCATAAGGCTGATGTAAACGTTCATGCTATCAAGCACACTTATGCATGTATTTTATAAAATATTAGAGTAACTGCGCACCCCAGCCAAGCTCCACCTATATGAGTGCCCACAGTGAAAAGACTCATTATTAGCCTAACATGTGTAATAGAACTATGACTGGCTAAGATCAGTCTGGAACTTAGACTGGGTATTTTTCCTAATTTTTTGTCTAATTTGCCTCCTTTTTTTGCATGTTTCCTTTAATCTGTCACTGCCATGTGCTACCTAATGCTGTTACTGAGAGTACGCAGAAATCTACATGCATAAGGCATTGAAGAAATGTGATTTACCCACATAGACGTGCATAACATTCTACGGCTCCCTGTAAAATTACCCCCTATAAGTCCAATTTTGTGCAGTTGTCCAACTCAGGACATCCAGTTGACATTTATCATTTGCAACCTATTTCACAATAAGCTTGCTGGTCATGGAGTCTTTTTTAAAATACAAGACTGCAGGAAAAATACATGTATGTGATGTTATGTACAGCAGAAATAACCATTTTACAAGAAATCACATTCAAAACACCTCATAAGTGGCAGATTTTGCTACATACATGTGATAAGTAGCAGATTTTGCAAAATTGTATGACCCAAGAGGTACCAGTTAAATAGCCGCACATGAGATGGTTTTAAACACCAAATATGTAAGCACAATTCCCCCCTCCCCGCCCAATCATCACTCCATACACAAGGTCTAAATGAACAGTTAACTGTCAATCAAGGGCTCCATGTGGCAGTTGTAAATGACAATGGGAGAAACCGTGGAAATGAATGTGCATTTCCTTTGCAATATAGAAAATACACATAATTTTAGAGGTCACCCAGACCATGCCCCTTCGAATTTGTGCATGCTAGATGTATACACGTAAAAATTGCTTATCTTCTAAAATCCTCCAATTAAAAGGAGATTATAGGTAAAAAATAAATAAATTGTAGTAGAGAAAAAGCAATCCAGTCTTGAAATCTCCTTTAATCTAGTTTTAGGTAATTTAGCTTGTAGTTGGATGCCTTATTGTAAAGAAATTGCTTTTCAAAGAAAAACAAATGAATCTAAGACTGTATCTAGATAGCATAAGAAATGCCAGGCTGGGTCAGACTAAAGATCCATCAACCCTGCATCCTTTCTCCTCTTGTGGCCAAGCTAGGTAACAAATACCTAGCAGGATCCAAAGAGAGAACAATTCTTTGTTGTGCATTCCAAAAGATAAATGGTGTCTTTCTGAAGTCTACCTAACTAATAATGGTTTGTTTATTTTTTTTTTCTCCAGAAACTTGTCTAAAGCCCTTTTAAACTCAGTCATGCGAGTTGCCTTGAGCACATACTTTCGTAACAAATTGCACAGTTTGATTGCCCAGTGAGTGAAGTGCTATCTCCAATTTGAGTTAAATCTATACCTGTTAGTGCTATAGAGTATCCCTCCTGTTCTATTCGTTCTATTGTATCACAATTACATGGTACTGTTTTTTGGATTGAATTATTGTGTTATTCATTCTTTATTTTTACCTTTTTTTTGTTGTCATTTTGTTTAACCATCCTGCATATGCTAACTGGTTTTGTAAACCGCTATGGTACTATTTGTGAATATCAGTCTATCAAATTGCAATAATAAATACATTTGAAAGAGTAAATAATGGCTCCCTATTTACCTGTACCACCCCACTTGTGATTTTATAGATCTGTGATATTGCCTCTCTGTCCTCTCTTCGCCAGGCTGTTGGTACCCATCGCCTCTTTTTCCTCTACTAATTATTCAGTTTCATCTGCTAGAAAGCAAACGCTCTGCCTCACCCATTGCAGGGCGGGGTTGCTGGGACAGGTGGGTCCTCTTCCTGCCTGGGCCTCCCTGCACTGTAGGAGCCGCTTGAGAAGAATTTATGACCTTGTGTAGCAAATATTCTCTGTGGGGACAACAGGATACAACGAACTGTATTACATTCAGCTATTCTAATATACTGAGGTGGCCTGTGTAACAGCAGCAGGCAGGAAGCGATGTGAATGCTCAGTGGAAACTTGCAAAAAACTTCAGGAAAATTCCAAAGCTAGGAAGATGGTTCCCAGGGCAGTTTGCCTCAGCGACATCACCCTAGTTGTGAGGACTTGTGTCCTGCTGCTATTGAAAACATTTGCTATGCGTAAATAATTTGATTTGATTTTTTTTGTTCTGGACATTCTGTGAGTAAATGTTTTGTGAAAGTTTCCAATCCAGTCCATTTGCATGGGGAGGACACCAGCTCATACAAAATCCCATGGATCAGTTCACTGATCTCTATGTTTGAAGCAGATGAGGTTTACAGCCTTCCTCATACAGGACGTCCAAACTCATGCTGATTATTTACAGTAAGTGAAAATTTCTCTATAATGTTATGCAATTGCAAACCTTAAAAATATGAAAGAAAACAACAACTCTCCATGCCTTGTATTATTTGGCTTTTTACAAACAGAGATGTGATGACTTGAAAGCAGTTGCAATTCAAAGATATGCTAAAATAAAGGCATAAATTGAAAGACATCTATAATCTGTCAGTAACCGTTTGAATATCCCAGACCTGTCAAAAAACTCTGAAAAGCTATGATAATAACTTTAAAAATACATTTATCCCTCAGTTGACTTGCAATTTGTATATTAGCAAGTCAGTGTTTATCTGGTTCTGTTGTGTATAACCTATTGGGATTTGGCCAAGATGAAATTGGAGATCTGTACTTGCTTATCCCAGTAAAGAAAGCAGAGAACTGCAAAAACTCCATAAGCCAGTCTTGATTTAATATTATCTATCTTTCCTTGCAGCTTCTTTAATTTAAAGTTGCCTCTTCTTCAATTACTCCAACCTATAATCCATTTTTTAGCAACCATATCCCCCTTTTTAACTTAAAGCCTTTTAGCTTTTCTGCCTGTGTGTCTTGTCTGTCTTAACTACACTGTGTGCTCTAAGGCAGAGCTTCTTAACCCAGTCCTTGGGGCCTATCGGATTTTCCGAATACCCACAATGAATGTGCATGAAATAGATTTGCAAACAATGAAAGCAGTAATTTCACATTTATCTCACGTATATTCATTGTGGGAATCTGGAAAACCTGATGGGCCTAAATGTGCTCCGAAACCTAGGTTGAGAAGCAGTGCTCTAAGGATCAGGGACACCTTCTTATGTCTCTATATAGATGTGCATACATTTGTTATGCTTCATATAAATGATTAATAAAAATAATCTTGGTCTTTTCTGCTGCCTGTAATGTATTCTAAAGCCCAGTTGCTTTAACAGGAAAAATGTATCATTAACCTTCGTTATGCTGATGATACCACATTACCAGGGGCGGCTCAAGGCAATCTGCTGCCTGAGGTGAAGAATAAGATGACGCCCCCCCCCTCCCACCTTAGAGAAGGGCGGGGCTTTTTCAGAAATCCAATCAGAGACTGAACCAAACTAAAAAGCCGATTAGACTATATAGAGGAAATGCAAGATGTTTGCACACAGGGCCGTAACGAGCTGCAATCACACCCTGTGCGACTTGCAGCTCGGGTGCACATCCCCCCTCTCCCCCCAATCCTCTGTCCAGCGATGCCTGCTCTTTTCCTGCTGCTGCCGCCCTCTGTTTTTTTCAAGGTGGTGCTGGAAGCAGGGAAAGAGAAGGCAGCATTGAATGGAGGTACATGGTGGAGGAGGGGGGCATGCGCCCAATCTGAAAGGCGCCAGCACTTTAAGTAGATCTGTCCCTCCCTGCTCTGACATTGCGTCGGAAGAGGGAGGGACCAGACCTACTTAAAGTGCTGTGAAAAGGCTTGGGGGGCTCATTTTGGCTGCCTGCTATTGTCCTGCCAGCGGTGGCAGGGCAATAGCAGACAGCCAAAATATGCCCCCCAAGCCTTTCCGCCCTGTGCGGCAGCACCGCTTGCACAGGGCTAGGTATGGTCCTGTTTGCACACCAAGTAACTAAAAGACAGCAAGAACCAACAGCACAGTTTATAAAACTTAATTATAGCTCATTTTTATTTTGTTGTTATAAACTGCATTATAGTTCTTGCTTTTTCTTTTTCAACATATATTTTGCATCCAGAGTAGGTGCAGAGCAGAACCAGGACATTCACTCACAGAACTCAATATTTAAAAAAAAAATCTGATTCTGATCATCTCACTAACAACAACAACAACAACCACTATTCTCCAGTACCAGGCATATTGTGAACTAATACAAAACTCTACAACAAAGAGCAAACCTACCATACCAACCATATCAGCACAAACTTCCAAAACTCACATAAGGAACCCATCCAAAAAAAGCATCACTTTAAATACTACAGTGGGCCCTGTAACATCCATACACCTATTTGAAAAGCTGAACATGTCAAATTACTATAGTAAAGTACAGATCTTTATGTACAAACTCCATGTTAACAGAACACCTGACCTCAGTCACACACTCGCAACATCGACCCTCACCAAGTACAGAAGAAGTAACCACAATCTAAAGTAAAAATAAAAATATGGAGACAAAATTTAAACTGAAACCCCAAGAAGCCAGCGTCCACATGCAGTGCAACACTAGATAAATAAGAAATGCAGTTCCCCAATACAGTGTAAAATATAAAGATAGCACAAAGTCCAATCACTAAAATTAAATAAAATTATTTTTTCTACCTTTGTTGTCTGACCATTTTATTCTCTGATCATGCTGGTTCCAATCTGAGGCTTCTGCTTTCCTGTCTTCTTTTAGCTCTCTTTCTGTGGTCTATGGTCCATCTGCCATTTCTTAGCTCTTCTTTTGTTTTCTTCACTTCCTTCCATCAGTCCATTTCCGGCTCCAGTAACCCTCCCCAGTATCAGCCCCCTTTCCAGTCCTCCCCTCCCAGTACCTTCCAACGTCAACCGCCTTGCATTCCCACGATTGCCACTGGTGTCCATTCCCTTCCAGTCCCCCTCCTTCCCCAATGTCCAGCCCCCCTTCTAGTCCAAATACCATCCCAGGTATCAGCTCATGTCCACTCTCAGTGCCACCTCCCAGTCAGCTCCCTTCCAGTTTCCCTACCCTCTGTCCATCCCCCTTCCAGTGCCATTCGCATGTCAGCTCCCTTCCAGCCTCCTCTCCATTACCCAGTCACCTACTACTCCCATCCCCAAGTGTCAGCTCCCTTCCAGTCCCCCTTCAGTACACCCCAGGTGTCAGCTCCTTTCCAACCCCCTCCTTCCCCTGGCAGACCCTCTCAATATCCGCTCCCTTCCAATCCTATTCTACCATCTTCCCGCATCAGCCCATTTGTAGCCCTAGCCCCTAGTTTTCTTCCAGGGCCAGCAGCACCCTCCTTCCCTCCCCCATTAACTCATTTCTAGTGCTAGCCCATTTCCAGTCCTATCCCCATTATCAGCCCACTCCAGTCCTAGGCCCCATCAGCCCATTACCAGTCCTAACCCCCCCATAAGTCCATTTCCAGTCCTAGCCCCCCTAATCAGCCCATCTCCAGGCCTAACCCAACCAATCAGCCCATTAGCAGTACTAGCCCCCCTCCTGATCATCCAATTTCCACTTCTAACTCCCCTCCTGATCAGCCACTTTCCATTCTTAACCTCCTATCAGCCCATTTCCAGTTCTAACCCCATCATCAGCCCATTTCCAGTCCTAGCCCTCCCCTTGATAGCCCATTAGCAGTCCTAGCCCCCCTCCCGATCAGCCCATTTCCAGTCCTAGCCCTCCCCCCATCTGGCCATTGCTATTTCCTGTGCTAACCCCCACCCAGCCCAGCTCCAGACCTTCTTTAGGGAACTGGAACTGAAAAAAAAAACAGCTGCAAACGCGGCAGCATGAAGTGCTCCGCGGCGGCCACCTCCCCAAAACAGCCCTGACAAACCTCCCCCCCCCCCCCACGCCGGTTGAGCTTTGCAGAGCCGCGTGAAGGGAGAGTGCGTTTCCCTTTTGCGCGGCTCTGTTAAAGCTGAGCCCGCAGCGCTGATGGGAAACATCAGATCATGACAACCGGCAAAATCAATAAGTTCATCGTTGAAGGAGAAGAAATTGAAATTGTGGACAACTTTAACCTATTTGGATCAACTATCAATAAAGAAGCAACAAGCAGTGAAGAAATCCGATGTCACATTGCTCTTGGCAGAATGGCTATAAAAGACTTAGACAAGATTCTCAAGAGCAGAAATGTCTCTCTCCATACAAAGATTCAACTTGTTCAAACCATGGTATTTTCAATAACATCATATGGATGTGAAAGCTGGGCAGCGAAAATGATAGACAGGAAGAAAATTGATGCCTTTGAATTATGGTGCTGGCAGCAAATACTGCATATACCATGGACTGCCCGAAGAACAAACCAGTCAGTACTAGAGGAGATCAAACCTAAGCTTTATTTAGAAGCTCAGATGAGAAGACTTTGACTTTCATACTTTGGACACATCATGCAAAGAGAGAGATCATTAGAGAAAAACATCATGCTTGGAAAGATAGAAGGTCAACGCAACATCCCCTCATGTTAAATGTATCCCCCAATTGTGTTGTGACCACTTTGATTGAAGGATAAGGTGGTATGCAAAACTGTCTAAATAAATAAAATAAATAAATAAATAAAAGAGGAAGGCCAGCAATGAGATGGATCAATACAATAACAGCAGCTACAGGTACCAGTCTGTCAACAATGAGCCGCCTGACTGAAGACTGAACACAATTTAGGACAACTATCCAGAGGGTCGCCATGAGTCGACACTGAATCGATGGCACTTAACAAGAACAACAACAAAGATCTTGAATGCACTGTGGTAAAGGTTCAATAAGAATAATTTAAATTCTCTTTCTTAATTATCTCCTATCAATGTTAACACCTCATAGCTAGATAAATCTTTTTAAAAAAGAAATTGACCTAACTTTGAAAGTTAGCTAAATAAATCTATCCTGATAAATGTTTCCCCAACTCATCGCCCTCCCCCAATATCAAGGAGCAGAAAATTTAGCTGCTCAAAAAATGGGTGGTGCCATAGATGTTTCTGGGGTGGTTTTATTTTTTAGAATATCCAGTCAAAGCTAACTGCTAAATTGGACCACATACTACATACATACAAATGCCTAGCTTGAATCTAGCTGGACAAGCAGAGTGAGGGAGAACAAGCAGCAACAAAAGGGCAAGCTTCGTAAGAAAATAGAGCATGGGTGGTGGGACAGAATGGAGGAGAGGGAGTGTGAGAATGGACAGAGAGATATAGAGATAAAGGCCAATTGATGGGTTAGGCCAGGGGAGATAATGGTGGGGAGGGGGAGAAAGAAATTGATGAAAATCTGGAAGGAGCAGGGATTGGTGTGGGTGGGCTGCAGGGGAGGGAGAAAGATTGGTTGGGATAGACAGATGGGGAGGCTACCGGTTGGGATGGTTTGGGAGAAAAGAGAGACTGGTAGAGAAAGACTAGGGGAGTGAGAATGGCAGAGGAAAGAGAGAAAGAGAAGAGCTACTTCATTTCATTTCACTCAACAAACATTTGAAGGCCCTTTTACTAAATTGCCATAGGTGTTTACACTTACCGCATGTTAGGAGCAAAGCTCAAACTGAGGATAGTGCAAAAGTCCTGCTGTAACTGCCAGAGGTGTGCCCAACATGTCCCCAGCACTTAGCACATGGAAACGTTCCTTGCCATGCTTTAGGTTCATTTGCAGTTTTGACAGGTACACTTAATGCCTCCTGTTGATGTGACATTAAGTCCATCCACACTAACTACAAAATTGACAGTTGATGTGCAATGCACAGTCCATCCTTCCACATGCTGGTCAACCTCGAACGTGGCTTGTCCTGCTGGAGTCTTAAGTAAAGCCTGTGCCGTTGGATTCTGCCTCTGGTTTCCGTGTACACAGGCCAGTGTTACTATCTTTGCATAGTGAATTTGAAATCGGTTTAGTGTTTCCTGGCGAATGAGGGTCCACATACTTGCAGAATCTATCAAGCCCTGGAGGTGGGTTGTCTTAAGCTCCACTGGAATCACAAAGTTCTATGCCCCTGGGTGGAGAGTGCCCACAAAAGCACAAGTGTGAAGGTGGTAAGACTGACCTCCATGGTTTCTTCCATACCCAGGGGACAATCCCGAGAAAGCGTCCCTGGGCTCCACACCTAAAACAGGTGAAGGGGTCATGGCTGGGACCATTCCCTTGCCTAGTAGGTGACTTTGGGAGTCAGAACATGAGAGCCAACATCCATTCTGGCTTTCCCTTCCATCCTCCTGGGCTAACGGCTGACTTCTTCCACTGTCCGCTTCTGTCACTGAATGGGCTTCATGATACCCTTTGGCTATTTCTAGTGCACTCTCCAGTGTAAGTTTGGGGTGCTGATATAACCTCTGAGGGCTCTCTTATCTGGAGCCCCCCCCCCCTTTCTGAATTGCCAGCATTGGGCCTCTGGGCCCCATTCCAATATGGCGGCCTTGACTGCTGCATACTGTATGTAGCTCGCCCATCTGGGTTGGCATCCTGGAATGCAGCCTGACTGCTGCCCATCAGTAGATCCTCCAATTAAGTAGTCCATGTCACCTCCGGCTATCCGGCCAGGAGGGTGGTTCATTCAAGGTGCATCAGGAAGTGATACGGCTCATCTTCTGTCATCATTTTAAGAAGCAGTGGAACTGCAGTCTCTGCAGGGCCTGGTCAACTAAGCTAGGGAACTCTTCTGTAGCTTCCCCTGCACTTGAATAAGATCCTGCATCTGCTGCCACTGTTGTTGCTGCCCTTCCAGCAAGGCATGTTGAAACTGCTGCTAACATTGTTGCTGATGACCTGTCTGATTCTGGAGGAGCCACTTCATCCAGATGTGTCACTGTTCTCTTGCAATACTACAACAGCTGAGTTAATCCTGCAGTATTCCAGCTCCAATAAAACTTTAGTGACCTCTAGTGGCCAAAACAAAGCCTGCCTGTCCGGCACTGACTATACCTTTTTCATGCTCCCTAACTAGGGCAAGGCTAACCCTCTTAGCCCATACAAACAAACAAACAAAAATCCTGACCTGTTGTAGAGGCCCAGTCCTGGAAGGATGTTGATTTGTCCTCAGTCACGTGGCTACAGGAAATTCCCAAGCTGCCACCATATGTGGTAGTGTGGCATGCAGTGGGAAGGGGTTTTCTCAAAAACAGAGAACAGACAGCAGTTCAGGGGAAACAAAAGCAGCTTTTATTCTGTCTTAGTTTGTTAAACCTCCACAAAACTAAAACACAGACAGACAGTTCAGGGAAAACAAAAGCAGCTTTGCTTCTTCTCAGCGTGTTAAACCTCCACAAGCTGGTTCCCCCGGGCCTTCCTCCAGCCCTACCTAAGTTCCTACCTCAGAACTCCTTTGCACAACTTGCCTTGGAAAGACTTCTGGCACCCATGAGCCTCTCTCCCTCTTGCAGCCTGCTGAGTTTTTCTCACCCTGTGTGCCCCACCCTCCCTGAACTCTGGGCTGCAGACTCTCTTAAAGGGGACTTGATAATTCTTTTGGAGAGAGATGGGTACGTTCTATATACTCCATCATAGGCATATTCAATGGAAAGTGAAGTAGAAGGGACGGTTACTAGAGCATCAGCTGATCAGTATCTACAACATCTTTCAAGAATTTACTGATTCATAAGTGTTATGTTTAGAAATTGAAGATTTAGAGGGAAGAGCTACTGAAAATCTGGAAAATGTGGAGGGTTTAGAGAAGCTGGTTAGCATTGTGATATCCAATAAGCCGCCACCAGCAGGTAGCATAGCCATAGAGGAGATGACTGATAATACTGGGATCAAGAGCTCCTTCCAGCAAGAGCAGGTGTTCGAGAATAAGAGAGAAGCGTATAGTAAATTCCATAAGTAGAGTTAAGAGAAACAAAAATGTAAAAAGAAAACAAAAGAAATGACAGAAAAGAAATATAGCCAAGGAATGAGATCAACAAGAGAAGAAAGAGGCAGCAGGAGGAAACATCTAAAAGAAAATCTAATGAGCAAGTGAAAAAAGACAAAAATCAGAGAGGAGAAGAAATGTACTAAAATAGAAAATGAATGGAGAAAAAACTGAAAATATGAAGTATAAATAGAAGAATAAAGAAAACATGAAATAAACTGCAGTGGGATCAGGAGAAAGGAATATAAAGGTAAGGACAATTAAAAAGAATGAAACAAAAATTTTTAAAATATTTTATTAACAAATATTTTACATTACAAGATAAATTGGTTGATCGAGAATACCAAGCAATGGTACCTTTAGAGTTATTCAGGCCTTGGGCAAGAAAGTCATCTGAGTTCCCTAAAACGCTTAATTTTGATCATCTATGAGAAAGTCAGACATTTTGACTTTCAATTTTAATTTATCTGGTACATGAGACTGCAATGAAAGTAGTATAATGAATCTTTATAATATTCTTTGGAGGAATTTAGTTAGAGTTGAATGCTAAAATGTAACCACGAGAGTGACTACAATAACTTTCAGCAGTTACAAACTTTTGGGATACTTTAAGGCAGGCCTCGACAAATTTTCTTAGGATCTAGGAGTCAGACCGAAAATCTAGGAGCAAACAGGAAGTCAGCATCGGGCATCGGAGAGGGCAGAAGCAAACAGCCTCATGACGCCAAAGTTTATTTTATTTTATTTATTTATTTAGCAGCTTTCCAAAAAAACCCCTACGTATCACCAAATACATACGGATAATCCAAAGAAAACTGGAAATAGATAAAGATACCCACAGAATACAATCTTCATAATAGACCACAATAAGGGGGAAAGAAAGGATAAAACATATTCAGGCAATAAAATCTATCATAGGTACCCTACAACTGGAGAGAACCAAGTACAGCAGAAACAACTGGAACGCACTACTCTTCCCAACTCATCCTCCCGACTTACCACAAAATCATTTAGCTTGTTAGGATCAAAGAATAGATAAATTCTACCCTCAAAAGAAATCACACATTTACAAGGAAATTTTAAAGCAAACCCAGCCCCTAGGGCCACCACCCTAGACCATAAGGCCAGGAAGGCTTTCCTCCGGGCCTGGGCAGCCCATGAAAAATCAGGAAATATTCGCACAATTGACCCCAAAAAGCTGGTTTGCAGTCTCAAACACAAAGAAGTTTTGCTCTGTGACTACCTCCAGGAAGGATTCCAGAAAAGAAGTCAAGTTGAACTGGCTATATTCCATGTCCCCGGAGGAAGACTTCCCTGAACCTCCTGGCACTGAGATGTAAAAAGCCTTTACCGGGGGAGGGGGGGGGGGACATTATCCACTGGAAAATTCAAAACGTCCTTCAAAATCTTCCTCACCATGTCCACAAAAGTAATCAGCAGGCACTTAGGGAAATTAAGGAAGCAAAGATTATTCTTCCTCAATTGATTCTCAAAAAAGTCAGTTCTCCGAACCAAAATGTCCTTTTCCTTGTTGTGCCAATAGCAGTTCTTTCTGACTCAAACTTTCTTGTTCCAGCTTCTGAACTTTCTCTCCCACCTGGTTCAAACGCTGAGACTGGCAAGGGAACTCTGAAGTAACAGTCTGTACCTACATTTTTAAAGCAGTCACAGAAGCAGTCAGAGAGGACTCCAGGCCTTTCAGAGCTTCCCACAGCATCTGCAACAACACAGAAGCAGGCTTTCCTATCTCACCCACAACATCTCCAGAAGGACCAACTTCTCGCTCACCACCAAACTCCACTGACGAGGAAGTCAGCGTCGGGTGTCCCGATAGCGTAAGGTTACCTGAGTGCACTCCAGCCAACTGCACCATCGCCGCGCCTCCTCTGTTGAAGTCACTTCTAGGTTGTGGGGGAACTGCTCTAACTAGGGAGGAGTAGCCTAGTGGTTGGGGCAAGGTACTTCAGGTCGGAAGGTCAGTGGTTCAAATCCCACTAGAGGACAGCAACCTTGGGCCAGAAGGACTGGGGTTTCTAGTCCCACAGATGCTCCTTGTGGTCTTGGGCAAGCCACTTAACCCTCCATTGCCCATGTTCCCTGTAAGTATTAGTGTATGTGTCTCATATCCCTGTATGTTAAATGTATCCCCCAATTGTGTTGTGACCACTTTGATTGAAGGATAAGGCAGTATACAAAACTGTCTAAATAAATAAACTTCAGGGCTCAATGAGATCCCTTCAGTGCTCCAATCAAGTCCAGAACCCAAATCAGCCACAGCTTCTGTGGATCTCAGCAAAGAGAAGCCCAGACACTCGTCCAAAGTTGCCTATGCCTTCACCAGGCCGCCAAAAGTGTCAGGACCTCGCCTCTGCTTTGCTTTCCTCTTACCCAGCATAGCAACCCCAGGAAGAAGCCAAAGGAACAAGAAGGACCAGCACCGTGCTCCTACACCGCTCCAGGTAGGACACCAAACAAAACTCCTCCCCCAATGCCGAAGTTTAAAGGTAAGTGTTAGAGGGCTGTTTGCAGCTCTTGTTGCCACTGCAGGTCCTGGAGAGGGTAGCAGCAGTGATGGCAATGTGCGCCACGGGGGTGGGGCACAAGGGATGAGGTTCACCTAGGGCGCCTCATCTTCTAGCGCCAGCCCTGCATCGCCAAAACATTCTGTACATCCCCCAGAAAAAGATCTGAGTACTGCCATTATGTTTTTGCCTTCAAATACATTTTGTAGCATAAGAACATAAGATATGCCATACTGGGTCAGACCAAGGTCCATCAAGCCCAGTATCCTGTTTCCAACAGTGGCCAGTCTAGGTCATACGTACCTAGCAGGTTCCCCAAAAGACACAGGTTCTGCAATGCTTGTACTAGGTCATTGATATCCTGGGTCCCTTCTTAATAATGGTTTATGGACCTTTCCTCCAGGAACTTGTCCAAACCTTTTTTAAACCCAGCTACACTAACAGCCTTTACTACATCCTCCGGTAACAAATTCCAGAGTTTGATTACATGTTGAGTGAGAAAATATTTTCTTTTATTAGTCTTAAATAGTTTACCCTGTAGCTTTATTGTGTGTCCCCTAGTCTTCCTATATTCTGATAACGTAAACAGTCAATCTACGTTTACCTGTTCCACTCCATTCATTAATTTATAGACTTCTATCATATCTCCCCTCAGCCGTCTCTTTTCCAGGTTAAAGAGCCCTAACCTTTTTAGCCTTTCTTCATAGGAGTATCCTTCCATCCCCTTTACCATTTTGGTGGCTCTTCTCTGAACCTTTTCTAATAACGCTATATCCTTTTTAAGATACGGTGACCAGAATTGCACACAATATTCAAGGTGCGGCCTCACCATGGAACGG
Source organism: Ichthyophis bannanicus (assembly GCA_033557465.1). Classification (NCBI taxonomy): domain Eukaryota; kingdom Metazoa; phylum Chordata; class Amphibia; order Gymnophiona; family Ichthyophiidae; genus Ichthyophis; species Ichthyophis bannanicus. The sequence continues at coordinate 642,768,104 of CM066034.1, read as the reverse complement.
TATAGAGGCATTATAATATCTTTTGTTTTATTTTCCATTCCTTTCCTTATGATACCTAGCATTCTATTTGCTCTCTTGGCTGCGCTGCACACTGGGCTGAGGGTTTTAACATTTTATCCACAATGACGCCTAAACCTTTTTCCTGGGTGGTGGTTCCTAATGTGGAACCTTGCATCGTGTAACCATAGTTTGGGTTGTTCTTCCCTAGGTGCATAACTTTGCACTTGTCCACATTAAATTTCATCTGCCATTTTGATGCCCAGTCTTCCAATTTATCAAGATCCTCTTGCAATTTTCCACAATCCTCTTGGGTTTTAACAACTTTAAATAGTTTTGTGTCATCTGCAAATTTGATAACCTCACTCGTTATTCCACTTTCCAGGTCATTTATGAATATGTCAAAAAGCAGCGGACCCAGCACAGATCCCTGGGGTACACCACTATTCACCTTTCTCCATTGGGAAAATTGGCCGTTTAGCCCAACCCTTTGCTTTCTATTTTTTCTATATGTTCTGTAGCATATCATTAGCATGCTGTTTGTATACCATAACGTGATTTGTTTTAGCTATAGGGCTACACTGAAGGATGTACTATACCTAGCATATGCCACGGCTAAAAAGAGAATAGCAGCACTGCCTCCTCAGGCTTTATCTCACTTTTTTCATTAATCTAGAAAACTTATTTTAAGTCATATCAATAAAGAAGTAAATGTCTTTGCTTTGTCGATTGCCCCTTTTAGGATTTCAACATGGAACTAAGCCACCAAGTATGGACTAGTGAATATCAAAGCTGGGATCTTTTGTACATATAAACTACAGCCTCCTTTCAGTCAAAGTTTTATGCAAGTTACTAAATTGTGATTGCTTTATATTTTAATTTTCCTTTGCATTCCAAGTCTACTTCACAGAGCTATCAAATTTGAAAATTAGGGATTTATGTTTTGCAGTTTGTATGTTGTCTCATAAACTGAGCCAGGATTAATGTTGAAGAATCAAAGATCTCACCAAGTCATTTTTATGACTGGAGCTTCTGATTTATGGTGTATTTACTTAAGTTTCAGTAACCTTTTAATGACTGACTATGAAAAATGTTTAACAGGCCTCTGGTACACTAAAGATATCTAGGTGCCTGCTTATGCCATTATGTTCAATAATGCAGAGGGCTCATCTTATAATTTACATTTAATATGCTTGCAGCATCACAAATTACAAAAGAATATTATATCCCACCCCCATGTCTCATTAAGAAAACTCAATATATATAATTGGAATGCAATTTGAAAGCAATATCCACTTTGCAAATAGATTAATCATGCTTCTTTTTGCATGCAATTAAAATCCATGTTATGTATTTCATATCTAAAAATGTTACAATTGAATGAAGTACAAAGTGTAAGGCAATATAATATTGGTAAAAAATCAATATTCTTTTAAGTTTGAACATCACTGCATCACAAGAATGAATATACTCTTATCTCAGATTTTTTGTTTCAAAATATTGCCGAAAACTAACAGCCAAATCTTCTCTGTCTTTGGAAGATAAATGTATCGGGATTTGGAAGAAAACTGTTGAAAATCCTGTACCTCTCAGAGTGGAGGAGTAGCCTAGTGTTTGGGGCAAGGTACTTCAAGATGGAAGGTTGGTGGTTCAAATCCCACTAGAGGACAGCAATCTTGGGCCGGAAGGACTGGGGTTTCTAGTCCCACAGGTGTTCCTTGTGGTCTTGGGCAAGCCACTTAACCCTCCATAGCCCTTGTTCCCTGTAAAAATAGTTATCTCCAAGTTATAATGCCCTGTTCAGTGTAATTTCTGTTTGTTCAATATAAACTGCAGTGATGCAGAATAGTGCGGTATATAAGAGAATGGTGAGGCCGCGTGGCCCCCCCCCCGGGGCGTGCGAGCGGCCGACATTAACCGGGGGGGCGGCCGGCCGCGCGCCCGCCGCGGCGTGGCTGCGTGGCTTCCAGGTTGGGGCCCGCAGTGCGTGGAGGGCTCCCATTGGTTCCCGAGGCACAGGGCTGTGCGCGGGAGCCAATGGGAAGAGGGGAGGAGTTTCGGGGGAGAGTAAGGGGAGCGTTGTGGCGTCCTCCGGCCTTTCTCTCGAGGCGGCCGGAGGTGACGGACGTCCCGCCCTCCCGCCCTTTAACTGGGGTTCGGGGGGGTGGTGGCTATGGAGGGGTGTTGCAGCTGGAGGGGGTGTGGCGGGATCCCGGAGGTTTCCGGGGTCCGGAGCCGGAGCCAAGCAGTAGGGCGGGGGTGGGGTACCCCCGCCCGGGCGGTCCCTCAGGCTTTTGCTAATAATAGGGCGAAGCCGGATGAGGGAGGCTAGGCAATTTGCCGGGGCCTGGACAAGGCGGAAGCGGAAGCGGCATCACTTTGCTATTCACATGGCTGGTGAGGGCTCGCTCTGCTGGGGGGGGGGAAATACAATGTAAAGTTGGATTGTTGATGTTATGGTTTATGGCAATAAAGCTGCGACCAGTTGAATTCCCATATATGTGTGGTCTACCTTTTTTATGATGGTGGGGGGGGGGTGTTGCGGTGTGGCGGAGGCCGGTCCGCCTTACCCGGTTATGGTGAGGCCGCGTGGCCCCCCCCCCCCCGGGGCGTGCGAGCGGCCGACATTAACCGGGGGGGCGGCCGGCCGCGCGCCCGCCGCGGCGTGGCTGCGTGGCTTCCAGGTTGGGGCCCGCAGTGCGTGGAGGGCTCCCATTGGTTCCCGAGGCACAGGGCTGTGCGCGGGAGCCAATGGGAAGAGGGGAGGAGTTTCGGGGGAGAGTAAGGGGAGCGTTGTGGCGTCCTCCGGCCTTTCTCTCGAGGCGGCCGGAGGTGACGGACGTCCCGCCCTCCCGCCCTTTAACTGGGGTTCGGGGGGGTGGTGGCTATGGAGGGGTGTTGCAGCTGGAGGGGGTGTGGCGGGATCCCGGAGGTTTCCGGGGTCCGGAGCCGGAGCCAAGCAGTAGGGCGGGGGTGGGGTACCCCCGCCCGGGCGGTCCCTCAGGCTTTTGCTAATAATAGGGCGAAGCCGGATGAGGGAGGCTAGGCAATTTGCCGGGGCCTGGACAAGGCGGAAGCGGAAGCGGCATCACTTTGCTATTCACATGGCTGGTGAGGGCTCGCTCTGCTGGGGGGGGGGAAATACAATGTAAAGTTGGATTGTTGATGTTATGGTTTATGGCAATAAAGCTGCGACCAGTTGAATTCCCATATATGTGTGGTCTACCTTTTTTATGATGGTGGGGGGGGGGTGTTGCGGTGTGGCGGAGGCCGGTCCGCCTTACCCGGTTATGTAAATAAATAAACTCTTAATAAGCCATCTTTGAAAGGTTTTAGGACTGATGCATCTCTAACATACAATATGTATATTGCTGGTTTGATTAAAATCTGCATAAAGTTCATTATCACCTTTTCAACATGCAAATTGCTTTGCCAATATCAGCAATACTAGGAATTGGATGGAGGAGGTGCACACAGCATACAGAGTAAACACCAAGGCAAATAACTCAAAATCACATGACAACATTTGTCACCAATCAGCCTTCTTTAAAGGAGTATTCCTCCTACAAATAAGGTCTCCCCTATTTCCTGTGTTACAGAGAAATGAATTTAAATATTGTCTTATTTTTGTTGTTTGCCATTGCGAGCCACAATGGCAACAGTGTTGATCTAAGTGGGTAGGACTTCAGTAAAGTTCACAGAAAGAAGTAAAATTATAGAAGTAAATATTCAGAAGCACTTATCAGAATAGCAACATCTGTTATCCAGGAAAGTGCTGCTGACCAGGGTTGGCCAGTGATATCCAAACATCCAACATCCAACATCCAAACAATGGGAGCAAGAACGCTAGATGAAACTTTAATCTGGCATGAACAACATTGGATTTTCAAACTAGATACTAAACATCCGGGAGGTTTAAACACCATGATAGAATGGACAGCATGCGTTTGAATATCATTTGTCACATTAGAAATTAGATTATAGTTTCTGATGAAGGGATAAGAACGCTCACTCTAGTAACACATCAGTAAAGATATTAGCTTACTAATCAAATATAGTTCATTTGAATTGGATTTCCCTCATAAAGATAGGTAATAAGTTTCTGAAGGACCGACCAACATGAGTTTGAGGCCCCTATTCAACATCTGATTTCAATAGTGAATGTTAGTTAACATTCAGCTCTTTTAATGGATGATATCCACCTATATTTTAGTATCTAAATGAGTCATCACGGGAGAGAGAGGAGGATAAAAACAGCATGATAGTTAGATTAGACATAGAAGTAACATGAGGGTGTAGGGGTTTCCTTTAAATTAAGTAATTAGCGAGGAGAAAGCTTTCCCTTTAAAAATGGAGTCATATCAGTAGTCCGCATGCGCGGCGTCGTTTCCATTCAGAATTTACAATGACGAGATGTGGGCAGCAACACACACAGTAATAAATAATGGTTTTGACAAATGTAGCTTGGTTTTAATGTAGTTTTGATGTGATGATGATAGAGAGACAATGCAGGGGGACATTGTAAGAATGTATGTTTTACTTTTCAGACACTAAGAAGAATCTCCTGAAGAAAGTGCGATACTGAAACGCTTTAGAGACGCTGCAGTAGAGCGTCGGGATTCATTTCTACTAGTGCCAAAAGAGTTTGATATGTGAAAAAATGTTTTACAAAAGAAAAGTAATTAAGAAGATGGTTGTGAAAGAAAAAATGTGTGATATATGCGTTTAAATCAACAAAGAATTTTTAAAGAAAACATTTGATAAATAAAGAAGATTATTTTAGATGAAAACATTGTCCACTTGATTTGAATAACACTAAGATCAGTTGTTTATTTAATCCAACTACTGGAAGTTAATATTGAACGTATGAATAACATTTAGAAGCAGTGATATTTAGGAGCACTATCTGTTTTTTTTCCGCCGAATATCTCACAGACCACCACAGCAGCATCTGGATACTGCCGGGGCAGTCTGTGGGCAGTGACAGACTAAATATCATTGCTATCTGGATAGCAGCGCTAATCACCACTCTACCCAGAAATTCAGTGCCAGCCACTATCCAGATTCAGGGGTGGCCCAAAGTTGATGCAGAGCCAGGTGCAGAGACTCATTGCAGAGACTCATTTGCATAAATATTTGCATATCCACTGTGCATCATTTGAATACATTTATTTTATTTTAAAATGTATATGCTACTCATCTAAAATTTTAAGCGGCTTTCAAAGGATCCCTTCACAAGCCTCTTTTTTTCCCAGCAATGAATTAGGGGCATGTTTAGTAAACATTAATGCACATTAAGTGCCACTGCACCAATAGAAATAAATGGGTGCTGCTGCACTTAGTGCATGTTAACATTTGTGACAGTGCATTAACCTTTGGTAAAGGTGCCTCTTAATGAGTGTCTGAATACCATTTGAATGGTCAGTGAGGATAAAGAAAGACTATCAGAAAGACTATCCCTATCCTCCAGTGCCAACTGCCAGGCGCATTAGGAAGTACTACAAACCCTGCTCATTTAGAACCCATAGTAAACTCGTCATATCATAACAGCACTACCAGGACTCACACAGCACCAAACCTTACCTATCAAAAAGCAAAAAGCAACGTGTGCCTTTGAGTCAGTGCTGACCTCTAGTGACCCAGCAGCTCCTGGGTTTTTTTGGTAGTGTGACCAAAAGTAGATTTCCAGGCCTTTCTCCCAAGGCAGTGGAGGATTAAGTGATTTGTTCAAAGCACAAGGAGTGCCAGTGAGAATTGAATGCTGGTCTCTTGATTATCAAGCCAGTGCTCTAACCATTAGGCTACTTCCCCACTTATCAAAAAGGCAACATTGCAAATATTAAACCAATACATCTCCTATTGGGAAAATAAAACAAGAAGGACTGTTACATAGAAACTACATGAATAGAATACTGCAGCTTGGTCACACACGTAAAACATAGACCATCATCAAATGCAGAACAAACAATCATAATTTAAAAATATGAAGACAATAATTAAACTGGGAACCCCAAAAACCAAATTTGGAATGTACAACAACAATGTAGAAATAAAACTATAAATTAATTTTCTCTTGCACTAAACTAAATGCAAAGATGTCAGAGATGTACATTTCCCAGAACTGGTTCACAAGGGAGCACACACACTCGCAGAAACAGTGAACCAGACAATAGGGAGTGAACTGTAGAGAAAGAAGTCCTTTATTAATCAAAGCACCCCGACATGGCTGCATTTTGGCATACTGCCTTGGTCAGGGGGAGCCTGGTGGCAATCTGGAATGCAGTTATCTGTCATTTAAAAGTGCCATTCTGATACCAGAAGTACTTCAAAATTGAAACAAAGGAGGCCTTAAAGCAATTCAAAATTGCATAAAAATGAATAAAAGACAGATCAGGGCTGCCAATCGGCTTGCCAACCTTAAAATACTGGAAGAGATATATTTAGACATTTACGTACACCCCCACAAAAGAAACAGAAAACATGAATAAAACCAACTAAAACTAAATAAAGTGTGTTGATAAAATAAAAGGACTCTAAAGTAAGAACAAAATATTAAGTTCCTTAAAAAGGTAAAAGGAGACTCTAAAACTAGGCAAATAGCCATAAAATAAAAAAGTAAAAGATATAAATACATAAAACAATATAAAAGACATTGGCTAATGCCTATAATAAAATACAGGGTAATTCAAAGTCAAAATAAAATAATGAAGGGGAGGAAGGAGGAGTAAAAGGGGGAGGAAGGAGGGGAAGGAAGGGTGTGTGTGGGAAGGAATAACTAGGCATTCTAAAAAGTCATAAAAAAAATAAAAACAATGAAAAACGGGGAGAAAGGATGGGGAAGGGGGAAGGGGAAGGGGAAAGGAGGAAGGGGAGGGGAGGGGAAGGAGGGGAGGGAGGAAGGGAAGGGGGTGAAGGAAAAAAGGGAGGAAGGTCGTTTTGTGGTGAGGTAGAGCGACTGATCCACGGATCAGGAACACACATGGACAACTGGAGAAAGGGAAAGAACAAAACCATACAAACAATAATTTATTTAAAAAAAAATCTTGATCCATATTAAGACCGGATGGTGTCATAGGGGTATGTTTACTAAACCTTCTTAATGTAGCAGCGGTGATGTTATCGCACGACATGTAATGCAACAAAGGGCAAGAGTCGTCGGTGGGTGTAAACAATTTTTATTAACCCCTACGCGTTTCGGCCGTAGCCTTCTTCAGGGGGCACACAGCTAAATGACATACAACATATAAAACATATAAATATATTAAAAATATTAAAAAACATATTTGCCCATGATATTGGACCAATATTATAAATAAATACATAAAAAACGTATTCATGTACATGTGCTCACAAATCCAAAATTTTAAAAAAACACATACATCTATAATGAACGAAGAAAAAACAGGGTGGAATCACGGAATAGATAAACAATAAATGTTCAAATAAAATAATGTATATTCAAAAATATATGATAACAAACTTATTATATAATATGAGACTACTGGAGGGAGGGAGGAAGGGAGGGAAGGTGAGGACAGGAAGAAAGGGAGGGAATGGGAGGAAGGGAAGGAGGGGGGAGGGAGGGAGGGAGGGGAGGAAGAAGGAAAAGGAAGGAGCGTAAGGGTGAAGGGAGCAGGGGAAGGGAGGGGGAAAAATGGAAGAAGAGAGAGGAGAGAAGGGAGGGGAAGGGGAGGGGGGAGGAGGAGGGAAGGGGAAAGAGGAATTGGATGGGGAAGAGAGGAAGGGGGAAGGGAGGGAGAAGGGGGGGGGAGGGGAAAGGGGAGGGGAGGGGCGAAGGGTAGAGGAGGAAGGGGGAGGGGGTGGGGGATGTGGAGGAGGAGAGAAAGATACTTGATTAAATGACTTACATGTGTATGATCGATGAGATCTGCAAACCGTAAATTATATTCACCAAAGCAACTAAGATACAAATAACATATATTATAAGTATTGTTTGATGGACAGAGGAGTGAGGGGGGAGGGGGAAGGAGAGGAGGGGAGAGGGGAGGGGGAGGGAGATGGAGGGGACAGGGGAAGGGAAGGGTGACTTGTGTGTGCACTTTTGCCAAACAATCTGTGAGCCTTAAAAATGAGATGATCTGTTGTAAAGTATGATAGGTCAGAAAATGGCTTCATAGTAATACTAGATAGTAGATTGTACTTAAAAGCAAAGTGACAATAAATTTTTGCTAAGGAAATAAAGAAGATTCACTTCTTACTTACATATAAACCTTCTATTGTGTGTCTATATCATCTGCAAAAACACTGTAAAAATAAACATATTGGAAAATTCATCTATATAAACTATTGAAGTAATTTTTGTGTAGTTTGAAAAATTATATATACATGAAAAATATATATGTTATGTTACTTAAAAAATATATATATGTATATGAAAAAGATATATAAGAATGATAGAGGAGACTATTATCATGATAGACCGATACAACGCAGTGTACTCAGACTTGGTACTAGATTGTATTCAGTGAAAAAAAGGGGGAATGTTGAGTCTAAAAGCCTAACTTTGATTATGAATCATTTTTTTCGAGGGGGGGGGGGGGGGGGGGGGGGGGGGGGGGGGAAGGGGGAGGGAGAAAGGGGGAGAGGGGGAGGAAAAGAGGGGGAGGGAAGGGGAAGGGGAGGGGGAAGGGAGAGGGGGAGGGGGGAGGGGAGAGGAGGGGGGGGGGGGGGGGGGGGGGGGAGGGAAGGGGAGGGGGAGGGGAGGGGGAGGGGGAGGGGGAGAGGGAGAGAGGGGGGGGGGGGAGGGGAGGGAGGGGAGGGGGGGGGAGGGGAGGGGAGGGGGAGGGGGGAGGGGGGGGGGAAGGGAAGGGAGGGGGGGGGGAGCGAGAGGGGGGGGGAGAGGAGAAAGGAGGGGTAGGGGGAGGGGGGAGGGGGAGAGAGGGGGGGAGGAAAGGGGGGAAGGAAGAGGAGGGGAGGGTAGGGGTGGTGGGTAGGGGGTGGATTAGATCAATTACGCTATGTTAGGGCTTAATAGAATGTTGCATCTTTTGTGACAATTGTGTTGTAATGCTCATATGTGAACCTACGATCCTGAGGACGGCTAAAAAATGTGTATGAATGCTCTTCAAAAAAATATATATATGTATATAATACTTGAAAATCAGTCTTAAATGAAAAAGTGAATGATGTGCAGAGTCTAAATTCAAATTGTTGAGCCTATAAAGACTAATGTGATGCAAAGAGAAATCTATATTATTTCACAAAAAAACGGACTTAATGAATACAATGTAGGAGATAGATAGGCAACAAATATAAAAAACATTAAACCGTTGCGAGGACATGACTTTCAAGATTTATATTAGATAAAAAACGCACCTGTTCGAATCGTGAAAAACTTATTCCTGGAACAGCAAAGGATATGTCAACTGAAACGGTTGTCTTTTAAAAAACGCCGATTTGCGCGCCAAATTTGAATGACGTCAAATGAAGGGGAGGAACTAAATTACGTCAATCCTGACTATATTTTGGACCAATTGAATTGAAAAAGAGAGAGACTGAAGACACTTATAAAATGACTGCGTAATCTTTTAAAGAAACAGCTAACTTGTTATGCACCTTTGTAAAACTTCTGTATAAGAAACTAGTACTGTCTATGGGATCTGTTAAAAAAAGAGAGAGAGGCACATGGGCTGCAAAATAAATTTTGTGAAAGGGGGACTGGATTTGAAACCAAAACTTGTTTTGTTAAGTGATGGGTACAACTATTTAAATGCATCGTGAAAACTGAAACAAAATCTCTTAAGAAATGCGCCAAGTATTATTAAGAGACTATAAAGGGACTAATTAGACCCCGATCCAAAAAGGACAATGATGTATGTACTAAATTACTAGCTCTGAAAAACGGTTTAGGATGATGTGATAGAGAAGGGATTAAAAACTCGTAACTTAAAGACAAGGTCATGAAAGTATCTTGCGGCAGGGAAACGTGAAGGGGGGGGGGGGGGGAGGGGGGGGAAAAGGGGGGGGGGGAAGGGGGAAGGGGGGGGGGAAAGGGGGGGGGGGGAAGGGGGAAGGGGGGAAGAAGGGGGGGGGGGAGGAGGGGGGAAGGGGGGGGGGAGGGGGGGGGAAGGGGAAAAAAAGGGGGGGGGAGAGAGGGGGGGGAGGGGGGAGGGGAAGGGGAAGGGGAAGGGGGAGGGGGGAGGGGGCGCAGGGGAAGGGGGAGGGGGAAGGGGGGAGGGGAAGGGGGGAGGGGGGAGGGGGAGGGGAAGGGGGAGAGGGGAGGGGGGAGAGGGGGGGGGGGGGGGGGAGGGGAGGGGGAGAAGGGGGGGGGGAGGGGGGGGGGAGGAGGAGGGGGGATTTGGGAGAGGAGGGGGGGGAGGGGAAGGAGGGGGAGGGGGGAAATGAATTGCATACTCGAGGGGTAATTAGTAACAAAATGTGTAGTAAATAAAGGCATCAATTACTATCATTATAAATAATAAGATTACTATTAAAAACTAGTGACAGAAGTATAACGTTGATCAAATGCTTTCCAACTTTAAAGGTTACAATTATATTAAAAACATATTATAAAATATATTGCTAGATGCATAAGAATGAGTAGGCATATAAATGTGGACATTGAAGACCAGTTAAAATAAGCCTAGTAATATAAAAAACGTAAATAATAAAAACCCATAAATTAAAAAATGATGCCTATGAAAATCATTGAATCTAACCATTGCTAAAACAACATAAATGTACACAGATATTGCTTATATAATGAACAAAAAGGCTGGATAAAAGTGTGATGATCTTATTACACAAGGTCATTACAAGATATATAAATCATCGTGTGAACTAAATAAATATAATGAATAATACAATGAAAAGACAAATGAACAGATATAAATACATAAATAAAAATGCATCATTGAAAATAGGTGTACGTTGTGACTCTTCATTTGTGAGCTTAGATAAATAAATAAATAACATAAATATAAATATAAATAAAATTACTTTCATAGAAATATCGTTAGATCTGTTTCTTGGTTAAGGCCATATGGCTCCAGACTATTGAATTCGTAAATAAACCGTTGTTCCAACTTTAATAACTTATTGTTAACATCTCCACCTCTCCAATGAGGAACTATGGTTCTAAGAACAGTAAATTTAAGATCTGTAACTTTGTGCATTTTTTCCATCCAATGAGATACTAATGGCTTATCTAAGACCTTTCTTACTATATTACTCCTATGTTCTATTATACGCGTACGTATTTGTCTTGATGTTTTCCCAATGTATATCAAATTACATGGGCATAGTATGAGATAAATGGTATTGATGGTCTTGCAATTAGTATATTGTTGTAGGTTATACTTTCGTTCCTGTGGTGGGGTGTATAAAGGCATTCTTGACAACGATCGTATGAATGCAAACGGAGCAGTTGCCACAACTATAGTGCCCTTTAATTGTGGAAGTTGGTTTAATTCTTGGGAGTGCAGAAGGTACCAAATGGTGTGATAGATTAACATTGCGTTTGTAAGCTACCATGGGGCGTTTTGTAGCTAATGAAGGAATAGATGCCAATAAATGCCATTCTTTACGTAAAATATCAGCAATGGCCCTGGAATGTGAAGTGTAAGAAAGTGCACACACTATTCTATCACCCATTTTTTCCTTTCTCTTTTTTCTGTAAAAGTGTGGTACGTTCTACATTATTTGCTCTTATATAGGCCTTAGTTATGCAATTTGTAGGGTAACCTCTTTGTTGAAACCTATTATGCATGTCTTCAGCATGTCGTTGAAAATCTTCATCTTTTGTACATAATCTTTTCAATCTTAAGAATTGACTTATAGGTAAATTTCTTTTCAGAGAGATGTTGTGGCAGCTGGCATAATTAAGTAAATTGTTACGTTCAGTAGGTTTTCTATACAGATCTGTTTGTGAATTGGTGAACATCTTTTTTAATCAAAATATCTAGATAAGGGATGGAATCAAAACTGTAGGAGCCTTCAAATTGGAGATTAGGATCTAAAGTATTTAACCAATTAAAGAAAGTGCTAAGATTGGTTTCTGTACCTTTCCATATGATTAGAATATCGTCTATATATCGCTTCCATAATAAAATATTTGTTTTAAAAGGATGGAATGATAGAAAGTTATTTTCAAAATCTGTCACATACAAATTGGCGACGTCCGGTGCCATGGGGGAGCCCATCGCTACCCCTTTTATTTGCTTATAAAAAATCCCATTAAAACTAAAAAAATTCTCAGTCATAATAAGTCTAGCCATTTCTGCCAAGTAACAGGTAGGTATACGTGTTGGTTGTTCTCTTCCTATCAAAACATTGGCCAAGACTTCTACCGCTGCCTGTTGTGGTATATTTGTATACAATGACCTTATATCTAAAGTGACCAAAATCAAATCTTTATGATATCCCTGAAAGTCCTGAAGGATGTTAATAATGTGAGTAGAGTCTCTAACATATGATGTTGCTTGAACGACAAAGGGTCTCAAAATAATATCTAGGAATTTAGAGAGTGGCTCAAAAAGAGAACCTATTGCGGAGACAATAGGCCTACCTGGTGGGTTTGTAAGTGATTTATGAATTTTGGGCACCATGTAGATGGTGGGTGTGATCGGATGTGCAACTGTGAGAAAATTTATTTCATCATTAGTCAAGTATCCCGCTTCCTTTCCAATGAACAGTAAAGTTTCTATTCTTTGTTTTAATCTTGTGGTGGGATCGTCAAATATTTTTTCATAGAATTCGTGATCATTCAATTGTCGATGAAACCTCGGTTATATATGCTTGCTTATCCTGTATGACAATTGCACCTCCTTTGTCTGCTGGCTTAATGATGATGTGACTATTGGTCTTTAAATTATAAAGTGCTTCTTTTTGTAATTTAGTGAGATTGGAAAATGGACGTTTTTTACTGGCTTTATATAGACTCTCTACTTTAGTGAGTACTGTTTTCTCATATGCCATGATCAAGGGATCCACATTGGGTGGTGGATGCCACCGAGAGGGTTTTTTTACTATTGAAGAATCTGTAGTAATTTTAGTTTGACTGTTGAAAAAATCTATTATTTTTAATTTGCGGAAAAATTTTTTGTATAGTTCTACATGTGTAGAGAACTTATCATGTGTTTGAGTTGGTACAAATTTAAGTCCTTTATCCAAAACTTCTAATTCTGTCTTTGTAAGAACATGTTGGGACAGATTGATAACTGAGCTCAAAGATCCCAATCTAGACATCTTTTAGACATTAGATTTTGACTGTCCTCCTCTCTCGGTGTGAATATTGTCGGCTGCGTTGTTTGTACTGCTGACGTACTGGCGACCTTGGTGACCTGTCTCTTCCTCCTCCGGCCCATAGTTGGTCCATATGAAAATCCCGTCTTTTGCCTGTGGGTTTTCTGGAGGCTGGGTTGGGAATAGGGAACCAGATTGGTCCATTCTTTCCCGTGATTGATGACGAATCCGTTTTACTACTCCTCTCAACTTCAGGAGTAGGGGACCGTGGTCTATTTGTATTATACTGTTTAGTCTTATTGTCAGTCCTAAAGGTTTGTTTCGGTGATCTATAGGGTCGTTTGTATGAATTACTCCTTTGTCTATTCTTATTATCCATTTTGTTATATGTCCAATAGTACACTGTCCCCAATTTATAATCTTCCTCGTCACGTTTTAATTTATGAATCTTTTTCTCTTTAATTGTCTGTCTGTAAGTAATAGTGTTCTTGTCAAATTTATGTTTTTCTAAATCATATTGTGCATCTTTTTTCTTTAAAACCTCTATTTTTGTATCTATTTGTGGTTTTAGAGATTCCACCCTGCGTTTTGATGTATTAATTAACAGTGTAGTTTTTTTAGGATAGGGGTTATATGACTAATCCTGGATGCTCTCAAGGATCCTGGCTACGGTGTCCTGTGCCATTTGTAAAGGAAGTAGATGATGTTTGGGGAGGCCTTGGAGAATATTACTACAATAGTTTATGTGAGGGAATATTAATGCTTGGTAAACCGTTCTGAAGTTGTGGGGTTCAAGCAAAAGCCGTAAGCATTGGAGGGTTCTTATTTTTTCCACCCTGTTTTTTCTTCGTTCATTATAGATGTATGTGTTTTTTTTTTTTTTAAAATTTTGGATTTGTGAGCACATGTACATGAATACGTTTTTTATGTATTTATTTATAATATTGGTCCAATATCATAGGCAAATATGTTTTTTAATATTTTTAATATATTTATATGTTTTATATGTTGTATGTCATTTAGCTGTGTGCCCCCTGAAGAAGGCTACGGCCGAAACGCGTAGGGGTTAATAAAAATTGTTTACACCCACCGACGACTCTTGCCAATAGTGGAAGGTAACACAGTGAATGAGAATAACTTCCTAGCTACAGTAAATTGGTTAGCGCAGTTGGGAGAGAGTAGATTACTGGCAAAAGTAATAGGGTGACACAGTTGAAAGTGGGTAAAATTACTGTCAACAGTAGAAGCTAACACAGTTGAATGAGGGTAAATACTGGCAACAGTAAAAAGGTTTACACAGTTGAATGTCAACAGTAGAATCTAACACAGTTGAATGAGAGTAAATACTGGCAACAGTAAATAAGTTATCACAGTTGATTGAGATTGGATCACTGGCAACAGTAGAGACTTTAGTACAATGAGTGAAAATGAGCTACTTACAACGGTGAGGCGATCTAGGGCGTTTGAGAGGAAGAACGTTAGAGGAGATAAGAATTATGATAGGGGCTAATACTGAACTGATGGGATTTGGTAATACTTGCAGTTCGGGATGTACGTCCGATTAAGGTGTGTTACTTGTTGTGTCCGTGGTTCAGTGGTCAGACGAAGTGTCGCTACCAACGGGCACCCTGGCGAGGCAGCTGGGCGGTGCGGACCTCGTTGGGAGCTCAATCCCTCCTGGGAGAGCTTGTGACACGGTTACTTGAAAGAGCACTGGAACAAGCTGGTGCTCTTCCAAAGCAGTGTTTTTCCAGAGAGCAGATCTTCTCGATATCTGCTGTAGGGTGACGTTCTGGTGCTTCGTTAGGTGATTATTCGCGTGGGTTGAAATTCTGTTACCCGCCTGTCGTGCCCCGCCTAAGGGCCACGCCAAAGGGCCCTCTTGCGAGGCCCTCAGGCGCGGGCCCGCAAGGCGCGGGTGCGCCTGCCGGCGGCACCTTTTAGAGCAAGCCGCTGGGACCTCCCACAACCCCGATTGGGCTGGAGTGCAGGAGCGGGAGATTGAAAATAGCCCTGTGCTCTACCCCGACCGGGGAGCCTTTGAAGATGGCTGCTGTGGTTTCGAAGGGCTCTCTCCTGCCGGCGGCACCTTTTAGAGCAAGCCGCTGGACCTCCCACAACCCCGATTGGGCTGGAGTGCAGGAGCGGGAGATTGAAAATAGCCCTGTGCTCTACCCGACCGGGGAGCCTTTGAAGATGGCTGCTGTGGTTTCGAAGGGCTCTCTCCTGTCGGCGGCACCTTTTAGAGCAAGCCGCTGGGACCTCCCACAACCCCGATTGGGCTGGAGTGCAGGAGCGGGAGCTTGAAAATAGCCCTGTGCTCTACCCCGACCGGGGAGCCTTTGAAGATGGCTGCTGTGGTTTCGAAGGGCTCTCTCCTGCCGGCGGCACCTTTTAGAGCAAGCCGCTGGGACCTCCCACAACCCCGATTGGGCTGGAGTGCAGGAGCGGGAGATTGAAAATAGCCCTGTGCTCTACCCCGACGGGGAGCCTTTGAAGATGGCTGCTGTGGTTTCGAAGGGCTCTCTCCTGCCGGCGGCACCTTTTAGAGCAAGCCGCTGGGACCTCCCACAACCCCGAGTGGGCAGGAGTGCAGGAGCGGGAGATTGAAAATAGCCCTGTGCTCTACCCCGACCGGGGAGCCTTTGAAGATGGCTGCTGTGGTTTCGAAGGGCTCTCTCCTGTCGGCGGCACCTTTTAGAGCAAGCCGCTGGGACCTCCCACAACCCCGATTGGGCTGAGTGCAGGAGCGGGAGATTGAAAATAGCCCTGTGCTCTACCCCCGACCGGGGAGCCTTTGAAGATGGCTGCTGTGGTTTCGAAGGGCTCTCTCCTGCCGGCGGCACCTTTTAGAGCAAGCCGCTGGGACCTCCCACAACCCCGATTGGGCTGGAGTGCAGGAGCGGGAGATTGAAAATAGCCCTGTGCTCTACCCCGACCGGGGAGCCTTTGAAGATGGCTGCTGTGGTTTCGAAGGGCTCTCTCCTGCCGGCGGCACCTTTTAGAGCAAGCCGCTGGGACCTCCCACAACCCCGATTGGGCTGGAGTGCAGGAGCGGGAGATTGAAAATAGCCCTGTGCTCTACCCCGACCGGGGAGCCTTTGAAGATGGCTGCTGTGGTGGTTTCGAAGGGCTCTCTCCTGTCGGCGGCACCTTTTAGAGCAAGCCGCTGGGACCTCCCACAACCCCGATTGAGCTGGAGTGCAGGAGCGGGAGATTGAAAATAGCCCTGTGCTCTACCCCGACCGGGGAGCCTTTGAAGATGGCTTCTGTGGTTTCGAAGATGGCTGATTCTCTCTTAGATTATCTCCTGCATCTCTCCAATGCAGGACTTAAGACAAATTCAGTAAGAGTCCATTTGAGTGCTATTGCAGCGTCCCTTAAGCCCATCAATGGACAACCTATCTCCTCTCATCCCCTCATTGCAAGATTCATGAGAGGCCTAACTTTAACTAAACCTCCCATTAGGCCCCCTCCGGTGGCATGGGACTTAAATTTGGTTTTTGGTCAGCTTATGAAGCCACCTTTTGAACCCTTAGCCACTACCTCCTTGAAATTTCTTTCCTGGAAAGTTATTTTCCTCATTGCAGTCACTTCTGCTCGCCGCATCAGTGAACTGCAGGCCTTAGTGGCTAATCCACCTTATACAAGGTTCCATCATGATAAGGTAATCCTTAGGACAAATCCACACTTTATGCCTAAAGTGGTCTCACCTTTTCATCTTAATCAAGAGGTATATTTACCTGTCTTTTTTCCATCTCCTCATGCATCTAGTGCAGAGAGGAATCTTCATACTCTGGATTGTAAAAGAGCTCTTGCTTTTTACTTACAAAGGACACAGCAACATAGAAAGTCTTCCCAGTTTTTTGTTGCTTTTGATCCTTCTCATTTGGGACTTCCAGTCTCTAAGAGAACACTGTCCAATTGGATTGCTCAGTGTATTTCTTTCGCCTACCAGAGTAAGAACCTTTCTCCAGGACCAAGCAGGAAGTCAGTCCTCACTTATGGGTGACGTCGGCGCCGACGTAGCCCTCGCGGAGCAATTTTCCCCAGCTTTCAAAGAAAGCCTTTGGGAATTGCAGCGCGCATGCGCGGTCCTCTTCCCGCCCAAGGGTGCCATCTTAGCCAGTCTTCTTTTTTCCGCGGAGCCCTACAGACGTACCCGTCGTGTCCCCGCGAAAAAGTTGATTTTTCTATAATATTCTCTCTTTTTTCCTTCGGTTCGACGCCGGTCTTTTTCCCGCCCGGACTCGCGACGCCGGTCACGAGTCCTCCTCTTCTTTTCGGTTTTTCTGACTTAGTCAGTTTCGTTTTCGGTTTTTCCCTGGCAGCCCGGTCCTTTGACCTCGCCGGGGCCCTTTTTCCCCCGATGGCTGCCAGTGGTTTCAAGCGGTGTGGTCAGTGTGACCGAAATATGTCACTAACTGACACACACGACAATTGCCTCCGCTGCCTGGGCCCGGATCATGAGGAAATGATCTGTGGACCCTGTGGCAAAATGTCCTCCAAAGCGTTGAGAAGTCGGCGGCATCAGCGGGATAGGATCTTCGCTGACCCCAGCCGTACCCGGACCTCGTCGGAGGCCTCCGCGTCCAGAGGTTCCAGCTCGGACCGTCGCCGGAGTTCC
Organism: Ichthyophis bannanicus; assembly: GCA_033557465.1. Taxonomy (NCBI): domain Eukaryota; kingdom Metazoa; phylum Chordata; class Amphibia; order Gymnophiona; family Ichthyophiidae; genus Ichthyophis; species Ichthyophis bannanicus. The sequence continues at coordinate 642,750,277 of CM066034.1, read as the reverse complement.
TCCGACAGGGGTTCTCCCTCCGGGGACCATCGCCGGAAGGTGAAACCCGCGAGGGCGGCGTCGGTGGACGCTCCTGGCTCCGCGAGGGCCAGGTCGCATAGCCCCGATAGCCGTCCCGGGTCCTTGGAGAAGGAGCACCTCCCGAAACGACCTCGCCTGGAGTCGGAGCTGCCTGCTCGGGTAAGTCCTGTGGTCCTCCTGGACTCGCCTCCGAGACCGCCGACGTCGGGCCCGACGCCGTCGGGGCCCGAGTCGGGGGCTGCTGGGTCACCTGAGCTCGGACTCAGGTTGACGGCCTTGGAGAGCAGACTGTCTGCCTTCATGGACCAGCAGCGGGCACTGCTCGCTGGCCTCGCTGGCGCCGCTGCCCCGACCGCCGGGACGTCGACGTCTAAGTCGACCCCGGAGACCGAGCCGATCCTCGAGTCCATGCGAACTCGAGTCGATCCTCGGTCGAGGTCACCCTCGGCCTCCCGTTCGGGACCGAGGTCCGCCGACGCCGACTCCCTCGGCGTCGGGGCGGCAGGCGCCGCGCCCTGCCCGGGCCGACCCCACCGATTCCTCGTCGGAGTCGGTCGGTCTGGGAGTCTGAAGAGGAAGAGTCACCTGATTCTTTCCGGACTCGGTGTGTCCCCTCGGACTCACCTGAGTCCGAACCTCGGAAACAGTCCCCCCCGGAGGATGCCCGGTTCTCGGACTTCGTCAGGGATATGGCCAAGGCTTTGGCCTTCCCTGCGGATCCCGAGGAGGAGCCTCGAGCCGAAGAGCTCGACGCCCTCCAGTATGACTCTCCCGCCAGGGAGCACTTTACTTTACCGGTTCCTCCCATGCTGGAACGACTACTCTTCCGCATGTGGGAGAGTCCGGCCTCCTCGCCGGTCCTGAGCAAGCGGGTCGATTCTATCTATCGAGTCCGCAAGAGCCCTGGCTTCCAAAAAGCACAGGCTACCACACCATTCCATGGTAGTGGAATCGGCCATGCATCGTCTTAAGAGCCAGAAGATGCACTCCTCGGTGCCTCCTGGCAGGGAGGCCCGTAACCTGGATGGCCTTGGTAAGAAGTGTTTCCAGGGCTCTATGCTAGCGTGTCGTGTCCAGACCTACCAGCTTATACATGGGCATGTATCTCCGAGACCTGGCTAAAGAGCTAGCCGGATTCTCCGCTGGTTTGTCCGAGGAACCCTTGCGGAGGTTCCTGGCCTTGTCCACTGGCATTCGGGAATGCTCAAAATTCATATCCCGAGCAGCCTATGATGGCTTTGAAGCATCGGCTCGAGTGGCCGCAGCCGGCATCGGTGCCCGCCGACAGGCTTGGCTTCAGTCGTCTGACCTTGAGCCCTGGGTGCAGGACAAGTTGGTCGATGTCCCCTGCCGAGGCGAAAACCTCTTTGGCAAGCCCATGGCTGAAAAGGCTGCACAAATTGAGACGGAGACTCTCACCAGGACTAGGCTTTCTAGGAAGACCTCCGCCCCTTCCCAGAAAAAGAAGGGCTCGGGAAAGAAGTCCTTTTACCCGAGGAAGGCGGCTGCCTACAAACAATACCCCCAATATCAGGCCCCTGCAGCTCCCCAACAGGGCCAGCAGGCCAAGGTACGGGGTAACGGGTCCCGTAGGCAGCAAGCCCCCAAGCCTGCACCACCAGCCCCTGCTCAGCAGGGTGGGGGTTTTTGACTCCTTAAGCATAGCCTTTCCACCCCCGCTGGTTCCTCCCAGCACCGGAGGCCGGCTGGTTCACTTCGCCCACAGGTGGTCCAGCATCACCTCAGATGCCTGGGTGCTTCAAGTCGTGCGAGAAGGCTATCTTCTCCACTTCCACCAGGTCCCTCCCTCCTATTTTCCGGGAGAACCTCCACGACCCCCTCTGCACAAGGAATTACTCCTTCAGGAGTTAGCAGGTCTTCTACAGGAACAGGTGGTGGAACCGGTGCCCCACCACCTGAAAGGTCAAGGCTTTTATTCCAAGTATTTTCTAGTACCAAAAAGGACAGGAGGCCTCAGACCCATCCTGGACTTGCGCAACCTCAACAGGTTCCTCGTGCGGGAGAAATTCAAGATGCTTACCCTTGGAATCCTTCTGCCCTACCTCCAGCAGGGAGATTGGCTATGCTCCTTGGATCTAAAGGATGCCTACACGCACATCCTCATCCACCCAAGCCACCGCCAATACCTAAGGTTTGTGGTGGCAGGAAATCATTACCAGTACAGAGTACTACCCTTTGGCCTGTCCTCCGCATCGCGAGTCTTCACAAAATGTCTCGCGGTGGTGGCGGCGGCCCATCTCCGGCTTCACGGCCTCTATGTCTTTCCGTACCTCGACGACTGGCTCATCAGAGCAGCATCCGCTCCGGAGGTCACCAACGCCACGCGCCGCACGGTGACTCTTCTGCAGTACTTGGGCTTTGTTATAAACTTCGCAAAGTCCACTTTGCTCCCCTCACAGGATCTCGAGTTCATCGGCGCAAGGCTGCACACTCCTCGGGCACGAGCGTTCCTACCGCTCGACAGGGCTCAACGGCTCATGGACCTAGCCGACCGTTTTCGCAGCCAGCCCCTGGTCTCCGCCAGGCGCTTCCTGAGACTACTCGGCCATATGGCTTCCACCGTCCATGTGACCCCCAATGCCCGCCTGAATATGCGGCCTGCTCAATGGTGTCTCCGCAAGCAGTGGCAACAGGCCACAGGCGGCCTGGCAGACCTAGTGCGCGTCTCCGAGCCGCTGGCCTCGTCTCTTCAGTGGTGGCTTCATCGGCCGAATCTGGTGCTCGGCATGCCTTTTCAGCCACCTCAGCCGGCCCGAGTGCTGACGACAGATGCATCCCTCCTGGGCTGGGGAGCACATTGCCAAGGGGCACGTACTCAGGGCCTTTGGACCACGTGGGAGTCTGCTCAGCAGATCAACTTCCTGGAGCTCAGAGCGATCCGCCTGGCTCTCAAGGCCTTCTCCCACCTGACCTCCCACCAGTCCGTCCTTGTCCAGACGGACAATCAAGTTGCCATGTTCTACGTGAACAAGCAGGGGGGCACGGGCTCCTTCCTTCTCTGCCGGGAAGCACAGAAGCTCTGCTCTTGGGCCGTCAGTCACGGCGTTCTCCTCAAGGCAGTTTATCTCCCAGGCCAAGAGAATTGCCTGGCGGACAAACTCAGCAGGATCCTCCAGCCGCACGAGTGGCACCTGGATCCCTTGGTAGTTCAGAAGCTCTTTCTAAAGTGGGGCCTCCCCACGGTGGATCTCTTTGCCAGTCCTCGCAACCGGCAACTCCCTCACTTCTGCTCTCGTCAGCCACACCCCTTTCGAGTTGCGGCGGACGCTTTTCTACTCTCATGGTCGGGGAGCCTTTTGTACGCTTTCCCTCCCATCCCGCTAGTCTCTCGGACTCTTTTCAAGGTTCTCCGAGACAAAGCCTTCATGATCCTGGTGGCCCCTCGCTGGCCCAGACAGCCGTGGTTTCCACTCCTGCTGCAATTAGCGGTAGAGGATCCATTCCCTCTGGGGTTACAACCGGATCTCCTCACTCAGGATCAGGGGTCTCTGCTACACCCCAACCTCAGGTCTCTCAACCTAATGGCCTGGCTGCTGAGAGGGTAGTCCTTGCTCCCCTTCTCCTGCCGGCAGAGGTGGAAGAGGTCGTCTTAGCTTCTCGGCGACCTTCTACCCGCAAATGCTACGCCCTTAAATGGCGTCGCTTTTCCGTTTGGTGTACCCAGCAGTCTCAGGATCCCTTCTCCTGCCCGGTGTCGGTGATCTTGCAGTACTTGCTATACCTCTCTAATCTGGGACTTAAGTCCAACTCCGTCAAAGCTCACCTCAGTGCTCTTTCAGCACATCATGTGCCGGTGGACGGCAGACCTCTCTCCAACGACCCTCTCGTAGCGAGGTTTCTCCGAGGTCTCCTTCTACTTAAACCACCTCTGCGCCCGCCAGCGCCTGACTGGGACCCGAATGTGGTTTTACAGCAGATCACCTGTCCGCCTTTTGAACCTATGGCTACCTGTTCTCTCCGTTTCTTTCTTGGAAAACACTGTTCTTGATAGCCCTCACTTCCGCTAGACGCGTAAGTGAATTGCAGGCCCTCGTGTCTGATCCCCCTTACACTCGGTTCTACAAAAATAGGGTAGTCCTACGGACTCACCCAAAATTTCTTCCAAAAGTGGTCTCCCCTTTTCACATCAATCAGGAGGTGGTACTTCCAACCTTCTTTCCCAGACCACACTCCAGCCGAGCTGAAACGGTCCTCCATACCCTGGACTGTAGAAGGGCATTGAACTTCTACCTTGACCGTACGCGGGAGCACCGTAAAGCTGCTCAGCTTTTTGTGTCTTTTGACCCCAATAAACTGGGGCTCCCGGTCTCCAAGCGTACTTTGTCCATCTGGGTTGCGGACTGTATCTCTTGGGCTTATGGGGCAGCCGGACTCTCCTTGGAAGGTCGAGTCACGGCTCATTGCGTTCGGGCAAAGGCTACGTCAGTGGCTTACCTCCGCTCTGTTCCACTGGCAGACATCTGCCGGGCCGCTACTTGGTCTTCGAGCCAGACTTTTGCGGTCCATTACTGTCTCGAGAGGGAGTCCCGCAGGGACAGTGCTTTCGGACAGGCAGTCCTCCGTAATCTCTTCGAGGTCTGAGAAACTCCTACCCTCCATACCGGATGTGGGCTACCGGTGGGTAATACTTCAGCGAAGATTCTTTCCTTCTGTGCTGCTGAGCTAGAGGGAGCTCATTTTTGTGCTTAGGGTCTCCGGTAGCCTTGAGCTTGAGAGTCCCATAAGTGAGGACTGACTTCCTGCTTGGTCCTGGAGAAAGCGTAGTTACTCACCTGTAACAGTTCTTCTCCAGGAGCAGCAGCAAACAGACCACACTACCCTCCCTCCTCCCCTTGGAGTTGCAATTATCTGCTTAAGTTCATTTTTTGCAAATTTTTATGCTATCATTTTTAGCTATGTCATCTGAATGGCTAAGATGGCACCCTTGGGCGGGAAGAAGAGGACCGCGCATGCGCGCTGCAATTCCCAAAGGCTTTCTTTGAAAGCTGGGGAAAATTGCTCCGCGAGGGCTCCGTCGGCGCCGACGTCACCCATAAGTGAGGACTGATTCCTGCTGCTCCTGGAGAACACCTGTTACAGGTGAGTAACTACGCTTTCTCTGGAGAGCCATGTCACAGCTCATAATGTGAGGGCCATGGCCACCTCTATGGCTCATCTAAATTCTGTGTCCATCGACCAGATCTGTCGAGCAGCCACCTGGGCCTCGGTTCATACCTTTACAGCCCATTACTGCTTGGACAAGGACTCCCGCCGGGATGCCTTGTTTGGTCAGGCTGTCCTCAAACACCTGTTCCATTCTTAAACAACTCCTACCCTCCTTCCCTGGATGGATGCCTGAGATCCATAGGAGGACGCAGAACCCTTTCAGGGTCTCATATCCTTCGGGATCTCCCAGGCATCTTAGCTAGGGAGTCCCCATATGTGAAGACTCATTCCTGCTTGTTCCTGGAGATAGCACAGTTACTTACCTGTAACAGGTGATCTCTGGGAACAGCAGGAATAAGTCTTCACAACCCTCCCACCTCCCCTAGGAGTTGTACCTCTTTTCTATCTTTCCTTTCCTCTCTCTCTCTATTGTCTCAGCTTTAAACTCGAACTGAGGACAGTTGGTTAGGAAAGGCGGGAAGGCAGCGCGCAGGCGCTGTGGGATGCTCCCAAAAGCTTTCCATTTTGGGAAGCTGGGGAGCGTTCCCGCGCAGGCTCCGTCGGTACCGACGTACCCATATGTGAAGACTTATTCCTGCTGTTCCCAGAGATCACCTGTTACAGGTAAGTAACTGTGCTTTATTTGAAAAAGTTTAAATGGGATGGTCCCTAGAAACGCTATGTAAGTTTGATTTTGCTGTCTGCTCTGGTAGGTTTAGGGAGTCTTGTATAGTTTACAGAGTCAGTTGAATTTGTCTTGCCTCATAGCCTATATTTGTGTGCTGCCCTGCAGGGTTTGATTTTAGGACATATCTTTAGCTGATGCAGCTGACAAATGCTGGAGATGCTGCCTCCCCCTATACCAGAGGAGGGAATTTTAAGCCATCAACCAGCAGTGACACCCCAAGTAAGGAGGTTCATAGTTTGTAATTATCTGTGGAAGATTGTTATTGAAATGATTTGATTTATAGAGAGGAGAAAGTGGGAATACAATTGGTAAGGGAGGAGGAATTTAGTGACAGCAAAAGACAAATGGTGCATTAACTCTAGTAGGAATGTGTGCAAGCTGAGATGAAAACCTAGATGAAAAGGAAGAAGCTTGTAGGTAAAGAGAAAACAGAGCAGTTTATATGAACTGAACAAATTTAATAAGACAAATGTGTGCATTATGTACATTTCTTAGGATATAATCTAAATCATGACAGCGATTTTCCTTTTTCTGTGATGACTGATCTGGACCTCTAAGAGTATATAATTGCTGCAATTATGTGTCTCCAAAAATAGTGAGTATATGAAACCTAGCATTTAACAGTGTTTCAGTGGTTTATGTGTGTTTTTTTCCTTTTTTTGGCAGATAATCACAGACTTTGATATGACATTAAGTAGATTTTCCCACAATGGAAAACGATGCCCAACATGTCATAGTAAGTACTGCATCATCTAGAGCATAAATATAGAGGCAATTTTCTGTTAGATTAAGAAATATTTTTGAAAGATGTAATTCATTTATACAGGCTTTGTTGTGTACCATGCAAGCCTCAAATTTTGAATAGTTTTGGATTATCATATAGAATGAACTGTACAGAGTTCAAACTTGCATATAGCTAGGGCACTCTTGTCATTCTGTGGTAAGGGCCAAAATAAATGGGCTTTCATCATGGGATTATTGGGTCACCCATGGAATCATGGGTGCTCAAAGCTGGTTTGGCCAGGCACATCTTCTATCCCCCAATTCTTCACTTGCTTATGCCCTTCCCTCTCCATTCTCTTCTCTCATTTGGCCTACTGCCATTGATTGATCTCTTACTTCCTCCCACACCAATCTAGACAGCATTAAGAGAAGTGTAGCAGTGTTTCATGCCACTTCCTCCTCTGCTACTGGGGCACAGCTCATCTTTTGAACCATGAATGAATGGCACATTGCCACATAATTCCAACTGATAGCCTGAGTTTACCAGCAGAGGACGAGGAAGCAAACAGATGCACCACTACTTTCCTCCTCCTCCTTGCAGCAAGAATTAATAAGAGAGGGTGATGAAAGGGGATCAAAGGGGAAAGAAATGTAAATATATATTTTTGTAGGTATTTTTAGAAGGATAAGAGAATTTGCCAGTATATGGAAGGTGTTTAGTTTTTTATGCAAACTATATATGAAATATAGACTAAATCTGAATGTGCTTTAAAGACATTTGTTTTCATAAGATATTTTGGTATATTGTGGTTATACTTTGTGGCAGGACATGCAATCTGGACGCATATATAAATTAATATATAAATAGAGGATCAGAAGAGGGATTGGTGGGGAGAGAGGGGCTGGTAGGTTGTGATTTGTGGTAATTAAGAGTGAAGAAGTGGGGAAAGAGGAGTGGAAAGAAACCTGGGAGTGGGGTGCATCTGAAAGCATGCGATCTGTGTAAGTGAGGGATGAGAGAAATGTGAAACAGAGCATAAAATAGGAGGGCGAGTGAAAGAACCATGAATTAGGATAGGAACAGAGAAGGGGACTGCAAAGAGGGCTGAGGAACACCTATGTTAATCCAGGTTCTTTTCCCTCCCCTCCCCCCAAAAAAATGTTAGAATTCTCTATTAATCCAAGTTCTTTTCCCTACCCCCAAAAAAAATGTTAGAATTCTCTTTCTATCCCCATCTCTTTCTGCTCAGTGCTTCCTCCTTCCTCTTGTTTTCTCCAACTCTACAAATCCTAGACCTACTCTCCACCTTTTTTCCTCTCCCTATCCCCAATTTTTCTGCTCTTCCCCTTGCCTCCCAGCCTTAATTCTACTCATTTACTAAATTGCTCTACCAGGTAGTTTTCATTTGAGGATCGGAGGGTACATGAAGGATAGTAGGGGGTGAGATGTGAATGGAGATAGGCGAGTAATTCAGAATAGAAAGTACAATGTGCAGGGTTGGCACCTAGGGCAGCAACATCTGAGAGGCAGCAAAGAGCAGCAGTCAAAGTAAAACTACAAATTCTGACTGCCAGACAAACGTGAAAAATTAGCAGCATATTTTTTACTTTCAGAGAAAGCAGGTGCACACATACATACAAAGCAAAGCATTTAGTATTATGCATTTTAACAGGGTTATTGTAGCAGAGCTGGTATAGGAATGATTGTGGCTGATGATTTTAATAAGTCTCAGGTGTAAGGGAGGATCAGGCGTAAGTAAGGCTGTAGGTTTTCCTAGGGTTCTCAATACCCTTGCACAGACCTGATAACTTCAACAGTTCTGAAAATGCAAAAAACTGCACAATATGTGCTGCAGAGCTTCAGAAACTCCTCTGACTGCAAACTATACCTTAGCTGATGCAGGAAACTGGAGGCAATGCATAAAGCTAGTGTCCTTAATTTCCTGGATGTGTAGTGTAGGTCATCAGAATCCTGTTTAATGACCAGAGAGAATGGAGGCAGGCACTAGGTGTGGTTTCTTTCACAAGCAAAATAAAATAGTTACACCAGTTGACACATTTCTCAAAAGCTGAGGAAAAGCCTAAAAATGTTTAAGATATGTGCAGGGTTTCCTGTTCAACAGTCTCTCTTGCTGCAGCCTGTCCGACATATGTTTGGCATAATTAGAGATACTCAACTTTTTTTTGTGGGTTGAGTCTGCTCGCTCTACACTTTTTTTCTCCTTGGATGCCCATTAGCTTCTTAGATTTGGTATTTGATAAGTTTGTTTTTTGTTTTTTTTTTCTCTTTCTGATGTACACATTTGAATCTGGGTGTTTTTTCCTTGTTGCTTCAGTAGGGCATTGATCGAGAAGCTTTTTCATTTTTTATTCTAGTGCTTCTGTTTTTCCAGCCAAAGCATAGAAGCAAGCCAGCAATTTCAGGATGTGCACATGCTGCATTCACAAGATGTTTTGAATATTCATTGTGACTGTTTGCATTTGAGTCATGTTCCTGTTTGTGGCTTTTGTTAAAACATCTCACCCACGGCTAGCGTCAGTTGAAGACTATTGCAATCAGTGAAGTTACATTGACCTCGCTGTTCCATGGATAAACCATGGAAGCTGACCATCTGTTGCCTGGCAATGCCATAGTCCCTTAACTGTTAAAAGAACAGGAGCCAAGATGTCATCCAGGGTATTTCCTGTGCACAACATCCTACCCCCCCCCCCCAACAACAAAGCAAGTCTCAAAGGGTAGGGGGTGAGTAGTAGCGTCTGATTCTGGGATGCTTCCACATCCAGAAGAGCAACTCTTGTTAGCATTCCCTCTGAAAACCTTCTTCCCCCTAGCTTCAGCCTGCCGTCTTCTTGGGGGGGGGGAATAAGTACTCACATAGAGCTTTTTACTGTTGGTTTAAAGTTGCTTTTCATCACAGCCCCACAAGCCACCCCCCCCCCCCAATAGCATAACAGCATTGTAAATGACTGCTGATAAAACTAGCATTGTCTATCTAGTCTGCCCAGTAAGATTGCTAGAGTTGTAGGATTTGCACCTTCTGCTCTCTGCAGGTTACTCCCCCCTTTGTTAAAAGCAGGTTCCCCTGACCGGGAATCAGACCCAGGTAGCAGTGGTGAGAACGCCATACCAGAGAAAGGGCTTTCAAATCTGCTGTTGCATTAAGCCTGAACATTTCTTAAACTGTTGTTGCCCAGTACAACTAAGTAACAAAGACATCATCTGTTGAAAATCTTCAGCGGTACATCAAAACCTAATTGTTGTGCCAGCACTAAAGACTGAAAAATACTGAAAGCCCTAGGAACCACATCGACTATTGGCAGTCTTTTGATATTGAAAAAATATTGATTGATCTTGGACTCGAGCCACAAGAACAGGAAACTACCTTGCTCCTCCCACACAGTGCCTAGAAATGGTTCCTCAGCATTGAGTTGGGATTGAAAAGCATTGGTGTTGTGCATCAAGCATTGGAGCATTGGCATTAATGTCCACCGGTACACAAGACTGAGAACAGTGAGATAGCAGTGACTGCTGGCCACTCTCTTAGGCTACTACATTAAAAGGTGAGCTCAGCCTTCCAGGGGTTAAGTTGCGCACTCAAGATTGTAACCAAATCATATTGCTGGTATCAAGCACTTGAATATCAACCAGAGCGGTTCTACTCCAACTGCAAGATTACATCGACAAACAACCCATTAGACTTGCAACAACACAGATTTAGGACATATCCTGGCATAGAGATGCTAATCACTTCTTTCTTGGACAAAATCCTAAAAGGCATTCAGAATCCTCAACAAAGATACATCTTAATATTCCTTGATATCAAAGCAGTTTTTGATTCAGTATCACACAACCTACTGATCAAACAAGAAATTGAAATCCATGGCAGAGCTTTACAGTGGTTGCAATACAACCTGACAGACCACCAACAGTATGTCAGAATTGGAACCATAAATTCACCCCCATTCAAGCAAACACAGGGCATACCACAAGGATCAGTGCTTTCCTCTCTTATTCAACATTTACCTGCAACCACTCTGCGACATCATGCAAGCACACAATATACTATACCATATCTATGCTGATATCATGATTTATAATGCCATTCATCACAACAAAAGTCTGCTACACCCTCATAATAAACTGTTTCAAAGCAATATCTAATTGGTTAACGCAACATAATCTCCAAATTAACTCAAAGAAAACAGAAGTACTATTTGTAATGAGACAAAAACTTCTCCATACCAACAAGCCTAAAAATCAAAAACATGGAGGTAGAAGTTAAAACAAACGATCAACATCTCGCCCTACACACACATACCAGCAACACCACCAGAATGATCTATCAAAAAATAAGAACCCTCCAATGCTTACGGCTTTTGCTTGAACCCCACAACTTCAGAACGGTTTACCAAGCATTAATATTCCCTCACATAAACTATTGTAGTAATATTCTCCAAGGCCTCCCCAAACATCATCTACTTCCTTTACAAATGGCACAGGACACCGTAGCCAGGATCCTTGAGAGCATCCAGGATTAGTCATATAACCCCTATCCTAAAAAAACTACACTGGCTCACCCTCCTCTGTCGCATAAAATGCAAAGCAATTATGACTATTTTCAAAATTCTACACGACATGTCTGCCATTCATCTACAAACCATGCTGAAAAAACTCCCAGCAAATAGAACCAGAAGATTATGCTCAAATACTCTCAGTACCCACAGAAAGACTGAAATGTAACCAAACAACTTGTGCAAGGGCCTTCTCATTATATGCACTTGGACTATGGAACAACCTACCTCCTAAACTCAGAAAAATTGATAACATCCACCAATTTAGGAAGGAACTGAAAACACTACTATTCAAAGCACGTTTTGAGGATAAAACATAAAATTAAACTTCAATCACGACCTCTCCTACGTCTTACCACCACATAGTTCACCAACACTCAGAAATGAACCTCGATCCCAAACCACCAATCTATACATTCATATATGTAATCCAGAAGAAACAACACTGATCATTCATATTGTAAAAAGTTCTTTACCATGTATTATTTAGTTGTCAGTCATTCTCTTTTTCCTTAAATGTTATGGCATGTTGATTTTCCACACTCTGTGTAAATACCTTTCTCTTCCATTGTTAAATATTATTGCATGTTTACACTGCGATCCCTCCCCTTTCCAGTACCCGTAGGTAGGGGTTAAGGAGTTTAAGTTCCTTCTTTAAACCAATGTTCAGTTACTTCCTGGAGCAGGGCTCGTAGGGAAATGTAGTTTTACCATCAGTTCAAATGAAGAGTAGTGTGACTCAGAATGTTTGCAAGCAAAAAGGGATTTATTTCCCCTCCCGGGGTTGGACTTCACAAGGATAAAAAGGTAACACAAAATATCTGCTCTCTGGCAGCAAAAAGGACAAAAATAAGAATAGCTTTCTTCAGCATGAAATAAACATTTTTCTTTCCAGCAGGTTGAAATTCAGCACATGGTTTCATACAGCTCTGTTTCCCTCACAGCCAGCTTGTATTTTCTTCACCATATCTCTAACATAAAGATATTATCTGTTCAGCTAATGTAATCGTGCAATCCATTTCCTCTGTGGGGTAACTCATATAGGACGGCTCTGTGTCCATATGTTCCACCTCTGAGGTAGGAATAATCTGACCAGTTCTTTCTAGGGCCGCGCCCTTTTCTTCAACCCTGAGCTTTTCACAACATTCAGGATTTAAATACCGGTTAAAGCTAGTATTGTAGCCCCAACCTTCCAGGTCATTACATTCACATGGATTCCTGTAATCCCAGCCCCTGGGCTTACCTGGGGACCTGGCTGTGGAAGCTTTTCTCTGGGGTTTAAAAATACCGGTTGGTTCCCTGCTGAACCTGTGTGAGGCAGTTTCCAAATGCCTTCCTGGCTGCTTGTAATCCCGTGTATGCTTCAGCTGGTCTGGTCTACTCCTTCGATAGCTCTTAGCCGGAGCCTCTGACCTCCCTTCAGCTGAAAACTCCTTCCAACTTCTGACCGGAAGTCTGCTTTCCTCTCTCTCTCCTCTCCCTCTCTGCCTGCTGGGGCCTCCTTATGAGACAGCCTTCCTGGGTAGGGCCTGGCTCCACCCCCTAGCAGGTGTTCAGACTTTCCCCGTGACTCCTTGCTAAACTGATAGCAGGGGCGTGTTTCCTTCTCTCGTGCCTGGTTTCCCTGACAACTGGTAGCCATGTGCCTTTGTTTACCTTGCAGCCCTGCACTTTCTACCTGGTTTTTAAGCCTTTCTATCGGGCCAGAAGGACTTGCTATATCACAACACCCAGTTCTATGTAAAGTTAACTTAAATTGTTCCTTGTAAACCATCTTTTTTATTTGCGTACAAAAATATATACACAAAATGTACAATAGAATAATACAAAGAAAATATCCCTAAAGGGGGGGGGTGGAATGCTAATATAAAGAAGAAGCCCCCTATAATATATCAAAACCCAAATTACTAAGTAAAAGTAGGAGAAAAAGTCTTCACTTGAGCTATTTGAAGAAAAACATGTCATTACCCAAATAGGTAATTAAACATTTACATGGAAATTTTAATGCGAAGGGAGCACCAAGAGCCAAAACGCGAGGTCTTGGTCCTAAAAATGCTTTCCTCCTCTTCTGTGTTAATTTAGAAATATCCAGAAAAACCTGAAGAGCCTGGTCACAAAACCTTTCATGTCTCTTAGAGATTCTATTTTGTGCTTATATTTTATTATCAGCTTCAGCTATAAATGAAACCACTAAAGTAGCATACCCTGGAATTTCATCCATGGATGACTCAAGAAAACCTGAAAAATCAAGACTATCTGGAACTACCGTATCTAAAGCAATTGTGGACACATCTCCACTCTCTGCTGAAAGCTGATTACCATAAGGAACATAATACATCTTTTCTTTGAATACTGTTTAGCTTCAGTACTAGGATAACACAATATCTCCTTCAAATATTTCACAAAAAGAATCGAGTGAGAGAGGAAACGTCTACTCGGAAGTTCAAAAAATGCAAATTCTTATACCGTGATCCATTTTCCAGGGCTTCAATCTGACATTGTAACAAAGAGAAATCCTGACCAGTAACGACTAATGAAGCCTGCTGAACAGATACCAAAGACTCCAATTGTTGAAAACTCTGGTCCACCAAACCAGTGTCATGCTCCGCAAGCTTCACAGCCACCTCCTTTGGAAAATCAGACACTTTAAGGAATGATGACTGAAGGGAAAGTTCAGTACGCGTTACAACGCCCCATATATCCTGTAAAGGAACTTCTTTAGGAGGAGCAAGTTTATCTGGAGTAGATACAATTGGCTCAGTCTGGGATGGTAAGGGGCGTGACATACTCCAGATGGGGTCTAAAGTTGTCCGCAAAACCAGAGGAGAACATCCACTCTCAATCGGGAAGGCATCCCCTTATTCTAATTGACCACTCTGGACGGGGTTACAGTGCCATGAACCAAAGGAGATGAAGAGGACACAGTACTCACTGGTAGAAAAGCCACATTCTGTTGCAAAGGATGATCCTAAGGCACTGGAAGAACAACTTTAATATAAGCGTCCATCGGGCTAACTTCTTAGTTTTACACTACTTAGTTTTACCAGTCAAATTGAGAGGTATTCGCTGCTTCCGCTTCCCCATAGGAGCACCAGGACCCTCCTCACAACTTTGGACACGCCCCTTCAGAGCATGTGCCCACAGCTGTGTCCCGCAGCAGGGCTAGTTTTTAAAACCCTTCTCCAGGAATGTGAGCACCAATGTGCCTTCTCACACGGGTATAGGAGCCAATAGCAAGTGCATAAGAACAGCTGAGCAGGAAATAGGCGTCCACTTTGTAACCTGTATTAACCTTAGGAAATACGGTCTATAAAACTTTCTAGGGGGTCCACGTGATGCGTGAGTGAGTGAGGACGTGTGCTCGCTCGCTCCGGGGCCACCTCGGCAATTAATCTATATTTTAACGATCCCCTTGAGTACCAGCTACCTCCAACGATTAAGAAGTGCTCACGGTATTGTCACTGGCTCCAGGAGACCGAAGGTGGATCGGTGCAATGCCTCTGCCGATGAAGAAGGATCGAGAGAGGCCGGCAAAGACAGGCCCTTTGTCCTCGGCCTTGCCACAGCCGCCATCCCCAGGTGTGGAGAGCACAGATTCCATGTCTGAAGAGCTGGCGAAGGAGGTGGTGAAGCTCTTGGACCCTAAGTTTGATCTTATCATGAAGAAATTGGAAGGAGTGAGTGACACACTAGCAGATTTCGGGCGAAGAGTTGACGAGCTGGAGCAGCGAGTGGGGTGCATTGAGGATGGCGAGGGCAAGCAGGACAGGGAGAGAGCGGAGCACAAGAGATTGCTGGAAGCCCTGCAACAAAAAGTGGACAATCTAGAAAATAGATTGCAAAGAAACAATCTGAGGCTTGTGGGACTCTCCGAGTTAAGACCAGACCGCGAGCTGCTCCCGTTCTTGGAGAAATGGCTGCCAGAGGTCTTGGGCCTGGACATGTTGAACAGTCAGTTTAAGATAGAGCGAGCGCACAGGCTGGGTGCGTGGCAGGAGGTTGGAGGCAGGCCACGCGTTGTGATCTTGAGGGTACTCAATTTTCAACATAAGGTGAAGATATTGCAAGCCTACAAGAAGGACGAGCTCATGCTGGACAATCAAAGGATTCTACTATTTCAAGACTATTCGGCGGCAGTGGCAGCCAGAAGGAAGGAGTTTTCGCCCATATGTGCGGAGCTGTTTCGGCGCAGAATGCGGTTTACCTTGGCCTTCCCGGCGGTCCTGAGGGTTTCCAATGAGGGGAAAAACCTCACCTTTTGAAAAGGCAGAGGCGGCAAAGCAGTTTGTAAAGCAGTTTGTAAAGCAGCTTGGTGGTGGCACCACGGAGGTTTCAGACCAGACCTGAGGACCATTGGAGTTGCATGGAACAGTTTAGTAGGTGTAGGAGTAGTGTGTTGGACTGCGACGTTTAAGCCTGTAAGACTAAAACTGGAGCGCTGAGATATGTGTGTCCTGCAGGACTGAGTAGCACACGTTTAGCGGACTCTAATCTTGTTGCTCACTTTATAGACATGTTCACTATATGATGGGGGGCACTGGAATGTTACTGTTGGGGTATGTTGTTATGACTGTGTGCCTGTTGCTGTGTTAGGGGATATAGTTATGGTGGGAAGGATATGGGCTGGGTCGAGGCGGCCCTGCAGCGTCAAGAAGGGCCTAGGCCTCAGTGGCACAACTGAGGGCAAAGACTAGTAGGCTTTTAAGGGGGGTGGGGGGGAGGGAGGCAGAGGAGAGAGGAGGGGGGCAGGGAGAGGGGTTCAGTGAAGGGAGGGGGAGTAGCTGGATTAGGTGGGATTGGGAAGGGGGGGAACAGGGGAACACAGGAACTAATACTCTGGAGAATACTGGGTATGATTGTAGATGATACACAAGCACCCTACTATGGGGATCTAAACAGCTGGCTGTTGGGGGATGTGTGGCCCTGGGACACCTATATACTGGTATGCCTGTGGGTAAGTAGGCATCTAGGAGTAATAAGAGATGCGGCATGTCTGCGAATAGTAACTTGGATTCTCCAGGACCAAGCAGGAAGTCAGTCCTCACATATGGGTGTCATCGGCGCCGATGAAGCCCCAGTGGAGCATTTCCCCAGCTTTCTATGAAAGCCTTTGGGAATGCAGGCACGCATGCGCGGTTCCCTTCCCGCCTAAAGGTGCCATCTTACCTCAGTCTCTTTTTTTCCGAGAAGCCCACCGGACGTGTGTCCTGCCATGCCTGCCGGATAAAAGTTGATTTTTTTCGGCGATCCTCGCTGTTTTTTCTCCCGGTTCGACGCCGGTTCCCCTCCCGCCGGGTTCGGTACACGGGTATCGAGCCCGATTCTTCTTTTTCGGTTTTTGCCCATCGTGGCTGACGTTCACGCCCTTTTTTGCTTTTTCCCTGGAAGGACGGTCCTTTGACCTCGCGGGGACTCTTTTTTTCCCCGATGGCTTCCAGCGGTTTCAAGAAGTGTGATCGGTGTAAGAAATTAATGTCTCTCACCGACACACACGACTGCTGCCTTCGGTGCCTCGGTCCTGATCACGACCCTAAGTCGTATGGACCTTGTGGGAAGATGTCTTCCAAGGCACTCCGAAGTCGCCAGCAGCAGAAAGAAAGGCTTTTCTCGGACTCAGCCTCCGGCCGGGCCCGGACCTCGTCTGAGGCCTCGATATCTCGGGATTCGGATCCCGAGTCCCGTCGCAGCTCCTCGGACAGGGGGTCCCCCGACCGGGAACGCAAGAGGAAGAAGCGGCTCGCGAGGGCGTCGTCAGAGGAGGTCCCTGGCTCCTCAAGGGCCAGGTCTAAGACCCCCAACCATCGCCCCGGGCCCGTGGAACAAGAGAAGCCTGTCAAAGTTCCTCGTGTGGAGCCAGAGTTTGCTGGACACGTAAGCCCCGTAGTCCTCGAGGACTCTCCTCCCAGAGAGCCGACGTCGGGCCCGGTGCCACCGGGGCCCGAGTCGGTGGCTGCTGCGTCTCCCGAGCTGAGTCTCAGGATGACAACCTTGGAAAGCAGATTGTCTGCCTTTATGGAGCAGCAGCGGGCACTGATGGCCAGCCTGTCTGGCACATCTGCCCCGACCACCGGGACATCGACTTCGAAGTTGACCCCGGAGACTGAGCCGATACTCGAGTCCATCATGGCTCGATGTCGACCTCGGTCGCGGTCTCCCTCGACCTCCTGCTCGGGACCGAGGTCGTCGACACCGGTGCCTCCGGCGTCGGGGCGGGTGCTCCAGGGCCCCGCGGGGTCTGACCCTGACTCCTCGTCGGACGAGTCCGCCTGGGAGACGGAGGATGAGGAGTCCCCCGATACGTTCAAGACTCGGTGCGTCCCGTTGGACTCACCGCAGTCTGAGCCCCGGAATAGATCCCCTCCGGAGGATACTCGGTTCTCGGAATTCATCCGGGATATGGCCACTGCCTTGGCTATTCCGGCGGACCCTGAGGAAGAGCCTCGAGCTGAAGAGCTCGAGGCCCTGCAGTATGACTCTCCTCCGAAGGAGGCCTTTACTGTCCCGGTTCCTCCGATGCTGGAACGGCTCCTCTTCAGGATGTGGGAGGCATCGGCCTCGGCGCCGGTTTTAAGCAAGTCGACTCGATCTATCGACTCAGGAAGAGCCCTGGCTTTCAGAAGGCACAGCTACCACACCATTCCATGGTTGTGGAATCGGCCATGCATCGTCTGAAAAGCCAGAAGATGCACTCCGCGGTGCCCCCTCGCAGGGAGGCCCGGAACCTCAATGGCGTCGATAGAAAGTGCTTCCAGGGCTCGATGCTTGCTTGCCGTGTCCAGTCTTACCAGCTGTACATGGGCATGTATTTGCGGGACCTGGCCAAGGAGTTGGCCGGGTTCTCTGCTGGTCTCTCCAGGGAACCCTTGCGGGGATTCGGGACTGCTCGAAGTTCATGTCCCGCGCCGCCTACAATGGCTTCAAGGCTTCGGCCCGAGTTGCGGCAGCCAGCATCGCGGCTTGACGCCAGGCATGGCTGCAGTCATCGGACCTCAAGCCATGGGTTCAGGACAAGTTGGTCGATGTCCCTTGCCGAGGTGAAAACCTTTTTGGCAAGCCCATGACTGAGAAGGCCGCCCAGCTCAAAACAGAGCACCTTACACGGACAAGGCTGTCTAGGAAGACCTCTGCCCCTTCTCATAAAAAGAAGGGCTCGGGTAAAAAGCCCTTTTACCCGAGGAAGGGCACTGCCTACAAACAGTACCCTCAGTATCAGGCTGCCCAAGCTGCACCCCAGGGTCAGCAAGCCAAGGGGCAGGGTAATGGGCCCCGTAGGCAGAGGACCCCCAAGCCTCCGGCCCCTGCTCCCACTCAGCAGGGTGGGGTTTTTTGACTCCTTGAGCATAGCCTCTCCATCCCTGCTCTCCCAACCCTGCACAGGAGGTCGCCTTGCCCTCTTTGCCCACCAGTGGCCCCTTATCACCAGGGACAGTTGAGTGTTGGACATAGTCCACAGGGGCTATGCACTTCATTTTCACCAACTGCCTCCTCCTTACTTTCCAGGGGAGCCTCCAAGGCCTCCCCTGCACACAGACCTTCTCCTTCAAGAGCTTCAAGGTCTGTTGGTGGACAGGGCGGTGGAGCCTGTGCCTCCCCACTTGCAAGGTCACGGATTCTACTCCAGGTATTTCCTGGTGCCCAAAAGAACCGGTGGCCTTCGACCCATTCTGGAACTCAGGAACCTCAACAAGTTCCTAGAGAAAGAAAAGTTCAAGATGCTTACTCTGGGAACACTTCTGCCCTACCTCCAGCAGGGAGATTGGCTATGCTCCTTAGATCTAAAGGATGAGTACACTCACATCCTCATTCATGCAGACCACAGGTTCATTGTGGGAGGAAACCGTTATCAGTACAGAGTGCTGCCTTTTGGCCTCACCTCCGCTCCCAGGGTCTTTACCAAATGCCTGGCAGTGGTGGCAGCCTACCTGAGAAATCAGGGAATCTTTGTCTTCCCCTATCTGGACGACTGGCTCATCAGGGGTCAGACGTGCCAGGAGGCCAGACAAGCCACCCTCAGAACTATTGCTCTTCTTCAAAGCCTGGGGTTTGTCATAAACTTCGCAAAGTCCACTTTGCTCCCCTCCCAGAACTTGCAGTTCATAGGAGCATGGCTAGATTCTCTGCTGGCAAAGGTTTTCTTGCCAGAAGACAGGACCCAAAGGTTGATAGCCTTGGCAAATCAGTTTCTCAGCAGGTCACTGGTCTCCGCCAGACTCTGCCTGAGGCTGCTTGGCCACATGGCTTCGACAGTACATGTGACCCCCAATGCCAGGCTCCATATGAGGCCTGCACAGTGGTGCCTTCGGACTCAGTGGTCACAGGCCACAGGCAGCCTCAGAGACAGGATAAGGGTGTCCAGACAATTTCTGAACTCCCTCAACTCGTGGCTGCACCCACCCAATCTACTGAAGGGGGTGCCTTTTCAGATTCCTGGGTACACGGTAGTACTGACCACAGACGCCTCCCTGCAGGGCTGGGGAGCTCATTGTCTAGGCAAGTGCACCCAGGGCCTGTGGTCTCCTTGGGAAGCTGCACAGCAGATCAATCTCCTCGAACTCCGAGCTATTCGATTAGCACTCAAAGCTTTCTCTCCTACCCTGGCTCATCAATCTGTCCTGGTTCAGACAGACAACCAAGTAGCCATGTTTTATGTGGACAAACAGGGCGGGACTGGTTCCAGAATCCGTTGTCGGGAGGCTCAGGACCTTTGTTCATTTGCCCTCAATCACAACATGCTCCTCAAGGCTGTGTACCTTCCAGGCCAGGACAACTACCTGGCCGACAGATTAAGCAGAATTCTGCAGCCCCACGAGTGGCAGCTGCATCCTTCAGTAGTTCAGAAGATCTTCCTAAAATGGGGTCTCCCTTTGGTAGATCTCTTTGCCAGCCCAATGAACAAGCAACTGCCAAAGTTCTGCTCCAGGCAACCGCATCCTCTGAGAATAGCAGCAGATGCTTTTCTGATTCCATGGTCTCAGGGCCTCCTGTATGCGTTTCCTCCCACGCCCTTGGTGGCCCAAACTCTCTTCAGAATTCTTCAGGACAAGGCCTCGGTCCTGCTGGTGGCTCCCAGGTGGCCGAGACAGCCTTGGTTTCCTCTTATGCTTCAACTGTCGGTGGATCCCCCACTGCCTCTGGGGTTGCAACCCGACCTTCTCTCACAGGAGCACGGTTCCCTTCTGCACCCCAATCTCAAAGCTCTCAATTTGATGGCCTGGAGGCTGCAAGGGTAGTTTTGGCTCCCTGGGGCCTACCTCAGGAAGTTGAGGAGGTTGCCTAGCCTTTAGGAAACAGTCCACTAGGAAAACCTATGCTCTCAAATGGAAAAGGTTTTCTGTGTGGTGTCAGCTACATACTGAGAATCCTTTCTTCTGTACTGTGCCAGTAGTGCTTCAGTACTTACTGCACTTATCAAATCAGGGACTTAAGTCCAATTCTGTTCGGGTCCACCTCTCAGCTCTAGCAGCTCACCACTCACTGGTGGAGGGACATTCTCTGTCAGGTCACCCCTTGGTGTCCCGCTTTCTCAGGGGCTTGCTTTTGCTCAAGCCTCCAATCCGTTGTCCTGCCCCTGAGTGGGAATTGAATGTGGTCTTGCAGCAACTGACTCGCCCACCTTTTGAGCCGATGGCTACTTGTCCACTACGCTTCCTATCCTGGAAGACACTCTTCCTGATAGCCCTTACCTGGGCTAGGCGAGTGAGTGAGCTTCAGGCCCTGGTCTGTGATAGGCCTTACACCAGGATTTATAGGAACAGGGTAGTCCTCAGGACTCATCCAAAGTTCCTCCCAAAGGTTGTCTCCTCTTTCCACCTCAATCAGGAGGTGGTTCTTCCAACATTCTTCCCTAGACCTCATGCAAGCCAGGCTGAAGCAGTCCTGCATACCCTGGACTGTAGGAGGGCCTTATCCTTCTACCTTGACCGTACACAGGGGCATAGGAGGGCTACTCAGCTCTTCGTATCCTTTGACCCTAATAAGTTGGGGTTGGCTGTGTCCAAGCGTACCTTGTCCATCTGGGTGGCTGACTGTATCACCTGGGCTTACAAGGCGGCTGACCTTCCCTTGCAGGGTCGGGTCACGGCCCATCGTGTCAGGGCCATGGCTACTTCAGTGGCTCATCTCCACTCTGTGCCCTTGGTAGACATCTGCAAGGCTGCAACTTGGTCTTCAAGCCAGACTTTTGCGGCCCATTACTGTCTGGAGAGGGAGTCCCGTAGGGACAGTGCTTTTGGCCAAGCAGTACTCCGGAATCTCTTTGAGGTTTAGGCAACTCCTGCTCTCTGTTGGGCTACCGGTGGAGGTTGTGTCCTTGAAAAGCCTTTCTTTGCTGCTGAGACTAGAGGGAGTTCTCTTGTTCAGCCTGGGTTCCTCGGTAGCCCAGAGCTAGGGAGTCACCCATATGTGAGGACTGACTTCCTGCTTGGTCCTGGAGAAAGAGTAGTTACTCACCTGTAACAGGTGTTCTCCAGGAGCAGCAGGAATCAGTCCTCACAACCCTCCCTCCTCCCCTGGGATTTGCAGTTGTACATAGTTTATTTTTCATTTTTGTGTGCTGTTCTTAGCTATGTCATTTGACTGAGGTAAGATGGCACCTTTAGGCGGGAAGGGAACCGCGCATGCGTGCCTGCATTCCCAAAGGCTTTCATAGAAAGCTGGGGAAATGCTCCGCTGGGGCTTCATCGGCGCCGATGACACCCATATGTGAGGACTGATTCCTGCTGCTCCTGGAGAACACCTGTTACAGGTGAGTAACTACTCTATGTGGGTGGGGTGAGCACACTGGTGAAGTGGACCAAAATCCTACAAGCACTTAAGCAGGCGATGGCGCAGGTAGCTCTCTTGCAGGAGACACATTTAAGTGCAAAGGAACATGGGAAGCTACAGAGAGACTGGGTGGGGAGAGTAATTGCAGCATCGTCAGGAGGGAGAAAAAAGGGCGTGGCAATTTTGGTGCATAAGAGTCTTACCTGTGAGGTGTTGGGGGAGGTGGGGGATCCCTTGGGTAGATTTTTATTTGTGCATGCTCGGATTCAGGGAGAAGAGCTGTATCTGGGGAACATCTATGCGCCTAATGTGTATGACCACAAATTTTTCCAACAGGTATTAGCCAGGGTATTGGAGGCCCCAAAGATACCTTTGATCATGGCGGAGGATTTTAATTGCCCTCACGATCCCGATCTGGATAGGTCACAGTCACAAGGCGCTCGGGGGTGGACAAAGAAAGGGGTGGGATACCTTTGTACCATGGGGGATTTGCTAGATTCTTGGAGAGTCCTGCATCAGGGGAGCAGGGACTACACGCATCTGTCCCGGACCCATCAAACGTGGTCTCGGATCGACTATATACTTGTTTCGAGGCAGTGCTTTGGGAAAGTGGTGAATGTGGAAATCGAGCCTGTAGTTATATCGGATCATGAGATGGTACGGCTGGATTGGAAGGGAGGCCGCAAAGGGGGCGGTAAATGGTCGTTTCCGAGCTACATGTGGAGGAAACCAGAATTTCAGCACTATGTGGTGCAGCAGTGGGAAGAGTATGTCCGGTTTAACGAGGGGAAAACCAGCTCAACAGCAGTTTTTTGGGAGGCAGGGAAGGCGGTCATTTGGGGTCACATTATGGCATTCGTTGCAGCTGAGAGGTGTCGAATCATTGATGATGTGATCAGACTGTCCAGGGAACTGCGAGAAGCCAAAGAGTTAGCAAAGTGACATCAAGCTGAGATCCCAAGGTATTTGGAAACTCAAAAGCAGCTGAATGGCGTGTTGCAGGAAAGAGCTATTCAGTCTATGCAGTTTTATAAACACCAATTTTACAGATATGGGCATCAAACGGGTAAGCTGTTGGCCAGGTTAGTGCGCGAGAGGGGGGGTCCTAGAGGTGTAGCTGTGATTAGTGACAAAAGAGGGATGAAATATAGTGAGGCAGGACAAATTGTGCAGGTTTTTAGGAAATTCTATGAGGAATTGTATACGGCAGAAGGGGAGGATGAGGCGCAAGCAGCCACATTTTTAGACTCTGTGCAGCTCCCCCAGTTATCAGAGGCGCAGCGAGGGGAGTTGAATAAGCCGATTACAGGAGCGGAGATTCAGAAAGTGATTCAGGCGGCGCAGCGCACAAGGCTTCGGGCCCTGATGGATATGGAGCAGAGTTCTATAAAATGATGTCTGCTCAGGTAGCGCCTACGCTTGCGGCAGTGTTTGGGGAAGCCTTGGAAGTAGGTTGTTTTCAGAGGGACATGAGGACTGTGACTATCACGTTAATTCCGAAACCGGGGAAGGACTTAGAGGACCCGGCCTCGTATCGGCCGATCTCTCTGATTAACTACGACATGAAGGTGCTTGCCTCGGTACTAGCTAACAGGCTGCAGAAGTTCCTCCCGGGCCTGGTGGGTCCGCATCAGGCGGGTTTTGTTAAGGGAAGAGAGGCCTGCGTGAACATCAGCAAGGTATTGCTGGGGATGGAGAAGTGTGTGTTGGAGCGTGACCCTTTGCTCCTTCTCAGTCTGTATGCGGAGAAGGCGTTTGATAGGGTCTCCTGGGGGTATATGTTTGCAGCTCTGTGCAAGTTTGGATTCCATGGCCAGTACTTGCAGTGGGTACAAGCTTTGTATCTAGATCCATTGGCGGTGGTAGATAGTGGGGGGGAAAGATCGCAACCCTTTTCGTTACACCGGGGCACAAGACAGGGGTGCCCTTTGTCACCACTATTATTTGTGCTTCAATTGGAGCCTCTCTTGGTGTCGTTTATGGCTTCGGAGAGGATAGAGGGCATACAGTGGAACGGCGGAGGGATCAAGGTGAGCGCGTTCGCTGATGACATGCTGCTGTGCCTTAGAAATCCACTCTGCTCATTGGATATCGCACTGCAACACATTGAGCGGTTTGGGCAGTTTTCAGGCCTGAAAATAAATAGGAGTAAGTCGGTTGTGTTAGACATGGGTAACCTAACATGGGGGATCTGGCAAGGGAAGTTCCCCCTAAGTTGGGCGCCGGGGCAAATACGCTATTTGTGGATTCAAATCCCGGATAGTCCAAAGAGACTATATGAGGTAAATGTGCGGCCAATGTTGGATGCGACGGTAGATAGATTGAAAAAGTGGAGAGACCTCCCAGTTTCTTTGATGGGAAGGATAGCATTAGTAAAAATGATAGAGCTTCCCCGTTGGCTGTACCTTTTGAGACAATTGCCGTTATGGTTACGGAAGAAAGACTTCATGATTCTGCAACGACAGTTGGGTAAGTTTGGCTGGAGGGGGAAGAGAGCTTGGATCGCACTCTCCGTGCTCATGCGAAGTGCAGAAGAGGGAGGGGGGGGGTTTGCCCTCCCTGAGACGGTACAATCTGGTATACTTAGCGAGGTTGTTGAGTGATGTGGTTGTGGGCAATGTGGAGCGCGTGCCATTGGATCTGATTGATCAGATGTCGAGACCATGGCACAGGGGTTATCTGTTGCATGTCACAGGGGTCAAGTTACCGATGGCTTGGAAGGCCTCGCAGTGTTTGGGGGCTGTACGGACAGCATGGAAGGCCCTGTGTCAGCAGAAAGGATGGAATTGGAGGGTTATGGACTGCCTTCCGCTGGCGGGTAATGGAGCTTTTGAGCCAGGGATGGGGGCGGGGTGGCTAAGACTTGGATCAGGGCTGGGCTAATTTATTTGGGGCAACTGAGAATGGAGGGGAATGCTCAAATAGATTCCTTTCAAATGTTAAGTAGGCGCTATCAGTTGATGGCGAGGATGTTTTATTTTTATTTACAGGCCCGGCATTATGTGGGCAGTCTGCAGAGTAGGGGGGAGGAGGTAATGAGAGGATCAAGTTTGTGGGAGTTGATGGAGAGGTTGCAGGAGACTGCGGCGGCGCGAGTAATTAGTGCAGAGATTTATCCGGAGGGAGATCTGGAGGCTTTGGCTCCCCTAGAGCAAAGATGGCAGTCAGATGGAATTCCGGGAGTTACAGTTGGCATGTTAGGGCAGGCGTTCAAGAGGCTGAAAGTTATATCGGAGACAGTGCTGTTCCAAGAGCTGCAGTATAAACTGCTGTGGCAGGCTTATGTTCCTGAGGTCTTGGCGGCAAAGATGGGACTTTTGAAGACAGATGCGTGTAGTCTGTGCAAAAGGGAGGTGGGAACGTTGCTGCACCGGTTCTGGTCCTGTCCCTGTATTCAGACATTTTGGGAGGCGGTGCGGGAGAGGTTGCTGCTCTGGACAGGAGTGAATTTGGAACTCCGACCAGGATGGTGTATACTCAACTTCCCTTACGTAGACAGCGGAGTGCAGCAGGCTATAAGGCAGCTGTATGAGAAAAGTTTCTTGGTGGCGAAGCAATGCATCCTGCGGCAGTGGATGGCGGAGCGGAGCCCACACACACGGGAGTGGGAGCAAAGCTTGAGGGATCTAATGCAGATGGAAGGTAGAACGGCACGGCTCTTGGGGCAAAGAAGCTGGGAAAAATTCCAGGCCACATGGGAACCTTTGCTGAGGGAGCCCGTTGGGGCACCGCAGAGGTAGGTGGGGGGGAGGGGGAGTACTTGGAGGAAAAGAGGCTCGGTGGCTGCTCCCGCCAATCTTGGTCGCTAAGGCGGAAGCTGGAGGGTGGGGAGGTGGCGGTGGGCTGAGGTTGGGGGGAGGAGAGCCTGAGGTAGGGGATGTTTTCCAGAGAAGTTGTACTGTGCGTGAGTAGGGAGGGTGGGTGGGGGGGGGGATGAACATTGGCATAGGTTAGGGCAAGTAATTAAACAAGGGAGGCTGAAGAGGGGGGTTGGGCTGGTGTGTGCAGGGGTGGGTACATAATAGTTTTCCTGGCTGGATGGGGGATTGCACTCACCTGAATACTTTCTGGGAAAGTGTTTGCTGTGGGGGAGGGAGTTATCCACTCACTGGCTGTATTGTTTTTTCTTTGTTTGGTATGTTGAATGTTAATAAAAATGATTTTTCTTAAAACGTTCTAAATAGAGTAATGATGGAACCAGTCCTTCAGACACCCCATTCAGTATTCAGGCAGAACAATATCAACATTGGTATCTTTGTATGAAGTGCTGCCATAAATATTGCCTGCATAAAGTAAGAATGGAGCAGCACCAAATAGGGAAATCTGAACACCATTCATCACTGTTAAGTCCTGAAGCTGCATCTACCATTAGAAGAGCCCTTTGCTGCAGGATTTGTGCTCTCTGATTTCAACCCATGTGGCAATTTCACTACCCAAAGTTATATTTGAGCCTCTCATCTCAATTGGAGTTCATTGGAGCTCTGAGACAAGACTCTGGCAAGAGTCTTTCTCCCATGAGACTGAATTGCTACCTTGGTGTCTAATTCTGGTAGTTATACATCAGTCAGTAGAGTCCAACTTGGGACGTACTGAGATTGAAAGGCCTTAAGGCCTCCAAGTGCATGCAATTCCCCTGTCAGGTCTCAAAATGAGACAAGCCTAATTGACCTTACACACGAAGAAAGTAACTTTATAAGGCATGCCTAGATTAACACACGTTTCTGCTAGGCAAGTCCAGACAAGTGGGTTGTGCTCCCCTCGCAGAAGATTGGTGGAAACAAAGAACCAATGAAAAGCCAGATTTCAGTGACATCACTCCCATGCCTCTATTCGCCTCAGCCACCAGTATTTCTTTGTCTCCATCTGATGGTGAATGTTTTTTCTCCTCACTGTAGAAAATATGAGGATTGAGAGAGAGATTAATCGCTTGTGGACAGCCACGAGTACAGAAAAGTGATTCTCTCACTTGAGCGCAATATGGGCAGCTCCACTAGACTGCGATCTTTTCGGTAGCCATAGGAGGAAGGAAAATTGGTTCAGCTTCAGGCTCTTATGATAAGGGCCTGTTGAGCAGCCACATATTGGAAGGTTTTGAAAGGATCTGGAAGAGTGCAGCAGCCTCACACAACCTCAGCGCCCCCTCCTCTGTCCCTCCCTGCTCTCTCCCAAAGATCACAGAAGGCTCTGAGGGATCTGCTTGCCAGCCACCTTAAATGCAGTGCTGCAAAGCCAGCCAGTGAAATTATTTCAGGGAAGCAAAGCTGAACCAAGCATGGATTCTCTGCCTGGGGTTCTCAGGAAGTAAGTACCAAGGCTTGACCTTGTCATTGTCCTTATGGGGGGGCTCCCGATTCCATCTAATTGGGACACAATTCAGGGTGAACCACTGGTGACTGTTAGTATGGTGTTCTGCCCAAGCGGTTCCAACGCACACTCCTTCCCTAGAAACCTGTAATGCGCAAAACGCACTTGCAGGCTGCCACAGCCTTAGCACTCGCTGTTTTGATATTTTTCCTAACTCTTTTTATATTCTTCCAGGAAATGTTGTTTGATCTGCGGCAAGTGAGATGCTTCATCCCCAGGTTCTGGACTCTGCTTTTCCTGCATGGCAGCTTCTAAGCTGCTCCGGAGAGCCTGCTTCTCCCCACCTCCCCCGCCCTCAGCCAGGGGATGCAGTTAGTCTGACCTTGCCTGCCTGAGGGTGGGAAGGTGACGGATGGTGCTATGGGTAAGGATGTTCAACCAGCTGGAGGCTTTGGTGACTGTGCTGTGAGCCACTCATCATCCTCTAGGGGTCAGAGGCAGCTGTGGCCCCTGGTGTTGGGAAGTCATGTCCAATAGGAGAGCTTCCAGACTCCAGATTTTCCTCCACTGAATTCTTTTCCTTTTTGCAACAGGCCTTGTCCTTCTGGCATGGAAATTCAGACCCTGCGGCCTTTGGGTGCCCCCGGGCACAGTCTCATGCGAAGCAGACTGAAAGTGGAAGCCCTGTTCGATTACCTTTTGCTAAGTGTCCCCAGCAAGGGGCGCTCCCTGGAATTGGGGAACAGCTGGGAGCTATCCAAGATGTTGACTATGATTTGAATTCAGCAGCTCAATACTGGGCTCTGTTGTGGATAAGGAAGTGCTCTCGCCTTCAGAAGATTATGCAGAGGCCGGTGTGATCCGCCTATTCCAGAAGGAGGAGCTGGCAGTGTTGATTGACAGGGTCTCATCTGCCTTCATCTTGACAGATGCTTCCAGCATGGAGCAGGAGCCGAAGGTACACCCGCTCCTTCAAGGGGTGCGAAAATCCACTACTGTTTTTCCATTACCGGATGTGGTCAAGGATATGACAGTCAGAGTGGGACTCTCCTGACTCCCTACCTAAATAGTTTAAGGGTGTGTGAAAAGATCTCTACTCTCCTAGAGGAGGAGTGTGTTGAGTGGTTTGGCATTCTCAAGGTAGATGCACAGGTCACAGCGGTTACCAGATGGACCACCATTCCTATGGAAGGCGGGTTGGCCTTATAAGGATTTTCTGGGCTATAAGGTGGATTTCCTTCTGAGGAGCCAGTTCACTATGGTGATGGCTATTCTGCAGCTGGCAGTATGTACCAGCCTGACATCTCAAGCCCTCCTCCAGTGGATTCAGGAGTGGGAGGGAGGAGTCCGAGGGAGGAGTGGTCTAGTGGTTAGGACAAGGTACTTCAGGCCGGAGGGCCAGGGGTTCAAGTCCCACCTGGGGACAGCAATCTCAGGCCACTTAACCCTCCATTGGCCATGTTCCCTGTAAGTATTAGTGTATGTGTCTCATATCCCCTTGTGTTAAATGTATCCCCCAATTGACCGCTTTGACCCGGTGAAAAGCGGGATATAAATACAGCTAAATAAATAAATAAATAATTCAGGCTCTTCCGCCAGATACTACCCCTCTTTTGGTGTCTGATACGGCCTTCCTTTCTAATACCATGTATGATCTGGTACATTTGGCAGTCAGGGATGGTGCCCTGATGACTACGCCTGGTGATCTGCATGGCGTGGTGGGTACACCCCTAAACAAATGCATCGGGAGGGGTGACCTGCAGGAGCGACAGGTGCACCTACTCTTGCCACCTTGCAGGGCAGACTAGATGGACCATGATGGTCTTTATCTACCATCATATATTATGTTACTATGGTGGATTTGGCTCTGGCATTGGGCAGCGGACACATCCTCCGAAGCCCGGTTTGCCCAACTGGCTTTTAAGGGGAAGCTTCTGTTTGGAGATGATTTGGAGAAGCTGGTGAAGGACCTGTGTGAGACAAAATCTTACCGCCTTCCGGAAGAAAGGTCCAAGGGATCTGTGAAGCAGCATATTGCCCCTTTCTCGTCAGCCTTTGCCTGTCCGCGAAGAGCAAGCTGGCCAGATTCCTGGGATTCTTGTCATTACCGACCTGGAAAACCACCTTCCCTTCTACTACTTCCAGGCCATTGGTTAATCCTCAATTCTTTCATGGAATGTGTGGACCCAGGGACTTGGTCCCCTCCAGAGGAGGACCCTCCTGGGATGCAGAGTGAAGGTTTGGGGGCTATCCCTGGTTTCCTCCAGTGGGATGCAGGCTTGGCCTTTTCTTTCAGTAATGGGGCCTGGATTACCAAGGTTCGCTTGGTGCTAGACACCATTCTTTTTGACTATGTCCTGGAATGCAAAAAGCTGATTCCAAATGCTTTCATCATTTCTCCTTGTGGGTCTGCGATCAACCGTTCCACTATGTAGACCACCTTAGACAAGTTGTTACGCCTGAAGGCAGTGGTGCCCATCCCCCAGACAAGTGGGATAAGGGCAGATACTCTATTTCGTGGTGCCCAAAAAAAAATTGTTCCTTCCAGCCCATTCTGGACCTCAAGCAGATCAATGAGCACATGCGCATCCTGCGCTTCTGGACGGAAAGCTTGTGCCCCGTGATTCAAGCAGTGTGCCAAGAGGAGTTCATGACTTCTCTGGATCTGATCGAAACGTATTTTCATATCCCAATCCATGCAGATCAGTCGAAGTATCTGCATTTTGCCATGCTTGGCTTTCACTGTCTGTTCGACGCCCTCCCTTTTGGGCTATCCACCACTTCACCAACATTCTCCAAGGTCATGGTGGTGGCGCACAATGCTGCAGCGGCAAGGGATCTGTGTCCCATCCCTGTCTGGACAATTGGCTCATCCGAGCCCATTCCCTTTCAGAAGCATCTTGGTGAAGTCCTGAGTAGTGGGGTTTTTTTTGTTTTGTTTTGTTTTTTGGAAAGCCTCAGCTGGGCGATCAATCAGGGAAAGAGCCAGCTGTTGCCTTCCTAGTCATTGGAGTTTCTGGGAGCACATTTGGACACTTGAGTGGACTGTATCTTCCTACCTGAGGAGAAAGTCAAAAGACTGTTGGATTGTCTGATGCTGTTCTGTGCACAGCAGGCTCCCAGAGTCTGGGATTATCTTCAGCTCCTCAGATTAATGGTGGCGACCATAGAGATGGTTATAAGAACATCAGAAATACCATACTGGATTAAACCAAGGTCCATCAAACCCAGTATCCTCTTTCCAATAGTGACCAACCCAGGTCACAAATACCTGGTAAGTTTCCAAAAAAACACCCAGGTTCCACAATGCTTGTCCCAAGGCAAGCAGTGTATTTCCTGGTACCTCTTTTAATAATGGCTTATGGACCTTTCCTCCAGGAACTTATCCAAATCTTTTTTAAACCCAGCTACACTAACAGCTTTTACTACATTCGCTGGTAACGAATTCCAGAGATTGATTATGCATTGAGTGAAAAAAAATATTTTCTCTTATTAGTCTTAAATGGGTTATATTGTAGCTTCATTGCATGTCCCCCTATTTTTTCTACTTTTTGATGGAGTAAACAATTGATCTATATTTACCCATTCTACTCCATTCCTTAATTTAGAGACCTCTATCATATCTCCCCTCAGCTGTCTCTTTTCTAAATTGAAGAGCCCTAACTTTTTAAGCCTTTCCTCATAGAGGTATCTTTCCATCCCTTTTTGGTGGCTCTTCTCTGGACCTTTTTCTAATTCTTTTGAAGATATAGCAACCAGAATTGCACACAGTATTCAAGGTGCAGTCACACTATGGAATGATACAGAAGCATTATGATATCCGTTGTTTTATTCTCTATTCCTTTCCTTTCCTTATGATTCCTAATATTCTAATAGCTGCTTTGACTGCTGCTGCACACTGGGCGGAGGGTTTCAATGTAGTATCCATGATGATGCAGCGATCCTTTTCCTGGGTGGTAGTCCCTAATGTGGATCCTTACATTATTTAACCATAGTTTGGGTTGTTTTTTTCCTAGTTGCATAAATTTGCACTTGTCCACATTAAATTTCATCTGCCATTTGGACGTCCAATCTTAGAATTTATCAAGATCCTCTTGCAATTTTTCACAATCCTCTTGGGTTTAAACAACTTTGAATAATTTTGTGTCATCTGCAAATTTGATCGCCTCATTTGTTGTTCCTATTTCCAGGTCATTTATCAATATGTTAAGTCCCTGGGGTACTCCACTATTCACCTTTCTCCATTGAGAAAATTGTCCATTTAGCTCTACCTCTGCTTTCTATCTTTTAACCAGTTCTTGATCCACAATAGTACACTGCCTCCAATCCCATGACTTTTTAATTTTGCCAAGAGTCTCTCATGAGCGACCTGTCAAAGGCTTTCTGAAAATCCAAATACACTATATCAGCGATCTCACCTTTGTCTACCTAAACATTCACACCTTCAAAAAAATGTAACATATTAGTAAGACAAGACTTTCCTTGGCTAAATCCATGTTGGCTTTCTCCCATTAAACCATGGCTATCTACATGTTCAGTAATTTTTTTTTCTTTATAATGTTTTCTACCATTTTGCTCGGTATCGACATCAGGTTTATTATTCAGTAGCTTTCCGGATCACCCCTGGAACTCTTGTAAAATTGACGTTGCAGGTTTTTTTGCTATGAATATACTTGAAGAAGTTTTTATTGTGTGTTATTTGCTTCAATGGCAAGCTTTTTTTCAAATACTCTTTTTCCCTGCCTTACCAATGCCTTGCATCTAATTTGCCAGTGCTTATGTTGTTTTCATCATTTGGTTCCTTTTTCCATTTCTTGAAAGATGCTTTTTTGGCTACGGCAGCCTCTCTGACCTCACCTTTAACACTAGAAGCCCCAAAAGGAATTTTACCTAGAAACCCCAAAGTGCATCAATTGACGCATTATCATGATGACTGCGTTTAGCATGAAATGCAGATGAGAATTAATGTGAAGTTACTTATTTGTTAAATATGTGCTGTATGTGATGTCATTACATGACGTCATCGTGTGCTTATGGTTTATAATGTTGGAGTAAAACTGTAAACAGTGATTGAGATGCGCCACCTAGTGGGAACATGAATTTATACCTAGAAGCTCCAAAGTGCGTGAATTGACGTACTTTGGGGCTTCTAGGTATAAATTCATGTTCCCACTAGGTGGTTTATCTGTCATTAATTTTCGATGCACATATTTGAACATCTTGACCTTGCTAAAAAAAAGTCATGGAACATGACTGACATAGTTCTAGCAGT
The DNA here is from genome assembly GCA_033557465.1 of Ichthyophis bannanicus. Lineage (NCBI taxonomy): Eukaryota > Metazoa > Chordata > Amphibia > Gymnophiona > Ichthyophiidae > Ichthyophis > Ichthyophis bannanicus. The sequence continues at coordinate 642,717,767 of CM066034.1, read as the reverse complement.
GGCGCTGGTATACAACTTCGAAGATGCATTTGCGTCAATTGATGCACTTTGGGGCTTCTAGTGTTAAACTATGCTGGCAGTTTTTTGTTTTCCTTCCACTTCCATATGCTTCGGGACGAATGCTGAGGGGACCTCTGGTGGCTGGGGCAGGTGGAGGCACAGGAGTGATGTAATTGTGGCCTGGGCTTTTCATTGGTTCTTTGTCTCCATCAGTCTGTTGGTGGAGGAGCATGGCCCACTTGTCTGGACTGGTCAAGCAGGACTCAAAAAAAAGGATATTATCTAGTAAGTAAAATGTTGCCTTTTAACATTGCCTTTGAAGCTTTCCAAAAATGGTGGGTATTATCTTTATGTATTCCATTAAACTCATATTCTTCCCACTGCTCCCACAGATAGTGGGAGACACTAGTCTCCATAAAGATCCACAGGGAACCTCCAAGACTTGTTTATCCACACTTTATCCCCAGCACACTTCCATCCAGATGAGCACATGTTCAGAGATTGCCAAAGGTACAATTTCAGCCATCAGTACTGCAAGAAAATAATCTGCTTAAAGCCAAGATATATTCAATATGGGATCCCAAGTCATGTGCCCTGGATATAGGCTTAAAATCTCACTTTTGGGGACTCAGAACCCACCAGGAATCACGTAGTTCTGACATTTCTCTAAAGTGCTGTCAACCTTTGGACACCCATATCAAAGCCTCATGTGTGCCTCCAGGCCTATCCATCTCGAGATCCCAAACCATGTTAAAATCCCCTCCCACAATTTTGGGGTATGACTAGGACGACTCCATCATCATGGTTATTTGTTCCAAAAATCAGTGGGTTGTAGAACGTTTGCCATGGAAGCAAAGATGCATAATAAAAGCTTTTTCAAGTATATTTGTAGCAAAAAAAACCTGTGAAAGAGTCAGTTGGACCATTGGATGATAGAGCAGGAAAAAGGGACGCTAAGGGAGGACAAGACCATAGCGAAGAGATTGATTGATTGAATTCTTTGCTTCAGTCTTTACTGAAGAAAATGTAGGGAAGTTACCCATGCCTGAAATGATATTTAAAGGTGTTATATAGGAAGAATTGAAAGAAATATAGATAAACCGGGAAGATGTAGTGCGAATATTTGATAAACCGAAGAGTAGTAAATCCCCTGTACTGGTTGGTATACATTCGAGGGAGAGCCCTAGTTGTGGTGTACTTAGATTTTAGTAAAGCCTTTGACACCATTCCACATAGATGACTTATAAACAAACTGAGCACCCTAGAGCTGGACCCTAAAGTTTTTAGTTGGGTTAGAAATTGGTTGTGTGGGAGGCGACAAAGGGTACAGGTAAATGGAGCTCACTCTGAGGAAAAGGAGGTTACCATTGGGGTGCGCAGGGATCTGTCCTTGGTCCAATTCTTTTTAACATCTTTGTTAGTGATATTGCAGATGGGCTGTAAGGTTAGATTTGCTTGTTTGCGAATGATACCAACATCTGCGAATGATACCAACATCTGCAATAGAGTGGACACCCAGGAAGGAGTAATAACATGAGGAGGGATCTAGCTAAGCTCGAAGAATGGTCTTGAATTTGGCAGCTGAAATTTAATGCTAAAAAATGCAGGATCGTGCATTTGGGCTGCAAAAATCCAAAGGCGTGGTAGAGTGTAGGGGTGAGGTACTTCTGTCCACAAAGGAAGAGCGGGACCTGAGTAATTGTGTCTGACAATCTTGAAGTAGTTAAACAGGTAGAAAAAGTGACTGCGAGAGCCAGAAGTATGCTTGGGTGTATAGGGAGAGGAATGGCCAGCAGAAAAAAAAGAGGTGATAATGCCTCTGTATACATCTCTGGTGTAACCTCATTTGGAGTATTGTGTGCAATTCTGAAGAGTGAACCTTCAAAAGGATATAAGCAGGTTGGAGTCTGTGCAGAGGGTGGCTACTAAAATGGTTACACTGGTCAACACAATTTTTGTCACAGACCCGCTCTGACCTGTTTCATATGTAATTTTTGCCATTGTTTACAAATATGGTATCAGAATTTTTCTATCACCCATGCTTCAGGAGATATCATCTAGTAAAGTGTGTACATTACTGTAAATTAGCCGTTAGTTTTGTTTCAGTAAACAAAGGTTGAATACGAAAAATTCCATCATAATTATTATTGTATGTTGTCAGCCACAACCAAAAATGCTGAGTCATGTAGTTATAATATAATTAATTAACTGGGCCCCTTGCCCTACTGGTCCAGCTGATACAAGCAGAAAACACTGAGTCATGTATTGGTATGCTTTCTGTCGCCGTCAGTGATTGTGGTTTGTATTGTTTGAAAAAAAACAGAATCTGAATGGATGTGAGTTTGCGTTAATCTATTTCATAAACAGCAGTTGGTTAATAAATATTACGGTTATCACTTGTAGTTGTTTAAGAATGCCTCGAAAGTGTGTGTTAATCGTCCGGATTCATTTTGCTACATTTGCTGTGAGGCTACTTTTAAGAAGCAGAGAAGACGTTTTACTCCGCTTGTTAACACAGGTTATAAGCTGTACTTTGGATGTCAAGTCGGTGACCAGGACAAAAATTGGGCACCTCATGTCTGCTGTATTACCTGTGTCAGACTCCTAACAGGTTGGGTAAAGGGTGTTCAACACATGAATTTTGCTGTTCCAATGATCTGGAGGGGACCAAGAGATCACTTGATAGATTGCTACTTTTGCCTTACAAACATTGCAGGCATTACTTCAAAATCAAAACACACTGTAAATTACCCAAATTTACCATCTGCCATGAGGCTTGAGCCTCACTGTCAAGAATTGCCGGTGCCAAAACCTCCAGAAAATCTTAGTGAATGAGGAGGAAGAAGAACAACCAATGAATGCTGATGATGTTGACGATGATGGCAATGATGACGATGCTGTAATGCAGGATCCAAGCTTTGAGGCATCCGGTTCCTCTTCTGAACCACATTTACTGGATCAAGGCGATTTGAATGATCTCGTCAGAGATTTGAATCTTTCAAAGCGACAAGCAGAACTGTTAAGGTCACGATTGAAAGGCTGGAATCTTCTTCAGAAAGAAACCACAAGTGTGCACTTTTAGAAATAGGCATACCGAGTTTGTGGATTACTTTGTGTTTGAAGATGGAATTGCTTTTTGTTGTGAAGTTAAATCCCTGATGGAAACACTTTGTCCGGATTATAGAACAGAGGATTGGCGACTATTTATTGATTCTTCTAAATATAGCCTAAAAGCTGTGCTTATCCACAATGGAAATATTTTACCATCGGTTCCAGTAGCTCATGCCGCCAATATGAAAGAAACTTACAGCAGTATGCATCTCCTGCTAACAAATATCAAATATTAAGAAACACAAGTGGAATATTTGTGGCGATTTAAAAGTAATTGCCTTCTTGCTTGGACAACAGCTTGGTTGGACAGAGTATTGTTGCTTTCTGTGTGAGTGGGACAGCAGGGTCAGGAAAAATCATTACATTCGGAAACAGTGGCCAAAGAGAACATCACTAGTCCCGGGCCAGAAAAATGTTGCACATGACCCACTTGTGGAGCCGAATAAAGTATATCTACCTCCATGCCATATAAAGTTGGGTCTTATGAAGAACTTTGTAAAAGCCATGGATAGAAGTGGACTTGGATTTGCATATCTAAGAAAGAGATTTCCACGAATCAGTGAGGCGAAGATCAAAGAAGGGATCTTTGTAGGACCTGATATTAGAAAAGTAATGAAAGATGAAAACTTTGACGGTCAGTTGAATGAAACTGAAAGAGCTGCATGGGAGTCCTTTAAGACTGTTTGCCGTGACTTGGGAAATAACAAGGCAGACAACTATGCAGAATCAGTGGATACTCTACTGAAATCTTACCAGAAACTGGGATGTAACATGTCTTTGAAAATGCACTTCTTGCATTCACACCTGGATTGTTTTCCTGCAAATCTAGGAGCAGTCAGCGATGAACATGGGGAAAGGTTTCATCAGGACATTTCAGTAATGGAAAATAGGTACCAGGGCAAGTGGAGCTCCAGTATGCTTGCAGACTATTGTTGGACCCTTAAGAGGGATGTTCTTGAGGCGCAATACAGCAGAAAATCATATACAACTACCTTTTAGGAGACATTACGTTACAATATACATCTAATGTAAATATGAGCAACATAGTCTAAATTTAAACTACATGTCACTCAAAAACGTTACATGATGGAGAATTTCTAAGTACTTCTCCAGGACCAAGCAGGAAGTCAGTTCTCACATATGGGTGACGTCAGCGCCGACGGAGCCCCCGTGCAGAGCATTTCCCCAGCTTTCAAAGAAAGCCTTTGGGAATTGCAGCGCGCATGCGCGGTCCCCTTCCCGCCCAAAAGTGCCATCTTGCTCAGTCTTCTTTTTTCTGTGGAGCTTGACGGACGTAGTTCGTTTTTCGCCGAGGAAAAAGTTGATTTCCCTGTTTTTTGTTCATCTTCGGTTCGACGCCGGATCCTTTTCCCGCCCGGGCCCGATACGCCGGTATCGAGCCCGTTCTCTATTTTTCGGTTTTTGTCCTTCGTGACTACCATTCACGCCATTTTTCTTTTTTCACTGGCAGCCCTGTCTTTTGACCTCGCAGGGGCCCTTTTTCCCCCGATGGCTGCCAGCGGGTTTAAGAAGTGTGATCGGTGTAAGAAACTTATGTCTCTTACCGACACACATGACTGCTGCCTCCGCTGCCTCGGACCCGATCATGACCCGATGATCTGTGGTCCGTGTGGCAAAATGTCCTCGAAGGCGTTGAGGAGTCGGCAGCACCAAAAGGATAGGATCTTCTCTGACTCCGCGTCCGGCCGGTCCCGGACCTCGTCAGAGGCCTCGACGTCTCGGGACTCCGGCCCCAAGCAGCATCAGGGTTCCTCTGAGCGGGGGTCTCCTTCGCGGGAACAGCGCAGGAAGAAGAAACCCGCAAGGGCGGCGTCGGTGGATGCTCCTGGTTCCTCGAGGGCCAAGTCGCATAGCCCCGATCGCCATCCCCGGTCTTCGGAGTGGGAGAGGCCTGCCAAACAACCTCATCTCGAGATGGAGTCTCCTGGGCACGTGAGTACTGTAGTCCTCGTGGACTCTCCTCCAGGGGAGCCGACGTCGGGCCCGAAGCTGTCGGGGCCCTAGTCGGGGGCTGCTGGGTCTCCTGAGCTCGGACTCAGGTTGACGGCCTTGGAGAGCAGTTTCGCTGCCTTCATGGACCAGCAGCGGGCATTGATCGCCGGTCTCACCGGTGCATCTGCCCCAACCACCGGGACATCGACATCCAAGTCGACCCCGGAGGCCGAGCCGATCCTCGAGTCCATGCGGGCTCGAGTTGATCCTCGGCCAAGGTCTCCCTCGGCCTCCCGTTCGGGACCGAGGTCGTCGACGCCGGTACCCTCGGCGTCGGGGCGGAGGGCATCGGTGCCCGCCCGACCGGAGCCGCTCGATTCCTCCTCCGAGGAGTTGGGCTGGGAGACGGAGGACGAAGAGTCACCCGACACCTATCGGACTCAGTGTGTCCCATCGGACTCACCAGAGTCCGAACCTCGGAGACGATCCCCACCGGAGGATACCCGGATTTCGTGCGGGATATGGCCAAGGCCTTGGCCTTCCCTGCGGATCCCGAGGAGGAGCCTCGAGCCGAAGAGCTCGAGGCCCCTCCAGTATGACTCTCCCCCCGAAGGAGGCCTTTACTGTTCCAGTTCCTCCGATGCTGGAGCGGCTGCTCTTCCGCATGTGGGAGACCCCAGCCTCGACGCCGGTGTTAAGCAAGCCGGTCGATTCTATCTATCGAGTCCGCAAGAGCCCCGGGTTCCAAAAGGCACAATTACCGCACCACTCCATGGTTGTGGAATTGGCCATGCATCGACTGAAAAGTCAGAAGATGCACTCCTCTGTGCCTCCTGGTCGGGAGGCCCGGAACCTGGATGCCCTCGGTAAGAAGTGCTTCCAGGGCTCTATGCTTGCTTGCCGTGTCCAGACATACCAGCTCTACATGGGCATGTACCTCCGGGACCTGGCAAAGGAGATTGCCGGGTTCTCTGCTGGTCTCTCCGAGGAACCTTTGCAGAGGTTCCAGGCCTTGTCAACTGGTATTCGAGAGTGCTCGAAGTTTATCTCTCGAGCAGCCTACGATGGCTTCGAGGCTTCGGCCCGAGTAGCCGGGGCCGGCATCGGTGCCCACCGACAGGCTTGGCTACAGTCATCCACCTCGAGCCATGGGTACAGGACAAGTTGGTCGATGTCCCCTGCCGAGGTGAAAACCTTTTCGGCAAACCCATGGCTGAAAAGGCTGCTGAGCTCGAGACAGAGACTCTCACGAGGACTAGGCTGTCCATAAAAACCTCTGCCCCTTCTCAGAAAAAGAAGGGCTCGGGAAAGAAAGTCCTTTTACCCGAGGAAGTCATCTGCCTATAAACAATACCCTCATTATCAGGCCTCTGCAGCTCCCCAACAGGGTCAGCAGGCCAAGGGGCAGGGTCATGGGCCCCGTAGGCAGAAGGCCCCCAAGCCACCAAGACCGGCCCCTGCTCAGCAGGGTGGGGTTTTTTGACTCAGACAGCATAGCCTCTTCTCCTCCGCTGGCTCATATCAGCACAGGAGGCCGGCTGGCCCACTTTGCTCACAGGTGGTCAGCCGTCACATCAGATACCTGGGTGCTCCATATAGTCCAAAAGGGCTATCTTCTCCATTTTCACCAGGTACCTCCCTCCTATTTTCCAGGGGAGCCTCAAAGACTCCCTCTGCACAGGAACCTACTCCTTCAGGAGTTAGCAAGTCTGCTAAAGGAACAGGCTGTGGAACCGGTGCCCCACCACCTGAGAGGTCACGGCTTTTATTCCAGGTACTTTCTGGTACCAAAAAGAACAGGAGGCCTCAGACCCATCCTAGACTTGCGCAACCTCAACAAGTTCCTGGAGAGGGAAAAGTTCAAGATGCTTACCCTTGGAATCCTGCTGCCCTACCTCCAGCAGGGAGATTGGCTATGCTCCTTGGATCTAAAGGATGCTTATACTCACATCCTTATTCATCCAGACCACAGACAATATCTTAGATTTGTTGTGGGAGGAAACCACTACCAGTACAGAGTACTACCCTTTGGCCTATCCTCCGCCCCCAGGGTGTTCACCAAGTGTCTGGCGGTGGTGGCGGCCTACCTGAGGCTTCATGGTCTCTTTGTGTTCCCATACCTGGACGACTGGCTCATAAGGGACCAGTCTTCCCAGGAGGCCAGTCAAGCCACCCTTCGCACTGTGGCTTTGCTTCAGCACTTGGGGTTTGTCATAAACTTCGCAAAGTCCACTTTGCTCCTGTCCCAGAACTTGGAATTCATAGGAGTAAGACTGGACACTCTTCAGGCGAAGGCTTTTCTGCCTGTGGACAGAGCTCACAGATTGATAGATCTAGCCAGGCAGTTTCACAGCAATTCCCTGGTCTCCGCCAGGCAATTCCTGAGACTTCTCGGCCATATGGCTTCCATGGTTCATGTAACCCCCAATGCCCGCCTGCATATGCGGCCTGCTCAGTGGAGCCTTCGCACTCAGTGGCATCAGGCCACAGGGAGCCTTGCAGACTCAGTAAGAATATCCACACTGCTTGTCTCCTCTCTACAATGGTGGCTTCATCTTCCGAATCTGGTGCTCGGAGTGGTTTTTCAATCCCCTCCGCATTCTCAGGTGCTGACGACAGATGCTTCTCTTCAAGGTTGGGGAGCGCATTGCCAAGGGGCATGTACTCAGGGTCTCTGGACCCCTTGGGAGGCTGCTCAGCAGATAAACTTCCTGGAGCTACGAGCGATACGCCTAGCTCTAAGGGCCTTCTCCCATCTCACGTCTCATCAGTCTGTACTGGTCCAGACGGACAATCAAGTTGCCATGTTTTACGTGAACAAGCAAGGAGGCACAGGCTCCCTCCTTCTATGTCAGGAAGCACAACGGCTGTGCTTCTGGGCCGTCAATCACGGAATCCTTCTCAAGGCGGTCTACCTCCCAGGTCAAGAAAATTACCTGTCAGACAGACTGAGCAGGATCCTGCAACCACACGAATGGAGATTGAATCCATTGGTGGTTCAGCAGATCTTTCTTAGGTGGGGCCTCCCCACCATGGATCTTTTCGCCAGTCCTCTGAACCGAGATTCTGTTCCAGACAACCGTATCCTCTCAGGGTAGCAGCGGATGCGTTTCTGATCCCGTGGTCCAAAGGCCTACTGTATGCGTTTCCTCCCACGCCACTAGTGTCCAGAACACTGTTCAAAGTCCTCAAGGACGGGGCCTCCATGATTCTGATAGCCCCCAGGTGGCCGAGGCAACCGTGGTTCCCACTTCTGCTGCAACTGGCGGTGGACACTCCTATTCCTTTGGGGATTCAACACGATCTCCTGTCTCAAGAACGGGGATCTCTCTTGCACCCCAACCTCCAGTCCCTTCATCTGATGGCCTGGCTGCTGAAAGGGTAGTTCTGGCTCCCCTACTACTGCCTAGAGAGGTGGAAGACGTAGTCTTAGCCTCTAGAAGGTAATCCACCTGGAAATCCTACGCTCTTAAGTGGCGTAGATTCTCCACATGGTGTGCTCAGCACGGCGAGAATCCCTTCTCGTGCTTGGTAGCGGTAGTATTGCAATATTTGCTTTACCTCTCCAATCTAGGCCTTAAGTCCAATTCTGTCAGAGTTCACCTCAGTGCTCTCTCAGCGCACCACTCGCCGGTGGAAGGGAGGCCTCTTTCCAACCACCCTTTGGTGGCTAGTTTCCTCAGAGGCCTTCTCCTGCTTAAGCCTCCTATACGTCCACCGGCCCCTAAGTGGGATTTAAATGTGGTTTTACAGCGGATTACTTGTCCGCCATTTGAACCTATGGCTACCTGTCCTCTCCGTTTTCTGTCCTGGAAAACTTTGTTTCTGGTAGCTCTTACCTCTGCTAGGCGAGTAAGTGAACTTCAGGTGCTAGTGTCTGATCCCCCTTACACTAGGTTCTACGGGAATAGGGTAGTCTTACGGACTCACCCTAAGTTTCTCCCTAAGGTTGTCTCCTCTTTCCACCTCAATCAGGAGGTGGTTCTTCTGACTTTCTTTCCCAGGCCGCATGCCAGCCGGGCTGAGATGGTCCTGCATACCCTGGACTGTAGGAGGGCGTTATCCTTCTACCTTGACCGTACGCGGGAGCACCGGAGGGCTGTTCAGCTCTTCGTTTCTTTTGACCCAAATAAGTTGGGGTTACCTGTCTCCAAGCGTACTTTGTCCATATGGGTCGCTGACTGTATCGCCTGGGCTTATGGGGCAGCCGGCTTCTCGTTGGAGGGTCGAGTCACGGCTCATCGTGTCAAGGCGAAGGCTGCGTCAGTGGCTCATCTCCGCTCTGTTCCGTTGGCAGACATCTGCCGGGCCGCTACTTGGTCTTCGAGCCAGACTTTTGCGGCCCACTACTGCCTTGAGAGGGAGTCCCGCAGGGACAGTGCTTACGGACAGCCAGTACTCCACAATCTCTTTGGGGTTTAGGCAACTCCTTCCCTCTGGCCCTGATGTTGGGCTACCGGTCGGGGGCATTCTCAGAGAAGATTCCTTCCTTACGTTCTGATGCTCTAGAGGGAGCTCATTTTTTCGGCTTGGGGCCTCCAGTAGCCTTAAGCTGGGGAGTCCCATATGTGAGGACTGACTTCCTGCTTGGTCCTGGAGAAAGAGTAGTTACTCACCTGTAACAAGTGTTCTCCAGGAGCAGCAGGAATCAGTCCTCACAACCCTCCCTCCTCCCCTTGGAGTTGCAGTCATATGCTTTTTTTTTGCTAATTTTTTGCTGTTTTTTAGCTATGTCATCAGACTGAGCAAGATGGCACCCTTGGGCGGGAAGGGGACCGCGCATGCGCGCTGCAATTCCCAAAGGCTTTCTTTGAAAGCTGGGGAAATGCTCCGCATGGGGGCTCCATCGGCGCCGACGTCACCCATATGTGAGGACTGATTCCTGCTGCTCCTGGAGAACACCTGTTACAGGTGAGTAACTACTCTATATCCAAGTTCGTAACCAAAAACAGTACTAGAATCAGCCATTTTCATTTCTGTGACAGAAAATTTTTTGGATTTTGTTTACCATTGTTATTGGTCTTCATTATGAAGCATATGAGGACAGACTTAAAGATCTTAATATGTATACTTTAGAGGAAAGGCGAGATAAGGGAGATATCATACACATTTCCAGGACATGTTCTGCTTGTATACTATTTCCTACTATTTCCTTTTTTAATTGGTCTTGTTTATATTTGCCACATAAAGAATCAAATGTATATATGTAATTCAAAGCCATTTCACTGGCCACTTTTTTTAAAGAGATATTTGATATTAAAGGTTAAACTGCAAGAGTGCCAATAATGTTGACCACAAATATATGGAATGACTAAATAGAAAAGTATATTTCAGCATGACATTCCTCTTGCATATCTTTTCCAAAAACCTGAGACAAGTAAATGTAGATGAGTTCCCTCCTACCTTTGCCAGTTTGAAAAGGCCTATCAAATACAATCAGCCTAAGTCAACATTATAAACAGTTATCAGATCTTTAGTGCAATAAAGCACCTAAATTTCAACTTAATGAGAATTTTATCTGAAAAGCTTTCTTTATCTGAAAAGCAAATCCTTCACTGTGTTTTGGCTGTCTTTGTATTACTATCCATTTTACTTTTCATGATGGTCTTTTAAATGTTTGTGTTCTGTGAGTTTCTTCCAAGTCTTCTATATTCTATAAATGAGTTATGATTTGAGGTTTGAGAACTCTTGACTTATGGGCCTTGTACTATGGTGTTGTAAGTTTTTGTTTATTTTTTGTTTTTTGGGGATTTTTTTGTGTGTATGTTTAGTTTTTTTTTTTGTACTTACCCTGTGTTGTATGTAAAAGTTAACATGTGGCAGTTGCAGAGCTTCCACCGTAATTGCAGAGAGCGTGCCCAGTATTTACCATACAGTGCAGACACAGGCCCATTTTCTAGGTAGCACAGGTACACCTGCTTTACCTGCTGAGGCAGGAAACGTGATCTTGGACACCAAAAATGTTTTAAAGAAAAAAAAAAGGCCATAGCTGTAGTGACCCCAATGCCGGCCCACATTGCCTCCTTTGAAAGCCTTCCACTTGCCCAACCCTCTGCCACAAACACATACACAAGCCTCTTCCCTCAAGCTGTTGGCCCCTGCAACCAAGTTACCTCAGGCTGGAGGGACTGGGGTCTCTAATCCCATGGTCACTCCTTGTGGCCTTGGGCAAGCCACTTAACCCTCCATTGCCTCAGGTACACTTAGATTGTGAGCCTTTCGGGGGAAAAGGGAATAAAAGTACCTGTTAGAGCGGTTTACATGTATGTATATACTGATGTGGAAGTAAAAGGGTAGTATATCAAGTGCCTAAACCATAACCATATCTTCCCTCCCCTCTACCAAGTCAATCTCCTTTCTGGACACTGTCAGTCTTTAGTCTGCCCTTCAAGGGCCCCAACTCGAAGCCCACCATTCAGCATTCCAGTAAAGGTGTTCCCTTCCCTCAAGAAAAACCTCTCTGAGGAGTTTCCCTGTCATCTTCAGGAAGGGTGTAGGAGTTGTCTGCCTTCACTCCTGCCCTGGCTGCCATGACTTTCAAAATTGATTTATTTAAAAGGTTTTTTTATACCGCCTTATCAATCAATCAAATCAGTTTACAGATTACATAACTTAAACAATTACATCATAACAGGGTTAACTAAGTACATCAAAACAGTCAGTAACTATGTACAGAATGACTAGTTGGGTTTACTAACATTTAGTGACTATTTACATTTGGAGGGGAGGGGGCAGTATGTTGGATGAGTCAAGTGCCATGATACTTAAGTTGGTTATGTACTTAGTTCTTTTTGATGTGTCCCATAGTATTCTGTGAAGAATAGTGTCTTGATACTTTTTCAGAAGTCCACAAATTTCATATGTTCCTTATTTTTGGTGGGAGGGTGTTCCATAGATAGAATTGGGGCAGTGGCAGTGATTGCCCTTAGCAGTAGTCTCGCATGTGATCCAGCAAGTAAGCTGCATTAGTTTTCGCTGAAACTTGTATAACTCTAATTTTGTTAGTTCTAATATTGGCTGTATATTAATTTATTTGGTTATTTTTTAATTGTTGTTCCTTTTCGTCCCTCTAGTCCAGTCCTGGAGCCTCTGAGTTTAGTACCTCCTCCAGCAGCTTTGGAGACTGAAACACATCATCGCTTTGATGTCACCGGTATAAGTAGGCAAAGACCGCCTCTCCACCAGTAGTTTCAGTCTCCATAGCAGCTAGAGAAGGTGGTGAGCCTAGTGGTCTGGGCTCAGGCAGTGGCAAATAAGGCAGAGTTGTTTTTAAATTGGGAGTTTTTTCATTGGGCAGTTTTTAAGCAGTGGAGTAGGGCTGCAAAGGTCTGGTTGCCTCCTCTGTATCTCTCTCCCTCTATCCTCATTCCTTCCCCCCCCCCCCCCCGCACACGGAAGAAGAGCACCGTTGTGGAGATCCAGCGTGAAGAGCCTCCCTGCTCCCGATCCCGCGTGAACGGATGAGGAGCAGGTGGCAGGCGCAGCTGGCAGCAGGTCTGTAAGGGGTAGATCGCTGCAGTGTCTCTCTGCCGCGGAGCCGAAGCCACTGATTCGGCTGATCTCCGATGGTGGATTGAGTCCCCCGAAGTGCAGAGGACCGCGGTAAGCCTCCGGTTAGCATTTTCGGGGGTTCAGCCATGTTCGGGAAGGCCAGGGAGCTCTGATCGCAGCGTTTTGGTGGGGATCGGGTGCGACAGGCCTGACCACGTGGTGTTCGCACGGGAAGCACAAGGGGAGACATTTTGTGTTTTTTGGCACATCATGCTCACAGAAACCGGGAGGGAAGCGGCAGTTGGTCTCCTGGGGGGTTTTTTGTGGGTTCTGGATTCTGTGGAGGTTTAGGTTTTAAAGAGGCCTACCAAGAAAAAAAAAAAAAGTTTTTAAACCCCAGAAAGGAAGGAGAGTTTAGCAACCGGGGAGTGATTTGGGACTCCTAGTGGCTGGTTTTCCAGGGGCATCGGGCTCTGGTAGAGCATGCTGGCTAGGTCTTGGTGCCTAGTTTGTGGCACGAGGCTCGGCTCGGTCCTAGATTCGAGGATGTGTAGAGGCTGCACCCAAGAAGCGGCAATGATGGAGCAGGTACTAGAGGGGGAGGCAGGGGATGGTGTCCCAGAGTCAGGAGGATGTCCTGCCTCTGTCCCTTGTTCCCTTGGAGCCCGTAGCTGGTCTGTCTACGACGGTGGGGCCTTCTCCTCCGCCGGCACAGGGTCCGGCGGGGGGCCAGCCCATGGTCCCTCCGGATTTCTTTTTTGCTAATGCATCAGGCGTTTTCTCTGCTGCAGCCTGCTATGGCCACATTTCCTGCCAGTGTACGGGGGGAGAAGTGTCTGGGGAGCCCGCTGAGGCCGGAGTCTGCTGGTACCCCTGCTAAGAGAGGTAAGGGAGCGTGGGTAGAGATGTTGACGCCTATGCCCTTAGTAGATCTGGAGGCAGCAGAAGGGGGTCTCGAAGAAGATTCGGTAGAGGAGTTAGAAGAGGGTGAGCTGCCTGATGTGGAACAGCAGGCTAGAGTAGTCAGGGTGTTTAGGCGGGAATAGTTGCCAGCGCTGATTACTGAAACCCTCAAGATGCTGAATATGCCGTTGGCGGTTCCAGCAACAGTGAGGCATTAGAGGATCCTTTGTTACAAGCTGTACGCACGACACAGCGGGTATTTCCTATTCACAGGGTGTTCAGGAACATGATTCAGGAAGAGTGGGATTTGCCTGAGTCAGCTCTCAAGGGATCTAGGGCTATAGCTCGACTGTATCCGCTGTCTGACCAGGATAGGAATCTCTTTCGCTCCCCGATGCAGCGGTATCGGCGGTTACGAAAAAGATGACTATACCAGTAGAAGGATCGGCGGCGCTTAAGGATGGTCAGGATAGGAAGCTCGATACGTTGTTGAAGCAAGTGTTTGACATAAGCGCCCTGTCCATGCAGGCCTCAATCGTGCGGGCTTGGGTGGCGAGGGCCTATCTGCATTGGTCTCAGTGACTACAGGTAGATCAGTTAGGGGAGCAGGTGGATGAGGTGTCTCGTCTAGAGTCCAGGACCGCTTATTTGGCGGATATTCATTATGACCTGATCCGGGGACTTGCAGACAGTATGGCTTCTGTGGTGGCAGCCAGGCGATATTTGTGGGTGCGCAACTGGGTGGCAGACAGTTCCTCCAAGGCTCGACTCAGTAAGCTTCCTTTTAGGTGGAAGCTGTTGTTCGGAGAAGATTTGGACAAGTTAGTCAAGGATCTGGGGGAGTCTAAAGGGAGTCGGTTGCCGGAAGATAAACCAAAACAGGGCCACCCGAGTACGGCACCCAAAGGGTCGCAGAGAGAATTTCGCAGGTTTAGTTCGCCTCGTTTCGGACCGTTTCAGCGGGGCAGGTTTCCTGTGCGAGGCCAGGGATTTCGAGGGGCAGGTAGAGGTTTTGTGCCCATCTCGTCCTCGAACCTTAAGAAATCACAATGAGATGTGGGGTGCAAGCCGGTAGGGGGGCGCCTGCAGGACTTTTACCCTGCCTGGGTCCAAATAACGTCGGATCAGTGGGTGTTGGGGGTCATTCGAGAGGGCTGCGCTCTGGAGCTCCAGCGTCCAGTGGTAGACTTGTTTGTCCAGTCTCCTTGCAGGGCTCGGATCAAGTACCGGGCGGTGTGGGAGACGCTTCGAAGATTGCTACAACTTGGGGCAGTGGTGCCAGTTCTGTCAGAACAGTGCGGATGCAGTTGGTACTCCATTTATTTCGTGGTGCCAAAGAAAGACGGCGTGTTTTGGCCCATTCTAGACTTAAAAGGAGTGAATCACTGTCTTCGGGTGTCTCATTTCCATATGGAGACGTTGCGTTCCATGATTGTGGCAGTCAGAAAGGGGAGAGTTCCTTACGTCGTTGGATCTAACAGAAGCTTATATGCATATTCCCATTCGGCAAGAGCATAAACAATTTCTTCGGTTTGCGGTGCCCATGGGGCATTTCCAGTTCAGGGCCTTGCCGTTTGGCCTGGCAACGGCACCAAGGACGTTCACCAAAGTTATGGTGGTGGTGGCAGCGGCTCTCCGCAAGGAAGGGGTGCTGGTGCATCCATATTTGGACGATTGGCTGATTCGGGTGAAGTCAGAGGAAGAGAACGAAAAAGCCACATCCTGGGTAGTGCAGTTGTTACAGAGCCTGGGATGGGTGGTCAACTTCTCCAAGAGCAAGATGGTCCCGTCAAAGTCCCTAGAATACTTCGGGGCGCGGTTCGACACAGCACAGGGGAAGGTCGGTCTTCCAGTTGGGCAGTTGCAGGGCTTGAGAGCGCTGGTGCGGAAATTTGTTCCCCAAAGAGCTCCCACAGCGTGACAGTACCTGCAATTGCTCGGAACAATGGCAACTACGATAGAGGTGGTTCCTTGGGCCAGGGCTCACATGAGACCGCTGCAGAGGGCGTTACTACGATGTTGGTCACATCAGTCGGATGCACTGTCGCAGCGGCTGGTTTGCCCTCCGGAGGTGAGACAGGCGAGAGAACTTGGAGAAGGGAATGCCCCTGGAGGCCCTTGACGACGGATGCATGTCTCACAGTCTGGGGAGCGCATTTCGAAGGAAGACCCACGCAAGGGCAATGGTCGATGCTAGAGAAGGACTGGTCGGTCAACAGACTGGAGATGAGGGTGGTGTATTTGGCCTTGTTAGAGTTCCAGTCGTACCTGCATCAGTTGGCAGTTCGGGTACACTCTGACAATGCGACCACAGTAGCCTACATCAATCGGCAGGGTGGCATGGGGAGTGCGGCGTTGGAGGCAGAGGCAAGTCAGCTATTGGCCTGGGCTGAATTAAATCTGATGGCCCTCTCGGCTCAGCATGTAGCAGGAGTAGACAATGTAGAGGTGGATTATTTGAGTTGTCGCAGGGTGGACCAAGGAGAGTGGATGCTTCACCCGGACGTTTTTGCACTAATCGCAAGGCGCTGGGGATGCCATTAATGGATCTGATGGCGACATTCAAGTCCGCAGAGGTGTCCCGATTTTACAGCAGACGACGAGAAAGAATTTCGGAGAGTCTCGACGCATTGATGCAGAGGTGGCCAGTCAAGGGTCTCGTCTGTTTTTCCACCATGGGCGCTCATCGGACAGATGGTGCCACGCATAGAGCGACACCGGGGCCTGGTGATTCTGGTGGCGCTGGACTGGCCGAGAAGGCCGTGGTATGCAGATATGGTTCGTTTGCTGGAAGACAGTCCATGGTGGCTCCCGCTGCGGGGAGGACCTGTTACTTCAGGGACCGCTCCGCATGCCGCAGGTGAGTCGATTCTCGCTTACGGCTTGGCTCTTGAAAGGGCGAGGATGAAAACCAAAGGTGGTTCGGTGGCAGTCATTTCTACGTTGCTGAAGGCAAGGTGGAGATCTCCGTCCTTGGCTTATGTGCGGGTCTGGCGCATTTTCGAGGCCTGGAGTGCGGACAGGCGGGTACGTCCTTCAGCGGCGTCTATTTCGCAGATCCTTTTGTTTTTGCAGGATGGTTTCAAGAAGGGACTGGCGGCCAGTTCTTTGCAGGTGCAGTTAGCGGCAATTTCGTGTTACCGAAGTAAAGTTCAAGGAGAGGTGTTGGGGGCACACGCAGATGTCAAACGGTTTTTACGGGCCGTGTTGCTCTTGCGGCCTCCACGCCGGTGCTCGGCTCCCCCGTGGGACCTGAATCTAGTGTTGGAAGTATTGGTTAGAGCGCCTTTTGAGCCGTTAGCTAAGGCGTCTTTGAAGGATTTGACATTAAAGACGATTTTTCTAGTGGCCATTTGCTCAGCCGCAGGATTTCTGAGTTGCAAGCTTTGTCCTGTAAGGAACCATTCCTGTCATTCTCAGATCAGAAGGTAGTGCTGCAGCCGGTTCCCGCGTTCTCTTGCCCAAGGTGGTCTCGGTTTTTCACATCAACCAGATGGTCTCATTGCCAGTGTTTTCTGGAGCAGAGAAGGAGTCTATGGGCGGTAGATTACGTCTTCTGGATGTTCGTCGGTCTCTTAAGCGGTACCTCCGGGGGACAGCGTCCTTCCGTAAGTCGGATTGGTTGTTTGTGGTGTTCGGAGGTCCGTGTAAAGGGGAGGCTGCGACTAAAGCATCCATTTTCAGATGGTTGAAGGAAACCATTGCAGCGGCATATATTTTGAAAGGTAAGGTGGTTCCGGAGGGTCTCTGGGCTCATTCGACTAGGGCGCAAGCGGCCTCCTGGGCAGAATTCAGTTTGGTGCCGGCGGCAGAGATTTGTAGGATGGCGACCTGGTCATCCTTGAATTCGTTTGTCAAACATTATTGGCTAGATGTGCGGGTGGCAGGTGATGTGCGGTTTGGGTCAGCAGTACTTCAGGCTGCTCTTTCAGGGCCCTCCTGTTGATATTTACTGCTCTGTTACATCCTCAGAGGTTCCGGGACTGGACTAGAGGGACAAAAAGGAAGGTGAAATTAGACTTACCTGCTAATTGTTGTTCCTTGAGGAACTCTAGTTCAGTCCCGGATCCCACCCGAGGTGTGTTTTGCCAGGTTTCTTGTCAGCCTGAAGTTCTGGCAGGTCAGAGTAGTAGTAGGAAGTCGTTTTTCAGGATGGCGTCAGTCATCGGAGCGCAAGGGGGCTCTCATAAGATTGTTTATTCTCTAGCGGAGAGAGGAAATCCTGCCTATGCAGTAATTAGTTTTTCACTGAAGTTCTCCTTACTGGGGAGATTCTCGTAGGTAAAAGGTTGTTACTGAAAAAGTTGAAGTTTAACAGTTATGTTTTAAAAAAAAAAAGAGTGGTTAAGGATACAGCTAAGGCTGTTTTTGGATTGTAAATTAACTACTTATTTGTTGCTCTGCTGAGTCTGCTTTGTCAGTAGGTACTGGTGTGGAGAGGCGGTCCTTGCCTACTTATACCGGTGACATCAAAGCGATGACGTGTTTCAGTCTCCAAAGCTGCTGGAGGAGGTACTAAAACTCAGAGGTTCCAGGACTGGACTAGAGTTCCTCAAGGAACAACAATTAGCAGGTAAGTCTAATTTCACCTTGTCTTACGCGTTAGTTTATTGTTACATTTTAAGTCACTTAGGTTGTAGGGCGAATATCAGATTTGATAGATTGATGCTCACCTAAGATTTGTTATTTGGCTATGATCACAGTACATAGATAATGTTGATATTAGTAAGTAGTGAGGCATTTATGACAGCGTGGCACATCATATACTCTTCAGGAATTAAACTAGTAAGTAACATCAAAAGAGCAGGAATGGATTGAAACTGTCTATGCCAAGTACCTACTGTTAAGTTGTTTTTGTTTTTTGTTTTTATTACAGACATAATTGACAACTGTAAGCTCATTGCAGAAGATTGTCGTCAAAAGGTAATTAAAAATAAAAATACATGTAAAACATCTTCATCATACACACAAAAGGAATAAATTAGCACAAGTTTGAAATGAGCAGTAGCACCAAGTTTTATGATTTCGGCTCTCTATGCCTTTCATATACATTCATAATTCAGTCATTCTTGGATCAGAAATGACTCAGCAGCATGAAGCCTGGAAACTCTAAAGGGATTTCCTTTCAATGAGTGTCTTCACGTCATTACTAACTCTTGGCAACCCAGCAACTCGTGGATTTTCTTGGCAGTGTGATGAAGTAGATTGCCAAACCTTTTTTCCAAGAAAATGGAGGGTTAATGACTTGCCCAAGGCCACAAAGACTGCCAATGGGAATTGAACCCTGGTCTCTTGGCTACCAAGCAAATGCTCTAACAATTAGGCTACTCATCCAAGGGATTTCTTTAAGAAGTTTTAATATAAATAGTCGATTGTTATCAGTACATCTCTTTGAGCAGATTGGTGTCTGTATTGAGGTTTAAAATATTTCTAAATATAAACATATGTGTTAGAAACTTAGCTTATGTTAGCAGTCGGGACCCATTGGGGTTTGTGTGCTCGGGAAAGACAGTTTGCATACTTCCAGGGTGCCAAAAGGTACCTGAGCTCTGAAGAAATTTCCCCTCCAACAGTTTCCAACTCCAATCCAGTTGGCTCTATTTTCAAAGTATTGAATATCCTAGTCCAGTAATTATGTAATAGTGGCATACAGAAAACTTGGGTTCCTTAGCGTCTCTCCAGGCTAGTCTTGAAACATTGGGTCTTGCTCCTCCTCCAGCAGCCTTGGAGACTGAGAAAACGTCACTTCTCTTGATGTCACCAGTATAAGTACCTTGGATCTGCCTCCAGAGATCAGTATTTCTCAGTCTCCAAGCAGCTTGGAGGTCTGGTGAGCCCCAGATTGGGCTCACTTTGAGGAGCAATTAAGTGCTGGGTATTTTTCCAAATTTAGGTGCCCTGGTTTGGGGATTGTTTGCTTTTTGGGCTGTAGCTGTGCTGAGTTGCTTATTGCTAGCTGTCGGCTCTTTCTTTCCTGCCTCTCTGTTCCCCCCCCCCCCCTGTTGGGTTGGGAGCTCTGCCTGCCTGGTTTGGATTGGAGCAGTCTGGAGGAGAGTGGCTGTTGTCCTTCGGTTCCCGAACCCGCTCTTTGGGGTGAGGAACTGGAGTGGACGAGCGGCTGGACAGCGATTCCAGTGTCTGTCAGTCTGCTGAAGTTCCTGCCGGCGAAGCTGCACAGACACTGTGGAAGTCCGGAATCGGAGCGGAGCCTGAGCGCCGAAGCCGCATTAACGGCTGAGCGCTGGATGCTGATTCCCCACATTTGCAGAGGCTGTGTTGAGGTAAGGGGCCGGGGTCGTCGACTTTTTAGCGATAGCAGGCCCAGAGCCGCGTGGTGAGCCGGCGGTAGGCCGCGCGCTGCAGTACTCACGCGCGCGCGCGTGGGAAAGCTTTTAGCAATGGCACTCCTTTTCGTTTTGGCAATATTTCGGCGGGGGAGCCTCGTTTCCTTTCGGGCCTTTTAGTTTGTGGGTCGGGGCGGTTTGCGGGTCCCGGTACAAGCAAAAAAAAAAAAATAATAAGAAACTTGTTCTCTGAACTGGCATAATCACCTCCGTTGTTACTGCTAGGGTTTCAGCGGTGGGCAGTTAGACTTCGGGAGCTGGGGTGGGCAGGGGGCCTTTCTCCTGCTTCTGTAGGCATGCCCTCC
The DNA here is from genome assembly GCA_033557465.1 of Ichthyophis bannanicus. Taxonomy (NCBI): domain Eukaryota; kingdom Metazoa; phylum Chordata; class Amphibia; order Gymnophiona; family Ichthyophiidae; genus Ichthyophis; species Ichthyophis bannanicus. The sequence goes on along the minus strand of CM066034.1, from coordinate 642,697,660 downwards.
AAATCCCTCTGTCTCATTTGTGGTTCTAAGCGTGGGGCTGTCTCTGAGACTGGTGTCTGCCGCAGTTGTTGCAGGGAAGCAGTCTCCATGGAGCAAGGTTGGTCTGAAAGTGCCGACGATCCCATGGAGGGGTCCTCAGGCCTTGCGGAGCAAAAGGGCCTGGAGGTCTCTTCCCAGGAGCCAGTGAATGAGCCCTAGCCCGTCCTGGGGAAACAGGTCTCGCAGGGGCCGGTCCCGGAGGGGTTGGAGGCCATCTTTTCCCCTCACTTCGTGTCCCTCCTGCAACAGGTGTTGGCTGGGGCGCAGGCTTCCTCCTCCCCTAGTACGGAAGAAAAGGGTCTAGGGGGGAAGCGCCCGGGTCCTTCGCTGGACATCGGGGGGTCCGGCAGTCCGGCGAAGAGGCTACGGCCTGTTAGGGAATCATTTGGTCGGTCTGTGTCCTCTGAGTCCGTGGATTTGGGTGACCTAGGGCAAGACCTAGGGCAGGATTTGGAAATGGATGAGGACTTGGAAGAGGGGGAGTTTCCCGAGCAGGAGGACCAGGCCCGGGTTGTTCGGCTTTTTCGGAGAGAAGAGTTGCCGGCGCTCATTTCAGAGACGCTTAAGGCGCTTAACATGCCCACTGTGGGGCAGCCGGAAGAATCGGAAGTGGAGGATCCCTTGTTGCTCGCCTTTCGGAAGCCTCAGAAAGTTTTTCCAATGCACAGGGTGTTTAAGGAGATGATTCAAGGTGAGTGGGATATGCCGGAGTCAGCTCTGAGGGGCTCCCGGGTGATATCCCGCCTTTATCCTTTGGCTGAGCAGGATCGGGAGTTATTAAAGTCTCCTAAGGTGGATGCTGCGGTGTCTGCAGTGACGAAGAAGACTACTATTCCGGTTGAAGGCAGTGCAGCGTTGAAAGATGCACAGGACCGGAAATTGGACACTTTATTGAAGCTCGTTTTTGATGTTAATGCGCTGTCCCTCCAGGCGTCCATTTGTGGCGCTTGGGTAGCCCGGGCGTGTTTACGGTGGGCCCAGGGGCTGCGTGAGGGGCCGGCGGTGGACGTGGCGACAGAGGCAACCAGGTTGGAGACGGGGGCCGCTTATCTAGCGGATATCCATTATGATCTCGTTCGCGGTTTGTCCAATAGCATGGCGTCCGCGGTGGCGGCCCGGCGATCTTTGTGGTTGCGGAATTGGTCGGCGGATTCCTCTTCGAAGTCGCGGCTTAGCAAGTTCCCGTTTCGGGGGAAGTTGCTCTTTGGAGATGACTTGGACAAACTGGTGAAGGATTTGGGGGAGTCGAAGAGCGGTCGGCTCCCTGAGGATAAGCAGCGGCAAGTTCGAGCGGGTCCACCGGCCAAAGGTTCGCAACGGGAGTTTCGCCGTTTTCGTTCCCCGAGGTTTGGCCAGACTCCTAGGGGGCGGTTTCCCTTTCGTGGCCAAGGATTTAGGGGTTTTCGAGGAGCCAGCAGGGGGTTTGCGTCTTCCTCTGCCTCCAACTCCCGAAAGTCACAATGATGCGAGGGGGGTCCAGGCAGGGCTGGAGCCGATCGGGGGGCGCCTGCGGCACTTTTACCCTGCCTGGGCCCGAATCACGTCCGATCAGTGGGTGTTAGAAGTCATCCGCGAAGGCTATGCTTTGGAGCTGCAGCAGGCCGTAACAGAGTTTTTTGTGATGTCCCCGTGCAAGGCACCCTTCAAGTACGCGGCGGTGCGAGAGACGCTGGACCGCCTGTTGTCCCTCGAGGCGGTGGTGCCCGTTCCTGCAGACCAATGCGGCTCCGGTCGTTACTCTATTTATTTTGTGGTGCCGAAAAAGGAAGGCAGCTTCCGGCCGATTTTGGATCTCAAAAGCGTGAATCGCGGTCTCCGCGTGTCTCATTTTCGGATGGAGACCTTGCGGTCGGTCATTGTCGCAGTGCGCAGGGGCGAGTTTCTGACGTCACTCGATTTGTCGGAAGCGTATTTGCACATTCCCATTCGTCCGGACCATCAAAGGTTTCTGCGGTTCGCCTCCCGATGGGGCATTTCCAATTCCAGGCATTGCCTTTTGGCTTGGTGACGGCGCCACGGGTGTTCACCAAGGTGAGGGTGGTGGTAGCCGCGGCGTTGAGGCAGCAAGGTATTCTGGTACATCCTTATCTGGATGATTGGCTGATTCGGGCAAAGTCCAGGGAGGAGAGCGAATCAGCCACGGGCACAGTGGTGGCGTTCCTGGAAAGTCTCGGTTGGGTGGTCAATCAGGCCAAGAGCAGGTTGACGCCTTCTCAGTCCCTCGAGTATCTCGGTGCGCGGTTCGACACGGCGGCAGGGCAGGTGTTTCTTCCGCAAAGCCGAGCGCAGGGTCTCCGGCGGCTGCTGCGCAAGTTTCTCCGCAGGCCGTGTCCGACGGCCTGGTGATACCTGCAAGTGTTGGGCACCATGGCGGCGACGATAGAGGTGGTACCCTGGGCGAGGGCGCACATGCGGCTGCTACAGAGAGCGTTGCTTCGCCGTTGGTCCCATCAGACCGACAATCTAGGCCGGCGTTTGCTCTGTCAGCCGGAGACTCGCCTCTCTCTGATATGGTGGTTACGGGCGGAGTTGTTGGAGAACGGGATGCCGTTGGAGGTGCCGGAGTGGGTCCCCCTGACGACCGATGCCAGCTTGTCCGGTTGGGGAGCGCATGTCCAGGGCGCGTTCGCTCAAGGGGAGTGGTCCGTGCAGGAAAGGGCGTGGTCCATCAACCGGTTGGGGTTGCGTGCGGTGGTGCTGGCGCTTCGGGCATTCCGGAGGTGCCTGCGCGGGAAAGCCGTGAGGGTATTCTCCGACAACGCGACGGCCGTGGCCTATATCAATCGGCAAGGGGGGACCGGCAGTTCCACGCTGGAAGGCGAGGCGGCACAGTTGTTTGTGTGGGCCGAGCGGTATCTGTTGGCGCTGTCAGCGGCGCATGTTGCAGGAGTGGAAAATGTGGAGGCCGATTTCCTCAGTCGGGTGCGAGTGGATCCGGGGGAATGGGCCCTTCATCCGCAGGTGTTCGAGATGTTGGTTCGGTGGTGGGGCGTTCCCGTCATGGATCTCATGACGACCTTTCTCACCGCACGGGCCAGTCGGTTCTTCAGCAGGCGGTGAGAAAGGATGTCGGAGGGCCTGGATGCCTTGATTCAACCATGGCCGGAGGGACGTCTGCTGTACGTGTTTCCGCCATGGGTCTTAATCGGCCGAGTCCTGCAGCGTATCGAGCTCCACAGGGGGCTTGTGCTTTTGATCGCGCCGGATTGGCCGCGGAGGCCGTGGTATGCGGATCTGATCCGGCTTCTGGCGGACGACCCTTGGCGGCTTCCGGTTCGGAGGGACCTGCTGCAGCAGGGTCCTCTGTGTATGCCTCAGGTGGATCGGTTCTCGCTTATGGCTTGGCTATTGAAAGGGCGCGGTTGTTAGCAAGAGGATATTCGTCGGCGGTAGTTTCGACTTTGCTGAAAGCTCGCAGGAGGTCTACGTCTCTAGCGTATGTGCATGTGTGGCGCGATTTCGAGGCATGGTGTGAGGTCCACAAGGTTTTCCCTTTGCGGGCTTCCATTCCGCAGATACTGGCGTTTTTGCAGGATGGTTATGACAAAGGCTTGGCGGCGGCCTCTCTGAAGGTGCAGTTGGCTGCTTTGGCTTGCTACCGAGGGAAGATTGGTGGCCAGGCGCTTAGCACTCACCTGGATGTCAAACGTTTTTTGAGGGCGGTGGTGCTTTTGCGTCTGCCCCGTCAGCAGGTAGTCCCGCGGTGGGACCTCCATTGTTTTTGGACGTGTTGGTGCGAGCGCCGTTTGAGCCTTTGTCGGGAGCGTCTTTGAAGGATTTGACCTTGAAGGTGGTTTTTCTGGTGGCGATTGCCTCTGCTCGGCGTATTTCGGAGTTACAGGCTTTATCCTGCAAGGAACCTTTTTTGGGTTTTGGTGAGTCCAAGGTTGTGTTACGGACCGTGCCGTCCTTTCTGCCTAAGGTGATGTCACCGTTTCATATGAATCAGGTGGTCTCTCTGCCAGTGTTTGTTGGCGGCGGGGAGGTCTCCGCTGTTCCGCGATTACATAAGTTGGATATAAAAAGAGCGTTGAAGATGTATTTGAAGGTCACCGCCTCGTTCCGTCGTTCGGATAGGTTGGTTGTGCTGTTTGGGGGTCCTAACAAGGGTCAGGCAGCATCAAAGGCCTCTATTGCGAGGTGGTTGAAAGAGGCGATTGCGTCCGCTTATCTTTTGAAGAAACGGCCCGTTCCGATGGGTTTGCGCGCACATTCCACTAGGGCGCAGGCTACCTCTTGGGCGGAGCGTAGTTTGGTTCCGGCGGCGGACATTTGTCGGGCGGCTACTTGGTCTTCTTTGCATTCCTTTATACGGCATTATAGGCTTGATTTGCAAGTGCAGGAGGATGCCTGTTTTGGAGCGTCAGTGCTTCAGGCGGGGTTGGTTGGTCCCTCCCGTTGATTCTGGGCACTGCTCTGTTACATCCCCAATGTTTCAGGACTAGCCTGGAGAGACGCTAAGGAAGATGAAATTAGTCTTACCTGCTAATTGTTGTTCCTTTAGGATCTCCAGGCTAGTCCTGTATCCCTCCCGGATTTTTTCTTCCGTTTGCGCCTGAAGCAGTACTGGCATAACAGGTAAGCAGCTGAGGGGCCATTTCCCGAGAGGAATCCATTACGGGGAGTTTGTGGGATGTCTCTGCATCTGTCTATTCTGTTCTTTTCTTTCTATTGTTCAGTGGGGATCTCAGCACTTGCGGAACGGTGTTTCGCACCGACTCTGTTTTCATAGATTGTAATTGGTTGTTGATATCATATCTGCTTAATTGTTGCTCTGGTGAGTTGCTTTGTCACTAGGTTACTGATCTCTGGAGGTGGATCCAAGGTACTTATACTGGTGACATCAAGAGAAGTGACGTTTTCTCAGTCTCCAAGGCTGCTGGAGGAGGAGCAAGACCCAGTGTTTCAGGACTAGCCTGGAGATCCTAAAGGAACAACAATTAGCAGGTAAGACTAATTTCATCTTTGATTCCTGAGCCTAAATTTTGCTTTGCAGACCAACTGGAAATTGGATGCAAAGGAGTCTGTCCTATTGCTCATTAGTGACACCAAGTGGTCAGGTTCAGGATGTATGTATGCCACGTAGAAAAAGCCATGTTCTGTGAACTTTGGATGATGACACTCTGAGATAAGGATAAGCAAGAGATTAAACAAGTAGAAAGCAGACATTCTAGACATTTCTATTTAAAATCCTCATGCATCTTTTTGAAAAGTGCCAACTTTATTCTCATCCAATGCCCCCCTCCTGAATCATAACCTTTGAAATGTGGAAAGCCAAATGTCTCCCAAAGGACCTACCTCCATATAATTTGTTGCAGCTAGCGTCAGCCATTCCAAAGTAAAAAAGGAGTAGACGTATGTTAAAACACAAACCACCAAGCAATTTAATGATTGAGATTTACTGCAATCTCAAACTCCTGTGCTCTATTGAAAAGAGGCTAAAATGGGACCAAGAACAAAGGAATTTGTAAATAAAGCTCTTGGAACTATAGGCTGGTTGAGATCTGAACTGATTGGGCATACATTTGGCCTAAAATAACCAAAATGTTAACCTTTTTATCTTAAAAAAAACAATTTCTGGAGGGTTGAAGCTCTCTGGGGCTAATGTAATGCAGTGTGTATTAGAACTGTGCACTGAAAAAAGGTTTATTGCAGATGCAGTAAAGAAATGGTCTATTAATTTCTTCAGTGGAAACAACATACTCGGCGTGTAACTACCATGTTTAATCAAGTCAGTTTACTCTGCTGCAGTGATGTCTGAATGCAGAATCAGCAGAGTTGGTCAGTTTGTGCCACTGAAGTACTGTCATGTTTTAAAAGGTGCTTCCAACAAAGGCTGGGAAGCCCATTTGGACTTGACTAACTCAAGGAATCTGGTTGAAGTTAGGCTGTTTCACATAAATATTTTTGTTGCTCCAAGCGATTTTACTCTCCATGTATTTATCCATCTAATCCAGCAGTGCTAAGTATTTGTTGGTTTAGATGGATAAATAGGGGCGCATGAGGTCCACTACCTTTGCACCAGGCAGGCATGTTACCAGGTGATCCTCACGTCCACCAACCACCCTGCTATGATTGAATCACTAACTATAACAGCTGTCCTAACCCTTCCTTCATGAGCAAATGACCGTGGAGAAACCTGCTTGGTGTGAGAGGGTTTTATATCACCTGGAGGACAGGTCCTAGCTACAAGCTCACTTCTAGCCACACCAGGGTGATGCTGTCCTTTCACGTGACCTCTTTTCTGCATGGCAACACAGAGGCTGCCAGACGGGAGGTGGGATTTCAGTACTGTGTCTCTGTAGGTCTCATCTATATATTTCTCTGTCTTCCTTAGCTCCTCCAAGTCTGCCACTCTAGTCTTCAGAGATCGGACTTGTTCCCTGAGATCAAAGAGTTCCTTGCACTTAATGCACATGTAAGACCTCTTGTCCACTGGGAGAAAATCATAGATATGACATTCAGTGCAAAGAACTGGATAGCCCCCATCTTACTGCTGGACTGCTGCCTGCATCTTTGTTTAGGTATTTGTTTAGCTATTTAAGTTGTTTACTTAAAGTTGCTAGAGATGCTTCTGCCAATACAACTAAACCTAATAAGTTTATGGGACTTTGTTCATCTCAGGGGAGTGGAAGCATAGCCTAGTGGTTAGAGCATTGGCTTGGTAACTAAGAGACCAGGGTTTGATTACCTCTGACACTCCTTATGGCCTTAAGCACATCACAACACTCTGTTGCCTCAGAAGAAAGGCCTGGCAATCTATTTCTGGTCACACTGCCAAGAAAACCCAGTAGTTGCTGGATTGCTAGGAATCAGCATTGACTCCGAGGCACATGTTGCATTTTTGTTTACCTCAAGATTAATTTCAGGGCCTTAATTAAAATATTCCTGATGAGGATAACCAGTTAAACACGAAAGTGAATTTGATCACCTCTTTACCTTTACCTATATTTAAGAGCCTATTAATCTAAGATTATGCCTGGTGTGTGTGGAAAAAAGAAAAACTAAATGACAGTGGGCTTACTACACAGTGCCCTGACTGACTTTATAAAATACAATGCTTTAAAATAGATTTTGTTAGTTTAAACCCAAAGAATTTCCTTTAACCCAAGAGTCTGAGAAATTCCTATTTGCTAAATACTTACAAGTGCAACTTCCTTCCCAGCAAAAGCAGCTTCTCTCAGTATTTATTTATTGGTTTTATATACTGCACTATTTCACATTAAGTGCGGTTTACAGGGAACAAGAACAGAAATTACATAGAACAAGTTTAGAGTCCTTCGGATTGAAACCGTGCAATGTGTACCATTAAGTCATTGCTGACCCCCTGGCAAACCAGCAACCCTTGAGTTACATTTTGTTCCTCTGTTCAGTATTCTGTGTTTGCTTCTAACTTATCTCCTGCTTACGTGGCTGGAACAAAGATGGATTTTCACTCTCAAGTCTGTACAATCAATGGGGTTGAATGAATCAATTGAATGGATGACCTCTTTGTAATCCTTTTGGATTAAGTTTGTTTGAATGCGTAATTGCCTCCTTGTTTTAAAAGCCCTTGAAGTTTTTTGGGGGCATCATTCCTGTGAGCTGATGTTGAGGAAGGAGGTTCAAGTCCTGAAGCAGCCTTTGCTGGCGAAAATCAAGTCCACATTTGTTTTCCCCCAGCACCTATGAGCTCTTTATTGAAGTTTAGTGTTTTCTATTGATTTTAAATGCATTTAGGAAATTGATAAACGTGTTGGGAAGCCGATGGACGAAAATATTGAAGGCTGTTTAATATAAGCTTGAGATTAGCAGTTACTAATGCCATCCCTCTAAGCTGTGTTTTGCCCCATTATTCTCTTTTTTTATTTCCTTTCTACCATTCCTTTCCATTTTGCAGTCTGCATTTGATTTTGTACACCGCCCTGACACTCTTGCTTGGACAGTATGTCAAGCACTGAAATAAAGATAAAACATAAAGATAAAGGCCTCCTCAACACCATTAGAGATTACTCATGTGGCGACTTAACCATGTAAATGTGGTTTGGAATAGTTAAATGAGGCTTTGGAATCGATAATCTCATCGTATGGGTCCCAGGATATTGTTTTGTTGAATAACTCTCTTTGTTGAAATATTGTTGATTTGAAGTTATATGGAATCTTTCTAATTAGTAATTGCTTTTCACTCAATATTAGTATGGAGGCAGCCACATTCAAACAAACTTTTAGTTACTCATTTGAACGTCACCAAATTGCTACAAGCACATTCCTTATTTTTGACTGAAACGGAGTCTACACTTACGGATGTGTATGGACTTCAACAGGAATGGAAGACAGGAAACAAGGAGATGATTCAGACTGAATTGCATATGAGGTCTTTATTGAAATATGTTAAAACACAGACTATTCCAAGGGATTTACAGATCAATAAAGCACTCGTATGTTGACTGAAAATGAACCCTTTTTAAAGCAATGGGTGGCTATATTGAATAAATGTTCTACTGATTTGATGGTGCTGCTGATTGATACACTACAGGCTCAGTTGGATGATCAAATTAAACTGATAGATGATTTGGCTAAACGTTTGGGGTCATCTGATCCACCTGTGAAAATTGAAGCTGTGGAAACAGAGTGTTCAGGTGATTTTGAACAGTATCAGTTGATGCTATGCCAAAATAAAATCAAGAAATTTAAGTGGGACCAACATGATTATTCAATCCAGAATACAGTGTACAGTTGGCTTACTTAGCAAGATAATACCTTGAGGGTGGATACTACAGGAGGTGGTATAAATAAAAAATCAATCTCCTAGTGAATTTTCCTCTGACGAGAGTATATCTGCACATGGGAGTAAAAGTAGTAAGAAAACCACCACTCAACAGCGGGGAAACTTCGGAGGCCCCAGGGGTTATTGGGGCTCCCGGCGGCGAGCATGGGCTAGCAGCCCCGAGACAGAAACACATTGCCCTATCTCCAGACAGTTCAGTCAGGTGAATCAGCAGTGATTTAATTTGTCTTCAGTGACCCTTAACAGCAGCACAAGAACAACTATTGAACTGCAGGTTGTCCTTTGTTCCTACTAATCAACATAACCCTTTTCAGGCTTGTCTAGCTGCTTATCGTTTAATAAGATCGTTACAAATTAGAGTATTGTTTTGCAAATAGTACTAATAACACCTGCAGAAGAGGTTAAATCTATTTGTAGATCTAAATGTAGATGGATACCTCACGGTCCAATGGACCCCCACATATTGCAACCTTTAGGGATCTACATTTAAGGGATATTGAATCCTTTGAATCAACATATCAGCAGGATTGGAAATATTGTAATTTGACCAAAATGAAACATCAAGCTGTATGTCAACTGGCTGATAGTGAGAATCTTATTAAATCAGCTGATAAAGGCAGTTACATTGTTTTATAGGACTGATAGCAGTATGTGTCAGAGGTGCCGCAACAACTACTGGATCATCGCTTTTATCACCAACTAGATAAGGACCCTATGGCTGGTTTAGAGCAAGAGATTTTTACAGTTTTGCAAACAGCATATCAGAATAAAATTATTACTTTATCTGAATATGTTTTTGAAGGTGTCTTGCCCTCGGGCACCGAAAATTTTTTTTTTTAATACAGTGCCTAAGTTAAGACTTTAATATCAGCTCCTGGCAGACCTATTGTGTCTGGAAAGTCATCCATTCTAGAGCCTTTATCTGTATTTTTGCATCATTTCTTAGAACCTTTGGTCCACCGGGCTCCATCATCCATTCAAGATACATCTGAATTTTTGAATAAACTTTCAGAGTGTGAAAATTGGCCTGTAACAGCATTGTTAGTAACATTTGATATAGTAGCTCTTTATACAAATATGCCACAGATACAATCTCTTCAACTTAGGGGTATGTTTACTAAACCGTCTTAACATCACAGCGGTGGTGTTATCGCATGCTAACGTCACTTATCGCGCAATAACGCAGCGGCGGCGTTAAGGCACACTAACGCTGTGAAATCTGGGCCTGAAGGGTGGAGTAAGGCTTCCCAGAGGGTGGAGAGAAGGGGTCAGTGGGCGGAGAGTGGGCAGGGAGAGAGGCTCCATGCACACTAACGCCGTGAAATCAGGATCTGAAAATTAGCGCCAGTGAAAACCTCGCGCTAGAGGCACATTTGCAGGAGAGAGAAACCATTTCAGTCAGCAATGTGCAGCAAAGGCAGGGAAACCCAGAAAAGTGATAGTTGTGATACATGTGCAGGGACCAAAAAGGCAAATAAACATATAAAATGACCAGAACCACATCTAAAATCCCAATAACCAAGCTGGCCAATAGTGATATTAATGATAAACATAAAGCAATACTACTGACAAAGCATATAAATTAAGATATCATGTTTGTAGGGGGACAGAGCATAGACCCTTCCAAAGTGAATGATCCCACATTGAAATAGCGCTGATCAGGGTTTCTGTCATTTAGATTGGGCAGTTTTGTTATGGCGTGCACATGTGCAGCAACAGCAGAGTGGGTACGTAGGAAAGGGCAACTGTACTGATGCTGTAAATGGGATACAGGGGGCTGCAGGCGGCACATGCTGTGGTCCAGCTGGGGCACAGTGCAGTCTAGGCAGATGCCTAGATGGCACATAGGAATGCCGAAACTGTAAAGCAGCAAGACAGCAACTGACGAGGGTCCAACATGGGCACGAGTGTGTGTCCCACAGTGTCACAGGGGATATTACCCAGCAGATACCCCCAAGGGCACATAACATTGGCTGGCGGTTCCGGGGGAAAGCGCGCATGTCCATGTAGGCACCCCTACCCGAGAACCCACACCATAGGCAGCTGCCTACCGGCACACTGGATGGCCTGGGACTGCGCACCACCAGCATAATGGCATGGCAGCATGGTGGCGGAGGAGTGCTAGTGGCGTCTGCCCACAGCAGACCATGGCCAAGCCCCGTTTAAGTGGGTGCCATGCACTGCAACAAACAGGGTCTGTCTGACGAACAGTCATGGGATCCCCAGGGAATGATCTGTCCCTGTGGCAACAGTGTGGTGCAATACACACAGCCAGTGTGTTCAGGAGCAGAAGGTCACAAGTTCAAGTCCCAGCTGTGGCTCCTGTCAACCCTGTCCCCATATTTTACCCAGGACTAAACCATGGTAATAAAATAATAAAATTGCAGATAAAATAAACATGCCTGAAACTCCTATATTTTACCCTACAGAGCACAGACACCATAAACATGTGCAATCCCTAGAGCAGAGTTTCCCACCTGCAGTCCTGGAGTGCCAAACACCATTCAGGTTTCAAGCTGGCCCTAATAAATATGCCTGTGCTGCATTTGTATGCACCGCCCCATTGTATGCAAATGTATTTCATGCATATTCATTAGGGACAGCATGAAAACCTGAACAGTGTTTGGCCCACCAGGACTGGAGTTGGGAACCTCTGCCCTAGAGCAGCGGCCAACAGGGGCATAAACACCCACACCCACAGGCTCCACTATCCAAAGCCTCATGGAGAGGCTGTTGGGCCCTGAGCAGAGCAGCATCTCCCAATACTGGCACCTGCATACCTTAACAATGCCGTCCTAAACTTGGGAACACGTTCCACATATATCAAAAGGTTGCTATGATTAATGTCAGCTAACAAATCCTAAGTTAAACACAATTTATTGATATAGATTCATTATAGCAACCTTTCTGATATCTGTGGAGTGTGTTTCAGTTATTGCTTCTGACAGTGTTTACCACCCCGGGGAGTGACCCTAACAGTATTGAGTACCATAGCAATGCCCGCACTGTGCCCAAGACTGGTGTGGTGGCCAGGGCTGCCACAAACCTCTATATTTGCACAATGCTGGCATAGGTGTGGCAGTGTGTCTGTCTATCCAGTGTGTTGTGGCTGCCTACACCTTACTGAGCCCACATTGCTTGCACTGTTTCCAGTGTTAGCCTGCCAATGTGCATAATGAGGAGCAAGGTACTGTGGGTATGGCCCGGACAGGGTGGCATGGGCAGGATGCATTTGCACAGGGTATATGGCAATGGCTGGGACATTGTAGTGTCCGACCACCACCTGCATGGACAGGGTGGCCACAGCATGTCATGCTGGGAGGTCGCTCTCACCCTGACTGAGCAGTGATCACGGCATGGCTAGGTTCCCCATAGTGCTATACAGTATTTCTCTCAAGTGATGTTTATGGGTTCTCTTTTCTGGGGCCCAATCACTGATATACTTGCGTGGTGTGTGTACTGACATCCCAGTTTTGGGTGCACACAGTTCCTCCAGGAACATGCACTATGTACTAGCTAGCAGACTGTCTGCAGTTAGCATCTGTATGGCTGCACCACCTTGCAGGGTGCAGCAGGTGCACACTGACTGCCCTCTGCTGGTGATTGTCAGATCGTAGTGGGGGGCAGCTGAGCTGACTGGGCCCACTACCTATCTGCCAGTGGCCCTGTCCCAAGTGCAGATCCTCAGCAGCTCTATGTTCGCCACCAGAACTGGGGTTGCTGGTCCCACAGCCTGTCCTCATGTACCTCCACTGCCCCCCTTGCAAAGGTTGAAAGTGCGGGTCTGTTGGGGCAGATCATGTCCCCCACCCTGACCCAGAGAGGGTGGTTTGCTAAGTACATTGTCGCCATGTGAGCCCTGACACACCCCTGCTCCCTAAACAGATGACCATAGCAAGCACAGTGGATATGCGCTATGTTGTGTGCATCATGGTCCACAAGGGCCAGACATGACTGGCAATTACAAATGGACACAGAGACCTCCTAACGGTGTCTGCAACAAATACCTGTCACACACTGGCAGTGATGGAGACCTGCAGCACAGCCCACCTCAACCAGCCCAGGTACTGCGGACCTGGTGCTGGCCACTCCACCTCACCCTCAGGGTGAGCACAGAACACGCACATTGGCATGGCCTGTGGGTACTCTGTGCCAGTAACACGCACGGTCATTCCCCCCTACCAAGCTGACGTGCTGTAGAGGTGCATACCCCATCTGGTGAGCAGATGTAGACTGCTGTTATGCATGTGAATTGCATTATGGGTACTGTTGGTTCTATCCTATCCTAGTAGCCACAGCAGACAGTTTTATGGTGACGTGCACTCTTTCTGTAGCCAGCCATTGGTATGATAACTCCCATAGTGATATATCACAATGGTTAATGCAATGACTTCAGTAGCAGAGGTCATGGGTTAGATTCCTCTCTGTTCCCCTTTTTTTATGGCTGTCCTACACAACTACGTTTCATTCGTGTAACAGTCATATCTGTGCAGATCTGTGCTGCCGCCACATTATACCCTCATCACTGTTGCCATCCATCCTTCTGTCCGTCTATGTGTGTGTGCCAGCTGTGTGGCGTCCTGCCCTAATGTGCAAGCTGCTACCCCATGTCCTGCACTGGCACACTTTTCTGCATTGCGGCTCTTCATGCTTGCCTCTCCTGTGTCTGCTCTGCATGGCACTGCTCTCCTCTGTCCTCCTGTCATTGCACTTATCCTGCCACCTCTGCCTCCTCTGGTGGACACGTATCCCCATCCTCTGCCACACACTGTCATTGTTGCACTGTACATTACCATCACCCTGTACATTGGTATAGCTGCCGCCGATATGTTTGTCCACTTTACCTGCTGCCACATGGGCTGCACGTAGATTTGGCTGGTCAATGAGCTCCATCAACTACTTCCTTCCATCACTTGTTCATTGCCTTTCCTTGGTGCTCTGTGAAGTGTTATGGTTACATCTGTGTTTGAGCCATACATTTCATGCTTGTGACTTTGGGGCACCTTTGTGCTCCCTGGGAACCATCTCCTGTGTCACCTTGACATCCCTGGGGCATCTTTCGCGGCACCTTAGGTTTGGCCAGCTTATGGGGCGCCTTATATGCTGCCTTGGAGGGTGCCAACCTTTCCTTCTGCCCTCTGGGGCACATTATGACCAGCCTTGGATGACGTGGTGCTTTATGATGATGTGCCTTATGGTGTGCCCTAAAAGGTGCATTAGGTTGCGGCACTGGGGTGAGACTTTTTTGGCTGGCAGTGCAAATTGTTGGGATGTGTCTGACTGTTACAAGCAGGATTGCCTCAGACAGTCTTTTAACTGAGCCCACTGCGGGATCAAACTCATGACTACTGTATCAGCAGTCAGTGTATTAACCATTGTGCTACACCTCTGTTGCTGTGCTTGCAGGTCAGCGTGCCTAATTAAGGCTAACATGCATTAACTTGCCACGGCTCCCTCTATCATGCGATAACGGACTTTATCGCGCGATAACCTGAAATGCTACCTTAAGACTGGAATGCCCACTTCTTATATGGCATTCTTCACATTATCGCTGGAGCTAGCGCTGGGAACATTAAGACTGTTTAGTAAACATACCCCTAATTCAGAGTAATTTTACCCATCATCCCCCATTTGATCGGTTAACAACTGAATTTCTATTGAAATTGGCCAGATTTGTACTCAGAATTATTTTCGTTTTGATAAGTCTTTCTACCAACAAACTCATGTTGATGGGAGCAACAGTAGCTCCCAATGTAGGGAATTTGTGTTTCCAACTTCGAGGAGACTATTTTATATCCTTTGTGCTGGTATTCCAATATGGGAATGTGGGTCCGTTTCATAGATGACATATTTTGTATCTGGTTGGGTTCACAGCAGTCACTTCAGGAGTTTATAGTTTTGGCTGAATGCTCAAGATCCTTGTCTTCAGTTTACTATGATGTCGGCCTCTGAAAGAGGATAGGATACATACAACATTGTTTAGAAATTCGGTTGACCATAATAAACTGTTACATTTCAACAGTCACCATGCTAATAAACTGAAACGAGCATTACCTATTGATCAGTTTTTACGGATCCGCCATATATGTTCAGATAGTGGGAAATTTTGAAAGCAGTTACAGGTCCTTACACGACATTTGTTGCAACGCAGGTATCCTGAAAGAGTCATCCGTCAAGCTTATTTATGTGCTACATATGCAAATCGGTCTTTGTTATTGAATACACAACAGAAGGAACTTATGAATAAACAAGGGATGGTATTACAATATTCTGACTGGGCACAGTTGGGGAAAAGTAATTTAGGTGCTCCTGAAA
Source organism: Ichthyophis bannanicus (assembly GCA_033557465.1). Lineage (NCBI taxonomy): Eukaryota > Metazoa > Chordata > Amphibia > Gymnophiona > Ichthyophiidae > Ichthyophis > Ichthyophis bannanicus. The sequence continues at coordinate 642,682,539 of CM066034.1, read as the reverse complement.
GAGCGAATAGTGGACTTTCTCGAAACCAACAGGTTGCAATCCTTGGCAACATGGTTTTACCAAAGGTGCCTAAGAACTATATGTAGTGATCAGCAGCTGAGAGAAGTTTCCTGAGAGAGGGCAAATATAGGGAAAAGGGGAGTAGATGTGGGAAAGAGGTAGTAAGAGGTGTGGGACAGATGCTGAGGAAAAGAGTAAAATAGAGGGTTGATGGCAGTATGGGCTGAGAATGTGGAAAGTGTAGGGCTCATAATGTAGATGGAGAGATGAGAGAAGACAGAGAATGGGAGAAAGAGGGGAAAAATGGGTGAAAATGCTGATAGATGAGAGAGAAGCTGTGGAGAAATGTGAAGATACTAATGAAGGGAGGAGAAATAGAAGCTAATAAAGAAAATGAAGGAGAAAGATTACCCAAATCCCTGGTGGTAGCAGTGGTTGGAGTAAAGGAGCCACCTAATCATTGTTCCACTCTCCCTGCCAAAACGTACGTATTTTTTAAGAATATCCAGTGCTACTGCAATATTTATTATTTTGCAGTTTGTACTTCTGCTCTTTCAGAACAGGTTTAAATACGTATGCATCAAAATTCCCTTTTTCCCCAACCTATTCCCTCCCATAATTTCATTGCTTTCATTGCAAGTGGCAGAATATGAATGTGCAATAAACCCCAGTCTGCTGGGCAGCACTCTGCCTGTCCCATTCCTACCACTTCTGTATCCAGTATCTGCTAAGATTGGCTGAGCCAAATGGGCTGGAGTTTTAGGAGCACAAGAACAGCAGCAGGTGGTGTAGGGCGATGGTGGCACTGGCACCATTAGAAGAGAAGTGCCAGGGACCCCTACCTTACATGTTTGCTAGTGTGGGTGAGGGGATATAATATATGTAAACGCACACATGTATATATTATAGACTTTAAATAAATGTTACACCGAATTAAATATGGCAAAGTTCACTTCTGTTCTCTCTTGAATGCTCTGACCCGGAAGAAGTGAGTAACTGATAACATGCTACCATGCACCACCTAGATAGAGAGCCTAAAATATTTTAATATAACATTTTGCAGATCACTTTTAAAAGATTGCTTTGTTTCTGTAGTGCCAAATATTGTGCTGGAAGAATTACTGCTGCTTGAAAAAGTAAAGTATTTTCAGCAATATCTAGAGTGGAAACAGCCCTCTCAAGAAAAGCAATATAATTGGACTTCAGTACCAGAAAAATAAGGAAGAGAATGAATTTGAAACCTATTTTCTAGATTTAAGTTCATTGTTCTGCCAAAATATTCTTTGTTTTAATTGACACTGTGTTTTTTTTTCCAGTTATATCAATTAAAAGAAACATATTATGCTATTGAAATTGATCCTAATCTTACAATAGATGAGAAATACCCTTACATGGTTGAATGGTAAGTTCTTAAAATTGGAGGTTTCCTTTCTTAAAATATAAATATGTATGATCAGAGCTGAATGTATAAATGTAAGACAGTGTTCTCTGGGACCAAGGAGGAAGTCAATCCTCATTTATGGCTGACATCACCGACTGAGCCCACACAGAAAGGCTTTCCAGCTTTCAAAGGAAGACTTTGGAAGTGCATCACACATGCGTGCCAGTCTTCCCACCCTATGAAGCCATCTTTGCCTTAGTTGTCTTTATTCCACAGAGCCCTTCGGACATAGTCTGACACCCCGAAAAGGGTTGATACCTTTTGGTATGATTTTTTTTTCAGCAAAACTCTTTTTTTCGTCACTTGCCTTAGATACCGTTTTCCTGCCCATTCCTGGGAGTGTCGGTGCCTTGGCACTGCATTTATTTTGGGTTTCTTTTTCTTTTTTGAGGTGTGGGGATATTTTCTCTCGCACCCCCTGGTCAGCCCAGACATTGGAGTTGTTTGGCTTATCGGAAGCCGTCTCCTCAACATGTCAAAGCTGGCCAGTGGATTTAAAACATGCACCCAGTGTGATCTGACGATATCAGTGACTGACCCCCACAACTGGTGTTTGCAGTGCCTTGGGTCTTACCACCAACCCTCATCCTGTGCTTTCTGCCTTCAAATGGCACGCAAAGGGCTTCAGAACTGGGATGGCATCATTAGTACAGGTGGAAGTGTATTTGTGTGTTATTTCTCCAGTGTTCTTGGGAATCCTTGTTCAATTTGTCTTCATGTTTTTATTTCTAAACTGTGGTCCCTTGTTTGGTATTTGGTGAGAATCTGTATTGCATGTGACTGAGACACAGAATTCTTAGCATGTAGTTTCTATGTACAAATCTGTAGTAGCCCCACATGTTCTGTTTTACCAGGGGTTAAGTGTATTGGTTTTCTAGGGCCCAATAAAATGTTGTAGTACTGCCCACTATATTTATGGGTAAGTTTTTCTTGCTGTTCAAATCGTGAAATTAGTGGTGGTGTAACAGGTTTGCTACATGTGCATTTCTTGGGGATCTTTTTTAGGTTTTGTATTTGACAAAGTGCATAGTAATAGAGATTTCTGTTGCTATTACTCACATAACATGAAAATCTGAATTTTTTTTCTATGTTAACTTATATACATGGAGAAATGTCCTAGTTTTGTTCTGTTGGAAGTCATAGGGTTTTTGCAGTTGCAGAATATGTTTACATTTAATTCATAAGAACTGCTATAGTGTGTCTTCCAAAGGTTCAGGAGGATTACGTTTGTTGTGTATCCCACATGCAAACATCGCCCATCAGGTGTGTCCCAACTAAAAAAAAATACATTGAGAGCCACTACTCTACAGCCTTTAGTCATTTGCTTCATGCATGGCTTGCTTCTATTGAACCCACTCCTAAAGCTGCCAACAGCATCTTGGCATCTCAATATGGTTTTAACTTAGCTGATGAAAGCTCCCTGCTTGGATACCTGTGGACTAAAGTTCCTGACATGGAAGGACCTGTTTTCATGGCAGTTATTTCAGCATGCAGAGTTAGCAAGCTCCAGGCTTCAGCAGTAGATCACACCCCCCCCCCCCCCCCGCACCAAATTTTCACAATAGAGTGGTCATGCATACTCATCCTGAATGCCTTCTGAAAATGGTGTCAGATTTCCATCTTAACAAGTCATCCTACCAGTATTTTTCCCAAGACCCTATACTCAGAGAGATTTGGCCTTTTACCTGGAACAGTCTCCAGCTCTTAGAAAGTCCACTTAGCTTTTTGTTTCTTTTGACCCCCAACAGAGTGGGAGCTCCCATAAATAAACACGTACTTTTATTTTGGCTAGCGGACAGCATTTCTTTTGCTTATGTCCAGGCAGGTCTGATGCTTGAAGGTTGTGTCATGACTTACTGTGTCAGAGCCATGGCTGTGTCAGTGGCCCACTTGAGGTTTGTCTCCATTGAAGAGATCTGCAGAGCTGAAACCTGGACCTCAGAGTTATACTGTAAACCTCAAACAGATTATTTCCTTCTTAGGCCCTTCTTTTCTGTTAAGATTGCCTCTTTAAAAAGAAATTAAAAAAACACAAAAAATATAAAATACTGAAAAGGCATGTTACCAACAAAAACAATTGTAAATTTCTGTCAATTCATTGTCACAGTAGTAGTTCCCTTTTTTCTTCTAAGGCAGCCTGTAGCTGGGGATTTCCATAAGTGAAGACTTATCCCGCTTATCCATGGAGAAAAGAGTTATTCACCTGTAGCAGGTGTTCTTTGTGGACAGCAGGATGAGTCCTCACAACCCATATTTCTCTGCATGGAGTTATTCAGACAAGCTTGGAATGCAACTAAACATCTTAGGTGGGGTGATGGAAGATGGGAATGGGCGTGCATGTGTGAAGAGCTTTCTAAAAGCATCTAGAAGAAGCTGAGAAGGAACCCATGCAAGGCTCCATTGATGATGTCACCTATGAGTGAGGACTTATCCTGCTGTCCACGGAGAACGTCTACTACAGGTGAGTAACTTTGTTTTATTTTGCAGGTGTACAGATAATGCAGAGTGTACTACATAGCAAGTTCAGTTAATAAATTTCTTTCTCAAATTCTAAAAATACTTCCATGAGATTGATATTTTCTGTTGCTTTCTATTTTGTTTTATTTTTACTCTAGGTACACAAAATCACATATGCTATTGATTGAACAACGTTTACAGAAGGACAAATTTGCAGAAATTGTGAGGGAATCAGATGTGATGCTAAAGTAAGTTTTCTACATGAGGTACCCTGAGCCCATTCTTTACCCAATAAGCCGGGGTAGAGCAATTGTATGTGGGGGGAGAGCAAGGTTTGCTAGTGTCCTGGATGAGTTTATTTTGTCTCCAATTTACCACATGATGTAATTGATGTGTTAATATTTAAAAAATTTCTGTAATCTTTCCTATTCAAGTGGAAAATGATAGATAAATGCATTTTTGAGACAAACCATCAAAACTGGTGCTGTTGAAACCCCAGAAAATTGCTTTTTTAAAATTTACTTTTTTATTTTTCATTTCCCAGAATAAGCTAGAATAACATACAACTGTCAGATTGTATGTTATTCAACATACAACTTGGTCTGTTGGGTGTCAGCGAACTAAAATGGACTGGCATCGGACACTTTGCATCAGATGATCACATGGTCTACTATGCTGGAAATGAAAGACAAAGAAGAAATGGTGTTGCATTTATAATAAAGAAGAAACTTGCAAGAACTGTAATGAAATACAGTGCAGTCAGCGAACACTTAATCTCTATTCGTCTACGAGAAATGCCTCTCAACACAACTATAATTCAAGTATATGCCCCAACAACAGCTGCAGAAGAGAATGAAATTGAAGAGTTCTCTGTGAACAAGTACAAGTTGAAATTGACAGAACATGCAAACAGGATATCCTGATAGTCATGAGTGACTGGAACGCAAACGTTGGCAACAAAGAAGGCGGCAAAGTAGTTGGAAAATATGCACTTGGCAACAGAAATGAAGCTGGCGAAAGACTGATAGAATTCTGCAAGACCAACGGTCTATTCGTCTCAAACACCTTCTTCCATCAACACAAGCGGCGACTGTGCACATGGACTTCACCCAATTGATTGTATGAAAATCAAATTGACTACATCTGTGGAAGTCAACGATGGAAAAGCTCTATAACATCAAGAAAGACAAAACCTGGAGCTGACTGTGGTACAGATCATCAACTACTAGTATGCAAACTCAAGCTAAAGTTGAAAAAGAGCAAACCACTCATGAATGCAGCAAAATATGACCTTGAGAATATACCACTGGAATTTAAAGACTACCTGAAAAATCGATTTGCTGCTTTAGATACAAATGACAGAGCTCCAGAAGAGTTATGGAATGACATCAAGAAGGTTGTGTTGGAAGAAAGCGAGAAGTCTCTACAAAAGGTGAAAAAGCAAAAACAGCCAAAATGGATGACGGAAGAAACTCTGAAAATTGCCCAGAAACACAGAGAAGCTAAAGCCAGAGGAGAAAGAAAGACAATCACAGAAATCAACAGAGATTTCCAACGTGCAGCAAAACAGGACAAGGAAAAGTACTACAACGACGCATGCAAGGAAATAGAAGAAGAAACTATTAGAGGAAGAACAAGATTGGCTTTCCTAAAGCTACGAGAGTTAAAAAGTTCCAGCCTCGAATTGGAATGTTACAAGATGCTCAAGGTTCTATGTTGAATGATGCTGAGAAGATCAAGAAAAGGTGGAAGGAATATACAGAGTTTTTATATGATAAAGATCAAATGGACCAACAGCCGTTTCAACCTGTACCTTATGATCAGGAACCATTGATGATGAAAGAAGTTGAAGCAACATTGAAAGCCTTATCAAAGAACAAAGAACCAGGCATTGATAGCATTCCCATAGAAGTATTACAGCAATCTGATGCAGCTGTTGCCGTACTTACAAGGCTCTGCCAAGAAATATGGAAGACAACATCATGGTCAACTGACTGGAAAAGATCTGTGTTTATACCAATACTAAAGAAAGGTGATCCAACTGACTGTGGAAATTATCGCACAATCGCTCTGATCCCACATGCCAGCAAGATTCTACTGAAGATTATTCAAAAGAGACTACAACCATACCTGGAACAAGAAATACCTGAAGTGCAAACAGGGTTCAGGAAAGGGTGAGGAACGAGAGACATCATTGCGGATGTGAGACGGATCCTTGAAAAGACTAAAGAATACCAAAAGGATATCTATTTGTGCTTTATCGACTATAGCAAGGCTTTTGACTGTGTAAACCATGAGAAACTCTGGGCCACATTAAGAAGGATGGGTATACCAGAACATCTGATCGTACTCTTGCACAATCTGTACATTGATCAAGAAGCAACAGTTTGAACGGAACAAGGAGAAACAGAATGGTTTAAAATAAGCAAAGGTGTAAGACAAGGCTGCATACTTTCCCCCAACCTGTTTAATTTATATGCAGAACAAATCATCAGAGAAGCAGGATTGTATGAAGACAACAGAGGAGATTGATGGAAGACTCATCAACAACCTTCGCTATGCTAATGATACCACATTACTGGCTGAAAGTGAAGATGATCTGAAACATTTGCTTCTCACAATCAAAGAACATAGTCTCAAAATGGGCCTGCACCTTAATGTAAAGAAGACAAAGATCATGACAACTGGCATAATCAACAGGTTCATCGTTGAAGGAGAAGAAATTGAAATCGTGAACAACTTTAACCTACTTGGATCAGCTATCAATAAAGAAGCAACAAGCAGTCAAGAAATCAGACGACGCATTGCTCTTGGCAGAATGGCTATGAAAGACCTAGATAAGATTCTCAAGAGCAGAGATGTCTCTCTCCATACGAAGATTCGACTTGTTCAAGCCATGGTATTTTCAATAACATCATATGGATGTGAAAGCTGGACAGTGAAAAAGATAGACAGGAAGAAAATTGATGCCTTTGAATTATGGTGCTGGCGGCGAATACTGTGTATACCATGGACTGCCCGAAGAACAAGCCAGTCGGTACTAGAGGAGATCAAACCTAAGCTTTCTTTAGAAGCTCAGATGACAAGACTTTGACTTTCATACTTTGTACACATCATGCGAAGAGAGAGATCATTAGAGAAAGACATCATGCTTGGCAAGATAAGTCAACGCAAAAGAGGAAGGCCAGCAATGAGGTGGATCAATACAATAACAGCAGCTACGTGTACCAGTCTGTCAACAATGAGCCGTCTGACTGAAGACTGAACACAATTTAGGATAGCTATCCAGAGGGTCACCATGAGTCGACTCCGACTCGACAACACTTAACAGCAACAGCAGCACGGGCCAGAGAACATTTTCCATATGCCCAATTCCAGGGAGGAGTGGCCTAGTGGTTGGGGCAAGTTACCTCAGGCCGGAAGGTCGGGGGTTCAAATCCCACTAGAGGACAGCAACCTTGGGCCAGAAGTACTGGGGTTTCTAGTCCCACAGGTGCTCCTTGTGGTCTTGGGCAAGCCACTTAACCCTCCATTGCCCATGTTCCCTGTAAGTATTAGTGTATGTGTCTCATAACCCCTCATGTTAAATGTATCCCCTAATTGTATTGTGACCACTTTGATTGAAGGATAAGGTGGTATACAAAACTGTCTAAATAAATAAATAAATCTCTACTTAAACATTAATTTCCGTATTCCTACCGTGCTACACCCTCCTACCCTCTCTCCCTCTCCTCATGCCAGTCTCCCTTCCCATCTCTTCCCCAACCCTTCCCTCACATCCTCCTTCACTTCTGATCCATAAGTTACACACTTTATGAAACACCTAACCTTGCAGTGCTTCATAAACCCATACAATACGGGATAATTTGAGAAGAAGAGAACATCATACCAACCTCCTGATGCACTCTATCAACAGACCCCGCGAGCTTTTCAGCATCACTCCGTCACTAATCAAAGAAAACACAAGGCAATACACTGAAAATGCACCACACCTGCAGGTCTTCGCTAATTACTTTAAGAGCAAAGCCAATATGGCTAGTCCTTACAATACTTCTGTTACTCCATCAGTCGCCCCTCCTTCATCAGCCTTTCATTCAAACACCAACAGCATATTCCCCTCATCCAATACCCCCGTACCTACTAACAATGGTATCAGCAACCAGATAACAGTGACTTCCGCTACACAAAACAATGAGTCCACCATTCCTGTACTAAGGGCTTTCCACCCTTATTCAACAGCACAAACAGAGTATATAATAAGAGAGCTTAACACTATCCAACAGATCCATGCCCATCTTTTTGGATCAAATCAGCATACTCTGAGCTTAGTGCGTACATCCACCACCTTATAAAGATGTCCTTCTCCAAAGGCCTATTTCCAGCCCCTCTAAAAGCTGCATCCATCAGACCCCTTCTCAAGAGTCCTAAACTTGATCCTGCAGATGTAAAATTCTACAGACCCATTTCAAGTCTGCCCTTCTTGGCCAAGGTAATGGAGAAGATTGTACAGCAACAACTTCAGGATCACATTAATGCCCATTATCCACTGGATGACAACCAACATGGATTTCGCCTACAGCATGGTGTAGAGATGCTGCTTGTCACATTAATGAACAATCTGATCTTAGGCATGAACAAATCCAAACAAGGATTTATTATTCTCTTTCTTGACATTGCGTCTGCCTTTGACACTGTGCCCCACAATCTACTCCTAACCTGGCTGCAGCTGATTGGCATTCAGAATCTAGCCTTAGACTGGTACATATCTTACCTGTCAGACCAACAGTACTCATAAGTATGCAAACGTCATCCAGTTATGTACAAACGCAAGGAATACCACAAGGCTCCTCCTTATCAGCCCTACTGTGTAATATTTACATTCAACCTTTTTGCTCCATAATTAAATCATTCAATATACTCTACCACATTTATGCAGATGATGTGCGGCTTTACACTTCCTTCTCTACAGTCAATTCGAACTACTCTAAAATCATTGACTGTTTCAATGCAATATCTGACTGGCTGAATCTACGCAACTTGAAAGTAAACTGCAAGAAATCTGAGCTTCTCTTCATTACTAAGGACCCTTCATTCATATCCCCTCCCACCTTACCAGAGAGGGATACTGAGATAAGCACCAAGCAAGACGTTTGATACCTGGGGATCACCCTAGACCAAAATTTGTCAAGGGAGCCACACACACACTACCAGAGCAATATACCTAAAATTACAGACCCTTCGCCAACTCCGTCCCATGCTTGAAGCTGCTGACCTCTGGACAATATTCCAAGCATTGATTACCCCGCGTTTTGATTATGCAAACATCATTCTCTGTGGTATTCCAGATTATGTAATTCATCCCCTTCAAATGGCTATGAATACGGCAGCACGAACCCTGGTTGAAGCCTTAAGATACGAACATGTTACCCTGATCCTGAAACAGCTCCACTGGCTCCCCATTGTTATTCTCCTCAAGTATAAGGCTCTCCTCATAACATTCAAAATTCTACATAACCTCTCAGCTACTGCCCTTAATGAGATTCTACAATGGACAGCTGACAACAGAGTAAGAAGATCTACCATGTCAAATACTCTTTCAGTCCCTTCTATAGTAAGAAAAAGTTCCCAGTTTGTTAATGGTTGAGCATTCAAATTATATGCACCACCTCTCTGGAACTCTTCCCCCCCCCCCTGCAATCCGTGCCATCTCTGACCTATCTACTTTCAGAAAACATCTAAAGATACATCTGTTTCAACTATACAGTCAAACCTCGGTTTTCATGATTAATCAGTTCGAAAAAGTCTGACTAAAACCGAAACGTATGAAAACTGAAGCAATATTTACCATAAGAAATAATGTAAATCCAATTAATCCGTTCCAGACACCCAAAAATATTCACAAAAAATACATTTTATAGAGAATAGCTATATTTTTACATACAGAAAAGCAATGAGAAATAAATATAAATGACTAATGAAATGGATAAATGAACATTTAACATCACTGAAAGCAAGCTAAGTACAGTACTGTACAGTACAGTATGTTAACATCTGGCCTTAGCCACCCCTGACAAGCTGCTGTGCCCAGCTCTCTTCGGAATCACATTAGATTCAGCCCATTAAAATACCTTTACATTATCTGCTCAATGCTTCAGAATGGCAGAAAATCTTAATGATATAGCTTCAGACGTACCCTTCAAGAGAAAGAACTGCCTCCCACATTCATGCAACATCTCCTGCTTACGTTGACAGCTTTTCTTCCCTGCTACCTCCGAGCCTGAGGGGGCGCTCCAGAGAACGGGCAGGCAGTGGACGAGATCGGGGCCTTCCTTTCTGCACAATCCTTGCCTCTCTAACTCTGACCAGGCTCGAGGATGTGTTTCATTTACGTGCTCAGCTGGCTTTCGCTTCTCATCACGCTGGTGATCGGTGAGTCCGGGGGGCAGTGCTGCCGGGGACCGGGTGGGCGTTCTGGCAGTGTATACAGACCGGTGTGCAGCGCGAGGGTGTATGTATTTACAGTACTGTACTTTACGAAAACCGAGGCGATGTACGAGAACCGGGACAAAATCTCAGTCAAAAAAGACGTTGAAAACCGAAGCGATGTATGAGAACCGGGACAAAATCTCAGTCAAAAAAGACGTTGAATACCGAAGCATATGAAAACCGGGGCAAATGAAAACCGAGGTTTGACTGTATTATGAACAGGTAACTTAAAACACTGCATGCTACCAAACCCCTTCAGCCAAACCCTCAAACCTTCTATGAAGCTCATTTATATTATTATACAACTACAATGTATATAGTTTCCCTGTTATGACCCAAGTTATACTTGCCTAAGTTATATATGGTTACACTATTAACCTCCAATCTAATTGGTTTTGCACTAATCATGTTATATTTAGTTGTGCTTGGGATTGTTCCCCAAGATGTTCCCCAAGATTGTTCTATGTAAGTTGCTGTTCTCTAAACTAGTTCTAGGTAATTTTTGTTCTTGTTCCCTGTAAACCGCACTGAATGTGAAATAGCGCGGTATACAAAGCCAAATAAATAAGCTAGACCACCACCCTTCCCCCCTTCATACCAAACCCTCTTGAATTGGCTTCCATGCCTGGTACCACTACCACACCCCCAGGAATTTCGCCCTCATGGGGTGCTCATAGGTCGCTATTTCCCCCATACCATAAAACTGATCCAAACGTTTGAACACCATCCTTTTTGAGGGAACCTCAGGCCTCCTCCACATCACCATCAGTTCCATTCTAGTTGCAGTCATACACAATCCTTTGAATGTCCCCAAATCGTTATCTTCCTCCTCCCGAATCTCATTCAATAGGGCTTCTACAGGATTGAATCTCACTACGACCCCGTAATATCTCCCACCATGTTTCAAATCTCCCCTACCCCTTCCCGCACTCTGAATTGGTGTGCAGCTTGCACCAGTGTCCAGTACATTCACAGCCTAGTTTTCAGACAATTTTCAAGGAGCTCCATCCCTATAGACACCCGTTTTACAGGCTGACAAATACCCCTCCACCTCCTCTCATCCCATCCCCCCTGCAACTCTTGCTTCCACTTTTCTTGATATGGGAATCTCCCCCCCCCCCTCCTTCTGAAGGCACTTCTCCAGAATGGACAACAGCCCTTTTCTTTGTATCCCCTTATCCATGAGCACCTCTAATGGCATCACAGTCCCCCTCAGGTCCAATCGCACATAGCCCCTAGCTAAATAATGCATCAGCTGACGGTATGGATAAGAATCCTTAGCATCCAATCCATATCTTTCTCCAGGACCAAGCAGGAAGTCAGTCCTCACTTATGGGTGACTTCGGCGCCGACGGAGCCCTCGCGGAGCAATTTCCCCAGCTTTCAAAGAAAGCCTTTGGGAATTGCAGCGTGCATGCGCGGTCCCCTTCCCGCCCAAGGGTGCCATCTTGCTCAGTCTTCTTTTTTCCGCGGAGCCCTACAGACGTAGTTTGTGATCACCGCAAAAAAAGTTGATTTTATTTTGTTTTCTTTTCTCAGTTCGACGCCGGTTCCTTTTCCCGCCCGGACTCGATACTCCGGTGTCGAGTCCGTTCTATATTTTTCGGTTTTTGTCCTTCGTGACTGGCGTTCGTGCCATTTTTTCTTTTTTCTCTGGCAGCCCTGTCTTTTGACCTCGCAGGGGTCCTTTTTCCCCCGATGGCTGCCAGCGGGTTTAAAAAGTGTGATCGTTGTAAGAAACTTATGTCTCTTACTGACACACATGACTGCTGCCTCCGCTGCCTCGGACCCGATGATCTGTGCTCCATGTGGCAAAATGTCCTCGAAGGCGTTGAGGAGTCGACAGTCTCAGAAAGAAAGAATCTTCTCTGACTCCGCGTCCGGCCGGGCCCGGACCTCGTCAGAGGCTTCGACGTCTCGTGACTCCGGTCCCGAGCATAGTCGGAGTTCCTCTGAGCAGGGGTCTCCCGCCCGGGAACATCATAGGAAGAAAAAACCCGGTGGACGCTCCTGGTTCCTCGAGGGCCAGGTCGCATAGCCCCGATAGCCGTCCCGGGTCTTCGGAGTCGGAGAGGCCTTCGAAGCATCCTCGTCTCGATGTGGAGTCTCCTGGACACGTGAGTACTGTAGTCCTCGTGGACTCACCTCCGAAGGAGCCGACGTCGGGGCCCGAGTCGGGAGCTGCTGGGTCTCCTGAGCTTGCACTCAGGTTGACGGCCTTGGAGAGCAGTTTCGCTGCCTTCATGGACCAGCAGCGGGCATTGATCGCTGGCCTTGCCGGTGCATCTGCCCCGACCACCGGGACGTCGACGTCCAAGTCGACCCCGGAGGCCGAGCCGATCCTCGAGTCCATGCGTGCTCGAGTCGATCTTCGGCCACGGTCTCCCTCGGCCTCCCGTTCGGGACCGAGGTTGTTGACGCCGGCCTCGGCGTTGGGGTGGAGGGCATCGGTGCCCGCCCGACCGGAGCCGCTCGATTCCTCCTCCGAGGAGTCGGGCTAGGACACGGAGGAGGACGAGTCACCCGGTACCTTTCTGACTCGCCTGAGTCTGAACCTCAGAGACGATCCCCCCCAGAGGATACCAGGTTCTCGGACTTCATGCGGGATATGGCCAAGGCTTTGGCATTCCCTGCGGATCCCGAGGAGGAGCCGCGAGCTGAGGAGCTCGCAGCCCTCCAGTATGACTCTCACCCGAAGGAGGCCTTTACTGTACCGGTTCCTCCGATGCTGGAACGGCTTCTCTTCCGCATGTGGGAGAGCCCGGCGTCGGCGCCGGTGTTAAGCAAGCGGGTCGATTCCATGTATCGAGTCCGCAAGAGCCCCGGGTTCCAGAAGGCACAACTACCACACCATTCCATGGTGGTGGAATCGGCCATGCATCGACTCAAGAGTCAGAAGATGCACTCCTCGGTGCCTCCCGGCAGGGAGGCCCGGAACCTGGATGCCCTCGGAAGTGTTTCCAGGGCTCTATGCTTGCTTGTCGAGTCCAGACATACCAGCTCTACATGGGCATGTATCTCCGAGACCTGGCAAAGGAAATTGCCGGGTTCTCTGCTGTTCTCTCCAAGGAACTTTTGCAGAGGTTCCAGGCCTTGTCCACTGGTATTCGAGAGTGCTCGAAGTTTATTTCTCGAGCAGCCTACGATGGATTCGAAGCATCGGCTCGAGTAGCCGGAGCTGGCATCGGTGCCCGCCGACAGGCTTGGCTTCAGTCATCCGACCTCGAGCCATGGGTGCAGGACAAGTTGGTCGATGTCCCCTGCAGAGGTGAAAACCTCTTTGGCAAGCCCATGGATGAAAAGGCTGCACAACTCGAGACCGAGACTCTGACCAGGACTCGGCTGTCCAGGAAAACCTCTGCCCCTTCACAGAAGAGGAAGGGCTCGGGTAAAAAGCCCTTTTACCCGAGGAAGGTGTCTGCCTATAAACAACACCCTCAGTATCAAGCCTCAGCAGCTCCCCATCAGGGTCAGCAGGCTAAGGTACAGGGTAATGGGTCCCGTAGGCAGAAGGCCCCCAAGCCCACTACACCGGCCCCTGCTCAGCAGGGTGGGGGGTTTTGACTCCGTCAGCATAGCCTCTTCCCCTCAGCTGGCTTCTCTCAGCACAGGAGGCCAGCTGGTCCACTTTGCCCACAGGTGGTCAGCCGTGACATCAGATGCCTGGGTGCTTCATATAGTTCAAAAAGGCTATCTTCTGCACTTTCACCAGGTACCTCCCTCCTACTTTCCAGGGGAGCCTCCAAGACCCCCTCTGCACAGGGACTTACTCCTTCAGGAGTTAGCAAGTCTTCTTCAGGAACAGGCTGTGGAACCGGTGCCCCACCACCTGAGAGGTCAAGGCTTTTATTCCAGGTACTTTCTGGTGCCAAAAAGAACAGGAGGCCTCAGACCCATCCTGGACTTTTGCAACCTCAACAAGTTTCTGCAAAGGGAAAAGTTCAAGATGCTTACCTTTGGAATCCTGCTGCCCTACCTCCAGCAGGGAGATTGGCTATGCTCCTTGGATCTAAAGGATGCTTATACTCACATCCTTATTCATCCAGACCACAGACAATATCTCAGGTTTGTTGTGGGAGGAAGTCATTATCAGTACAGGGTACTGCCCTTTGGCCTGTCCTCTGCTCCCAGGGTGTTCACCAAATGCCTGGCAGTGGTGGCGGTCTTCCTAAGGCTTCAAGGCCTGTTTGTGTTTCCATACCTGGACGACTGGCTCATCCAGGCCCAGTCTTCCCTGGAAGTCACTCAGGCCACTCATCGCACTGTAGCTCTGCTACAGCACTTGGGATTTGTCATAAACTTCGCAAAGTCCACTTTGCTCCCCTCTCAAAATCTCGAATTCATAGGAGCGCGGTTGGACACTCTTCAGGCACGAGCCTTCCTGCCTCTGGACCGGGCCAACAGGCTGATGGATCTAGCCAGCCAGTTTCGCAGCAATTCCTGAGGTTGCTCGGCCATATGGCTTCCACGGTCCATGTGACTCCAAATGCCCGACTGCACATGAGGCCTGCTCAGTGGTGCCTTCGCACTCAATGGCATCAGGCCACGGGGAGTAGGGTGGTCCACTGCCATAGGGGAAAAAATAAAAGTAGGAATTTCTTTGCTCCCTGGCCTGATTCTGGTTCCATTTATGTAGAAAACAATGTGTGCAAAGTTTGAAGCCAATCAAATAATATTTAGGGGTGGCTCAAGGTCCCTATCTATCAGGCCCCTGGATCCCCCCCAGGGTTCGTCAGACCACTGGGTATTATCTGCTCATAGACGGGGGTATCATGCTTGCCAAGCACTCAATGTGGTCCAGGTGCTAGTAAGGACTTTGACGATGTGGGGAACATCTTACGGTGTTGCGAGACAACACCCAGAAGGAACTGGAGTTGCTCTTCTTTTGTGGTGTGTCAGCCGTTGAACTCCTCAATGAGTTTGACCCCTCGCTCAGCCACATCGTTGATCACTGGAAGATTTTTTACTTTCTTCAGACCGTCTTTGAATGATGCATTCTCTTCCCAGTCTTCTGGGTCTGCATTAAGAAAATCACTGTTGATGTCGAGGTGTTTCAGGAAACGGATTGACTTGCGAGTTGCAAAAGATTCAAGTGGTGGAATCATGGAACTTTTCAATTCGACCCACTTTGGGGGATCTTCGTCTTCATCATCATCCTCATCGCTTTCATCTGATTCTGCCGGGATCATGGCCGACACTATGGCCCGCTTTGTCGGTGCTGAAACAGCTTCATCGAACAGTGACAGTGCCACAAGCTCCTCTGACACATACCACAGATGCTGTTGCAGTTTGTCTCTGGCCGCTCTTCCAACACGGTCATTGTGGTAAGAGTGTAGTTTCTTCAGCATCTCCAAATCTGTTCGAGGAGCAACTGCGGCATCAGGGGCAGAAAACCAGGCTTCCACATGAATCAGGATGGAGAAAATGCTCACATCACTAACACAGGACTCCTCCCGTTGGGTAAGATCTTTGAGTTGTCCTCGGAACATCCAAATCTTGAGACAGTACAAGACTTTTGCCATCCATCTGGCATGATGGAAAGCTCTGGGTTTCTTGAAATTGAAACTAGGAAGATTCCCTCCAAGGCAGACAATCGTTAACTCCAAGAATTCCAGGTAATCATCTCGATGATTGCCCTGTGCCAACTTGGATTCCGCAAACTTCATGATGCGATCCCTGTCAGGTTGCAGCACCTCCAAGTCTTTTCCAGTTTGATAGTTGGACTTGTCAAGGGAGCCCCAATTCTATTGGAACCGGCGAAAGAGTTGGACATCGGGACCCGATGAAGCTCCAGAGCATGTAGAGAATACTGCACCAAGAATTATTTCGTAAATGTGATGGCGGCATGCCAAATGAAGGACTGTGCGACGGAGTCTCTGTTCTAGAAGAATGCACGCTCCTGATCGACGTCCCATGTTCGATGCAGTTGTATCAAAGCAGAAGCCTGCAACCTTTTCATCCAAACACCATTCCTGTAACAGTTCATAAACTTCTGCAGCTTGATTCTCGCCCGTTCCTGATGTCAGTTTTGGTACACCAAGAAGTTGTGTTTCTCCAGTGGAGACAGCCGTTATCAAAACTGGATGGTGGTCAACGGATGTGGTTGAACAGAGGAGAGATGGCAATAACTTGCTATCCCAATGCACAATGCATGTTTTGCCTTCGGCTTTGAATGCGTTGTGCAGGTCCGTCCATTGTTGCTGGCGGTGCTTTTCTCTATGGCACTTGACGCTGGAGCGGCTGAAATTGAGCTCCCCAGGATAATGTCCCAGACGTCTGGCGGTTTCAGCTACCACAAACAGAGCATTGCGATCCGTTGTCCCTGTCCGATCCAGGGCTGCTGTAAGCTCTGGGGTCCAGACATTGTTAGGTCGAAACTGCTTCGTTTGTGGAGTTGCTTTCTTCTGTCCGTTATCTGAATCCGCAGATGTCGACGAGTCTTCACCTGACTCTGCTGAGGAAGAAGATCCTTCCAGCTGAACTTGGCTTGTAGTTGCCTCAGCTTCGGCAACATGTTTTTGTCTGTGCCTTTTCAGTTCTTCTTCTCGCTGTTGCGATCTTGCTTCCATGTTGGCCAGTTTCTTGTCCATCGCGCACATTGAGCCGTGGCGCCCTGGTTCTCGTTGCGTTATTAAGAATTCTTTGTCTTCTTGAATATGAATTAAAGACATTGCATTGGCATGCGCCACATCAAATAGGTTTTTCATTGCAACCTGGAATTCTTTTTCATTTGCCTCTTGTTTCCCTCCTCTCCCTTTGTTTTTCTTCAAAGGTTTCCACTGATTGAACAATTTCTTTACTTTTTCTTGAATTTTGTCATTTCTTTGAACAGGAAGCCTGGCCTTTTCCCAGTAAGCTTCTACTTCACTTGTTACAATAGATGCACTTTCACTAACGCCTTTGTTTAATGTCATATGGTGATGTAAAAATACACTTAACACTTGCTCCTTGCTGGGAGCTTGGCCCCCAGAATTGTGGTGGACATTTCTTCAATGAGATAAAAACCACGTTTTTTCGCCATCTGAAAAGAATAAAGATACAAAGATAATAGTACAATGTCTTTGCCACCTCTCAGAGACGAGATTAGTTCAAATATGACGCAATCAAATGTAATCAGCGTGGAACTGAGTGGATGATACAAGATGATGCAACATTTCGTCATCTGCTCCCAGGGGGAAATCTCAAGACTTGTTGAGCCACCCCTAAATATTATTTGATTGGCTTCAAACTTTGTACACAGTGTTTTCTACCTAAATGGAACCAGAATCAGGCCAGGGAGCAAAGGAATTCAGGAATTCATTTTTATGGACCACCCTAACGGGGAGCCTTGCGGACTCAGTACAGATATCCGACCGGCTGGTCTCCTCTCTGCAATGGTGGCTTCATCTGCCCAATCTGGTGCTCGGAATGCCTTTTCAGTCTCCTCCGCCTTCCCAAGTGCTGACGTCAGATGCTTCTCTCCTGGGTTGGAGAGCACATTGCCAAGGGACATGTACTCAAGGCCTCTGGACACCTTGGGAGTCTGCTCAGCAGATAAACTTCCTGGAGCTCAGGGCGATCCGCCTAGCTCTACGGACCTTCTCTCACCTCACTTCTCATCAGTCTGTACTGGTCCAGACAGACAATCAGGTTGCCATGTTCTATGTGAACAAACAGGGGGGCACAGGCTCCCTCCTTCTCTGTCAAGAGGCTCAAAGGCTGTGCTCTTGGGCCATCGACCATGGCATCCTCCTCAGAGCTGTTTACCTGCCAGGTCAGGAAAATCACCTGGCAGACAAACTGAGCAGAATTCTGCAGCCACACGAGTGGAGATTGGACCCGTTGGTGGTTCAACGGATCTTTCTCCGGTGGGGCCTCCCCACCATGGATCTTTTTGCCAGTCCTCTGAACCGGCAACTTCCCAGATTCTGCTCCAGGCAACCACATCCTCTCAGAGTAGCGGCGGATGCTTTTCTGATCCCGTGGTCCACGGGCCTACTGTATGCCTTTCCTCCCACGCCACTCGTGTCCCGGACGCTTTTCAAAGTTCTCCGGGACGGGGCCTCGGTGATCCTGGTAGCTCCCAGGTGGCCGAGACAGCCCTGGTTCCCGCTTCTGCTGCAACTGGCGGTGGACACTCCTCTTCCTCTGGGGTTTCAGCCCGATCTCCTGACTCAGTATCAGGGGACTCTCCTGCACCCCAACCTCCGGGCCCTTCATCTGATGGCCTGGCTGCTGAAAGGGTAGTCCTAGCTCCCCTCCTGCTGCCTCGGGAGGTGGAGGATGTCGTCTTGGCCTCTAGACGGCCATCCACCCGGAAGTCTTAAGCTCTTAAGTGGCGTCGATTCTCCGTATGGTGTGCTCAGCAGTCTGAGAACCCCTTCTCCTGCTTAGTAACGGTAGTCTTGCAATACTTGCTTTACCTCTCCAATCTTGGCCTTAAGTCCAACTCTGTCAGAGTCCACCTCAGTGCTCTCTCTGCACATCACTCACCGGTGGACGGCAGGCCTCTTTCCGCACACCCTTTGGTTGCTCGTTTTCTCAGGGGCCTCCTTCTGCTTAAGCCTCCTTTGCGCCCACCAGCCCCTGACTGGGATCTGAATGTGGTCTTACAGCGGATTACCTGTCCGCCTTTTGAACCTATGGCTACCTGCCCTCTTTGTTTTCTTTCCTAGAAAACCCTCTTTTTGGTAGCCCTTACCTCCGCTAGGCGCGTTAGTGAACTGCAGGCCCTAGTGTCTGAACCTCCTTACACTAGGTTCTACCCAAATAGGGTAGTCTTGAGGACTCACCCTAAGTTTCTTCCAAAAGTGGTTTCTCCTTTTCATCTCAACCAAGAGGTGGTTCTTCCAACCTTCTTTCCCAGGCCGCATGCCAGCCGAGCTGAGATGGTCCTGCATACCCTGGACTGTAGGAGGGCCTTATCCTTCTACCTTGACCGTACGCGGGAGCATAGAAAAGCTGTTCAGCTTTTCGTTTCTTTTGACCCCAATAAGTTGGGGATGCCTGTCTCCAAGCGTACTTTGTCCATATGGGTAGCTGACTGTATCGCCTGGGCTTATGGGGCAGCCGGCCTCTCGTTGGAGGGTCGAGTCACGGCTCATCGAGTCAGGGCGAAGGCTGCGTCAGTGGCTCATCTCCGCTCTGTTCCGTTGGCAGACATCTGCCGGGCCGCTACTTGGTCTTCAAGCCAGACCTTTGCGGCTCATTACTGCCTGGAGAGGGAGTCCCGCAGGGACAGTGCTTTCGGACAGGCAGTCCTCCATAGTCTCTTTGAGGTTTAGGCAACTCCTACCCTCCGGCCCTGGTGTTGGGCTACCGGCCGGGGGCGTTTTCAGAGAAGATTCCTTCCTTCTGTGCTGCTGAGCTAGAGGGAGCTCATTTTTCAGCTTGAGGTCTCCGGTAGCCTTAAGCTTGGGAGTCCCATAAGTGAGGACTGACTTCCTGCTTGGTCCTGGAGAAAGAGTAGTTACTCAGGTGTTCTCCAGGAGCAGCAGGAATCAGTCCTCACAACCCTCCCTCCTCCCCTTGGAGTTGCAGTCATATCTTATCCATTGTTTTTTGCTAACGTTTTGCTGTCTTTTCGCTATGTCATCAGACTGAGCAAGATGGCACCCTTGGGCGGGAAGGGGACCGCGCATGCGCGCTGCAATTCCCAAAGGCTTTCTTTGAAAGCTGGGGAAATTGCTCTGCGAGGGCTCCGTCGGCGCTGACGTCACCCATAAGCGAGGACTGATTCCTGCTGCTCCTGGAGAACACCTGTTACAGGTGAGTAATTACTCTTTCCTGCAATACTGGGAATGGTAGTACCCTCCCCTCCCAATCCACCACTTGTCCTAGTGGTAACAACCCCTTTCTCCCCCACCTCTTAAAATGTTGATCTTGTTGTCCTGAGGAGAAATCCCTCATGCCTTGAATAACCCGCTAAGCGAGTATAGTGCTTATTCCCCAGTAGGACAGCTTTCCATTTCCTCCAGATGTCTAAAGTCACTCATACCATGTGGTTAACCACCTTGCTCCCCCAATCCCCTGTATGTCCCACAACTCCCACTCCAATGGCCTCCCCCCCCCCCCCCCCCAATTCTATCCTCACCCACTACAGTGCTCACCCTCTCCCTTCCAGGCACTATGTGCCCTCGGCTGTGCTGTTTCATAATACATTTGGAAGCATGTAACCCCCAGCTCCCCCTCCTCCCTTCTACTGAACATATACTTCCTAGCTACTTTAGGAGCTTTCCTACCCCAAATGAAAGCCAGTACTGCACTTTGCAATGCCTGCAGAAAGCTCCGCAGAACCACATAGGGGAGAGGCATAAACAGCAGTAACATTCTAGACAACACGTTCATGTTCAGTATCACTAACTGGCCCAGCCACAGCAAGTACAACCCCTTCCATTTGGAGAAATCCCTCCTCAACTCTTGAAGGAGGGGCTCATAATTCCACCCCACCAGGTTTTGCAGTGTATTACCCAAATAAAAGGTGTGCCGTACTCACTTGAACAGAAAACCAGCTCGCAGCCTGCTCTCCAGCTCCAAGGAAAGATTTAAAATCCAAAATCTCTGTCTGTCTTACGTTAATCTCACTCTATGCCTCTATCTCCCGCATCAAAACCGGCAGGGAGGTCAGCGGCCATCCCAGAGTAAAGATGAAATCATCTGCAAACAAATCAGTCTTCGCCTCCTCTCCTCCCATTTCCACATCCCTTGACATCTCCCTGCGCCCATAATTGGGCCTCCAAGGGCTCAATTACTAGCAGAAACAGTAATGGGGATAGTGGACACCCCTGTCTTGTGCCTTTGCCTAGCTTAAAGGCCTTGGAAAAGACCCCATCTCTCCAGGAACAAGAGGAATGCGGTCTTCACATACGAGTGAATGTCACCGATGGAGCCGTGTAGGAACGCTCCCCAGCATCCAATGGGAAAGCCTTTGGGAGCACTCTACTGTGCCTGCATGCCTGCCTTTCTGCCTTCTCAGCTACTCTCCTCAGTTTGTTGTTTTCCACGGAGCCAGCAGAACGTATCATCCTGTCACTGCCAAAAAACTTCTCTTTTTTGTGGAACATCATGCTTCTGCTTTCCCATCGACGCTGGTTCTGTCAAACCGGACACCGGTCCCGATAATTTTTTCTTTTTTCTATTTCTTTCCTCTTCATTTTCAGCACAGTTTTCACTGCTAAACTAAGTCTCCATAGTGTTATCTTCAGTCCTGAAGACAACCTTTTTGAGGCATGGAAAAGCCAACTAGTGGCTTTAAAAAATGTACTGAGTGTGCTGGTACCATATCAGTCACTGATAAACATGACTGATGTCTAAAATGTTTGGGCCTTGAGCATCAACCTAATTCCTATCCTTTGTGCCAGCAAATGACAAAGAGGCCTAAAGAACCGAGCCAGACAGTATGGACCGTTGTTCGCTTCTGACTCGCTTTCAGTGGCTTCCACTTCGAGGACATCAACTTCCTCTCATGAGTCTCAGGTTTTTTCAGAGTTCAAACATAAAAGTAAGTCAAAGTCCTCTGGCCGCACTCAAATTATGGACATTGGTATTGAAGACCGATACTCAGACCAGAGATCAGTCCCAGCATAAGCATTGCAACTCCCCTAAGGGTGCTTCTGATGCAGGCTGGCCAGCCAAACAGCCCCAGTGGGAGGATCTGTCCTCCAAAGCACAAGAGGGGCTCCGGGATGCTCCCAAGGCATGGACTTCTGGAGAGCTACTGGTTCCATGTTTTGGGACGGTGTCTAAAAGCCCCATGGGTGATTCCACCCAGGCATTGGCCATCTCCCTGGACTGGCTCTTGAAAGGAGTTTGGTGGCACTCCTGGCAGCACCGGTACTGATAACATTGAGAGCTCCAGGAGTGCAGGCTTCAGCACCAAGTCTACAGTCAGGTGTATAGGCCCCAATGCCTGCCCTCTTACTGGCATCGTTGGAACACCCAAAGCAGATACCTTCGTTGGAACTGACCAATATCCCTGCTATTCAACAGACTCAAACTTCCATGGCTCTCTGTTCCAATACCTCCGAGCATCAGCATCGACCTTCGATGTCCATGAAGCATTGAGGTTGAACCCAAGACCACCGATATTTTGATTTTTTACCAGACCGACTCCACTTCAGAATCTGACGAGGGATCACTCGATTCCTGAGAACTTCCAAACATCCCTTCGGACCCTTTGCCACCTCAGGAATGGCATTGGTCCCTACCAGAAGATATGTCCTTTCAGGACTTCATACATGACATGAAAGCAGGACTTGCCATCACAGTAGCCTCAGAAAAGGAACAGAGGGAGGAAGTGATGTCACCAGGACCGATAGCGGTGTGAGGGCATCGCTCTGGGCGAACCCTACCTAAAATTCAATGAAAAAACCCTCGCGCGGTGGAAACCGCATGACAAAGTGAAGGGGAGAACCCCGAGAGCAGTGGGGAC
Organism: Ichthyophis bannanicus; assembly: GCA_033557465.1. Lineage (NCBI taxonomy): Eukaryota > Metazoa > Chordata > Amphibia > Gymnophiona > Ichthyophiidae > Ichthyophis > Ichthyophis bannanicus. The sequence continues at coordinate 642,659,746 of CM066034.1, read as the reverse complement.
GAAGGAAAGTGGATCGGCGCCGCCGGATGGAGCGCAGAGAATAAGAAATAAGGGTGGCAGTGCCGGACAGCAGCGCGACCAGCAAGGGAGAGAGCCGTGAGATCGGCGGTGGAAAGAGAGCTAGTGAAGCCAGCTGAAAAAACGGGAGCGGCAGAGAAACAAGAGGAGGACCAGAGCAGAGTGGCAAAGGTGAGAGTGGAGAGCTGGAGAGTCCGGGGAGCAACGGGCACAGGATACAGGACAGTGAAAATGGCATACGGCAACCGCATGGCAGCACAGAGGGCTGAGTGAGCAGGCACTTGGATTGGGGGGGGGGGCAGAGGAAGAAGAAGAAGAGCAGAGTACAGACAAAACCAACATAAAACAATATAAAATAAATAACAAAAGGCAAATGAGGGAGCAAAGGAGGGAACTAAGGGAGCAAGAGAAGAATACAGAAATTGAAACGCTCTAAAAGCAATTCGGAGGAAGAAAGAAAATAAAATAAAAACAGTGGAGAAAGTATGGCAGGTGAAAAGCAGCAAAATGGACTGACATAAAGGTGGTGGTCTCAGGAGAAGAAGTAGAAGAAATAAAACAAGGGTGAAAATGAAAAAGTGAAAGTGGGCAGGACGAAAGAGGACAACCTTTCAGAATTATAAGAGCCTGTGAGTTTAAAAGGACTTTAAGTAGAAGCCAAACTTTCGCTGAGGAGGGGCGATTGAAGGGGAAGAAGGAGAGCGAGACAAGAAGTCCACCATGGCTGCGAGAAGGAAAACAATGGACTTGAGAGAATATGCTTTTCAAAGGGAGGGGGGGCACTTGTGAGCACAACATCCTGGAGAATAAAAGTAAAACTGCTGAGCAAGTTGAGGCAGGTGAGGGATCTACAAGTAGAAGCACTGTGGAGCATGGAAAGGAAACCCTTAAAGATATTTCTAGAGCAGAGCTAAGGGAGTGGTTCACTGAAATAACGAAAGATGTGCAAGTTGTCAAAACAGAGCTCAGTGAACTCATGGGAAATTTGAAACAAGACATAATGGAATTGACGTATATAGGTGGAATCCATGAGAATAGGCTGCAAAGTCTAGAGTAACAACAGGAGGAGCAACAACAGGGAGTCCAAGAAATACAGCAATGGCAAAAGGAGAATCAATATAAATTGGAGGACTTGGAGAATAGATCTCGCAGGAATAATTTGAGGATTAGAGGAGTACCGAAGGAGAAGGAATTTCAAGATAGCGCGAAAGTGGCGTCTTCGATATGTTCGGATATCCTAAAAAAGGGTGGGGAGGATGTGGGCCCAGAGGAGAGTGCATTGGACAGAGCACTGGGAGTGGTGAGAATTAATAGACCAAGAGACATATGTTTTACTGGATACAAAATGAAGGAGAGGGTTGTGAATAAGATAAGGAGCTTGGGGACCTTGAATTTGCAAGGGTACCCAGTAACTATATATGAAGATCTGTCCATTGGAATTTTGCAGAGAAGGAGAGCCATGCAACCTGTTACACAAACATTGAGAAATGGTGCTATTAAGTACAGGTGGCTGCATCCTTTTGGGTTGTCCTTCACAGTGAAAGGGAAAATCTGGAGAGTACAAACAGTGGAAGAGGCGAAAGCAGCGATGCAAGAAGCGGGGATGAGGACTGAGAACAATAGCAGTGGAATAGATAAGGACAAAACAGGAAACGAGGTGGAAAAGTGTCCTAGTGGGGAAGAGCAACGAGAGCCAAAGAATGGGCGAAGTAAAGAAGGCAAGGACAGAGCTAAGAGATGACGCGATAAGGCGGAAGAGGGCCTATAAACAAACACAGGGACATGTTGGGAGAGAAGGACAAGATGAGAAACTAGCAATAACATAGACGTGCAGAGTGTACTGTATTGTAACAGATGTGTGTGCAAAGTATATAATAGGAATGGTTAAATTGTTAAACGTTAATACTTGTTGTTTTTGAATATGGGGGGATGAAGGTGGGGGAAGGGAGTAGGAGACAGAGGTGGAGGGACGGAGGGGGGTGGGGCAGGTGGGGGGAGCAGGCGACCCACTACTTTAAAAACTCCTGGATAAGGAGGATGAGGGGAAGGGGGAGGGGGCTGGAGAGGAGAAGCTGAAATTAAAGAGGAGGGGTAGAAGGGGTATAGGGGGAGTATTGGGGGGCGAGAGAGAAGAAGGAGGAGGGGAAGAACGCGGGTATAGGCGTGGAGGGAAAGCTAAGCAATTGGGTGTAACCACCATTAATGTGAAAGGGTTAAGGACGTGGCAAAAAAGATGGATGTTAGAGCGTGAGGGTAAACGAGTGAATGCAGACATCATATGTGTATACAGGAGACTTATTTAAGAGTGGGGCAAGAGTATTTGATGCAATCAAAAGCATACCCTCAGGTGGTGCTGGCGGGGCAGAGGGTGAATCCTCGGAAAGGGGGGGTAGGAATACTGGTGGAGGAAGCATTTAGACATTGTATAGTGGGGGAGAGGAGAGGGAAAGATGGGAGATGGGTGGGAGTAAAGTTGAGATTGGGGGAGGAGGAGGTGTGGGTGATCAGTGCGTATGGGCTAAATGAAGGTCATGGAGAAGCTTTTGATCAGATGTAGGAGTAGCCTAGTGGTTGGGGCAAGGTACTTCAGGCCGGAAGGTCGGGGGTTCAAATCCCACTAGAGGACAGCAACCTTGGGCCGGAAGGACCAGGGTTTCTAGTCCCACAGATGCTCCTTGTGGTCTTGGGCAAGCCACTTAACCCTCCATAGCCCATGTTCCCTGTAAGTATTAGTGTATGTGTTTCATATCCCCACGTGTTAAATGTATCCCCCAATTGTGTCGTGGCCGCTTTGATTGAAGGATAAGGCGGTATACAAAAAACTGTCTAAATAAAATAAATAAATGTCACAGGAAATGGAGGAATTGGGTGATGCCCAGTTAATATTGGGAGGAGATTTTAATTTAACTAGCAACCCATGGTTGGATAATAGTGGAGGGCAGGGGAGTAGAGGGAAGAAAGATAGATTGAGCATGAGGAGGATGCAGGAGAGGCTTGGGGTGGTTGACTTGTGGAGGGCTCGACATCCAGGGAAGCGTAGGTACACATACTATTCGCAGGTGCATGGCACATATAGTAGATTGGACATGATATGGGGCGGGGCTAAATAGGCTTCAAAGGTAAAGGAGGCAGAACAAGGGGAAACTACCTGGACAGATCATGCACCAGTAAGTGTGATTTTTTTTATATAGGAGAGGGGGAGGAGGGGCTAAAGTTCTGGAAATTAAATGATTCATTGTTGGACGATGAAGAGCATGTGGGGGCAGTGAGAGCAGCTATAAAGGAGTATCTGATAATCAATTAAATAGGAGAGGTCCAGTTGAAAACCGTGTGGGATGGTTTTTAAAGGCAGTTATTAGAGGAAAACTCATCAGCATAACAACGAGAGTAAAAAGGGAGAAGAAAAGAGTGAAAGGGGAGCTGCTATAGGACAGATAAGGCAGCTGGAGGTGCAACATCAACAGACAAAGGATAATGGGGTACTGGCTAAACTGATAAAAACAAGAGCAGAGCTAAGTAAGTTGAGAGGACAAGAAATTGTGTTCTTACTCTCTGTATTGAAACAAAAATACTTTGAAGGAGGAAATAAAGTGGGGAAGATATTGGCAAGTAGGATGAGGGCCCAAAGGCAGGCATCATATATAGAAGGAATTAGGGATAATAAAGGAAAGTTGGTACATCGCACGAAAGATAAATCAAGTGTTTAGGGAGTACTACTGAACGTTATATCAAAGTGAGCTACAAAAGGGGCAGGAGGAGATAAAGAGATATTTGCAGGAGTGTGGGTTGTGTAAGGTAGACCCCGAGGATAGGGAAAGACTAGGGGCTGAAATAACAGAGGGGGAGGTGATGGTGGCCATAAAGTCCATAAAGTGGGAAAGTCCCCGGTACTGGATGGGTACACAGCGCAGTTCTATACGAAGATGGTGGACCAACTTACCCCAATTTTGACTCAAGTGTTTAATAGGGTGCTGGAAGGTGAGGGTGTTCCTTCAACGATAGGGGAAGCGGGTATTACAGTGCTACCAAAACCGGGTAAGGACAAGGGGGTATGTGGTTCGTATAGGCCCATTTCACTTATAAATTTGGATGCCAAAATATATGCTAAGGTATTGGTTAATAGGCTTCAGGGGATCCTGCCTAAGATCATACATAGAGATCAAACCGGGTTTGTAACGGGGAGGCAAGGGTGTGATAACATCAGGAAAGTGATGAATATTGCATAGCATCTTTAGGGCAATGGGGAGCAGGCAGTATTAGTCACGGTAGACGCGGAGAAGGCGTTTGACCGAGTCGAATGGCCATATATGTTTCAAGTGATGGAGGAGATGGGATTTGGGGACAAGTATATTGTGTGGATAAAGCGTAGTTACTCACCTGTAACAGGTGATCTCCGGGAACAGCAAGAATTTAGTCTTCACATATGGGTATCGTCGGTACCGACGGAGCCTGCACGGGAACGCTCCCCAGCGTCCAATAGGAAAGCTTTTGGGAGCATCCCACAGTGTCTGCGTGCTGCCTTCCCGCCTTTCCCAATCTCCTTCGTCAGTTGAGTTTATAACTGAGACAAAAGGAGAGAGAGAGAGAGACAACCCCTAGGGGAGGTGGGTGGGTTGTGAAGACTAAATTCCTGCTGTTCCCGGAGATCACCTGTTACAGGTGAGTAAGTACGCTATCTCCAGGAACAAGCAGGAATGTAGTCTTCACATATGGGGACTCCCCAGCTAAGAGGTGCCAGGGAGATGGCCCCAGGAAGCTGCAAACCCATGGTGAGAATGGGTCATGCTTCCTCCCATGGGTCTCTGGCATCCAAACCTGGACGGTGGGTAGGAGTTGCATTAAGTCTGAAAGAGATGCTGAAGAACAGCTTGGCCAAACAAGGCATCCCGACGGGAGTCCTTGTCTAAACAGTAGTGGGCTGTAAAGGTGTGCACTGAAGCCCAAGTAGCTGCTCTGCAGATGTTGTCTATAGACACAGAATGAAGGTTAGCCATAGAAGCTGCCATGGCTCTCAAATTGTGAGCTGTAACATGGCCTTCGAGAGAAAATCCTTTACTCTCATAAGCGAAGGATATGCACTGTGCAATCCAGTTAGAGAGAGTTCTTTTGGAAACTGGAAGTCCCAAATGACTAGAATCAAAAGCAACAAAAAGTTGAGAAGATTTTCTATGTTGCTGAGTTCTTTGCAGGTAAAAGGCTAAGGCTCTTTTGCAGTCTAAGATATGAAGATTCCTTTCTGCATTGGAGGCATGAGGCCTCGGAAAGAATACAGGAAGGTAAATCGTTTGGTTTAAGTGGAAAGGTGAGACTACCTTTGGCATAAAGTGAGGATGAGTCCTAAGAACAACCTTATGGTGAAATCTTATATAAGGAGGATCAGCCCCTAAAGCTTGTAACTCACTAATGCGTCGTGCAGACGTGATTGCAATTAGGAAGATGACCTTCCATGAAAGGAATTTTAGAGCTGTAGTGGCTAAAGGCTCAAAGGGCGGTTTCATGAGCTGCCCGAGAACAAGGTTCAGATCCCATGCCACAGGTGATGGTATAATGGGAGGTTTTGTTAGTAGAAGACCTCTCATAAATCTTGCTATAAGCGGATGAGAGGAAATAGGTTGTCCATTTAGAGGCTTGTAAGAGACTGCAATAGCACTAAGATGGACTCTTACTGAATTAGTCTTAAGACCAGAATCTGATAAATGAAGGAGATACTCTAGTAACGGTTACAAAGGTATCACAAGAGGGTTAAGTCCCTTTTGAGAACACCATATGGTAAACCATTTCCACTTGAAGGTGTATGATCGCCTTGTGGAGGGTTTTCTGGAAGCCTGAAGGATATCCTTTACCTGTTGAGAAAGGTTGAGATCCTGAAGTTCTAGGCTTTCAGTAACCAGGCCCTGAGATGCAGGGACTGGGGATTTGAGTGCCATAGCGTCCCGTTCTCCTGGGAGAGAAGATCTGGAGTGCATCCCAACTCCAGAGGTGTAGCCCAAGAGAGATGTAGAAGCAGAGGATACCACATTTGCCATCGTGGAGCTATGAGTATCATACGACCTCTGTCTCTCTGAAGCTTGAACAGTGTTTTGGGGATGAGGGGAATGGGTGGGAAGGCATAGAGGAAGTCCTGACCCCAATGAAGAAGGAAAGTATCCCTTACCTGTCAGTTTTTTGCCGGAATTCTGGAACAGAACCGGGGAAGTTTGGCATTCTGTGGACTTGCAAAGAGGTCTATGTCTGGGGTTCCCCAGATTTTGAATACTTGGGCAATCTGGTCCGAGTGGAGGGACCATTCGTGTGGCAGCAGTACTTGGCTGAGTTTGTCTGCCCAAAGGTTTTGAATGCCTGGAAGATATACCACGAGGAGGTGAATTTGATGCTGTCTGGCGAGGGCCCATAGTCGTAAAGCTTTGTTGCATAATGACAGAGAGCCTGTTCCGCCCTGCTTGTTCACATAGAACATGGCTACTTGATTGTCTGTCTGGACTAGGACTGTCTTGTAGCTGAGCTGGGCTTGGAATACTCAGAGAGCAAGGAAGGATTGCTCTGAGTTCTAGGAGGTTTATGTGAAGACAAGCCTCCTCTGGGGTCCAGAGACCCTGGGTGGAGAGATCGTGCAGGTGGGCCCCCCATCCCAACTGGGACGCATCTGTTGTTAGAGTGGCCTGGAATAGGGATTGATGGAAAGGAAAGCCTATGAGAAGGTTTTCCAGCGATTGCCACCATTGGAGGGACGAAATAAGACGTTTCTTATTTTGTCCGACAGGCGGCCTGAGGCCTGTGTCCACTGGAAGGATAGGGTCCACTGGGCTACTCGCATGTGAAGACGAGCATAGGGAACCACATGTACAGTGGATGCCATATGTCCCAGTAGCTGAAGCATTTCCCGAGCAGTTAGGGAGGTTTTTACTGCTGCTTGGGAAGCTAGCTGCATTATGCAAAGACAGCGGGGCTGTGGAAGGAAAGCCCTTGATTGTCTGATATCTAGGCAAGCTCCTATGAATTCTAGGGACTGAGAAGGAGCGAGATGGGATTTTGGAAGGTTTATGACCAATCCCAAGTAATGCAAAACTTGCATTGTGCGAGTAAGAGCAGAGCTGGCTTCTGGAGCTGTGGGTGCTCGAATAAGCCAGTCGTCCAAGTAAGGGAAGACGAATATCCCCAGAGTCCGTAGGAATGCAGCTACTACTGCCATGCATTTTGTGAAAACTCTTGGGGCAGAAGTCAGACCGAAGGGAAGAACCCTATATTGGAAGTGTCTTCCCTGGAAAAGGAATCGAAGAAACTTCCTGTGATCTGGATGGATGAGTATAAGCATCCTTTAGATCTAGAGAACATAGCCAATCCTGGCTCTGAAGGTATGGCAGAAGTGTTCCGAGAGAGGTCATTTTGAATTTTTCTTGCAACAGATATTTGTTCAATTCTCTGAGGTCCAAAATGGGTCTGTGTCCCCCTGTTTTCTTTGGGATGAGAAAATAGGGGGAGTAGAACCCTGTACCCTGTTGAGGTATGAGTACTTCTTCTATTGCTCCCTGGGCAAGAAGTATTGTGACCTCCTGACTCAGAAGATTGGCGACAGGGGTTTGAGAAATGAACTGAGTTATGATTGTAGGAGGGGGCATACTGTGAAAATGAAGTCTGTACCCCTCTTGTACAATGGACAGAGTCCAGTGTTCTGATGTTATTTGGTGCCAAACTGACATAATCTTCCGGGGCTGATAGAGGGTTCTGGACCCTGCAGGGGCAGGAAGGCTAAATTCTCTAGAAAAGAGTTAAAGCCCCTGAGGAGGCTGCACCTGCTGAGCTGGCTGAGCTCTTGGGACTTTTGGTTTCTTCTGTTGTCTAGTTTGTTGCTGTTGTCCCTTTTGGGCAGCATGTACTGGACAGTGACCCTGCTGGGTATAAGAAGGATAAAACTTTTTCTTATTGAAAAAGGGTTTTTTATTAGATCTTTTCTTTGCTGGGTTGGCTGTAGACTTTGACAACCTGTCCAAGGTAATATTGTCAGAGTCAATTTCATTAGCTTTTTCTTGCCAGTTCTTGCCAAAGAGATTTTCTCCTGTGCAAGGAATGTTTCCCAGTTTATCTTGTGCCCAAATTTCCAAGTCTGATGCCTGAAGCCAGGCAATACGACGTGCACCAATGGAGATAGCAGAGGTTCTGCTGATGCATTCAAAGCAATCAAAGGCTGCATGGTTGACAAACTTGGAAACGTCTTGGGCATGTTTGACCAGAGCAAGAAAATCCTGTCTTTTATCATCAGGAAGAAGGGGGCTCATAAGCTCCAAGTCTCCTGTAACCTCTTTGAGGAACATCCCTGTGTATAGGATGTATGAGCTGATTCTAGCTGAGAGCATGGAAGCTTGGAAGCATCGACGCCCCAAAGCATTGAGAGTCCTGGACGCGCGGCCTGGAGGATTGGAAGAATATCTTTTTACACTCTTTATCCTGCACATGGCCGATTCCACTGCCATTGAATGGTGTGTTAACTGAGTCTTCTGAAAGCCAGGACAAGGTGGAACTCAGTACATGGTATCGAGCCTGCGAGAGTGTGGAGATGTGGTTAAAGGAGTCTCCCAGATTCTCAGCATGAGATCATGCAGGATCTTATGAATGGGCAAAGTAGCTGCCTCTTTAGGAGTTTTAGGGTATTGAAGAATCTCTAACTCTTCTGCCCTAGGCTCCTTTTCAGGAGCCACTGTGATTGCAAGGCCTTGAGCCACATCACGAATAAAATCCTGGAAGGACATATCCTCTGGAGGAGACATTCTACACTGAGGAGAAGGAGATGGATCCTCCAGAAGAAGTGCTCTGGTATCGGCAGAGTCATCGCAATCGGAAGATTCAAAATATCTCTGATCCCGATGTTCGTGCAAGGCACGATACCGGTATCGATCGAAGTCGGTATCGAGGTGTCTCGGTACTGATCCTTCGATACCGGGGATGGACTCGGCATGGGGGGGTATACCTGCCGAGGCCGGTGCCGATGGTACTGAGGTCGGTACTAGTGCCTGTTGAATGGTCTGAAGCGGTTTCAACGATACTGAAGCCATTATAAGAGCCGCTAGACTGCGTTCGATAGCGAGAAATCTTTGATCTATCGCTCCTGCCAATGCTTGGGTGTCAGTACCGGTAGAAGCAGCCGGGACCCCAGAGCATGGCACCAGTAGTTCTCCCGAGGTGGAAGCCTCAAGAACATCCTGGAGCCCCGTTAGTGCTTTGGAAGCCGAAGCCTCCCGCTGGGGCTGTTTTGCCAGTGAACTTTCCTCAAGGGCAACGCCGATGGCATCTCGATACTTTGAAGGAGATCTACCCTTTGAGGGCCAGCTAGTCTTTGCAGACTTATGTTTAGATACCTGAGATCCATGGGAGGAAGATGAAGCCCTGGAAGACGTTGATGCAACGGACATCGCATCTGTGGCAAAAAGGGTACCAAGTTTTGCAGCTCTCTTCTGCAGGCCTCTTTTGGTCATCTTTCTACAGGCGAGACACTCCAATGGCACGTGGTCAGGTCCTAAACATTTGAGACACCAGTCATGGGTGTCAGTGACGGATATGGTACTGCCACACTTAGAACATTTTTTAAAACCAGTGGCTGGTTTTTCCATTGTAAAAGAAAAATGGGCCTAGTGCCCAAAATGGCGCCTAGCACTGAGAGGAAAAAGTCTTCTGAAGAAGTACTTCAGAAAAGATATATATATATATTTTTTTTTTTTTAAATAAAGAAGAAAAGAGAACTGGCGGTACCGGTAGGCGTCGATTGAAGGCAGACGCGACCACAAAAAACAAAGAAATAAAAAAGAATTTTCTGCGGTAACAGGGAGAGTGGGAAAGGCGGGAAGGCAGCACGCAGGCACTATGGGATGCTCCCAAAAGCTTTCCTATTGGACGCTGGGGAGCGTTTCCGCGCAGGCTCCGTCGGTACCGACGATACCCATATGTGAAGACTACATTCCTGCTTGTTCCTGGAGATAAGCATTATATGAGAAACCGAGGGCGAGGATTCAAATAAATGGGGGATATTCTGAACAGTTCGCTTTGGGGAGGGGGACTCGGCAGGTGTGCCCCCTTTCGCCACTTCTGTTTGCGTTGGCCATCGAGCCTTTGGCTGAAGTGGTCAGGAAGGGAGGTAGATGTGAAAGGGGTGGTGGTAGGAGGGAGGGAGGAGAAAATAGCATTGTTCGTAGATGATGTGATTTTCTCATTAACGCAGCCCTTGACTACATTGCCGGTTCTGATGAGAATTATAAAGGGGTTTAGTGGCATGGCAGGATATAAAATTAATTCTAGTATATCAGGCATTGATAGAATCGGTAAGGGGCGACTTGGCGAGGTGGGGGAGGCTACGATTGTCATGGCTAGGCCGAATAGCGGCAGTGAAAATGAATGTCCTGCCGAGGCTATTATTTTTGTTTACATTCTTGCCCTGTAGGGTGACAAAGAAGGAAATAGGGAAGCTCCAAAATATGATTATGCAGTTTATTTGGGAGGGGAAGCGTCCAAAGGTTGCAAGGGGGACCTTCTATCAAATAAGGGGGGTTGGGGGTGCCATGCCTGATGAAATACTTGCAATTGTGGGCGCTGTTAGCATGGCGGGAGGGGGCAGATAGCTTAAGTTGGGTACAAACTGAGGCATGAGGGGAAGACTCTAAAGAAAGGAGAATAAGGGACCCAGGTGGGCGGACAGTGAGTGAAGGGAAGGATAATCCATTCAGGGAGCTTATGTTCCAGGTGTGGAAAAAGTGGAGGGGATTTCTTATGGAGGGGAAAAAGTACTTGCGAAATACCTTTATAAGTGTGGTAGGAGATAAGGGGCTGGGAGAGAACTCTAAGGTGTTCAAGGGGTGGAGTGAAAAAGGGTTAGAGAGGTTAGGACAATTGTTGGGATGGGGGGGACTGAAAACCTTTGAAGAATTACAGCAAAAATATCGGATAGAAAAAAAGGACCAATATGCATATGTCCAAGTGTGGTATTTTATGAATACACGGAAGGTGAAATTACATACGGCACAGAAACCTACGCAGTTTGAGGTGCTGATGGAGAAGTGGTCACAAAAAGGGGTAATATCTACACTTTATAAAATGCTTCTACAGAAGGGGAGGGAGAAGGAGAGGTGGCAGCAGCGGTGGGAAGAGGATATCCCGGGACCCTGGGATGATAGTCGGTGGGAAGAAATATGCGTGAGAACTTTTAAGTTGGCTAGGGGAACTCCAATGCTAGAAAATAGTTTGAAGTTGAGGTTTAGGATGTATTGGACACCAGTGAGGCTTCAGCAATATTTGCCAATAGTACAAATGAATGTTGGAAGAAATGTGGGGCAGTGGGAGATTTAATGCATATGATATGGCAATGCCCAAAGGTGCAGGAATTTTGGGGGAAGGTGAGAAGGCTATATGAGGAGATCACGGCAATGGTGGTACTAAATGAGGGGGTGAAGGAGGGGGATGGGGATTGGGAAATGTTTATGGGATATGTAATTATAGCAGCACATATGAGTCTTCTGCGATGGTGGAAGAATGTGGCGGTACCTCCGATAAGGGAGGTGGTGAATAAGTTGTAACAACTGTGGGGAATGAGTGTGATTGAAGCGCATGGAAGGCATCAGGTAGGGAAACATACCAAGGTGTGGAAATGGTATGAAAGGGGGTGGAGCAAGTGTGGCAAAAAGAAGGTGGTAAGGAGGGGGAAGAGGGAGGGGTTAGAGGAAAGGGGAGTAGCAAATAATAGTGGGAGGGGAGGGGGAGAAGAGAGAAATATAGAGTGAGGGAGGGTGGGGGTGTAGGGGGAGAGGAATGGTCTACGGGAGGGGTTGGGGAGGGCTTATAGGATAAGTTAGGGATGTTCATATAAAAATGTTTGTTTGTCATACATGAACACTGTAATAAGGTGTAAGTTGATGGATTGGTAGAATAGTGCCAATGTATAAGAACACTGTAAGATATAGAATACAAAGTATAATGAAGTGTGTGTATAAAAGAACCTTTAAAAAGGAGATAGAGCAGCTTTTAAACTAGATATTAGGGGAAAGCCGACAGTCGCCCAAGAGCGGATGGTTCGGAAGAATGTATCCTTGAAGGATACTACCAAAAGCAGAGAGGTTCCACAAAAGAGTAAAGTAGCCCAAATGCCCTCAAGTATGGAGCAGACAGAGCTTAAAGATCCCAATTTACCCATGTCTAACAATAGCCAAATTAACATGAATAAAATACATTCTCTAAAATGCTTGTATGCAAATGCTAGAAGTCTAAAGAATAAGATGGGAGAGTTAGAATATATTGCACTAAATGAAAAGTTAGATATGATTGGAATATCAGAGACATGGTGGAAGGAGGACAACCAGTGGGACACTGTGATACCTGGGTACAAACTATATCGTAATGATAGAGCTGATCAAATTGGTGGAGGGGTTGCGCTCTATGTTAGAGAGGGCATTGACTCAGAAAGAATTAAAGTTTTGCAGGAAACAAAATCTGCTGTAGAATCTGTATGGATTGAAATTCCATACAAAAGGGGGAAGGCAATGGCAGTAGGGGTGTACTATCGAGCACCTGGCCAGAATGACCAAATGGATGATGAAATGCTCAAAGAAATCAAGGAAGCTAACAAAAGTTACAGTGCAGTAATAATAATGGGTGATTTCAATTACCCCGGTATCGACTGGGTCAGTGTCACGTCAGGACATGCTAGGGAGATAAAGTTCCTAGATGAAATAAATGACTACTTCTTGGAGCAGCTGGTTCATGAACCGACCAGAGGGGAAGCCATATTAGACCTAGTCCTTAGTGGAACACCAGATCTAGTGCAAGAGATAAGGGTGTTGGGGCCGCTTGGCAATAGTGATCATAGCATGATTGCCTTTGATTTAATTAGTGGAGGAGGGATAGTAAGGAAGTCCACAGTACTACCCTTTAACTTTCGAAAGGGAGACTATGATAAAATGAGGAAAACAGTTAAGAAAAAACTAAAGGAGCAGTTGCAAAGGTTAAAGACGTACATCAAGCTTGGGTGTTGTTGAAAAATACTATCTTGGAAGCCCAGACCAGCTGTATTCCACGCTTTAAGAAAAGTGGAAGGAAGTCCAAAAAACTGCCAGCATGGTTTAAAGGTGAGGTCAGAGAGGCTGTTGCCAAAAAAGCATCTTTCAGGAAATGGAAAAAAGAGCCAAACGACGAAACCTGGAAACAGCACAAGCACTGGCAAGTCAAATGCAAGGCATTGATAAGGCAGGCAAAGAGAGAATTTGAGAAGAAGCTTGCTGCGGAAGCAAAAACGCGAAATAAAGACCTTTTCAAGTACATTCGTAGCAAAAAACCTGTGAGAGAGTCAGTTGGTCCATTAGATGATAAAGGGGTTAAAGGAGCACTAAGAGGCGACAAGGCGATAGCGGAGAGACTGAATGAATTCTTTGCTTCGGTCTTTACTGAGGAAGATGTAGGGATGTTACCCATGACTGAAGTGGTATTTAAAGGTACGGAAGAATTGAAGGAAATATCGATACATCGAGAAGATGTCTTACAACTATTAGATAAACTGAAGAGTAGCAAATCACCTGGGCCGGATGGTATACATCCAAGGGTGTTGAAAGAACTGAAATATGAGATTGCAGACCTGCTATCAGTAATCTGTGAACTATCATTAAAATCATCTCTAATACCTGAAGATTGGAGGATCGCCAATGTAACACCAATTTTTAAAAAGGGTTCCAGGGGTGATCCGGGAAACTACAGGCCGGTGAGCCTGACGTCAGTACCGGGAAAAATGGTAGAAACCATCATAAAGACTAAAATTACTCAGCATGTAGATAGTCACGACCTAATGGGAGACAGCCAACATGGCTTTAGACAAGGAAGATCTTGTCTTACTAATCTGTTATGTTTTTTTGAAGGAGTGAATAAACAGGTGGACAAAGGTGAGTCGGTTGATATTGTGTATCTGGACTTTCAGAAAACCTTTGACAAGGTCCCTCATCAGAGACTTTTTGCAAAACTAAAAAGTCATGGGATAGGAGGCAGTGTACTATTGTGGATCAGGAACTGGTTAAAAGATAGAAAGCAGAGGGTAGGGCTAAATGGCCAATTTTCCCAATGGAGAAAGGTGAATAGTGGTGTACCCCAGGGATCTTTGCTGGGTCCACTGCTTTTTGACATATTCATAAATGACCTGGAAAGTGGAATAACGAGTGAGGTTATCAAATTTGCAGATGACACAAAACTATTTAAAGTTGTTAAAAACCCAAGAGGATTGTGAAAAATTGCAAGAGGATCTTGATAAATTGGAAGACTGGGCATCAAAATGGCAGATGAAATTTAATGTGGACAAGTGCAAGGTTATGCACCTAGGGAAGAACAACCCAAACTATGGTTACCCGATGCAAGGTTCCACATTAGGTACCACCACCCAGGAAAAAGATTTAGGCATCATTGTGGATACCATGTTAAAACCCTCGGCCCAGTGTGCAGCGGCGGCCAAGAGAGCAAATAGAATGCTAGGTATGATAAGGAAAGTAATGGAAAATAAACAAAAGATATTATAATGCCTCTATATCGTTCCATGGTGAGACCGCACCTTGAATATTGTGTGCAATTCTGGTCGCCGTATCTTAAAAAGGATATAGCGATTTTAGAAAAGGTTCAGAGAAGAGCCACCAAAATGGTAAAGGGGATGGAAGGATACTCCTATGAGGAAAGGCTAAAATGGTTAGGGCTCTTTAACCTGGAAAAGAGACGGCTGAGGGGAGATATGATAGAAGTCTATAAATTAATGAATGGAGTGGAACGGGTAAACGTAGATCGATTGTTTACGTTATCAGAATATAGAAAGACTAGGGGACATGCAATGAAGCTACAGGGTAAACTATTTAAGACTAATAAAAGAAAATATTTTTTCACTCAACGTGTAATCAAACTCTGGAATTTGTTACTGGAGGATGTAGTAAAGGCTGTTAGTGTAGCTGGGTTTAAAAAAGGTTTGGACAAGTTCCTGGAGGAAAGGTCTATAAACCATTATTAAGAAGTGACCGAAGATATCAATGCTTGACCCAGTACAAGCATTGTGGAACTTGTGTCTCTTGGGGAAACTGCTAGGTACATATGACCTAGATTGGCCACTGTTGGAAACAGAATACTGGGCTTGATGGACCTTGGTCTGACCCAGTATGGCATTTCTTATGTTCTTAAAAGAAGGGGGACGAGCTGGTTGGGGGACAGAGGGTACAGTTTGAGGTTGAGTTTGAATTCATGTATAATGTTGTAAGGAGAGGTGGTGGTGCAGGAAGATGTATGAACAAGCCTGTAAAAGTTGTAGTAGTCTGTAAAGTTTGAAAAATGGAAATAAAAAACTATGAAATAAATTTAAAAAAAAGAAAAGGAAGAGAGGGCAGAGGAATTGGAGATAACTCCTTTACCCTCCCACACCTAAGGAGATGGCTACATTACAGGTGCATCGAATCCTGCAGGAACTTGTGCTCCGGATGTGGGTAGTCCTGCTCATGGTTCCGCCTGTCAGCAAGAGACTTGATTTATTTTATTTATTTAGCTGTATTTATATCCCGCTTTTCACCGGGTCAAAGCGGTCAATTGGGGGATACATTTAACACGAGGGGATATGAGACACATACGCTAATACTTACAGGGAACATGGGCAATGGAGGGTTAAGTGGCTTGCCCAAGACCACAAGGAGTGCCTATAGGACTAGAAATCCCAGTCCCTCCGGCCTGAGATTGCTGTCCCCAGGTGGGACTTGAACCTCCGGCCTGAAGTACCTTGTCCTAACCACTAGACCACTCCTCCCTCCATGTACAGATTAGCAGAGTGCCCAGGTTTCCAAAAATCTCAGCTCCCCCACTACTCAATGGTGGTGGAATCGGCAGTGCACAGAATAAAGGGTTCTAAGAATCATTCATCCATGCCACCTGGCAGAGACTCGAGGACACTCGATGCTTTTGAGCATCGGTGCTCCCAGCATGCATGTTGGCATCCAGAATAAACTTTTACATGCTGTACATGGGCATGTTTCTGAAGGATGTCACCGGGGATCTGGAGACTTTCATACTCATGCTGCCTGAGGATAAGTGAGTGCATTCCAGACACTCATCAAAGAGGGCCAGAACACTTCTAAGTTTCTTACCAGGGCCTCTTTTGATGCCTTCGAATCAACAAGCAGGGCTTCAGCAGTCTGCATTGGTGCTTGCAGAATGGCCTGGTTACGGGTATCAAAATCTTGAACAATGGGTTCACGATAAAACTGGCCAATACCCCCTATGCTGGAAAAAGCAGGGAGATTGAGACAGATGATCTCACCCTAAAATGCCTTTCCAGGAAAACAGCTGACCCATTCAAGAGAGAGGCTCTTCCCAAGAAATCTTTCTGTTCTAAAAAGAAGCGATACTATCCTTCTTACCTGCTTTCTTCTGCCTATCAGCCTCAACATTCTCAACAGAGACGACAGGGCCCTTGCCAACCCAAGAAGCCGCAATCTGCACCTGGTTTTTGACTCCTCCTTAGATAGCATTGCCAGTCTGCCCCTGGAGGGTCCCCAGCCCCTCCTCATAGCAAGCAGAGCAGACTGTCAGTATGCCCACAGGTGGCACCTCATAACATCAGCTTCACTTCAAAATCTTACCTCCCACCAGCTTCACAGGGGATTATCCCATGCAACCCCTTCAAAGCATCCTCTTAAAAGAAGAGGTGATTACCTTGTTGTCCCAGGGTGCCATAGAAAGAGTTCCTCCTCCGCAAGAAAGGATGGACTTCTACTCTTCATATTTTCTCATTCCAAAGAAAACAGGATGATTTAGGCCCATCTTGGATCTCAGAGACCTAAACAGGTTCATGATCAGAGAAAAATTCAAAATGATTTCTCTAGAAACTCTTCTACCATACCTCCAGAGACACAATTAGCTATGTTCTCTAGACCTAAAAGAGGCATACATGCATTTACTTATCCATCCCTTGCACAGACAGTATCTGCGCTTCATGTATCAAGGAAACCATTATCAATACCGGGTTCTCCCCTTTGGTCTAGCCCCTGCGCCAAGAGTCTTGACAAAGTGCATGGCAGTAATCGCTGCCTACCTACGCACTTGGGGGTATACGTCTTCCTTTACTTAGACAATTGGCTGATCAGGGGAAACTCCCTTCAGGAGGTAAGACTCCCTTCTTCACACCATCACGGTGCTCAAACACTTGGGATTTGTCATAAACTTCCCAAAGTCTCACTTCACTCCAGCCCAGCGACTGGAGTTCATCGGAGCATTCTTAGACATTCAACAGGCCTGAGATTTCCTTCCACAAGATTGCTGTGTCTGCCTCATCAACTTGGGTACAACAAAGCCAAGTAACAGCTCAAGAGATGCTACGACTATTGGGACACATGGTCTCCATGGTCCATGTCATCACCTATGCTCGATTCACATATGACAAGCGCAGTGGACTCTGTCTTCCCAATGGATGCAAGCGAAAGGTCAAATCGGACAAGATCCACATCATTCCTCAACTGATCAAGTACCTTCAGTGGTGGTGTCTCCCACAGAACTTACTCATCGGGCACCTTTTCAGATACCTCCACCTCGATGTACCCAGATGACAGTTGCTTCCAAGCTGGGTTGGGGAGCGCATCTGAATGACTTGACCACACAAGGGCTGTGGCCACCACAGGAATCTGGCCTGCTAGAACTAAGGGTGCTGACAAATGCTCTTCGGGTTTTTCAAACCTAACTTTCGGGGCAACCTGTTTTAGTCAGGACAGACAACCAAGTTGCCATGTTCTATTTGAACAAATGGGGGAACGGATTCCTGTCCCCTCTGCGAGGAAGCAATTTACCTTTGGTCCTTTGCCATCTCGCACCACATTCACCTCAGAGTGGTGTACCTCCCGGGCGAACTCAATGTGCTTGCGGACAAGCTAAGCCATATCCTTTGTCTTCATGAATGGACTTTGCATCGGGAGATGACTGCTCTGATCTTTCAGATGTGAGAACCCCCACTCATAGATCTTTTTGCCACTCCGCAAAACACACAGCTTTCACGCTTCTGTTCCAGGGTTCCATTGCTGCATCAACAGACTCGACGCCTTCCTTTTCCACTGGGGACAGGGACTGCTGTATGCATTCCCTCCCATCCCCTTGATACCCAAGACGCTGTTCAAGCTACAGGCTGACTTGCTCAGTGATTCTCATAGCCGCCTTCTGGTTCCATCAACCATGGTTTCCTGTACTTCTTCACTTTGCACGAACTCGGCCACTCAACCTGGGATGTGCACCCGACCTCCTCTCTCAGAACCATGGGATGCTCCTCCATCCCAGTCTTTGCTCCCTAGGCCTGACTGCTTGGCTGCTGAGAGGCTAGTGCTTGCTGACCTCAACCTACCACAGGCGGTCAAGGACACCCTTCTTGCATCTCATGAAGATTCCAGCAGGTGTTCTCATGCCTTCAAATGGCGTAGGTTTGCTCTCTGGTGCTCCTCAAGGGACATTAACCCCTTTTCTTGCCCAGAAAAAGTCACTTCTACAATATTTCTTCTACCTATTCTTGACAAGTCTTAAAACTAACTCATTGAGAGTTCACCTTAGTGCCATTGAGGCTCCTCTCAGACCAGTGGATGGACAGCCTTTCTCCTTGCGCCCCTTAGTGGCACGCTTGTGGGGTCTCCTGCTGTCCAAGCCACCCATTAAGCCACCTCCAGTGGCCTGGTATCTGAATATGGTTCTGGCACAACTTCTAAAGCCACCTTTTGGACCTTTAGCCACCACTTCACTGAAGTTTCTATCTTCGAAGGTCATCTTCCTTGTTGCCATTACTTCTGCTCACTGCATCCGTGAGCTGCAAGCTCTCCTGCCGGATTCCCCTATATATTCTGTTCCACCATGACAAGGTGGTTTGCCGTACCCATCCACACTTCCTCCTGAAGATGGTTTCTTCTTTCCATCCAAACCAGTCTGTAATCCTCTTGATTTTCTTCTCTAGACCACATGTGTCTCGGGCTGAAGCAGCCTCCTCTGATTTCCCCAACTCACACCCTCATAGGTGATCCTCCCCCTTTGTTCCCCCCCCCCCTTCTAATACCTCTGCCTGATACAGCCGGACATAAAAATCTTGAAAGACAACAGATTTGGGCCGATCCTGTGACTACCTCCCCCTTCCTATCTTCAAATACTGATTATCAGGCTTTGCTGTACCCATACCCTCAAACGGCTAGCCAACATCCAGCCTGCCCAGTTGACCCCCCTCTGAAATTGAGCCTGCTTAAGCACATTTAGATCATGTGTGATTTGGCTAGCCTGAAGTCTTCTCAGCTCCTTCCTTATCTGAACCATTTCCCCCAACACCTATTGCTCTGATGGCTTTTTTCCAGTGTCAGCAGCCTCTCACGAAGCACCCGTTTCATCTCCCCCCCCCCTTTCTGTCTTTGCTCTCATGGCTATTCTGATCAGATGTCCCCACACTACGGCTTTCAACCCATCCTACACTGTCCATGTCCACTCCCATCCTTCTATTAAATAGGAGATATTCCTCTATCACCTTCTGTATTATCCTTTCCGTCTGGGGCTCTTCCAACAGTAAGTCATTTAAGCACCAACAACATATCCCCATATCCAAGGCCTTCACCACCAGAGCATGATCTGACCAAGTTATACTCTCATGCTCAATGGCCTGTATCTTGCATATGTGTTATGGGGATGGGAGTAAAACGAGTACCCCCATTGTCCTCTAAGCATCTACCAGCCCTAACCTTCAAACGCTTCAGGCCCTGCCTCTCCCTTCTCTTGCCCATAGCAGCCCCCCACTGTTGTCCACCCTGGGGTTCACTTTCAAATTATAATACCCCTCATCCCCCCCACCCCCATTAATGGGGATACTCCCCAAACTCTCCAACACTGCAATCAATGCAGTATAAAATTCTCCCTGCTTCTCTTTAGGTCCATACACACTCACCACCCATACATTGTCTCTTTCCAGCTTCAGCAGCACTCCAACGTATCGTCCTCCAGGGTCCCTTATCTCCTTGACCACTTCCCCCCTCACTCTACATTATTTCTACATTATGGCCCTCTTGAAGGCCCCCCTCTGGGATGCCAAAAACACCCTGGGACACTTCCTAGACTAAAGCAGCTTTTCCTGCCCCACTCTTAGGTGCATCTCCTGTAAGCAAAGTACATCTGCACTGAGACGCTCTCCCTCCTTCAGCAGTTTCCACTTGAACAATGAACCCAACCCCTTGACATTAAGTGTAGCCAGACCCTCCCCCCTGAACCTCTCTATTCTCTCCCCCTCCGGTCTGCCCTCCCCCTACCCTATCCCCTCTCACCTCTCTCTCCAGAGGCATCCCTGGAGTAGTGCTCACCAGATCTGATCCCCTTCCTCCCTCTTCATCCCACCTACCCCTCTTCGCTTCCCACCAATGTTTACCTCCTCCCATTCCCACCATTCCCCCTTTTCCGTCCCCCATTCCCCCCCCCAACTTTCTCCCCATCACCTTCCTCATCTCCTATTAACACTCTCCCATGTATTTGATCCTTGCCCCCTCTCTCCCCCTATCAACCATCCAACACACAGTACATGCTTAAACATAAGAACATAAGATATGCCATACTGGGTCAGACCAAGGTCTATCAAGCCCAGTATCCTGCCTCCAACCGTGACCAATCTAGGTCACAAGTACCTAGCAGTTTCCCCAAAAGGCACAGGTTTCACAGTGCTTGTATTGGGTCAAGCAGTGATATCCACACACTCTCTCAAGCCTGTGTCTTCTTGGTGAGGTCTTTCTTCTGCTTCTAGCTGCGCTCTTCTGACTCAACAATTCAGTGCTCCTCTTTTCTGCCTTCCCACTATTTGCGCTCTGGAAATGGTATCTTTTCCACTGGGATATCAGCAGCCCACCGTGCCGTCTCAGCCTCATCCACCCTACTCACTCTCCATATGCACCCTTCCTTGGAAAAAGCCAAATCAAAAGAGTACAAACATTGGTATTTTAATTGTGCAGACTGAAGCACCTTGGTGATATGAGCCATGTCCTTACGGTGCTGTAATGTGCCACTGACTAGGTCCACAAACATAGCTACTTGATACCTCTGCCAGTTAAAGCTTTCCAAGTCCTTCATTTTTACTTTCACTCTTTCTTTAATTCTGTAGTCCTGGAAGCATTCCACAATATCCCCGGGAACATTTTTCCTCTGTGGGCCCAGTGCCCTATTGAGTACAATGGTGTCCAGTACGTCCTCATCCCCTCCACTCCTCAGTGCCTCCTTAAATACCGCTATTACCACTTTTCTGCTGTCAGCAAACTCACTCTCCTCCGGGACCCTCTGGATTCTTAAATTGTTCCTCAGAGTCCAATTTTCTACGTCCTCCAATTTCAGACTCAACTACTCCCTCCATTCCACTGCGGCTTCCAGCCTCTGTTCCCCCTCTGCAAAGTCCTTCACCATCTGCTCCAACCTGCCCTCGTGGTCGCTCAGTCAGCACCCAAGATCTGCAATTTTCTCCTTAAGCTCTCCAACAAAGTTGCCCAACTCCGCCTTCACAGCTGCAAGTTCAGTTTTTAGCTCTCCAAACCACTCTCCGAGTTCAGCTTTTGTGAGGTGTGCTACTGACTCCATATCTCCCTCTGCATTCTCAGTGCTCACCATCTGTGTATTCTGCCTGGAGCCAGCAACCTCATCTGCTGCCATTTTTGCATCTCCTTAGCCCTCCTGATGTCCACCCTCATAAGTAAATTCTTTCAGGTCTGCCACCGCCTTCTGGGTCATCATGGCCATTGCTGCCAAATTCTCCCTCATGTCCACTGCAGCTCAGTCTCTGAAAACTGCACCGATGAGGGGTAATGCTGCATTTATCGGGGCCGGCGTTGGAGCTTCACTTTCAAGCTGCCATCGCATCCGGTGATGTCACTTCCTACCAAATTGCATATTTTATGGAGATTTTTTTTCACATTTGGTTTTCAGCTCACTTGCACTTAAATCTGTCTAGGAATTTTTATAGAGTCTGCTTTAAGCTGACTTGTTTAAAAGGTCAGCCCAAATGGATTATGTAGAACACTAAACTCTATTGCTCTGTATCTGAAAAAGAAGACAGTAACCTCTAAATCTTGCCTTGATTATCAGGTTATTTCTTATCTGGAGACCACCATTGATGAAATGAATTGAATCAGGCAGACAAGTGAATAATATCTTTTGCTACCAAGACAAAAATTAGGAGCATGTGTGAATAGGGCTGGCACAATAGTTTCTGCCGCCCTAGGCAGAAACCCCAACCTCGCTCCCCCCCCCCCAGCTGCTGCCAGTTCCATCTTGGGAGGGGGAAAGGAGGCAGACAGCGGCAGTATTTCTTGCCTGCAGCAGCCATGGGCAAAAAAGCAGCTGCTTTTGGAACTACTACCATTGCCTGCACCCCCCAAAAAACAGAATCGGTGGATCTCCTAGTGGATGGGCCGGCTCTGTGTGTGAACTTTATCCATGTGCAGTCCTCTTGTTTTGTTTTTTTGTGCTCTACCAAACAGAGAAACTAAGCTCCCCCAACATTTTTACTGAAGAGTCATCTTATCCTACTAACGTCATTTACTTCATTTTTATTAGTTTTTATTACTTTATTCATAATTTCTTTAAAAATAAGAGATTTTTGTTAGTTCCCAATTTGACCCTGTGGGACTACGGCACATGCAAAACAAGGTTTTAGACCTTGCTTCACCTGCGAAAGAAAGGTAGCTCATATTGATGCCCACATTACTGTGCGTCATAGTGCTCTTGACGATGAGTTGGTCCCAATAATGTTATGAATGCACATGGATGTCTCTGAGGATCCTGAAAAGTCATTTCTTCTAGCTCTATGGAGGAATGTGAGAGAGGAGAAGTCTCTGCCAGAGAAACTCTTCTTCATTGATTTTAAGAACATAAGAAATGTCTTACTGGGTCAGACCAAGCTCCATCAAGCCCAATATCCTGTTTCCAACAATGGCCAAATTCAGGCCACAATACCTGACAGATCCCCAAAGAGGCACACAGGTTCCACAAATGCTTGTCCCAGGGCAAGCAGTGGATTTCCTGGGTCCTCTTTAATAATGGTTTATGTTCTTTTTCTCATTTGGAGTATTGTGTGCAATTCTGGAGACTGCACCTTCAAAAAGGATATAAACAGGCTGGAGTCGTACAGAGGGTGGCTACTAAAATGGTTAGTGTTCTTCATTATAAAGCATATGAGGACAGACTTAAGGATCTTAATATGAATAACTTAAAGGGAAGGCGGGATAGTGGTGCTATGATTGAGACGTTGATATACCTCCATGGCATAAATGCACAGGAGAAGAGCCTCTTTCGATTGAAAGCAAGCTCTGCTATGAGGGGACATGGGATGAGGGTTAAAGGAGATAGATTCAGGAGTGATATGCAGAAATATTTCTTTACGGAAAGAGTGGTGTATCCGTGGAATCGTTTTCCAGTGGAGGTGGTAGAGAATGAGGACAGTATCTGAATTCAAAGAAGCATGGGACAAGCACAGAGGATCTTTAAAGGAAAAATGGGGAATGTTGTAGTGGTTGATATGGAAGGACAGACTAGATAAGCTATGTGGTCTTTTTCTTTCGCCATTTTTCTATATTTCTTAAACTCAGCTACACTAACAGCTTTTATCTCATCCTCCAGGAACTAATTCCAGAGTTTGGTTACGAGTTGAGTAAAAAAATATTTTCTCTTAGTCTTAAATGGGGTTGCATTGTAGTTTCATTGTGTGTCCTCTAGTCTTTCTACTTTTTGATGGCGTAAACAACCAGTCTAGATTTACCTGTTCCACTCCATTCATTCATTTAATACATCCTATCATATCCCCCCTCAGCCATCTCTTTTCCAGCTTTTTAAGCTTCTCCTCAGAGGTATCCTTCCATTCCTTTTACCATTTTTGGTCACTCTTCTTTGTACCTTTTCTAATTCAGCTATATCCTTTTTAAGATAAGGCGACCAGAACTGCACACAATTTTCAAGGTACGGTCGCACCCATGTAAATACAGAGGCATTATAATATCCTTTGTTTTATTTTCCATTCCTTTCCTTATGATTCCCAGCATTTTATTTGCTTTCTTGGCCACTGCTGCACACTGGGCGGAGTGTTTCAACGTATTATTCACAGTGACGCCTAAATCTTTTTTCCTGGGCGGTGGTACCTTACATTGTGTAACCGTAGTTTTGGTTGCTCTTTCCAAGGTTCTTATCTTTGTACTTGTCCACATTAAATTTCATCTGCCATTTGGACATCCAGTTTTCCCATTTTTCAAGTTCCTCTTGCAATTTTCACAATCCTCTTCCAGTTTAACAAACTTTGAATAATTTTGTGTCATCTGCAAATTTGATAACCTCACGCATTATTCCTATTTCCAGGTCATTTATTAATATGTTAAAAAGCAATGGGCCCAGCACAGATCCCTAAGGTACTCCATTAATACCTTTCTCCATTGAAAAAATTGGACATTTACGCCTACTCTCTGCTTTCTGTCTTTTAACAAGTTCTTGATCCACAGTACTACACTGCCTCCAATCCAATGACTTTTTCATTTCGTCAAGAGTCTGTCATGAGAGACCTTTTCAAAGGCTTTCTGGAAATCCAGATACACTACATCTGCCAACCCACCTTTATCTACTGTTTATTTACATCTTCAAAAAAATATAACAGATTAGTAAGACAAGACCTTCCATGGCTAAATCCATGTTTGCTTTTCCCACTAAACCATGACTATATACATATTCAGTAATTTTGTTCTTAATAATGGTTTCTACCATTTTGCCCAGTACTGACAGTAGGCTCACCGGTCTGTTGTTTCCCGGATCACCCCTGGAACCCTTTTTAAACATTGGAGTTATATTGACCATTCCAATCCTTAGATACTACAGATTATTTTAATGATAGTTCGCAGATTACTAATAGTAGTTCTGCAATCTCATATTTCAGTTCTTTCAACACCCTTGGATGTATACCATCCAGTCCAGGTGATTTGCTGCTACTTCAGTTTATCAAACGGTTGTAATACATCCTCACAGTTTATCAGTATTTCTTTCAATATTTCTGCTACATTACCTTTATATACCATTTCAGGCATGAGTAACTTCCCTGCATCATCTTCAGTAAAGACCAAAGCAAAAGAATTCATTCAAGCTCTCCGCTATGGCCTTGTCCTCTCTTAGAGCCCCTTTTGCTCCTCTATCATGCAGTGGTCCAACTGACTCTCACAGGTTTTTTACTGTGAAATGTATTTGAAAAAGGTTTTATTATGCATTTTGCTTCCACGGCCAGTTTCTTTTCAAATTCTCTCTTTGCCTGCCTTATAATGCCTGGCATCTAAGTTGCCCAGTGGTTCTCAACCCAGACCTCTGGGACCCCCAGGCAAGTCAGGTTTTCATGGATATCCACATTGAATTTGCATGAGATAGATCTGCATACAATGGAAGATTTATCTCATGCCTATTTGTTTTGCTACATTGCTCGTTTCACCTGTTCCCCAGATTTTAGTTATTGCTGTGGCTTCTCTTTTCCTGCTCATACTACTTTTTGAATCCACGGGTGGTCAATAGTGCAAATGTTTGGGTAAAATATCAAGACCAGATTTGTAGCTGGTGGAGGGAGAAGTAGTTGCAGTATGATTGAGGTTGTTAGTCCTTCACCACTTGCTCCACTACCCTCTACATGTAACTATTAGATTGAAATCCATGGGGCAGATATACAGTAGAAAAAGTCCTGAATATGCAGGTGAAATAAGTAAACTGAGATCTACAAGCCATTTGGCTTCGGCAATTGCAATGCCGATGGGAACGGTATATTAGATACCTTGGACAAATATCACCTAATTTACACCATGACTTCTTGTCCCCTCAAGCATTACCTTAATGTTATCCACTATGTTTTATCCCATGTTAATAATAATTATTATTATAATTATATTGATTGACTTAACCTTATGTAACTGTATTCTCACTTATTGTATTTTCAAATGAACTACCAAGGCAATTCAGCCAGTTCTTACATACAATATCCTTACTGATCCACGGGTGGAATGTATTACTAATTAAAGATTTATTTGGATCAGCAAGGAATATTGAACTTTTGAGCCATCCCATATATGAAGAATCATGCTGAGCCAGCTGTTTACTAGCCAGGAGACCAAAGCTGTTGGGAATGACTGACCAGAATTGTTTATTAACTCAGAGAACAAACAAAGGCTGGAGAAGGACTGGTCAAATTACTTTTAAGCAAAGGTGTATGGGGTGGAGAATATCTGTAGGGAAAAGCTCATGTGAGGAGTCATGTGGTCCAGCTGCGACACATTTGTTACAGCCTATAAAAAGAGAAAATCCAGAACAGGTAGATATCCGCTTGGCCAGCGCATGCCAATGCATGAAGAATCCCAGACTTTTCTCCAGCCTTCGCTGAGGCTCTCCCAGCTGATGTTAAAAATGGGCTGCTTCTATTGTAATGTCACTAACTTATTTTCAAGCTAATTGTCATATTAAATAGCTTATTAAATACCATGCATGTGTGGTTGATTGATCTTGAATTTAATAGAATCCTAGGCAATACAATTTTGTAACGCCATACGTGGTGCGGGGCATCCAGGACACTTCATTCACTAGATTTCTTCACACGAACACTATAGTCCAGACTCTGAATGCAGTCTGGGTTTTTCAAGAAACAGAATGAGCAGCTCTCCCACTTCAACAGCAGTCCTGTTGTGGGGAGCCTCCCCCTATGGGCTAGCCCTAAAAACACTGCACTTACTTCCAGCAACAGTGCCAGCCGTGGCCTTTCCTTCTCAAAGCAGAAATCATCAATAGTTCTACAAAACAAAAATAAGCCATCATATGGTAGTCCCAGCAAACAAAGGGTAACATTCTTTTCATTTCTCTTATTCACAAGTGCACAGGTGGAAAGCTTGGGGCCCTCTTCGCTATCTCAAACAAACTGGCATTACCACACTGTCTGTCTTAGTGCAATAGCGGTGCTGCTGACAATCACAGCTTTGGTAGCTGTGCAGCAGCCCTCCCCCCATCCCTTCAGGTTCTATGTAAGTTTGCTGAACCTGCCCCAGGGCTAAATCATTCAACTGCTTCAAGCACAGATACCTCCATAGGTTCAAGGGAAGTATCCTCTTTATATTCCTGTGCTTCCATGGGTTTCCCCTGGTCTGTTCCTCTGCTCCTAGAAGCAGAGGGACCTTTCAGAAGCAGGGGCAAGCTCCTGAAGGCTGCAGTTACTTTCTCCTCGGGGCCCCCCTTCCATCTGCCCCTGCACTTCTTTTTACACATATTCTCCGGCCACGCCCTCAGGCCTTAGTTGATTGCCTCCTTCCCCCATTAAGGTGGCCCTTGCTCAACAGGGCTTCCAAAAACCCAGCTTTCCTTGGCTCTTCTTCTCTGGTTGCTTTATCGCTGGAGCTCTCCGCCAGCTCTGTGTTTCTCTTAATTAGATCACCTGATCTTTTTTGTGGTGGGCCTTCTTATCCTCAGGAATTCTGGGTCTTGTAATATGACTGGCCCTGACACAATATTCATTGTGGATATCCTAAAAACCTGACTGGCCTGGCGGTCCCAGAGAACTAAGTAGAGAACCACTGAACTTGCCATTGCTTATGCTTTTTTGGGTGTTCGTCATTAGGCTCATTTTTCCATTTCCTGATTGATGCTTTTTTGGCAACAGCCTCTGACCTCGCCTTTAAACCATACTGGCAGTTTTTTGGTCTTTCACTTTTCTTAAAGCGTGAAATACATCTGGTCTGGGCCTCCAAGATAATATTTTTAAACAACGTCCATGCTTGATTTAAATCTTTAACCTTTGTATCTGCTCCTTTTGAAAGTTAAAAGGTATACTGTGGATTTCCTTGCCATCGTTCTTCCATTTATTAAATCAGGCTATTATCACTATTGCCAAGTGGCCCCAGAATCCTTATCTCTGACACCAGATCCTGTGTTCCACTAAGGGCTACGTCCATAACCTCCCCTTTTGTTTGTTCATGAACCAGCTGCTCCAAGAAGCAGTCATGTATTTTATCTAAAAATGTTATCTCTCTAGCATGTCCTGCTGTGACATTGACCCAGTCAATTCCAGGGTAATTGAAATCACCCATTATTATTATGTTGTAACTTTTGTTAGTTTCCCTGGTTACTTTTAGCATTTCATCATCTATCTGTTCATTCTGGCCAAGCGGTTGGTAGTACACCCCCACCGCAGTCGCCTTCCGCTTTTTACATGGAACTGCTATCCATAGAGATTCTACAGTGTATTTTGTTTCCTGCAAAGCTTTAATCCTATGTGACTCAATGTCCTCTCTAACATAGAGCACAACCCCTCCACCCATTTGATCTACTCTGTCATTGCAGTATAGTTTGTACCCAGGTATCAGTGTTCCATTGATTGTCCTCTTTCCACCAGGTCTCTGAGATGCCAATCATATCTAACCTTTCATTTAGTGCTATATTCTAGCTCTTCCATCTTATTTTTTAGACTTCCAGCATTAGCATACAGGCATCTTAGAGGTTTTATTTTATTCATATTAATCTGGTTATCAGTTGTTAGGTGTAATCTGGAATCTTTTGGCTCTGTACTTAAGGGCATCTGGGTTATTTTTATCTTTGTTGGAACCTCTCTGTAAGGATGCCCTAACTTCCCTGTTTGCTAGTATCCTTCAAGAATACATCCTTCCGAATCATGCACGCCTATGTGATTGTCTGCTTTCCCCTACTTTCTAGTTTAAAAGCTGCTCTATCTCCCTTTTAAAGGTTAATGCCAGCAGCCTGGTTCCATCCCAGTTAAGGTGGAGCTCATCCCTTCAGAAGAGCCCCTCCCTTCAGAAGAGCCCCTCCCTTCCCCACAATGTTGCCCAGTTCCTAACAAATCGAAAACACTCTTCTTTGCACCATTGTCTCATCTGTGCATTGAGACTCCAAAGCTCTGCCTGCCTTTTGGGTCCTGTGCATGGAATGGGAAACATTTCAGAGAATGCTACACTGGAAGTTCTGAATTTCAGCTTTCTACCTAAAAGCCTAAATTTGGCCCCCAGAACCTCCCTCCCCACATTTTCCTATGTCATTGGCGCCAACATGTACCAAGACAGCAGACTCCTCCCCAGCACTATCTAAAAACCTTATCTACGTGGCGCGTGAGATCTGCTACCTTCACAGCTCGCAGGCATGTTACCAGGAGGTCCTCATGTCCAGCAGCCACTCAGCTATCTACATGCCTAATGATTGAATCACCAACTATAACAGCTGTCCTAATCCTTCCCTCATGGTATATGGCCCTTGAGAAACCTCCACGGTGCGAGAGAGTTTTATATCTCCTTGCGGGCAGGTCCTAGCTACAGGATCACTTCTTGCCACACCAAGGTGATGCTCTTCTTTCATGTGACCCCTCTCCTCCATTGCAACTGAGAGTACTGTGTCCCTGTAGGTCTCATCTATGTACCCCTGTCTTTTTTATCTCCTCCAAATCTGCTACTCTAGCCTGCAGAGATCAGACTCATTCCCTGAGGGCAAAGAGCTCCTTGCCCCTGGTGCCACATATGACGCACCTCACGAACCAGGAGAAAATCCTACATGTGGCACTCATGTGACACTCGATGAGAATTGGCTAATATCATTCCATTTCAGTTAAAGAAAAATTAAGAAAGCCAGGGGCAACTTCTGGGATATTTTTCCAATTTCTGCATCCTCCCCCAAATGAAAGCATGACATTGCCTTTTCATAAGGTCCTGAAGCATACACAGATGAGAATATGGGAGACCCCTCTCTCCCCTCTGTGCTGCACTCTCTGATCAAGAAGGCAAACTTCATTTGTAGAGTCCCAGAAGGCTCCCGGGTTTTGAGAAGATGTTGAGACAGAGGAGAGTTTCCTGAAAATCAAAAGAACATTTTCTGCACAGAAGTCAGCTGGCTGTGTGCAGTCCAGCAGGTTCTCTTCATGCTATGTTGCCTCCATCCTTTCATGTAGTGTATTGAAAGTCCCGTCATGAAAAATGGGGAGCAGCATGCCTCTTCGGAGAAGGCGCCAGTCTCAGCTGAAACTTTTTGACTAAAAGCATAGATATTTTTGACACTGCTGCACAAGTCTGTACAAGAGCAACATTCCAAAGGGCATGGCTCAAAGTAGTTACTAAGCACCATTATTCAAGAGCTGATGCTGAGTACATGAATTCTTTAAAAAGAAAACTGCAGTTGTCATATTTTGTGTAAACTGCACCTTCTTGGATTCTATACATTAATACTTATACGTAAGCCAGGATGTGGGGTTTGGGA
The DNA here is from genome assembly GCA_033557465.1 of Ichthyophis bannanicus. NCBI lineage: Eukaryota > Metazoa > Chordata > Amphibia > Gymnophiona > Ichthyophiidae > Ichthyophis > Ichthyophis bannanicus. The sequence goes on along the minus strand of CM066034.1, from coordinate 642,629,470 downwards.
AAGCACTAAAGTTTTATGCACAGTGACAAAATTCATCTGCTATGGATAGAAAGGGCAACACAGTTGCCACTTAAACGTTGTAGCAAAATGCCTCCTGCCAGCTAATCCTGGTAGCTTGCCTTTCACAAGGTCTCCTTAAATCTCAGGCAGGTCTCCATATCCTAGTCCTGGTTTCCTCTAGTGCCCTGGAGCATGAGCATGTTGCCTACCATTGTGCCTTTTGGATGAATAGGGGAGAATAGTGGGCTGTATTTGCTAAATCTCAAGGATTCTTACAATCATGTACCAATACAAAAACCATTGTTACCATTAAAATGAAGTCTTCCCTTTTGGATTTTCCTTAGTTCTCAGGGTATTAACTCAGTGTCTTCTTATTGTTGCAATTTATTATTCAAGCAAGGCCTTCTGTTTTTTTTCCATAACTTGATGATTGACTTCTGACAAACCTATCCCTGGATTTGGCCATCTCCCTGAAAAAAAAAAAACCTCGGAGCTGCCTCGATTGCTCAGGTTACTCATAAATTTCAACAAGTCAACCTTTCTACTTATGAGGAAGGTTTTCTTTATAGGAGCATTTGTGAGCACAGAACAATTCTTCCACAAGACAGACCACAGAGACATCCAATCTGTTGAAACACTTCAGTCTTCCACTTGAATCTCAGCCATAACATACCTGGCAACGCTGAGCCATATGGCCTCTATAGTGTGTATAGTCCCTCTTGCACTTTTCAAAATGAGAGGGCCTGAATGGGACCTTAGGTTTCAATGGAATCAAACAATCCAGACCTTGTATTCCTAAATTTGCCTGTCCAATTCACTGCCACAGAAACCAACCTGATTAAGAGACTGTTTTGTATCACAAGAGCGTTGCTGTGTACATGTCATAGATGCTTCCAGCATAGGCTAGGAAGTCCACCTTTGGCCCTCAACATATTCAGAAAATCTAGTCAAAAGCTGAGAGACTTACCCATATCAATCATGTGAATCTAGGACAATATTTTACTCTTTTCAAGTGTTTTCCCAGCTTCTTCTCAGTCAGTGCTAATCCAGATATCAAACATTACCATCTGATTTTCTGTCTGCAAATAGGAAGGTGCTTTCTTGGAATAACAGGTCAGAAGTACTAGGAAGTCATTTTCAAATCTCAAATGTTATGAGTATAGGGCTGAAAATAGGCTGTCAACTATCTGTGACCTCTTAAGTAGGATCTGTCATGAATTCATTTTTTGTACTTCATTTGATCATGAAATTGCACCCTTACCTAAATTGGAATATTCTGACAACATTAATCTGTGTGCTTGTTAGTAGATTATATTCTCTAGGACCAAGCAGGAAGTCAGTCCTCACTTATGGGTGTCATCGGCGCCAATGAAGCCCCAGCGGAGCATTTCCCCAGCTTTCCATGAAAGCCTTTGGGAATGCAGGCATGCATGCGCGGTTCCCTTCCCTCCTAAAGGTGCCATCTTACCTCAGTCTCTTTTTTTCCGTGAAGCCCATCGGACGTGTGTCCTGTTTTTCCCGGAAAAGAGAAGTTTTTTCTTGGCGTTATTTCGCTTTTTTCCTCGGATTCGACGTCGGTTCCCCTCCCGCCGGGTTCGGTATGCCGGTATCGAATCCCTTCTTTATTTTTTCGGTTTTTGCCCTTAGTGACTCGGCGTTCGCGCCAAAACTTTTTCTTTTTCCCTGGAAGGCCGGTCTTTTGACCTCGCGGGATCCCTTTTTTCTCCAGGACCAAGCAGGAAGTCAGTCCTCACTTATGGGTGACGTCGGCGCCGACGGAGCCCTCGCGGAGCAATTTTCCCCAGCTTTCAAAGAAAGCCTTTGGGAATTGCAGCGCGCATGCGCGGTCGTCTTCCCGCCCGAGGGTGCCATCTTAGCCAGTCTTCTTTTTTCCGCGGAGCCCTACAGACGTCCCCGTCTTGTCCCCGCGAAAAAGTCGATTTTCTTCATTATTTTATTCTTATTTCCTTCGGTTCGACGCCGTTCTTTTTCCCGCCCGGACTCGCGACGCCGGTCACGAGTCCTCTCACTTTTTTCGGTTTTTCTGACTTTGTCAGCTTTCGTTTTCGATTTTTCCCTGGCAGCCCGGTCCTTTGACCTCGCAGGGGCCCTTTTTCCCCCGATGGCTGCCAGTGGCTTTAAGCGGTGTGGTCAGTGTGACCGAAATATGTCACTAACTGACACACACGACTTTTGCCTCCGCTGGCCTGGGCCCGGATCATGAGGAATTGATCTGTGGGCCCTGCGGCAAAATGTCCTCGAAGGCGTTGAGAAGTCGGCGGCACCAGCGTGATCGAATCTTCGCTGACCCCAGCCGTACCCGGACCTCGTCGGAGGCCTCCGCGTCAAAAGGCTCCAGCTCGGACCGTCGCCGGAGTTCCTCCGACCGGGGTTCTCCCTCCGGGGACCATCGTCGGAAGGTGAAACCCGCGAGGGCGGCGTCGGTGGACGCTCCTGGTTCCGCGAGGGCCAGGTCGCATAGCCCCGACAGCCGCCCCGGGTCCTTGGAGAAGGAGCACCTCACGAAGCGACCTCGCCTGGAGTCGGAGATGCCTGCTCGGGTAAGTCCTGTGGTCCTTCTGGACTCGCCTCCGCGACAGCCGACGTCGGGCCCGCCGCCGTCGGGGCCCGAGTCGGGGGCTGCTGGGTCACCTGAGCTCGGACTCAGGTTGACGGCCTTGGAGAGCAGACTGTCTGCCTTCATGGACCAGCAGCGGGCACTGCTCGCTGGCCTCGCTGGCGCCGCTGCCCCGACCGCCGGGACGTCGACGTCCAAGTCGACCCCGGAGACCGAGCCGATCCTCGAGTTCGATGAGAACTCGAGTCGATCCTCGGTCGAGGTCACCCTCGGCCTCCCGTTCGGGACCGAGGTCGCCGACGCCGACTCCCTCGGCGTCGGGGCGGCAAGCGCCGCGCCCTGCCCGGGCCGACCCCTCCGAGTCCTCGTCGGAGTCGGTCTGGGAGTCTGAAGAGGAAGAGTCGCCTGATTCTTTCCGGACTCGGTGTGTCCCCTCGGACTCACCGGAGTCCGAGCCTCGGAAGCAGTCCCCCCCGGAGGATGCCCGGTTCTCGGACTTCGTTAGGGATATGGCCAAGGCTTTGGCCTTCCCTGCGGATCCCGAGGAGGAGCCTCGAGCCGAAGAGCTCGACGCCCTCCAGTATGACTCTCCCGCGAGGGAACACTTTACTGTACCGGTTCCTCCTCTGCTGGAACGATTACTCTTCCGCATGTGGGAGAGTCCGGCCTCCTCGCCGGTCCTGAGCAAGCGGGTCGATTCTATCTATCGGGTCCGCAAGAGCCCTGGCTTCCAAAAGGCACAGCTACCACACCATTCCATGGTAGTGGAATCGGCCATGCATCGTCTTAAGAGCCAGAAGATGCACTCCTCGGTGCCCCCCGGCAGGGAGGCCCGTAACCTGGATGGCCTTGGTAATGAAGTGTTTCCAGGGCTCTATGCTCGCATGTCGTGTCCAGACTTACCAGCTGTACATGGGCATGTATCTCCGGGATCTGGCTAAAGAGCTAGCCGGATTCTCCGCTGGTTTGTCCGAGGAACCCTTGCGGAGGTTCCTGGCCTTGTCCACTGGCATTCGGGAATGCTCAAAGTTCATGTCCCGGGCAGCCTATGATGGCTTTGAAGCATCGGCTCGAGTGGCCGCAGCCGGCATCGGTGCCCGCCGACAGGCTTGGCTTCAGTCGTCAGACCTTGAGCCCTGGGTGCAGGACAAGTTGGTCGATGTCCCCTGCCGAGGTGAAAACCTCTTTGGCAAGCCCATGGCGGAAAAGGCCTGCACAAATTGAGACTGAGACTCTCACCAGGACCAGGCTTTCCAGGAAGACCTCCGCCCCTTCCCAGAAAAAGAAGGGCTCGGGGAAAAAGGCCTTTTACCCGAGGAAGGGGGCTGCCTACAAACAATACCCCCATTATCAGGCCCCTGCAGCTCCCCAACAGGGCCAGCAGGCCAAGGGACGGGGTAACGGGTCCCGTAGGCAGCAAGCCCCCAAGCCTGCACCACCAGCCCCTGCTCAGCAGGGTGGGGGTTTTTGACTCACAAAGCATAGCCTCTCCCCCCCCCGCTGGTTCCTCCCAGCACCGGAGGCCGGCTGGTTCACTTCGCCCACAGGTGGTCCAGCATCACCGCAGATGCCTGGGTGCTTCAAGTCGTGCGAGAAGGCTCTCTCCTCCACTTCCACCAGTCCCTCCCTCCTATTTTCCGGGAGAGCCTCCGCGAACCCCTCTGCACAGGGAATTACTCCTTCAGGAGTTAGCGGGTCTTCTGCAGGAACAGGCGGTGGAACCGGTGCCACACCACCTGAGAGGTCAAGGCTTTTACTCCAGGTATTTCCTGATACCAAAGAGAACAGGAGGCCTCCGACCCATCCTGGACCTACGCAACCTCAACAAGTTCCTCGTGCGGGAGAAGTTCAAGATGCTTACCCTTGGAATCCTTCTGCCCTACCTCCAGCAGGGAGATTGGCTATGCTCCTTGGATCTAAAGGATGCCTACACGCACAATCCTCATCCACCCAAGCCACCGACAATACCTAAGGTTTGTGGTGGCAGGAAATCATTACCAGTACAGAGTACTGCCCTTTGGCCTGTCCTCCGCACCGCGAGTCTTCACAAAATGTCTCGCGGTGGTGGCGGCCCATCTCAGGCTTCACGGCCTCTATGTATTTCCGTACCTAGACGACTGGCTCATCAGAGGCAGCGTCCGCCCTGGAGGTCACCGACGCCACGCGCCGCACGGTGACTCTTCTGCAGCACTTGGGCTTTGTTATAAACTTCGCAAAGTCCACTTTGCTCCCCTCACAGGATCTCGAGTTCATCGGCGCAAGGCTGCACACTCCTCAGGCGCGAGCATACCTACCGCTCGACAGGGCTCAACGGCTCATGGACCTAGCCGACCGTTTTCGCAGCCAGCCCCTGGTCTCCGCCAGGCGCTTCCTGAGACTACTCGGCCATATGGCTTCCACCGTCCATGTGACCCCCAATGCCCGCCTGAATATGCGGCCTGCACAGTGGTGTCTCCGCCAGCAGTGGCGACAAGCCACAGGCGGCCTAACAGACCTTGTGCGCGTCTCCGAGCCGCTGATCTCGTCTCTCCAGTGGTGGCTTCAGCAACCGAACCTGATATTCGGAATGCCTTTCCAGTCACCTCAGCCGGCCCGGGTGCTGACAACAGATGCATCCCTCCTGGGCTGGGGTGCGCATTGCCAAGGGGCACGTACTCAGGGCCTCTGGACCACGTGGGAGTCTGCTCAGCAGATCAACTTCCTGGAGCTCAGGGCGATCCGCCTGGCTCTCAAGGCGTTCTCCCACCTGACTTCTCACCAGTCCGTCCTTGTCCAGACGGACAATCAAGTTGCCATGTTCTACGTGAACAAGCAGGGGGGCACGGGCTCCTTCCTCCTCTGCCGGGAGGCACAGAAGCTCTGCTCTTGGTCCGTCAGTCACGGCCATTCTCCTCAAGGCAGTTTATCTCCCGGGCCAAGAGAATTGCCTGGCGGACAAACTCAGCAGAATCCTCCAGCCGCACGAGTGGCGTCTGGATCCCTTGGTAGTTCAGAAGCTCTTCCTAAAGTGGGGCCTCCCCACGGTGGATCTCTTTGCCAGTCCTCACAACCGGCAGCTTCCTCGCTTCTGCTCTCGTCAGCCACACCCCCGTCGGGTTGCGGCGGACGCTTTTCTACTCTCATGGTCGGGGAGCCTTCTATACGCTTTCCCTCCCGTCCCGCTAGTCTCTCGGACTCTTTTCAAGGTTCTCCGAGAGAAAGCCTTCATGATCCTGGTGGCCCCTCGCTGGCCCAGACAGCCGTGGTTCCCGCTCCTACTGCAATTAGCGGTGGAGGATCCATTCCCCCTGGGGGTGCAACCGGATCTCCTCACTCAGGATCAGGGGTCTCTACTACACCCCAACCTCAGGTCTCTCAACCTCATGGCCTGGCTGCTGAGAGGGTAGTCCTTGCTCCCCTTCTCCTGCCGGCAGAGGTGGAGGAGGTCGTCTTGGCTTCGCGACGGCCTTCTACCCGCAAATGCTACGCCCTTAAATGGCGTCGCTTTGCCGTCTGGTGTACCCAACAGTCTCAGGATCCCTTCTCCTGCCCGGTGTCGGTGATCTTGCAGTACTTGCTACACCTCTCTAATCTGGGACTTAAGTCCAACTCCGTCAAAGTTCACCTCAGTGCTCTTTCGGCGCATCATGTACCGGTGGACGGTAGACCTCTCTCCAGCGACCCTCTCGTAGCGAGGTTTCTCCGAGGTCTCCTTCTACTTAAACCACCTCTGCGCCCGCCAGCGCCTGACTGGGACCTGAATGTGGTTTTGCAGCGGATCACCTGTCCGCCTTTTGAACCTATGGCTACCTGTTCTCTCCGTTTTCTGTCTTGGAAAACGCTGTTCTTGATAGCCCTCACTTCCGCTAGACGCGTAAGTGAATTGCAGGCCCTCGTGTCTGATCCCCCTTACACTCGGTTCTACAAAAATAGGGTAGTCCTACGGACTCACCCTAAATTTCTTCCAAAAGTGGTCTCCCCTTTTCACATCAATCAGGAGGTGGTACTTCCAACCTTTTTTCCCAGACCACACTCCAGCCCGAGCTGAAACGGTCCTCCATACCCTGGACTGTAGAAGGGCATTGAACTTCTACCTTGACCGTACGCGGGAGCACCGTAAAGCTGCTCAGCTTTTTGTGTCTTTTGACCCCAATAAATTGGGGCTCCCGGTCTCCAAGCGTACTCTGTCCATCTGGGTTGCGGACTGTATCTCTTGGGCTTATGGGGCAGCCGGACTCTCCTTAGAAAATCGAGTCACGGCTCATTGCGTTCGGGCAAAGGCTACGTCAGTGGCTTACCTCCGCTCTGTTCCGCTGGCAGACATCTGCCGGGCCGCTACTTGGTCTTCGAGCCAGACTTTTGCGGTCCATTACTGTCTCGAGAGGGAGTCCCGCAGGGACAGTGCTTTCGGACAGGCAGTCCTCCGTAATCTCTTTGAGGTCTGAGCAACTCCTACCCTCCATCCCGGATGTGGGCTACCGGTGGGTGATAATTCAGCGAAGATTCTTTCCTTCTGTGCTGCTGAGCTAGAGGGAGCTCATTTTTTGTGCTTAGGGTCTCCGGTAGCCTTGAGCTTGGGAGTCCCATAAGTGAGGACTGACTTCCTGCTTGGTCCTGGAGAAAGCGTAGTTACTCACCTGTAACAGGTGTTCTCCAGGAGCAGCAGGAATCAGTCCTCACTACCCTCCCTCCTCCCCTTGGAGTTGCAATCGTCTGCTTATGTTCTTTTTGCAAATTTTTATGCTGTCTTTTTTGGCTATGTCATCTGACTGGCTAAGATGGGACCCTCGGGCGGGAAGACGACCGCGCGCATGCGCGCTGCAATTCCCAAAGGCTTTCTTTCTTTGAAAGCTGGGGAAAATTGCTCCGCGAGGGCTCCGTCGGCGCCGACGTCACCCATAAGTGAGGACTGATTCCTGCTGCTCCTGGAGAACACCTGTTACAGGTGAGTAACTACGCTTTCCCCGATGGCTTCCAGTGGTTTCAAAAAGTGTGATCGGTGCAAGAAGATCATGTCTCTCACCGACACACACGACTGCTGCCTTCGGTGCCTCGGCCCGGACCACGATTCTAAAAGGTGCGGGCCATGTGGGAAGATGTCTTCCAAGGCACTCCGAAGTCGTCAGCAGCAAAGTGAAAGGCTTTTCTCGGACTCGGCCTCTGCCCGGGCCTAGACCTCGTCTGAGGCTTCGACATCGCGGGATTCCGATCCCGAGAGGCGTCGGAGTTCCTCGGACAGGGGGTCCCCCGACCGGGAACGTAAGAGGAAGAAGCGGCTCGCGAGGGCGGCGTCGGAGGAGGTCCCTGAGTCCTTGAGGGCCAGGTCTAAGACCCCCGACAGTCGTCCCGGGCCCGTGGACCAGGAGAAGCCGACCAAAGTTCCTCGCATTGAGCCGGAGTTTGCTGGACACGTAAGTCCTGTTGTCCTCATGGACTCGCCTCCCCGAGACCCGACATCGGGCCCGGCGCCGCCGGGGCCCAAGTCGGGGGCTGCTGCATCACCCGAGCTGAGCCTCAGGTTGACAGCCTTGGAGTGCAGAATGTCTGCCGTCATGGATCAGCAGCAGGCGCTGATGGCCAGCCTGTCTGGCGCATCTGCCCCAACCACCAGGACATCGACTTCGAAGTCGACCCCGGAGACCAAGCCGATACTCGAGTCCCTTGCGGCTCGGAATCGTCCTCGGTCGAGGTCTCCCTCGACCTCCCGCTCGGGACCAAGGGTTTCGACACCGGACGAGTCTGCTTGGGAGACCGAAGACAAGGAGTCTCCTGACACCTTTAAGACTCGGTGTGTCCCTTCGGACTCACCTGAGTCTGAGCCCCGGAGTAGATCTCCTCCGGAGGATACCAGGTTCTCGGAGTTTGTCCGGGATATGGCCGCTGCCCTAGCTATCCAGGCTGACCCCGAGGAAGAGCCTCGAGCCGAGGAGCTCGATGCTCTGCAGTATGACTCTCCTCCGAAGGAGGCCTTTACTGTCCCGGTTCCTCCGATGCTGGAACGGCTCCTCTTCCGGATGTGGGAGGCCCCGGCCTTGGCGCTGGTTTTGTGCAAGCGAGTCGATTCCATCTATCGGCTCCGCAAGAGTCCTGGCTTCCTTGCGAGACCTGGCCAAGGAGTTGGCCGGATTCTCTGCTGGTCTCTCCGGGGAACCCTTGCAGAGTTTTAAGTCCTTGTCTTCGAGGATCCGGGAATGCTCTAAGTTCATTTCCCGCGCCGCCTACGATGGCTTCGAGGCTTCAGCCCGAGTAGCGGCAGCCGGCATCGTGGCTCAACGCCAGGCATGGCTGCAGTCATCGGACCTCGAGCCATGGATTCAGGACAAGTTGGTCGATGTCCCTTGCCGAGGTGAGAACCTTTTTGGCAAGCCTGTGGCCGAGAAGGCCGCCCAGCTCGAAACTGAGCACCTCACGAGGACAAGGCTGTCGAGGAAGACCTCTGCCCCTTCTCATAAAAAGAAGGGCTCGGGTAAAAAGTCCTTTTACCCGAGGAAGGGCACTACCTACAAACAGTACCCTCAATTTCAGGCTGCCCAAGCTGCCCCACAGGGTCAGCAAGCCAAGGGCCAGGGTAATGGGCCCCGTAGGCAGAGAGCCCCCAAGCCTTCAGCCCTGCTACCACTCCGCAGGGTGGGGGTTTTTGACTCCTTGAGTATAGCCATGGCTCCCTTGCTGACCCCGTCCTGCACAGGAGGCCGCCTAGCCCTGTTCGCCCACCTTTGGCCCTTGATAACCAAGGACAGTTGGGTGCTGGACATAGTACGTCGAGGCTATGCCCTCCATTTTTCACCAACTGCCTCCACCATATTTTCCAGGGGAGCCTTCAAGGCCTCCCCTGCATACAGCCCTTCTCCTCCAAGAGCTAAGGGGTCTGCTGGTGGACAGGGCGGTGGAGCCTGTGCCTCCCCACTTCCAAGGTCACGGTTTTTACTCCAGGTATTTCCTGGTACCAAAAAGAACCGGTGGTCTTCGATCCATTTTGGATCTCAGAAACCTAAACAGGTTTCTGGTAAAAGAAAAGTTCAAGATGCTTACTCTTGGAACACTTCTGCCCTACCTCCAGCAGGGAGATTGGCTATGCTCTTTAGATCTAAAGGATGCTTACACTCACATCCTTATTCATCCAGACCACAGAAAGTACCTCAGGTTCATTGTGGGAGGAAATCATTATCAGTACAGAGTACTGCCTTTTGGCCTGTCCTCCGCTCCCAGGGTATTTACCAAGTGCCTGGCAGTGGTGGCGGCCTACCTGAGAAATCAAGGCATCTTTGTCTTTCCTTACCTGGACGACTGGCTCATCAGGGGCCAGACGTCCCTAGAGGTACAACAGGCCACCACCGGGACCATAGATTTGCTCCAAAGGGTGGGCTTTGTCATCAACTTCGCAAAGTCCACTTTGCTCCCCTCCCAGAACTTGGAGTTCATCGGAGCAAGGTTGGATTCTCAGCTGGCAAGAGCATTCTTACCAGTAGACCGAGCACAAAGGCTCATAGACCTAGCCAGCAAGTTTCTGAACAGGTCCCTGGTCTCCGCCAGACTCTGTCTCAGGCTTCTGGGCCACATGGCGTCGACAGTACAGGTAACCCCCAATGCCAGGCTCAATATGAGGCCTGCGCAGTGGTGCCTTCGGACTCAGTGGTCACAGGCCTCAGGCAGTCTGAGACAGGATCAGGGTGTCCCAACGTTTTCTGACCTCCGTCAACTGGTGGTTGCACCCCCCAATTTGCTGGTGGGGGTGCCTTTTCAGATGCCACCCTATACTGTGGTACTGACCACCAATGCCTCTCTGCAGGGCTGGGGAGCTCACTTTCTAGACAAGTGCACCCAGGGCCTGTGGTCTCCTTGGGAGGCGTCCCAGCAGATCAATCTACTGGAACTCAGAGCTATCCGCTTGGCCCTCAAGGCCTTTGCTGTTTCCCTGGCACAACAGTCTGTCTTGATCCAGACCGACAACCAGGTGGCCATGTTCTATGTGAACAAACAGGGCGGAACTGGTTCCCAGATCCTTTGTCAGGAGGCTCAGGACCTCTGTTCCTTTGCCCTGAGACACAACATGCTCCTCAAAGCTGTCTATCTTCCAGGCCAGGAGAATTGCCTGGCCGACAGATTGAGCAGGATTCTGCAACCACACGAGTGGCAGCTGCATCGTTTAGTGGTTCAGAAGGTTTTCCTGAAATGGGGCCTTCCCTCCATAAACCTGTTTGCCAGTCCACTGAACAACCAGCTGCCCAGGTTCTGCTCCATTCTGATGTAGTCACACTTCCTTTTTGGTCAAATTACTGAACGTCTAAATCACAATTTACACAAAAAAATGCGTTCACGTATAACTGGATGCTTAATTTATCTTCAAAAAATTATTGTAACAAAGAATATATCTACTAATTTGAACTATTGAGGTCTCAGACTTATTATAGCTCTGCCATAAGGACTAAACGTCCGTTATCGTGGCAGCGAGCCCTTTTGCATCAACGACCTCGGTTTTTGAATACAATGGCTTCCGTAGGACGTTAAGATTTTCTACGACCTGCGGTTCCCATAATGTGGTGTATGTTATTTTGTGCCCTTGTGGTCTAGCGTATATAGGGAAGACCAAGCGGGCGTTCCGGATTCGAATTCGTGAACATAAGAGCCGCTTAAAACATGCAGTAATGGAGGCTCCCATAGTTCAACACTGTGTGGAGCAGCGACATCAGTTTGAACAGCTTCGTGTTTTATGTGTAGATCAGGTGTTACAAGATGATTTAGAGCACCAGAGGATCATGTTCTCATTCGACGGGAACAATGGTGGATCTATACGTGTGACACTGTATCTCCTAAGGGGCTGAATGCTCAGGTGGAATGGGCTCGATGTCTTCGATAATGGATTGAATGGGGGATGGGACGTATCCATGGATAAGTTCTGAGTGAGAGACCCCTTGATATGTGCTATAGTAATGGGTATTGGTGTTATTCTTTAGGAATTGTATTTTAGTGCTTGTATGTAGTGAGTATGGTGTCAGTACAGGGGATTCCTGGGTTTTTGTGAGACGGGAGTTAAATGTGAGGTTGGCAGCTGTGTGGAGTTTTGCCTGAAAACACATTTAATGAGTAGGAATAGCCGAAGGTGATATGGAGGTAGCTGATTGGCTGTATGAGTAGGAGTGGCTCCTATATGATAGGAGACGCGTTTGTTAGTCCGCATGCGCGGCGTTTCGTGTTACCATTTCATTGACTCGGAGATTCTCTTGGTGAAACGTGGGCAGCTATGGAGTTTTAAAAGGTGGGTTTAGTTCTTTTTAGTAATTGGAACATAGGTTTTAGGGTGGTTTGTAAGTTTTCATTTTAGGATGTTTTTAACAGAGGGTTGATTGTTTTTTTTTATGTGTGGTTTATTAGGAACGGTAGAATTGGATCGGAGTAGTGGACAGATCCCCTGATGAAAGTTGGCGTTGTGAAACGCTATACTGGTACCAAAGGGAGGCGTCGGGATCAACACTCAAATCCATGAGAGTGGGCTGTTTTTTAGCACAGATAAGAACACGAGTTTTGGACTTTTAAATAATTTATTTGGGTCTGTAGGGCTGTGCTTGTTTATCTGCTCACACTCACGAGGTCGTTGATGCAAAAGGGCTCGCTGCCACGATAACGGACGTTTAGTCCTTATGGCAGAGCTATAATAAGTCTGAGACCTCAATAGTTCAAATTAGTAGATATATTCTTTGTTACAATAATTTTTTGAAGATAAATTAAGCATCCAGTTATACGTGAACGCATTTTTTTGTGTAAATTCAGGTTCTGCTCCAGGCAACCACATCCTCTGCGGATAGCAGCAGATGCTTTTCTGATTCCATGGACTCAGGGCCTCTTGTATGCGTTTCCTCCCACCCCCCTGGTGGCCCGAACACTGTTCAAGATTCTCAAGGACAGAGCCTCTGTCCTCCTGATAGCTCCCAGGTGGCCGAGGCAGCCTTGGTTCCCACTCCTACTCCAACTAGCAGTGGATCTCCCTCTGCCTCTGGGGTTGCAACCCGACCTTTTATCTCAGGATCAGGGCTCCCTGCTGCACCCCAATCTCAAATCTCTCAATCTGATGGCATGGAGGCTGCAAGGGTAGTCTTGGCTCCCTGCGGCCTGCCTCCAGAAGTTGAGGAGGTTCTCCTGGCCTCCAGGAAACAGTCGACTAGGAAGAACTATGCTCTCAAGTGGAAGAGGTTTTCTGTGTGGTGTCAGCTACGTACAGAGGATCCTTTCTCCTGTACTGTACCAGTAGTGCTTCAGTACCTTCTGCACTTATCCGATCAGGGTCTAAAGTCCATTTCTGTTCGGGTCCACCTCTCAGATTTAGCAGCTCACCACTCATTAGTAGAGGGACATTCCTTATCTGTGCACCCTTTGGTGTCCCGGTTTCTCAGAGGCTTGCTTCTGCTCAAACCTCCCATACGTCCTCCTGCTCCTGAGTGGGAGCTAAATGTGGTCTTGCAGCAGCTGACTCGCCCACCTTTTGAGCCGATGGCTACTTGCCCTCTGCGCTTCCTTTCCTGGACGACTCTCTTTCTCATAGCCCTTACCTCGGCTAGGCGAGTGAGTGAGCTTCAGGCCTTGGTCTGTGATAGGCCTTACACCAGAATCTATAAGAACAGGGTGGTCCTCAGGACTCACCCTAAGTTCCTTCCTAAGGTTGTCTCCTCTTTCCACCTCAACCAGGAGGTGGTTCTTCCAACATTCTTCCCTAGGCCCTCATGCAAGTCAGGCTGAAGCAGTTCTGCATACCCTGGACTGTAGGAGGGCCTTATCCTTCTACCTTGACCGTACGCAAGGTCACAGGAGGGCTACTCAGCTCTTTGTTTCTTTTGACCCCAATAACTTGGGGGTGGCTGTGTCCTTGCGTACCCTGTCCATCTGGGTAGCTGACTGTATCACCTGGGCTTACAAGGCGGCTGACCTTCCTTTGCAGGTTAGGGTCACGGCCCACCGTGTGAGGGCAATGGCTGCATCAGTGGCTCACCTCCGCTCTGTCCCATTGCAAGACATCTGCAGGGCTGCTACTTGGTCTTCAAGCCAGACATTGCAGCCCACTACTGTCTGGAGAGGGAGTCCCATAGGGACAGTGCTTTTGGCCAAGCAGTACTCCGGAATCTCTTTGAGGTCTAGGCAACTCCTGCCCTCTGGTTGGGCTACAGGTGGAGGGTGAGTCCCTTGAAAAGCCTTTTCTGTGTTGCTGAGACTAGAGGGAGTTCTCTTGTTCAGCCTGGGTTCCTGGTAGCCCAGAGCTGGGGAGTCACCCATAAGTGAGGACTGACTTCCTGCTTGGTCCTGGAGAAAGAGTAGTTACTCACCTGTAACAGGTGTTCTCCAGGAGCAGCAGGAATCAGTCCTCACTACCCTCCCTCCTCCCCTTGGAGTTGCAGTTGTACATAGTTTAATTTTTACATTTTTGTGTGCTGTTCTTAGCTATGTCATTTGACTGAGGTAAGATGGCACCTTTAGGCGGGAAGGGAACCGCGCATGCGTGCCTGCATTCCCAAAGGCTTTCATGGAAAGCTGGGGAAATGCTCCGCTGGGGCTTCATCGGCGCCGATGACACCCATAAGTGAGGACTGATTCCTGCTGCTCCTGGAGAACACCTGTTACAGGTGAGTAACTACTCTTTATCGCAATCCCCTATATCAAGGATTTTGCAGATTGAGTGGAAATGCTTACAACTGCTGCAGAACAACTGCATAGATATGAAAATCATATCTATGGGAGTGCAGCAAGAATGCAAACAGAACTAGGAAATATTAAATAAAATAGCAACTAAGACAGGAACACCAGAGTGAATTGCATACCATTTTGACTCATCCTTTGAACGTTCTGGATCTGATCATGCAATTAGGATAATAAGCCATTCTAACATCCTTCCCTGAATACCGAACTCTGTCAGATGTTAGCAAAATGCCATGATCTTTGCATCAAAAGCTGAAGCAATATCAGGACATAACCAGCAGCTTAGATTCATGTCTATTTAATCCTCACAGTTAAGAATTTAACAAAAATACCAACAAAGTCCTCTACACTATTTTTTCAACAAAACCCACATTGTAGCTCATCCAAATCTGGTTGTCATTAGTATAATCCAATAATTGTGATAAAACACACTTATCAGTCTTTCCCCCAATGTAAGCAGATTTGAAACCAGATGGTAACTTGCACCATCAGAAACATATTAATCCCAAATTTCTTAATCAATTGGTAAGCTACTGCTGCCTTCAAATCTTGATGATGGCAGTTGTCAGAAACTGCTAACACTGACCCTACAAAATCTTGTCTCTGGTGTAGCAGCCTTTATGAACGCAGATCCAAACTTTTGCCCCTCATATTAACCCCCAGAAAAAGCTTCCATATATCCTCTTCCATAACTATTTGAAAAACCCTCAGTGAGGCTCTCATGGTATCAAACATGGCACATCATCCAAAGTCACCATGTCAACATTTACCAATATTTGCAGCAATAATAGCTAGGTATCATTTTATAGTAAGTGTCCATCAACTTGGCACAGTAGAATGATGTATCTTTTGCCCATTCCTTTTGGAAAAATAGCTTAAGCTGTTTAAGCTGGCTGTGGAACATCAGTGAATTGAAGACTTTGTCTTGCCATGGAGTTTCTGTTGGATTCAGGCTGGACTTCGGATCACTTGGGCAATCGCATCCTTAATGAGCTAATCTATTGTTGATTTATTTGTGCTTAGGATTGTTATGCTGCTGAAAGGGAACTCTTCTGTCCAGTTTTTGGTTCTGTGGCAAATTAAAACAGGTTTTGCTTTAAGATCTGCCAGTACTTTGCACAATCTATCTTTTCCTTCATCTTCATTACTGTCTCTGCTCCTGGCTGCTGTGAAATATCCCCACAACGTAATGCTTCTTTCATCACACTTAACTGTAGTGATGGTGTTTTTGTTTTTATGCTAAACATATCATTAGTGTTGAGACCAAAAGGTTCCAGTTCAGTCTTATCAGACCACAGTCTACTCCCACATGTGTGCAGTGTCTCATGTTTCTTTAGAAACGCTATGTGGCATTTCTTTAGCAGCGGCTCCATTCTTTTCACCCTCCCATAGAGGCCATATTTGTGGAGTAATCTTGAAATTGTTGAGCACAAAGCATTTTCCCCAGGAGTCGTCAACTTCTGTATTTTTTTTTGTTAAAGTAATCTCAGGCCTCACAATGACCTTCCTTAGCAGTTTCCTTAACCCACAGCTACTAACTTAGAAGGGACGACTGAACTGAGAAAATGTCTTGGTGGTGCCAGACTATTTCCACTTTACAGTAATGGACCTGACAGTGTCCCAAGGGATGTTCAGTTTCTTTTTTTGAATAATTTTATACAAGAATTCTTGCGGCAACTGCATGTTCAGCATATTTAGACCTTTGCTTCAAATTCACTTCATGCAACCAACTATGGTGTGCACAGCCAAAAAAACATTTTGGTTTGTGCTTATGGAAAACAAATTTTTCCTGATTTTCGTGCATTTGTTCATATCACTTTGGTCTTTTTAGGTATGCACTGTATACATGCAAGATCTTTTTAGGCACACAGTCATAGGCATATATGCGTACAAGTGATTTGCATGCAGTTCAGAAAACGAATGGATTGTGTGCTCACAAATGCATTCCCCTAACAACTAATTTGGGTTTGCTGTGACAAAAGATGTGAAAGATTTATTCTTATATACTTATATACTGCAAATCTGAAAGTCTAAGCGGTTTACAAAAGACAACAAGACCAATATGACATGACATGAAGCCTGGCATGTGGGTAAAACTGATAAAAAGACACCAAGTTTGAAAATGGGCCAAATCAACTAGGACTTATGGAGAATAAACCTGCCAAAAATGGCCCAGTGCATTTCTCTGGGAGGAGTTGCGGCTTCTGTAGCATAGAAACTTACAGTGAAACAGTTAGTTAGATAATACCACTCCTTTTTAAAATGCCTCTCCCTGTTTTCTACTCTCCCATCCCCCCTAAAGTGATTCCACCCCCTTAAGCTGCTGCATCCCCAAAATGCACCATCCTCCAAAACTACCATCTTCTGTAATTGCCCCACTACCCAGCAAAGTCTCCCATCCCATGACTGTTTACACCCTGTTTACACCCTGCAAACTGTCCCCAAACTTCACACCATACCACAAACTACCCCACCCCAGAGAATTAGACCCACAAGCAACTACCTCTGCAGCTGTCTCTTACTGCCGCAAACTGCTCCAACACCTAAAAATCCCCCTGCAACTGTCCCACTATTCCACAAACTGCCCCAATCCCAGAAACTACCCCTTGCAACTGTCCCACTATCCTAAAAAGTGGCCCACCTTTGAAATCCACCCACATTCCATGACTGCTCTACCACCCTGCAAATTACACTATCTCCAAAAGTTAACCTCACACAAATGCATCCCTATTCTGCAATTCCCCCCTTCAACTACTCCCTCCCCCCCCCAAAAAAAAAGAAAATCGGAGAAATCCAATATGTCTAGGCAAACCAAATAAAACACTCTTTATGAGAAAGTTTAGGCCAGCCTCAATCTCTCAATAGCGCATAAATTAAAATGATGTGTGTGTGTGGGGGGGGGGGGGGTTCTTTCATTTTAAAAGCAAAATTTCAAAGACTTCTATTTCTGAATCAAATAGGATCACTTACCTTGGATATGGATTTTTAGGTAACCTCAACCCCAGTGCCCTTGCAGGAGCAACAGGATTGGTTGGTTACCGCCAGGAAGCAAGTCTTTAGGCCAGCCCAAGCAGCAATTGGATTGGGGTGCAGGCACTCGGCTACAACACTGTCACTGAGCCAAACAACAGGGGGCCATCTGGAGAAGAGACTGAGTCAGGGTTGGGATAGAAGTCCAGACTTGGGAGGAGTACATGAGTACATGCAAGGTTGCAGGCCAACTGCATTGCACAGTGGCAGTAAAAGAGGCATAAAGGGAGCTGGGCATGGTGTTGTGGACTGAACTTCAGAAAGTTGGTAATGATGGATTCCTGTGCACAGCAGTCAGAGATTTCCTGCACATGGGGATTATTTTCTTTGCACGGCTGCACTCCCACATAACTTAGAGGAAACATTGCTGTTTGACTCGTACAATCTGTTTGGCTGTCGGGGTCTTTTTCACTTTGCTGCTGCTCTTTGCTGCCCCTCAGAAGCTGCTGTGCTAGGCATCCGCCTAATTTTGCCTAATGGTTGGGCTAGCCTCATAGACCAGTAAGTCTAATGGGCAAGATTCTGTAAAGCAAAGGCCATATGGATAGACTTGGTTTAAAGGGGCAGAGCCATCCTGGATTTTGCTGTTCAGTCAGAGTGATAATGGGAACTGATGCATGTGCTCAGATTGACTTTCAAGGTTTTCTTAACAAGTACTGAAAATGTTTTTGTATTGGTGCCATTGAATGTTGCTACCCAGAAGCATCTGTTAACAGAAAGAACTACATTGATAAAATGCTTTGTGAGATGTCAAAGATCTCCAACAGAGGCAAAGATGGTATGGTACAGAAAGAAAAAAGCTGGACATGGGTCACTAGAGCCTGAAGAATTGACATTCCAGTGTCCCTTGAACTGACAAACTGATATGCAGCCCTAGAAGTGGAGGAGAAGAGAATATCCCAGGAGCAAGAGGAACCAGAGCTCAAAAACTCCCAAAGTTGCCGAATCAAGGTGATCACAAGATACCAAAATCAGAGACATTACAGAGAGTTTGCTGAGACTCATCAAGCCTACTACCAATGCTGCTCATCCATGTTGGTACAAATAATTCTGTTAAATATCTCCCCGAGCATATCAAGAGTGACTTCATGGCTCTGAGTGAGAAGGCAAAGCAGATAGCTGCACAGGTAGTAGTGTTCTCGACTCCCTCTGAGAATAAAGGCCAAGGCAGAGAAGCTTGCATCCGGATAGTGTCATTGAGAGCATTTTGGTTTCCTGGACAATGGGATGATTTTCCACTGGCTGCCGAGTCACTTCTCTCTCCTCCTATCTTGTTCACTTGCTGTCTGACATTGATATTTTGTTTTCAACTTTCTTCCCTTAATATTTTTCTCATGCCGTCCACCCAGATTTCACTCCTCTTCCTCCTTACTGTTCAGTCCTTATTCCCCTCACTTTTTACTGCATATTTCTATAGCTGTCCAACCCTCATCCTATCTTCCCATTTTCCATCCCTCTCTTTCCTCAGCCACTTATTTCCCAGTCTTTCCTAACTGCCCCAACCAGTGATCACCAAATGGGGTGGTTTATTGTAGAACAAGGGTAGAGATGGTTTATTCAAAAGTGAGAACCTAGACTTTAGGAAAACTTACTTCATCAAAATGAGGGAATACCTCTAGGAATTGTTAGCTGGGTAGGAACAACTGGGGGGTGTAGAAAAGAAGTGAGCAAAACTGAAAGAATATTTTAAGGGCAGCAAGCCTTTTTGTTAGGAAAGTAAATAAATGTAAAAGTAAAGGGAAGCTGCTGTGGTTCTTGAAAGATATAACTGAAAAATTAAGGAAAAGGGGAAAGACAAGCAACAATTATTGTTTATTTACATTTGATATACCGCCCCCCCATTACATCGGGGCGGTTTACAATACAAAAATAATTTTGAAACAGAGAAGGAAAATGAAATTACAATAATTTGAGAGGTACAGAAGACAAGAGGTAAGGACAGCAATCCAGAAAGAAGAGGGGGGTCAGAGGAAATTCATACAGAAACATTAAAAGCTAAGGAGAAAAGATGGGTTTTAAGAAGAGAATGAAATTTGGGGTAGGATTCTTCTAAACGGAGGGAGGTGGGAAGTGAGTTCCAGAGGGAGGGGCCCAAATAGAAAAGGGCTGATTTCCGGGTAGATTGTAAGTGAGCTTTGGAAGGAGCTGGGAGGTGAAGATGGTTGACATGGACGGATCGAAGGCTGCGAGTGGGAGTATGGAAGGTTAATAAATCGGAGAGGTACTGGGGTTGGAAGAGATAGATGGCTCGATGTACTAAAGTAAGGGTCTTGAAGGAAATCCAGAATTCCAGTGGTAACCAGTGGAGATGTTGCAACAGAGGGGTAATATGATCATGGGGGGAGGCATGTAATATCATCCGAGCGGCTGTATTCTGTATTAGCTGTAGTCAGTGCCGTTGATATTGAGGGATACCAGCATAAATGGTGTTACAAAAATTCAATCTGGTGATGACCAAGGAGAGGAGAAGGGTAGTGAGGACTTCAGAGGATAGAATGGTTGAATGGCCTGGATTTGTCGGAGACAGAAGAAAGAGCGCCGAGAGATATGGGAAATGTGATCATGGAAGGTAAGGTTGCTGTCAAGGATGACACCAAGATAGCGGAGTTTAGAGACTAGAGAGATATGGGTGCCCAAAAAAGAGGGAGTAAGTGACGGAGTAGGGGAGCTGTGGGGGAACCAGATTGCAGCGGTCTTAGCAATATTGAGCACTAGACAGTTGGAGGTGAGCCATGAGGAAACTGAAGATAGACAAGTTTCTAGTGGGGTTATATCAGGGTGGGACAATGAAGTGTGATACTAAAGAAAGATGTCGTCGGCATAGTAGTAGCCTGAAATCCCCAGTTGTTGAATGAGTACAGCCAAGGGAGCTAAAAAAACATTAAACAGTAAGGGGGCCAGTATTGAGCCTTGCAGGACACCGCAAGTGAGAGGAAGAGGATCTGTAGTAGAACAAGCGGAGGTGACTGCAAATGACCGGGAAAATAAGGAGTGAAACCAGTGATAAACAGCACCACGAATACCTGCATCCCGCAAACGAGAAAGAAGAAGAGAGTGGTCCACTAGGTCGAAGGCGGCTGAAAGATCAAGAGATACCACCACCGTGATGTTACCTTGGTCGTGGGAAGTATGGATTTCGTTCATGACCGCCGTGATAGTAGTCTCGACACTGTAACCGGGACGAAATCCAGATTGCCGGAGATGCAGAAAGTGCGTTGAGTCCAGATGGTGAGAAAGTTGTGAAAAAACTACCACCTTCCAATATTTGGAAAAGCTAAGAGAAGCTGGAAAAGTAGTCAGGAAAGCAAAGATGTAAATGGAAGTAAAAATAGCCAATGTAGTAAAGTGGATGGACAAGATATTTTTATAGATATGTTAGTGACAGGAGGAAGTGTAAAATTGGTATCGTCAGACTCAAGGGTGAAGAGGGAGGAATATTTAGAAGATGAGGATAAAGCAGAATTGCAAAACAAATATTTCTGTTCTCTGTTCAGGGATAAAGGGCTGTGAGTGGAACCTCAGAAAACACACATACAGGAATAGAAGCGAGGCATACTTGAACGATTTTCAGAAACTGTGTTCATGAGAAGCTAGCTAAACTAAATGTAGACAAAATGATGGGACCAGATAGAATGCATCTGGGAATATTGAAGGAACTTAGAGAAGTTCCCAGCAGCTGCACTGTCTGACCTTTTCAGTACTGTTTTAGAATCAGGAGTAGTCCCAGAAGACTGGAGAATGGTTCATGCAGTCCCTCTGCACAGAAGTGGAAAGGAGGAGTAATCTGAGAAAATATTTCTCTTTTGAAAGAGTGGTGGATTTGTGCAATAACTTCCCAGTGGAAGTGGTAGAGACGAGGACTTTACCTTAATTCAAGAAAGCATGGGAGAAATGCAGTGGATCTCTAAGGAAAAAGAAATGATTTAGAGATGAGTACTTGGTATGGATGGGCAGACTATATAGGCTGTTATGGTCTTTATCTGTCATTAGTTTTCTCTGTTTCTAGTACTATGACTGGTTATTCCCCTATCTTCATAGAACCTGTCGTGGATATTCCACTTTGATTTATATTCCATTTGATTTATTTTTAATGCAGAGATTTGGAGATTTGCTGCTGGCAAACATGGTGGGCAGGTGATAGGCTTAATGAACCTTTAGTCTGACCCAGTATGGCATATCTTATGTTTTTATCCATGTATTATTCATAAGTATCGGATGGATTCATTAATTCCTGCTTCTGTCTCTGAATTGCCGTATTATGTCTTAACTTATATGCATGCTCGTCGCGTTTTTGAATATTCAGCTATTTATTGACGTTTTGTGTTAACAATCAGATATAAAATATTTTAAATGTCATCTTTTTCAAATACTTTTAATTATAAAAGTACAAAGTTTATGCATAAAACTTGGTACAGCTAATAAGTAAAGTTAAAGCACAGTTCAGGAGCACAAGCTACTTCTGTTCCTCTCTCTTTCTCCATTCCTCTGTTCTATTGTTTAATTGTGTCAAGAATCTTGTTTGTTTGGTCACTAGCCATGAACCTAGTTTAATTTAATTAAAAATGGTGCTTCCATCTTCTGAATTTCTAATTCATAAGAGTCTGAGAAAAGAGAAGTTGGAAGAGGCCTCAAGAGGTTATCTAGGGGCATGTTTACTAACCCCTGCACTAGTAACGGGTGTGTGTGAGCTTCGTTACCAGCAGAGTGGGTCTGCAGTAACTGTAAAGGGTGTGTGTTTCTGTCTTTCTGCAGTTCATAGGTCTAGCATGCTAGCAGCACGATAACCAACAGGCATGTGCAACTAATGCCACCCATACTGTTAGTATGGGTGACTAATGTCTGCACTCGCCATTACACAAGGGGAATGCCCATTCACTATCCCGCCCAGACCCCGCCCCTGTGCATACTTTTCGCACAGTGTCCAAACTGTACACTACCCTAGTAGCATGGTTTAGTGAACATGCCCCTTGGTCTACTCTTGCTACCTTACCAAAAAAAATTACTACTACAGTAATTTACCAAGAGCGGATGGTTCGGAAGAATGTATCCTTGAAGGATACTACCAAAAGCAGAGAGGTTCCACAAAAGAGTAAAGTAGCCCAAATGCCCTCAAGTATGGAGCAGACAGAGCTTAAAGATCCCAATTTACCCATGTCTAACAATAGCCAAATTAACATGAATAAAATACATTCTCTAAAATGCTTGTATGCAAATGCTAGAAGTCTAAAGAATAAGATGGGAGAGTTAGAATATATAGCACTAAATGAAAGGTTAGATATGATTGGAATATCAGAGACATGGTGGAAGGAGGACAACCAGTGGGACACTGTGATACCTGGGTACAAACTATATCGTAATGATAGAGCTGATCAAATTGGTGGAGGGGTTGCGCTCTATGTTAGAGAGGGCATTGAGTCAGAAAGGATTAAAGTTTTGCAGGAAACAAAATCTGCTGTAGAATCTATATGGATTGAAATTCCATATAAAAGGGGGAAGGCAATGGCAGTGGGGGTGTACTATCGAGCACCTGGCCAGAATGAACAAATGGATGATGAAATGCTCAAAGAAATCAAGGAAGCTAACAAAAGTTATAGCGCAGTAATAATAATGGGTGATTTCAATTACCCCGGTATCGACTGGGTCAGTGTCACGTCAGGACATGCTAGTGAGATGAAGTTCCTAGATGAAATAAATGACTGCTTCTTGGAGCAGCTGGTTCATGAACCAACCAGAGGGGAAGCCATATTAGACCTAGTCCTTAGTGGAACACCAGATCTAGTGCAAGAGATAAGGGTGTTGGGGCCACTTGGCAATAGTGATCATAGCATGATCGCCTTGGATTTAATTAGTGGAGGAGGGATAGTAAGGAAATCCACAGTACTACCTTTTAACTTTCGAAAGGGAGACTATGATAAAATGAGGAAAACAGTTAAGAAACACTAAAAGGAGCAGTTGCAAAGGTTAAAGACGTACATCAAGCTTGGGTGTTGTTGAAAAATACTATCTTAGAAGCCCAGACCAGCTGTATTCCACGCTTTAAGAAAAGTGGAAGGAAGTCCAAAAAACTGCCAGCATGGTTTAAAGGTGAGGTCACAAAGGCTGTTGTTGCCAAAAAAGCATCTTTCAGGAAATGGAAAAAAGAGCCAAACAACGAAACCTGGAAACAGCCCAAGCATTGGCAAGTCAAATGCAAGGCATTGATAAGGCAGGCAAAGAGAGAATTTGAGAAGAAGCTTGCTGCGGAAGCAAAAACGCGAAATAAAGACCTTTTCAAGTACATTCGTAGCAAAAAACCTGTGAGAGAGTCAGTTGGTCCATTAGATGATAAAGGGGTTAAAGGAGCACTAAGAGGCGACAAGGCGATAGCGGAGAGACTGAATGAATTCTTTGCTTCAGTCTTTACTGAGGAAGATGTAGGGATATTACCCATGACTGAAGTGGTATTTAAAGGTGCGGAAGAATTGAAGGCAATATCGATACATCGGGAAGATGTCTTACAACTATTAGATAAACTGAAGAGTAGCAAATCACCTGGGCCGGATGGTATACATCCAAGGGTGTTGAAAGAACTGAAATATGAGATTGCAGACCTGCTATCAGTAATCTGTGAACTATCATTAAAATCATCTCTAATACCTGAAGATTGGAGGATCGCCAATGTAACACCAATTTTTAAAAAGGGTTCCAGGGGTGATCCGGGAAACCACAGACCGGTGAGCCTGATGTCAGTACCAGGAAAAATGGTAGAAACCATCATAAAGAATAAAATTACTCAGCATGTAGATAGTCACAACCTAATGGGAGACAGCCAACATGGCTTTAGACAAGGAAGATCTTGTCTTACTAATCTGTTATGTTTTTTTGAAGGAGTGAATAAACAGATGGACAAAGGTGAGTCAGTTGATATTGTGTATCTGGACTTTCAGAAAGCCTTTGACAAGGTCCCTCATCAGAGACTTTTGGCAAAACTAAAGAGTCATGGGATAGGAGGCAGTGTACTATTGTGGATCAGGAACTGGTTAAAAGATAGAAAGCAGAGGGTAGGGCTAAATGGCCAATTTTCCCAATGGAGAAAGGTGAATAGTGGTGTACCCCAGGGATCTGTGCTGGGTCCGCTGCTTTTTGACATATTCATAAATGACCTGGAAAGTGGAATAACGAGTGAGGTTATCAAATTTGCAGATGACACAAAACTATTTAAAGTTGTTAAAACCCAAGAGGATTGTGAAAAATTGCAAGAGGATCTTGATAAATTGGAAGACTGGGCATCAAAATGGCAGATGAAATTTAATGTGGACAAGTGCAAGGTTATGCACCTAGGGAAGAACAACCCAAACTATGGTTACACGATGCAAGGTTCCGCATTAGGAACCACCACCCAGGAAAAAGATTTAGGCGTCATTGTGGATACCATGTTAAAACCCTCGGCCCAGTGTGCAGCGGCGGCCAAGAGAGCAAATAGAATGCTAGGTGTATGATAAGGAAAGGAATGGAAAATAAAACAAAAGATATTATAATGCCTCTATATCGTTCCATGGTGAGACCGCACCTTGAATATTGTGTGCAATTCTGGTCGCCGTATCTTAAAAAGGATATAGCGATTTTAGAAAAGGTTCAGAGAAGAGCCACCAAAATGGTAAAGGGGATGGAAGGATACTCCTATGAAGAAAGGCTAAAAAGGTTAGGGCTCTTTAACCTGGAAAAGAGACGGCTGAGGGGAGATATGATAGAAGTCTATAAATTAATGAACGGAGTGGAACGGGTAAACGTAGATCGATTGTTTACCTTATCAGAATATAGAAAGACTAGGGGACATGCAATGAAGCTACAGGGTAAACTATTTAAGACTAATAAAAGAAAATATTTTTCACTCAACGTGTAATCAAACTCTGGAATTTGTTACCGGAGGATGTAGTAAAGGCTGTTAGTGTAGCTGGGTTTAAAAAAGGTTTGGACAAGTTCCTGGAGGAAAGGTCCATAAACCATTATTAAGAAGTGACCGAAGATATCAATGCTTGACCCAGTACAAGCATTGTGGAACTTGTGTCTCTTGGGGAAACTGCTAGGTACATATGACCTAGATTGGCCACTTTTGGAAACAGAATGCTGGGCTTGATGGACCTTGGTCTGACCCAGTATGGCATATCTTATGTTCTTAGTTGTTGAAATCATTTCCACTGTGTCTGACTTGATTATGCACACTTTTGGGTTTCAGCCATAGAAGCATAAGTAAATAATTTGTTTGATTTACCATTTTGGTGAAGATGTCAATGGAATTAATTCAGATTACTATAATCATAGACATAAAAAGCCTCATTTCAGATAGGCAGGGAGATTGCCCCACCTAGGTCAAGACGTGCTCAATTCCCCTAGTATTTTACAAAGGACTCAGCTGAATTTTGGAGCTTTTGTCAAACACATAGGATGTACAGGCGTGCATATGCACTTTCCAGCACATACAGCAGGAGGAGCCATTTGTTCATTATACCCATACAAAAAGAATATTAAATATTGCTGCGTAATATTGAGCCTAAGGGTTTACATTTTGATTTTTGCATGTTTGTATATCAGCGAATCACCCAGATATTGCCCAGTAATAAATATTCTGCTGACACTTCTGCTATGCCCTTTTGTTTGATAAAAACAGAGTAAAAATGGTTGAATGCGGTAGTACTCATCCCAAGCAAAAGTAAGAAGCTTTCTGAAAATTTACATTTAAAATCTAGCTGACAAGAGAACACTAAATGAAATGCTGTTTTTCAGAGAAGGATATGAGGTTTTCTTTGATAAACTCAATGAGCACAATATTCCTGTGTTCATATTTTCTGCTGGGCTTGGAGACATACTGGAGGAAGTCATTCGCCAGAATGGTGTCTATCATTCGAATGTGAAGGTGGTCTCAAACTTCATGGATTTTGATGAGAATGTAAGTACAAAATGAAATTTCAACAAATATGCTAGGAAACTGCACTAGAAAATTGAATATTTCTGCCAGCTAGTTTGCTATTTATTTTGACTTGATTACATGTTTCACCGAATTTGTCCAAAGCGTGGTAGATTGAAAACATACAGTTATGGCGGTTCTGTCTGACGGGGAGTGCTTGCTGATGCATAAAAACAAAGAGTAAAGCTGTTAATGCATGCTAATCCCATTAATATGAGTTATTTGCCACAGGGTCCTGAATAATACGCCCATTTTTGCATTAGACCAGCAGTTCTTATATAGTTCATTGCCATGCATTCATCTCAGGGATGTGTGTCCTGGATTTTATTCTTGTTCTTGCACCAGTGCATGAGAGAGCCAGAGCCCAGTGACCCAGTTAAAAAACAAAACAAAACAAAAAAAACCCACACTTTTTGTAGAAATAACACTGGAAAAAAATGTAAAAGTGTCTGTTTTGGCAAACATACTTAAACGGTCATTTTACAAAGCATTTCCATTTGAAATATATTTTACGGTTGCACAGGTGTACACATGCATGCAAATGTACATGCCAAGAGCATGCACACCCCTTCTCAGCAACTCCGCTTATCAAGCAAATCACTTTTTACCTTGCCCTTTTCTTCTACTGCC
This sequence comes from Ichthyophis bannanicus, assembly GCA_033557465.1. Lineage (NCBI taxonomy): Eukaryota > Metazoa > Chordata > Amphibia > Gymnophiona > Ichthyophiidae > Ichthyophis > Ichthyophis bannanicus. The sequence continues at coordinate 642,602,627 of CM066034.1, read as the reverse complement.
AACTCTAGACAACATTTGTTCTATCTTGCTGCACCACATACCTAGAAGGAGAGTACCAAAGTCAGTATGCCAGGCTCCATCTCTGATCCAGTTCAAATCCAGGCTAAAAACTCATTTCTTTGAGGCTGGTTTTCAAACCTGATCCTTATTCTCCTATCTTCACTCACATGCCTTTAAATAATTTCAATTAAGAATTACTTTATTCCTCTGTGAGGCAGGGACAGTCTTTTCTGTGTATGTGTACAGTGCCGCATATACCTAGTAGTGCTGTAGAACTACATAGTAGTAGTAGAGCATGCATACTTCCTCACAGTGTATGTGTAGGCAGTCCTAAGAATGGAATTTAGGTGCTTTGGTTGAAATGAGAGAGATGTGTATACTATATAAAAATCTCCAGGAACAAGCAGGAATGTAGTCTTCACATATGGGTATCGTCGGTACCGACGGAGCCTGCACGGGAACGCTCCCCAGCGTCCAATAGGAACGCTTTTGGGAGCATCCCTCAGCACATGCGCGCTGCCTTCCCGCCTTTCCAACTGTCCCTCTTCAGTTAAGTTTGTAGCTGAGTGAAAGGATAGAGGGAGAGAGGAAAGAGATAGAGAGACAACTCCTAGGGGAGGTGGGTGGGTTGTGAAGACTAAATTCCTGCTGTTCCCGGAGATCACCTGTTACAGGTGAGTAACTACGCTATCTCCAGGAACAAGCAGGAATGTAGTCTTCACATATGGGGACTCCCTAGCTGAAGATGCCAGGGAGATAGCCCCAGGAAGGTGCCACCCTAGAAGGTGGGAATCCTTCCTCACATGGATCTCTGGCATCCCACCAGGGTTGGTGGGTAGGAGTTGATTTAGGTGTGAAAGAGATTTTGAAGAACAGCTTGGCCAAAGAAGGCATCCAGACGGGAGGCTTTATCCAGGCAGTAGTGGGCTGTGAAGGTATGTACCGAAGCCCAGGTGGCTGCTCGACATATGTCATTGATAGACACAGAATGGAGATTAGCCATAGAAGCTGCCATGGCTCTCACATTATGAGCTGTGACATGGTCCTGAAGAGGAAGACCCTTACTCTCATAAGCAAAAGATATGCATTGGGTAATCCATTTAGATAAAGTTCTTTTGGAGACTGGAAGTCCCAAATGACTAGGGTCAAAAGCTATAAAAAGTTGTGAGGACTTTCTATGTTGCTGTGTTCTTTGTATGTGAAAGGCTAAGGCCCTTTTACAATCCAAAGTATGAAGATATCTTTCTGCATTAGAGGCGTGAGGCCTTGGAAAAAATACAGGAAGATAAATTGATTGATTTAAATGAAAAGGCGAAACCACCTTTGGCATAAAGTGTGGGTGAGTTCGAAGAACAACCTTATCATGATGAAACCTAGTACAGTCAAACCTCGGTTTTCATGATTAATCCGTTCCAAAAAGTCTGACTAAAACCGAAACGGACTAAAACCGAAGCAAGATTTCCCATAGGAAATAATGTAAATTCAATTAATCCGTTCCAGACACCCAAAAATATTGACAAAAAGTACATTTTATAGAGAATAACTATATTTTACATACAGAAAACAATGAGAAATACAGATAAATGACTAATGAAATGGATAAATGAACATTTAACATCACATTTAACTTTATTGAAGACTCTTGTTGAGGGGAGAGGGAGGAGGAGAGGTTATTGTTTGGAAGGGGAATCCCCTTCCATAAGGACCTCAGGTATCAAGGCCCTATCCGGGGTTACTTCCCTTCTTTGTCTTTTACTGGCAGTAGGATCAGCTTGAGAGTCACTGGACCCCTGTCGCACAAAAAATCTGTCCAGAGGTCTGTTTCTGGCGTCTCTTTAAGATTTGCCTAAAATGGAACAAGGCATTGTCATTGAACATGTTGCAGACACGGCTTGCAACAGCTTTGTTAGGGTGAAATTTCTCCACAAAACTTTGCAATTCACTCCACTTTGCACACATGTCCTTAATCACTGAAGAAGGCACCTTCTCTTCTCTCTCTTCTTCCTCCTCCTCTGAAGCAATTTCCTCAGCTACCATCTGTTGCTGTTCCACTTGAAGGTCTTGCAGCTCTTCAGTGGTTAGCTCTTCCCTGTGGTCCTCCACCAACTCTTCCACATCCTGGCCACTCACATCCAACCCCATGGACTGCGCCAAAGACACAATAGCTTGCACAACAGGCGTAGGGTCATCAGGGTGAGCCTCAAACCCTTCTTCAAAATTCTTCTCGAGGACACATTCTGGCCACAATTTTCTCCAAGCAGAGTTCAACGTCCTGGAAGTTACCCCCTGCCAAGCCTTATCTATAAGGCTTATGCAATTGAGGATATTGAAGTGATCCCTCCAGAACTCTCTTAGGGTCAATTCAGTGTCCGAGGTCACTTCAAAGCACCTTTGAAACAGTGCTTTGGTGTAGAGTTTTTTGAAGTTTGAAATGACCTGCTGATCCATGGGCTGGATGAGAGGAGTGGTATTAGGGGGTAGGAACTTCACTGTGATGAAACTAAACTCCTCCAACAATTGGTCTTCCAAGCCTGGAGGATGAGCAGGAGCATTGTCCATTAGCAGGAGGCACTTGAGTGGCAATTGATTTTCCAGGAGGTATTTCTTCACTCTCGGGCCAAACACTTCATTGACCCACTCAATGAAAATTAGCCTCGTGACCCATGCCTTACTGTTAGCCCTCCACATCAACCACAATTTACTCTTGATAACATTGTTTTTCTTGAACACTCGGGGATTTTCTGAGTGATACACCAGTAAAGGCTTCACTTTGAAATCCCCACTAGCATTACCACACAACAAAAGAGTTAGCCTATCCTTCATAGGCTTGTGTCCTGGCAGTGCCTTTTCCTCCTGCATGATGTAGGTCCTCTTTGGCATTTTCTTCCAAAAGAGGCCTGTTTCATCACAATTGAAGACTTGTTGGGGGAGGAATCCTTCAGCCTCTACGTACTCAATTAATTCAAAAACACCTTCTGCGGCCCCAAGCTTGTCCTAACTTGCAGCCTCGCCATGCCTCACCACACACTGTGTATGCCAGTTCGCTTCTTAAATTTCTCAAACCAGCCTCTGCTGGCCATAAATTCAGTAACATCAGCACTCGTTCCAGGCATTTTCTTTGCAAGATCTGCATGCAACAGCCTTGCCTTTTCACAATTATCGCCTCTGAAACACTATCTCCCGCTAACTGTTTTTCGTTGATCCACACCAACAACAACTTCTCAACATCTTCGATTGTTTGCGATCTCTGTTTCGTTAGCGCATTCACTCCTTTCGCAACATCAGCTTCCTTAATTTCGTTTTTCTTCAGCAGCATGGACCTGATCGTTTGATGCAGACTTCCTGTACATCCTGGCGAGATCGGCCACGCGTACGCCACTTTCATACTTTGCTATGACTTCTTTCTTGAATTCTATCGTGTTTCTCACCTTCTTTATCAAAGGGTTGGCATTCGGAACTTTCTTTGGCCCCATGGTGGCTTATTTAGCAGTCACACTCAATGAATGCGGGGTGATGCTCACTCAACGAGAAACAAAGGCAGACTGAATCACAAACGCACTTTGTATGGGCGCTGGATTCCGGGAAATGAGTGGCCGAGTCACGCAAGCAGGCGGACGAGTTTGATACAGACCATTTTCAGATCACTGCTCCCCTCAAAGTCTGTGTCAAGGCACAATGAGAACTTTTAGCAATTTGCAATCAGGAAGAGAGTCAATCCCACTTCTGGCCACAAGATGGTGCTGCAGAGGTATTTTTGGCAGACAAATTCTTTAAACTGCTGTGAAGGGAGAAAGATTAACAGCACAGTCAAGATTCTTCAGCAAAAAAAATCCTCAAATTTTTAAAGAAAACAGAAAAAAAAAAAGAAGGATCAACAAAAAAAAAAGGCACCAGCCACAGCCACCGGAAACACCACTCTCCCGCTCAGCATGCGTTCCAGAGCCATGTGGCAATGGCTGCAGCAGCACGAGCTCCCGAAGTCTGAGCCAGCAGTAGAACAGCTCCTGTCACTTCTCTCAGCAAACACACAGATACCTTAGGACACCAATGTGATCGCTGACTCCGTCTCAACAGCATACCCCGCAAGAGAAAGAACTGCCTGCCACATTCAATTCAACATCTCCTGCTTACCCCTCAACATCTCCTGCTACCTCCGAGCCTGAGGGGGCGCTCCAGAGAACAGGCAGGCGGTGGAGAGATCGGGGCCTTCCTCTCTGCAATCCTTCCATGTCTGGCTCGAGGATGTTGCTCACCTGGGCAGGCAGTGTACTGTTTGCAGGCACACGCAACAGCTGGGTTTGAAGTCTGCCAATCTCCAGTCATCTCCAGATCTCCTTCACGCACACGCGATCGGTGAGTCCGGGGGGGGGAGGGGTAATGCTGCCGGGACTGGGCAGGCAGTGTACTTTGTTTGCAGGCACACGCACACGCGATCGGTGAATCGGGGGGGGGGGGGGCTGTACGAAAACCGAGGCTATCGACGAAAACCGAGACAACATCTGAGTGGGGAAAAGACGTCGAAAACCGAAACCGACGAAAACCGGGGCAACCGATAACCGAGGTTTGACTGTATAAGGAGGATCAGTCACTAAAGCTTGCAATTCACTACTGCGACGGACAGAGGTGATTGCAATTAGGAAGATGACCTTCCAGGTCAAAAACTTAAAGGCTGTAGTGGCCAAAGGTTGCATTGTGAGCAGCAGCAATCATCACATGTTGTGGTTTGAGATAAAAAGCCAAGGTAGAATCCAATCACAGGAAGCTCAAAGTTCTAGATTTCAAAAACAATGACTTCAGTAAAATGGCCAAGTACCTGAAGGAGAGTTGGCGGGGTGGGAGGAGATAAGGGAAGTGGAATTGCATTTGACTAATCTAAAGGTGGCAATAAAAGGTGCAACAGATACATACATAAGGAAAGTAAATAAAAATAAGAGGAAAAGGAAACCTATTTTGTTCTCCAAAGAAGTGGCTGTACATATAAAGGCGAAAAACACTGCTTTCACAAAATTCAGAAGCTCACAAACAGAGGAACACAGAAAAGAATACAAGATCAAACTAAAAGACAATAAGGATAGCATAATCAGTCCGAAGAAAAGATGGCAAAAAGATGTGAAATGTGGTGGCAAATCTTTTTTCAGATATATTTGCGAGAGGAGGAAAATCAGAGGTGGAATTTCAGGACTCAAAAGTGCTGGGAATGGATTTGTGGAAAGTGACGTTGAAAAAACGAAAATGCTAAACAAATACTTGTGCTCTGTTTTTACTACAGAAAATCCTGGAGAAGGTCCACCTGTGATTGACAAATATACACATGGGAGTGGAGTATATACCACACCATTCACAAAAGATGTGTTAGAACAGCTTGCAAAACTGAAAGTGGACAAAGCTATAGGAATACATTCTAGGATACTGAAAGAGCTGAGAGAGGTTCTTGCAGGGCTGTTAAATGATGTTTTTAATAGATCCTTGGAGACAGGAGAAGTTCCACAGGACTGGAGAAGGGCTGATGTGGTACCTCTTCACAAAAGTGGTAGTTGGGAAGAAGTAACAAACTACAGGCCAGTAAGCCTTACCTCGGTGGCGGGAAAAGTAATGGAGGCGCTCCTGAAAGAGCGAATAGTGGACTTCCTCGAAACCAACAGGTTGCATGACCTGAGGCAACATGGTTTTTACCAAAGGGGGATCTTGCCAAACAAATCTGATTGAGTTCTTTGACTGGGTGACCAGAGAACTGTTTCTCATAGGAGGCTTATCACTAAACCCAACAGCTTGAGGATGGATCCCAAGGAAGTGAACTGGATCAGAAATTGGTTGACTAACAGATGACAGAAGGTGACTGTAAACAGAACTCACTTGGATGAGAGGAAGGTGATTAGCGGTGTGCCCCAGGGTTTGGTCCTGGGACTGGTACTGTTCAATATATTTGTGAGTGATATTGCTGAAGGACTGAATGGAAAAATCTCTCTTTTTGCAGATGTGAAAATTGGCAACAGAGTGGACTCCCCTGAGGGAGTAGAGAACATGAGGAAAGATGTACAAAAGCAGGAAGAATGGTCTAATGCTTTGCAGTTACAATTTAATGTGAAGAAGTGCAGTGTCATGCACTTGGGAACAGAAATCCAAGGGAATTGCATGTGATAGGGGGTGAGAGATTGGTGTGCACGGACCAGGAGAAGAACCTCGGAGGGACTGTTTCTGATGATCTCTAGGTGGCGAAACAGTGTGACAAGGCGGGGGCAAAAGCCAGAAGGATGCTGTGTTGCATACAGAGATATATTACCAGCAGAAAGGAAGAGATACTAATGCCACTGTACAAGTCACTGGTGAGGCCTCACTTGGAGTATTGTGTTCAGTTTTGGAGATCATATCTTGCAAAGGATATAAAAAGGCTGGAAGTAGTTCAGAGGAAGGCGGCGACCAAAATGATTTGGAGCCTGTGTCAGAAGACTTATGAGGAGAGATTTGAAGACCTAAATATATACACTCTGGAGGAGAATAGGGACAGAGGAGATATGATTCAGACCTTTAAATTCTTAGGGGCTTGTTTACTAAGCAGCAATAGCGGCTTCCGACCGATATCGGGCCACGGCTCCGATATCGGTCGGAAACCACTACTGCTGCTTAGTAAACAAGCCCCTTAGAGTATTAATGAACAAACCTCTTCCAAAGATGGGGAAGCTGTCACATGAAGCTGCAAGAGGGTAAACTGAAAGGCAATGTTAAGAAATATTTTTGCACTGAAAGGGTGGTGGATGTTTTGAATGCCCTCCCGATGGAAGTGGTGGGGGCAAATACAGTGACAGAATTCAAAATGCCATTGGACAGACACAGTGGATCCCTTTATAGCAACAGGATGAAATCAAAATAAACATAACTATCTCTTATATCTGAACAAATAGGGGTGACCTACGCGGAGCGGTGGGTACTCCCCTATACAAAGCATGGGGAGGGATGACCTGCACGGAGCAGCAGGTGCACCTACTCTTGCTGCCTTGCTGGGCAGACTAGATGGACCATACTGTTCTTTATCTGCCATCATATACTATGTTACTATGTATTTTCTTAATCGGTCTAGTTACCCAAATTCATGTTCACCTGGATGCTTCCAGTTTTGCATTAGGTAGATAACATTCCTTCCAATGAAGAAAACTTGACTTGTGGTAAAAGAGGCACTATGGGAAGACCAAGGACATAGTTTAGACACTAAATTAATTCTTTGTTTTGGTCTTTACTGAGGAAGATGGTGAGAACTGTCCGTGGAAGAAAAGATATTTAATGGTGATGAGCCAGAAGAACTGTAATCACATCTCAGTGAACCTGTAAAATGTAATAGAACAAATTGGACAAACTAAAGAGCAGCAAATCACCTGGCCCTAAATGGTATACACCTAAGAATTCTGTAATTTTCAATCTATCATTAAAATCATATATGGTACCAGAAGATTAGAGGGGTTAGCCCAGTTATTACCCAGTTTTTTTAAAAAGGGCTCCAGGAGTAATCTGGGAATTTAGCGACCAGGGAACCTAACATCTTGTGGCCAGGCAAAATGGTGGGAAACCATGATAAAGAAAATTGCTGATCAAACTGGCAGACATGGTTTAAATGGGAATTAAGTCATCATGGATTTAGCCATGGGGCAATCATGCCTCACCACTTCTGCTCCATTTTTTTTTGAAGGCATGGATATAAACATGTGGATAAAGGTGAACCAGCTGAATAATTTTATATTTAGACTTTCAGAAAGCATTTGACCGAATCCCACATGGAGGACTTATAGGCAATTAAAAAGTCCATTCAGCCTTGGGCATGGTTCCCTTATGGTGTGTTCTGACCTTGTATTTGATCAGGTATCCAATAAAGCTTATTTTGTAATGATACTCGCTTTGTGTTTGCTGCAGTTAAAAAGTCATGTAAGGAGAGCCATGTTATACTGTGGATTGGTAAACTGGTTGGAGAAGGAAAGAAAGAAAGCTAGGGCCATAGGGATGTAAATGGTCAATTTTCTCACAATTGGAGGAAGGTGAATAGTGGAGGAACCCCAGGGATTATGTACATGGAACCGGTGCTTTTAAACGTTATTAATAAAAGATCTGGAATTTGCGAAGCAACAAGCAAGGTGATTAAATTTCCAAATGGAACACCAACATGATATCAGAGGTTGTTAAATTGCATGCAGATTGTGAGAAATTGCAAGAAGAATCTACAAGAGAGCCCCTGTCCCCTATTCTAACCTGCAACAGACTCGGGCCACTGCAAAGCTCAACAGTTATTCCGTATCCTATGGACCCCAACCACCCTGGGGGCGCACAGTGACTAAGAAAAACTCTGTGCAGTGGAGGGACGGACTGCATTACCC